>CM019831.1:16971079-18375579 GCA_009763385.1 Coix lacryma-jobi var. lacryma-jobi
CACCCACAATGATGTATGAGAGTTAGTGAAAAGACCGAAGAACACAAATGTAATTGGCACTAAATGGGTCTTCTGCAACAAGCAAGATGAAGATGGCATAGTCATAAGGAACAAAGCAAGATTGGTTGCACAAGGGTACACTCAAATGGAACGCATTGACTTTGGAGAAACCTATGCACCAGTTGCTAGATTGGAGGCTATTAGAATCTTACTTGCATATGCTTGTTCTCACAACATCAAGCTCTATCAAATGGATGTGAAAAGTGCTTTTCTCAATGGATTCATCAATGAGCTAGTGTATTTTGAACAACCTCCCAGATTTGAAAACTTAAAGAAGCCCAACCATGTGTACAAGCTCAAGAAGGCATTGTATGGCTTGAAGCAAGCACCTAGAGCATGGCATGAAAGATTAAGGGATTTTCTACTCTCTAAGGGGTTCAAGATGGGGAAGGTTGACACCACTCTCTTCACCAAGAAGATTGGAAATGACTTGTTTGTGTTGCAAATCTATGTGGATGACATTGTCTTTGGATCAACCAACCAAGACTTTTGTGAAGAGTTTGGAGAAATAATGGCCAAGGAGTTTGAGATGTCTATGATTGGAGAGCTTAGTTACTTTCTTGGACTACAAGTCAAGCAAATGAAGATGGCACATTCGTTAGTCAAGGAAAGTACATCAAGGACATGCTCAAGAAGTTTGGGTTAGATGAAGCAATGGTAATCACCACACCCATGGGCACAAATGGACACTTGGATAGTGATGCTAGTGTTGACATGGTGGATCATCAAAAGCTATATCGGTCAATGATTGGAAGCCTACTCTATGTGACCACATCAAGGCCAGATGTGATGTTTAGTGTGTGCTTGTGTGCAAGGTTCCAAGCTTCACCAAGAGGAAGTCACTTGAAGGCAACCAAGAGAATATTGAGATATTTGAAGCACACACCCAATGTTGGACTATGGTATCCCAAGGGCTCTCAATTTGAATTGAGTGGGTATTCATATTCCGATTATGCGAGATGCAAGGTGGATAGAAAGAGTACATCGGGCACTTGTCAATTGCTAGGAAGATTACTTGTTTTATGGTCATCAAAGAAGCAAAATAGTGTTGCACTCTCTACCGCCGAAGCTGAATATTTATCCGTGGGTAGTTGTTGTGCACAATTACTATGGATAAAGGCAATATTGCAAGACTATGAAGTCAAATTTAGACAAGTCCTATTGCTATGTAATAATGAGAGCACCGTCAAAATAGCCACCAACCCAGTTCAACACTCAAGGACAAAGCACATTAACATAAGGCACCACTTCATTAGAGATCATCAAACAAAGAAAGATATATCAATTGAAAGTGTGGGCATCGATGATCAACTTGCCGATATCTTCACCAAGCCGCTAGATGAAAGAAGGTTGTGCAAGCTAAGGAATGAGTTGAACATCCTAGACTTCTCCAACATGAGTTGAATGCACCCCCACTTATATGACATGCCTCTCCTTCGACAAAGCAAAAGTGAAATTGTGTGGCTTATGCATTCCTTCTTGCTAGGATGTGTTTAGATCATGTAGACATACTTATGTTTATTTATGCTCATTCATGGAAAACAAATGAACTTGATGCTTATATGGTACCACTATTGCTTCTATGTTTGACTTGATCTAGTGGTAGCATATGACATGTTTATGGGCTTGTGAACCTAGTGTTTAATCTAGAAGATGGGCATTAAGTGTTTAACTGATGTGAGTATGATAACTATTGAAAGATGTGTGAAGAAGCTTACTCTAGAGCAAACCGTGTTAAAACCATGTGCACATGTGCTAAATTAAGCCACAATTTGGTAAAATTTATCTCATTCCTTTCTATGAATCACAAGGCAAGCTCTCTCTTCCCACTAAAATTTGACTCACCTTTTATGTTAATTGTTGACAAAGGAGAGAAAATGGACACAAAGACACAAAGATATAGTCTGGGGAGAGATTGCACAAAGATAAGGGAAATAGTGATGTATTACTAATATTTTGTACAAGTGGTTTGGAGAGCTTACAAGTGGTTTGGAGCTTTGGTCACTATAAAGGGATCAATTAAAATTTGAGTACAGAAGTAGGGGGAGCAAGCTCACAAACTTGCTTGATGCATTTGAATTGTGCATATTAATATGTTTGCTTGCATTGCACAAGTTTTTAATTTGATATACATGCATGTGTGATGTATGCTTTTGATAGGACTTGAATGATGACATAAAGTACTAGCATACATAGGTTTGTAACTAGACTTATTATGTTTTCAAGTGGATCAAGAACCTTATTTAAAATGTTGATCTCACGGGGTTCTTGAGCTTTGATGTATGTCTAGTTACTGATGATGCTAAGGATAGTAAAATATGTGCACCCCAATTGGTATCACGCTTCAAAGGTCCATTCTTATGTCTTAGCATCATTTGATAGTATTGCTCACCCACAATTTCATATCCATGCATATGTGCCGAAATTTGAACCAAACTCTATAGCACACATGTAGAGGGAGGTAATACTACCAAAGTGGTAACACAAATTTATAATTCGTATCTTTGTGAAGGTTGTCATCAATTACCAAAAAGGAGGAGATTGAAAGCCCTAGTTTGGTTTTGGCTAATTGATGAAACCTATTTGGACTAATCCTATGGCTAAGCATGTGTGTAGCTAATGAGATGGATTAGGGCCAAGTCAAGTGGTGGATCTAGCAAGGTGGCAACCATGGTGATGGTGATGACCACAAGTTGTTCAAGACCAAGTATTCCATATTTGGTGAAATGGAGAAGAGAAGAGAAAGGAAAAAGCAAAGAGACCCAAAAGGCAAAGGTATAACCTATAGGACTCTATGGTTTGGTGATCAAGGCACTTAGTGAGTCAATCACATTTAGGATAGATAGCCATACTATCAAGAGGAGATATTCATGGCTTATGTGGTGTTCAAGTGCCATTAGGTTTTTGCTAACATGTTGATGCATTAGACCTAGTGAGTGACTAACACAACCCTTAGAAAATGCTTTGTAAAATGCTAACGCACGAGCACAAGTGGTGAAACACTTTGGAGTTAGCATATGGAGGCAAGGGTGAAAGTTGGAAAGTGAGAGGTGCTATCCTAGGGGCATCGGACGCTCCTTGCGAGAGCACCAGACACATCCGATGGTAAACCCTAGGTGCAGACTGTGGCTCAGCCTGCACCGAACACTGCACCGGACGCAAAGGTAACACTGTGTGCGCATCTGATGCAGCTGACGTGGCATGAGCAGGCGAGTCAGTGGAGCATCAGACGCTTGGTGCGTCCAATGGTTGTCCATCTGAAGCATACGATGCCTATTGAGGTGTTCTGGAACCTCTCTGCATAGACATCAAACGCTGCACCAGGCGCGTCCGATGGGTGTGTCTGGTGATCGTCTAGAGAGTGCTAAAATCATTCACAGCGCACCGGACGCGTCCGATGGGTCAGGTCGTCGCGTCCGATGCAACTTTAACCAGTGCACGAAGAGAAATAGCCGTTGAGATCGAGTGGTTTACGTTTGAAATCAGGGACACGTGGCACCCATCTGAGCAATGGACGCGCCCGATGCAATTGGGCAGACGTGTCTGATGCCTGGCTGAAAAGCCTAACGGCTAGCCCATGTGAGGGCTACCTATTTAAGGGGAGTAGCCAGCTTGGGGATGTCTCTCTTGCACATTTTTATTGTCTAACATCCTTGTGAGCTTTGGCAAGCCTCCCCACTCATCTCTAGACTTGATTTGTTCATTCCAAGTGAGATTGAGTGATCTAGTGCTAAGATTTGAGAGTGCTTCATTCTAGTGGCACTAGTTCTTCGCATCGACTTTGAGATTCTTGTTACTCTTGGCATTTGCCGGTGCTTAGATGGCTTGGAGTAGTTTGGTGGAGTTGGCAAGAGTTGGTGATTGTTCTTGGTCACCACCGATCGATTTGTGAGGGGTTATTTGGGCCTCATCCCCGTCGGAGTGGCGAAAGACACCTTTAGTGGATTGCTCGTGTCATTGAGCTACGCCTCTTGTGGTAGATTTTTGTGACACTCGTGGAGCTTGGTGTGGTACCAATTAGCCACCGAATCACCAAGGGTTGGTCAACACAACGGGGACTAGCATGCCGGGAAGCACGTGAACCTCATGATAAATCGGTGTCTCCCGCATGCTTTATTGTGATTGATTGATCTTCTTGGTGATTGGTCTTCCCTCGACATTCTCGGTGATTGGCTCTACTCTCATGGTATTCATCGGTGATTGGTTCTTCAAAGGCGATCCTGAAGGCTCAGTGAAATCGCCTCTACCTAGCTCATTTTCTTTCATATTGAGCTAGCTTGTGTAGTTAGTTGGATAATTGCTCTTTAGATTATTTGTTGTTGATATTCTCCTTTCATAGCTAGTATTTGTCATAATTGTGCTAGAGCTACTTACTTTCTTTCATACCCTTGTGTAGCTCTAATTGATTGAGTGACATAGAGATACTAGCTAGAATTGTTGGATTGGTGGCTTGCAACACAAACTCTAGGCTAGTGCAAAAAGCTTTGCTATTTGTGTTGCTAATCTTTTTGTCTAAGTAATTTTATAGATTTTTAATTAGGCTATTCACCCCCTCTAGAAAATTTGAACCTTACACCGGTCTTGCGTGGTTGTGCTTGGGGTTGATTTGCTGGGACAGTGACCATTGAGGCTCTTCAAAGAAATTTTTAGGCTCCCACTCACCCCCCTCTGGTCGCCATTTCTGGTCCTTCAATTGGTATCAAAGCAGGTTTAGGATCTTTCCACCTTAGCCGGTTCTAGATCCGCGAAGGCAACATAGAGCGTGGTTCAGGCAAGCCACCATTTTTCAATGGGACAAACTACCCATATTGGAAGATTCAGATGCGTGCTTATCTCAACAGCATCGATTCTTCTATTTAGGAGATTTGTGAGGATGCAAATTATGAGGTCCTTGTTGCTCACGTGGGTCAGCACCAGATTGATCAGCACAACACGAATGCAATGGCTCGTAATGGTCTTTTGGCCAATATCTCCCTTCCTGAGTTTAAGCGTGTTTCCAAGCTTGAAACTGCTCGAGAGATCTGGGTGAAGCTTCAGAGCTATCACAAGGGGACCATTCATGTCAAGACCAGACTCTTTGAGATGTACAAGCAGGAGTACGAGAACTTCACGCAATTGGAGAGAGAGTCGGTGGATGCCATGTTCGCTCGTTTCTTGACGATCCTGAATAAGATGAGGGCCAACTGGGCCAACCTACCTTATTACGATCATGAGAGGACACTCAAGCTTCTTTATGCCCTAGATCGGAAGGTATGGGAGGTGAAGGTGTTGACTATCATTGAGTCACCATGCTATGACACCCTCACCGTGGACAAGCTATTCAGCAAGTTCAAGTCCACCAATATCGACCTCCAAACCCAAACCAAGCTCAAGAACCCTTGTTCTCGCACCATGGCCTTGGTCTCGGGCAAGCATGGGTCGACGTTTTCCACTGACCCTTCACCACAGTCTTTTGCTTTGTCTTCCTTGCTTTCTGTGATGGAGGAGCAGGTGGAGGAGTTAAGCGACGACGAGCTGGCGCTCATCATCAGCTGGTTTTCTTGGTTCTACAACAACCGCATGAATCACCGTGCGTGGTGGAGCGAAGGATGACTGCTTCGGGTGTGGTGACCCCAACCACTACACTATGAACTGCCCCAAGAAGGATAAGGCCTTCCCCGGCAAGAATGACTACTCCAAGCACAAGGACAAGCGCGAGTACACCACCGGTAAGAAGAAGGAAAAGGGCAAGTTTAACAAGGAGGCCATCAAGAAGAAGTACTTCAAGCAGGCCAAGGTGCAAGAACGTGCCTTCCTCGCATCTCTTGGTGACTTCGATGATCACCACACTGCACTATGCAACGACGATGAGTCCGAGAGGAAGACCGAGGAGAGGCTCAATGGCCTGTGCTTCTTCACCGACTCCTTGCACGGAGGTTTCTTCACCATGGCGCTTGGCGAGGAGGCGGGCACCCACAAGGACGAGCTACACGGTGATGATGACACTTCTTCTGAGGTATTGACCTCTCCTACCGCCGATGAGCTTTCTACTGAAGTTGAGTCCTTGAATGCTGCTTTGCTCAGCCACAAGTTGGTTAGGCGCGCTGCTAGGGAAAGAACGGAGTATAAGGAGAAGCTAGTTGTAGCGCTTAAGGATCTTGAGTTTGCTCGGTCTGTGGTGCATGTGACCGATGAGAAGGAGTGCGATGAGTGTGCGGTGCACATGTCAAACTTTGCCACCCTTCAGACCAAGTATGCCTCTTTGCTTGATGTGTATGATGAGTTAAAGTCGAGGCTTGACATGGTGGGTGATTGCAAGGTGTGCCCCACTTTGAGGAAGGAGCTAGCGGAGGTCAAGGCTAGGCCTTCTTTGTTGGGTGCATGCAAGTCTTGTCCAGGCTTGCAAACTAAGTTGATAGAGAAGGATGCCAAGCTTGCCAAGTTTGAGAAGGCCAGCTCAGTTAGCACTAGTGTTGCTCAATGTGAGCTTTGTGTGGGGTTGGAGCTTGAGATTGCCAACCGTCAGTATGACAAGATGCAAATCAAGGAGGAAAACACATACCCTCGATCCATATTGAGTTGGGTATCATGCAGCGAGCCACAGTTAGGCATGATGGTTAGCCAGTTCAAGAGGGGAACTGGTGGACCGAGTGTAGGCTTTGCTATAGGTGGGAAGGATGCAAATTCCTTTCGTAAGATTGGTGATTATAGTGGTGTGAACACAAGTGAGAAACCTTCCACTACTCTCAAGCTGACCAAGATCACACCACATAAGCCTTCTAAGCCTATCACCAAGGATAGGGTCTTTGAGGAACCCCCCAAGAGCTCCACCTCAAAAACATGTGTGGATTCCAAAACCAAACCATCTTCGGAACCCACTTGACACTCTACCCGACATCTCTAGTGATCCCCTTCTGAGAGGCAAGTAGCCAGCTAGAGTGCGCAACCTCTGCAAGAGAGTGAACCAACAACCTAGAAGAGAGGTGAGGTTCCAGTGTGAGTATTGTCACCGCGAGGGTCACCTAGCTGAGTTTTGCTATCGGAGGAAGAGAGATGAGCGGTGGGAGCTTGAGCTGAACAACCGGGACATGTACCACCCTTTCCATGGTGTACGTGCTCCGCCTGTTCAGAGGCAGAGGGTTAGGCCTGGAGGTGCAGCCCCTCAGGTAGCTAGTCCCTAGGCAGCGAGACCATGAGGTGGTCGTGCTCGGCGTGGTTCCGGTCATCCTCCATATGGTTGTGAGCTTCGTGGCAGTGGCTTCGCTTTTCCATCCCATAGCGGACAACATTTTTAGAGTCATGGTGATCGCTACCCCCGATGGGACGAGGCATGTTTGGTGTGTTTTCTAACACCTTTTCTGGGTCGATGACACAACACTGGTATCCTTCTCAGTTTGCTAACCCCAGTGTTGTGCCATTTGCTCATCCCTTGCCTTTCTATTGATGCAGGATCTTGGGTTAGAGAACACGTGGCTCATTGATTCGGGCTGTTCGTGCCACATGACCGAAAGATCTAAATGGTTCTCTAGCTTTGACCTCATGCCCCAAAAGGAATACATCATATTCAGGGATAATAGCAGAGGTAAGGTTGTTTCTCGTGGGTCCGTTCGCCTCAATGAGAATTTTGTTCTCAAGGATGTTGCTTTGGTTTTAAATTTGCATTTTGATTTGCTTTCGGTTTCACAACTCCTTGGGGATGGTTTTGAAGTGCACTTTAAGCCCGGCTTGTGCAGAGTTCTTGATTCTTGGGGTGATCTTGTTTGCTGGATCTCCCCTTTTGGTCGTGTCTTCTGAGCCGATTTTTCTCGCTCTTTTGGCTCTTTTCAATGTCTTGTGGCAGGTTTTTCTTCTGATTTATGGAAGTGGCATAGGAGACTTGGACATTTGAGTTTTGACTTGCTTGCAAGGCTTTGCTCACTTGGCCTAATCCGAGGATTGCCCAAGTTGAAATTTCATAAGGACCTTGTCTGTCACCCTTGTCACCATGGGAAGATGGTAGCCGCTTCTCACCCACCTGTGAACCAGGTGATGACTAAGCGACCCGACGAGCTTTTACACATGGACACCGGTGGTCCAGCTTGGGTCTGCTCAATGGGTTGGAAGTGGTACGTAGTAGTGATCGTGGATGACTTTTCGAGGTACTCGTGACTGTTCTTTATGGAGGGCAAGTGAAGTCCCGAAAATGGTGACTAGAGGCAGGGTGAATGGGAGCCACAAATTTCTTTGTAGAAATAGATAGCCTCTATCCCAAAATCAAACCCCAAAAGCAAATCCAACACGCATGATGTCCACGACCCAAATGATTGGGTGGATGCTCCCAAGGAACACAGCGGGACACCACAAAACTCCCCACGCCTTAGTTCACGCGAGCCAACAAGTGACTAGATGAACTTTAGGCTACCTCAACCTCCCTCGAGCAACGCGAGGGGGATTCAAGCTATTTTGCAAAGCGGGAAGCCTGATTTTTGTAAGGCATGGAAGCCGGGATTCCAACGCAAAAGCCGGAACGCAAAACGGAAGCCAAACGAACAAGCTATGGATGAAACAGTGCAGTTCCAGGGAGCATCGGATGCTCAGTGAGTCCGATGCCTCACCGTCGGACACGTTCGATGTGATCTAAACCTCTCTACCTCTCTGGAACCTTATTGGATAGCCATTGGATGCATGAATAGTGAACTTGGTGCATCCGATGCTAGTGTCCGATGCCTGCCAGAAAAGCCTCAGACTCGGTCAACATCCGATGCCTGTCGACCTGACGCGTCCGATGCCAAATGAGGGTTTCTAGAACCTCACTGGACACCCATCGGATACTACTGTAGGACCGTCTGATGCCTCGGCTTGGCGCGTCTGATGCCACGTGTAGAACTGGACAACACGTGGGCTAGTGTCGGACGCATCCGATGCCAAGAACACCAGCGTCCGATGCCCTCGACGCAGCACTGTTCTTCAACCGATTCGACCCGATCTCCCTCAAATCTCGAGCACTTGGGCTCAGACTTTGCACAAGGGATCACAAACAAGTTAGTGAGCTACTCCTCTGAGATCATGGCTCGAACCTAACGACAAATCGGTGAATCAAAGAAAATCAATGAAGAACACGCAAAATGAGATCCAAAACGAAATCTACCCGATCTATTTGCTCGTGAGGAATTGGAGAAAATCCTTCAGTGGAAAGATGTCTCTCACGATGATGCACAAGATGGTTCAAACAGAATTTCAATCCAACCCTTGAATCAGAAGATCTCACGAAGAACTGAAGAGGGAGAAATGAAGAACGCGAAGAACAAAACACGAGTGTTGACGGTCACTAACTCATATTTTATACCGTCAATAAGTCATCATAAAGGGAATAAAAGTGACCATCAACCAAGAATAGGGGTTTGATTCTAACGAGTTCCACGAGTTGTGTTGTTCTCACTTGTTTTGCAGGAATATCAATATTTTACTACATAAAAGTATCTCAAGTGATGAATCAGACTATACCATTGCAAAGAGCTCGTCGAGACGATCGAAACGGACCTAGGGTTTGCTATGTTTGGAGTCCCAACGAGAGAGTCCTTATAGGTTACGACTTGGAAGCTTCTAGAACAACTTGGAGTGATCACCAAGCAACATAATTCAGGGACTAAACTGGCATATTCCACAGCTTTGGTGATTTATTATTTTCCAGGGAGCTTTCCAGCAGATGGAAAGAGATAGAATCCTACTCCAACACGATGAATTGTGCAAACAAGATCGAAAGCCACGCTAGGGAAACAAGGAAGGTTCCAGAAGATAACACAACGAAGACGGCGCCTGGCGGCTGCCAGGTGGGGCCGGCCGGCCCCACCCCCAGGCCGGCCGGCCTGGGCCAGGAGTGAAAGCGGCCCATCTTCGTTGAGCATGACCTAACCGACCTCCTCGACGCATCGTAGCCCTTGTTCAAGGTCGGTTTGATCCAAGGGTCACGGTTCATCCCACCGGGCTATATAAGCAACCCCAGACCCCCTGAGGCAGAGCAACAGATCCCAAGTTCAGAAACTCCAATTCATATTCTTCAGGAGAGGATCAGAGCCTAGCTATCAAGTAGAAGTCTAGTACCCCTCTAGTTAGGGATAGATCTAGTCTTATTTAGAACTAGAAGAGAGAGAGAGAGAGGTAGAGGAGAACTAGAAGGAGTTCCGGCCTGTCGCATCTACTTCTTCAACTTGTACCTGCGGATTCAAGTTCTTCAAGAGCTTGGATCAGGATATTCTTCGGTCATCATCTTCTAATTATCAGTAAGCAACATTGTTCTTATTGTTCTTCTGGCTTGCAACTCTATTTTAATTACTTTAATTCTAGTAGCTCTAGGATTAGAGGAGTTGTCATAGTGTAAGCGTGGTGCTTAGACTTGATTGCTTGCATAGTGTACCCTATATTCCGGACCGGTGGTAGCTCGCAAGGGTGACTCTTATAGCCTTGTTGAATCTTCTATAGTCCACCTCCCGTCTATAGGCCGAGCAGGAGTTTTTACTTAGGAACAACCATACTCTGGATGTTGTCTCCTAACGTAATCCACAGTTGAATAATAATCACATAGCTTCCTGAAAGTAGAGCTGGTAATCCTAGTTATCCCCTTTATCTTTTGTGTTCTCAACCTTGTTAGTGCTCAGGGTTTAAGCTTAAGACTTAAGACAATCACATTGTTCCTTTGGGTTCGATAATAAACTGGGTCTACATCCGGTGAAGTGCGGGTATCTAATCTGTGTGCTTGCGGATTATCACTTGTGCATTAATAAATACCAAACCACTTCTAGTGTTGCTGCTAGTGGTGACAGCTTAGCATTAGTGTGACGCTAAGAAGTACCAACAGCGAGCTCAAAGGTTTCAGCAAAATCCCCAATGAGGAGACAAGGAGATTACGATCTCCCTTCCTAAAATCGAAGTACACAGAGGAAAGATTGCCGTCTCTGCGGATCTCAACAGCAGCTACAGAGAGAAGCCCTAACAGATGAATGTTTAGCTGGAAAATAACAACTAAAGAGATGTGCTGAAGAGATAAGAAAAGATGAGGGGTGTCATCCCTTGTTTACAGCCAATTACATAATACCCCTTCTACCCCTAGATACATAGAGCAAACTAGCTAGCCCAGGGGCATTCTACTCCAACTCTGTTAGGATCTTCATCGACGGTCACACGCCTTCCTCATCGGTCACTTCACCGCAACGCAAGCCTCCTGATGCCACCATGTGCCGTCCTGACGACTACGCGCCTTCTCACCGCTAGCTTCGCCTCAACGCAAGCCTCGCGGTGCCACCACGTGTCGTCCCGTTCTGCTTCGAAACCTCTGCCGGGTTTTCTGGCCCAAACCGGCAAACCTGCCATCCTAAGTTTTGAGGCCGAAACTCAGAAACCGGCCACCCTAGGTTTTGAGGCCCAAACCTAGAAACCATCGCTGGTGGTTTTTTGAGGCTCTACCACCAAACCCGCGCTAAAGACAGAGCGTGGGTCTCATGCCCTGTTGCTGACACCGATGTCGACGCATGTCCAGCCTCCGCCAAGCACGACGCCTTTGCCTTCCTCCCTGACTGGACCGACGGCACTTGCATCTCCCATGCAAGCCTGTGTCCGGCCTCCGCCAGGTGCCACGATGTCATCGCTTTCTATCTTGACTCGACCGATGTCGTCTTCATCTCCATGTACTCTTGCTCGTTGCCGCCAAGTGCCAGGTACCGCAACTGGTCCTCTGGCCTCTTGGTCCCTCAGTCCGAGCCTCATGCCTGCCCTTCGCCACTCCCGGTCCATCAACACGGCACGTCTCTACTTGACCTTCACCTCACCATCGACCATTGCCTCCGAGCTCCACACCTGCACACCAACACAGCCAAGAGACATGTTGCACACTCACGCCAACCCGTGAGCCTATTGATCAATCACTCATCATAAGGATGAACCACAAGGGCACATATCAACCTTGTGTTCGCAATCTCCCCCTTGATGAGTGCATTGCCAACACAACACACAAACACTAAAATAAAAGAAACAAAAGAGAAGGAAGAAAAGAAGGATGTTCATCCAAATGCCCAGAAAGCTAGAGAAAAGTCGAAAGAGGGCGATCTAAAATAAGCAAAGCTTGGTTCCAAAAGACATGGGCAATGACTCAACGCAACCAAGAAAAAGATTAGAGCAAAACCCCAAATGAAGCGAAAACTCAATCAAACGAGCAAAAACTTGGTTCCCAAAGACATGGGCAATGACTCGACACAACCAAGTCAAACAAAGCTAGTCCTCAAGAAGAGGTAGAACAGGCTCAACACCACTAGCTCAAAACTCAAAGCACCAAAAACTGCTAGTCTCTCAAGAAAGAGGCAAAATGGCACAACATGACTAGCAAGCAGCAGAAAAGGTATAACTCCCCCTGAAAGCAAGCCTAGACACAAAGGCTATGCAAACGCTCTCGACACCAATGGAACACAAGCAACTCTCCCCCTTGACAAATGTTTTCCCCAAAATGCATGACTCTCTCAAAGTGTCTCCCCCTTGTTATATGACCGAGTGTGCCACACAACTCCCCCTTGTTGCAACCTAGGAGGTGTTTGTGAACCATTCTCCCCCTTGTTGGCTCATGCACGAATCAAGACACCAAACAAATGCACATGGGAGCCTCAAACCTTCTCCCCCTTATTGCCTCAAAAGATGAACAATTGAATGACAACGGCGACTAGAGGGTATGTGAACCAAAAGCTCAAGAGCTGGGGGGGTATAAACACTAAGCTAAAAATGCATGAAATGCATAATGCAACAGCTTCATGTGTATAGCAATCGGAGTGAAAAGATGCTCTAGTGGGTTCTGCCCTGAAAGTGTAGCAACAAATACAAGTGCTAGCAAAGGCTCAAACTGATCAAGTGAATACGAAATATGAACAGTTAAGAATATGAGCAGTTTTAAGCCTTTCAAAAGGAGTTCACCACTAAAATAGCACTAAGAATGAATAGACAGGAAATCAAACAAGTGCTAACTTAAGTATGAAAGGTGAACTTCCCCTAGCAAAGTTCAATCATCATGCCATAGATTAAGCAAAAGACTTGTGTTATTATCAAATTTTATCGGAGATTGCAGCGGATTAACACAAGTTCAAATGTAAAGCATGTGATTGTGAGAGGTTGGAAGCATTGACATTGCTTAACTTTCCAACCGGGCGAAGCATATGCAAGAAAGCAATCGGAAGCTTAAAGCCACGGTTTTGGTCTTACACTACATTGCTCAAGTTCAACTCAAATGTGCGATGAGAAGCAGTCTCGATACAGTGATGTGCTGACAAATGCAATCCCATCTCGATCTTTTCAATTCACTAATCTTGGATCAAATTTTAAGCACAAGTTCATAATGATTAATCCAAGAAAGTGAATGACTTAAAGCAAGAGACATAGCAACCTAGCATACAAAAGATAGCTCAAGTGATCTCAACACATCCTACCCATGCTAGTTGCCAATCTCAATGGTGAACAATTTACAAGTTGCATAGATAATTAATCAAGTTCACCAATTGCAAAAATAGCTTAGCTCATAACATGTATCAATTGATCAAAAAGAGCCTAAGCTACAAGCATCATCATGTACGATCAAGGCATACCAAATAGAGCATAATCTCATTCTCATTGTTATAGACATGAAGTTCTAAAATGCACTAAAAGACATGATGAAATGCATGCAAATGCAACTATGATACACAAAGCTAAACTAACACTATCGGAGCATTATGTACATCAGTCAAAACTTCCCTCGACTAAAAAGAGAAGCAAACACCAAGCTCACCTCTCAACCGAGCAAAAATTGAGCGATCCAAAGGCTTAGTGAAAATGTCTGCCAGCTGAATGTGGGTGTCTACATGCTGCAGGTCGATGTCGCCTTTCTCGTAGTGATCACGGAGAAAGTGAAAGTGAACATCGATGTGTTTGGTCTTGGAGTGAAGGACTGGGTTCTTTGCAACACTAATGGCACTTGTGCTATCACAAAGCAAAGGGACCCTAGCATAATCTAGACCAAAATCACGCAAAGTAGCAACCATCCACAATAGCTGCGAGCAACAGGACGCGACATCAACATACTCGGCCTCGGTGGTAGACTGGGCTACGCTAGACTGCTTGCGGGAGGACCAAGACACAAGAGAAGAGCCAAGAAACTGACAAGTCCTAGAAGTAGACTTGTGCTCAAGCCGATAGTCGGCAAAGTCCGCATCAGAATAACCACAAAGCGAGAGGGTCGAAGAAGAAGAGTACCAAAGCCCGAACTTAGAAGTGTGTCAGAGGTACCTCATGATGCGCTTGATCGCCTGCTTGTGTGATGTCCGAGGGGATGCCTGAAAGCGAGCACATAGACACACTGTGAAGTGTATGTCTGGCCTCGTCAACGCCAAGTACAGGAGAGAACCGATGATGCTCCTGTACTCCTTCTGGTCCACGGGCTCTCCGTCCTTGTCTGCATCCAACGCAATCATCGTCGCCATGGGCATTGTGAGAGGCTTGGCCTCACCCATGTTGAACTTCTTCAAGACGTCCTTTATGTACTTGCCTTGATGCACTAACGTCCCATCCCATGCTTGCTTGATTTGCAACCCGAGGAAGAAGGTCAACTCACCCATCATGCTCATCTCAAATTCCCTGCTCATAAGATCTGTAAACTTGGCAACAAGTGCATGAGAAGAGCCACCAAAGATGATATCATCCATGTAAATCTAAACTAAAAGGGTGTCATTGCCTTGCTTGAGGAGAAACAAAGTCTTATCTACTGACCCCATTTTAAAACCCTTGGAGAGCAAAAAGGTTTTCAGACGCTCATACCATGCTCTAGGGGCTTGTTTCAAACCATACAAGGCTTTCTGAAGTTTGTACATATGGTTTGGAAACTTGGGGTTCTCGAAACCAGGAGGTTGCTTGACATAGACCTCTTCCTCTATATACCCATTTAGGAAGGCACTCTTGACATCCATTTGGTAAAGTTTGAACCCTTTTGAAGTAGCAAAAGCTAAAAGATTCTAATGGCCTCTAAACCAACTATAGGGGAAAAGGTCTCCTCATAATCTATTCTCCTTCTGACAAAAGCCTTGGGCCACTAATCTACTCTTGTTCCTTACTACCATCCCATCCTCACCCTGTTTGTTCTTGAAAACCCACTTGGTACCTATAGGGTGGCAATCTGGTGGAGGTGGAATTAGTGCCCAGACATAGTTTCACTCAAAGTTTTCTAACTCCTCATGCATGTCATTGACTCTATTAGTATCAGAAAGTGCGTGTCCAACATCCTTTAGCTCAAAAGATGCAACAAATGCAGAATGAGCGAAATGAGAGATGCGATAAGACTTGGACCGCGTCACATGCTGGTCAATGTCGCCGATCATCTGTTGCGGAGGGTGGATCTGCTGAATGCTTCATGGCGCCTGCCTCGCCGACGTCACCTCCCCCTCACCAAATGCTGTCGCTCCCTCAGGTGCAGCCCATGCTCGCTGGAGAGGTGGCTCGAATGGACCCCAAGCAGTGGAAGTAGAGGGATCGGGTCCATGAGTCGATGTCATTGTCGCAGGGTGGATAGGTGCAGCCGGTGGAGTCAGCTCGGGATCACCCCAATTGGCATCTTCCTGCTCCTCCTCCACAAAGAAGACCTCTCCCAGCTTTTGTTCTCCTGCAAGCTCAAAAGCAGAAGAAACACAAGGCATAGTCTCATCGAATATGACCTCACAGGTCTCCACTATACGGTTAGTCTCAAGACTAAGCACACGGTAAGCCCTCGAATGAAGAGCATACCCAAGAAAAATACCATCAGTGGGCCTGGATTCAAACTTGACGAGATTACCTTGCTTCAGGATAAAGCACTTGCACCCAAACACCCTAAAGTGACTCACCTTGGGTACCCATCCAAACCGCAGCTCATAAGAAGTCTTCTTCATGAAAGCTCGAAGAAAGATGCGATTTGAAACATGGCAAGCAGTGTTGATCGTGTGGCGGAACCGTCCTGATTATAAGAGTTCAAGTACTGTCTTAGTCAAATCCGTCTGACTTCGACTCATACTTGATCCCATATAACCTCGGTAGTCCGGAAATCTCAAAGGATTTCTATCATCGTACATCATACAGGATCGCATCGCTCAAGGATTACATTCGCAAAGATACATCACAGAGAAACGAAACCGAATTTAAAATATCAGAGTGCGAATTTAAAACGGAGTTATTATAATACCGAGTTAAAACTGCGGAAGCTGAAATAGTTTAAAGCACGACCACCACACATGTGGTCCAAATAAACGTTGTTTGATAAAACCAACTCACACAACTCACTCTTCCCTTTTTAGATAATGTGCCACTAGAAGTCTCAGACCAACAAAAGAAAAATGGAAGCTTCTGGACGACCCTGCCCGGGGCCTACTCCTCATCACCTTCCACTGGGTAGAGGCAGTGATTACAATAGCTGAAGTAGACCTGGCCATCTGCAACAACGGGATAAACCCTGAGTACGGGAATGTACTCAGCTAGACTTACCCGTCCAATTGAAAATAAAGACTCCAAGGGTATGAAAGGTCTTTTGGGTGGAGCTGGGATCTTTTAGTTGCGAAAAGCTCAATTTCAGATAAGAGGTAATTGATGATAATGATGAGCTGCCATTTTTAGACCTATTCCTTAATTCTAGGTGTTTCACCGGTACTAGAGCACTCACTTGAATCTATCAATCAATAATATAACCATATCCAGTTGACTTATCCACATTTTAGTTGAACCTTTAATCATCTCATGGAGTTGTATCGTGGTGAAGCTCGCCATAGTTTCCCACTAACCGGGGGAGACGGCGACTCGAATCGAATTCCAAACTAGCTAGTGAAAGACCTTTAATACCGGCCCACACTTTCCCCGTCGGGTCCATGCATTGGGCAACCGCTCGACACTTGTTCGTGGTGGTAATCGTCGCGGTTCAAGCACGGACCGCCCAATTGGAACCTGGTGATGGCCTCTCGCGGCAGATCACATTTCCATACTAGAGGGCGCGACACGGGTCGAAACCGGCCTGAACAGCTTCTAACCGGCTTTGGGGTCGATGATTACGACACCGACATATCCCTAAGTAAAAGGGCGCGTTCAAAAATGAACGAGGGCCAACATCGATACAAACCTACACGATCCAACGGACGGACTGCCCCAAGTTTCCAAACTGGTGCCTTGCCTTCCATTTGACCGTATTTTACTACAACTCAGGTTCTTTTCCACGATAGCAATATAGCCAACCGTGATCCGGTAACTACCCATCAGGGTAATACGGAAACATTCTTAACTACTACTTTTATTAAGCAGGCTAAGCAATTCTACATTGTAAATAAAAAGCAGGATAACAAGGTAGATATTAATCAATAACCAAGGAATGGTAATGCAGAAAGAAGGATTCATTCCAACTCTTAAACCTAATGCATCACAATATAAAAGGACTCAAGTAATTTTAATTGCAAAAGATAGGAGGCTTAATATGCTCCGGGGCTTGCCTTGGGAGAAGACTGAGGCCTCGTGGGAGGGGCACTCAGGCAGGTTAGTGTCGCTTGCGGGGTCGGCTTCCTCGGCTTGCTGAAGCTCCAGGATCTCCTGCTCGACGTTTGTCTCCGGCTCCTGGTCTTGTTCCTGAACTGTCGATCCTATTGTATGTGGTAATTTAAATAATTGATGCGGGGTGCAGGATATGGTGGTATGAAAGAACATTTCTTGCAAACCAACAAAACCAACTTGTTGAACCACTTTTGACATTAAGGCAAATACTTATTTATTTCATAAAACAAAATCCATTTATTCGCCTATTTCTTATTTAATAATTTCAAAAGAAATTCGAGTTTGAACTGCAAGTGCACTTTTCTGGATTCATGAAAATCCATAAAAATTCCAGAAGACAATTAACACTCACTGGACTTCACTGAACAATTTTCAGCCAGAAACAAAATACAGAACTGCACATACAAAAATAACAAATAAACTGTCCAAAAGGTTCTTTGAACTAACTTTTTACACAAAAGGTGTTCAACATCAGATCTCATATTTTTACTGGTTTCTTCTACCCCTAAACATTCTACTGTAGAAAACTTGTGGTCAGAGCATAAACATATAAGCCTACACAAAATAAACAAATTTATTCCAAATTAAACCTTTTGAACTACAACCCTACTGAAAAGGGGTGCTAAACTGCTTTTCATATTTTTCCCAGATTCTACTCCACATTTTATACCCATCAAGAGAATTCCATGAACAGAAACATTATACTATTCCTTATATGAATTTCCAAAGGAAAATACAGAAAAGTACATTTGTAAAGCAACTTCAGATTTTTCCATACAACAGCTCATGCCTACATTTTTCTTAGCTTGAACATCACAAACAGAGACTACACCAATTTTCCCACATTTTATTTCGACATATAAAACACCTTAACATTTATTCTAAGAAATCAGCCAAACAGGACTTTTAATCATAACAGAAACTTTTTCTACAAAAACAGTGCATCATATATTTTTCACAGGTGTAAAACAGGATAATAAACTTACACAAAATTTTCCAGGAATTATCTCAACCAGAAAATACTTATTTTCATTTATCTCAACAGAAGCATATAAACTAAAATAAATAAAAACAGTAGAATAAACTTTTACCAAAAATACTTTCATAATTTTCCATGATAGACCTACTCATAAACAGGCTAGCAAAACTGAAAGTACTTCATTTGGACTTGTAAAACGAGCTACACAAAAATGACAAGCATCTCTGGAAAAAAATAAAGTAAAAAGAAAACATTTGAAATCATCCCGGCCACTGCGTGAACCTGGTCCATGGACCAGTGGGTGGCTGACGCGCGAGGTCCACGGGTCAACGGGACCCACCCGTCAGAGAGAGGAAATAGGGGAGAATGGTTGACCAGCGAAAGCTCGTCGACGGTGAGGTCGCCGGCGGTGAGGCTAGGCTCGATAGACTCGTCTCGACGAGGCGCATCCAGCGGTGGTGTTGGTTTGGCCAGAGGGTGACCGTAGCTTGCCGGCGACGAGCCATGGCGGACGGTGGTGGCGGTGAGGCTCGGCTTGGCCGTGTCCGGCGGTCGGCGGAGAAATTGGGAGAGCCGAAAGCTTACATGAACCCTAGGGAGGCTATCGGAGGGCTCGGCTTGGCTCGGGAAGCACCGAGGAAGCTTGGCCTCGGGCATGGCCTCGGCGGCGGCCATGGTGCTCGGCCGGAGGTAAAGAGAGAGGTGGGGGTCGGTAGCGTTGAGGCTGGTCAGTGTTCTCACCTTGCCTTGGCTCGGTGAAGCTCGAGTACGAAGGAGAGGAGCGGAGGAGCTTTGGTCAGGGAAGAACAGCCGCGAGCTCCGGACGGCGCCGATGGCGTCCGCGGCGGGGCTCCTCGGACTCCGGCGTCAGTGAGGCTCGGCCGGTGGCGCTAGCGCGAGCACCGGGTGTTCGGGGTGTAGACGGAATGGTGCGCGAGATGAATCGAGCAACGGCGAGCGGGGGTGGTTGGAACGGCGGGGTGTCTTTGCGGTGGCGAGAGTGTTCGGTGTGGCGTTCGCGTGCAAGAGCGAGGAAGGGAGAGGGGTGGTGGCGAGTGCAAATGTGTGAGCGAGGGAGAGGCGTGCGGTGCGCGGCGTTTTGCCCTCGGGCTCGGCCGGTCGTGGCGGGGCCCCGGCGGTGCGGCGAGCGAGGCGGCAGGCGGTGGCGTGCACGCGGCGAGCGGGCGAGCAGTGCGGCAGACGAGGCACGCGCGGAGAGGGCAAGCAAGATCGCTTGCGTGCGAGGGCGAGAGAGGATCGCGCAGCGAGAGGCGGGAGCGGATTTTGCGCAGGATTCGGCGGCCACACGGCGATCGGGGCCGGCGTGCGGCGCGGCCATGTCGGCCTGACGCGACGCGGTGCGCGGGCGGGGGCGAGCGGCGCGCGCGTGGGCCGGCGCGGTGGGTGCAGCGCGGGAGCGGGCTGGCGCGGCGCTGGCTGGGCCAAAAGGCCAAGTCGGCCGGATGGGAAGCGCGAGAAGAAAATTCGTTTCCTTTTTCTTTTTTCAAAGATTTTCCAAAGTTGGACCACTCAAAAACAGTTTCAAAAACTCCAAACCAGGCTTTGACCCAAATATAAAAGTTGCTCAAAATAATTTTCTCTACAACTTTCATATAAGACACTTTTTCTGAAAACCATTTTTACAACCTCCTCATAATTAAAGCCAATTTTGAAACATAAAACATTTTGCTTAACTCATTTTTATTTAACAAACTATTTTGAACTAAGTCAAAACTCCAACATGAAAAGCACTCTACCCAAGATTCTCTATTTTATAAAACTATTTGCCAAAACAGAAATCCATTTAAATCATCGAGTCAAATAGAAATCCAAAATCCAACAATTAAACAAAGACAAAGGCACTCTTATGCACATGAAATGATGCAATGCATTGCTTATGCTTCTTTAGTAGCTAATTGCAGTGCCTAAT
Source organism: Coix lacryma-jobi var. lacryma-jobi (assembly GCA_009763385.1). Taxonomy (NCBI): domain Eukaryota; kingdom Viridiplantae; phylum Streptophyta; class Magnoliopsida; order Poales; family Poaceae; genus Coix; species Coix lacryma-jobi. The sequence goes on from CM019831.1 coordinate 16,991,569, forward strand.
GCAGTGCTTGACACTAGGGTGTCACAACCCTTCCCCCCTTAAAGAAATCTCATCCCGAGATTTGAGTTACGTACCAATCTTTATAAAAAGCGGGGTAGTTTACGCGTAAGTACTCCTCCGTTTCCCAAGTCGCATCGTTGGGTCCGTGATTGCTCCAGAGAACCTTGTAAGTCTTCACCGTTCGGTTACGCGTTTCTCGGGTCTTGGTGTCCAAAATCTCCTTGGGCTGCTCGTAGTACTCCAGATCCGATCTGATCGTGATATCTGGAATCCGAACTTCTTCTTGTTCTGGAACTCGAAGACACTTTTTCAACTGTGATACATGAAACACGGGAAAAACTACGCTCATCTCTGGGGGTAACTGTACTTCATATGCCATTTCTCCCTTTTTCGCTATGATCTGATATGGTCCCACATATCGAGGTGCTAGCTTTTTCTTAATTCCAAAACGTTGGACTTTTCTCATGGGTGAGACCTTAAGGTAAACATAATCTCCTATTTGAAATTCCAGGGGTCTTCGCCGTATATCGGCATAACTCTTTTGTCTGAATTGTGCTACCTTAATGTGTTGCTGTACTGTCTGCACAATCTCTTCCGCGTCCTTTACGTAATCCGACCCATAGAATCTTTGATCTCCTGATTCAACCCAATTTACTGGGGTTCTGCATCTTCGTCCATATAAAACCTCAAAATGTGCCATCTTTATACTTTCTTGGTAGCTGTTGTTATAAGAGAACTCGGCGAGGGGTAACCATTTCTCCCATGATTTTCCTGAAGATAAAACACAAGCTCTGAGGATATCTTCCAAAATCTGATTCACTCTTTTTGTTTGCCCTGCGGTTTGGGGGTGATAAGCGGAACTTCTTACCAACTTGGTTCCTAACTCCTTGTGCAACTGTTCCCAAAAACGCGTTATGAACTGGGGTCCTCTATCAGAGACAATCCTTTTTAGAACTCCATGCAACCTCAAGATATTCCGAATATACAGGTCTGCATACTAATGAGGGCGGTGTGTAGTCTTAACTGGTATGAAGTGAGCTACTTTAGATAACCGATCCACGATAACCCAGATAGAATCATTTCCTTTTTGAGTAGTGGGAAGGCCGGTGATGAAATCCATACTGATTTCTTCCCATTTCCACTCTGGGATTGATAACGGTTGTAACAGTCCTGCAGGTCTTAGGTGTATAGCTTTTATCCTGCAGCAAGTATCACACCTTGCAACATAAGCTGCAACTTCTTTCCTCATCTTTGACCACCAATACCTTGTTCTCAGATCTTGGTACATCTTACTGCTTCCTGGGTGGATAGATAACTTTGAATTGTGAGCTTCATTCAGAATTCTTTCTTTCAGCTCTGTGTCCTTAGGAACAACCAACCTCTGATTATACCACAGAATTCCCTGTTCATCCATTCTGAAGTTCAAAGAACTACTGGTTTCCAGCCTCTTCTTAATCTGACAGATCTCTTCATCGGTCTTTTGTCTCTTGATGATGTCACTTTCCAAGGTACACTGAAGAGTGATGTTGTTCACCATAACGGGGTGCATAAGGTTAAATCTATCTTCCAAAAGTGGTTGTAGGGAGTTGCAATGAGTCTTGCGACTCAAGGCATCGGCTACAACGTTTGCTTTTCTGGGGTGGTAATGCACTTCAAGGTTGTAATCCTTAATTAGCTCTAGCCATCTTCTCTGCCCCATGTTCAACTCTGGCTGGGTGAAGATATATTTCAGACTTTTATGATCCGTGTACACATGACATAGGTTTCCCATAAGGTAATGCCTCCAAATCTTGAGTGCATGAACCACGGCTGCCAATTCCAAGTCATGAGTCGGGTAATTCTCTTCATGTGGTCGCAACTGGCGCAAAGCATATGCTATAACTCTCCCATTCTGCATGAGTACACATCCAAGTCCAATCTTAGATGCATCACAAAACACATCAAAAGGTTCCTCCAAGTTTGGCTGAGCCAGAACAGGCGCAGAAGTCAACAACGTTCGCAGAGTGCGAAAAGCTGTTTCACACTCTGGAGTCCATTCGAACTTCTTGTTTTTCTGCGTTAAACGGGTCATAGGCTTGGCTATTCTTGAAAAATCCGGAATAAACCGACGGTAGTATCCTGCCAAACCCAAAAAGCTGCGAACCTCAAAAACACTTGTGGGTGCTTCCCAATCCATAACCTCTTGCACTTTAGAAGGGTCTACAGAGATCCCTTCCTCTGAAAGGACGTGACCAAGGAAAGGTACCTTCTTCAACCAAAACTCACATTTGCTGAACTTAGCATACAACTTATGCTCTCTAAGCCGGGTCAGAACAACTCGTAGGTGCTCGGCATGGTCCCTCTCATTCTCAGAGTATACCAAGATATCATCGATGAACACTACAACAAACTTATCCAACTCTGGCATGAAGATCGAATTCATCAGGTACATGAAATGTGCCGGTGCATTGGTTAACCCAAAGGACATAACTAGATACTCATAGAGTCCGTATCTGGTAGAGAAAGCTGTTTTTTGTACATCTTCTGTTCTGATCTTAATCTGATGGTATCCTGACCTCAAGTCGATCTTGGAGAACACTTTCGCCTTTGACAACTGATCAAACAAGACATCGATTCGGGGTAAGGGATATTTGTTCTTTATAGTTACGGCATTCAATGGTCTGTAATCCACGCACATCCTTAAAGTTTTATCCTTCTTCTTCACAAAGATAGCGGGACATCCCCAAGGTGACGAACTAGGGCGTATCAGACCCTTATCCAAAAGCTCTTGCAACTGAACCTTAAGCTCTGCTAACTCTTTAGCGTGCATTCTATACGGTCTGCGAGATATGGGTGCCGTTCCAGGGATTAGCTCTATAGCAAACTCCACATCCCTATCTGGCGGTAGTCCAGGCAACTCATCAGAAAAAACATCTGGAAACTCACACACTACTGAGATTTCAGCTATCTGCTTTGCCGTGATATTGAACAACACTCCAATCTCATGGGGGTTTCGAGGTAACTTGAACCAAAAAGAAGATCCATTCCTGGGACTAACCATGGACACTACTCTTTCTGCGGTGTCTAGATTAACCTTCCAGAGTTTCATCCAACCCATACCCAAAATTACATCCAGACCTAGACCAGGAATGACTATGGGGTCCACTATGGCCTGTTTATCCCCAAAGGTCATTTCCACTCCTTTAGCCATTTTACGCGCGGAGAGAACAGCTCCGACGGAACTTATCTGATATCCCCGGTCTAACTCTATCAACTCAAGATTACTTCTTATAACAAAATTCTCACTTATGAAAGAATGCGATGCTCCCGAATCAAACAGCACAACTGCGCGGCATTGATTAACAAGAAACGTACCAGCGGTGACAGGCTCTCCTTCTGGCACTTCTTCCACGGTGGTGTGATGCACATGACCCGTACGAGGTGGGGGGCTGAGTGTACTGCTTCTTTGGGCGAGGGCACTGACGCGACAGGTGTCCAGTCTGACCACAGTTATAGCATGGACCAATCACATATGGGGTCTTGGGACCTCCTGCACTTCCTGCTTTGTTCTTGTTCTGCATCATGGGGCGGTGTAGGGCTTCTGAAAACTGGGACGGGGACGGTTGGTGGTGATCTTCCTCTGTGGGGGACGGAATCTTGCTCCTGTAACAGGCGGGCGATACGGGGTACGTGCTCCGAAAGGGGTCCTCCGTTGAGACGAACCTCCTTCGTTCGCACGACGGCGTGTCTCTGTCGCCAACCGGCTGTCATTGGCCTCTTGATTTAGGCAGTCACTGATGAAATCACTGAAGGTGGTGCGGTGACTGTTGCCCATCTTGGAAAGCATGGCGGCACTCATGCCACGCTTAAAGCTTGCGATCTTCTTGGCCTCAGTATCCACAAAGTCTGGGGCGTAGCGAGCTAGGTTGTTGAAACTGTGGAGGTACTCGGACACAGATCTGGTTCCCTGGGATAACCTCATGAACTCTGCAACCTTCATTTCTATCAAACCACTAGGGATGTAGTGGTTGCGCATAGCGGTAGAGAACTGATCCCAAGTGACACGTGCATTTGCAGGCAAGGATGCACGGTACTGGGCCCACCATAAACCTGCGGGTCCTTCCAACATGTGGGCGACGTACTCCGCCTTGAGCTCTTCCGTCAGACGAAGCAGACGGAACTTCTGGGTGATGGAGTTGAGCCATTCATCAGCCTCAAGCGGTTCGGTGACTTCCTTGAACACAAGAGGGCGAGTGTCCAAGAAGTCACGGTAGGAGCTGTACTGGTTGGGCTCTGGGCCTTGGCGTTGATGATGCTGCTGCGCAGTGTTATTAGCGATATTGCGGAGGGTGACCTCCATGTGCCTCTGCATTTCCTCCATATTCCTTTGGCTGCCCAAGAACTGGCCGAAAAACGCTTCCGGCATCATCGGCGGCGGTGGGGGAGGTGGCAAGTTCTCCTCCTGTCCTGCCCCCTGTCCGCGTTGGCTGCGAGTGTGTGCCGGCATCTGCATATTGCATTAATAAGTACTCATTAGGTGATGTTACATTGATCATGAATAAATACTGCGCTGTACATAATTCAGAAATTTAGCACACGACCAAGTATAATTACTCATTTCCATACAACATCACAAAATAATCGCTCGAAATTAGACATGCAAGCAACGGATTTCCATAAAAGGTGCCGAATCGAAGTCCGGACTTTGTCCAAAAGCTTACATGTCATCAAACATTTTAAACATAAAACCAGCACATGTTTAGGGCGTTACATCACTTAGCGAGCAAGCTCAAGCTATACAAAAGAAAAACGTCTCCTAGCTAGACTAGCGCTCAGGCATCTCCAGCGGCGGATGCGGCGTCCTCTGCGTGGACGTCGATCATCGGCTCGTCAGCGTGATCCTCCTCCAGAGGGGCGTCGGGACCAAGGACCTCTCCGTCCTGAGGATCCTGGGCCTCGGCGGCTGGAACCTCGGCAGCTGCTGGGGCGGCGGCCTCCTGCGCGGCATGGTGCATCTGGTGGACTGCCTCGTGGAGCTGGTCGATGTAGGCTTGCTGTCGATGGATCTGCTGTATCAAGAGGTGGGCTCCCTCTCTGAGCTGGTCGAGCGCGGTGCGGGCCTCATCTCTCTGAAGAGCGGTGGCCAGGTACATCTGCTCTGCAACGGTCCTGGCAGTGGACTGTGCTGCTGCTGTGGTGCGGGCGTCGTCACGCTCAAGAGTGACCTGCTGAATCCTCTCCTGCAGACGAGCAACCTCAGCGTCGAAGTCCTCCTGTAGCTTCCTCTTGCTCTGGTAGGTGGCTGTGAGGGTGAAGGACACGCTCCCGAGAGTGTGCTCCAAACTCTCACATACACCCAACAAAGCTCCGGTGGCGCTCATCGCAGGCGCCTCACAGTAGAACCTCTCCTCTAGGCTCCCTGTCAAGACTGACTCCGAAGTCTGCTTCCAGCGTAATGGAAAAAGTGATCTACGGGGGAACACTCCTGCCATAGCGCTACCTAGGTCGGCGGGGAAGCGGGCGATGATGTCCTTCAGCACTGATGAGGACATTAACACCAGCAATACATCCTCTCCGACACAACCTATAGCTGGCCCTCTTACTCGTGCTCGTGCTCGTCAACTTAATCATCAAGTGAGTTCCATGATAAGCTCTTGTCCATCTTGTTTAGACAATGGAAACGCGTGCACTCTTCTTTTGATTAGGAACCGAGGAGAAGACCGAAAGGGAGAAGGACTCGCGGTAGCCGGATTCGGACTGCAGCAAAGCGCCAACTTGTGACCGCCACCACGGTTGCATACGGATTCGGATTCAGGCGCTTCAGGACTTGTTGGAAAGCTTATCAAGTTTACTTTCATATGAATCAAGTCCCACGTCAATATCTGTTCGGCAGCAGCGGCAATGATCCAATTACCGTCGACAGGTCTTGCTGTCCAGGGTGCTGCGTCACCTCATTTTGGGCTTATGGCCCATGTATCAAGTTGGGTCCATTAGGGACGCGTCCTAGGGTTGGAGGACGACCCCAACACTCTTTTGGTCGTCAATCCATCTACTTATATCCCTCTATAGCCGCCATGGTCGGTTTGGGTTTTGTTTAGATCAAGTTTAGCCTTAGCTACTTGCTTGTAGGCGCGCGTGCAGGATCAGCCGCCCGTCTCCTTGTCTTCGGAACCCCATTGTAGATTAAGATTCAGTTTGAAACCTTCAATTTCATCTTGCAAATTCAGTGCTTGTTTCCTCGTTCTTGCTAGTTCTTCGATTGCTTGCAGGACGGGAGCCCTAGGGGCTGGTTGTCGCGCTCCACAAGATCGTGACGGCTATTGGACGTGGTGTATCGGTTGCTAAGGCGCGGTCTTGAGGGCTGTAGTCGGGCCGTGAACGTCATCTCCATCCACCAATCGAGTTATCCCCGTTTCTCATCGAAAGATCGGGCAAAAACCCTAGCGGGTTCGCATCAGTTGGTAATCAGAGCAAGGTTCTTCGGTGAGAGACTTCTAATCCATTGCTGTTTTTAATTAATTTCCTATAGTCCAGAAAAGCCAAAAAAAAATATAGTAGATTAGTTTTTCCATAATCCTATTAAACCTTTGTGCCTTGGCTAGTACCGTTTAGTTAGGGCTTGTTGAATTTGCGTTGCTTCGGTTTGTGTCGAGTTGCTGGTCTTAGTGTCTAGTCCTTTAGAGTTTCGAGTTCTTGTCACCATCTATACACAGCCGAGTATTACCATATCTTCTCTCTGTCGAATCTGTTGTGAAGTCGGAATTGAACTGTCTGTGGTCTTGGTCCGGATCGAGTTGAGTTCCAATCTGAGTTCCACCAACGTGATAAAAAAAAGGAAACCGAGTAGAACTCGGCAATAGGTGGAATCCGTTTGTGGTTGGTTCTGAGTGGAAACCGAGTAGAACTTGGAGTCCGCTTGTTAATATATCCTGAACTCCGTCTACGTGAGTCCTTCTGTGATTCCAAAAGAAAGATAACTCCATACTTGTTCGGCCTTACTCTAGAGAGAGAGAGAGAGAGAGAGTATCTTCTTCTTACCGGAATACCCCTGTACTTTCGGAAAAAGTGTGTGTACCGAATTGCTCCTTTGTATTCTTTTGTTCATATAATCAGTTTTTGAGGTTGCCCAAAAAAAAAAGAAAAAAAAAGAAAAAAAAAAGAAAAAAAAAAGAGAAAAGATTCAAAAGAAAATGGGCTGTTTTTCATATTGATTTTAGGTTTGTTCCACCTTGTTTTCAGGGGTGTGCTGTGGTTTTCCTTTGTGTCCAGGCTTGCGTCTCTAGCACGGTCTAGCCTAGGACCAGCACAGTACCGTCGTCGAACGTTTATTCAGCTCGCCTTTATAACTAACGTGGTGCTAGTTCGTTCCTTGTTTCAGCCCACCTATAGCTCCACATACTCTACAGCTTGACAGGTCTTGTGCCGCAGCACCGATACACTTCATCCATTGCTGAAGACTTGTTGGTAGACGACCCCTCCTGTCAAGCAAGGTAAGAATTGGTAAGAACTTGTGTAACAAGTTGAGTGTGAGAGACTTGCTGTAGCTACATCCTAGTAGTTGTAGGGCTTTTATTTCTTCACTTGCCTTTCTTGTTGTCTTTGTTTTTGAACCATGACAAGGGGAGATGATGACAACGAAACACTACATACACCTCGCACTAAGGGCATCATACAGCATTTTGAAAGGAAAGTGAAGCTGCACACAGAGGGACTTGATAATGACTTGCAGGTGACAAATGAAAAGCTGGGGCAGTTGGAGGCTACGCAGATGGCCACAAACAACAAGCTTACAAGTTTGGAGGAATCCGTTGCTAGTGTGGACAAAAGCCTTGCTGCTCTCCTAAGGCGATTTGATGACTTCCACACCGAAGATAAAGAGAAGCATAAAGAAGAAAAGGAGGGAGATCGAGAGCACGGTAGTCATGAAGATGACTACACTGCTGATACTGAGCATGATGATCAAGACGCTCGTGATCGACGACGCCTACGTCACAACCGTAGAGGTATGGGTGGCAACCGCCGACGCGAGGTACACAATAATGATGATGCTTTCAGTAAGATTAAATTTAAGATACCTCCTTTTGATGGTAAATATGACCCTGATGCCTACATTACTTGGGAGATTGCTGTTGATCAAAAGTTTGCATGTCATGAATTTCCTGAGACTACACGTGTTAGGGCTGCTACTAGTGAGTTTACAGATTTTGCTTCTGTTTGGTGGATAGAATATGGCAAGAAAAATCCTAATAACTTACCTAGAACTTGGGATGCGCTGAAACGAGCCATGAGAGCTAGATTTGTTCCATCTTACTATGCCCGTGATATGATAAATAAGTTGCAGCAATTGAGACAAGGTGCTAAAAGTGTAGAAGAATATTATCAGGAATTACAAACGGGTATGTTGCGTTGTAACCTAGAGGAGGATGAGGAACCGGCTATGGCTAGATTTTTGGGTGGGTTAAATCGGGAAATTCAGGACATCCTCGCTTACAAGGAATACAATAGTGTAACCCGTTTGTTTCATCTTGCTTGTAAAGCTGAAAGGGAAGTGCAGGGACGACGTGCTAGCGCAAGGACTAATATTTCTGCAGGGAAGGCTAATTCATGGCAGCAACGCATGACTACAACTCCATCTACACGTATGTCTACTCCATCATCTAGTGACAAGACTCGAGCTGCTCCCACAAATTCAGTTGCAAAGACGATGCAAAAGCCTGCTGTGAGTACTTCATCCGTGGCATCGACGGGTAGAACAAGCAACATACAATGTCACCGGTGCAAGGGATATGGACACATGATGCGTGATTGTCCAAACAAGCGAGTTATGATTGTCAAAGATGATGGTGAGTGCTCATCTGCTAGTGATTTTGATGAAGACACGCTTGCACTGCTTGCGACTGACCATGCAGGTAATGAAGAACAAATAGAAGAACATATTAATGCAGGTGAAGCGGACCACTATGAAAGCTTGATCGTGCAGCGAGTGCTTAGTGCACAAATGGAGAAGGCGGAGCAAAATCAGCGACATATTTTATTCCAAACAAAGTGTGTCATCAAAGAGCGTTCCTGCCGCATGATCATTGATGGAGGTAGCTGCAACAACTTGGCAAGCAGCGATATGGTGCAGAAACTTGCCCTCAACACCAAACCACACCCGCATCCCTACTACATCCAATGGCTGAACAACAGTGGTAAGGCAAAGGTAACTAGACTTGTGAGAATCAATTTTTCCATCGGATCCTACAAAGATATTGTTGAATGTGATGTTGTGCCTATGCAAGCTTGTAACATTCTGCTAGGTAGACCTTGGCAATTTGATAGAGATTCTATGCATCATGGTAGATCAAATCAGTATTCTTTTCTATACCATGATCGCAAAATTGTGCTGCATCCTATGTCCCCTGAAACTATTATGCAAACTGATGTTGCAAGGGCTACTAAAGCAAAGAGCGAGAGCAATAAAAATGATAAGTCTGTAATTGGTAACAAAGATGAGATAAAACTGAAAGGACGTTGTATGATAGCTACCAAATCAGATATTAATGAGTTCAATGCATCCACTTCTGTTGCTTATGCTTTGATATGCAAGGATGCTTTGATTTCAATTGAGGATATGCAATGTTCTTTGCCCCCTGCTGTTGCTAACGTTTTGCAGGAGTATTCCGATGTGTTTCCAAGTGCGGTACCAGCGGGGCTGCCACCACTACGCGGGATTGAGCACCAAATTGATCTTATTCCTGGTGCATCTTTGCCAAACCGTGCGCCATACAGGACAAACCCGGAAGAAACAAAGGAAATTCAGCGACAAGTGCAAGAACTACTGGACAAAGGTTATGTGCGAGAATCCCTTAGCCCTTGTGCTGTTCCAGTAATTTTAGTGCCTAAGAAAGATGGAACATGGCGTATGTGTGTTGATTGTAGAGCTATTAATAATATCACCATTCGATATCGACACCCTATTCCACGATTAGATGATATGCTAGATGAACTGAGTGGTGCTGTTGTGTTTTCAAAAGTTGATTTACGTAGTGGCTACCACCAGATTCGTATGAAATTGGGAGATGAATGGAAAACTGCTTTCAAAACTAAGTTCGGTTTATATGAGTGGTTAGTCATGCCTTTTGGGTTAACTAATGCACCTAGTACTTTCATGAGATTAATGAACGAGGTTTTGCGTGCTTTCATTGGGAAATTTGTTGTCGTATATTTTGATGATATATTAATTTACAGCAAATTATTGGATGAACATCTTGATCATTTACGTGCTGTTTTTAATGCACTACGCGAGGCACGCTTATTTGGTAACCTTGAGAAGTGCACCTTTTGCACCGATCGAGTGTCTTTTCTTGGTTATGTTGTAACTCCACAGGGAATTGAGGTTGATCAAGCCAAGGTGGAAGCTATACAGGGATGGCCTGTCCCAAAGACTATCACCCAGGTGCGGAGTTTCCTAGGACTTGCTGGATTCTATCGCCGTTTTGTGAAGGATTTCAGCACCATTGCTGCACCATTGAATGAGCTTACCAAGAAGGGGGTGCCTTTTGAGTGGGGCAAAACACAAGAGAATTCATTCGACATGTTGAAAGATAAGTTAACTCACGCGCCTCTCCTACAACTTCCTGATTTTAATAAGACTTTTGAGCTTGAATGTGATGCTAGTGGAATTGGTCTGGGAGGTGTTTTGTTACAAGAGGGAAAGCCTATTGCATATTTTAGTGAGAAATTGAGTGGGCCTGTTCTCAATTATTCTACTTATGATAAAGAACTCTATGCTCTTGTTCGAACATTAGAGACATGGCAGCATTATTTGTGGCCCAAAGAGTTTGTTATCCATTCTGATCATGAATCTTTAAAACATATTCGTAGTCAAGGAAAACTGAATCGTAGGCATGCAAAATGGGTTGAATTTATTGAATCTTTTCCTTATATTATTAAACACAAGAAAGGGAAGGAGAATATTATTGCTGATGCTTTGTCACGGAGATATACTTTGCTGAATCAACTTGATTATAAGATCTTTGGGTTAGAAACAATTAAGGACCAATATGTTCACGATGCTGATTTTAGAGACGTGTTGCTGCATTGTAAAGATGGAAAAGGATGGAACAAATTCATCGTTAGTGATGGGTTTGTGTTTAGAGCTAACAAGCTATGCATTCCAGCTAGCTCTGTTCGTTTGTTGTTGTTGCAGGAAGCACATGGAGGTGGCTTGATGGGACATTTTGGAGCAAAGAAGACCGAGGACATACTTGCTGGTCATTTCTTTTGGCCAAGGATGAAGAGAGATGTGGAGAGGTTTGTTGCTCGTTGCACAACATGTCAAAAGGCAAAGTCACGGTTAAATCCCCACGGTTTGTATCTACCTCTTCCTGTTCCTAATGCTCCTTGGGAGGATATATCTATGGATTTTGTGTTGGGTTTACCAAGGACTAGGAGGGGACGTGATAGTGTGTTTGTGGTTGTTGATAGATTTTCTAAGATGGCACATTTCATACCATGTCATAAAACTGATGATGCTACAAATATTGCTGATTTGTTCTTTCGAGAAATTGTTCGCTTACATGGTGTGCCCAACACAATTGTTTCTGATCGTGATGCTAAATTTCTTAGTCATTTTTGGAAGACTTTGTGGTTTAAATTGGGGACTAAGCTTTTATTTTCCACCACTTGTCATCCCCAAACTGATGGTCAAACTGAAGTTGTGAATAGAACTTTATCCACTATGTTAAGGGCTGTTTTAAAGAAGAATATTAAGATGTGGGAAGAATGTTTACCTCATATTGAGTTCGCTTATAATCGTTCATTGCATTCTACTACAAAAATGTGTCCTTTTGAGATTGTCTATGGTTTCTTGCCACGTGCTCCTATTGATTTAATGCCTTTGCCAAGTTCTGAAAAAATGAATTTTGATGCTAAGCAACGTGCTGAATTAATGTTAAAATTGCATGAAGCCACTAAAGAAAACATAGAGCGCATGAATGCTAAGTACAAATGCGCTGGAGATAAAGGTAGAAAGCAATTGATTCTGGAACCTGGGGATTTGGTTTGGTTGCATTTGCGAAAAGATAGATTTCCAGAACTGAGAAAATCCAAATTGATGCCTAGAGCTGATGGTCCTTTTAAAGTACTGCAACGAATTAATGAGAATGCATATAAGCTTGATCTTCCTGCAGATTTTGGGGTTAGTCCCACATTTAACATTGCAGATTTGAAGCCTTATTTGGGTGAGGAAGATGAGCTTGAGTCGAGGACGACTCAAATGCAAGAAAGGGAGGATGATGAGGACATTAACACCAGCAATACATCCTCTCCGACACAACCTATAGCTGGCCCTCTTACTCGTGCTCGTGCTCGTCAACTTAATCATCAAGTGAGTTCCATGATAAGCTCTTGTCCATCTTGTTTAGACAATGGAAACGCGTGCACTCTTCTTTTGATTAGGAACCGAGGAGAAGACCGAAAGGGAGAAGGACTCGCGGTAGCCGGATTCGGACTGCAGCAAAGCGCCAACTTGTGACCGCCACCACGGTTGCATACGGATTCGGATTCAGGCGCTTCAGGACTTGTTGGAAAGCTTATCAAGTTTACTTTCATATGAATCAAGTCCCACGTCAATATCTGTTCGGCAGCAGCGGCAATGATCCAATTACCGTCGACAGGTCTTGCTGTCCAGGGTGCTGCGTCACCTCATTTTGGGCTTATGGCCCATGTATCAAGTTGGGTCCATTAGGGACGCGTCCTAGGGTTGGAGGACGACCCCAACACTCTTTTGGTCGTCAATCCATCTACTTATATCCCTCTATAGCCGCCATGGTCGGTTTGGGTTTTGTTTAGATCAAGTTTAGCCTTAGCTACTTGCTTGTAGGCGCGCGTGCAGGATCAGCCGCCCGTCTCCTTGTCTTCGGAACCCCATTGTAGATTAAGATTCAGTTTGAAACCTTCAATTTCATCTTGCAAATTCAGTGCTTGTTTCCTCGTTCTTGCTAGTTCTTCGATTGCTTGCAGGACGGGAGCCCTAGGGGCTGGTTGTCGCGCTCCACAAGATCGTGACGGCTATTGGACGTGGTGTATCGGTTGCTAAGGCGCGGTCTTGAGGGCTGTAGTCGGGCCGTGAACGTCATCTCCATCCACCAATCGAGTTATCCCCGTTTCTCATCGAAAGATCGGGCAAAAACCCTAGCGGGTTCGCATCAAGCACTAGGTATGCTGCCCTGTTGGCTCCATCCTTGGCACAGGTGCCTCTGGTGATCTCCGTCCATCCTGTCCAGTGGGGCTTGGCGGGCAAAGCCTTGACTTTGATCTCCACCATGACCAAGGAATCCTACCCGTAGATCTCCTTCTGCCATGAGTACCTGGGCTCCTGTCCTTCCTCATAGCCCACGGCCTGCAGAATCCTCCAAAGGATAGTCGGCAAGCCGAAGTAGGACAAGAACGTCTTCCGGGTCAGCTTGGTGGCCAAGCGGTGACGCGGAACTCCTCTGCCTCCGGTGGCCTTGCGAGCAGTCAGCTTAGTCCGGGCCATCTGTAGAAACAAAAGGGGTTTCGAACTCTCGTGAGACGGATATTAAGTTGGCAAATTTTTATATAAAGGAGACAACTTTTAATTAAGGGGAGGTAATGTAAATGCAAGAATTTAAACATGATGCATGATCGTACTTACGTTCTTACTCACTAACATGACTCATAAGTCCTAACGTTCTAGTCGGTGGCAAGAACGATCTCTCATGCGTTATCTACACGTTCTACTCGTTCGCATAGTTAGTGTACCTGCAGAAGATTCATTTCAGCCCAAAGAAATTCCCAATGATAAAATAATTGAGTATTGGCCAATATACGCAAAATACATAGAAGCCAACACTAAACACCATGCACCAACATAGAAAACACCCTCAAAAACCATTGATACCCTCGTATGTGTCTGCGTGGAGCTCGCACATACTTGGTATAAGAACTCTCACCTAGACCGACGGTTGGACGGTCATGCTCTCATATCTCACAAAATCATTTTATGCATGTTTTCACGATTGACGCATTCTCTTTTTCCCGAGAATGGACCAGCAAATAAGATCCAGCATGAAGCAAAACTCTGAACCCTGTTAGCAGTTAAGCCACCTGAATCCTAGTATAGGGCTTAAGGACGAGACTGGGCACACTTAGTAATTGAAAATAGTTTTGAAAATAGTTTCGAAATACCCATTTTAGTTCGAAAGTAGCTCTTTGCGGATGCAATTACTTGAACCATGCTCTGATACCAGCTGTGACGGAACCGTCCTGATTATAAGAGTTCAAGTACTATCTTAGTCAAATCCGTCTGACTTCGACTCATACTTGATCCCATATAACCCCGGTAGTCCGGAAATCTCGAAGGATTTCTATCATCATACATCATACAGGATTGCATCGCTCAAGGATTACATTCGCAAAGATACATCACAGAGAAACGAAACCGAATTTAAAATATCAGAGTGCGAATTTAAAACGGAGTTATTACAATACCGAGTTAAAAGTGCGGAAGCTGAAATAGTTTAAAGCACGACCACCACACATGTGGTCCGAATAAACGTTGTTTGATAAAACCAACTCACACAACTCACTCTTCCCTTTTCAGATAATGTGCCACTAGAAGTCTCAGACCAACAAAAGAAAAAGGGAAGCTTCTGGACGACCCTGCCCGGGGCCTACTCCTCATCACCTTCCACTGGGTAGAGGCAGTGCTTACAATAGCCGAAGTAGACCTGGCCATCTGCAACAACGGGATAAACCCTGAGTACGGGAATGTACTCAGCTAGACTTACCCGTCCAACTGAAAATAAAGACTCCAAGGGTATGAAAGGTCTTTTGGGTGGAGCTGGGATCTTTTAGTTGCGAAAAGCTCAATTTCAGATAAGAGGTAATTGATGATAATGATGAGCTGCCATTTTTAGACCTATTCCTTAATTCTAGGTGTTTCACCGGTACTAGAGCACTCACTTGAATCTATCAATCAATAATATAACCATATCCAGTTGACTTATCCACATTTTAGTTGAACCTTTAATCATCTCATGGAGTTGTATCGTGGTGAAGCTCGCCATAGTTTCCCACTAACCGGGGGAGACGGCGACTCGAATCGAATTCCAAACCAGCTAGTGAAAGACCTTTAATACCAGCCCACACTTTCCCCGTCGGGTCCATGCATTGGGCAACCGCTTGACGCTTGTTCGTGGTGGTAATCGTCGCGGTTCAAGCACGGACCGCCCAATTGGAACCTGGTGATGGCCTCTCGCGGCAGATCACATTTCCATACTAGAGGGCGCGACACGGGTCGAAACCGGCCTGAACAGCTTCTAACCGGCTTTGGGGTCGATGATTACGGCACCGACATATCCCTAAGTAAAAGGGCGCGTTCAAAAATGAACGAGGGCCAACATCGATACAAACCTACACGATCCAACGGACGGACTGCCCCAAGTTTCCAAACTGGTGCCTTGCCTTCCAGTTGATCGTATTTCACTACAACTCAGGTTCTTTTCCACGATAGCAATATAGCCAACCGTGATCCGGTAACTACCCATCAGGGTAATACGGAAACATTCTTAACTACTACTTTTATTAAGTAGGCTAAGCAATTCTACATTGTAAATAAAAAGCAGGATAACAAGGTAGATATTAATCAATAACTAAGGAATGGTAATGCAGCAAGTAGGATTCATTCCAACTCCTAAACCTAATGCATCACAATATAAAAGGAGTCAAGTAATTTTAATTGCAAAAGATAGGAGGCTTAATATGCTCCGAGACTTGCCTTGGGAGAAGACTGAGGCCTCGTGGGAGGAGCACTCAGGCAGGTTAGTGTCGCTTGCGGGGTCGGCTTCCTCGGCTTGCTGAAGCTCCGGGATCTCCTGCTCGACGTTTGTCTCCGGCTACTGGTCTTGTTCCTGAACTGTCTGTCATATTGTATGCGGTAATTTAAGTAATTAATGCGGGGTGCAGGATATGGTGGTATGAAAGAACATTTCTTGCAAACCAAAAAAACCAACTTGTTGAACCACTTTTGACATTAAGGCAAATACTTATTTATTTCATAAAACAAAATCCATTTATTCACCTATTTCTTATTTAATAATTTCAAAAGAAATTCGAGTTTGAACTGCAAGTGCACTTTTCTGGATTCAGAAAAATCCACAAAAATTCCAGAAGGCAATGAACACTCACTGGACTTCAATGAACAATTTTCAGCCAGAAACAAATTACAGAACTGCAGATACAAAAATAACAATTAAACTGCTCAAAAGGTGCTTTGAACTAACTTTTTACACAAAAGGTGTTCAACAACAGATCTCATATTTTTTCTGGTTTCTTCTACCCTTAAACATTCTACTCTAGAAAACTTGTGGTCAGAGCATAAACATATAAGCCTACACAAAATAAACAAATCTATTCCAAATTAAACCAATTGAACTACAACCCTACTGAAAATGGGTGCTAAACTGCTTTTCATATTTTTCCCAGATTCTACTCCACATTTTATACCCATCAAGAAAATTCCATGAACAGAAACATTATATTATTCCTTATATGAATTTCCAAAGGAAAATATAGAAAATTACATTTGTAAAGCAACTTCAGATTTTTCCATACAACAGCTCATGCTTACATTTTTCTTAGCTTGAACATCACAAACAGAGACTACACCAATTTTCCCACATTTTATTTCGATATATAAAACACCTTAACATTTATTCTAAGAAATCAGCCAAACAGGACTTTTAATCATAATAGAAACTTTTTCTACAAAAACAGTGCATCATATATTTTTCACAGGTGTAAAACAGGATAATAAACTTACACAAAATTTTCCAGGAATTATCTCAACCAGAAAATACTTATTTTCATTTATCTCAACAGAAGCATATAAACTGAAATAAATAAAAACAGTAGAATAAACTTTTACCAAAAATACTTTCATATTTTTTCATGATAGATCTACTCATAAACAGGCTAGCAAATCTGAAAGTACTTCATTTGGACTTGTAAAACGAGCTACACAAAAATGACAAGCATCTCTGGAAAAAATAAAGTAAAAAGAAAACATTTGAAATCATCCCGGCCACTGCGTGAACCCGGTCCATGGACCAGTGGGTGGCTGACGCGCGGGGTCCATGGGTCAACGGGACCCACCCATTAGAGAGAGTAAACAGGGGAGAATGGTTGACCGGCGAAAGCTCGTCGACGGTGAGGTCGCCGGCGGTGAGGCTAGGCTCGATAGACTCGTCTCGACGAGGCGCATCCAGCGGTGGTGTTGGTTTGGCCAGAGGGTGACCGTAGCTTGCCGGCGACGAGCCATGGCGGACGGTGGCGGCGGTGAGGCTCGGCTTGGCCGTGTCCGGCGGTCGCCGGAGAAATTGGGAGAGGCGAAAGCTTACATGAACCCTAGGGAGGCTATCGGAGGGCTCGGCTTGGCTCGGGAAGCTCCGAGGAAGCTTGGCCTCGGGCATGGCCTCGGCGGCGGCCATGGTGCTCGGCGGAGGTAAAGAGAGAGGTGGGGGTCGGTAGCGTTGAGGCTGGTCAGTGTTCTCACCTTGCCTTGGCTCGGTGAAGCTCGAGGACGAAGGAGAGGAGAGGAGAAGCTCTGGTCGGGGAAGAACAGCCGCGAGCTCCGGACGGCGCCGATGGCGTCCGCGGCGGGGCTCCTCGGACTCCGGCGTCAGCGAGGCTTGGCTGGTGGTGCTAGCACGAGCACCGGGTGTTCGGGGTGTAGACGGAATGGTGCGCGAGATGAATCGAGCAACGCCGAGCGGGGGTGGTTGGAACGGCGAGGTGTCTTTGCGGTGGCGAGAGTGTTCGGTGTGGCGTTCGCGTGCAAGACCGAGGAAGGGAGAGGGAGCTGGTGGTGGCGAGTGCAAATGTGTGAGCGAGGGAGAGGCATGCGGTGCGCGGCGTTTTGCCCTCGGGCTCAGCCGGTCGTGGCGGGGCCCCGGCGGTGCGGCGAGCGAGGCGGCAGGCGGTGGCGTGCACGCGGCGAGCGGGCGAGCAGTGCGGCAGACGAGGCGCGCGAGGAGAGGGCAAGCAAGATCGCTTGCGTGCGAGGGCGAGAGAGGATCGCGCAGCGAGAGGCGGGAGCGGATTTTGCGCAGGATTCGGCGGCCACACGGCGATCGGGGCCGGCGTACGGCGCGACCATGTCGGCTTGACGCGACGCGGCGCGCGGGCGGGGGCGAGCGGCACGCGCGTGGGCCGGCGCGGCGGGTGTAGCGCGGGAGCGGGCTGGCACGGCGCTGGCTGGGCCAAAAGGCCAATTGGGCCGGATGGGAAGCGCGGGAAGAAAATTCGTTTCCTTTTTCTTTTTCCAAAGATTTTCCAAAGTTTGACCACTCAAAAACAGTTTCAAAAACTCCAAACCAGGCTTTGACCCAAATATAAAAGTTGCTCAAAATAATTTTCTCTACAACTTTCATATAAGACACTTTTTCTGAAAACCATTTTTACAACCTCCTCATAATTAAAGCCAATTTTGAAACATAAAACATTTTGCTTAACTCATTTTTATTTAACAAACTATTTTGAAGTAAGTCAAAACTCCAACATGAAAAGCACTCTACCCAAGATTCTCTATTTTATAAAACTATTTGCCAAAACAGAAATCCATTTATATCATCGAGTCAAATAGAAATCCAAAATCCAACAATTAAACAAAGACAAAGGCACTCTTATGCACATAAAATGATGCAATGCATTGCTTATGCTTCTTTAGTAGCTAATTGCAGTGCTTAATGCAGTGCTTGACACTAGGGTGTCACAGATCGCTTCGGCCCAAAAACGCCTAGGAGTCCTATGCTCATCGAGCATTGTCCTGGCCATCTCAACAAGGGTCCGATTCTTGCGCTCAACAACACCGTTCTGCTGGGGGACGTATGGAGAGGAAAACTAATGCTCGAGATCCAAAGAAGCACAGAAGGTTTCAAACTGAGTGTTAGCAAATTCTGTACCATTGTCACTAGTTATAGCTCTAATGGTATCCTAGGGTAACTTTGTTTTTAACCTCAAGATCAAATCGCGAGCAAATGAAAAAGCCTCATCCTTGCCCTCCAAATAGAACACCCAAGAGTACCTCGAAAAACCATCCACGATCACGAGAACGTACCACTTCCCACCCGCCGAGCAGATCCGAGATAGACCAACAGTGTCCATGTGTAAGAGCTCATCGGGTCGCTTAGTCATCACCTGGTTCACAGGTGGGTGAGAAGCAGCTACCATCTTCCCGTGGTGACAAGGGTGACAAACAAGGTCCTTTTGAAACTTCAGCTTGGGCAATCCTTAGATTTGGCCAAGTGAACTAAGCCTTGCAAGCAAGTCAAAGTTCAAATGTCCAAGTCTCCTATGCCACTTCCACAAATCAGAAGAAGGACCTGCCATGAGGCACCGAGAAGAGCCAAAAGAGCGAGAAAAATTGGCTCGAAAGACATGGCCAAAAGGGACGATCCAACAAACAAGACTTCCCGGAGAACCAAGAACTCTGCACAAACCAGTCTTAAAGCGCACTTCAAGGCCATCCCCAAGGAGTTGTGAAACTGAAAGCAAATTGAAATGCAAGTTCAAAACCAAAGCAACATCCTTGAGGACAAAATTCTCGTTGAGTCGGACTGACCCACGGGAAACAACCTTACCTTTGCTATTATTCCCGAATGTGATGAATTCTTTTTGGGGCACGGGGTCGAGGCTGTAGAACCATTTAGAACTTCTAGTTATGTGACACGAACAGCCGGAATCGACAAGCCACGTGTTCTCCAACCCGAGATCCTGCATCAATAGAAAGACAGGGAATGAGCAAGTGGCACAACACTGGGGTTAGTAAACTGAGAAGGATACCAGTGTTGTGACATTGGCCCAGAAAAGGTGTTAGGAAGCACACCAAACTTTCCTCGTTCCATGGGGGGATAGCGATCACCACAAGACTGAAAATGTGGTCCGCTATGGAATGGAAAACCACCAACCATACCTCGTCCGATCTGAGGGTAGCGATCATCATGATGCTGAAAATGTGGTCCGCTATGGGACGGTGCAGCAAAGCCTCTTACACGAAGTTCACGCCTGTATGCAGCATGACCGGAACCACGCCGGGCGCGACCAGCTCATGGTCTCACTGCCTGGGGTCGAGCTACCTGAGGGGGTGCACCTCTAGGTCTAGCCCTCTGCCTCTCAACACCTGGAGCATGTACACCATGGAAACGGTGGTACATGGCCTGGTTGTTCATCTTAGACTCTCTCCGAACATCTCTCTTCCTCCGGAAGCAAAACTCAGCTAGGTGACCCTCACGGTGGCAATACTCGTACTGGAACCTCACCTCTGTCTTGGGTTGTTGGTTCACTCTCTTGTGGGGTTGCACACTCTAGCTGGCTTCTTACCTCTCAGAAGGGGATCACTAGAAATGTCGGGTAGAGTGTCAAGTGGGTTCCAAAGATGGTTCGGTTTTGGAATCCACACTTGTTTCTGAGGTGGAGCTCTCGGGGGTTCCTCAAAGACCCCATCCTTGGTGATAGGCTTGGATGGCTTAGGTGGGGTGATTTTGGTTAGCTTGGGAGTAGTGGAAGGTTTCTCACTTGGGTTCACACCACTACACTCACCAATATTACCAAAAGAGTTTGCACCGTTCCCACCTATAACAAAGCCTACACTCGAACCGCCAGTTCCCCTCTTGAACTGACTGACCATCATGCCCAACTGCGGCTGGCTGCATGACACCCAACTCAAGATGGACCGAATGTATGTGTTTTTCTCCTCGGTTTGCATCTTGGCATGCCGGCAGTTGGCAATCTCAAGCTCCAACCCCTCACAAAGCTCGCATCGAGCTACACCGGTGCTAACTGAGCTGGCCTCTCAAACTTGGAAAGCTTGACATCCTTCTCTGCCAACTCAGTTTGCAAGCTTGGACAAAACTTGCACGCACCCAACAAGGAAGGTCTAGCTTTGACCTCCTCAAGCTCCTTCCTCAAAGTGGGACATGCTTTACAATCACCCACCAAGTCAAGCCTCAACTTCAATTCATGATACACTTCAAGCAAAGAGGCGTACATGGTCTGAAGGGTGGTAAAGTTGGCCATGTGCACCACACACTCCTCACACTCCTCGTCCTCAGAAACACACACCTCAGAACGAGCAAACTCAAGATCCTTAAGCGCTACAGCTAGCTTCTCCTTGTACTCTCTACGCTCTCTAGCTGCGCGCCTAAGCAACTTGTCATGGCTAAGCAAGGCTTCGTTCATGGTCTCAAGCTCAGGGAAAGACGGTCGACGGTAGAAGGGGTCGATACCTCTGAAGTCATGTCGTCATCGCCGTGAAGCTCCTCCGTGCGTGTGCTCGCCTCCTTGCCAAGCGCCATGGTGCAGTATCCTCCAGAGATAGAGTTGCTGAAGAAGCACAGGCCATTGAAGCGGTCCTCCGTCTTCCTCTCGGACTCATCATCACTGGAGCGAGCAGTGCGATCGTCGGAATTGTCATCGAGGTCGCTGATCAATGCGAGGAAAGCATGTTCTTGCGCCTTGGTCTTCTTGTAGTACTTCTCCTTGAGGACCTCCTTTTCGAACTTGCCCTTGGTCTTCTTCTTGTCGGCGGTGTACTCGCGCTTGTCCTTATGGTTGGAGTGGTTGTTTTTGCTGGGGAAGACCTTGTCCTTCTTGGGGCAATTTGCGACGTAGTGGTCGAGGTCGCCACACCCGAAGCATCCATCCTTCGCACCACCACACCGGTGGTTTAAGCGGTTGTTGTGAAACCGCGAAAACCGACTGATGATGAGCGTGAGCTCATCGTCGCCTAACACCTCCACCTGCTCCTCCATCACTGAAAGCAAAGAAGACAATGCAAAAGACGATGGTGAAGTGTTAGCGGAAAGAGTCGACCCGTTCTTGTCTGAGACCAAAGCCATGGTGTGGGAAGAAGGATTCTTCAGCTTGGCCTGGGTCTGGAGGTCGATCTTGGAGGACTTGAGCTTGCTGAATAGCTCGTGCGCGATGAGGGTGTCATAGCCTGGCGATTCAATGATAGTCGACACCTTCACCTCCCATACCTTCTGATCTAGGGCATATAGTAACTTGAGTGCCCTCTCATGATCATCATAAGGTAGGTTGGCCCGGTTGGCACGCATCTTGTTCACAATCGTTTGGAAACGAGTGAACATGCTGTCAACCGACACTCCCTCCAACTGCGTGAAGTTCTCGTACTCCCGCTTGTATGTCTCAAAGAGTCTAGCCTTGACCTGAACGGTCCCCTCATGGTAGCTCTAAAGCTTCACCCAGATCTCTTGAGCAGTCTCAAGCTCGGAAACATGCTCAAACTCAGGAAGGGAGATGTTGGCTAAAAGCACATTATAGACCTTGGCATTCGTGTTGTGCTGGTCAATCTGAATCTGACCCACGGGAGCCGCAAGCACCTCGTAGTTCGCGTCCTCACAAATCTCCCAAACGGAAGAGTCGATGCTGTTGAGATAAGCACGCATCTGAATCTTCCAATATGGGTAGTTTGTCCCATCAAAAAATGGTGGCTTGCCTGAACCACGCTCTATGTCGCCTTCGCGGATCTAGAACAGGTTAAGGTGATCCTTAACCTGCTCCGATACCAATTGAAGGACCGAAAATGGTGACCAGAGGGGAGGGGGGTGAATGGGAGCCACATATTTCTTTGCAGAAATAGATGGTGTTAACACCGGATTTTGGGACGAAGAAGACTTTCCATTTGTGGGCACAAACGGCTGGTTAATTGAGGAAAAATCGGCCAGAAAAGGAAAGGAGCTTGTTTTGGTTCAAGACATAATCAGAAGATTCACGTGGACCAGGTCCAATAAGCTTAGAAGACGTGTCGGGTTCGACCAGAAGAGTTGGAGTCTGGATCGTCTTTTGTTTATGCCATGATGTATCCTAGTCGTATTAGAATAGGAGTTTTTCGGGTTATATATAGCTAAGACCCGATTTTTGTAAAAGATCCAATCAATCAAACAATTTTTCGGCCTCCAGCCAAAACCCTTAGGAGTAGGAGTAAAGTAGATCTCGACGAGACCTTCAAACAAACAGGGCTGCATCGATTGAATTGAACTCCGGTTTGCTTGTAAGTATTGTCATGGCTCGTGTTATCGTTTAACAAGGCTGTATTTGGCTAAGACCAAACTCTCGTTAAGCTATGATGTGGGTTAGTTATCGGTTTAAGTTCGTCTTTTGTAAGGCTGTATTGACTCTGATCAACCTCTTGCAAGTAGTCGATCTTGACTAGTTATCGGCTCTGTTAGATTTGGCAATCTAATAGATTCATTAAGTTATCGATATTGTTCACTTACGTTCAATTTCTACTTTTATAACAATATCCGGCCCAATCGAGGTCAACAAGCCAGTTTAAGCATAAACGCTATCTAGATCCGTTGTTCAAGGAAATCCCATGCTTGTCTTAATAGAAGATAGCCGATCTAGACTCACATCGGCTAATTTGTCGATCTCGATTGTTACATGTTGTGCGTTCGAGATATCTACTCAGTTATAGTTTGACTTGATAGTAAGTAGATTTGATTCAATATGCTTGTTATGGCTGTATTTTCGAACCCCACTGATAAGTATGTTGAATTAGATTTGCTTAGTTTTAGATCAAACTGTGGTTTGAGAGATAGTTCCTGTTCGTGCTTCATGGACCCTGTATCGGCTAAATAGCCGATCCAGTCATGCTTTCCCATAACGTGTACGCATGTACCAGTTTAAAATTAGTAGATTTATTGATTATGTTTAGACGTGATTTAGCTTGGTTATTATTATGGCTGCATGAAAACACCCCACTGTTAGTAATCAAGTTATTTTGTCGATCTGATTGTTATTATGGCTGTATGGAAACACCCCACTGTTAATGACCAGAATTGCTAGCATGATTAGTCGATCTGTTGGTTTTACATTGGTTACCGCTATGCATGTAGGATCTTGCACTTAAGTTAGATCGGCTAGTTGTATCTTTGCTCTTGTTACATATCTTGAGTAGCCGTTTTACAGTTATAATGATTACATGCCTTAAACTGTTAGGAGTTGACTTTCTAGTCAATTTCCTCTGGTAAATGGCTATTTTAGAGCCGTATATCATGGAACTGTCTGGCACCAAACCGGCAGATTCCACACTTTGATGTTTTGTTCTTTTTCCTTGTCAATTGCAGGTCAAATTGACTGGCATGCCTCAGATTCGGTTTCACCAAGACCGGCTTCGTCCTTGGAGGTTCAGGAGATCAGGACCCTTTGATCCACACGGTCTCTAAGGGCTTCATAGTGTGTTTGGCGTCTGAAGACACAAATTTTAGCGTCAACACATCTTTTGGCACGCCCGGTGGGACAACAGTCGTCTGATCATGAATAACGACAATGTTTTGAACGTGACTCTGGAAGATCTCCCTGGAGAATTAAGGCAACTGGTGGAAAAGGCTATTGCAGAATATCAGCAAAAGTGCCTCTTGTCTTTCAGCAAAAATAGAGATAAAAGGGTGATTCAGAAGACTTGCCTTCCAAGGGTGATTATGGAAGGTGAAGTTGATCCAAATATCCAGATACAACACAATGCAATGTATGAAACCATCAGCAAAGCTATGTCTGCCACTCATACAAATCATAATGAAACATTCATCAACAGCATCTCTAATGCTATCAAGGAGGCTTTCAATTTGAGTGCTGAAAGAAGAGGTCTAGCTTATGCAGCTGGGGGCAATCAAGGAGAACAGAGTTCTGGAACTCAGCAAATAACAAATGTGCCTGTTAACAATGGGGGCACTATACAGCAGCAGATGCAACAGCTGATGATGGGTAGCAATGTTAATCCATCGGCTTTAAGATATGCTCCTTATGGAAGAAGGATCACCAGAGATTTTAATGCTCCACCATATCAAGGAAGAGTGACACCTGGTGACATTCCTCCTGGGTATCATTATGTGTCTGATTTCTACACTCTAGATGCTCATGAGAATCCAGGCTATCAGAATAATGCTTTGGGAGGACAGAACATTGGTCATCAAGGACAGGTGAATCAAGTGGATCAGCTGATGAACCAAGTGACTGATATGGTTCAACGACAGTTCGGTTTAAAACCGAAGAATACATTAACTGCCTACAGAAAGCCATACCCAGAGTGGTATGATCAGGTCACCTTGCCTCCAAGGTACAGGATTCCTGACTTCACCAAATTTACAGGAGCAGGCACAGTATCAACCATGGAACACAACCCAGTTTCTAGTACAACTTGGGGAGATAAGTGATGAACCAGCACTCAAAGTTCGGATGTTTCCATTGTCTTTATCGGGTTCGGCTTTTTCTTGGTTCTCATCTCTGCCACCTAACTCTATTCAAGGATGGGATGATTTAGAAAACAAATTTCATCAGTACTTTGATTCTGGAGTCATGGAAAAAGGAATTGCAGATTTAGTCGATGTGAGACAGGGAAACAATGAATCAGGAAGCCATTATATCCAAAGATTCAGGGATATCAAGAATCAATGCTATACTCTGACATTATCAGATCCAGAGATTGTCAGCATTGCAGTTCGAGGGCTAATACCAGCCATTAGAGAGAAGGTTGGCTTTGATTGCATTAACCTGGCTGCTTTGGCCAAGAAAGTGGCAAGCATCGATGCACAATTCAGATATAATCAATTTAACAAGCCTCGAAAGGTCAACAATGCAGGGAGCTCTTTCTTCTTGCATGAAGAGAATGATGAAACAGACAGTGATAGTGAAGAAGAAGTGGCTGCTGTGGATTGGGCTTGGAAACATGCAAAATATATGCCTTGGGCGAAAGCTAAAAACGTAGAAGAGAACTTGGCTAAATACAACTTTGATGTTACAAAAGCCGATAAGATATTTGACTACTTGCTTGAAAAGGGTCAGATTAAATTAACAGGGAACCATAACATCCCATCGGCTGAGGAACTCAAGAAAATGAGGTATTGTAAATTTCATAATTCTGGTACTCATAGCACTAATGATTGCAAAGTTTTCAGAGACTTGATTTAGAAAGCCATCAACAAGGGTAGGATCGGTCTGGAAAAATCCAATAGTGGTATGGGCATAGAAGGCCATCCTTTTCCAATGAATATGGTTGCCTCATCTTCCCAAGGGAAAGTCAAAGTACTGACTTCTGACAGAGCCAGAGCAGCTGGGATAGTTGATCCTAAGAAGCAAATATCAGCTGAAGAGTATCAGGAGATGAAGGGAAAGAGAAAAGTCAGTCAACATGATCATCCTGAGACTTCAAGAGCTGGTGAAATGAGAAGGCGTCCCACTGTCAGGATCCTGTTAAACAAATGGCAACGCCAAAAAGAAAGGGATCAAATGCGCAGAGAACGAGATGAACAGGAGTACCAAGAATGGCTTGAAAAAGAAGAATATAGAAGATCTCGTGAAAAAGAAAGGCATATCAGGGATGAAGATAAAAATCATTGGGGTTGTCCTTTCTTCAGGCACTATTGGAATGAATGGTTGAAACTCCCTACTCCTCAAAATTGCCCAGAATGTAGTGATCAGTACTGGGAGTATAAGCAGTCGAGAGACAACCGCTGGTCTGTGCATGAAAGATTGGATTATGAAAGAACAGATCGGCGCATAAAAAATGAAAGTGTCCATGATCGGCTGGGAGTAAAGGTAGCTGATCAAGACCCTGAACCTGCTTGGCAGGAAGGACAATGATGTCCAGGTGGTTTGACTTGAAGCCAGAAGCGTCGAGTTTAGCATTTGAGAAACGATGAAATACAGAAGAAGAAACTCAAAGTTTGGCAAGTGAAACAAACAGCCGATAAAGGCAAGAAAGAGCCATCGGCTAACATATCTGCTATGTTTATGTTGCCTGCCGACTTTAGATCCATTGAACAGCAAGAGGAGTCAGATGATGAGGTGGCTGTGGCTCAATGGATCTATCAAGCAGAAAGTGCTACATTCGAGAAGCCTGAGAAACACTCTCATTTAAAGACTTTATATTTAAAAGGGTTTGTCGATGGGAGACCTCTGAGCAGGATGTTAGTTGATGGAGGTGCAGTTGTTAATCTCATGCCATATACTACATTCAAAAAGCTTGGAAAGACTGCAGAAGACTTAAGTCAGACTGATATGAGATTGACAGACTTTACTGGCAGTGTATCATCCACCAAAGGAGCTGTATGTGTTGAATTGACAGTTGGAAGTAAGAGCTTGCCCACCACTTTCTTCGTGGTTGATGTGAAAGGCACATACGGTACTCTTTTGGGAAGAGATTGGATTCATGCCAATTGCTGTGTCCCTTCCACAATGCATCAAAATGTGATACAATGGATTGGAGATACTGTGGAAGTGGTGCCAGCTGACTCAACAGTAAGTGTTGCATACTCTGATCCCAATGAATGGAATTTTGATAATGTAGAGTGCTTCTCTGGGAAAGTGCATGAAGGAGGCGTCATCAAGGTGTTTGATGATGGCCAACAGCCGATCCAAGCAGTCGGCTTTAAAAAATATGTATAAAATAAATGGATTCTTTAGTCGATGAAGACGAAGGCAAGATGGGCAATGGTTTTACGTCGGCCGATGAATTAGAAGCTGTTGATATTGGAGATGGTGATAAGCCAAGGCTGACGTATGTTAGTGCTAAATTAGATCCTAAGTTTAAACAAGAACTTGTTGCTTTGTTAAAAGAATATAAAGAATGTTTTGCTTGGGAGTATTCTGAGATGCCTGGTCTTGATCGAACATTAGTTGAGCATCGGCTACCTATCAAGCCTGGGAGTCGACCAGTGAAACAAGCTCCAAGGAGAATTAGAGCAGAGGTTATGGCCGATGTAAAAACAGAAATTACTCGACTATATGAAGCCAAGTTCATTCGGCAATGTAGATATGCCGAGTGGATTTTCAGTGTGGTCCCTGTATACAAGAAAAATAGAAAAATGAGAGTTTGTATTGATTTCAGGGATTTGAATAAAGCTACTCCAATGGATGGCTACCCAATGCCAGTGGCAGATATGCTGGTCGATGCAGCAGCAAGTCATAAGATAATTAGTTTTATGGATGGTAATGCTGGCTATAATCAGATTTTTATGGCAGAAGAAGACATACATAAGACTGCATTTAGGTGTCCTGGTGCTTTGGGATTGTATGAGTGGGTAGTCATGACTTTTGGACTTAAAAATGCCGGTGCAACTTACCAGAGAGCTATGAATTACATCTTTCATAAGCTGATCGGCAAAGTTGTAGAAATTTATATTGATGATGTGGTTGTGAAGTCTAAGGATTATCGAGAGCATCTTAAAGATCTTAGAGATACTTTGGAATGTGCAAGGAAGCATGAATTAAGGATTAACCCTCATAAGTGTGCATTTGGAGTATCGGCTGGACAATTCTTGGGCTTCATGGTACATGAAAAAGGGATTGAAATTGGTCAAAAGAGCTATGATGCAATCGACAAAGCAGTGCCACCAACCACAAAGACTCAGTTGCAATCTCTGATCGGCAAAATTAATTTCATCAGGAGGTTTATATCAAATTTATCAGCTAAGATTTTGCCTTTCTCATTGTTGTTGAAGTTAAAAGATGATCAAGAGTTTAAATGGGGTAACGAACAATAGAAAGCATTTGAGGAGATTAAGGAATATATGAAGTCTCCACCAGTGTTGATTCCTCCTCAAAGAAACAAGCCTTTTAAGTTGTACGTAGCGGCCGATGATCATACAATTGGATCGGCCTTAATGCAAGAATTTGAAGGGAAGGAAAGAGTGGTGTTCTATTTGAGCAGAAGGTTATTAGACCCAGAAACAAGATATTCTCCTGTTGAAAAGCTATGTTTGTGCTTGTACTTTTCATGTACCAAGCTTCGACATTACTTACTATCTTCTGAGTGCACGGTGGTGTCAAAGTTTGATGTGATAAAGCACATGTTATCTATGCCTATTTTGAATGGGAGAATTGGTAAATGGATTCTTGAGTTATCAGAATTTGACTTAAGGTATGAATCGACTAAAGCAGTTAAAGGTCAGGTAATAGCTGATTTTATTACTCATCATCATGAAAAAGAAATTAAAACATTAGATTTTACTCCTTGGGCTTTGTTCTTTGATGGATCTAATTGTAAGCAAGGTGGAGGTATTGGCATTGTCCTTGTTTCTCCGCAGGGGGCAAGTTTTGAATATGCTTTTCCAATTGATCCGATTTCTACCAACAACCAAGCATAGTATGAAGTTGTTCTTAAGGGACTTCAACTTCTATATGAGGTAAAGGCCGAGGCTATTAAAATTTTTGGTGACTCTCAATTGGTGGTTAACCAATTGCTCGGCCTATATAAATGTAAAGATGATATATTGAGAAAACATTATGAAAAATGTCTTGAGCTGTTTGGTTCTTTCTCTTCTGTTGTCATTAAGCATATTCCCAGATACCAGAATCAAGAAGCTAATCGACTAACTCAAAGTGCTTCCGGGTATCGGCAAATTGTCGAAATATTAGCCGATGAACTCGTTGATGATAATGATTGGAGGATTGAAATTATTGAGTATTTGAAAAATCCATCACGACAAGTATCCATGAAGCTGAGATATAAAGCTATAAAGTTTGCTCTTCTTGATGATCAACTTTATCACAAAACAGTTGATGGTGTGCTTCTCAAATGCCTTAATCAAGAAGAAGCTAAAGTCTTGATGGGGGAAATTCATGAAGGTGTTTGTGGTGCTCATCAATCTACTCACAAGATGAAGTGGATGATTAAGAGAGCAGGTTATTTTTGGCCGACTATGTTGGAGGATTGTTTCAAATATTATAAGGGGTGTCAAGAATGCCAAAAGTTTGGTAATGTTCAGAAATCTCCAGCATCGGCTATGAACCCAATTATGAAACCATGGCCATTTAGAGGATGGGGAATAGATCTGATTGGCCAGATATTTCCATCATCAAGCAAAGGGCATAAATTCGTGTTGGTAGCAACTGATTATTTTACTAAATGGGTTGAAGCCATTCCCTTGAAAGAAGCATCATCAGCTAACATGATTGAGTTTATCAGAGAACATATCATTTACAGATTTGGTATTCCTCAATCTATCACCACGGATCAAGGGAAGACGTTTACATCAAAGGAATTTGAAGATTTTGCTACTAATACGGGTTTCAAGTTAATTAATTCATTTCTTTATTATGCTCAAGCTAATGGACAAGCCGAGGCATCTAATCAGATTCTGATCAAGATTATTAAGAAAAAAATTAGAGAGCATCTGAAGAAGTGGCATTCGGTACTCAATGAAACTTTGTGGTCCTATAGAATGGCTTGTCATGGTTCAACCAAGTGTTCACCTTACGAGTTAGTTTATGGGCATGAAGCTGTGTTACCTTGGGAGATTAATATTGGATCCAGGAGGGTATCGTAGCAAAACAGTTTGAAAGCTGATGAATACAAACATCTTATGATGGATAATCTTGATGATTTAAATTTTCATCAGCTAAAGGCTCTGGAAAATATCAAAGCTCATAAACTCAGGATTGCTAAGTATTATGATCGAAAAGTAAGAGAGAAGAAATTCGATGAAGGCGACTTGGTTTGGAAAGTTATTTTGCCGATTGGAGCTAAAGATAACAAATATGGCAAATGGTCACCAAACTGGGAAGGGCCTTATCGGATTACAAAATGTGCTCCTGGTAATGCCTATTTTTATGAAACTTTGGAAGGAGTCGAATACTTCAGAGCAGTTAATGGAAAATATTTAAAGAAGTATTACCCCAGTATTTGGGTGGATTTGTTGTGATTTGTTGAACTAGTCGATAGCCGATACTAAGGTGTCGCCTACAGAATAAAATAGCCGATACGTAGTGTATTGCCTTTAGCAGCAAGTGATAGCTGATGCAAAGAAGGCATCGCCTTTAGAACAAAAAAACTGATTGATTCATCAATAGTAACCATGGCTGCAGCTTCTCTAAATGAAGTGCATCTTCTTGTCTTATCCCTATCGGCTAATTGTTTCTCTCGACTCTCTGAATAAGCTGATGAGGGGAAGGACAGACTCTTCAGTTCTGGAGTTGCTAGTTTGTGAAGGTGAAGACTAAGCCAAAGCTGAAGGAGCCACCAGGGTCCAGTTATTGCTGGGATGTTTTCATTCTCCATCAAACATTGGGACACTTTGTTCAGCATACTATATAAAGCACCCAGGAGATATTTACCCAAAGGTATTTCTGAGCTCACTGGCAATTTTTCTGCTAAAGCCAGGAAATTGGAGGTTGGGCCACAACTCTGCCCACAAAACAAGTATTTCTCCAACCACATATTCAAGAAGGCTATGTGCTCTCTTTTTGAAACACTGTTCTGAGGTGTTTTGAAAGTAGTGATATAGCCAGACCAACCCCCTGACTTAGTGTTTCCTAATCTTGTGGAAGGCTTGGTCTGGAGATGGTGTGGGTTAATTGATCCAGTGACGTTCAAGCCGGTCAGCATATGGACATCGGCTAAAAGAGGGGTTATGGGGCCTTGTCTGAACATAAAGGCATTAAAAGTGCTAGACCAAAAATAACAGGCAGCCCTCAGCATTGGTTCATTTTTCTTCACGTCGGACAGCGACAGAGTAATACACTGATCCAAGTTCTGAAGGACCAAGTCTGTTTTCTTTTTGGCTTCAACTTTGATTAACCAGTCCCTCCAGTCCGGGATGACCGATGGCCAGTTCCAGAAAGGAGTTTTGCTCCAATACTCTGATTTCAGATTCGAATTCTTGAAGGGGATCCTCTGGGTTTTGGCAATGATGACTTCAGCAGGATCGGAATTGCCTACTGGGCCGAGAAAGAAGTTATTCTGACTATCGTGAACCGGGATGAGGATTTGATCTTGAAATGCCTAAAATTTTGTTAAAAATCATGAAAAGGAGAAATGAGGCAGAGAGGTCATCGGATGAAAAGAGAAGGCGTAGGAGTAGGAATATTTACCTCAGGAATAGAGTCTAGAGTCACCATTTGTCCTGCGCGGTTGCCGAATTCGTAGATTCTTGAGATTCTGCTCGAAATTGCTTGGCGGCGGATTCGTTTGAAGGCTAGGGTTGGAAAGCCGGTTGGGGAAGAAGAGTAACGGTTGGATATGAAGGCTTGACTGATCGGCTAATTTGAAGGGAGCAAAGGATGGCAATTTCGAGAATAAAATAACTTCATCTTGAAATTGGGGGGCATGTGTTAACACCGGATTTTGGGACGAAGAAGACTTTCCATTTGTGGGCACAAACGGCTGGTTAATTGAGGAAAAATCGGCCAGAAAAGGAAAGGAGCTTGTTTTGGTTCAAGACATAATCAGAAGATTCACGTGGACCAGGTCCAATAAGCTTAGAAGACGTGTCGGGTTCGACCAGAAGAGTTGGAGTCTAGATAGTCTTTTGTTTATGCCATGATGTATCCTAGTCGTATTAGAATAGGAGTTTTTCGGGTTATATATAGCTAAGACCCGATTTTTGTAAAAGATCCAATCAATCAAACAATCTTTCGGCCTCCGGCCAAAACCCTTAGGAGTAGGAGTAAAGTAGATCTCGACAAGACCTTCAAACAAACAGGGCTGCTTTGGTTGAGTCGAACTCCGGTTTGCTTGTAAGTATTGTCATGGCTCGTGTTATCGTTTAACAAGGTTGTATTTGGCTTAGACCAAACTCTCGTTAAGCTATGATGTGGGTTAGTTATCGGTTTAAGTTCGTCTTTTGTAAGGCTGTATTGACTCTGATCAACCTCTTGCAAGTAGTCGATCTTGACTAGTTATCAGCTCTGTTAGATTTGGCAATCTAATAGATTCATTAAGTTATCGATATTGTTCACTTACGTTCAATTTCTACTTTTATAACAATATCCGGCCCAATCGAGGTCGACAAGCCAGTTTAAGCATAAACGCTATCTAGATCCATTGTTCAAGGAAATCTCATGCTTGTCTTAATAGAAGATAGCCGATCTAGACTCACATCGGCTAATTTGTCGATCTCGATTGTTACATGTTGTGCGTTCGAGATATCTACTCAGTTATAGTTTGACTTGATAGTAAGTAGATTTGATTCAATATGCTTGTTATGGCTGTATTTTCGAACCCCACTGATAAGTATGTTGAATTAGATTTGCTTAGTTTTAGATCAAACTGTGGTTTGAGAGATAGTTCCTGTTCGTGCTTCATGGACCCTGTATCGGCTAAATAGCCGATCCAGTCATGCTT
This sequence comes from Coix lacryma-jobi var. lacryma-jobi, assembly GCA_009763385.1. Lineage (NCBI taxonomy): Eukaryota > Viridiplantae > Streptophyta > Magnoliopsida > Poales > Poaceae > Coix > Coix lacryma-jobi. The sequence goes on from CM019831.1 coordinate 17,024,696, forward strand.
TCCCATAACGTGTACGCATGTACCAGTTTAAAATTAGTAGATTTATTGATTATGTTTAGACGTGATTTAGCTTAGTTATTATTATGGCTGCATGAAAACACCCCACTGTTAGTAATCAAGTTATTTTATCGATCTGATTGTTATTATGGCTGTATGGAAACACCCCACTGTTAATGACCAGAATTGCTAGCATGATTAGTCGATCTGTTGGTTTTACATTGGTTACCGCTATGCATGTAGGATCTTGCACTTAAGTTAGATCGGCTAGTTGTATCTTTGCTCTTGTTACATATCTTGAGTAGCCATTTTACAGTTATAATGATTATATGCCTTAAACTGTTAGGAGTTGACTTTCTAGTCAATTTCCTCTGGTAAATGGCTATTTTAGAGCCGTACATCATGGAACTGTCTGGCACCAAACCGGCAGATTCCACAATTTGATGTTTTGTTCTTTTTCCTTGTCAATTGCAGGTCAAATTGACTGGCACGCCTCAGATTCGGTTTCACCAAGACCGGCTTCGTCCTTGGAGGTTCAGGAGATCAGGACCCTTTGATCCACACGGTCTCTGAGGGCCTCATAGTGTGTTTGGCGTCTGAAGACACAAATTTTAGCGTCAACAGATGGCCTCTGTCACAAACTCAAACCCCAAATGCAAAGCCAACATGCGTGATGTCCACGACCCAAATGATTGGGTGGATGCTCCCAAGGAACACAGCGGGACACCACAAAATTCCCCACGTCCTAGTTCACACGAGCCAACTAGTGACTAGATGAACTTTGGGCTACCTCAACCTCCCCTAAAGCAACGCGAGGGGGATTCAGGCTATTTTGCAAAGCGGGAAGCCTAATTTTTGTAGGGCACGGAAGTCAGGATTCCAACGCAAAAGCCAAAACGCAAAACGGAAGCCGAACGAACAAGCTACGGATGAAACAACGTAGTTCCAGGGAGCATCGGATGCTCAGTGAGCCCGATGCCTCATCGTCGAACACGTCCGATGTGATCTAATCCTCTCTAGAACCTTACTAGATAGCCATCGGACACATGAATAGTGAACTCCGTGCGTCTGATGCTAGCGTCCGATGCCTGCCAGAAAAGCCTCGGACTCAGTCAGCATCCGATGCCTGTCGTCTTGACGCGTCCGATGCCAAATGAGGGTTTCTAAAACCTCACTGGACACCCATCGGATACTACTGTAGGACCGTCTGATGCCTCGGCTTGGCACGTCTGATGCCACGTGCAGAACTGGACAGCACGTGGGCTAGCGTCGGACGCGTCCGATGCCAAGAACACCAGCGTCCGATGCCATCGACGCAGCACTGTTCTTCAACCGATTCGACCTGATCTCCCTCAAATCTCGAGCACTTGGGCTCAGACTTTGCCCAAGGGATCACAAGCAGGTTAGTGAGTGCAAACACAAGGTTGATATGTGCCCTTTTGGTTCATCCTTATGATGAGTGATTGATCAATAGGCTCACGGGTTGGCGTGAGTGTGCAACATGTCTCTTGGCTGTGTTGGTGTGCAGGTGTGGAGCTCAGAGGCAATGGTCGGTGGCGAGGTGAAGGTCAAGTAGAGACGTGTCGTGCCGATGGACCAGAAGTGGCGAAGGGTGGACGTGAGACTTGGACTGAGGGACCAGAAGGCCAGAGGACCAGTTGCGGTAGCTGGCACTTGGCGGCAACAAGCAAGAGTACATGGGGATGTTGGTGGCATCGGTCGAGTCAAGATGGAAGGCGATGGCGTCATGGCACCTGGCGGAGGCTGGACACAGGCTTGCATGGGAGATGCAAGTGCCGCCGGTCGAGTCAGGGAGGAAGGCGAAGGCATCATGCTTGGCAGAGGCTGGACATGTGTCGACATCGGTGTCGGCAACGGGGTGTGTGACCCACGCTCCGTCTTTGACACGGGTTTGGTGGTAGAGCCTCGAAAAACCACCGACGACGGTTTCTAGGTTTGGGATGCAAAACCTGGGGTGGCCGGTTTCTGAGTTTGGGCCTCAAAACTCAGGATGGCGGGTTTGTCGGTTTGGGCCTCAAAACCTGGCGGAGGTTCCTATGCGGAACGGTATCGGTGTTTATTAACCGACAAGCTCGTCACGGGATTACCCGGAACGATTTGTTTGGTGGGTTTCGGCGTCCGTAGGACTCAGCGAGAACACAGAAACAACGATTTATACTGGTTCAGGCCGCTAAATAGTGTAATACCCTACGTCCAGTGCGGTGTGTGCCTTGTGTTGAGATTGATTCCAGATCTCATGGGTATGCTACAGCTTCTCCTTATATAGTCCGGTAGAGCAGAGCACATACCCGAGTCCTAGTTGGTTACAACAGAGGAGTTCTTATCTAATTACATAGAGTAACTTCCATAAGAATCCGACTAAGTTACTACAAGCGTCCTAAGATCATGTCGTATTGCTTCATGTCTTCGGATCACCTTCCAGACTTCCTAGGAATATTTCGAGTAGTCACTGTCATGACGTATCTTCAGGATCCTGGTCTGTCAAACCCCCGAGCTCTTCAAGGTTTCTCTACGATGTAATCCCATGATTTCTTGAGTAAAGCAAAGCGTCTCCAAGAAGCATCCGAGTAATATCATGAGAAGCCTTGAGGTGCTCTGTAGGAAGAAAGAATCCAATGGTGTGCGCTTGTCTAAAAAGCACACCCATAGGGTGTAGCCCCCGAGCCTCTTGTCATTTTGACAAAAATGGCATTGAGGTTTCTTTGAATTACTTAATAATGTCTTTGAAAAACTTTTTTCCTGATGATATATACCCTGCAGCCCCCGAGACTACAAACTGAGTACTTTAGTAGTCGGGTTTTAGGGTCTTAAATATATATTATCCGAAAATCCGCAGAACTGCTTCTGTTGAGTATACCTTGCCTCATAGGTGAGTTAACCGAGTAGTGATACCAGCTTCAGGTGGATAACGTTCTCAACGATCGTCCCTTATCACCCCCCACTTTAATCACTACCCTGTAACTCATCAAAGTTAGCAGGCAACTTTAAGTCGTAGCTTCCGTAGTAACTCCTTTTGTCATGTAGTGTAACTGCCCATGCCTCATCTGATCCACACTAAAGGCTTCACTGTATAGATAAGTCCTTTTGTCCTCAGAGTCACATGTCAATAGTCCGCTCGTGATGTACGATGAGATGCTCTGTTCCTGTCGTGAACTTAGTCCATAGACCGATAGGAATTGCCTATAAATACCCTACCTGGTAAGCAACCACTCAGCGCCATAGAATAGCTCTAGATCTCTCGACCTCCAGAGTCGTCATAATGTGTTTAGTTGAAATGTCCGAGCCCCCAGGCCTAATTGCCTTCGTAATGTAGAAAGGTCATAGTGCCCAGAAGAATTCTTGTGAAGGGATCGTCCATTAGGATAGTTCCCGAGTGATTCAGAACAGAAGAGTACAGAGTGGCACCTAGAAGAACTCTTGTGATGCCAGCATTAATTCTAAACCGTGCAGACCCATGTAAGTTCTTCGATAGGCATCGAGATTTGGTTTGTATTCTTAGCTCCAAATTTTGTGCTGAGATAGATCCAAAAGCCGACCTTGGATGCACTGAAAAGGCTCGAGTCTACCCAAGGTTCTGTACTTATCTGTTCTGACTCTCTGAATCCAGACCTTGATGCACTGCGCATCAAGGCTTTGTATCTTGATAACACTAGGGCAATGTTTTATATCTTGATCTTGTTTGTAATCTGAGTGACTGTAAACATTGATGATCTTCTAAATGTAAACAACTGTTCCAATGTTAATCCCAGTAATATTTTGCAAGATCCGGGTACTCAGATGTTCATCCGAGTCCCTTGTCTTGATTTTCGAGTACTCATATTTTTGTCTGAATGACTGTTGATGGTAGATGACTCCTATTTCAAGCCGTCAACTAACTCCATAAAGGACTTAAAACGACTTGAAGAGTATAGCTTTAGGGTTTGATTCTAACGAGTTCCGAGTTGTGTTGTTCTCACTTGTTTTGCAGGATATTCAATATTTCATCACAAGAAAGTATCTCAAGTGAAGAATCAGAGCACACCATTGTGTAGAGCTCGTCGAGACGATCAAAACGGACATATCATTTGCCATATTTGGAGTCCCGAAGCAAGAGTCCTTGATGAATATGACTTGGAAGACTCTAGAACACTCTAGAAGCATTATCCATACAAAGATCAAGGGTGTAACAGACAAAATTCCATTAGCTTCAGTAAACCAGAATTATCCAGGGACCAGACAGGAAGATCACAACAAGGAATCCAACCACGCCACGACTCATTGCGCAAACCAATCGGAAAGTGACACTAGAAGGATGTGGAAGGATCCAGAAGACACCACGATGAAGGAGCCCGATGGCTGAGAGGGGGGGCCGGCGGGCCCCACCCCCAAGCCGGCCGGCCTGGGCCCACAAGCAACCGACCTCTCCTTTGCGTGACGTGATCTAACCGAACTATACTTCGTATCTTGGCCCTTGTTCAAGGTCGATTTGATCCGAGGGCTACGGTTCATCCCACCGGACTATAAAACCAGACCCAGACCCCCTCCTGGGGCATCGCATCGTGAGATCAAATCATCATATTCAGATTATTAGTTTAGAGGTAGCCTTGAGAGGACAACCAAGAGCTCCACTATCCTAGGGCATAGCTAGAATAGAATTAGAAGAGTCGAGGAAAGCTCGGATTCCAGATCTAGTCGAGAGGACGTTAGGTAATAGTCTTGTAATCTCTCTCTTGTATCAACATTTTTCTTCTATTTGTCTAATTGTGTTCTAGTTCATCTTTGTGTTCTAGTTCATCTTCTAGTTCATCTTTGTGTTCTAATTGTTCATCATTGTGTTCTTAATCTAGTTCTAATTGTTCTTCTAGTTCTTATTCCTATTCTAGTTCTTGTTCTAGTTGATACTTGATATGACTTATTACTACTTTGTGTTCATGATTATAATGTTCATTGTCTACTTTGATTATATGTCTAGCATAGGTTGGGTATCTTTATGTTTATGCTCTTGTTCGTATAGCGCTCATTCTGATGATCAAGGGGTGAGTGGTCAACATTGTGTAAGCATGGTGCTTATACGTTGTTTACCTGTGAATGCACCCTATATTCTGGGCCAGCAAGTGGTAGTTCGCGAGGGTGACTCTTATAGCCTCGTTGATTCCTCTGTAGTCCACTCCTCGAATATAGGCCTAGCAAGACCTGGTCTCCTGGAGGACATAGACTCTGGATCTGATCCTCCATGCGTGATGTCTTCTGCGTATAAATATAAGTTATTCTAACCATGATTGCTAAACATAATTGCACTAATTGATGTAGATTATGACCTATAGTTAGAACCATATTAGGAAGTTAATCTATCTCTTTCTAGTTCTAGTTATGATCAACCCCTGGATGGAAAATGCTCTGTGGAACTCTTTTCGGTTTATCCTGTTCTATTTCATTTATCTTATTTATCTTATTTATCTGTTATGATTGATTCCTGTGTTGAGTAGATCTAGTGGAACTCTTATCATAATCATACATGTGTGTCTTAGATTGTAAAGTTTATCTCCTGCCACTCTCTTTAGACTAGGTTTAGAGGTATAATATAAATAATGATACCTTGGAACTGTCCTAGGTGAAATGCTACAACTGGTGTATTTTATCTGTGCGCTTGTGGATAATCTTATTTCATATTTTATAAGGGCATGATCATAAATACAACCACATCTCTAGTGTTACTGCTAGGCTTTAAAGGTGATGATGTTAAAATTTGTCTGTCAGCATTCCTGGCACCATTGTTAGGGATTCTGAGCATTTCTGGCACCGTTATCTGAAGTGATGCTAAGAGATGTCAACAAGCATTTCTGACGCCGTTGCCGGGGATAGATCTCAACCTATCTTTTGGTGGTTGCGCTAAGAAATGCCAACAAGCATTTCTGGCGCCGTTGCCGGGGATGTGTAATTCCAAAAGCACATCCCACCTACCCTTTTTTCTAAGAGAAGACCAGGAGATATTAGGATATAAGTTGAATACCTAGGAAAGACCCTACATACATATGTTTATGATAATCGAGACACACTATTGATCTTCACTCAAACAGGCTCATCCTGTCTTTTTGTCTATTTCTTGAATATCTTATTGCAGGGTGATGTATGACTGGATTTGATCGACCGGCAAACTACGTTGATGATCCTGAAGATTTAATCAGAAAAGCCAAAGCCAGACTCAGGAAATCTCTAACCACTTTATCGGAAGACACTCAGGCTAGAAGAAGCTTAACACCAGTGTTAGAAGACATGGCTGACAAGACTCTCCGTGAATTCTCCGCGCCAACCACTGCCAACATCAGGACTGGACCAATAGTCAATGTGGAGAAAATGGATTTGAACTCAAGCCATCTTTGATCAGCATGGTGCAAGCCAACCAATTTTGTGGGAAAGCACATGAAGATGCGAGTGCCCATCTCCAACACTTCCTGGAGATTTGCAGCGCTTTCACCATCAAAGGAGTCACCAAGGATGCCATATACCTCCGCCTATTCCCATTCTCACTTTTGGGAAGAGCGAAACAATGGTTCTACTCCAACAAAGATAGAAACACTACATGGGAGATCTGCTCCACTGCTTTCCTAGCAAAGTTCTTTCCCGTAGGCAAGACGAATGCCCTATGTGCAAAGATTTCAAGTTTTCAGCAGCAGTATGATGAATCTGTCCCTGAAGCATGGGAAGGCTTTCAAGATAATATATCAGAATGCCCTCACCACGGGATGAAGAATTGGCTACTAATGCAAACATTCTACCATGGGCTCACTTCAAGTGCTCGTGATAATATCAATGCAGCTGTTGGAGGATCATTCTTGTCACTCACTATTCGAGCGGCAACAGCTCTCATTGAGAAGATAGCTTCCAACCAAGGATGGAACGAAGAACGCACTCAACCGAAGAAGAGAGGAGGAATGCATCAACTCAAAGAAGTAGACATGTTGTCTGCTCAGATGGACCTACTCATAAAGAAGCTTGATGAACGAAACCTTGAGAAGAAGGAAGTCATGCATGTCCACGATTCCCGCATGACTTGTGAAGAATGTGGAGGCACTGGCCACACAGGAAGCAACTGCCCTGAAGTCCAAGAGGATGTGAACTACATCAACAACAACAACAACTATTGTCCTCCACAGAATCAAGGATGGAATCAGCAACAGAGGCCCAACAACCAAGGTAACTACTCAGGTAACTACCAAGGTAATAATTTCAACCAACCGCCTTTGAGAGAAATGATTGTTAATCAAAATAAAGTTATTGATAATATGTCTAGAAAGATAGCTTCCAATGATAAAATTCTCAAAACCATTAATAATAGAATGGAAAACTTTACTTCTACTATAAAGAATCAGCTTAGTTTTAATAAGATGATAGAATCACAAATCTCTCAGCTAGCGGCTTCTGTACCTGTGACCGAAAAAGGTAAGATTCTAGGGAATCCAGAAGAATTAGAAACTGCAAATCTTGTAGACATTTTCAATGCAGGAGTTTACTTCATAGCTCCGCCAAGGCCAAAATCTCAAGGATGGGGAGATAAGAACTTGCCAGAGAAGAAAGGAGATCCAAGGAGACCTATCATCCCTATTTCCATTGGACGCCATACTTTTGATGAAGCCATCTGTGATCTTGGAGCAAGTGTCAACATTATGCCTAAGGTAATCTATGAGAAAATTCATGGTCAACCATTGTTGTACACAACCATGTGTTTGCAGCTTGTAGATCAGACACTGTGCTACCCCAAGGGAATCCTTGAAGATGTTCAAATACAAGTTGGACACTCATCTGTCCTAGTAGACTTCATGATTGTGGAAATGGGAGGAGATGAAAGAGCACCCATCATTTTGGGAAGACCATTCCTAAGTATAGCTAAAGCCATCATCTACACCGAAGGCGCCAAGATCTGCTTCACGATCAATGATAGGAAGGAGAGGTTCAGTTTCAAGAATCGCACACTCAAGACTCATGTACATCCTCAGTCATCATATGAGCACGAGTATGCACCTGCTGTCACAAAGAAGAAGAACATCAATAGAAGGAGGAGGAACAAGACGAAGCCACAAGAACAAGAACCAGTATGGATGGTCAACACTGTTGAACCATCAGGAGATCCCATTCTTCCTCCACTGCTCCTTGAGAAGACGTACGATCCAGGAGTACCCACCATTGATTGCATGATCATGGGGAGTACCTTCTACAATACGTTCTGCGACATCGGCTCAAGTGTCAACATCATATCTACGGTAACATATAAACATTTATTTCGTGATATACCACTGTGCCCAACATACTTGCAGGTAAGGCTAGCAGACCAATCGTTCTGGTTTCCGGAAGGAATGGTGGAAGACGTTGTAGTCAGAATTAGAGGTCATGAAGTCCCCACAGACTTCTTGGTTCTCGACATGGGAGAAGACGATGATGTCCACCTCATCCTAGGAAGACCATTCCTTCACACTACAAGTGCAATCATCTACATGAAGCAAGGGGAAATCCACTTTCACTTTCTTGGAGAGAAGGTATGCTGCTACTTCAACAGCTACACCACCTATGAAGCACCCAAGAAGAACAGAAGTGAAAGACGCCGCTCTCAACGCCAAAGGAAACAAGCCATCAAGAATAGAGAGGCCAATCATGACGAAGAAGCTGTTAATACTGTCCCAGAAAAGAAAGAAGAAGAGAAACCTCAAGACAGTGAACCACAGGAAGGGAAGACTCAGACCAAGAAAGTATGGAAGAAAAAGACAGCATCTAAAGAGGTACAATCAATAACAACTTTTCAACCATCTGACACACCTTGGGAGGTCTGAACCAAGGGAAGGTCCGGTTCGTCGGACCTAAATATCCGAACCTTCGCCAAAAGGTAAAAATCGGTAGTTATCCTCATATTTATTTTTCTGCATAGTTTTCATATTTAATTCACAATCATTTCTAGCATCATCGTATTTATTCATAAGCATTTTAATTTCTGTATTGCATTGAAAAAAAAGAAAATAAAAATAATTTTGTTGCATCATTACATTGCATCTAAAAAAACTCTTGAAGCCCCATGTGAACAAGTCCAACTGTTTACTGTAGAGGCACAAAAAAATAATTTCTTGCTTTTTGCATCTGCATATAAAAAAGAGAGAGAATAGAAAAGAATGTAGCCCATGTTATCTCTAGCAAGAGTCCTAAGAGAGTGAAGTATCTTCAAAAGGAGCAAAGTAAGAAAAGGTCTACAACCATTATGTTTACATCGTCATCACTATGTTTTTCACCCTCACATCTGTTTATCACCAATATTCCACCACAACCATCCATTCCACATATAGGTCCACACACATGCACATCTTGATTTGATTGTATGCCAAGTTTCTCTGGATCCATGCTTTGACTATGCAATATATGCTATGTAAGTATGTACAGGTTGTCTCCCACCTATGAACTCCACAAAAAGCTTATTAGTTATAGGGTGAGAGAAGGCACATCATTTACTGCCTTGGAGAGAATCCACAAATACCACAGATGAGAGACTTGAAAGGATCATATGAAGGAATCTCTAAGTTTTATTTTGAAAATCCTACAAAACTCCAAAATAAAGGTAGATCGAAGAACTTGAGACATAGTGTTTAACTTGATTGTTCTGCTTTTCAAATTGCCCAAGACCCAAGTGAAAGCAACAAGCACCACAGTTGAAGGTAAAGGGGTAAGTTTGAAAGTTAGAGTAATTGATTTTAATCTGGAGGAGAATTTTTGTTTGAACACTGGTGCACTTTTGAGGCGTGAAAGCAGAGTAGCAACTCCTGATCCATCATAAGATTTCAACTAATGTTTGCTAAGGGACTAGCAAAGGTTAAGCTTGTGGGAACTTGTTGACGGTAGATAACTCCTATTTTAAGCCATCAACTAACTCCATAAATGACCTAAAATGACTTGAAGAGTATAGCTTTAGGACTTGATTCTAATGAGTTCCACGAGTTGTGTTGTTCTCACTTGTTTTGCAGGATATTCAATATTTCATCACAAGAAAGTATCTCAAGTGAAGAATCAGAGCACACCATTGTGTAGAGCTCGTCGAGACGATCGAAACGGACATATCATTTGCCATATTTTGAGTCCTGAAGCAAGAGTCCTTGATGAATATGACTTGGAAGACTCTGGAACACTCTAGAAGCATTATCCATACAAAGATCAAGGGTGTAACAGACAAAATTCCATTAGCTTCAGTAAACCAGAATTATCCAGGGACCAGACAGGAAGATGACGACAAGGAATCCAACCACGCCATGACTCATTGCGCAAACCAATCGGAAAGTGACACTAGAAGGATGTGGAAGGATCCAGAAGACACCACGATGAAGGAGCCCGATGGCTGAGAGGGGGGGCCGATCGGCCCCACCCCCAGGCCGGCCGGCCTGGGCCCACAAGCAACCGACCTCTCCTTTGCGTGACGTGATCTAACGGAACTCTACTTCGTATCTTGGCCCTTGTTCAAGGTCGGTTTAATCCGAGGGCTACGGTTCATCCCACCGGACTATAAAACTAGACCCAGACCCCCTCCTGGGGCATCGCATCGTGAGATCAAATCATCATATTCAGATTATTAGTTTAGAGGTAGCCTTGAGAGAACAACCAAGAGCTCCACCATCCTAGGGCATAGCTAGAATAGAATTAGAAGAGTCGAGGAAAGCTTGGATTCCGGATCTAGTCGAGAGGATGTTAGGTAATAGTCTTGTAATCTCTCTCTTGTATCAACATTGTTCTTCTATTTGTCTAATTGTGTTCTAGTTCATCTTCTAGTTCATCTTCTAGTTCATCTTTGTGTTCTAGTTCATCTTCTAGTTCATCTTTGTGTTCTAATTGTTCATCATTGTGTTCTTAATCTAGTTCTAATTGTTCTTCTAGTTCTTATTCCTATTCTAGTTCTTGTTCTAGTTGATACTTGATATGACTTATTACTACTTCATGTTCATGATTATAGTGTTCATTGTCTACTTTGATTATATGTCTAGCATAGCTAGGGTATCTTTATGTTTATGCTCTTGTTCATATAGCGCTCATTCCGATGATCAAGGGTTGAGTGGTCAACATTGTGTAAGCATGGTGCTTATACGTTGTTTACCTGCGAATGCACCCTATATTCCGGGCCAGCAAGTGGTAGTTCGCGAGGGTGACTCTTATAGCCTCGTTGATTCCTCTGTAGTCCACTCCCCGAATATAGGCCTAGCAAGACCTGGTCTCCTGGAGGACATAGACTTTGGATCTGATCCTGCATGCGTGATGTCTCCTGCGTATAAATATAAGTTATTCTAACCATGATTGCTAAACATAATTGCACTAATTGATGTAGATTATGACCTATAGTTAGAACCATATTAGGAAGTTAATCTATCTCTTTCTAGTTCTAGTTATGATCAACCCCTGGATGGAAAATGCTCTGTGGAACTCTTTTCGGTTTATCCTATTCTATTTCATTTATCTTATTTATCTGTTATGATTGATTCCTGTGTTGTGTAGATCTAGTGAAACTCTTATCATAATCATACATGTGTGTCTTAGATTGTAAAGTTTATCTCCTGCCACTCTCTTTAGACTAGGTTTAGAGGCATAATATAAATAACGATACCTTGGAACTCTCCTAGGTGAAATGCTACAACTGGTGTATTTTATCTGTGCGCTTGCGGATAATCTTATTTCATATTTTATAAGGGAATGATCATAAATACAACCACATCTCTAGTGTTACTGCTAGTAGTGACAGTCTAGCTTTAAAGGTGATGATGTTAAGATTTGTCTGTCAGCATTCCTGGCACCATTGTCAGGGATTCTGAGCATTTCTAGCGCCGTTATCTGAAGTGATGCTAAGAGATGTCAACAAACATTTCTGGCGCCGTTGCCGGGGATAGATCTCAAGCTATCTTTTGGTGGTTGCGCTAAGAAATGCCAACAATGATCAGTGCTGATTGCAATCTTGTAAATGTCCAACTGTTTCTCCTTTGGTTTATAGGAAAATTTTTAAAAATACTCCGTGATCCTCTTCATTAGAAAATGACCAAGAAAATCATGGGTTCGAAAACTGCCTTATAACCGTTGGCGCCGTTAGTCAATACCGTAACTGTTAGGGTTAATAATAGTCTGACTGACGGCGTTTGAAGAAACCGAACAGTTGCCTTTAGTAGATCTATAATAAGCCGCAGTTGCTCAGGGTCTTGATCACTCGTCTTGATCATAGGAAACCTAGATTTCTGAAAGCTCTTTTGAGCAAATCCATTGTCTGGAGCCTAGTAGATGCGATTCAAAATCGCTGGTCGCAAAATGCCTCCCCGCAAGAAGCAACCCGCAGCGAAGAAATCCAAAACCACCGGGGGAAAGTTGCGCCATCCAAATCCACCCACTGATGTTGTCGCCTGGAAGAAGTCAATCACTAGTGTTGGGGATTTGAAGTACCTTGCACTCATAGGATTGCTTCGCCTCCAAGCCATAGATGGATGGAGGGCCCCTGGTGATCATAGGGCTCCAGCCCCCAATACCATGGAGATTGTGATGTTCAAATCCTTTGTGGAGTGGGGGTTGGGTCTCCCTGCTTCTGATTTCTTGAGGGGATTATTGCATTTCTATGGCTTGACCCTCAATCATCTTACACCCAACGCCGTCTTCCACATATCTATCTTTACTCATCTCTGCGAGGTGTACCTGGGAATCTGTCCATCTCTTTCCCTGTTCTGCTACTTTTTCTGGGTCAAGTGTCAGCCGAGTGACGCTCGAGTAGAGGTAGTCGGAGGAGCCAGCATCCAGCTGAGATTAGAGATGGCCTCCCAATATATTGTTGTTGAATTATCGGAGTCGGTCCGAGAATGGGCGAATGGGTGGTTCTATATCATGAACCCTCCGCCGGCTCCGCGTCTCCATGATGGCTAGCCCTCACAGAAAAATCCCAAGTGGCTGGAGAAGATCCCGTCAGAAGATATGCAGCGCATTCAACCTCTGGTGAACAGGATCGCTGCGCTGAAGTTGAGCGGACTGACGGGTCACACCGTCGTCCAGAATTTTAATGCTCGTCGAATACACCCGCTGCAACAATGAGCCAATTTTGGCTTCGAATACCTTGGCGTGAAGGACCCCTCCCGACACTCTACTGAGGAGATGTCGAACTAAGACATCCCGAAGAGGATGAACAGGCTTTTGAAGAGCCGGGAACATCTTGTTCCGATTTTGGTGACATTTTCTGCGGTCAACCCTCCTCCTGCGGTAAGATTTCGTATTACCCGACTCTTGAATACATTGCATTGCTTCAAGTGTCCGTGACTTATTTACTGAATTCCCTATAGGATCAAGGGCATCAAAATAACGATTGCCCTCCTCTGCCTTCGACTAGTGAAGAAGGGGGTGGAATCATTCATTCAGGTCCAATCACTGGATCTAAAATTCATAGCGGCTCGAATCCTCTTGGCAGTTTTGGGGAAATAGACTCAGAGTCAACTGATACCGATGTCATGATCGAGGACCCTTCAGCAGAGAGTAGCCAGAAGCGATCTGCCAGCCCTCTTCTCGAAGCGAAGGAGATCGTCCCCAAGAAAGCATGTACTGATAATCGTGTTGCTCGCCGTAAAATACTTTCATCAAAGATCTGGTTGGTAGCCAGCAGAAAAATCCGGTTGCTCATGGTAAGAGCATCCCTATTGTCAATAATCAGCTGGTATTTGTCAAGTTCTTGACAAGGCCCTGTTTGACTTCTTGATAGGTGACCTGTGTAGTGAAGGTGTCTCAACTGGGGAAGTCGCCAAGGAAGGAGACGCCAAGCCGGCTGAATAACCGAAGAAGCGCAAACTCAAGCTCCCTGGGTCGATAAAGCTTGCCAAGTAAGTTGTATTCTTGAAGCTTAGTCCCTGGGATTCTTCGGTAGAGTCTTTGTTGTCGTTGGCTTGCTTCTCATGCATATATTTGGCTACAGGGCTCCTGATGCACCTGAGCCATCATCTGTCGACCCGGGTGAGGTGGAGAAGGATGTAAGTACGACTTCAATCCTACCGATCACCAGCCGGGTGAGTACTGAGCCAAATGCCTCAACTGCTGATGATCAGTCCGCTAGGAAGGAGTCTCAAGTAGATATGCCTGAAATTCATCAGGTTGGTGTCCCGTACTCAATTTTTCGTTCACCCGCGCAATTGGAACTCGACCGAGCCATAAATGAGTGGTTTTTCCGAACCCTTCAGCTCGGTGAGCCCTCATTGGAGATGATCCAGGCGGAGATCCAGGCAGGAGGTCCTAAAGGAGGTTCAACTCTTCAAGGTCAAGGTTCCGCTAAAGCCCCCGAGTCCTCTCGCCAAGGAGCTTAGCTTAAGGTGATGGGGTACGTTCTGGACCTTGTTCGTTTGAAGGAGCTGAGCACTAGGATCATGGCTCCCACCGTTGAGCTAAGGGATTTCATTGAGGTAGGTATCTTACGCCTTGTTCATCCAAGTCCTTTGTTTTGTCAAACTAACTTCTTGAATTTTGTAGAGCTTTGACTTGAAAGTGTCAGAACAGGCAAAAAGAATCTGTCAAGAGCTCTCTGCCAAAGCCCAATCTCTGAGGGAAACCGTTGCTCATGAGCAAATCAGCCACCGGGTGGCTAGTCAAGTTTTGAGTAGTCGCCTTGGTGAATTGGAGCGTGATCTGAAGAGGACGGCCGGAGAGCGGGACGAAGCACATCAACGGGAGATTGGCTTTCTCGCCAAACTTTCTAAGGTGGAGAAGAGCGCAAAAGAAGCGGCCCAAACCTCCAAGAAATGCCTAGCTGGTGAGTTAAGTTCTTTTGCTATTGTTGTGAACTTGCAATTCTGCTTCTTATCCTTCCTCCTTTTTGCATCTGCAGAAGCCCAAAAGCTTGCGGAAGGATGACAGACTGCTTTCAACCGTAAGGGGGTGGAGCTTGGGCAGGTATTTGATAATGCTCAAAGCACCCTCCGTGAGGCAAAACTGATTCGGGAAGGCGCTGACCAGGATCTGCTGCAAGCTTTGAAGTCAACGAAGGAGTCACGAGAGGCCCTTGAAGCAGTCCAAGCAGAGCTGAAGGCTTTGAAGAAGGCAGTGGAGCCCGTACTTGATATGGTGCCGCAGCCCGATGGAGCGGAGGAGTCGCTAGTTGAGTGAGCAAAAGTTGCGCCTGGGCGGCTAACCCAATACATCAAGGACATGGCTTCCTCAGTTGTTGGTGGTCTCCTAGCAACCTTCAAGCTTCATCTTCCCAAGGTTGATCTGCATATGGTCCTAAACATGCCGCAAGGGCATACCAAAGCTGATCACTCGGCAGCTCAGGATGAGGTGAAGGCCTTGGCGGAGGAGTACTCTCAATTACTAGACTTAGTCGAGTAATCCCCTTGTAGTCCTTGTACCTTGACAACTTGTATATATAGTAATGACAAATCTCAAATCCGAGTAATATGTTAATTTTTCTGGTTTTTTCGTTGTCAAGTTCAATATTTTATTGAGACCTTATCTCCGCTAGACGAGCTATACGGTGCAGATAGGTAATTTGAGCGTATGCAGCGCTATGCGACTCATCGTTGTGAAAATTTTCATCAACGGGTCGCTAGTGTGGATGTTTGACCAGACATCTCTTGGACAAGTCAATCTGAGTGCTACTCTTAGCACTTTAGTGGGTCATATGACCTAGTTGTTTTCGCTTATAGTTGGAAAAACTGGTCTGTCAGAGTACTACTCTTAGTACCCTGTTTCAAGGGATTTCGTAGATCAAGCATCTCAATGGACCGTCTAATTGGTTCCAGAGGACGGATCTAATCCTCTTGAGGGCCACTGCTTGAGTGCGGCGCTGGATTACTCTCAATCCCTTGTTCTTGACATGGAACGACATTGTGGCCGCGTGTCAAAATAGTTATATGAGCTGAGGCCTTCTTTATAAGGCTTCGTGTCCTTTATAACCTTGACAGCCGGAGTTTTAGTCCATACTTATCAATTGTAGATTGTGTGAGCTCGAAGCTCAAAATTCGGGTGGCGTAGCAACTTCGATTGCGCGCCGAGTGGTTGCTCATCCGAGTAATATTTCTGTATTAGTCGGTGAGGTTCGAGTAGCAGGAATCAATGGCCGGAGCCTATTGTATGCTCTCTGAACGGACGTTATGACCAGGCGTCTCAACCAACTTGTAGTTGTGAAGGACAGGTCTATCCAGAGGAGGAATTTTTGTTTGCTCTGCTGTATACGAGGGAATCATAATTTATTGATATAATACGATATATTACATAGTGTCCTGGATCAATCTCTCTAGTCCTCAGGCATAGAACCTTTTGAGATGCTCAATATTCCATGAATTTGGCACTTGATCGCCGTCTTGAGTGACTAGCTCGAATGATCCGGGTCTTGTGACTTTGGAGACTATGTACGGTCCTTCCCACGGGCTCATTAGTTTGTGACGCCCTGTGGTATTCTGGATTTTCTTGAGTACCATGTCGCCAACTTGAAAGGTGTGGTGATGGACGTTTTTGTCATGATAGCACCTCATCGCCTATAGATATCTTGCTGACTGGAAGAGAGCTGCTAAGCGAGCTTCCTCGATGCTATCGAGTTTGAGTCGTCGAGTGTCATCAGCTTTGCCTTCGTTGTACTGCTCTATTCTCGGAGAGTCCCAAATCAAGTCTGCTGGTAGGATTGCCTCTGCGCTGTAGACCAGGAAGAAAGGAGTTTGTCCTGTTGCTCTGCTTCTCTGTGTCCGTAGCCCCCAGACTACCTTTGGTAACTCTTCAAGCCATTTACCGCCATAATCTTTCAGGAGATCAAAAAGTCTTGGTTTGAGTCCTGCTAGGACGAGAGTGTTGTCTCTTTCCACTTGTCCATTGGATTGAGGGTGAGCTACTGAGGCGTAGTCGATCTTCACTTCGTAGTCACTTGCCCAAGCCTTAAATTTGACAGTGGTGAATGGAGAACCAAGATCAGTTATAATCCTATGCAGCATCCCAAAATGGTAGAAGATACTCTGCATGAACTAAACTAATTTGGATGCATTGAATTTAACCAGTGGCATATACTCGATCCACTTGGTGAATTTATCAATTGCCACGTAAATGTACTCGAATCCTCCTGGAGCGCGCTTTATGGGACCCACCATATCGAGGCCCTAGCAAGAGAACGACCAAAAAGGAGGGATACAGATTAGCTCGTGGGCTGGGACATGCTGCTGCTTTGCGAAGAACTGGCATGCTTGACAGCGACGGACTAAGTCTTCAGCGTCTTTCAAGGCTGAGGGCCAATAGTACCCTGATCTGAAGACTTTACCGACTAGTGTCCTAGACGCGGCATGGTTTTCGCAACAGCCTGAATGGATTTCTTCTAGGATTTCCTTGCCTTCTTTGGGAGAGATACACTTGAGCAAGACTCCTGATGAGGCTCCCCATCGATATATCTTGTCCCCGACTAAGACGTAGTTCTTGCTACGACGTGTGACTTGCTCAGCCAGAGCTTTGTCACTTGGTAGCTTGTGCTCGTTGAAGTAGTCGATGAAGACTTTGGTCCAGTCGGGTATTATTGCCAATATTTGTCTGTTTGGTGCTGAAGCGACTTCTTCCTTTTGCTGGATCGAGGGCTTGGTCAATTTATGGATGAAGACACCACTCGGAATGGATGCTCTGTTGAAACCGAGTTTGGCCAGTACGTCAGCTGCGACATTGAGGTCTCGTGTAATGCGATTGAGCTCAAGTCCTAAGAAGTTCTTCTCTAGCTTACGGACTTCGGCGCAGTAAGCGTCCATCCTTTCCTTGGTACAATCCTAGTCCTTGTTGACTTGGTGGATGACCACAGAAGAATCCCCATAGACTAACAACCTCTTGATGCCCAAAGTGACTGCCAATCGAAGCCCGTGGAGCAAAGCTTCATATTCTGCCTCATTGTTGGTAGCCGGCCACATAATCTGCAGAACATATTTGAGCTGTTCTCCTACGGGTGATATGAAAAGGACCCCGGTGCCTGCTCTGCCAAGCTTTAAGGACCCATCGAAGTACATCTTCCAATGCTCAGGGATAATGCTGTCTGAAGCCTGCTGGATTTCTGTCCACTCGGCGATGAAATCAGCTAGTGCTTGAGACTTGATGGCTTTCCTTGGGGAGAATTTGTTATTCAGGGTGCCTAGCTCGACTGCTCACTTTGAGATTCTTCCCGTAGCATCACGATTGTGAAGGATTTCGCCAAGCAGGAAGTCTGTGACTACGTTGATCTCATGTGCTTCGAAGTAGTGCCGGAGCTTCCTCGATGTGATGAGTAAAGCATATAGCAATTTCTGCACCTATGGGTATCTGACTTTGTAGTCAGATAATACCTCGCTGATATAAAAGACTGGTCGTTAGATGTTGTAGACGTGCTTGTCCTCTTTGCGCTCCACTACAACTGCGGTACTAACCACGTGGGTGGTAGCTGCAATGTAAAGCATCATCGGCTCTCTGGGCTCTGGTGGTGTTAAGATGGGTGGGTTGGCCAGGTACTTTTTGAGTTGTTTGAAAGCCCTGTCTGCCTCATCTGTCCATTCAAACTTGTCTGAAGCTTTCAAGAGTTTAAAGAAAGGTAGTCCCTTTTCTCCCAGTCTTGAAATGAATCTGTTGAGGGCCGCCATGCACCCGGTGAGCTTCTGCACATCCTTGACCGTTTGAGGTGGCTTCATACCTATGATTGCCTTTATCTGCTTCTGGCTAGCCTCAATTCCACGATGGCTGACCAGAAATCCAAGTAGTTGTCCTAAAGGTACTCCGAATACGCACTTGGTAGGAATGAGCCTCCAGTCGTACTTTCGTAGACGAGTGAAGGTTTCCTCCAAGTCTGCTATGAGGGTAGTCGGGTCCTTAGTTTTGATAACCATGTCGTCAACATAAGCCTCCGTGTTGCGACCAATTTGGTCTCCCAAGCAATCTTGGATGGCTCATTGATAAGTTGCTCCTGCGTTCTTCAGCACAAAGGACATTGTTTTATAACAGTATGCTCCGAACGGTGTTATAAACGATGTCTTGGGTTGGTCTTCTTCTGTAACGTCCCGCCTCCTCGAGGCCAGGCCCGCTTACATCAGGCAACTTTCATAGGACCTAGACTATCCCCACAGACCAACACCAGTCTTTTCTGCGCACTTTGTCCTCACTCATGCGTACCTGGGAAAGACTTCCCGGTCGGTCACCCATCGCTCCAAACCAAGCACGCTTAACTTTGGAGTTTTTAGGAGATGGGCTTCCGGAAAAGAAGTTGCAACTTATTGGTATGAGTATTCTATTAATCCTATTAAGCCCTGAGCCGAGATGTTACAATCTCACCCCCTTAAGAGATCGACGTCCTCGTCGATCAATCCCAGGCCAGGAACGTCCTCTCTTGGCCACGTCCGTATGCCCAATGCCAGCGCATATGCCATGCTGTGTGACCACTCCGGATCCACACCAGCCATGCGCACTATGCCTGCGCAACTGCGACACACGCGCCCGTGAAACCGCGAGAGTCGGCTCCGATACCATTCTGTAACGTCCCGCCTCCTCGAGGCCAGGCCCGCTTACATCAGGCAACTTTCATAGGACCTAGACTATCCCCACAGACCAACACCAGTCTTTTCTGCGCACTTTGTCCTCACTCATGCGTACCTGGGAAAGACTTCCCGGTCGGTCACCCATCGCTCCAAACCAAGCACGCTTAACTTTGGAGTTTTTAGGAGATGGGCTTCCGGAAAAGAAGTTGCAACTTATTGGTATGAGTATTCTATTAATCCTATTAAGCCCTGAGCCGAGATGTTACATCTTCCTTGAGGGCAATCTGATGATAGTCGGAGTAACAATCGAGGAAGGATAATAGCGCTGAACCCACCATGTGTTGACACTTCGTAACGTCACCACTAAGAATAGGGGGTAGGTCTATCCTCAGCAATGGCGCCAGAAGTGTCTTGTGGGTAATTTCTTATGTCTATTGGATAATTCTGCAAGCGCACAGAACCTACCGCTGTAGCACTTCACCCGGGAGTATTCCAAGGTATCATTATTTATTTTATCCCAAGGGAAAGCGGTGGCTAGGAAAGATAATAATAAGAGAAATCTACGTGATTACCACAACTTGGTACTAACTAGTGTAGAGGGGTAAGGTAAAATGATAGGAAGGTAGTGACACAAGTGTACTAGGATAACTATAGGGACAACTAATAGTGTAGCTAGGTGGGAGGACAACGAGTGAGTATAGGACTCCTATGATGCTAACTCTACTTCTATGACTTAACTCAACTGCAAAGACGAAACACAGTAGAAAGACGCCTCACGACAAGCAAACTAGGCGACAAGCGGACAGGGAGCACAGAGACTCTTACTGTCGGAATGTCATGCTCAGCCTTATCCTTTAAGTCCTGCCTAAGAACATGTGGTGGACTCCAGAGACCAGATTCAGGGCTATCACCACCTGCTGGCTACCACTATCTATCCGTGCGACAGGCGACAACCAAGGGTAAGATTGTGTATAAGCACCATGCTTACACCGTCTCTCACTACTCTAGCTACGTACGATTAACTAGAATACCGTGTTACCGGCAATGATAATTTACAGGCGTGTTGCCAGGCCAATCACTCTACTATATAACGACTAAGCACTAAGGTAAATCACAACAATACTATAGCAGGTATAATATTGCAGAAAGTAATGACTAAGTAAAGTAGACAAAGACTAGTAATATAAGTAAAGTCTTACAAAAGAAAAGAAAGATAAAAGCTATACTAGACTCTTCTGAAGACAGCTCTGGAAGACCCAAGCAGAGCTTGCTACTCAACTCTAACTCCCACACTAACTACAACTATAGTGTCTACTCTACTTGCACATGTTACACACTTGGTGTACATTTGGTGTCTCAAATGAAGGGGGACGGCCTCTATTTATAGGTGGAGGTGGAGTAGGGGCTACTCCACCACCACGTCATCGATCCGCGTGATGTCGATCCTCCTCCGTTGGATTGTAACCACCTCAAGATGAAGGTCTGCCGTGCTTTGGAGCTTGATTCACCGTGAAGGCACTTAGCTTCCACATGAAGGCACCTAGGGGGTCACCTGCAGGTCGGGCGACCTAGGGGGTGGGTCGGCTGTAACACCCCAGTTTTTAATTAATTAAAATTAATTAGAATTTAATTAGGAAATGGCAAATTCTTAGATGGAGGAAAATTTTTGACTAATTGTTTGTTGCATTCATGTCGTTGCATAATTTTATTGGGTAAAAAAGAATTTATTAAACCCGAATAGGGCGAATCAATTTTATTCTATTTAAAAAATAAATAAAAGGTTTACGAAAGTTTATGAAAAATAAGCTCAAAGTTTATTTGCAAAACCTAGGAAAATATTTTGTAAAAGTTTGCAAATAGATTTGAAAATGATTTTGAAATGGATTTGGAAAAAAAGAGAAAGAAACAGAAAAGGAAAAGGCAAAGCCTCCTCATTTCTTCTCCCTCTCCATTTCGGCCCGCAACAGGACAGCCCACTGTCTTCCTTTCTCTTCCCCCATTCTCCTTCCCAGCCTGCTTCACCCCACCTCCGACCCAGCGCCGCGCGGCCTGCCCCCTCCTGGTTCTTCCCCAGCCCAGCTCCACCCGACGGCCCGCGCTCCCCTCCTTTCTCCCGGCCCAGCGCCGCGTGGCTCGCCCTTTCCTGGTTTTTCCCCAGCCTGCTCCCATTTTCCCCTCCTCTCCCCTCCGCGCCCTGGCCCAGCCCCTCCTCCCGGCCTTCACTCTCCCGAGCCCAACTCCACTCCCCGGCCCAACTTCCTCCTCGCTTTCCCCTTTGCCCGCGAGAGCGCGCCGCCTATCTCCTCTCTCTCTGACTGCCAGGCGGACCCCGCCAGCTCCTCCCTTGCACCCACTGATGAGCGGGCCTACTCGTCAGCTCCCCCTCCCTAACCTCCATCCACACTGGGCGGCTTGCTCGCGATCTGCCGATGCCCCAAGCCCTGCGGCCGTGCCTTCCTCTCCGCCTCTATAAGAACCAACCGTGAGTCCCTCCCTCTGCTCGTGCCGCCACCACCATCTCCCTCTCTGCTCTCTCTTCCACCCCGCAGCGTCGTCGCCGCCACCCCGTGCGCAGCGCCGCCGTTGGGCACAACCTTCATCTAGCCCTCGTCTCGCCGCGCTCTAGCCCGCCGAGTTCGCCGACGTGTTTCAAACCAAAGTAACAAAACTCCAGTGGCCTCCCCTCCCTTCCTTCTCATCTGGGCTCTCCACAATCCCTCACCAGAGCTCGCCGCCATGCCGGGCCACTTCGCCGCACGGACCTTCACCTCCGGCCGGCCAAAAACACCGTGGAGCCCCTCAGCGGAATCGCGAGGCCACATTCTCCTCCCTGACCCCTTTTCACATGTAGCAGAGCACCACAGCGCTAGCGCCACCACTCACCGGCGAGCTCCACCGACTGCTCGCATGGCGCGCCGCCGCTCTGGCCACCGCCGCCGCCTTACCGAACCGCCGCCTCCGGCCACCGTCCGGCGTGGAGGGTTCTCCAACCGATTCGTCATGGCGAGCACTCCCTCTTTATTCCTCCTTTGTACCTAGTTGAACCCCATAGAAGCTCCGTTGTTGCCCTCTGGCACTGCTCCGCCGCAGCACAACCGCAGTCGCACTGGTCGGTGGCCAAACCCGCCGACGCTCTCGCCACCGCCAGATCGAGAACCAGCAGCCCAGATCCATCCCTGACTAGGTCAACTGGCCCCACTCATAGTCGATGTGGCCGCCACGTGTGCGCCACGCAGGCTGACCAGTCAATCTGGTCATAAAGTCGGTCAGCTTCGCCAGTTTTGCAGTAAGGTTCCCCGTCATTTTTCTAATAAACCCGCACTCCCTTCCTCCTGTTCACCGAGTCATCAGAAACTTACGATCTAACCCCTGAGTATTCAGTTAAATGAGGCCTGGTCCTGATGCCATTTAAATTCAGTTTTCTTTTATTTTAAAAACCGAAAATGACTTTGATCTATTTACAGTTTTGCCACTCAACTTCAAAAGGCCATAATTTTTGCGTTTTAACTCTGTTTTGACCCGTTCAAGTCGCGTTAGATTCATCTCGTCGAGCTCTATGCAGTAGATCCATTTACTTACTGTTTTCGTACTGCTTGTTGTACTATTATTTATTTCTTTTGTATGTGCCATGTTTGGTGTTTGATCCAGAGAGTGCGAACTACGTGGAACTCCAGGACCAAGACTGTGCTTTTGTTCATCCGACCCAGCCCGAAGGCAAGTGTCCTTGATCATACTTGCTCCTATATTTATTTTACTTTTGAGTTAGAATAGTTAGATCCAGTAGTTGCATGCAGAGTCTTAAATTGAATCCCATGTTAGGGTTTACTAGAACTTGTTATATTTTTCCTTGCAACCTGGTTTGGGAATATGGGTAGATGTCAATGCTTAGCCCTGCAGTCATGGTTGGGATGGGATGGTTATTAATAATTAATTCTGATTAATGATCTATGGAACAAGTGGGTTGGTAAATTTTTGTAGTAACATGGTGATTAGGTAAATCCGGCAGGATGGACCGTTTTGGTGGTGGTTTTTGGTTGCCATGGACTTGGCGTATGGTTGCCATGGACTTGGCGGATGATGTTGGTGGATTGGGTTTGTGCTCGTTATCCTGCCTGGATCCCTAGGACCCAGTTCTCGAAGCCTGTAACCCGGCTTAACAGCGCAACCGTGAGGCCTACATGGGCTATGGGCCTGGCTAATTAATTAGTTTCCTCCAAGTTGAGGGTTTACACGGGGATGGTTTAAGTGGCTCAAGAGGGGTCCCTTGGGGTCTTTGACTTATGTACAGGGGAGAAACCTTAGAGGTACGTGTAAAACGGGCTTGGAGGAGGCTTTGTAAAGGCCTTGTAGTGAACCCTGCCGACTCACCTTGGAAGTGGGTCAAGAGGCTAGCTACCTCGGGCAAAAGGGCAACACGACTTGTGGGTAAAGATGTGCAACCTCTGTAGAGTGTAAAACTGATATATCAGCCGTGCTCACGGTCACGAGCGGGCTTGGACTTCTTCGAGATTAGTTGTGTGGTTATGGGTTCTGGTTCTGGTTGCCTAATGGACTTCAGGTGTGGTTTGCCTGATGGACTTCGGGTACGGGTTTGCTTGGTGGACTCCAAGTGTGGTTGCTTGGTGGATTCCAAGTGTCGGTTGCTCGGTGGATCTCCGAGTGTGGTTTTTCTCGGTGGACTCCGAGTGTCATTACTTTTACTGTGGAGTATGTGGTTATAACCTAGTAAATAGGTGCATGGGATTAATAGGAAGAATAGGGTGTGTCGCTTTAGGTGCTCGTGTCAAACAGAGTCAGCCTACCTTTGATTTAGCCCCATGGCATTATTTTCCTACACTTGCGTAGTACATTTTGATGTACTCACCCTTCCTCTTTGTCCCCCCTACTACCCCACCCAGACGCTGGAGTCTATGACGAGGAGCAGGAGTACCCAGAAGACGGTGGCTTCAACCCTAACGAGTTGTACTAGGCTGGTGCTACCCCCGGTCGACGTTCCTGTGGAGATGGCGTCCAGTTCCGCGAGTCTACATCAGAGTCTACTTTAGAGTCAGTTATGAGAGTCTGTACTTTTCTTTTGGACCCGTGGGTCATTTTTGTAATAATATTCGATATATTAGTAAAAGCATTGTTTTGATACTTTTATGATGTCGATATATGTATGAATTTTGATTCAGGCATTGTTGGCACCAAAAGTGGCGCACTGTGCCAATCACACAGCAAGCCGGAGAAGCTGGCTTCAATTGTGGCCCGGGTGCTCGGAAGTCCGGTGCGTGCCAGTCAGTTTGCCCTGCAACTAACAAGGGAGATAAACTGTTAAATACAAAGCTGGAACGTGCCGGGTATGACCAGACAGTTCCAAGATGTACGGCCCTGAAGCCACTTACGACGACATATAGCTATGAAAGCTATCTGCCAACAGGTTTAAAAATTATTCGGCAATATGAACAGGGTTTCGTGAATAACAGGTTGCCGAATACGTTCGCATAAAAATCGTACTTGCATGATGTATTAAATATAAGTTAAAACTTAACCAATCTCGATTGTACAACCGAGTTGGGGTCCATGGGGATTGAACATACAAACTAAGCATGACTAAGCTAATCTAAAGTCTGTGCCTGCCGCACGACACCTAGCCTTGTCATAGGTCAAACGCACTCAACATGCATGAACCCTCACCACGTAGCAATCCAGATACGATCCGATCGGCTATTATGAACAATAGATCTGCTGCGTAACAGACCTCTCAATAATAAACGTGGAAGAACAGAGCAGATCTATAAAGATGAAGCCGAACCGAACGGTATCTAGATTGGGCAAAAGTGTTATGATGAGATAAACATAACAAAACATATAACACAAGGTAACTTAATGAATCTATCAGATTGCCAAATCTAACAGAGCCGATAACTATTTTTACTCATGACTCAATCCGCCGCACGATACAAGGCATAAGCAAAAACCTCCTGTCATAAGCTTAAATCCGCCGCACGATACTAAGCTTAACGTACGAGACTACTTGCACCAAATCTAAATCCGCCGCACGATACTAGACATGATAACAAGGTTGCCGGAACTTACGGAGGTCGACGGATCGATGGCCCCTCTCGAAGAACACGACGACACGACTTGGACTCGAAGACGGCACGGGGCCGGGTTGGTTGTATTGATTGTGAACGTCTTTACAATAGTCTCAGGGTTTATATTTATACCCTGGTGTCCTACGAGTCCTAGGAGGACACGATTACAACGACAAAACAGGAAACTTATCTAAAATACGATGTCTTTTATTCTAAGCCTCCCTTAATAATCGGCACGTGCTAACAATGACAAGATCTTCCGTTGCCGGATCTTCTGATATGCCGTATTTGTCGCAAACCGACTTAACCCGAGGTAGCCGACCGCAGCGCCATATTGCCGAACCCGCTCGCCATTGACTAGTCGCCTTTACAGCCTTGCCGAATGCATTGAGTTAGCCGACCGCGTTCGCTATCTGCCGAATCCCTTAGGTGGTGACTTCTTCCGAATCTGCGTCGTGCTGGCCCACTTGTCATAGTGCGGAAATTCTGTGTTAACAGGCATACATATATTGTGCCCTCGATTTTGTTCTTAAAATCGGGGTGCGACATCGGTCGACCCCCCTATGACAGGTGGGCCCCTCCTGGTGGGTGTAGATATTGTCCCCACTTGTCATATGGTGTTTGTCACGTTGGAATGTGTCTTGATCACTTTGGATGCTTCCTTGTGGGCCTATTGATCCATGTGACTTCATCTTCCACCGTTGAGAGAAAGCACAATTGAGATCCAAGGGTGGAGAAGCACTTTGGGAGGCTTGACATGGATCCTACCACTTGGCAGAGCCCTGGTGGGGCCATAGGGGGGTCAGGCGACCCCCTTATGTGGGTCCCACCAGCTCACTTTGCCACATTTCTTCACTATCTGCATAAATACACTTCCAGGTACAAGTGGAGCTGGTTATTGATAAAAGTATGTTCATGCCATGTTATTCTTCCTTAAAACCGAGCTTGTTGATGGGGTTTTGGGTGTATTATTTTGGTAATATTCCACCATCAACAAGAATCCCCCAAGCTTAACCTTTGCTCGTCCCGAGCAAATAGTAAACTTGGCCTCAGTGGATCAGGAGTTGCTACCATGTTTCACATTTCAAGAGTATCATGTATACAACAAAGTACTTCTCTTTTGAATGGAAAAATTAGCAATATTGAAAACTCACCCATATTACCTTAGTCTCCATGGGGCTTATAGCCTTTTCCTTTGTCTTGAGCAGTTGAGAGATAGAACAACTTTTGATTTGAGCACTATTTCTTACTTCACACAAGTTTGCAAATCAGAGGTTTTGTAATTTTCAAAGAAAACTTAATGTTCCTCATATGGTTCTCTCATGTCACTCGTATGGTGTATGGTTCCTCACCAAGGCATATGTGTAAAGTTGCCTTCTTTTTCATCCTACTTCTAATAAGGTCTATGTAGAGCTTGGTAGGGGTAAAAGATGTAGCATACTTACCTTGCATGTGTTGTCAAGTCAAAGCTTGGATCCAAGGAGAGAAGTGTCATACTCTTAGATCAAGATGTGCATGTGTGTGGAACATGGTATGTGTGACACAATATACTCCTTTAGTTGATATGATCTCTTCCTAACACTTATTCTTTCGAGACATGGCTATCATAACTCTTTTTATTTATGAGCTCTAACATGCTCATCTTTTCTTTTCTTTTCTCTCTCTCTCATGTGTCCATATTTTTATTTTTCTTTTTCTCATACTTTTGCATTGCCTTTGTCTCTTTTACTAGACTAAACTAGAGAGATCATTCCTTTAAGACATGGAGTATTTATTGGTGGAAATGAAAGGCATGTTTTCGCGCACTTCCAGTGTAGAAGCGGCGTGTATATGTGGAGTGTACGTGATCTTGATCTTGGGAGCATGATAAGTCCCTCAACAAGGGTCAACAAGACTTGACAAGACTCAACACAAAGCAAGTTGCTTTTATAGAAAGGCTTATGTCATGAAAGGGTATATATGGTTGTGGTAGGAATTTCATCACCATTGAGGAACAGAAAGGTTTTTCACCATTTTAAAATAAAACTCCGATAATTCAACAAGTGGAAACAATATTATAGCAACTCTTATCTTAGCTATATCTTATCCCACAACAACTTAGACTTAGTTACAGCTTTTTGCTACCCACAAAGTTTTAGGCTCATGATGGTTTCATATGAGCTAAGTAATCCATGCTCAGAGAAATATTAGGTTGTAGACTAGATACTAGAGAAATATTAACAGAGCAACTATTCATCATATCCAGAAAGACTAAACATGTATGAAACATACATGAAGAGAAATATTTTTGTTATTTTTAATTATGTGTGGGAGTTTATTTATTCTTTACTAAGGAAAATAAAGCATGCAGAAATGCATAGATAAACAAAGATGCAAATGCGTAAATAAAAACTTACCTTAGTGGGGGAGGGAACCTCCCCCAAGCTTGCTTTTTGCTAATAGCCTGGTGGTGGATGGTGTGGCGGATATTGCGCCCACCAAGCTACCCACTGTCTTGCTTCCTCATCCTGCATTGCCGGTATAAACTCTCTATTTTGAGCTGCGTTAGTTCTTGTGATACCTTGTTCAATGCGTAGCTCTCCAATCCCACTGGTGAGTTCATCCAGTTGCTAACGCATCCCGCGAAAATCTCGTGAGAAGGAGGATCGCGCACTTTGAGTGCGGGATGGTCGTGAGGGCCGTCCGTCAAAACATGAAATCTGCATTGCGCTTGACGTGACCTCATCACCTTCTTCTACATCTCCCCTAACACCATATGATGTGTCGCCTTGCTCAAACTATGCAGCTTGTGTCCTAGTACAAGTCTTGTCCATCCATGCAAAACTTCGGCGTGCTGCCTCTCTGTCCAAATCAATGGTTAGTTGGCGGACCGTATGCAACCGTAGTCGGCTATTTGGAAGCGGGACTACGGTCGTATGGCCACGGTAAACCATTTTGAGACCACCTCATGGTCCTCTCTTAAGCATCTAGGCATGCACGAAATATGCTTCCCCAAGCACACCCCTTGGTGTGTCCAGGTACTTAATATGGCGAGTGTCATCTAGCAAGTTTAAGGATTCAGCAATGCGAGTGATGAGAGAGGTAAACTCAATAGAGTCATCTCTATCAAACACTCCTTGCCAAAACTCAACTAGGAGCTTCACAGGTGAAACATGAATTTTTTCACTAGGGCAAACATTAATCTTAGTTCATCAGTGCTTATGTGTTGTGCGTCTAGACGGGGAAAAAGAGTGATGGTCATCCAACGATGGATAAACCTCAATGTTGGGTTATGGATTTCATCAGATATGGGATTGAAATAATCATGCAAAGTAGTTATTGAAGCCCAAAATTTGGATTTATTAAATCTACATGTGGCATGGTTCAAATCTAAGAAACATGCTTCATCAAAACCAAGGGCTATATTGAGTTCACTCCATGTTAAGTTAAAATCTTGGTTGAACATGCGAAAATAAACTCCATTGTTAACTACTTGCAATGAACTTAGGAATTCCAGAGTAAGCATTTTTATTCCTAGTTCATCAACTATCCAAAATCCTTGCCATCCAATTAAAGAGAATGCAATGTTAAGTTCGGTGGTCATACCTGACGTGTCGAGGAGAATTGGTCCAGCACCTTGGTGTGCATGAATGTGCGCCCGTAGAGTGAGAGGAACTTCTGGTATTCTTGTGGCGTAAATGAGAGGCCGCTCTCATCATCTCTCACTCTTGTCGGGGGTGCGGTAATGGCACCATGGTAGGAGCTCTCCATTGGTTCACTCCTATGCTCTTCCTTTATGGAAAGAGGGCGTCGGGATGAGCTTCCGCTCAAGACGCGCTTCGCCTTCTTCATTAGGGACTTGAATGGGTTCATATCTGCAGCAGGGAGATCACAAGAACAACACTAGGACAACAAGAGATTAGCGTTAGCGGTTAGTCATCCAAGAGTTAGTAGTCCTTGTGGGGCGTGGTTGCCTCCACAATACCGTTCTTGTGGGCTGTTACACTCCACATTCCGTTCTTGCAGGGTATATGAACCACCACAACGTTCTTGCGGAGAGTAACTCAAGATAGAAGCAAGCTTAAGAATGCAAATAACTCTTTTTTGGGTTTTTGGTTTTGGTTTTAGAATGGCTAATTAGAGAAGGATCTTGAGGAAGACTATCACCACTACTAGAGAGACTAGAGGAGGACTAGAGGGTGGAAATTCTGGGAGCTTGAGCTGGAAATTGTTGTGATGGTTGAGCTCTCATTGCCCTGGTATTTATAGCTGAGGAAGGCCAAGTGCCGGAGGGTGCATAGGGGGGTCGGGCGACCTGCCCATGCCCCTATGAGCACTCTCATGCTGATGATAATTGCACTAGGCATGATGTGAAGTAGAATGGTGGAGACAGAAGTGACCAAAGAGCACCTAAGGGGGTCGGGCAACCTGCCCATGTACCCTCCACTATGTGTTTCCCTTTGCAAGATGCTTCTTGTAGTGAGAAAGAAAGGATGAGGTGAAATGAGGTGGCCAAAGGCCACTTCACTCCATTTCTTTTTCCTCCACTAAGGTCATTTCTATGTCTCTCACTCATGGCATATGGCACTTCCACTTGCATATTATTCTAAGGCACTTTAAGAAAGGATGGATGGATTTCACCGAAGTGATCAAAGGAGGCACCAGGGGGTCGGGCGACCTACCCATGGCCACTCCATTCCTTTCTTTCTTCACCACTAGTGTCACTTCATTGTCTCCCACTCATACCATGTGGCAGAGGGGACACAAGGGGGTCGGGCGACCCCTTGATGATTCCAAATTGTCTCAAATTTTAATGGTGGAATCTCCTCAAGGTTTTATTTAATGATATGCAACTAGTTTGACTAAATTCAAAAAATGGAAAATGCAGCAAGAAAATGCATAGTAAAAGTAAAACTGAAAAATTAAAAAGATGGATAACTACCGAGTTACCTTTCGGCGAGGGCTCCAAATTTTTAAGTCCTAGAGCCGGACTTCTCCGTCGTGGTCATTTCTCGGGTGCTTCGTTCGGCCCTGGAGACGAGGACCGTGATGGTAGCACCTTCTTTTCCATCCAGACATGCTTTGCTTGCGGTCATGGTTCGGTGGGTTCGTCATCTTCAGTGTAGTAGTCGTACCCAGCGTTCTTGTCTTTTAGAGGTTGGTTTCTTCGGCGTGGTCTTCCTCGGGGCCGGTTTGTCTTAACCTGTTTATTAGTTTTATAACCATTGAATCGACATCTTACCTTCCATCCAAGAAACTGGAAATGGATTTGGCCTGATCCCACGTATATGACGGCATTGGTGGTGTAGAGGAATGGCCTTCCCAAGATGAGGGGAACATCATCGCTGGCTCCCATGTCCAGGATGATAAAGTCGGTCGGGACATAATCATCTTGGACTTTCACCAAGATGTCCCGTGAGAGTCCCTCAGGGAATCATATTGATTGATCTGTCATCTGCAAACGAAGAAATGAAGGGACCAAGGGTCCTCCTAGCAGATTATCATAATTTACCTTGGACATGATGTTTACGCCTGATCCAAGGTTGCAGAAGGCGTTGCGGAAGGTCTGTGGTCCAATGCAGCACTCGATCGTCGGGTGGCTTGGATCTCCTTTCTTGGTGATAAATGGTGGATCAAGGAGATAGCCCCAATTGGATTGGAGCGGAGGCTTACCGAACCTCGTTGTGACAAGCTTAACAGTTTCTATAGGATCCTCAGGTTTCCCTGGGATTCTGCCTTGTTCAAATGATGGGACAGCGGCTGCTAACTGAGCTAATTGTGTTTCTAGCATTTTATTAAAACTCAGTTGGTTTTTAACGGCAGAAGAAAAGCTATCCATTTTCTCACTAAGATTTTCAAGAATCTTATCATTGGCAAGTAGTTTCTTATTAATACTATCATTGATTTTATGTTGGCCATAGACAAGATCTTTCAAAGAAGGTTGGTTATTATTATTATTATTATTGAAATTATTGCTATAACCGTTACCTTGGTTGAAGGGGCACGAATTCCATCCTCCTTGTGGTTGGGATCGGTACCCATTGTTGTTGTTGTTGATGAAGTTCACGTCTTCCCTTGTCTCGGGGCAGCTATTCCCCGAATGATCATCTTCTCCGCACATTTCGCACCATGGGTTAGCTTCAATTGCTTGTGCGGTGTTGACCTCATGATCTCTCTTGATGGTTGATTTCTCATCTATCTTTCTCATCAAGAGATCCATCTTAGCAGAGAGCATGTCCACCTCATGAACAGTGTGCATCCCTCTCTTCTTTGGTTGAGTGCGTTCTTCATTCCATCCTTGGTTGATCATCATCTTTTCGATGAGATCCTTAGCATCTCTCACATTGTGTTGAAGGAACACTCCTCCAGCTGCGGCATCAAGGTGACTACGGGCTAGTTGGGTCAGCCCATGGTAGAAACCTTAGATAAGGAGCCAATCTTCTATCCCATGATGAGGACAGGCACGAATGTACTCCTATAGACGTTCCCATGCTTCGGGAATTGTCTCGTCCGTCTGTTGTTGGAAGCTAGAAATCTTTCCACGCAGGGCGTTGGTTTTGCCCATCGGGAAGAACTTCTTCAGGAATGCGTTGGCGCATCTCTCCCATGTGGTGGCTTCATCCTTGTTGGCGTAGAACCATTGCTTCGCCTTTCCCAACAATGAGAATGGGAACAGGTGGAGGTGGATGGCGTCTGACGACACTCCTTTGATGGTGAAGGTACCACACACCTCCATGAAGTGTTGGAGATGGGCATTGGCATCCTCATGGGGCTTTCCACAAAACAGGTTGGCCTGCACCATGTTGATAAGAGCAGGCTTAAGCTCAAAAGTGGCGTCCCCAAAGTTAAACTGCGGTCCCGTGGCTACGTTAGAAGCCGACGGAGCAGAGTACTCTGAGATCGTCTTTTGGGCCATGTTTGCCTTAGGTGGTGGTGCGGAGCCTCCTTCCTTGAACGGGTCTGATTCTGAGATAACCTCTTGAGGGGGATCTAGACGACGTCTAGGACTCCTCAGAAGCTTTTCAAGATTTTCAACAAAGTTGCTCGGCAATTGGAAACCGCTCATACACTGCCTTGCTTCATGATAACGAGAAACAAGAGCAAGAGTAAGCCCCTACAACTAGTTTGTACTAAGTTGGTGGTAATCTCAAGACTCTGGCTTATCAAATTTCCTAGGCCTTTTCTTTCCCTGGCAACGGCGCCAGAAATGCTTGTTGACACTTCGTAACGTCACCACTAAGAATAGGGGGCAGGTCTATCCTCAGCAATGGCGCCAGAAGTGTCTTGTGGGTAATTTCTTATGTCTATTAGATAATTCCGCAAGCGCACAAAATCTACCGTTGTAGCACTTCACCCGGGAGTATTCCAAGGTATCATTATTTATTTTATCCCAAGGGAAAGCGGTGGCTAGGAAAGATAATAATAAGAGAAATCTACGTGATTACCATAACTTGGTACTAACTAGTGTAGAGGGGTAAGGTAAAATGATAGGAAGGTAGTGACACAAGTGTACTAGGATAACTATAGGGACAACTAATAGTGTAGCTAGGTGGGAGGACAACGAGTGAGTATAGGACTCCTATGATGCTAACTCTACTTCTATGACTTAACTCAACTGCAAAGACGAAACAAAGTAGAAAGACGCCTCACGACAAGCAAACTAGGCGACAAGCGGACAGGGAGCACAGAGACTCTTACTGTCGGAATGTCATGCTCAGCCTTATCCTTTAAGTCCTGCCTAAGAACATGTGGTGGACTCCAGAGACCAGATTCAGGGCTATCACCACCTGCTGGCTACCATTATCTATCCGTGCGACAGGCGACAACCAAGGGTAAGATCGTGTATAAGCACCACGCTTACACCATCTCTCACTACTCTAGCTACATACGATTAACTAGAATACCATGTTATCGGCAATGATAATTTGCAGGCGTGTTGCCAGGCCAATCACTCTACTATATAACAACTAAGCACTAAGGTAAATCACAACAATACTATAGCAGGTATAATATTGCACAAAGTAATGACTAAGTAAAGTAGAGAAAGACTAGTAATATAAGTAAAGTCTTGTCGGGTACCAAAATGATGGGTACCCTAACCAGAGGTACTAAATACACTTTCGAAAAACATAACCCAGTCCTCGAACATGTGCCCCATCTTCCGACTCGTCTGAGCCTCCGCACAAGGCCTCCGCGCAAGGCCTCCGCGCCTTCCGACTCGTCTGATCCTCCGCGCCAGGCCTCCGCGCCTTCCGACTCGTCTGAGCCTCTGCACAAGGCCTCCGCGCCTCTGACTCGTCCCAGGCCTCCGCACAAGGTGCCCCATTCTCCGACTCGCCCGAGGCCGCCACGTCAGGCCTCGGACGAGCGCTCCATTCTCCGACTCGCCCGAGGCCTCCAAGGCTTCCGTGGGAAGGAAACCTTCTACTCCTCTCGAGAACTCCGACAGCCATGCTGCCACCCGCTACGCTCCCGTCCCATCGAATAGGATTCCATATCTACTCCCTGACACGTGATGACGGGAGCTGTCAGGGTAGGGAGGGGCATGCAGGGGGCATGGGAAGACGAGACAGGCGTCACGTTCTCTTTTTTCCCACCACTGGTAGAGCCGGGCCTGGGAGACATGTCCGGTGCCACTATTTAGCACACTGTACCCACTCTGGGGCCTCGGCGGCGTACGACCGACTGACAAGCTACAGCACTGCCGAGGCCTCGGCTCTCTTCGGGAGTCAAACCTCCTGGTCATCAAATACGCCCTCCACTATGGACCTACGGTCCGCACGATCCCCCATCGGGAACTCCGCCATATCTGCCCTCCATACCGCCACTCTAGCACGACGTCAGCCACGTACCCACGTGGTACTGGAAACGTGGAACAACGGGATAGGACGGGGGATAATAGGGACTCTCCGCCCATTCTGGACACTGTGACCACTCTGAGGCCTCAGGACTGCCCTGAGGCTCAGCTCCGACGCGGCCTTCCCGGGACGGTCAACAAAGGAAGCACAGTGCCCCCGAGGCCTCGAGCAAAGGCCTCAGGAGAGAGCGCGACCCAGGCAGTGGGTTTCCTGGGAGCACACGACTTCAACAGGAGGCACCACAGTGCGGGACGTGCTCCTCCACGACGACAAGGATGACGACCATGCCGCCACAGTGGAGCCGGAGCAGCCCATTTCCTCCTTTTTGACCAAGATAAAGTCACGACTGTTAAAACCTCTTTGTTACCCTGTGCCCTCCTTGTGGCTATAAAAGGAGGAGACAGGGACGCCCTCGAGGGGAAGATCTGAAGAACCGCATCTTTAGAACCACGAACACCACAACTGCGGCATACGCTCACACACATACTCTCACTCGCACGAGACTTGGGTCCAGCACCCTCTCTCACTCGCTTGTAGCCCCTACTACGAGCACCCTGATGCAAGATAACACGATCTCCTCTCTTCCCACTGGACGTAGGGCATATCTTGCCTGAACCAGTATAAATCTCTTGTGTCCTTCTTGCATCACCATCCGGAGCTAGGAACACGCAGATATAAATTCACTCGCCGGTGTTAGGACCCCCCGGTTCGAAACACCGACAAGTCTTACAAAAGAAAAGAAAGATAAAAGCTATACCAGACTCTTCTGAAGACAACTCCGGAAGACCCAAGCAGAGCTTCCTACTCAACTCTAACTCCCACACTAACTACACTATAGTGTCTACTCTACTTGCACATGTTACACACTTGGTATACACTTGTGTTGGCACCAAAAGTGGCGCGCTGTGCCAATCACACAGCAAGCCGGAGAAGCTGGCTTCAAACGTGGCCCGGGTGCTCAGAAGTCCGGTGCGTGCCAGTCAGTTTGCCCTGCAACTAACAAGGGAAAGAATCTGTTAAATACAAAGCTAGAACATGCCGGGTATGACCAGACAGTTCCAAGATGTACGGCCCTGAAGCCACTTACGACGACATATAGCTATGAAAGCTATCTGCCAACAGGTTTAAAGATTGTTCGGCAATATGAATAGAGTTTCGTGAATAACAGGTTGCCGAACACGTTTGCATGAGAATCGTATTTGCATGATGTATTAAATATAAGTTAAAGCTTAACCAATCTCGATTGTACAACCAAGTTGGGGTCCATGGGGATTGAGCATACAAACTAAGCATGGTTAAACTAATCTAAAGCCTGCGCCTGCCGCACGACACCTAGCTATATCATAGATCAAGCATACTCAACGTGCATGAACCCTCGCCACGTGGCAATCTAGATATGGTCGAATCGGCTATTACAAACAATAGATCTATCGCATGAAAGTTTTACAAAAATAATCATGAAAGGACAGGATAGATCTTATACAAGATGAAGCCGAACCGAGCAAGATCTAGATTGGGCAATGAAGTGTTACAATGAAATAAACATTATAAAACATATAACACATGATAACTTAATGAATCTATTAGATCTGCCAAATCTAACAGAGCCGATAACTATTTTTACTCATGACTCAATCTGCCGCACGATACGAGGCATAAGCAAAAACTTCCCGTCATAAGCTTAAATCCGCCGCACGATACTAAGCTTAACGTACGAGACTGCTTGCACCATATCTAAATCCGTCGCACGATACTAGACATGATAACAAGGTTGCCGGAACTTACGGAGGTCGACGGATCGATGGCTCCTCTCGAAGAACACGACGACACGACTTGGACTCGAAGATGGCACGGGGCCGAGTTGGTTGTATTGATTGTGTACCTGTGTTACAATAGTCTCAGGGTTTATATTTATACCCTGGTGTTCTCTGAGTCCTAGAAGGACACGATTACAACGATAAAATTAGGAAACTATCAAAAACATGATGCCTTCTGCTCCAAGCTTCCTTTAATAACCGGCATGCACTAAAATGATGAGATCCCCATCGCTAAATCTCCTTGACATGCCACATTTGTCATCTTCTGACGCAAACCAACTTGGCTTGAGGTAGCCGACCGCAGCGTCACATTGCCGAATCCGCTCGCCATTGACCAGTCGTCTCCACAGCCTTACCGAACCTACTAAGTTAGCCGACCGCGCCCGCCATCTACCGAATCCCCTCAGGCGGTGATTTCTCTGAACCTGCACTGGGCTGGCCTACTTGTCATAGTGCAAAAATTATGTGTTAACAACTTGGTGTCTCAAATGAGAGGGGGAGGGCCTCTATTTATAGGTGGAGGTGGAGTAGGGGCTACTCCACCGCCATGTCATCGATCCACGTGACGTCGATCCTCCTCCGTTGGATTGTAACCACCTCAAGATGAAGGGATGTCGTGCTTTGGAGCTTGATTCACCGTGAAGGCACTTAGCTTCCACATGAAGGCACCTAGGGGGAACCTGCAGGTCGGGCAACCTAGGGGGGTCAGCCGACCCCCTTATGATAGGTGGGCCCCCCTGGTGTGTGTAGATGTTGTCCCCACTTGTCATATGGTGTTTGTCATGTTGGAATGTGTCTTGATCACTTTGGATGCTTCCTTGTGGGCCTATTGATCCATGTGACTTCATCTTCCACCGTTGAGAGAAAGCACAATTGAGATCGAAGGGTAGAGAAGCACTTTGGGAGGCTTGACATGGATCCTGCCACTTGGTAGAGCCCTGGTGGGGCCATAGGGGGGTCGGGCGACCCCCTTATGTGGGTCCCACCAGCTTACTTTGTCACATTTCTTCACTATCTGCATAAATACACTTCCAGGTACAAGTGGAGCTGATTATTGATAAAATTATGTTCATGCCATGTTATTCTTCCTTAAAACCGAGCTTGTTGACGGGGTTTTGGGTGTATTATTTTGGTAATATTCCACCATCAACACCGTGGCATCGACTATCTGATCTATCCGCGGTAATCCAAAAGGATCCTTTGGACAGTGCTTGTTGAGGTCTGTGTAGTCAACACACATGCGCCACTCTATAGAATTTTTCTTTTTTACTAGCACGGGATTAGCTAACCACTCGGGGTGGAGGATTTCTCTGATGAATCCAGCTGCTAGTAACTTGGCTATCTCCTTCTTGATTGCTTCCTTTTTTCTGGCGAGAATCGTCGTAATCTTTGCTTGATTGGTCTGGGGCCTTCTTTCAGCTCTAGTTTGTGCTCAGCCAAGTTCCTAGGGATGCCAGGCATGTCTGCTGGTTTCCTAGCAAATATATCTTTGTTTGCTCGGAGGAACTTGGTGAGCGCGAGTTCCTATTCCTCAGATAGGTGGGCGCTGATGACCGCTGTCTTGGAGGGATCGCGGGTCTCAAGGTCAATTTCCTTTGTGGACACATGTGCCGGAGGTTGGATGGTTCCTGCTTTCTTAGCAGGGATCTCCAAGTCCTCAGGCTTTGTGTTGAGTAGCTTCTGTGCAAGCTCTTGAACTTCAATGGTGAGCTGAGCTTTTTTGGCAATCTGGATGGCTTCCGTGTCGCATTCGAAAGACCGCTTTAAGTCTTCCTTGAAGGTTAGGATGCCTTTGGGCCCCAGCATCTTCAAGAGTAGATACGTGTAGTGAGGTACTGCCATGAACTTGGCGATCGTTGGCCGTCTGAAAGTCCTTGTTTGGTTTTGGGTAATTGATGTCACCTAGTGTACTAACCATGTCATGAAGTGCTTATGAGCTAGGTTGGTACACACCATATGTGGAAGCTAAATGACGATCATGATATTGGTGGTGATGGCCAAAAGATAGATCAAGTGCCTCACATTTGGAAGACGAAGAAGAGAAAAGCAAAATCCTATGGAGATCAAGGCAAAGGTATAAATAGGAATTTTGTTTTGGCACTCAAGACACCATAGAGGGTGTGAGTGCGTTTAGGATAGATAGCCGTACTATTAAGAGGGGAATATCTCAGTGACCGCGGTTATCAAGTGCCACTAGGTGAATTCATACATGCATATGCATTAGGACCTAGTGTGCTAACTCGAATCCTTTGAAAATGATTGTGAAAATGCTAACACACTTGCACAAGATGATAAACACTTGGTGGTGTTAGCACATTTGCAAAGGAGAAGTTGTTGAAATAGTTTTGGATCAACTCAGAGATGAAAATGGGTTTTTCTGTGTGAAGCCGGTGGTACCGACCAGGAGGGGTCGGTGGTACCGCCCTAGGAGGCAGCGTGCAGACCTCTCTGTGATGGGGCGTTTTTGGCCTAGCGGTGGTACCGCCATTACCTCGGTAGTACCGCGCCCGGTACTACCGACCAAGGTCGGTGGTTGGCGAGTTTTTTGCTGAGCTCTCTGTTGTTTTTGAAAAATGGCTTGCCGGTAGTACCGCCATTACCTCGGTACTACCGCCCACGGTGGTACCGACGCAAGGTCGGTAGTGGCTGGTTTTTCGCGAGGCTCTCTGTTGTTTTCGAAAATGGCTTGCCGGTAGTACCGCCATTACCTCGGTACTACCGCCCACGGTGGTACCGACGCAAGGCGGTAGTGACTGGTTTTTCGCAGAGCTCTCTGGTCGCGGCGCCTTTTGGCCTGGCGGTAGTACCGCCATCACATCGGTACTACCGACCTCGGAGGAACCGACCAGGGGTCGGTGGTTTGCCGAAATCAGCGGGATATGGGAAAACGGCTAGTTTGACTCTGTCGGTGGTACCGCCCAGGAGGGGTCGGTACTACCGACCAAGCGCAGAAAGGTAGGGTTCGGGCCGCCGCCGCCCCTTCCCTATATATTGAACGTGGCCGCCTTTGGGGGGTTTTTCTTGACTCTCTGACTTCTTGAACATCCTCTTGAGTAAGATCTAATCCCTCCCTCCGATCTCTTTGCTTGTTAGTGCGAATCCAAGTGAGATCGAGAGATCCAAGTGCATTTGCTTGTGAGTTTGCATCTAGTGGCACTTGGCGATTGTGGTTGCTGCGGATATTCTTATTACTCTTGGTGGTTGCCGCCACCTAGACGGCTTGGAGCAGCGGAGGAGATTAGGCACGAGTGGTGATTGTTCGTGGCCATCTCACGGTGATTTGTAAGGGGTTCTTGTACCTTCCCCGGCGGAGCGCCAAAGGTAACTCTAGTGGATTGCTCGTAGCTTGTGGATCCCCATCTTGTGTTGGTTGTGCGGCACCCTATTGAGGGTTAGGCGTGTGATGCCTATTAGCGCGTGAACCTCCAAGTGGGTGTATCGCTACAACGGGGACGTAGCTTGCCGGCAAGCAAGTGAACCTCGGAGGAAAAATTATTGTGTCAACTTGTCTCCGTGGTATTCATTGATATTCATTTATTAATCTCTTGCCGGATCGGTATACACACTCCTATCTCTTGTACTTATATTTGTTACATTCTTGCAAGTATTATTTATATGTTGTTGCTATTCTAGTTTTTCTATCTTGTGTAGTGATTCATATTGTGGATAGGTGGCTTGCACTTTTGTAGAGCTAGCGCTATCTTTGCTACGCCATTTAGTTGTATAACAAGTTTGTTTAAGTGTTGTTGTAGAATTTTTTATAGGCTATTCACCCCCCCCCCCCTCTAGCCATTTAGGACCTTTCAAGTGGTATCGGAGCGAGGTCACCGTTTATTCAAGGCTTAACAACCTTCGGTGTCAAAATGGCTCATATCAACAACACTAAAAGGCCACCCCAATTTGATGGCACAAATTACAGTTATTGGAAGGCAAAGATGACTACTCACATCAAGTCAATCAATAGAAAAATTTGGAGTGTGGTAGAAACAAAGATTGAGATAGTCGATCCAGAGCATCTCACCAATGCCGAAGAAGAGAAGATGCAAAACAATGATATTGCTCTCAGTGCTATTCATGATGCTATTGATGCAAATGTGTTTGAGCAAATCAAGGGCATGGAACTGGCTAATGAGGCATGGAAGAAACTAGAAGAGTCATATGAGGGCACTCAAGCAGTCAAGGGAGCAAAGGCTTATATTCTCAAGGAGAAGTTTGCAAGCTTCAAGATGAAGGAAGATGAAAGTGTGCCGGAGATGTTCAATAGGCTACAAGTGCTAGTCAATGATCTAAAGGCACTTGGGGAAGAAGTGAAGGACAAGGACTTCTCACACAAGTTCTTGAGATGCCTCCCAAAGAGGTTTGGTATGTTGGTTACTTTGCTAGTAAGAAGTGGTTTGGACACAATGACACCAAACCAAGTACTTGGAGATGTGATGACCGATGACACATATAGAGAAGAAAATGAAGAAGAAGAGAAGAAGGATGAAAAGAAGAAAAGTGTGGCATTCAAAGCCACAACATCATCATCCAAGACCAAGAGCAAGGGAAAAGCAAAGAAGGAAGAATCAAGTGAAGATGATTGCTCAAATGCTAGTGACGATGAAGATGAAGAGATGGCCTTATTTGTTAAAAGATTTGGCAAATTCATGAAGAAGAAGGGCTACCGGGCAAGAAGGAAGAAGACATCATACAAGAATAAGGATGAACCAAGAAGGTGCTTCAAGTGCGGTAGCAAGGACCATCTCATTGCTCAATGTCCATACAACAGTGAAAATGATGACAATGACAACAAGAAGGACAAGAAGAGGGAGAAGAAAGAAAAGAAGAGTTACACGAAGAAGAAGAAGGGGCAATCATACATGGTCACTTGGGATAGTGATGCTTCCACAAGTGATAGTGATGAAGATAGTGATAATGAAGATCACAAGACAAGCAAGAAGAAGGCACTTGCAAGTATTGCTATCAACAACAAGCCTTCAATCTTCGATACTCCATCATGCTTCATGGCTAAGGCCACAAAGGTACTATCTGATGATGATGAGAGTGATAGTGATGATAGTGATGATGATGAACCCACTAAAGATGAATTAATTGAAATGCTTGATGATGCTAGAGAACATTTTGATAAAAAGAGAAAGGAGTGCAAAGAATTGCAAAAGAGACTAAAAGCTCTTGAGCAATCCTTTGAGGAGCTCAATGCTACTCATGAGAGGCTAGTGGAAGCCCATGAGGAGCTTGGCAATGCTCACACTAAGCTTAAGGAAGCTCACTCCTCACTTGTTGATCAAGCTAAAACTGAAAAAGTGGTTAAAACATGTGACATAGGCATAGCTTGTGATATAATTGATGAATCTTTCTATAAGCCTATTATTGTTGCTGCTACTAACCCTTCATGTAGCTCATCATCTACCACTACTACTTCATCTATGGATGATGGCTTCACTTGTGATGCCTCACTCATGGTTGAAAATGAGACATTGAAGAAGGAGGTAAATGAGCTCACTCACGCCTTGGGTAAAGCCTATGGTGGTGAGGCCCGCTTGCTTAAGTGCTTGGGTAGCCAACGCTTTTCTCTCCACAAAGAGGGATTGGGCTATACCCCCAAGAATGGCAAGGCGGCTTTTGCTACTCACAAAACTAGTGTTGTGAAGAGCAATGGTCGGTTTTGCACTAGATGCAAGCAAAGTGGGCATATAGAGCTATATTGCAAAAACAAGAACAAGATTGCTAATGTATCCTCTATTCAGTTTGATTCTTGCTATTTGCTTACCAAAGGTGTTAATGGTGTGAAAGCTAAATTCATTGGTGCACCAATTGTGGGCTCAAAGAAGAAAGCCATTTGGGTACCAAAGAGTTTGGTCACTAATCTTGGAGGACCCAAAAAGGTTTGGGTACCTAAAAAGAATTGATTTGTTCTTGTAGGTCAACTATAAAGCCGGAGGAAGGCATTGGGTGCTTGATAGTGGGTGCACTCAACATATGACAGGAGATTCAAGAATGTTCGATTCAATCAATTCAAGTGGCAATCATGGTTTTGACTCTATCACATTTGGTGACAATGGAAAAGGCAAGGTTAAAGGGCTTGGTAAGATTGCAATATCCAATGACATGAGCATTTCAAATGTGTTGCTAGTTGAGAGCTTGAACTTCAATTTACTGTCAGTTGCTCAGTTGTGTGATCTTGGTTTCAAATGCATTTTTGGAGTTGATGATGTAGAAATCATAAGTGTAGATGGCTCAAATTTGATATTTAAAGGATTTAGATATGAGAACCTTTACTTGGTTGATTTCAATGCTAGTGGAACACAATTGTCAACATGCTTATTCACTAAGTCCAGTTTGGGTTGGTTATGGCATAGAAGGCTTGGTCATGTTGGAATGAAACAGTTGAACAAAATAGTGAAACATGATTTAGTTAGAGGCTTGAAAGATGTCACATTTGAGAAGGATAAACTTTGTAGCTCTTGTCAAGCTGGAAAACAAGTTGGTAACACCCATCCTAAGAAAAGCATGATGAGTACCAGTAAAGCATTTGAGTTATTGCACATGGATTTATTTGGACCAACAACATACACTAGCATCGGTGGAAGTAAATATGGCTTTGTGATAGTGGATGATTACACTAGATACACATGGGTTTTCTTTCTTAGTGATAAAAGTGAAACTTTTGAGATCTTCAAAACTTTTGTCAAGAGATGTCAGAATGAGTTTGAAACAACAATCAAGAAAGTTAGAAGTGACAATGGGAGTGAATTTAAGAATACAAGAATTGATGAGTTGTGTGATGACTTTGGCATTAGACATCAATTCTCACCCAAGTATACTCCTCAATCAAATGGGATTGTTGAAAGGAAGAACAGAACTTTGATTGATATGGCAAGGTCTATGCTCAGTGAATACAATGTCAGTCATTCTTTTTGGGCCGAAGCTATCAATACGGCTTGCTATTGTAGCAACCGTCTCTATTGCCATGGCATGCTAGAGAAGACACCATATGAGCTATTAAATGGAAGAAAGCCAAATATCGCATACTTTAGAGTTTTTGGATGCAAATGTTATATATTGAAGAAAGGTGCAAGATTGAGCAAATTTGAGAAGAAATGTGACGAAGGATTCTTACTTGGATATTCAACAACAAGCAAAGCATATAGAGTTTGGAACTTGGCTAGTGGTATTATTGAAGAAGTGCATGATGTTGAATTTGATGAAACTAAGGGCTCTCAAGAAGGAAATGAAAATCTTAATGATGTGAGAGGCACTCAATTGTCAAATGCAATGAAGAATATGGATATTGGTGATATTAGGCCAAGACAAGTGGATGATAATGAAGATGACCAGATGTTCTCCTCAAATGTGCAAGTTGATGCAAATCAAGCTAGTGGTTCTCATGATCAATCAAGTGCTAGTGAAGATCAACAAGCTAGTTCATCTCAACCAAGCAATCAAGTGCAAATCCTCCAACCAACCAATATTGCAAGAGATCATCCCATAGATCAAATTGTTGGGGATATTAGAAGTGGTGTGCAAACAAGATCGAGATTGGCATCTTTTTGTGAGCATTTTTCTTTTGTGTCATCATTTGAGCCAACCAAGATAGAAGATGCATTGATGGATGTTGATTGGGTAAACGCTATGCATGAAGAGCTAAACAACTTCACCCGCAACCAAGTTTGGGAACTTGTTGAGAGACCAAAGAACTACAATGTAATTGGAACAAAATGGGTATTTCGAAATAAGCAAGATCAAGATGGGATAGTAGTAAGAAACAAAGCAAGATTGGTAGCTCAAGGCTACACTCAAGTTGAAGGTCTTGATTTTGGAGAAACATATGCACCGGTTGCAAGAATGGAAGCAATTAGAATTCTATTGGCTTATGCATGTGCTCATAATTTCAAGTTATATCAAATGGATGTCAAAAGTGCATTTCTCAATGGGTATATCAATGAGTTAGTATTTGTAGAACAACCTCCCGGTTTTGAAGATGACAAGAAGCCCAACCATGTTTACAAGCTCAAGAAGGCGTTGTATGGTTTGAAGCAAGCACCAAGAGCATGGTACGAGAGGTTGAGAGATTTCCTACTCTCTAAAGGGTTCAAGATGGGCAAGGTTGATACTACTCTCTTCACCAAGAAGATTGGCAAAGACTTGTTTGTGTTGCAAATATATGTTGATGATATTATTTTTGGGTCAACCAACCAAGAGTTTTGTGAAGAGTTTGGGAATA
The DNA here is from genome assembly GCA_009763385.1 of Coix lacryma-jobi var. lacryma-jobi. Taxonomy (NCBI): domain Eukaryota; kingdom Viridiplantae; phylum Streptophyta; class Magnoliopsida; order Poales; family Poaceae; genus Coix; species Coix lacryma-jobi. The sequence goes on from CM019831.1 coordinate 17,069,126, forward strand.
TGATGGCAAATGAGTTTGAGATGTCTATGATTGGAGAGCTTAGTTACTTCCTTGGTCTTCAAGTCAAGCAAATGAAGAAAGGTACTTTTGTGAGTCAAGGCAAGTACATCAAAGATATGCTTAAGAAGTTTGGTCTAGATGATGCAAAAGGTATTAGCACACCTATGGGAACAAATGGACATTTGGATAGTGATGCTAGTGGCAACATGGTGGATCAAAAGTTGTATCGGTCTATGATTGGAAGCTTACTTTATGTGACCGCTTCTAGGCCGGATGTGATGTTTAGTGTATGCATGTGTGCAAGATTTCAAGCTTCACCAAGAGAGGGTCACCTGAAGGCAACTAAAAGAATATTGAGATATTTGAAGCATACACCAAATGTTGGATTGTGGTATCCCAAGGGGTCAAACTTTGAGTTGATTGGATATTCGGACTCCGACTATGCAGGATGCAAAGTGGATAGAAAAAGCACATCGGGCACATGTCAATTACTTGGAAGATCACTTGTATCATGGTCATCGAAGAAGCAAAACAGTGTTGCACTTTCAACCGCCGAAGCAGAATACATATCCGCAGGAAGTTGTTGTGCTCAATTACTTTGGATGAAAGCAACTTTGGATGACTTTGGAATTAAATTCAAACAAGTACCATTGCTATGTGACAATGAGAGTGCAGTAAAGCTCACCAACAATCCAGTACAACATTCAAGAACAAAGCACATTGACATTCGCCATCACTTCATAAGAGACCATCAACAAAAGGGTGATATTTCAATTGAGAGTGTTGGTACCGATGATCAACTTGCCGATATATTCACCAAGCCACTTGATGAAAAGAGATTTTGCAAGCTAAGGAATGAATTGAATATACTTGATTTCTCAAATATGAGTTGATGCACCCTCCGTTATATGACATGCCTCTCCTTCAACAAAGCAAAGGTAAAATTGTGTGGCATGACATTCATTCTTGCTAAGGATATGTTTAGTGCATTTAGTCATTCCTTGCATCTTATAGGCTCATTCATGAAAATAAAATACTTTGGATGTACATATGGTACCACTATTGCTTCTATGTTTGATATGATCTAGTGGTAGCATATGACATGTTTATGGGCTTGTGAACCTAGTGTTTGATCTTGGAAACAAGCATTCAAGGGTTTAACCGACGTGAGTAAGATAACCATTGAAAGATGTGTGAAGAAGCTTACTCTAGAGCAAACCGTGTTAAATATCTTATGTTTGTTTGCTAGGTTGAACCAAACTTGATCACCTTTTTGTTTAACTTAACTCCTACTAAAATTGGTGTGCCTTTTATGGTACTTAATGACAAAGGGGGAGAAATGGTTAAGATAGATATATATAACAAAGGGAGGATCAATTAAAATTTGAGCACACAAGTAGGGGGAGCAAGCTCATGAACTTATTGTTGCATTTGAATGTGCATATTCATATGAGTGATTGCATTGCAAAAGTTTAAATTCAATACACATGCTTGTGTGATGTATGCTAGAAATAAATTTTGAATGATGATTTGTGCACTAGCATGCATAAGTGGTAGCTAGATGTAAGTTGCTTTTACAAGCGATACTAGATCCTTTCATATAATGTTGATCTCATGAGGTATCTAGTGTTTGTTTTTAAGTCTAGCTAACCATGGTGCTAAGGATGATGAAAATTGGCAACTCCGATTGGTATCACGCTTCAAAGGTCCATTCTTTACACCTTAGCATCATTTGAGAGTATTACTCTCCCACATTTCATATCTATGCATATGTGCCGAACTTGAACCAAACACTATAGCACATATGTAGGGGGAGCTAATACTAGTAGAGGTGTTTCAAATTTTCAAATATATATCTTTGTAAAAGGTTGTCATCAATTACCAAAAAGGGGGAGATTGAAAGTCCTTGTTTGGTTTTGGGTAATTGATGTCACCTAGTGTACTAACCATGTCATGAAGTGCTTATGAGCTAGGTTGGTACACACCATATGTGGAAGCTAAATGACGATCATGATATTGGTGGTGATGGCCAAAAGATAGATCAAGTGCCTCACATTTGGAAGACGAAGAAGAGAAAAGCAAAATCCTATGGAGATCAAGGCAAAGGTATAAATAGGAATTTTGTTTTGGCACTCAAGACACCATAGAGGGTGTGAGTGCGTTTAGGATAGATAGCCGTACTATTAAGAGGGGAATATCTCAGTGACCGCGGTTATCAAGTGCCACTAGGTGAATTCATACATGCATATGCATTAGGACCTAGTGTGCTAACTCGAATCCTTTGAAAATGATTGTGAAAATGCTAACACACTTGCACAAGATGATAAACACTTGGTGGTGTTAGCACATTTGCAAAGGAGAAGTTGTTGAAATAGTTTTGGATCAACTCAGAGATGAAAATGGGTTTTTCTGTGTGAAGCCGGTGGTACCGACCAGGAGGGGTCGGTGGTACCGCCCTAGGAGGCAGCGTGCAGACCTCTCTGTGATGGGGCGTTTTTGGCCTAGCGGTGGTACCGCCATTACCTCGGTAGTACCGCGCCCGGTACTACCGACCAAGGTCGGTGGTTGGCGAGTTTTTTGCTGAGCTCTCTGTTGTTTTTGAAAAATGGCTTGCCGGTAGTACCGCCATTACCTCGGTACTACCGCCCACGGTGGTACCGACGCAAGGTCGGTAGTGGCTGGTTTTTCGCGAGGCTCTCTGTTGTTTTCGAAAATGGCTTGCCGGTAGTACCGCCATTACCTCGGTACTACCGCCCACGGTGGTACCGACGCAAGGCGGTAGTGACTGGTTTTTCGCAGAGCTCTCTGGTCGCGGCGCCTTTTGGCCTGGCGGTAGTACCGCCATCACATCGGTACTACCGACCTCGGAGGAACCGACCAGGGGTCGGTGGTTTGCCGAAATCAGCGGGATATGGGAAAACGGCTAGTTTGACTCTGTCGGTGGTACCGCCCAGGAGGGGTCGGTACTACCGACCAAGCGCAGAAAGGTAGGGTTCGGGCCGCCGCCGCCCCTTCCCTATATATTGAACGTGGCCGCCTTTGGGGGGTTTTTCTTGACTCTCTGACTTCTTGAACATCCTCTTGAGTAAGATCTAATCCCTCCCTCCGATCTCTTTGCTTGTTAGTGCGAATCCAAGTGAGATCGAGAGATCCAAGTGCATTTGCTTGTGAGTTTGCATCTAGTGGCACTTGGCGATTGTGGTTGCTGCGGATATTCTTATTACTCTTGGTGGTTGCCGCCACCTAGACGGCTTGGAGCAGCGGAGGAGATTAGGCACGAGTGGTGATTGTTCGTGGCCATCTCACGGTGATTTGTAAGGGGTTCTTGTACCTTCCCCGGCGGAGCGCCAAAGGTAACTCTAGTGGATTGCTCGTAGCTTGTGGATCCCCATCTTGTGTTGGTTGTGCGGCACCCTATTGAGGGTTAGGCGTGTGATGCCTATTAGCGCGTGAACCTCCAAGTGGGTGTATCGCTACAACGGGGACGTAGCTTGCCGGCAAGCAAGTGAACCTCGGAGGAAAAATTATTGTGTCAACTTGTCTCCGTGGTATTCATTGATATTCATTTATTAATCTCTTGCCGGATCGGTATACACACTCCTATCTCTTGTACTTATATTTGTTACATTCTTGCAAGTATTATTTATATGTTGTTGCTATTCTAGTTTTTCTATCTTGTGTAGTGATTCATATTGTGGATAGGTGGCTTGCACTTTTGTAGAGCTAGCGCTATCTTTGCTACGCCATTTAGTTGTATAACAAGTTTGTTTAAGTGTTGTTGTAGAATTTTTTATAGGCTATTCACCCCCCCCCCCTCTAGCCATTTAGGACCTTTCACCGTCCAAATATGGCATGGTATGATGACTCGAAGTCTGCCACCTCGAAACTTATGAACTATGTTCCGTAATTGGACAGAGTGCCAAAGGTCACAGGTAGGATGATTCATCCGAGTGGTACCGCTGCCTTTCCAGGTACTATCCTGTAAAAGGGAGCATTTGAGGGAGTGAAGAGACTCACCAGATCCAGGTTCATCTTCTTCAGTGTGTCTGTAAAGATGACATTGAGCCCGGCTCCTCCGTCAATAAGCACTTTACCCAACCTATAACCGGCAACCGTTGAATCCAGGACTAGCGGGTAATGCCCTGCATTGGAGACACTGGTCCATTGGTCTGCTCGGGAGAAATTGATTGGGTACTTGGACCAATTAAGGTACTTTGGAACTGCTGGCTCTGCCGACATGATTTTGCGCAAGGAGAGCTTTTGAAGTCGCTTCTTGTCACTAGTGGCTAACCCTCCGAATATGATATTGATGTTGCTTTTCAGGTGTTGGAAATCACCAGCGTCCTACAAGGGTTCCTCAGCAGGCTTCTTTCCTTTGTCTTTCTTATTTTTGTTGAAACCGAGTTCAAGCCCCATTCCTTGAGTTGCCTGCAGTGCCTAGCCGGGTATCCTCCTTTAGGATGGAAGGGACATGGGCCATCTACGAGATCATCGAAACTGGAAGGCTTGTTCCCTTTCTTTTGAGGTTCCTTTACTGTCACAGTATTATCCCTTGTTCTCTTCCGTGTGTTTTTGAAGGACCGAGAAGCTAGCCGAAAGCGACCAGAGGGGGGGGTGAATGGGAGCTTCAAAATTTCCTTTCGGAAACTAGATGCCACTGTCCCAAAATCAACCCCAAGAGCGAACCCTAGAGCTTGCTAATGTCCACGACCCTAGATGTAGGGTGGATGCTTCCTAGAAGCACAGCGGGACACTAGACAACCCTAGAAAGCCAACGCAAAAGACGGAACTCGAATCCGATCAAGAACGAACGAACCGCGAACGAAAACGCGCGAAACTGGATCGACCGGACTCTGGCCTGCGTCCGGTCAGCAGGGACCGGACGCGTCCGGTCGCTCAAAATCTGATCTGGGAGCTCTCTGGAACTGACCGGACTCTGGCCAGGGGAGCGTCCGGTCGGTTCTCCTGCGTCCGATTACACAGAGACAAAACACGGGAACAGTAGCACCGGTGAGTCCGGTCACTCAACAATCAGAGCGTCCGGTCGAGCTGCAGGGAGACTCGCTGAGCATTCAACGACCGGACGCACTTGGCCAGCGTCCGGTCGGCCCGATGCCAGCGTCCGGTCAGAGCACAGCAGTCCCGTTTGTCAACCGATTTGTCTCAATCTCACCTAAAACAATTCCTCTAGGGATCAAACTTGGTGAGATGAGTCACAAGGAGTATAGTGAGCTATCTCTAAGAGATCATGGCTCGAACCTATCTCCAAATCGGTGAATCGAAGAATTTCGGGGGAAGGGAGAAAACTTGACCCGAAACGAAAAATCGATCGATCTCCTAGACCGTGAGGTTAGAGGATGATTCCTTCGGTGGAAAGAAGTACCTCACGATCTAGAACAACTTGGTTCAAACGGATTTGCAAAAGATGAACCGAGCAAAGAGATCAAGCGACGGGAAAATCGTGGGGAAAAAGGATTCCGCGAAGAACACAAACAAAGCGCGAATCACACCCACGAATTGCGAGCCGAAGCGCAAACACCCGCTATGCCAAGGAGGTTACGGCCTCCTTTCCTCAGAACCAACAAGTACACAGAGTTGCAAGTCTCTCTGCGGATCTCAGCTATAGCAGGGGATGGGAGAGCAGGAAACCCTAAGTGCAGGAAGCAAATGAGATGGCTAAAACTGAAATAACTGAGATAGGGAGGAGGGTGTCTCCCCTGGACTACTTATACTAACCTAGACTAAGCCTATTTCCTACTCTACCCCTCTCTAAACTAATTACAGAGCGAACCAGCTAAACCCTAAGGCTATTCTGGTCCAACCCGCGGTGGTAGGTAGATCCGACGGCCATGCCCGCTCGAACCGAAGCGTTGCCTCGACGCAACCTCTGGATCGCCGCCACGTGCCGCCCTCGCTCTGCACCCCCGGTTTTGTGGCCCAAACCGGGAAACCAGCCTTTTCCAGCAACCCCCGGTTTTGAGGCCCAAACCGGGAAACCAGCCTTTTCCAGCAACCCCCGGTTTTGAGGCCCAAACCGGGAAACCAGCCTCCAGCCTGAGTTTTGTGGCCCAAACTCAGAAACCCGCAGCGCCCGAGTTTTGAGGCCCAAACTCGGAAACCGGCCCATCATCCGAGTTTTGTGGCCAAACTCGGAAACCATCCGCGCCCAGGTTTTGTGGCTCAACCTGGAAACCGAGCACCCGAGTTTTGAGGCCCAAACTCGGAAACCGTCCACCCGGTGGTTTTTCCCTGGCTCAACCACCAAACCGGAGCTGTAGAGGGGATGCACCGCCCGTGCACCCCATCCACCGACACGTGTCCCCAGGTCCTCGACCCGAGCAACACCGTGCCCCGCAAGTCTCCGCTCGTCGCTGTCCCAGGCTGCCAGCCACCACAGCTGATCCTCAGGCACTCCGGTCCCTCAGTCCAAGCCTCACGTCCGCCCTTCACTGCTCGATACATCGGCATGGCACGTCCGCCGCACGACACGCCCATCCTTCATCGCACCCAGTCCGTCGGCACGGCACGTCTCAACTTGACCTTCACCTTGCCCTCGATCACTGTCTCCGTGCTCGACACCTGCACAACACAAGCCAAAGAACATGCGATCAAACCCGTTGACAATCACTCATCACTCAGAGACTCGGCATACACCCATGTATCCGCAATCTCCCCCTTGATGAGTGCATTGTCAACTACACACACAAATCATAAAATGAAAGAAGAAGGTAGGAGGAAGGAGAGGAAGAGAACTCAACCAAATGACCCAAAAGCATAGCAAAGCCGAAGAAGGTCAAGTGGAAGAAGCGAGAACTTGATCCCCAAAGACATGGGCAACGGCTCGACGCGACCAAGCAAAGCAAAGCTAGCCCTCAAGAAGAGGTAGAGCAGGCTCAACACCGCTAGCAGAAAACCAATTGAAAATCGGAGCTAAAAATGGCAAAGTGCTAGTCCCTCAAGATAGAGGCACAGAGGCTCAACACAACTAGCACGAAAACCACTCCGAACCAATTGAAAAACAAACGAAAGGTCTCCGAACCAATCAAAATCCACCTCGACGACAAATGAGGAAAATGTTTGCTAGTCCCTCAAGACAGAGGCAACGGCTCAACACAACTAGCAAACTCCCCCTCGACAAGTGCAAGCAACCAGGGACTCCCCCTTAGGTCCAACAAGAGAAGAGCATAAAGATCTGAAAATCTCCCCCTTAGCAAAAACTCCCCCTTAATTGAACGCCAGGAGACATATGATTTGCAAAAACTCTCCCCCTTAGTTGAAAATGCACTTATCAAGCACAAACTCTTCCCTTGAGCCAACAAAAACTCCCCCTTCTAAAATGCATATGAAGTCCAGCAGCTTCAGGCATATGATCAAAAGAGTGCAAAAATGCTCTAATAGGTATAGCTCCAATGGCACAACTAAGCACTCAAATAGCGAAGGCTCAAACTGATCACACATACGAAATATGAAGCATATGAGCAAGTGAGCAGTTTTTAGCCAAAAAGATAGTCACCATCAGAATAGCACTACATGTATAGATAGGAATTCAGACAAGTGCTAAACATGTATACAAGGTGAACTACCCCTAGCAAAGTTCAATCATCATGCATAGGAATGAAGCATATACTTGTGATTTCATTTTTATATTGGAGTTGCAGCGGTGAAAACTTCACAAGTTCAATTATTTAGCATGTGATTGCGAGAGGTTGAAAGCTTGTCTTTGCCTAACTTTTCAACCGAGCGAAGCCTATGCCGAAGCAATCAGAAGCTTGAAGCTACGGTTTCGGTCATACACTACACGGCTCAAGTTTAACTCAAAGTGCAATGAGAAACAGTCTCGATACCATGAGGTGTTGACAAGCAATCCCATCTCGATCTTTTCAATTCACTAAAACTTGGTTCAAATTTTATACATGATATGGACAGTCCAAGCAAGTGAATGACTCATAACTAGAGACATAGCAACCTAGCATATATGAAAAGCACGAGTGAACTCAACATATCCTACACATGCTAGTTGCATATCTCAATGGTGAACATTTTCAGATTGTAAGTTATTAAGTAAATTCACCATTCCAAAATAGCTCAGCTCATAACATGTACTAGTGATCAGGAAGAGCATAAGCTACAAGCATCTATATAAGCATCGGAGCATACTAAATAGAGCATAGTTACATTCTAGTGATTATAAACATGAAGCTCAGAATGTAAATGCGTATGCTAAAAGGCAAAAGAAAAGAAAGACAAAAGAGTCAGTCAAATATACAAGATCCAAAATGTTTCCCCCATCTAAAAGGGGAAACACACACCAAGCTCACCCCTCAACCGATTAAAGGTTGATTCGTCTAAAGGCTTGGTGAAAATATCAGCCAGTTGATGATGAGTATCGACATGGCGAAGGTCGATATCACCCTTCTCCTGGTGGTCTCGCAGAAAATGAAAGCGCACATCAATGTGTTTGGTCTTCGAGTGAAGCACGGGGTTCTTAGCAACGCTAATGGCACTCGTGCTGTCACAAAGCAGAGGCACGCAAGAAAAGCTCAGACCAAAATCACGCAAAGTGGCCATCATCCAAAGCAACTGGGAACAGCAGCTAGCCGCAGCAACATATTCAGCCTCCGTAGTGGACTGAGCGACGCTAGACTGCTTGCGAGAAGACCACGAAACAAGAGAAGAACCAATAAACTGGCAAGTCCCAGAAGTGGACTTGCGCTCAATACGACAACCAGCAAAATCAGCATCCGAATAACCGCAAAGGGAGAGGGTGGAGGAAGCAGAATACCAAATCCCGAACTCAGGCGTGAAACGAAGGTACCTGAAAATCCGCTTCACCGCCTGACGGTGAGAGGTGCGCGGCGACGCCTGAAAGCGCGCACACAGACACACCGCGAACTGGATGTCCGGGCGTGTCGCCGTCAGGTAGAGGAGCGACCCGATCATGCTGCGGTACTCCTTCTGGTCCACTGCTTCTCCATCCACATCTGCATCCAGGGAAGTCGTCGTCGACATGGGTGTTGGAAGAGGCTTGGCCTCACCCATATCGAACCGCTTCAGCAAGTCCTTGGTGTACTTGCCCTGGTGCACAAATGTCCCCTCTCGGGATTGCTTGATTTGCAACCCGAGAAAGAATGTCAGCTCGCCCATCATGCTCATCTCGAACTCCCTGCTCATAGTATCTACAAACTTGGCAACCAGAGCATGAGAAGAACCACCGAAAATGATATCATCCACGTAAATCTGGACCAAGAGCGTGTCTTTGCCTTGCCGTAGGAGAAAGAGCGTTTTATCTACACATCCCATTTTAAAACCCTTAGCAAGCAAAAAGGTTTTTAACCTATCATACCAAGCTCTAGGGGCTTGTTTCAAACCATATAAAGCTTTATGAAGTTTAAAGACATGGTTTGGAAACTTGGGATTTTCAAAACCGGGGGGTTGCTCAACATAAACCTCCTCCTCTATGTAGCCGTTTAAGAAGGCACTCTTGACATCCATTTGAAAAAGTTTGAAGCCTTTGGATGCAACAAAAGCCAAGAGTATCCTAATAGCCTCCAAACGAGCTACAGGAGCAAACGTCTCCTCATAATCTATCCCCTCCTTCTGACTATAGCCTTTCGCTACAAGCCGGGCCTTGTTTCTAACAACGTGGCCATCCTCTCCTTGCTTGTTTTTGAAAACCCATTTTGTCCCAATAGGCTTACAGTCAGGTGGAGGTGGAACTAGAACCCAAACCCGATTTCGCTCAAAATTTTCTAACTCCTCATGCATGGCATTAACCCAATCCGGATCCGTCAAAGCGTGTCCAACATCTCGGGGCTCAAAATTAGCAACAAAAGCAGAATGAGCGAAGTGCGAGATTTGCTGTGACCTGGACCGAGTGACCCGTTCGTCGATGTTGCCGATCATTTGCTGAGGCGGGTGCTGGCGCTGGATATGTCGTGGCGCCTCCCGAGCTGAAGTAGCCTCCCCCTCAACAGCAGCTGGTGCCTCCCTGGGTACATATGGTACCGCTCGGGGTGGCGGATCCCACGGCCCCCAGGAAGAAGAGGTGTCGGGGCCGTGAGTCGTCGTCGAGGCCGCTCTTTGCGGCGCAGCAGGTGGAGGGGGTGTTGGATCATCCATACCTTCAGCACCCTCGTCCTCGTCATCAAAAAGAGGCTCACCAACCTCATGATCACCTGCACGCTCAAAACGAGAAGAAGGACAAACCATGGTCTCGTCGAAGGTGACATCGGATGTCTCCATGACTCGGTTAGTGTCAAGGTTAAGTACACGATAAGCTCGAGTGTGAGTGCCATAACCCAAAAACACACCGTCAGAAGAACGAGATTCAAATTTGTCCAAGTTGCCCTTTTTGAGTATAAAACAATGGCAACCAAAAACTCGAAAATAACTCACCTTGGGCAGTTTGCCAAAACGCAACTCATAAGAAGTCTTTTTCAAGAAAGCTCTCAGAAAAATGCGATTGGAAATATAGCATGCAGTGTTCATAGCTTCGGCCCAATAGCGCCTAGGAGTCCTATGCTCATCAAGCATCGTCCTGGCCATCTCAACAAGGGTCCGATTCTTCCTCTCTACAACACCATTTTGGGGCGGTGTGTAGGGGGAAGAAAACTGATGCTCCAAGCCAAGGCGGTTACAAAACTTCTCAAAATCTGAATTTTTGAATTCGGAACCATTATCACTTCTAATAGCTCGCATCGAGTTCAAAGGGAACTCGTTCTGAAGACGCAAAATCAGATTGCGAGCGAAGGAGAAAGTCTCAGTCTTCTCAGTCAAAAAGAAGACCCACGAATATCTCGAAAAGTCGTCAACAACAACCAAAACATACCACTTGCCACTGTCACACCCGGTTTTAAGAACAAAACCAGGTATACACCATATGTGAGCCCAGGAAGTCAAATCTCACATATAGTCACAAATAACGGGTAATATCGAAAGACAATGCACATATATAACATATATATAACAAAGAACATAACCTTAAAGAGCAGTCAGCGGAAAGACACTCCGATCTTCAGATGGAGACACCAACTTCACAGGGAACAACTGACTGGTTGACCACAAGCCTAAGCTTCTCCAAAGTTTAACTCTCTGAGGTGTGGGGAAAAGCAAGAGTGAGTCCATGTTGAGCTCCACAAGTATAGCAACAAGTGATATAGATCCCAAGTTTCATGATCAATGTAACATAAATAATGAATAGCATAAAACGGTAAATAATGAACATGTTAACCAACATAAGTCATAAATGTAAAAGTCTTCAAGGCCGCTCGTGTCCTTGAGCAAGGCTGATATATCAGTTCAATAAACTTTGCGCAAAGGTGTACACTTTCACTGCGAGACGTGAATTGCCCTTTCGCCCGAGGTGATCAGCCTCTTAACTCACTTCCAAGGAAAGTCGGCAGGGTTCACGATGAAGCCTTTCAAAGGTTCGTCGAACAAGTTAGGGCCGCTAGGTTTCCCCATCAATAAGCATGAATCTCCCCTACAAGCGGTGACTAACAAAAGACAAAATGCACCAACTTGGTCGGCCAAGACCATATAGATCGGAGCCCCTCTTGCGCCTTTCGGTAACCTCTAACAAGCTAGAAAAGGTCCTCATACTGAGCTAAAGCCAGAGCCATATAACCCCCAACAGTTGCACTGTAAATCCCGAAGGTGCTCGTACAGATAATTTCTTAAGTTGCTAATAAGCCATTTTTATCATTCGATGCATACATTAATTAAGTAACATGATCATGATTGCGAAAAGAAAACTCGATTGCTATACTTGCCTTAAACTCAAGATCCTTCTTCTGTTGACTTATATACTTCCAAAGGTTGACTCTTGATCACGAACCTCTTCTTGATCCCCAACGTATAACTCACCGACTGGACATACGATCACAGAACACCACACAAGCATCCAATAGCAGTCATGCAAAGCAAACATAGCCTATAATTAGAACAATACACCAATAAATAAATAAATAAATAAAGAGTTTGAAAACTGATCTACGATTCGCTATGAACACACAGACGCGAAGATCACTCTAATCGGAGCTATAACGGAAAAGATATAAACTAAACAAGATTAAAGACACTAATTACTAGATTATATTTAACTCAAACTTTTATTACAGAAAACAGTAGTGAAAGTTATATATTTGGAAAGAACTTTTCGAAACGAATCTAACGCAAGTTGAACGAACTAAAACGGAGTTAAAACGAAGAAGTTATAGGCATTTGAAATCAGTGGCAAAACTGTAAATAAATCGAACTTGATTTTGCAGATTTAAATAAATAAAACAAAAACGAAATTCGGCTGGACTGCGCCTCAATTGGGAGAAAACGCAGGGACTTCAAGGCAAGTTTTCACAGACTCAATGAACAGGGTCAGTTGGACGGCGGGTTGAGACCTAAAGATTCTAGGGACTCTTTAGAAAACGTGCCAAATCGAAGGGGTATCGGTTGGTGGAGGCCGTCGGATCCAGGATGGAGGATGGAGATTAGATCCAGGGGGTTGACTGGCGGCGCTGTCGCCGGAGAACAGGGCCAGCGGCGGCTTGCGGCGGCGCCATCGCCGGAATACGGCGGCGCGGCTCGGATTCGAGGTAGAGAGCGGTAGAGACCACGGGAGGGGAACCAATCGGACGAGGAGCTCACGGCGACCTCACCTGGCGCACAAAGGACAACGAGAATGGCTCGGAGGTGGCGTATCACCGGAGTTGGCGGTGGCGGTTTCTAGGGTTTCGGTGGAGCTCGCGGCTAGGGTGATATAGAGCTCGAGAGCTCGTAATCTCTGGAAAAAAAAAGAGGCGGCGAGAACGGGCGAGCTTTATAGGGACCCTGGTTTGGCCAATACGACAAGGGGAAAGGGCGTAGACGCGGCGGATTTGGGCTCGGGCTCGTAACCGAGCCGGAGTCAGAGGAGGGAGAGGGAGCTGACCGGTGGGGACGTGTGTCAGCGAGAGGGAGGAGAGTGCAGTGCGAGCACGGAGTGGCTGACAGTGCGGGGCCGCGTTGTCAGTGATGGGAAGGGCAGGCGCCTTCGTGCGATGCAAAGGTGGAGCTGGGCCGGGGCGAGTCGGCCCATGAAAGAGGGAGAAGGGAGAGGTGCGTGCGGGCCTGTGGCTGGAGCGGCCGGCTGGGCCGTTTCGGGCCAGAATGGAGGGAGGAGAGAGGAGGGAAAGGTTTTGTCTTTTTCTTTTATTTCACAACCTTTTCAAAGTATTTTCATACCAAAATTTGAATTCCTTTTGAAATTTGATTTTGAATCTTTTGAGAGAAACAGAAAGTTTTGAAACTTTAAACTTTCCAAACTTTTTGAAAACAAAAAGTCTTTATTTTCAAAAACCCTTTATAGAAAATTCATTTTCAAATTGTTTTCGAACCATTTTGAACTCAATTTGAATTTTAACCAAAACCACACATCACAAAAACTCAAATGCTCCAACATGAATGCACAAACACGTTTCTAAACCCTAGGATAAATTTTAATTTATAGAAAAGTTTTTATTTCCCTATATTTTATGAGCACCAAAAATTCATAATTAAATCATATTAATTCTAATTTAAGAAATGCAAATTTCAGGGTGTGACAGCCACCAACCGAGCTCACCCGAGCCGGACCAACAAGGTCCATTGTGTAAAAGCTCTCCGGGGTGCGAGGTCATGACCTTAGTCACTGGATGGTGGGGAGCGGCAACCATCTTCCCATGTCTGCAAGAATGGCAAACTAGATCCTTCTCCATCGAAAGCTTGGGCAATCCTCGGATTAGGCCAAGTGAGCTAAGTCTTGCAAGCAAGTCGAAGCTTAAATGACCGAGCCTCCTATGCCACTTCCAAAGATCGGAGGAAGAAGGACTAGCCAAAAGACAGCGAGAAGAACCAAACGACTCCGAGAAATTCGCGCGAAAGACTTTCCCAAAGGGCGAAATCAGACATACAAGATCGCCCTGAGGATCTAAGATGCGACTAAGGTTCGGTTTAAAACGAATCTCATAGTCATCATCAAAAAGTTGCGAAACAGAAAGAAGGTTAAAATACAGGTTAGAAACAAGAGCAACATCGCGCAACACAAAGTGCTCATTAACCCGCACCGTCCCACGAGACAATACCTTACCTTTACTATTGTCGCCGAAGGTTATGTACTCCTTTCCGGCGACCGGGCTAAGGCTGGAGAACCACTTGGCGTTTCCGGTCATGTGCCTCGAGCAACCAGAATCCACCAACCAAATGTCTTCCAACCGTCTCACCTACATCAATAAAAAGACATAGGGTGAGCATACGGTCCAACACTGGGGTTAGTGAAGTAAGGGGAAAACCAGTGTTGGGCCGGCTGCTCAAAAGAAGGGTTAGTGTAAAAACCATTCCTAGCACTTCTACGAGGGATGCGATCACCACGCTGAGGACAACGTGGTCCGCTGGGGAAGAAGCGCTCACCGCGGTACTCAAAACGCGGTGGGGGAAAGCGCTCAACTAAGCCTCCGCCACGGGGTCCGTTACCTGCAAAAATAGGACCCCGTCGGGCACGCTCTCTACGAGGCCTACGCCTAGGAGCCTGGGGCTCAACTGCTCTAGCGTCTCTCCTCGGAGCTCTCTCCTGCCTAGGCCTAATAAACTGAGGTGCTGGACCTCTAGGCCTAGTCTCCCTCCTAGGGGCTCTCATCTCCTGCCTAGGCCGGGGACCTTGACGTCCGGACCTAGCAGCTCTCCCCTGAGCCTTCGGCACATGTCCACCATGAGCTGGATGGTACATGTCCGGGTTCTCCATCTCCCGCGCACGGCGCGCCTCTCGCTTGCGCCGGAAACAGAACTCGATCAAGTGACCATCCCTCCCATAGAAATCACACTGGTACCTCACCGCACGCAAAGGGGGTTGTTGGTGACCAGGGCTGTGGGTGTGGTTCACTTTGCCCTTCTGAGGCAAACACTCCTCTCTAATGGGTGGCATAGCATCAAGCTTGTTCTTGAGGTGGTTTGGCTTGGGTGCCCAAATTTGGTTCTTGGGAGGAGCTCTCTGGGGTTCCTCAACCACACCATCTTTGGTGGTAGGCTTGGCAGGCTCTTTGGGTGGAAGTTTGGCAAGCTTGGGAGTAGTGGTGGAGTTAGGCTTCTCACATGGATTCAAACCACTCGACTCTCCAATCTTCCCAAAAGCAGAAAGATCAACGCCCTGAGTAAAACCTACACCAGGAGCCCCAGCAGCTCGCTTGAATTGGGAGATCATCATCCCGAGCTGCGGCTCACTACAGGAGACCCATGACAAGATGGTCCGAAGGTATGTGTTTTCTTCCTCGGTTTGCATCTTGCCATGCTTCACATTGGCAATCTCCAGCTCCAAGCCCTCGCACAAAACGCACCTCGCCACACCAGTGCTACCTGAGTTGGCCTCCTCAAGAGACACAATCTTGGCATTCTTCTCTGCCAACTCAGATTGCAAGACGGGACAGGTCTTGCATGCACCCAACAGAGAAGGTCTAGCCTTCAGCTCATCTAGCTCTCCTACCAACGCAACATACTTACCTCTCAAAGTGAGAAGGTCAGTCATGTGCGCGGTGCACGACTCACACTCCGCCTCCTCCGACACAACCACGGTGGACCGAGCGAACTCAAGCTCCTTCACCGTGTCCTCCCACTTCTGCCTGAACTCCTTGCGCTCTCTAGCGGCACGCCTAAGCAGTTTATCTTGGCTAAGGAGGGCAGCGGTCAACTTCTCTACCTCGGAGGAAAGCTCGTCGTAGGTGAGAGATACCTGGGAGGTGTCGTCGTCGTCGTCGTTCCGAGGCGTATGTTCCAGCTCGCCTCCGACCTCATCTCCGAGCGCCATGGTACACAAGCCTCCGTCGCCGGCGAAGAAGCACAAGCCGTTGAACTTGTCCTCTAGCTTCTTCTTCACGGACTCGTCATCGCTGGAGCCAGCGGAGTCGTCATCCGAGCCGTCGACGTCGCTGAGCGTGGCGAAGAAGGCACGCTGCTCAGCTTGCTGCTTCTCCAAGTACTTCTTCTTGATGTACTCCTTGTCGAAGCCGCCCCGCTTTTTGTGTCTTGGGGGAACGTGCTTCTCCCTGTACTTGGAGTCGCGCTTGCGCCCTTGATCGCCCTTCCCAGAATGCTTGTTCTTCTTGGGGCAGTTGGCGATGAAGTGGTCGGGGTCTCCGCACTCGTAGCATCCCGTGCGTCCTCCTCCACGACGGCGGTTCATGCGGTTGTTGTGGAACCGCGAGAACCGGTTGGCAAGCAAGGCCAACTCGTCGTCTCCCAACGTCTCCAACTGGTCCTCTGTAACAGAAAAGAGACAGGAAAGAGCAAAGCCAGCTGAAGGGTTAGAGGAAGAGCCGGAAACCAAAGCCATGGACGGGCGAGAAGGATTTTCAAAAGAAGCCCTTGCCATAGCATCAATCTCACTGGACTTGAGCTTACTGAAGAGCTCGTCGCAAGTGATGGTCTCATAGTTCGGGGATTCGATGATCGCCTGAACCTTGGAGTCCCACACCGACCGATCAAGAGTATGCAAAAGCTTCAAAGCACGCTCATGATCGTCAAAAGGCAACTGCTCCTTGTTAGCCCTCATCCTGTTGACAATCACCTGAAAGCGAGCGAATAAACTTTCTATGCTCTCGCCAGGCTGATGTCGAAAGTTCTCATACTCACGCTTGAACGACTCGTAGAGTCGGGTTTTGACTTGAGAGGTGCCCTCATGGAAACGCATGAGGGTGTCCCAGATCTCCCGAGCCGTAGCGAGGTGAGAAACACGATCAAACTCCCCCATGCTCAAACAAGAAAAGAGAGCATTACGGGCTCGGCTATTAGCATCGTGCTCATCGATCTGTTGCTGAGAAACACGAGCAGCCAAGACCACGTAATCAGCAGAGTTGCAAATATCCCAAATAGAAGCACCCAAACTCTGCAGATAGGCCGACATGCGTATCTTCCAATACGCATAGTTCGTCCCATCAAAGAACGGCGGTTTGCCCACGCCGCGATCCATGTCGCCTTCTGTGGATCTGGAACCGGCTAAGGTGGAAGATCCTTAACCTGCTCCGATACCAATTGAAGGCCCGAGAAGCTAGCCGAAAGCGACCAGAGGGGGGGTGAATGGGAGCTTCAAAATTTCCTTTCGGAAACTAGATGCCACTGTCCCAAAATCAACCCCAAGAGCGAACCCTAGAGCTTGCTAATGTCCACGACCCTAGATGTAGGGTGGATGCTTCCTAGAAGCACAGCGGGACACTAGACAACCCTAGAAAGCCAACGCAAAAGACGGAACTCGAATCCGATCAAGAACGAACGAACCGCGAACGAAAACGCGCGAAACTGGATCGACCGGACTCTGGCCTGCGTCCGGTCAGCAGGGACCGGACGCGTCCGGTCGCTCAAAATCTGATCTGGGAGCTCTCTGGAACTGACCGGACTCTGGCCAGGGGAGCGTCCGGTCGGTTCTCCTGCGTCCGATTACACAGAGACAAAACACGGGAACAGTAGCACCGGTGAGTCCGGTCACTCAACAATCAGAGCGTCCGGTCGAGCTGCAGGGAGACTCGCTGAGCATTCAACGACCGGACGCACTTGGCCAGCGTCCGGTCGGCCCGATGCCAGCGTCCGGTCAGAGCACAGCAGTCCCGTTTGTCAACCGATTTGTCTCAATCTCACCTAAAACAATTCCTCTAGGGATCAAACTTGGTGAGATGAGTCACAAGGAGTATAGTGAGCTATCTCTAAGAGATCATGGCTCGAACCTATCTCCAAATCGGTGAATCGAAGAATTTCGGGGGAAGGGAGAAAACTTGACCCGAAACGAAAAATCGATCGATCTCCTAGACCGTGAGGTTAGAGGATGATTCCTTCGGTGGAAAGAAGTACCTCACGATCTAGAACAACTTGGTTCAAACGGATTTGCAAAAGATGAACCGAGCAAAGAGATCAAGCGACGGGAAAATCGTGGGGAAAAAGGATTCCGCGAAGAACACGAACAAAGCGCGAATCACACCCACGAATTGCGAGCCGAAGCGCAAACACCCGCTATGCCAAGGAGGTTACGGCCTCCTTTCCTCAAAACCAACAAGTACACAGAGTTGCAAGTCTCTCTGCGGATCTCAGCTACAGCAGGGGATGGGAGAGCAGGAAACCCTAAGTGCAGGAAGCAAATGAGATGGCTAAAACTGAAATAACTGAGATAGGGAGGAGGGTGTCTCCCCTGGACTACTTATACTAACCTAGACTAAGCCTATTTCCTACTCTACCCCTCTCTAAACTAATTACAGAGCGAACCAGCTAAACCCTAAGGCTATTCTGGTCCAACCCGCGGTGGTAGGTAGATCCGACGGCCACGCCCGCTCGAACCGAAGCGTTGCCTCGACGCAACCTCTGGATCGCCGCCACGTGCCGCCCTCGCTCTGCACCCCCGGTTTTGTGGCCCAAACCGGGAAACCAGCCTTTTCCAGCAACCCCCGGTTTTGAGGCTCAAACCGGGAAACCAGCCTTTTCCAGCAACCCCCGGTTTTGAGGCCCAAACCGGGAATCCAGCCTCCAGCCTGAATTTTGTGGCCCAAACTCAGAAACCCGCAGCGCCCGAGTTTTGAGGCCCAAACTCGGAAACCGGCCCATCATCCGAGTTTTGTGGCCAAACTCGGAAACCATCCGCGCCCAGGTTTTGTGGCTCAACCTGGAAACCGAGCACCCGAGTTTTGAGGCCCAAACTCGGAAACCGTCCACCCGGTGGTTTTTCCCTGGCTCAACCACCAAACCGGAGCTGTAGAGGGGATGCACCGCCCGTGCACCCCGTCCACCGACACGTGTCCCCAGGTCCTCGACCCGAGCAACACCGTGCCCCGCAAGTCTCCGCTCGTCGCTGTCCCAGGCTGCCAGCCACCACAGCTGATCCTCAGGCACTCCGGTCCCTCAGTCCAAGCCTCACGTCCGCCCTTCACTGCTCGATACATCGGCATGGCACGTCCGCCGCACGGCACGCCCATCCTTCATCGCACCCAGTCCGTCGGCACGACACGTCTCAACTTGACCTTCACCTTGCCCTCGATCACTGTCTCCGTGCTCGACACCTGCACAACACAAGCCAAAGAACATGCGATCAAACCCGTTGACAATCACTCATCACTCAGAGACTCGGCATACACCCATGTATCCGCAGTTTTGTTGGCTAGCTTGGTTTCCTCGTTGATTGTTTCCTCTATCACCCTGCGTGTTGCGATCAGGGAAGCGTTCCTGGGTGTGTTCTTCAGTCGCAATCATTGAGTTTACTACCCTGTGGAACTCGTCAGCGGTGATTGGCTCCTGCTTGATGAAATATTTGTAGTTGTACCAAATCATCATAACCATGTTTGGAGGAAGACCTGTAGATTGGAACATGCCTCGTCGCAATAGCATGGTGTCCGAGTGAGGCAACCCTCAAGAGCGTACCTCAACCAGCAGCGTAGTATCCGAGTGAGGTAGCCCTCAGGGGCTTACCTGACCCAGCGGCGTCGTGTCCGAGTAGGGCAGCCCTTAGGGATGTATCTCAACCGGTGTTGTAGTCCATATCTTTTCCCCTGCAAAGTAGACATACAAAAATATGTAGTAACTGATATTCAGGATATCAAGTCGAGAGTAGTTCCCAGCATTAAGAAATACGAGTGAAATAATTAGTCGAGATCATGTCCCAGCATTATCAAATGCATATGAAATTTTTCGCATCTTGCTCTTGCTAGGTTGTTTAAGTTACCCGAGTAGTGAGCCTGTGACGATTAAGCACCTGTCCTGCGTGTCGAGAGCTGGATCGAGCGTGAGGATCACGCTTCACGGATTAAGGCATGTGCTTACTCGAGTAATTTAACAACTTGCTAAGAGAAGACTAGAGCAGTCATGCTACGCGAAAAAAAAGAGCACGCTCCGAGTGTACATTATACACCCGTGAGGTGTTGTCCCGACTACAAGCTTGGAGCTGTATGAGTTGCCGGGAATGCAATTATGATGTGGCCGTAGCGGCTCATGATTAATATTTAGAGATATTTAAAGAGTATTTTGGAAAATATTAAAGCATGACTTAGCTTGGTTGACGCCGAGTTGAGTAATCAGCACCACCGAGTGGGGTGATCGGTACCGTCGAGGGGAGTAGTCGACATCGCCGAGATATCCGAGTAATGGATGTCTTAGTACTCGGACGACTCGCTTGTTACTCAGACGACTTGTTTGCAGCTCAATAATGGCTTGATGGTTCAACGACTGCTCGAAGGCTCGCTTGTGGCTCGATGGCTCGCTCGCGGCTCAACAGCAGCTCGAGGGCTCACTTGCTTGCGGCTCAATGACAGCTTGATGGCTCGCTCGCGGCTCAACAGCAGCTCGAGGGCTCACTTGCGGCTCACGGCTCACTTACGGCTTTACGGCAGCGTGATGGCTCGATGACTCGGTACCCAGGCATTGTGGATATACGAGTAGCTGGTTGTTGATGAAGCCTATTAGTCGGAACAACTCCTCGGCAGATTCTTGATTGAGCTGAGTTGTTACTGAGTAATTCTTGATCATCTGGATCTTGTTCCTGACTAACACGTTGGATCCGATTAGTCCAAGATGTAAGATCAGAATCGGAGTAGGATTCCCGTGCATGTTCGACTGAGTCAAACTCCTCTGCATGCCTATCGATTAAAGAGTAGGACTCTCACGCATGACGAGGTTGACAGTTGCATGCTTGACTCCATCCCAAGTACGTGTCTTGCCACATGCATGCCTGGCTCCGTGTAGGACGAATCTGAATCTGATAGATTCCGACGTATGATGCATGTATACCAGTGCAAGCAAGCCTCGGTATCCTATTTATTTTTCATGACCTTTAGCAATTAGCTTGCTCCGCCTATGTAGACTGAACACGACCCTGATTGCTTGCTTGTCCGATATACGTGAAATTGAGTTGGAATTCCTTTATGGCTGAAGGACGTTGAGTCCGATTCAAACACCTTTTTGAATCTGATTTGTGTATTAAAATAGACAACGTCAGCTTGTAGGGCCCGGAAGATTGATCCTGCATCGGGACTCCTTAGCTTGGTGTTTTGAGTTTCCAGAAAAAGGCGGACGCTGACTGTTATCGCTGCATGTGGTCAATGCAAACTTGATTGGAAACTTGAAGGTTGAGCATTGATACGTAACCTGAACGATCTTGTATGTCCAATCAAATTTTGTCGTGATACTACTGACTCTAGTGTCGTAGTCTGTGGTCATAGCACTCGATTAGGCGGTGCCCCGAGCTGGCGAAGAAGGTCCTCAAGGTGGCCGTGACATAGTAGGCATGGATGATCTCGAAGACGAGGGTGTTGTGCCCCACATATTGCTGTTGGACGGACCGGATCCGAGTACATGGATGGATGTGCCCCCGACCGTGTTGATGTTCAGTTGATGCACTCGATGAGTTGACCGTGAGCCAAGCTGCCAAGGAACGGCGTCGTAGATGCATGTTGATCCCATTGGAAATTCGGTGATGATGGGGTCCGTCGAGCTCTTGATCGCAAAATCGTCAAAAGCCCTTGCCTGGCGCGCCAGCTGTCAGTGTTTATTAACCGGCAAGCTCGTCACGGGATTACCCGGGACGATTTGTTCGGTGAGTTTCGGCGTCCATAGGACTTGGCGACAAAACAGAGACAACGATTTATACTGGTTCAGGCCGCTAAATAGCGTAATACCCTACCTCCAGTGCGGCGTGTGTTTTGTGTTGAGATTGATTTCAGATCTCATGGGTATGCGTCTGCTTCTCCTTATATAGTCCGATAGAGCAGAGCGTATACCCGAGTCCTAGTCGGTTACAACAGAGGAGTTCTTATCTAATTACATAGAGTAACTTCCATAAGAATCCGACTAAGTTACTACAAGCATCCTAAGATCATGTCGTACTGCTTCATGTCTTCGGATCACCTTTCAGACTTCCCAGGAATATTCCGAGTAGTCATTGTCATGACGTATCTTCAGGATCCTGGTCCGTCAAACGGGACGACATGTGGCGGCACCGCGAGGCTTGTGTCGAGGCGAAGCTAGCGGTGAGAAGGCGCGGTGGTCGTCGGGACGGCACGTGCCGGCATCTGGGAGCTTGCGTTGCAGCGAAGCGACCGATGAGGAAGGCACGTGACCGTCGATGGAGATCCTGACAGAGTTGCACTAGAATGCCCCTAGGGCTAGCTAGTTTGCTCTATGTATCTAGGGGTAGAAGGGGTATTGTGTAATAGGCTATAAATAAGGGATGACACCCCTCATCCCTCCTCATCTCTTCAGTTGTTATTTTCAGCCAGACTTCCATCTGTTAGGCTCTCTCTGTGTAGCTACTATTGAGATCCGTAGAGACCGTAATCTTTCCTCTATGTACTTCGATTTCATGAAAGGATACCGTAATCTCCTTGTCTCCTCGTTGGGGATTTTGACTGAAATCTTTGTGTTCGTGTTTTGTTGTTCGCGTTCTTCGTTTTCTCCTTTCGGTTGTTTCACGAGATCTTTTATTTCAAGGGATGGATTGAAAATCCATTTGAAACATCTTGTGCATCATTGTGAGAGACATCTTTCCACTGAAGGATTTTCTCTAATTCCTCATGGGTGCACAGATCGGGCGGATTTCATTTTGGATCTCGTTTTGCCTCTTCTCCACCGATTTTCTTTGATTCACCGATTTGCGGTTAGGTTCGAGCCATGATCTCATAGGAGTAGCTCACTAACCTGCTTGTGATCCCTCACACAAAGTTTGAGCCCAAGTACTTTGGATTTGAGGGAGATCAGGTCGAATCGGTGGAAGAACAGCTCTGTTTCGGGGTGACCAGACGCTGAGGTCGCAAGGATCAGACGCGCCCAGTCAGAGTCCGGTCGTTGAAGGTTGCGCTGTCCAGTTCATGCGGACCTGACCGGACGCACCTCTGTGAGCGACCGGACGTGTTCTGTGCTGAGTCCGGTCACTTCCAGAGAGGTCCAGTCCTGACCGGACGTGCCTGTTGCGCTGTGACCAGACGCGCTGCTCGCTCAGCTGGCCGAGCCACTGTGACCGGACGCTGGGTCTGCTTTGACCGGACGCTCTCCTATGTAGAGTCCGGTCACGAACAGAGAGGTCCAGAAACCAATTTTCTGTGACCACACGCGTCCGATCAGTACTGACCGGATCCTCTCGGAGTCCGGTCAGTGCAGTCGCTGCGCATTTTCATCTGCGGTTTCTTTGTTTAGCTCCCATTTTGAGATCCACCTTTTGCGTTGGATTTCCGGCGTCCGTGCTCTACAGAATTCGGGCTTCCCGCTTTGGCAAATAGCTTGAATCCCCCTCGCGTTGCTCGGGGGAGGTTGAGGTTACCCAAAGTTCATCTAGTCACTAGTTGGCTCGAGTGAACTTGGGCCTGGGAGTTTTTGTGATGTCCCGCTGTGTTTCTAGGGAACATCCACCCAATCTTTTGGGTCGTGGCCATCACTCAAGTGTTGCTTTGCTTTTGGGGTTGATTTTCTAGGACAGTGGCCTAAATATTTCAAAAGAAATTTTACGGCTCCCATTCACCCCCTCCTCTGGTCACCGTTTCCTGTCCTTCAATTGGTATCAGAGCCAGGTTAAGGATCTTTCCACCTTAACCGGTTCCAGATCCTCGAAGGTGACATGGAGCGTGGTTCAGGCAAGCCACCATTTTTTGATGGGACAAATTACCCATATTGGAAGATTCGGATGCGTGCTTATCTCAACAGCATCGATTCTTTCGTTTGGGAGATTTATGAGGACACGAATTACGAGGTGCTTGCGACTCACGTGGGTCAGATCCAGATTGACCAGCACAACACAAATGCCAAGGTCCGTAACGCGCTTTTGGCCAACATCTCCCTTCTTGAGTTTGAGCGTGTTTCCGAGCCTAAGACTGCTCGAGAGATCTGGGTGAAGCTTCAGAGCTATCACGAGGGGACCATTCAGGTCAAGACCAGACTCTTCGAGACATACAAGCGGGAGTATGATAACTTCACGTAGGAGAGACGGTTGACAGCATATTCGCTTGTTTTCAGACGATTGTGAACAAGATGCGTGCCAACTGGGCTAACCTACCTTATGACGATCACGAAAGGGCACTCAAGTTGCTATATGCCCTAGATCGGAAGGTATGGGAGGTGAAGGTGTTGACTATCATTGAGTCGCCAGGCTATGACACCCTCACCGTGGACGAGCTGTTCAGCAAGCTCAAGTCCACCGAGATCGACCTGCAGACCCAGGCTAAGCTGATGAACCCATCTTCTCACACCATGGCTTTAGTCTCAGGCAAGCATGGGTCGACTCTTTCCGCTAACACTTCAACATCGTCTTTTGCATTGTCTTCTTTGCTTTCAGTGATGGAGGAGCAGGTCGAGGTGTTAGGTGACGACGAGCTCGCGCTCATCATCACCCGATTTTCACGGTTCCATAACAACCGCTTGAACTGCCGGCATGGTGGGGCGAAGGATGAATGCTTCAGGTGTGGCGACCCCGACCACTACGTCGCGAACTGCCCCAAGAAGGACAAGGTCTTCCCCGGTAAGAACAACCACTCCAGGCACAAGGACAAGCGTGAGTACACTGCCGGCAAGAAGAAGGCCAAGGGCAAGTTCGACAAGGAGGCCCTCAAGGAGAAGTACTACAAGAAGGCCAAGGTGCAAGAACGCGCTTTCCTCGCATCGATCAGTGACCTCAACGATGACTCCGATGATCGCACCACTCGCTCCAGCGATGACGAGTCTGAGAGGAAGACGGAGGACCACTTCAACGGCCTATGCTTCTTCAGTAACTCCACCAACGGAGGCTTCTGCACCATGGCGCTGGGCGAGGAGGTGAACACTCGCGCGGTGGAGCTTCCCGGCGATGATGACACTACTTCAGAGGTATCAACCTCTTCTACCGTCGACCATCTCTCCGCTAAGCTTGAGTCTATGAATGCCACCTTGCTTAGTTAGGACAAGTTGCTTAGGCGCGCAGCTAGAGAGCGTAAGGAGCACAAGGAGAAGTTAGCTATAGCGCTTAAGGACTTTGAGCTTGCTCATTCTAAGGTGCGTGTCTTTGAGGAGGAGTGTGAGGAGTGTGTGGTGCACATGACCAACTTTACCACCCTTCAGACCAAGTATGCCTCTTTCATTGAAGTGTATGATGAGTTGAAGGCGCGGCTTGACTTGGTGGGTGACTGTAAAGCATGTCCCACATTGAGGAAGGAGCTTGAGGAGGTCAAGGCTAGATCTTCCTTGTTAGGTGTGTGCAAGCTTTGTCCAGGCTTGCGAACTAAGTTGGTAGAGAAGGATGCCAAGCTTGCTAAGCTAGAGAAGGCCAGCTCCGTTAGCACCGATGCCGCTCGTTGTGAGCCATGTGAGGGGATGGAGCTTGAAATTGCCAACTGCCGGCATGCCAAGATGCAAACCGAGGAGGAAAACACATACCTTCGATCCATCTTGAGTTGGGTATCATGCAGCGAGCTGCAGTTGGGCATGATGATCAGTTAGTTCAAGAGGGGAACTGGTGGTCCCGGTGTAGGCTTTGCTATAGGTGGGAAGGGCGCAAACTCTTTTGGGAAGATTGGTGAGTGTAGTGGCGTAAACCCGAGTGAGAAACCATCCACTACTCCCAAGCTAACAAAGATCACCCCACCTAAGCCATCCAAGCCTACTACCAAGGATGGGGTATTTGAGGAACCCCCGAGAGCTCCACCTCAAAAGCAAGTGTGGATTCCAAAACCGAACCATCTCAGGAACCCACTTGACACTCTACCCGACATCGCTAGTGATCCCCTTCCGAGAGGTAAGAAGCCAGCTAGAGTGTGCAACCCCTGCAAGAGAGCGAACCAACAACCTAGGAAAGAGGTGAGGTTCCAGTGTGAGTACTGCCACCGTGAGGGTCACCTAGCTAAGTTTTGCTTCTGAAGGAAGAGAGATGTTCGAAGAGAGTTTGAGCTGAACAACCGAACCATGTACCACCCTTTCTGTGGAGTACATGATCAAGGTGTTCAGAGGCAGAGGGCTAGACCTAGAGGTACACCCCCTCAGGTAGCTAGGCCCCAAGCAACGAGACCACGAGGTGGTCGTGCCCGGCGTGGTTCCGGTCGTGCTCCATATGGCCGTGAGCCTCGTGTAAGTGGCTTTGCTGCACCGTCTCGTAGCGGACCACGTTTTCAGCAGCGTGGTGATCGCTACCCCCTAATGGGACGAGGTATGCATGGAGGCTTTCCGTTCCATAGTGGACCACATTTTTAGTCTTGTGGTGATCGCTATCCCCCCATGGAACAAGAACAGTTTGATGTGTCTCCTAACACCTTTTCTGGGCCAATGACACAACACTGTTATCCTTCTCAGTTTACTAACCCCAGTGTTGTGTCATTTGCTCATTCCCTGTCTTTCTATTAATGCAGGATCTTGGGTTGGAGAACACGTGGCTTGTTGATTCTGGCTGTTTGCGCCACATGACCGGAAGTTCTAAATGGTTCTCCAGCCTCGACCCCATGCCCCATAAGGAATTCATCACATTCAGGGATAATAGCAAAGGTAAGGTTGTTTCTCGTGGGTCAGTCCGACTCAACGAGAATTTTGTCCTCAAGGATGTTGCTTTGGTTTTGAATTTGCATTTTAATTTGCTTTCGGTTTCGCAACTCCATGTGGATGGCTTTGAAGTGCGCTTTAAGACCGGCTTGTGCAGAGTTCTTGGTTCTCGGGGTGATCTTGTTTGTTGGATTGTCTCTTTTGGCCATGTCTTTCGAGCTGATTTTTCTCGCTCTTTCGGCTCTTCTCGTTGCCTCGTGGCAGGTCCTTCTACTGATTTGTGGAAGTGGCATAGGAGACTTGGACATTTGAACTTTGACTTGCTTGCAAGGCTCAGTTCACTTGGTCTAATCCGAGGATTGCCTAAGCCAAAATTTCAGAAGGACCTCGTTTGTCACCCTTTTCGCCACGGGAAGATGGTAGCCGCTTCTCACCCACCTGTGAATCAGGTGATGACTAAGCGACCCGGTGAACTCTTACATATGGACATTGTTGGTCCAGCTCGGGTCTGCTCAGTGGGTGGGAAGTGGTACATTCTCATGATTGTGGATGACTTTTCGAGGTACTCTTGGGTGTTCTTTTTGGAGGTGAAACGACCCACGATTTCCTCGAAGAGAAATCCGCAGATTACATCAAAATGTGACAGTCTAGAAAGTCCTAAACCATCACATTATCATTATGCAGTTGTTACCATAGCTCATACAACGTGGATGTACAGATTACAAGACATTACATCACAGGGAATACCACCTAGTACAAACTATAACGGTAACGCACACCTAACGACGCTAGAGTCGGCGTAGCGCGTTGATGGGTGAAGGCTCCTCCTTCACGGACATTATCAAAGTTGTTGTAGCAGCGGGCGAAGATTCCATCTTCGTCTTCTCATCCAAACTTGCATATAGGAACGAGACCTCCTAATCCTCCCATCTGCTGCCCTCGTAGTTGTACTCGGGCTCGTCACCTGTTTAACCGCATTTCAGTACGATTTGTACTGGCCACAGATACTCATCCTATGCTTTGCATTTGCTTTGTGGTAAGTGGAATGCAAAGGGTAGAGCAAAAGGAATCTATTTATGGCTGTAGTTTTCCTATGCAGGTAATCAATATTTTATAAATATAATCATCCAGTTTTAATCTAGTTTCCAGACCACATGACCATCCATTCGGTCATCGACCGAACATCCGGCCAATGGCCAACCACCCATCCATCCCATCCACACACATACACATCTCACCTCGCTCTCACTCTCTAGGTGGCAAGGATGACTCCCTCTCGTACCCTGCCTCAACGGCCAGCGCCGAACCTATCAACCCAGGGGGAGAAGAAGAAAGAACACCTCTCACTAAGTCCGAGGGAAACTGAGCACCAGAGTGTTGTCCATGACCGTGGACACGGCTATACGTATAGATCGATCGACTCTGCAGAGCGTGTACACCTGGAACCACAGGTTAGCTATCATCGACGATCTGGCTCGTCTAAGCTGATTCCGAACTTCCCCCTAACCGTCACGATGCCACCCTACCACTTAGCCCTAGGGCACCTCGGAGATCCACCGACACGCTGAGACTATGAGACCTGGATCCTGGTGCACCAAATAAACACCACGTTGTCTTAGGAGGGTGTGGGTATCTAGCCCTTACCTCCCGACACTTATCACGTTCCAACCTAGCAGTAGTGGCATCGTTTCGCCCTGGGGGTAGGAACGGTCCCCGCCCATACAAGAACAAGTGGTGCGTACGAAGGTACTATGGACTGATCACCTCAGCGCAATCAGACCCTAGGGACCGGACAGGACATCTTCTTCTCGGGGCATCCATCACCCCCGTGCTGACACAGCACCTCTATCCCGGGGATTCGTCCCACAAAGACACTCCTCCCCAGGATCTTTTCTCAAGATCACATGTACCCGCCACAGGTACTGCCCAAGGAATGCCCAGGTCACATCCTCTCGGCAAGACTCATCGTCGGACTCATCATAGATCCTGTCCAGTCGACTCAACCCTCACCACACACCCAAGACACACGCCAAGATCTCCCCAAGTCACCATCATGTTATCACGGCACCATGTGCCTTAGCCACCCACAAGCAATCATCCACCAAGCATCACATCACAGATATAATGCGTAGTAGAAGTGAGTAGCAAGTATGTATAGTAAGCGGTGTCGAGCCTAATAGCGGGTGTGCAGGGGAAAGGGTTGCGTCAAGGTATAGGCTTCACAAGCAATCTAACATGCAACCTATCACAGTTCATTTGCAAAAGTAAAGCGCTAGCAACTACATTATTGCATGTCTAATAGGATTCTACGAGGTTGGATGGGACGTGGCACCTGTTACGTTGTTAGTTCAAGATCTCTGATGTCCTCGTAGCCGTTCTCCTCGGGTCCGGCTGTCATCCTCGGTCTCCTCCAGCGGGTTCTAGTTCGGCCAACGTTGCTCCCGACGCAACTACCTCACGAGACCAACAAACACGACAAAGGAGCAATCAGAATACTGAAACAACAACTAGACTCGAAAGACGCTAAGGACACTAAACAGCGAAAGGACTTAGCCCTCGCGGAGGACATCCGATCCTCGGGCGCGAAAAGACTCAGGGGCGCATGCTTGCTATGCACAAGCTCGAATCACAACCTAGCTCGTACTTCTCGGGCCGACCGAGTCGACCTATACGGCTCGAGTAAAATGGTTGAGGCCTGATCTTGACTTAAGCAAACATCATGCAAAAACAATACTAGCCCTCACGAAGTGAGTTCGTTTTCCTCAGGCTCAAAGAGGCAAAATGAGTCGACTCACACGGAACCGAGGTCACGACATAGACCATGGCCTTGCTAACTAAAACGAGGGTCCGGTCTTTGATCCAATCATCACGGCTAAGGATGGGATCGAATAGATCGACCATCGGAAAAAGAGAGCAGTTCCGGTCTCTCTTGATCCGTACGCCATTGTAATCGATGAGAATCGAGAAGAGGGAATGGAACAGAGGGAGAAAGAAAAAGCAAGGGTGGTCTAACTTCTTTCCATGCACGTGACATGGCGAAAGGCGGGCATCGACGGAAGCAACACACTAGAAAACACAAGCACTCAGTCTACTCATAGGGTACCTCGACCCGTGTGCACTAAAATAGCACTAGACACCCCTAGGGTCCTAAGCAGTGTGGTTGTCACCACTAGATCCTAGGTGTCCTATGGTCTAAAGTAGGTACAATCATACGAGGGCTTGGGTGCGAAGAACCAAAAGAGAAAGGAAGACGGGGATCCACCTTCCTATGATCCACTCGCCATTGGAGCCGACAGGAATCGTAGGAATGGGATCAAGAGAGCAAGCCTAACACTAGAGAACACACAAACAAGAGATGGGACTTTGGTTCCACGGGGACTTCGATCCTCAGGCCATTGCAAACGACGAGAATCAAAGTGACTGGAACCAATGGGGCTCGATCTGCACCTTACTGGATCGGCGGGCATCAAAACAGAAAGAAGAGAGAAGAGCGACATCCGCATTCACTCGACCGACACGCCATGGCAAAGGGCGGTGGCTGGATAGCTAGAGACACTCGACCTATGCCAACTCATAAGGCACCACGACGTCCATGCGACTAAACCTGTACAAGGCTATTCCTACCGCTCATAGCGGTGCGGTTGTCACCGCGAGAGCCGAAGGAATGCCGCGGTCGAAACGATGCAAGCATACGAGGTGGCTAAGTCAGAAAAGAGTCAAACGAGTGGAGCCCGATGGTCATGGCGAGGCAACTCGAGGACATGAGCTTCACCTACCCTAGTCGGCACTCGTTGTTCCACGATCATCGTCTACCGATCCTCCTTCCGCTAGACTTGGTCACAGGGGGCTATCGTGCGCGGGTAACATCCGCATCGATATCGGAACTGATATCGAGCCCACAGTGGCCACGTCTTAGGGCTAAGGTCAGGAGCCCATGCTCGTGTCACTACGGGGCCATCTAAACACACTACGACTACAACTACGAGGGACGCGTTACGCTCGGCGTTACGGTCACGGCAGGACGAACCGACGACCGTATCGTTCGGGCAAGTTGTGATCCCTCGACTGGCTCGACGGCATGGTTCACAGACAAATCAAACAAGGACCGACTGGAAGGCACGGTTAACCACCACCGGATCGGCTGGAAGGCACGGTCCACCGCCACAACCCAGACACGATGACAACCAACACACAACCACAACAGAGGAGTAGCACATATCCATAGCATAAGAGATAGACTGGCACGAAGGCTCGGCGCAGGCATATATAGATCATATGAGTAAGTAAGGATGACAACAGTATGATGATAAAGAAAATGAAAAGATCTGTGTTGACGTCGAGGATGACGTCAATCGGGTTGGAAAGGTTCGACCTTGATGATGGCACAGAAGACGGTCTTCAACGGAGCGGTGCTGGAGGAAAGTGGGCACGACCTCGGCCGAAATGCAGGGCGCGCACAGCCGAACAGCAGGGAACGCACAGCCGATCAGCAGGGCGCGGCCCTGGCCGAACAGCAGGGCGCCGCTGGCCGAACAGCAGGGCGCGCTCAGCCGAATCAGTAGGGCGCCGTCGGCCGAACAGCAGCGTGCCGTCGACCGAACAGGGCGCGCCTTGACCGAACAGCGGCGCGCGGACTGCCGAACAGCAGCGCGCCATCAGCCGAATCAGCAGCGCGCACACAGCCGGACAGCAGGGCGCCGCTGGTCGAGCCGCCATGCGCCATCGACCGAACAACGACGCGGTAGCAGCAGTGCTGTATCGCCTGGTGACTTGGTGCCTACGTCGGCAAAGGCGCTAGCACGTTGTGGCAGCAGGCGTCTGGGAGGCGCCTCAGCTCCGGCGGGGGCTCGCAGTGAGGCCGGCCTTCCTGCAACAGTGGAAACAGCGGCACGAAAGCCGGTTTTAGCCCAAGGACGGCATCGGGGATGTAAAGGTGGGGTTTTTGGTGGTGTTGGTTCACCGGGTGGAGGAGAAGAGCTGGCGAGGTGCTGCTGCCGCTGAATCACAGCGTCGGGATGCACGGGCGACGTCGCGGTTCACCCGTCGTGCGACGGCGGTGTCCAGCCAGCGACCGCGGCTGGTCAGCTAGCGACGAGGCAGCGGCCAGTAGGGTACCGGCCAGCCCGGTCAGGCGACGTCCTAGCTAGGTCATGGCGGCCAGTGGCGCAGTCATGGCCGTCGGTGGCCTGGGCTTGGCACAGACCAGTGGAGAGAGAGCAGTGTCGGGGCCGTGGCCAGCCATGGCCTGTCTCGGCTTGCCGGGGAGGGGGGAGGCCGGCTCCGGGCTATGTCGGCACTGCTGTGTTCGGCTGGGGCGCTGTCATGGCCGGTAGTGGCCAAGGCACGGTCGTGGCTCACTGCGGTCGCTCCAATGTAGGAACAACGAGGCGGTGACCAGCTTTAGCCGGCCGGGCTTGGCCGTGGCCAACAGGGGCCGTCTTGGGGGAGTCGTGGCTCGCGCCGGCCAGCTGGAGTAAGCCGTGGCCGGCTGGGGCGCGCCGGACGGCCACCGGGGCGAGACAGCGGCTTTCGCGCGGCTGAGGCGCGGTAGTGGTCGGCCAGCGTCGAAAGGCGGCCGGCTGGAGCGGCAGCGAGGCGGTGAGGCCGAGGCTGCTGGCGTAGCGGCCGGCTGGCGCGACAGGCCGGGCGGCGCGGCGCTGCTGGGGTGGAGCAGGATGGGTGGCGGCGGCCGGGAGGAGGAAAGAAGAGGGTAGGCGATGTTCGTGCGGTTTTATAGGGCACCGTGCTAGGGCTTCAGGGGGGCCGACGATCCTCGGCATTCGTGCCCTATCCGGGACACGCGGCGCACATCCAGCGAAGAGGCAGAGGGCGGCGTCGGGCTAGGTTGCGCGAGCACATGGCGGCGGCGGCGGCGGCTGGGAACGCCCGCGCCCTACTAGGGTTCGGCATGCGGGGGTGGGGCGGCTGCAGGTGGCCAGGTGGGCCGCGACTCAGGCCGTGGGCCGGTGCGCAGGGGGAGGCAAGCCAGGCCTACGTGGGTTCGTCCCATGCCGGGTTGAATAGGGAAGGGGGAGAGGAGGTGGGCTGGATGGGGTTTGGGAAGAAGGAATGTATTTCCATTTTTGCGATAGGATTTTGGGGAAAGATTCCAAGGGATTCAGAGGAATTTTTGAGGGAGTTCAAAAGGTGATTTGAGAGATATTCAAAAAGGTGTTTTGACATGGGATTTAGAAAGGATCTGAGCAGGATTTAAAAGAGAATTATTTGAAAGAAGGATTTGATGGGAGAATAGGGAGAAGGACTTTTCCCTTTGTATGATTTATTAAGACTCGAAAAGGATTCGGAGGTGGAGACAATGGAGATCGATAAGAGTTTCAAGAATGGATGCGAGGATTCCAAAATGGGTTTGTGAACAAGTTGGGGATGAATCCAAAGGATAATTCGGGAAGGATTCATATAGGAGATTTTGAATGGATTCGTGAACGGAAGTTTGAGAGGATTTTAAGAAGTCGATTCCGCTACAAATTCGTGCTCTCCGACACTGCACGACTCAAACCCTAAACCGACTCAAGAACACGGGCACACACCTCCAGACAAATCTATACGAATGCGATGTTTCGGAAGCAACACTCCTACGTTTGACTATCATTTGACCTAGCGGCTACATGTTCCACACATTGCAGGAAAAAGTTTTAAAAAGCTCGTATTTTTGGTTACTCAAAAACCCAGGTTGTTATAGTCCACCCCCCTTACAGGAATCATATCCCCGAGATTTAGGGGTCTCTGTCACAAGAAAGTTGGACGGGTATGCTTAACCTAGGGTTGATGGTTTCCGATAGGCGACCTATATACGCTAATGCATTTTTTTGAAAAGGGAGATTTTGAGAAGGGTTTTTAGGCAAAGACCTTTTTACGAAAACAGTTCGCAACGAGATATTTTGGAAGAAGAGAGTTTGTTTTCTTAAACAGATAAAAGCAGTTTGCTAAAACAAGGTATTTTGAGGAAGGGTCGGTGTTCAAAACATAGGTAGGGGAAAATTTTGAACCCTTTTACAAACCAAGTTTCCAAAACCTTTAGAACGTATTTTTGTAGGCCACGGTTTTGGAAAGCTAGTTCAAAACACCATTTTGGAAACATTTTTCACGCGTCGAGTTTTTTTTTATATAAAACAAGATCTAGCGCCATTCTGCGAAAACTCTATTTCTTTGGAACAACGATTTTTTAAAACAAAATCCATTTTTGAAATTGGTTTTGAGTTTGAAACCAAAACCTTTATCTTTCACAAATCACAAAACATTTTGAACAACCTTTGAAAATTGATTTTCATAAACTCTTTCTTTTGTGAACGGCTATTTGAAGAAAGGAGCTTTTCTAAAACTTCTCAAAAGAAACCCAAACGAGAGTTTTGAAAGATTCTTTTCAAACAACATTTTGAAGAGCAAGATTTTCAAAACGTTTGAAATGAGTCACAAGTTTTGAAACCAAGAGAGTTTTATTTGGAGGCAACTTTTCAAAAACTCTTTTCTTTCAACAGTTTTACCCAAACAAGACTTTGGGTTTAAAAGTTTTGTTAAATCAAAACAAGACTTTTGAAGGAGGATTTTCAAAACCCAAAACAACCTTTGTCTTAAGTAAAAACTCTTTTTTCTCAAATGGACACTTTGAAATGTGGTTTGAAAGCTAAGCTTAGGGTTTTGGTGGTATGTAGGCATCACTCGGAGCGGTCATGGTCACGTACCTCAATACCAGCATATGCCCGACAGCAAGCCATGTGGATGCATCACACATGGGGCCCCAGGATTCCTCGTGGCACCGTGGGTCATGATCACGACACACTACCAAAAGTTACCAACAACAACTCGATATCCCAAGCTAGAGTGGGAAGGGAACACCTTTGAAAACCATCCTGAAAGTTTCTTTGTGGAAAACAGTTTTCAAATCCTTTATTTTGCCATTTTCGCAAACAGGAGGGGCTAACGACCTTTTAATTTGAAATCAAAACAGGACATTTTAAAATAGGTCATTGCCCATTTTAGGTTTTGAAACTCAAATCATTTTTTTTTGAACTGAAACAAGCTTTCCAAAGGGATTTTGAAAAGGTTCAAAATAGGTTTTCAGTTTTTAAAACCAAAGCTTTTATAGAAAGTTTTTGTTTTCCAAACTCCTTTTGAAAAGATTTTCAAAAGCGATTGAGCCTTTTGGAAAGAGAGCATTTGAAAATCAAACCATTTTGTAAAACTTTTTTCCAAACAAGCATTTGGTTAAAAGATTTCTGAAACAGCAAGAACGCGCAGTTTTGAAGACACAACTGTTTTTGAAACGGGGCGTTGCTCCCTTTTGTTTTCAAACAAACAAAACTAGTTTTGGAAACCGATTTTAAATCGTACCTTTTGAAAAGCAAAGGTTTCACAATCCACTTTGTTTTCATAAACCATTTTTAAGGCAACTTGGAAATAAACTTTGGAAAAACTCTTTTTGGTTTTGACAATTACTTTTTAACTTGGTTGCAAAAACATTCTTTTCACAAAGATTTTGCTTGATAAAAGAGTTGCAAAGCATTTTTTTGAAAGCATAGTTGATTTTTGGAAGTGGAACTTGGCTCTCAGTTTGAGATCAAAACAGTTTAAAACAAAATCGAGCCGAGGACCTTTGGTTTGAAAACATTTTGCTGAGTGGGAGCAAAACTTGGTTTCCTGAAAACAAGTTTTGAAACACCTTTTGAAAAGAAAACGGTTTTCACACTGCTTTGTAAATAGCTTTTGAAGGGAAATAGTTTGAGAAGGGAACTAATCTTGTTTTCTTTTGAAAAGGGAAAACCTTTTTGAAAACTTGTTTAGACCATTTTCCTTTGAAATAGGATAGCTTTTGTGAAAGAAGAGACATTCTACGACCAAAAGAAGGGAGGGAGGTTTTGAATCTTGTTTGGTTGGAAAACCGAAATCAATTTTTGAAATGGTCTTGAAAGACATGATGCATTGGCTTTACCTTTCCCA
Organism: Coix lacryma-jobi var. lacryma-jobi; assembly: GCA_009763385.1. Classification (NCBI taxonomy): domain Eukaryota; kingdom Viridiplantae; phylum Streptophyta; class Magnoliopsida; order Poales; family Poaceae; genus Coix; species Coix lacryma-jobi. The sequence continues at coordinate 17,104,535 of CM019831.1, forward strand.
CTCGGTTAGTTGGGGTCTCTTACTTAGTCATAGGGCGGCTTGGGTTTAGCTTGTAAAGGTTAACCGACACCTGGAGTCTCACGCAAAAACATCTTCTATATCCTACACTCAAACAATCAAGAAACACAAAAAGCATCGCAAGCACAACGACAAAGAACCAAACAATCAGGCAGCATTACGACTCCTATATGCATAGTGTTGACTTAAGGCGACTCCTAAGCCTTCAAGCCTCACTGAACTACCGATCTGGCGTGGACAGGGGGATTGTTTTATATAGGTCAACTTTCCAACAAGGGGTAGGCCAATTAGCATTAGAACTCAAGGCGGAGAGGGGAACAAGCGTTAGTACCTATAGTTCTACCAACAAGCAGGAAATTTGGCTTCTACGCTAGTGTTTGGTCCTAAAGTCTCGTCCTACAAGCAAGTATGGCTTTGATACCAACTGAAACAACCCACGATTTCCTCAAAGAGAAATCCGCAGATTACATCATAATGTGACAGTCTAGAAAGTCCTAAACCATCACATTATCATTATGCAGTTGTTACCATAGCTCATACAACGCGGATGTACAGATTACAAGATATTACATCACAGGGAACACCACCTAATACAAACTAGAACGGTAACGCACACCTAACGACGCTAGAGTCGATGTAGCGCGTCGACGGGTGAAGCCTCCTCCTTCACGGACATCATCAAAGTTGTTGTAGCATCGGGCGAAGATTCCATCTTCGTCTTCTCATTCAAACTTGCGTATAGGAACGAGACCTCCTAATCCTCCCATCCGCTGCCCTCGTAGTCGTACTCGGGCTCGTCACCTGTTTAACCACATTTCAGTACGATTTGTACTGGCCACAGATACCCATCCTATGCTTTGCATTTGCTTTGTGGTAAGTGGAATGCAAAGGGTAGGGCAAAAGGAATCTATTTATGGCTATAGTTTTCCTATGCAGGTAAACAATATTTTATAAATATAATCATCCAGTTTTAATCTAGTTTCCCGACCACATGACCATCCATTCGGTCATCGACCGGACATCCGGCCAATGGCCAACCACCCATCCATCCCATCCACACACATACACATCTCACCTCGCTCGCACTCTCTAGGCGGCAAGGATGACTCCCTCTCGTACCTTGCCTCAACGGCCAGTGCCGGACCTATCAACCCAGGGGGAGAAGAAGAAAGAACACCTCTCACTAAGTCCGAGGGAAACTGAGCACCATAGTGTTGTCCATGACCGTGGACATGACTATATGTATAGATCGATTGACTCTGCAGAGCGTGTACACCTGGAACCACAGGTTAGCTATCATCGATGATCCAGCTCGTCTAAGCTGATTCTAAACTTCCCCCTAACCGTCACGATGCCACCCTACCACTCAGCCCTGGGGCACCTCGAAGATCCACCGACACGCTAAGACTGTGAGACCTGGATCCTAGCGCACCAAATAAACACCACATTGTCTTAGGAGGGTGTGGGTATCCAGCCCTTACCTCCCTACACTTATCACCTTCCAACCTAGCAGTAGTGGCATCATTTCGCCCAGGGGGTAGGAACGGTCCCCGCCCATACAAGAACAAGTGGTGCATACGAAGGTACTATGGACTGATCACCTTAGCGCAATCAGGCCCTTGGGACTGGACAGGACATCTTCTTCTCGGGGCATCCATCACCCCCGTGCTGACACAACACCTCTATCCCAGGGATTCATCCCACAAAGACACTCCTCCCCAGGATCTTTTCTCAAGATCACATGTACCCGCCACAGGTACTCCCCAGGGAATGCCCAATTCACATCCCCTCGGCAAGATTCATCGCCGGACTCGTCGTAGATCCTGTCCAGTCGACTCAACCCTCACCACACACCCAAGACACATGCCAAGATCTCCCCAAGTCACCATCATGTTATCACGGCACCATGTGCCTTAGCCACCCATAAGCAATCATCCACCAAGCATCACATCGCAGATATATTGCGTAGTAGAAGTGAGTAGCAAGTATGTAAAGTAAGCGGTGTCTAGCCTAACAGTGGGTGTGCAGGGGAAATGGCTGCGTCAAGGTATAGGCTTCACAAGCAATCTAACATGCAACCTATCACAGTTCATTTGCAAAAGTAAAGCGCTAGCAGCTACATTATTGCATGTCTAATAGGATTCTACGAAGTTGGATGGGACGTGGCACCTGTTACGTTGTTAGTTCAAGATCTCTGATGTCCTCGTAGCCATTCTCCTCGGGTCCTGCTATCGTGCTCGGTCTCCTCCAGCAGGTTCTAGTTCGGCCAACGTTGCTCCTGACGCAACTAACTCGCGAGACCGACAAACACGACAAAGGAGCAATCAAAATACTGACACAACAACTAGACTCGAAAGACGCTAAGGACACTAAACAGCGAAAGGACTTAGCCCTCGCGGAGGACATCTGATCCTTGGGCTCGAAAAGACTCAGGGGCGCATGCTTGCTAAGCACAAGCTCGAATCACAACCTAGCTCGTACTTCCTGGGCCGACCGAGTCGACCTGTACGGCTCGAGTAAAATGGTTGAGGCCTGATCTCGACTTAAGCAAACATCATGCAAAAACAATACTAGCCCTCACAAAGTGAGTTCGTTTTCCTCAGGCTCAAAGAGGCAATGGAGAAAGTCGGCTAAGCACGCCTTCGTCATGTCCTCGGTGTAGATGGTTTCCTACGGTCGAATGAGTCGACTCGCACGGAACCGAGGTCACGACATAGACCATGACCTTGCTGACTAAAACGAGGGTCCGGTCTTTGATCCCATCGTCACGGCTAAGGACGGGATCGAATAGATCGGCCGTCGAGAAAAGAGAGTAGTTCCGGTCTCTCTCGATCCGTACGCCATTGTAATCGATGAGAATCGAAAAGAGGGAATGGAACAGAGGGAGAAAGGAAAAGCAAGGGTGGTCTAACTTCTTTCCATGCATGTGCCATGGTGAAAGGCAGGCATCGATGGAAGCAGCACACCAGAAAACACAAGCACTCAGTCTACTCATAGGGTACCTCGACCCGTGTGCACTAAAATAGCACTAGACACCCCTAGGGTCCTAATTAGTGTGGCTGTCTCCACTAGATCCTAGGTGTGCTATGGTCTAAAGTAGGTACAATCATACGAGGGCTTGGGCGCGAAGAACCAAAAGAGAAAGGAAGACGGGGATCCACCTTCTTTTGATCCACTCACCATTGGAGCCGACGGGAATCGCAGGAATGGGATCAAGAGAGCAAACCTAACACTAGAGAATACACAAACAAGAGACGGGACTTTGGTTCCACGGGGACTTCAATCCTCAGGCCAATGCAAACGACGAGAATCAAAGTGACTGGAACCAATGGGGCTCGATCCGCACCTTACTGGATCGGCGGGGATCGAAACAGAAAGAAGAGAGAAGAGCGACCTCCGCATTCACTCGACCGACACGCCATGGCAAAGGGCGGTGGCCGGATAGCTAGAGACACTCGACCTATGCCAACTCATAAGGCACCATGACCTCTGTGCGACTAAACCTGTACAAGGCTATTCCTACCGCTTATAGCGGTGCGGTTGTCACCGCGAGAGCCAAAGGAATGCCGCGGTCGAAACGATGCAAGCATACGAGGTGGCTAGGTCAGAAAAGAGTCAAACAGGTGGAGCCCGATGGTCATGGCAAGGCAACTCACGGCCATGAGCTTCACCTACCCTAGTCGGCACTCGTTGTTCCACGATCATCGTCTACCGATCCTCCTCCCGCTAGACTTGGTCACAGGGGGCTATCGTGTGCGGGTAACATCTGCATCGATATCGGAACTGATATCGAGCCCATAGTGGCCACGTCTTAGGGCTAAGGTTAGGAGCCCATGCTCGTGTCGCTACGGGACCATCTAAACACACTACGACTACAACTATGAGGGACGCGTTATGCTCGGCATTACGGTCACGGCAGGACGAACCGACGACCGTATCATTCGGGCAAGTTGCGATCCCTCGACCGGCTCGATGGCACGGTTCACAGACAAATCAAACAAGGACCGGCTGGAAGGCATGGTTAACCACCATCGGACCGGCTGGAAGGCACGGTCCACCGCCACAACCCAGACACGATGACAACCAACACACAACCACAACAGAGGAGTAGCACATATCCATAGCATAAGAGATAGACTGGCACGAAGGCTCGGCGCAGGCATATATAGATGATGATAAAGAAAATGAAAAGATCTGTGTTGACGTCGAGGATGGCGTCAATCGGGTTGGAAAGGTTCGACCTTGATGATGGCACAGAAGACGGGTCTTCAGCGAAGCGGTGCTGGAGGAAAGTGGGCACGACCTCGACCGAACTGCAGGGCGCGCACAGCCGAACCGCAGGGCACGCACAGCCGATCAGCAGGGCGCGGCCCTGGCCGAACAGCAGGGCGCCGCTGGCCGAACAGCAGGGCGCGCTCAGCCGAATCAGCAGGGCGCCGTCGGCCGAACAGCAGCGTGCCGTCAACCGAACAGGGCGCGCCTTGACCGAACAGCAGCGTGCGGACTGCCGAACAGCAGCGCGCCATCAGCCGAATCAGCAGCGCGCACGAAGCCGGACAGCAGAGCGCCGCTGGTCGAGCCGCCACGCGCCATCGACCGAACAACGACGCGGTAGCAGCGGTGCTGTATCGCCTGGTAACTTGGTGCCTGCGTCGGCAAAGGCGCTGGCACGTTGTGGCAGCAGGCGTCCAGGAGGCGCCTTAGCTCCGGCGGGGGCTCGTAGTGAGGCCGGCCTTCCTGCAACAGTGGAAACAGCGGCACGAAAGCCGGTTTTAGCCCAAGGACGGCATCGGGGATGTAAAGGTGGGGTTTTTGGTGGTGTTGGTTCACCGGGTTGAGGAGAAGAGCTGGTGAGGTGCTGCTGCCGCTGAATCACGGCGCCGGGATGCACGGGCGACGTCGCGGTTCATCCGTTGTGCGACAGCGGTGTCCAGCCAGCGACCGCGGCTGGTCAGCTAGCGACGAGGCAGCGGCCAGTAGGGTACCAGCCAGCCCGGTCGGGCGACGTCCTGGCTAGGTCGCGGCGGCCAGTGGCGCGGTCAAGGCCGTCGGTGGCCTGGGCTTGGCATAGACCAGTGGAGAGAGCAGTGTCGGGGCCGTGGCCAGCCATGGCCTGTCTCGGCTTGCCGGGGAGGGGGGAGGCCGGCTCCGGGCTCTGTCGGCACTGCTGTGTTCGGCCGGGGCGCTGTCATGGCCGGTAGTGGCCAGGGCACGGTCGTGGCTCACTACGGTCGCTCCACGGTAGGATCAACGAGGCGGTGACCGGCTTTAGCCGGCCGGGCTTGGCCGTCACCAGCAGGGGCCGTCCTGGGGGAGTCATGGCTCGCGCCGGCCAGCTGGAGGAAGCCGTGGCCGGCTGGGGCGCGTCGGGCGGCCACCGGGGTGAGACAGCGGCTTTCGCGTGGCCGAGGCGCGGTAGTGGTCGGCCAGCATCGAAAGGCGGCCGGCTGGAGCGACAGCGAGGCGGTGAGGCCGAGGCTGCTGGCGCAGCGGCCGGCTGGCGCGACAGGCCGGGCGGCGCGGCGCTGCTAGGGTGGAGCAGGAAGGGTGGCGGCAGCCGGGAGGAGGAAAGAAGAGGGTAGGCGACGTTCGTGCGGTTTTATAGGGCACCGTGCTAGGGCTTTAGGGGGGCGGTGATCCTCGGCGTTCGTGCCCTCTCTGGGACACGCGGCGCACATCCAGTGGAGAGGCAGAGGGCGGCGCCGGGCTAGGTTGCGTGAGCGCATGGCGGCGGTGGCTGGGAACGCCCGCGCCCTGCTAGGGTTCGGCAGGCGGGGGTGGGGCGGCTGCAGCTGGCCAGGTGGGCCGCGACTCGGGCCATGGGCCGGTGCGCAGGGGGAGGCAAGCCAGGCCTACGCGAGGGAGGAGGGATGGGAAGGGGGTTCGGTTGGGCCGAAGCCCATTCGGCAGGGAGAGGAGGGGAAAGGAGTGAAGCCGAGCTGGGCCTACCTGGGTTCGTCCCATGCCGGGGTGAATAGGGAAGGGGGAGAGGAGGTGGGCTAGATGGGGTTTGGGAAGAAGGAATGGATTTCCATTTTTGCGATAGGATTTTGGGGAAAGATTCCAAGGGATTCAAAGGAATTTTTGAGGGAGTTCAAAAGGTGATTTGAGAGATATTCAAAAAGGTGTTTTGACATGGGATTCAAAAAGGATCTGAGTAGGATTTAAAAGAGAATTATTCGAAAGAAGGATTTGATGGGAGAATAGGGAGAAGGACTTTTCCCTTTGTATGATTTATTAAGACTCGAAAAGGATTCGGAGGTGGAGACAATGGAGATCAATAAGAGTTTCAAAAATGGAAGTGAGGATTCCAAAATGGGTTTGCGAACAAGTTGGGGATGAATCCAAAGGATAATTCGGGAAGGATTCATATAGGAGATTTCGAATGGATTCACGAACGGAAGTTTGAGAGGATTTTAAGAAGTCGATTTCGCTACAAATTTGTGCTCTCCGACACTGACATGACTCAAACCCTAAACCGACTCGATAACACGGGCACACACCTCCAGACAAATCTATATGAATGCAACGTTTCGGAAGCAAAACTCCTACGTTTGACTATCGTTTGACCTAGCGGCTACATGTTCCACACATTGCAGGAAAAAGTTTTAAAAAACTCATATTTTTGGTTACTCAAAAACCTAGGTTGTTACAGGAGGGCAAGGATGAGGCTTTTTCGTTTGCTCGAGATTTGATTTTGAGGTATCAAACTGAGTTACCCCAGGATACCATTAGAGCTATATGCAGTGACAATGGTACAGAATTTGTTAACACTTAGTTTGATACCTTCTGTGCTTCTTTGGGTCTTGAGCATCAGGTTTCCTCTCCCTATGTCCCCCAGCAGAACGGTGTTGTTGAGCGCAAGAATCGGACCCTTGTTGAGATGGCCAGGACGATGCTCGATGAGCATAGGACTCTTAGGCTTTTTTGGGCTGAAGCGATTAACATCACTTGCCATGTTTCAAATCGCATCTTTCTTTGAGCATTCTTGAAAAAGACTTCTTATGAGCTGTGATTTGGACGGGTACCCAAGGTAAGTCACTTCAGGGTGTTTGGGTGCAAGTGCTTTATCCTGAAGCAAGGTAATCTCAACAAGTTTGAATCCAGGTCCACTGATGGTATCTTTCTTGGTTATACTCTTCATTCAAGGGCATATTGTGTACTTAATCTTGAGACTAACCGTATAGTGGAGACCTATGAGGTCACATTCGATGAGACTATGCCTTGTGTTTCTTCTGCTTTTGAGCTTGCAGGAGAACAGGAGCTGGGAGAGACGATCTTTGTAGAGGAGGAGCAGGAGAACGTTGATTGGGGTGATCCCGAGCCGACTCCACCGGCTGCCCCCATCGACCCTGTGACGACGACTTCGACTCACGGACCCGATCCCTCTACCTCCACTACTTGGGGTCCGTTCGAGCCACCTCTCTAGCGAGCACGAGCTGCACCTGAGGGAGCGACAGCATCTGGCGAGGGGGAGGTGACTACGGTGAGGCAGGCGCCCCGAAGCATTCAGCAGATCCACCACCACCCCCCCCCGTAGCAGATGATCGGTGGTATCGACCAGCGAGTCACGCGGTCGCGCTCGTATGAGATGTCTCACTTTGCTCATTCTGCATTTGTTGCGTCTTTCGAGCCCAAGGATGTTGGACACGCACTTTCTGATCCTAATTGGGTCAATGCCATGCATGAGGAGTTAGAAAACTTTGAGCGAAACCATGTCTGGGCACTAGTTCCACCTCCACCAGAATGCCACCCTATAGGTACCAAGTGGGTTTTCAAGAACAAACAGGGTGAGGATGGGATGGTAGTGAGGAACAAAGCGAGATTAGTGGCCCAAGGCTTTTGTCAAAAGGAGGGAATAGATTATGAGGAGACCTTTGCCCCTGTAGCTCGTTTAGAGGCCATACGAATCCTTTTAGCTTTTACTGCTTCAAAAGGGTTCAAACTTTACCAGATGGATGTCAAGAGTGCCTTCCTAAATGGGTATATAGAGGAAGAGGTCTATGTTAAGCAACCTTCCGGTTTCGAGAACCCCAAGTTTCCAAACCATGTGTACAAACTTTAGAAAGCCTTATATGGTTTGAAACAAGCCCCTAGAGCATGGTATGAGCGTTTGAAAACCTTTTTGCTCTCTAAGGGTTTTAAAATGGGGTCGGTAGATAAAACTTTGTTTCTCCTCAAGCAAGGCAATGACACCCTTTTAGTTCAGATTTACGTGGATGATATCATCTTTGGTGGCTCTTCTCATACACTTGTTGCCAAGTTTGCAGATCTTATGAGCAGGGAGTTCGAGATGAGCATGATGGGTGAGTTGACCTTCTTCCTCGGGTTGCAAATCAAGCAAGCCCAGGATGGGACGTTCGTGCATCAAGGCAAGTACACGAAGGACGTCCTGAAGAAGTTTGACATGGGCGAGGCCAAGCCTCTCACAACACCCATGGCGACGACGATTGCGATGGACGCAGACGAAGACGGAGAGCCCGTGGACCGGAAGGAGTATAGGAGCATGATCGGCTCTCTCCTGTACTTGACGGCGACGAGGCCAGACATACACTTTGCAGTGTGTCTGTGCGCTCGCTTTCTGGCGTCCCCTTGGACATCACATAAGTAGACGGTCAAGCGCATCATGAGGTACCTCCGATACACACCTGAGTTCGGGCTTTGGTACTCTTCTTCTTTGACCCTCTCGCTTTGTGGTTATTCTGATGTGGATTTTGCCGGCTGTCGACTTGAGCGCAAGTCTACTTCTGGGACTTGTCAGTTTCTTGGCTCTTCTCTTGTGTCTTGGTCCTCCCGCAAGCAGTCTAGCATAGCCCAGTCTACCACCGAGGCCGAGTATGTTGCCACCGCATCCTGTTGCTCGCAGCTGTTGTGGATGATTGCTACTTTGCGTGATTTTGGTCTAGATTATGCTAGGGTCCCTTTACTTTGTGATAGCATGAGTGTCATTAGTGTAGCAAAGAACCCAGTCCTTCACTCCAAGACCAAACACATCAGTGTTCATTTTCACTTTCTTCGTGGTCACTACGAGAAAGGTGACATCAACTTGCAGCATGTAGACACCCACAATCAGCTGGCAGACATTTTCACTAAGCCTTTGGATATCTCAACTTTTGCTAGGTTGAGAGGTGAGCTTTGTGTTTGCTTTCCTTTTTAGTTGAGGGGAGCTTTGACTGATATGCATATTTCTCTGATAGTTTTGTTTTAGTTTTTGTTTAGCTTTGTATCATAGTTGCATTTGCATGCATTTCATCATGTACTTTAGTGCATTTTAGAGCTTCATGTCTATAGCAATAAGAATGAAATTATGCTCTATTTGGTATGCCTTGTTAGTGCATGATGTTTCTTGTAGCTTAGGCTCTCTTTGATCACTTGATACATGTTATGAGCTAAGCTATTTTTGCAATTGGTGAACTTGACTAATCAACTCTAAAATTTGTAAATTGTTCACCATTGAGATTGACAACTAGCATTGGTAGAATGTGTTGAGATCACTTGAACCATCTTTTGTATGCTAGGTTGCTATGTCTCTTGCACTGAGTCATTCACTTTCTTGGATTGATCATAATGAACTTGTACTTAAAATTTGATCCAAGAATAGTGAATTGAAAAGATCGAGATGAGATTGCATTTGTCAGCACATCACTGTATCGAGACTGCTCCTCATTTCACATTTGAGTTGAACTTGAGCAGTGTAGTGTAAGACCGAAACCAGTGCTTTAAGCTCCCGATTGCTTTTCTTGCATAGGCTTAGCCCGGTTGGAAAGTTAGGCAATGACAATGCTTTTAACCTCTCGCAATCACATGCTTTAAATTTGAACTTGTGTTAATCCACTGCAATCTCTGATAAAATTTGATAATAACACAAGTCTATGCTTTATTCTATGGCATGATGATTAAACTTTGCTAGGGGTAGTTCACCTTTCATACTTGAGTTAGCACTTGCTTGATTTCTTGTCTATTCATGCTTAGTGCTATTTTAATGGTGAACTCTTTTTAAATAGCTTAAAACTGCTCAACATGCTTCATTGTTCATATTTCCTATTCACTTGATCGGTTTGAGCTTTTTGCTAGCACTTGTATTTGTTGCTACACTTTTAGGGCAGCACCCACTAGAGTCTCTTTTCACTCTGATTGCTATACACTTGAAGCTGATGCAGTGTGCATTTCATGCATCTTTAGCTTAGTGTATATACCCCCAGCTCTGATACCTTTTATTCACCCCCTCTGATCTGGTTAGGTGTTTTTAGCTCCGATACACCTCCCATGTGCTTTTGGATGATGTCATGTTTTGTGCATGTGTCAACAAGGGGGAGAATTGATCACGAACACTTCCATTTGGTTGAAGGATGAGATTGATTCATAAAACACTGGGCAAATTTTCATGCAACAAGGGGGAGTCTTGTAGCTAGGGGGAGGTTGGTTGTTGTGCTTCAATTGGTGTCATGAACGTTCACATAGCCTTTGTGTCTAGGCTTGCTTTCAGGGGGAGTTGCACCTTTTCTGCTGCTTGCTAGTCGTGTTGAGCCGTTTTGCCTCTTTCTTGAGCGACTAGCAGTTTTTGGTGCTTTGAGCTTTGAGCTAGTGGTGTTGAGTCTGTTCTACCTCTTCTTGACGACTAGCTGTGTTTGACTTGGTTGCATCGAGCCGTTGCCCATGTCTTTGGGAACCAAGTTTTTGCTCTTTCGATCGAGTTTTTTGCTTCGTTTGGGGTTTTGCTCTGATCTTTTGCTTGGTTGCGTCGAGCCGTTGCCCATGTCTTCGGGGACCAAGCTTTGCTTATTTCAAATCGCCATCTTTCGGCTTTTCTCTGGCTTTTTGAGCATTTGAATGAGCATCTTCTTTTCTTCTTTCTCTTTTGTTTCTTTTATCTTAGTGTTTGTGTGTTGTGTTGACAATGCACTCATCAAGGGGGAGATTGCGAACACAAGGTTAATATGTGCCCTTGTGGTTCGTCCTTATGATGAGTGATTGATCAACAGGCTCACGGGTTGGCATGAGTGTGCAACATGTCTCTTGGCTGTGTTGGTGTGCAGGTGTGGAGCTCGGAGGCAATGGTCGGTGGCGAGGTGAAGGTCAAGTAGAGACGTACCATGTCAATGGACCAGGAGTGGCGAAGGGCGGACGTGAGACTTGGACTGAGGGACCAGAAGGCCGGAGGACCAGTTGCGGTAGCTGGCATTTGGCGGCAACAAGCAAGAGTACATGGGGATGTCAGTGGCATCGGTCGAGTCAAGATGGAAGGCGATGGCGTCGTGGCACCTGGCGGAGGCCGGACACGGGCTTGCATGGGAGAGGCAAGTGTCGTCGGTCGAGTCAGGGAGGAAGGCGAAGGCATCGTGCTTGGCGGAGGCTGGACATGCGTCGACATCGGTGTCGGCAACGGGGCGTGTGACCCACGCTCCGTCTTCGGCGTGGGTTTGGTGGTAGAGCCTCGAAAAACCACCGATGACGGTTTCCAGGTTTGGGTCGCAAAACCTGGGGTGGCCGGTTTCTGAGTTTGGGCCTCAAAACTCACGATGGCGGGTTTGCCGGTTTGGGCCTCAAAACCCGGCGGAGGTTCCTATGCGGAACGAGACGACACGTGGTGGCACCGCGAGGCTTGCGTCGAGGCGAAGCTAGCGGTGAGAAGGCGCGGTGGTCGTCGGGACAGCACATGGCGGCATCTAGGAGCTTGCGTTGCGGCGAAGCGACTAATGAGGAAGGCGCGTGACCGTCGATGGAGATCCTGACAGAGTTGGACTAGAATGCCCCTAGGGCTAGCTAGTTTGCTCTATGTATCTAGGGGCAGAAGGAGTATTGTGTAATAGGCTATAAATAAGGGATGACACCTCTCATCTGTAACACCCCAGTTTTTATTAATTAAAATTTGTTGGAATTTAATTAGGAAATGAAAAAATTTTAGATGAATGAAAAAGTTTTATTAATTGTTTGTTGCATTCGTACCGTTGCATAATTTTATTTGGGTGAAAAAGAATTTATAAAATTCGAATTAGGATCGAATCGATTTTGCTCTAGTTAGAAAATAAATAAAATTGTTAGAAAAATTTTATGAAAATAAACTCAAATTTTATTTCCAATGACTAGAAAAATATTTCTAAAGTTTTACAAAATTTGTTTGGTTTCAAAAGATTTGTTTTGAATTTGAAACAAATTTAGAAAAGGAAAAGAAAAAAAGAAAAAAAAAGGCAAAGGCCACCTCACCCCTCCTCTGTGGCCCAGTTTCACCCGGCCGGCCTAGCCACCGTCTGCCTCTCCCTCAGCCCAACTCTCCCCGCCATCCCGCCGCGCCAGTCCTCCTTCCCCCACCCGGGCCGTTGGCCCATCCACTTCGCAAGCCCACCAGGCCGCTCCGCCAGCCCCTCACTCTCTCCCACTCACCGACCGCTGGGCCCTGTTCGTCAGCTCCATCCCCTTCCTCCGTCCACACGAATCGGACGAGCAGCAGCCGCCACCTCGATCCGCCGTGCGCGCATGACCGAGCTCCCACGCCGCATCAACCGCAAGGACCCAGCCCTCCCCTTCCTCCGGGCGACCTAGCCCAGCAGGGACCGAGCGCCCAGCCGCGAGGACCCAGCCCTCTCCTATCCTTCCGCGAAGCTGCCTTCTCCTTCGCTTGTGACCACGCCCCTGTACCACCGCCCTCCACGTCCGTCATGAATGGCATACCGAGATCGTGCCGGTGTCCCCCAACCCTCTTCCCCCTGTCCGCCCTACAAAGGGAAGCACCAGAGGCCCGCACACACCTGCCGCCACTGCTTCGCCAATCTCAGTGCCTTCTCATTCTCTCCAGCATCCAAACCCGTCGCCATTTGCCGCCATGGCCGAGCAGCTCGAGCTCATCGATCTCCATACACATAGAGCCAAACGCCCCTCTGTTTCTTCCTTTGGCACTGCACACGGATGATGCGTCCAGCTGAGCCCTCCTCGTCGTTGATATGTGGTCGTTCATGCATAGCCCACACACGCCGGAGCTTCGAACTGTCGGCCATCCTCCATGCATCGTCGCCCTCTCCATGGTATCCACATCGCCAAGTTCACAGTAAGCTCCTGAATCCTGTAGACTCCTCGTCACCGTCTCTCAGGCCTGCTAGGCCGCTGTCCGCGCCGCATGGAGCAAGCGCCGACCGTGTGCCGAGCGAGCTGTATCCTGCTACGCTTGCTCTCTCTCCGTGGCTTGCTAGCTTGATGACTTCATCATTACGTGTCTTGGCATTATGGCCATTTTCCTTTAGAAAATCAATTCTGAAAATACAATGGAAACACAAGGACTCATACCCTTCATGGTGGCCTTGGTCCATGATGGACCACTCTCACAAACCCACCTCTGGTCCATGGTTCATGAACTTAGTCCATAGCATAGTGCATGATCACTTTGTGTTCTAGCCCCTCTATTTTCTTCCAATCAAGTCACTATTCTCTGAGTCTAGCGCAAATAGCCTGCTACCCCCTGTCATCTAGGTTTAATTCCAGAAAGGTCCTAACATCATTTTCTTTTTTTATGAAATGAGTTTCTCTTGCTTTAAAAATGTTTTTAAATGTTTTTTTGTTAATATCATAAAATGTTAATGATGGCATAATTCTATTTATAATGTTTTTAAATGTGTTTTGCTTATAAAAATAATTCTAAAAATGGTATCTTTTGCAAATAAACATTTTAGCTCTTATAAAATGATTTTGTGGTCCAAATCTTTTACTTTTTAGTCACTGATTTTGAAAAGTAATTAAAAATAAAATCTTTTAATTACCAAAATGCCCTCCAACTTCAAAAGCCCATAACTTTCAAACCGTAGCTCCGTTTTCAGCGGTTTTCGCGCTCACGCGATCGTAGAAACAAGCCCTATGCGTTAGTAACCTTTTTAGTATGTTTTCATAATGTTTGGTGTAATGCATTTATTTATTTGTATATGTTTTCTTGTATGTTTGCGCGCCCAAAGTTTGTCACGATGGAAGAAAAGTCACCGATGGACCCCGAAGACCCCGAGTTCGAGTTGTATAGTGTTTTCTCACCTGAGGCAAGTGTCCTTGACCATACTTTCTCCTGTATTTATTTTACTTTTGAGTTAGAGTAGTTAGATCCAGTAGTTGCATGCAGAGTCTTAAATTTGAATCTCATGTTAGGGTTTACTAGAACTTGTTCGTATTATCCTTGAAACCTGGTTTGGAAAAAGGGTAGATGTCATGCTTAGCTTTGCAGTCTTGGGATGGGATGGTTATAATTATTAAATCCTGATTAATGATCTATGAAATGGTTACCCTGGTAATGTTGTAGCGACACGGAGAATAGGAAATCTGGGCAGGGTCATTGGTTGTGTTTGATCCTGTGCTGGACCCCTAGGACCTAGTTTTTGGACAAGTAACCCGACAAAACAGCACAACCATGAGGTCTAGAATGGGACGGACCTGGCTAATTAATTAGAGAAGCCTTATGTGGTTATTAGTCTCATATGAACATGGGTACAGAAGGCTTCTTCTATGCAGGATACCGCTTGGTACGGGAGACCGGCTCCCAGGCTCTGGCCCAGTACCGGTGTTATTACGGGAGATAGCTTCTATGTCGTGATGTATGAGAACTAATACATATAGGAGGACTCTTTGTAATGGCTTTGTAGTGCGACCCTGCTATGCACCTTGGCAGTGTTTAGCGTGACAGGGAAATGCACGACTTGTGGGTAAAGATGTGCAACCTCTGCAGAGTGTAAAACTGATATATCAGCCGTGCTCACGGTCACGAGCAGGCTTGGACTTCTTCGAGATTAGTTATGGTTCTGGTTCGGGTCTGGTTGCCTGATTGACTTCAGGTGTGGTTTGCCTGATGGACTTCAGGTGTGGTTGGCCTGATGGACTTCAGGTGTGGGTTTGCTTGGTGGACTCCAAGTGTTGGTTGCACGGTGGATTCCAAGTGTGGTTGCTCGGTGGATCTCCGAGTGTGGTTTTTGCTCGGTGGACTCCGAGTGTTGGTTCTATTTCTAAGGAGAAGGTGGTTAAACCTAGCAAATAGGTGCATAGGAAAATATGATTAATAGGATGTGTCACTTTAGGTGCTCGTGTCAAACAGAGTTAGCCTACCCTTGATATTAGCCTCATGTCACATTATTTCCTACACTTGCAGAGTACATTTTGATGTACTCACCCTTCCTCTTTGTCCCCCCTGCTACCCCACCCAGATGCTGGAGTCTACGACGAGGAGCAGGAGTACCCAGAAGACGGTGGCTTTGACCCCGACGAGTTGTACTAGGCTGGTGCTACCCCTGGTCGACCTTCCTGTGAAGATGGTGTCCAGTTTTCGCTAGTCATAATGAGAGTCTATGTACTTTTATTTTGGACCCGAGGGTCATTTATGTAATAATGTTCGATTATGTAATACAACATTGATTTTGATACTATTATGATGTTGATATATGTATGAAAATTGATCCTTGCATACATATATTGTGCACTCGATTTTGTTCTTAAAATCGAGGTGCGATATCATCCCTCCTCATCTCTTCAGTTGATATTTTCAGACTTTCATCTGTTAGGCTCTCTCTCTGTAGATGCTGTTGAGATCCGCAGAGACTGTAATCTTTCCTCTGTTTACTTCGATTTCAGGAAAGGAGACTGTAATCTCCTTGTCTCCTCGTTGAGGATTTTGGCTGAAATCTTTGTGTTCGCGTTTTGTTCTTCGCGTTCTTCGTTTTCTCCTTTTGGTTGTTTCACGAGATCTTTTGTTTCAAAGGATGGATTGAAAATCCGTTTGAATCATCTTGTGCATCATCATGAGAGATATCTTTCCACCGAAGGATTTTCTCTAATTCCTCACGGGCGCACAGATCGAGCGGATTTCATTTTGGATCTCGTTTTGCCTCTTCTCCACCGATTTTCTTCGATTAACCGATTTACAGTTAGGTTCGAGCCATGATCTCATAGGAGTAGCTCACTAACCTGCTTGTGATCCCTCACACAAAGTTTGAGCCCAAGTGCTTTTGATTTGAGGGAGATCAGGTCAAATCGGTGGAAGAACAGCTCTGTTTCGGGGTGACCGGACGCTGAGGTCGCAACGACCGGACGCGCCCAGTCAGAGTCTGGTCGCTGAAGGGTGCGCTGTCCAGTTCACGCAGACCTGACCGAATGCACCTCTGTGAGCGACCGGACGCGCCCTGTGCCGAGTCCGGTCACTTCCAGAGAGGTCCAGTCCTGACTGGACGCGCCTGTTGTGCTGTGACCGGGCGCGCTGCTCGCTCAAATGGCCGAGCTGCTGTGACTGGACGCTGGGTCTGCTCTGACCGTATGCTCCCCTGTGTAGAGTCTGGTCATGAACAGAGAGGTCCAGAAACCAGTTTTCTGTGACCGGACGCGTCCGATCAGTACTGACCGGATCCTCTCAGAGTCCGGTCAGTGCAGTCGCTGCCCATTTTCGTCCGCGGTTTCTTCGTTCGGCTCCCATTTTGAGATCCGCCTTGTACGTTGGATTCCTGGCTTCCGTGCTATATAGAATCCGGGCTTCCCGCTTTGGCAAATAGCCTGAATCCTCCTCGCGTTGCTCGGGGGAGGTTGAGGTTACCCAAAGTTCATCTAGTCACTAGTTGGCTCTAGTGAACTTGGGCGCGGGAGTTTTTATGGTGTCCCGCTGTGTTCCTAGGGAACATCCACCCAATCTTTTGGGTCATGGACATCACTTGAGTGTTGGCTTTGCTTTTGGGGTTGATGTGGGGATATTACCTCCGTATACCCCCATGGACCTATTTGGGCCCTTCGTCAAGGACAGCCCAGCTCGCGAGCCCCTGCAGCACGCGGTCGGTCTGATGTGCTTGTCAGGGACTCTCTTGAAGCCTTGCACGCCAAGAAAGATCTTAGAGTTAGATCCGGATTCCTTGCCTTAAGGAACCAATTGTAATCTACTAGGATACAGAAACTGTAACCCTGCTCCCCGACTATATAAGGCGAGCAGGGACCCCCTCTCAAAACATCTCATCTCATCCAATCTCACCAGATAATACAGCCACCAAAACACAGGACGTAGGGTATTACGGCGACTTGCCGGCCTGAACCTGTCTAAATCGCCATCTTTGTCCCTGTGTTTACGCTTGAGTAGCCGTCTCGCACTCCTCATCAAACTAATCTACTACCTTGGGCATACCCCTCGGTAGACTGCTGACCATATTTCGTCGACAGTTGGCGCGCCATGTAGGGGGTGTGTGCCATGACATCATGGTTCACCAAGCGGTCATCTTCCTTGACTCCATGATCCTCCCTGAGCCCGGCACCGCTTTCCAGATCGGATCTATGATCTGGACCACCATCGGCGCCGCCCTCGCTCTGGAGATCGTGGAACCCGCGCAGCTTCCTGCACCCGACGCCTCACCGTCCACCCTTCGCGCCATCGTGCCGGCGCTCCGTGCGCCAAAATCTGTCCGCTGCGACGACCTGGTCGAGGCCATCGACCAGGCCAATGAGAGGATCGCCGACTGCATCAATGTCGTCGAGGCGGCTCGGCAGCAGCTCTCCGGTCGTCCTCGTCACCATCGCCAGCGCCAGCGCCGTACGCCGTCGGGAGTGCCCAACATGCGACCCACCCGCCGCCCAAGATCAGATCTATATCTGACTCCTCGCTCCACCCCATGGCTTGCCAATCATGATCTGGCATCGACCTCCATGCCCTACGGGCTACGTGGTGCGGCGTCTACCTTCCAACACCAGGCGCTGCGACAACTCTTCGACCAGGTTGAGCTCTTCAGCTCTGACCAGACTTCTCCGACTAGCCTGCCTTGCCAGGTATCTCCAGCTCCGACCATCGGCATGGTGGCTCTCCGGGAGATCTCTAGCGACTCCAAGCAGGAAGTGTCCATCGACAAAATGGCCTCGGCAACCTCCGTGTCTGCATCTACTTCACCACCCGAGTCCACGCAGACCACGACCATCATCACCGCGGAGTCCTCCACCGACTTTCCACCTTGCTTCGGAGGTGTGATCTTCAACGTCTCCGCCGACAGTGCACCACGGGCGGACAAGACGGACGTCCAGCGTGCCGAACGAGAACAGCGCAACACCGACCACCAACGCCACCGCGATGAGGAGCGCCGCGACCAGGAGCGCCGTGATAGGGGGCACCATGGAGGCCGCAATCTCCAGGAGGAGTTCGACATGGTCGGTGACCACCAGGTGTACACAACCCTAAGTGCCAACCTCACCGTCATCGCCAATGAGCTCTCCAAACTCCACGTCACTCCAGAGCTCGAGAAGATCGTTGCCCACGTCAAGGCCGCCGCCGTGCAGTGCAAGAAAAGAGGGCCCAGAGTTGGTCCCTCTGAATCCTCACACAGCAGAGTCCGGCAACCGAGCCCTCGCCGCTCACACAGGCCGCCATCACCGCCTCCCCGTGATCAGGAGGTCACCCAGGGGCGCCACGACGACCACCGAGCCCCGGCTCCTGACGCCAATGCAGCCACCGCCGACGCTTCGACAGGGCCTCGCCCCTTCTCCGCACGTCTCCGAGCTGTCGACTGGCTCTTGGGCTTCAAGGTCACCTCCGTGGAGAAGTAAGATGGCAAAGCCAACCCCGAGCAGTGGCTAACCACGTACGAGATCGCTATCCAAGCCGCTGGGGGTGGATCAGATGTGATGGCCAAATATCTCCCGGTGATGCTATCCTCCTCGGGAAACAGCTGGCTCCACAAGCTCGCCGAAGTCTCCATCGACACATGGGATCAGCTCAAGGAGGTCTTCATCAAGACCTACAACGCTACCTGCGATCAGCTAGGGATGCGTTATGATCTCGAAGGTGTCTGCCAGGACCGCGACGAGGGCCTCCGCGGCTACATCCGCCGCTTCTCCAACAAACGGCTGACGATTCCAGAAATCGCCGACGCCGAGGCTATCTCCATCTTCTCCAATGGCTTGCGGCATAGGGAGCTCCACGACAAGATCATCCGCAAGAAGGTCACCATGATCACCGAGCTGATGATGATCGCCAACTCCTACGCCGACGCCGACGACGCCCATCGACACCCAGATCACCGGCCCCGCCGTTCATGTTCTCTGGAGCGACCCCGCGATAACAGACGTCGTGATGATCGGCGCAATGAAGGACGCGACCACCGCTCCAGCAATCACAACCGTGAACGCTGCGACGACTGAGACTACCGCCACGATCGCCCAGAGTCCTCTCACCAGAGGCCGGATTATCGCCGCCGCGACAGCCGCTACGTCGCCAGTACAAGCACTCATCCGAAGCGCTCCTACGACAATGACTACGAGAAGCTCCTTGATGGTCCCTGCCATCTCCACAAGAACTCCAAGCACTCCATGCGCGAGTGCGATGTCCTCGCCCAGGCCGTACGAGATAAGAACGAGGACAAGCGACAACATAGCGACACCGACAAGGAGAAGGCCACGGAGCCTCAAGCGCCTGCTTTCAGGCCGCCTGTGAGGACACTCTCCATCTTCGGAGGCAACATCACCATCGAGACCAAGCAAAAGCGTCGCCAGGTTTGCAGAGACATCTCCTCTGTTTGTGCTCTCCAGGATGATCCCGCCAACGTCCGCTACCTCGACTGGTCGGAGTGCCCCATCACCTTCTCCAGGGAGGACCAGTGGTCGGATGACAAGTACCTCGGTCGCTTCCCCTCGTCATCGACCCGGTCATCGCGACATGCCGCTACTGCAAGGTACTCGTCGATGGAGGAAGCACCCTCAACATCATCTTCGCCTCCGCCTTCTGTGAGCTCGACTACTCCAAGAGGGACCTCTACCCGGCGAACTTCCCATTCTGGGGCATCATCCCGGGCAAGCCCTCCATGCCTCTTGGCCAGATCATGCTCCCTGTGCAGTTGGGCACCCCCAACCACTTCCGCGAGGAGTACATCAACTTCATCGTCGCTGACTTTGACACCGCCTACCACGCCATCCTCGATCGCCCGGCGCTCTCCAAGCTCATGGCGGTACCGCACTATGCCTACCTAGTGCTCAAGATCCCGACGAAGAAAGGCGTTCTCAGCCTCCGGGCTAATCTCCACGTGGCATACGAGTGCGAGCAGGAGACGCTCTACGCCGCCGAGAAGCTAGAGCGGATCCAGGGCGCCCAGGCATGCCTCACCGACGCCACCAGGGCCCACCCCAAAGATCTGGAGATCCTTGAACTCTCCGACCAGCGTGCCTCCAAGAAGTCCAAGGAGACGAAGATGGTGGGCCTGGTCGATGGCGTGCTGGAGAAGACCGCCACCATCGGCGCCAACCTCAACCCCAAATAGGAAAGCGCGCTCGTCAGCTTCCAACGGGACAACGTCGACGTGTTCGCTTGGAAACCGGCCGACATGCCTGGAGTCCCCCGGAAGTTCGTCGAGCACTCCTTGAACGTCTTCGTGATTGCCAAGCCGGTCCGCCAGAAGCTTCGCCGATTCGCGCCAGACCGAAAGGAGGCTATTAGGGTAGAAATCACCAGGCTCCTAGCAGCCGGGTTTATCAAAGAAGTGTATCACCCCAATTGGTTAGCCAATCCAGTGCTTGTACTTAAAAAGAATAAAGAATGGAGAATGTGCGTTGATTACATCGACCTCAACAAACACTGCCCTAAAGACCCCTTCCTCCTCCCTCGCATTAACGAGGTCATCGACTCCACCGCCGGGTGTGAGCTGCTCTCCTTCCTCGACTGCTACTCCGGCTATCACCAGATCACCCTGAAGACGGAGGACCAGATCAAGACGGCGTTCATCACGCCCTTCGGCGCCTACTGCTACACCACCATGTCCTTCGGACTTAAGAACGCCGGAGCTACGTACCAGCGCGCCATCCAGGATTGCCTTAAGGACCTCATCCCGGAGAAAGTTGAAGCCTACGTCGACGACATGGTCGTCAAGACCCGCTCCTCCGACACGCTCATCACCGACCTCGAGGCAACCTTTAAGGCCCTCAATAGGTTCAAGTGGAAGCTCAACCCCAACAAGTGCATCTTCGGCGTGCCCACGGGGAACCTGCTCGACAACATCGTCAGCAGCAATGGCATAAGGGTGAACCCCGACAAGACCGTCGTCGGTCTCCGCATGAAGCCTCCTTCCAACGTGAAAGATATCCAGAAGCTCACCGGGTGCATGGCTTCTTTAAGTCACTTCATCTCCAGGCTCGGTGAAAAGGGACTCCCCTTCTTCAAGCACCTCAAGGCGGGCGAAAAGTTCATTTGGGACGACGAAGCTGATCACGCCTTCTCTGACCTGAAGAAATACTTGACCCAGCCTCCGGTGCTCGCCGCACCTAAGGAGAAGGAGCCCTTGCTGCTCTACATCGCCGCCACGAATCGGGTCGTCAGCTCCGTCATCGTCGTCGAGCGCGAGGAGTTCGGACACGCCTATCTGGTCCAGTGATCATGCTACTTCATCAGCGAGGTGTTGAACGACACCAAGGCCAGATATCCTCAGGTCCAGAAGCTGCTCTACGCCGTGCTCATCACCGCCCGAAAGCTCCGTCACTACTTCCAGAGCTCCGAAAGGGTGACCGTCGTCACCGAGTTCCCCCTTGGGGATATCCTCCGCAACAAGGATGCCACTGGCCGCATCATCAAGTGAGCTATCGAGCTTGGCGCCTATGACATCGCGTTCCAGGGTCGCCAAACTATAAAGTTGCAAGCTCTTGCTGACTTCGTTGCCGAATGGACGGACATCCAAACTCCAATACCGGTGGAGGCCCCCGAGCACTGGGTCCTCTTCTTCGACGGCTCCTTGACCATCCACGGCGCGGGAGCTGGTCTCCTATTCAAGTCTCCATCCGGTGAAAGGCTCTGATACGTCCTCCGGCTGCTGTTCCCAGCATCAAATAACGTTGCCGAGTATGAAGCTGCTCTCCACGGACTCCGCATCGCCAGTGAGCTCGGCATCAAGCGCCTCATGGTCCACGGCGACTCCGCCTTGGTCATCAACCAGCTCAACAAGGACTGGAGCTGCTCCAACGACAAGATGAGTGCGTATTGCGCAGCCATCCGGAAGCTTGAGGACAAGTTCTTTGGTGTCGAGTACCACCACATCCTCCGTGATCGAAATCAAGCAACTAATGAGCTGTCAAAGCTGGCATCGTCACGGTCTCCTGTTCCGGTTGGAGTATTCGTCCATGACTTGCTTCAGCTCTCCATCGCTGACCCGCAAAGCTCTGCCGCTCCGATGGACATCGACTCACCGCCTCCACCAGCTGATAAACTGGTCGGAGCTCTCCCAGCGCCGTCTTCGGATTGGCGTGAAGACTTCATCAAGTACCTCTCCGAGAACCTTGTCCCAGCTGACAAGGTCGGGGCCGAATGCCTCGTTCACCGTGCCAACAACTATGTGCTTGCTGACGGCGTGTTGGTGCGTAAGAACTCTATGTCAGAAGTGCTCCAAAAGTGTGTCTCCAGAGAAGATGGCATAGAGATCCTCCGCGACATTCACATCGGCATGCGCGGGAACCACGCTACTGCAAAGACCCTGGTGCGCAAAGCCTTCCGAGCAGGCTTCTACTGGCCATCAGCGGTCTCCGACGCCGAGCAGCTTGTACGCACCTGCGAGGGGTGCCAGTTCTTCGCCAAGCAAACTCACGTCCCCGCGTAGGCCCTCCAAGCCATACCGGCCTCTTGGCCCTTCGCCTGTTGGGGGTTGGATATGATCGGTCCGTTCTGACCAGCCCCCGGGAGCTTCAAATGGATCTACAGCGCCATTGACAAATTCTCCAAGTGGATAGAGGCAAAGCCGATCACCAAGGCCACCGCCAAAAATGCCGCCACTTTCATCGATGAGATCATACATAGATTTGGTCTCCCGAACTCTATCATCACCGACCTGGGCTCCAACTTCACCGGCAACACATTCTGGGACTTTTGCGAAGGACGCGGCGTGTGAAAGGTCCTTGTTTGGTTTTGGTAATTGAGTGACAACTTAGGTGGACTAATATGTGTTTGAAGTGAATTACACAGGTGATTAGTCCACAGGTGATCATGTGTGAGCAACATATGCCATAGAGGAGAAATGGCTTGGAATATGTCGCAAGGCTCACACATGTGAAGAAGGAGCTTAATGCACATGAAACATGACATGTGGTCATGTGGCTAAGATGGTGAAGATCAAGGCAAGACTTGGCTTGAAGGACCGGTTGCGAAGGTGAAGGGCAAGTTGGAGGCTTTGAAGCCGTTGGTACCGAGTGTCGGGAGGCTTAAGCAAGACTTGGCGCCGAAGGACCGAAGCGATGGTGAAGAGCAAGTGATGTCAAGATCGATGGACCATGGAGGCCATGTGATGATATGAAGTGGATCATATCATTTGATGAAGAGGTTGGTGCATGTGTTGCATCAACACATGGAGGAGATGAAATGGAATGCGCAAGGCAAAGGTATACTTATAGGGCATTTCATTTCACCGGTCATAGGTGTGTAGAGAAGATTATGACCGGGTTTAGGATAGATGGCCGTACTATTCAGAGGAGCAAACTTGTTTGCATATCGGTCATCTAGTGCCACTTGAGCGATCTAACTTTGCGATGTTACTAAGATCGAGTGGCGTTATGAGTGAAAGAGAAAATCCTTTGAAAATGATTGTGAAAATGCTAACACACATGCACAAGATGATGTACACTTGGTGGTGTTGGCACATTTGCAAAGGAGAAGTTGTTGGAGTTGATTTGGATCAACACAGAGTAGAAAAAGAAGTTTTTTGGGTGTGGTCGGTAGTACCGACCAGGGTGGTCGGTAGTACCGCCCAAGGGTGTTGCGTGCAACCTTCTCTGTGTTGGGGCTGATTTGGCCTGGCGGTAGTACCGCCATAACCTCGGTACTACCGCCCGCGGTGGTACCGACCAGAGGGTCGGTGGTACCGTGGCCCTGAAGGGTTTTGCAGGCTCTCTGTGTTGAGCTGAGTTTGGCCTGCCGGTAGTACCGCCATAGGGTCGGTACTACCGACCGTTCGAGGTTTCGAGGTGTGAGGAGTTTGGAAGCTCTCTGGAAGTGGCCAGTTTTGGCCTACCGGTAGTACCGCCATAGGGCCGGTAGTACCGGGCTCGGTAGTACCATGGTATGGAGGAGTTTTGGATGCTCTCTGTGTAGATCCAAAGTTGGCCTGTCGGTAGTACCGCCATAGGGCCGGTACTACCGACCATCGGAGGTACCGACCAGGAGTCGGTTGTTCATTTTGGTCAACGCGCCGTGTGTAACGGCTAGTTCTGACACTGTCGGTACTACCGCCCAGGGGGGTCGGTACTACCGACTGAAGCACAGAAAAGGGGAAACAGCTAGTTGGCCGCTCCCCTCTATATATAGTCGTTGGGGCCGGCTTTGGGCCGGCTGCTGGAGCACTCCAAAGCCTTGGTGGCTTGTGTGGATGTGCTTGGGAGCCCTCTAACTCGCTTGTGCTTGCTAGTGTGCGAATCTATTGCGAGTGAGCGATTCTAGTGCGTTGCCTTGAGAGATTGCATCGAGTGGCACTAGGTGTTCGTGTTGCAAGCCGGTGGTGCTTGTTACTCTTGGAGGTTGCCACCTCCTAGACGGCTTGGTGATCGAGTCTCCGTCGTGAAGCCCGCGTGAAGGTTGTGCGTGGCTCCGGAGAAGGATTGTGAGGGGCATTGTGCTCGCCCCGCGGGGATCGCGAAGAGCAACTCTAGTAGAGCGTGTCATTGAGTTACCCTCACTTGTGGGTGAGTTCTTGTGGTGCTCGAGTGTCGAGCTAGGTGTGGTGCCTATTAGCCGCCGAACTACCAAAGTGTGTGGTCGACACAACGGGGACTAGCTTGGTGGCAACCAAGTGAACCTCGGGAGAAAAATCACCGTGTCAACTTCGTGTTCATCTTCTCGGTGGTTTCAAACTCCATTCACTAGCATGTATTTAGTTGTTCATATACTTGTGCTAGTATAGTTGCTCTTGTAATTAGTTAGCTTGTGTAGCATGCTAGTTAACTTCTTAGCTTGTGTAGCATAGAAGTTAATCCCGTGAGTGACTAGTTGACTTGTAGTCTTGCTAGTCACATTGCTTAGTTTGTGTAGCTAAGTTGAGCTCTCTAATTTGGCTTGTGTAGCCTTGTTTTTGAGCATTGCTAGTGAGCTTAGGCTTTGTGCTTTTGCTTAGTGGCATGTGTAGGAGCTCCCCGGTTGATTGAGTACTAGTTGCTTAGGTTTGTGTAACCTTGCAAGCTAGAATTGTTTAGGTGAGCTCTAGCTAGCCCGAAACCTTATTTGCATTGTTTAGGATCTTTTATAAGGTGTCATAGAGTATAAGTAGAGGGGTGTAGTCTTGGCTAGATCGATAGTTTTAATTCCGCATTTGTTTCGGTTAGCCGGTGCAATTAATTTTAGAAAGGACTATTCACCCCCCCTCTAGTCCGCCATCTCGACCCTTCAATTGGTATCGGAGCCGAGGTCTCTCATTTGTGGTCTTCACCGACCCGAGAGGATGGCAAACTATGGGCTAGATGTTGAGTGTCCACACATTTTTGATGGCACACACTTTGCACGGTGGAAAAATTGGATGATATGCAATTTTAAGTTTATTAGTCCTCAAATGTGGTGGATTGTAGATGTGGGCCTTTCTCTTGTGTTGGATAGAAAGAATGCAACTCAAGCGCAAAAGAAATGCCTACATCTCGATTGCCAAGCTACTAACATTTTCTATCAATCTATGGAAGATAACATATTTGGTGAGATCATGGACTTGAAGTCCTCCCATGATATTTGGATTTATCTCAATGAGAAATATGGGGTGATCTCCGATGATGATGTTGATGAGCCCAAGGAGGAGGCGCATGAGGATGTTGAGCATGACCACAACTTGGTGGTTGTGGAGGATTGCTCCACCTCATGGTCAAGTGATGATGATGATGATCAATCCACAAGTTCACTTGACAAGATTGTTGATGATGGGCCAAGCTCAAGTGATGCAATTAATGATTCTACTCCATGCTCACTTGATGATGATGATGATGACGGCTATGAGAGTGATGTCTCCACAAGCTCTTCTACTACATCACATTGCTTCATGTCACATGGTGACACAAAGGTATCTATTGGTAATGTGGTAGTTGATTGTGATGATCCAAACTTTGAGCTTGTATGTAGACTCACTAAAGCTTTAGAAAATGAGATGGCAAAAACAATGAAATTAAAAAATGAAAACTCATTTCTAAAGAACACATGTGAACAACAAAAACATCTACTTTATGTTACTACTTGTTCACATGAGGAGCTTAAATTGACTCATGAGGAACTTAGTGTTGCTCATGACAACTTGGTACAAGACCATGCTTTTCTCACTAACAAGATTTCTAATGAAGAAACTAAAACTAGTGAGAGCTCATCACATGGATCAAATGATCATTTGCAAAATGTTGCTAACCCATGTGATGTAGGCAAGAAGAATGTATCCACCTCTTGTGATGATTTATTAGCTATGCCATGTTCTTCACGTTTAGATGCTTGTTCTACTTCTATGTCTTGTGAGACTAACCTTTTGAAGGAGAACAATGAGCTCAAGAGTGAAGTGAAGAATTTGAGCAACAAGTTAGAGAGGTGCTACAACTCCAAAGTCACCTTTGAGCACATGTTGAAAAATCAAAAGAGCTACGGTGACAAAAGTGGCATTGGTTTCAACAAGAGCATGTCCAAGGGGGAGAGAAAAAGATTGAAGAAGAAGAAGAAGCAAGAACAAAATAAGCTATCTCATTTCATGTGCTTCAAATGTCGTGAGATGGGACATCTTGCCAATGCTTGCCCTAATGGAGAGAAGCTCAAGTTGAAGAAGGAAGAAGAAAGGCTCAAGCATATCAAATGCTTCAAGTGCCGCACTGTCGGTGGTACAAAAAAGGGTACCCCCAATCAACGCAAAACACCCTAACGCTCTATTTCCGTCTCGCTCGAGCCCTCCCAGCCAGGCCTCGGGCGAACATTCTATTTCTGTCTCGCCCGAGCCCTCCCAGCCAGGCCTCGGGCGAACGTTCTATCTCCGTCTCGCCCGAGCCCTCCCAGCCAGGCCTCAGGCGAACGTTCTATCTCCGTCTCGCCCGAGCCCTCCCAGCCAGGCCTCGGGCGAACGTTCTATCTCCGTCTCGCCCGAGCCCTCCCAGCCAGGCCTCGGGCGAACGCTCTATCTCCGTCTCGCCCGAGCCCTCCCAGCCAGGCCTCGGGCGAACGCTCTATCTCCGTCTCGCCCGAGCCCTCCCAGCCAGGCCTCGGGCGAACACTCTATCTCCGTCTCGCCCGAGCCCTCCCAGCAAGGCCTCGGGCGAACGCTCCATCTCCGTCTCGCCCGAGCCCTCCCAGCAAGGCCTCGGGCGAACGCTCTATCTCCGTCTCGCCCGAGCCCTCCCAGCAAGGCCTCGGGCGAACGCTCTATCTCCGTCTCGCCCGAGCCCTCCCAGCAAGGCCTCGGGCGAACACGATCGCTCTCCGTCTCGCTCGAGCCCTCCAGACCTCGGGCATGCGCGCCCCCACACCTCGAGCCTCAACACACGGACCTCGAGCTACTCAAACAGCCGTACCAGCCCATACCACGCATTTAATGCCTTCACCTACTCCGGTCCTGTCCACTAGTACACGACGTGTACCACAGTAACTCGGTGTAAAGGTCAAGTCTCGTTTTCACCACAAGCATGGGCAAAAGGGCACCAGTGCAACACTGTTCGGCCATTCCAGGCACTGTAACTCCTCGAGGCCGGCTACACGCCCCTCGAGCCCTGCACTGTAACCCCTCGAGGCCGGCAACGCGCCCCTCGAGCTCTGCACTGCCACACCTCGAGGCCGGCTCTACGCCCCTCGAGCCCCCGTGGCGCCACCTCGAAGTCGGCTCCGCGCCCTTCGAGCCCTAACTATTTTCATGCTATTGGAGGACAGGTACCCCAAGACCCGGAGGGACCTCACCGCGTACTGTACATTCTGGGATGGGTGCTGTACGGCTCCCGCCTTGTCGCACCACCACGTCCGCGCCCAGGATGGAAGCCACGACCCAAGGACGCCTCAACAGCGACAATCACATCAGCTCCAGTGGCCCCGACAAGACAGAGTTCCTACCCTTCTCCGTATGGGGCACCATGCGCCCCGACACCTGTAATACTTTCGTGTAACCCTGGCCTCCCCTTGCTCTATAAAAGGGGACGCTAGGGCCCTCATTCGGCAGGACGACAAACAGAACACACGAGCCCACACACAGACACGAGTCCGGATTCCGGTCCACGCTCACTGAGCTTGTATTCTCCCCTGTACAAGCACTTAGGTGCAACTAATACAAGAACATCTCCCCCCGCTGGACGTAGGGCCTTCTTTGCCCGAACCAGGATAAATCCTTGTGTCCCCTTGCATCACCATCCAGGAAGAGAAGCACGCGATCATATTACTCGTTGGTGTGATACCCCCGGGTACGAAACACCGACAGTTGGCGCGCCAGGTAGGGGACTTCGCGTGTCCGAGCCGATTTCTCGTTGATTCCTGGATGGCTTCATCCCCTCTTCCGTTCTCGGCTGGAGCCATCGTCTGGTTCGGGAGCCTCGAGTTCCTGGCCACAGGCAACGGCAACGAGCTGACTCTGCTCTCCACGGAGGGCCTGAGCGGAGTGCGTGTCACGCCACCCCGCGCGGAGGGCGTGACGCGTCGCCCGCACCACCACATGCCGCCACATCGCGAGCGGCGCCGTCGTCCTCGTCGTCACCGGGCGCAGGCGGTGCCTGCGGCAAACACCTACACCCCCGTAGCCGGTGCAGGGTCCCCAAGGGGAAACCAGCCCGGCGCGCGGCCGGAGACCTCCAGGACGCACCCGCGCCCGCCGAGCGACTTCACATTCATCATGCGTACGGACCAGGAACCAGGCCAGAGGCCTCCGAGCCGCGCGCCGTCGACGCCATTCAGCCTCCTCCCGCACGGGTCGCGCCGCGCTCGGCGCCAGCGGTTCCCGGTCGGCCTCGACAGCTCTGCGGCTGTATACGCCCACCGCCGCGACGAGCGCCATCAGGACCAGACGATGGCGGACTGGGAGCAGCGTCCGGGCGCGCTGCTGCAGGCCATGGCCAGCCTGGAGATCGTCCACCCCGCGTGTGTCGACCGCGACTTTTTGCCAGCCTTCGAGCCACCTCGGCGGGCCACCGTCGGAGAATGGTACCGCGAGCTGCGGTCCCAGCATCGGTCAAGGCGGCGCGCCGTCAACAGCTCCGACTCCGACGAATACGACTACCACGACCCCGACCTCTGGGATCCCACCAGGGAGTGCTTCCACCTCGAGGGAGTCGTATGCGACACCGAGGACGAAGGCGACGACGGCAGGCCGGCACTCGACCTAGAGGGACCTAGCGACGTGGCCGCGGCAGGCGGATCACGCGTTCAGGGAAGGGACGAACCTCTACCACCGGCTGTGCCGCCTAAGCATGACGATGGCCGGGCGGCGCAACTCGCACAAGTGCAGGAGGCAATCACCAAAGCCGAGGAGGAACGGCGACACCTGCTGCAGCTCCAGCAAACCCTGATGCAGGAACCACCCCAGCCCCGAGGGGCCGGAGCTCGAGGCCGGGCTCGAGAGGTCCACCGGCGGATCCTCGAGGACGGGGCACCAGCGCGCCCCGAGGTATGTTTCCCGCGAGCTGGGCAGAACGTGGTGGCGGCAGCTATGATGCTCCGTGACCTGCCCGCCGTCTCAAACCCCGATGCCAGGCGCATGCTCGGAGAAATGAAAAACCTCCTCGAGACAGCCGCGGTGCAGCAGGCCGAGAGCTCGGCGTCACGCCGACGCGGAGCAGCCTCGGGGAGACCGGCGGACACGCCCCACGACGCTCGCGAGGCATCCGTCCACCAGCCGGACGCCTCTCGAGCTAGGCCGGTCCGCGAACGGATCGTCGACAACCGGCCGCCTCGAGACCCCAACGACGCCCGCAACGACATCAACCGACGGCGCAAGGACAAGGGGGCCCAAGAGCGTGGCTATAGCGCCCATCGAGGGGGGCGCTACGACAGCGACGAGGACCGGCAGGTCCTCGAGCCCCCGGGCCCCCGAGTCTTCAGCCGGGCCATCCGCAGCTCGACCCTCCCCGACCGCTTCCGACCGCCGACCAACATCGTGAAGTATGACGGGGAGGTCGAGCCCAAGCTCTGGCTCTCGGACTTCCGCCTTGGCTGCCAACTGGGCGGAGCGAAGAGCGACGACCGCGTGATCATCCGTCAGCTCCCACTTTACCTCTCGGACACCGCCCGACGGTGGCTCGAGGGGCTCCCGCCGGATCGGATCCATGACTGGGCCGACCTAGTCAGGGTCTTCGACGGGAATTTCAAGGGGACCTGCATGCGCCCAGGCAACCCCTGGGACCTACGGCGTTGCAGGCAGGCGGCGGACGAGCCCCTCCGCGACTTCGCTCGACGGTTCTCGAAGCAGCGTCTCGAGCTCCCCCACGTGCCGGACGAGGACGTCATCTCAGCATTCCTCGCGGGCACAACATGCCAAGAGCTTGTTCATGAGCTAGGACGCTACCGTCCCGGGACGGTCGAGGACCTGATGGATCGCGTCACCAGCTTTGCTTCGGGCGACGAAGCAGTGGGGGCTTTCTTTGGCCGTTCCACAGACAAAGGCAAGGTGGTGATCGCGCCGGAGGGCTCCAGCAAAGGCAACGACGCCAAGAACGACAACAATGACGGCAACAAAAGGAAGAAAAACAAAAGCAAAGGCCAGAAGGCGAAGCGTGGCGCCGATGACGACGACGACAAAGAGGTGCTTGCGGGCACCCTCGAGCCCAAGAGGCCCCGAGGCCCCCCTGACGGGGCTGTCTTCGACCAGATGCTCGAGGATCCCTGTACCTACCACAGGGGCCCCGTAAACCACAAGTTGAAAGACTGCCGACTGTTGAAGGGCTACTACTCCAAGCTCGGCGATAAGAAGGAAGACGCGCCTAAGGGAAAGGATACCGATCGACGCGGCGGCAGAAACGCAGATGGCGACTTCCCCCCGGTGCGCGACTGCTACATGATCTACGGGGGGCCGACCGTCGGGCTCTCAGCTCGAGAAAGAAAGAAGGAGCGCCGGGAAATCTTTTCGCTTGGCCACGACACCCCCCGGTATCTTGACTGGTCCGATGCGCCAATCACGTTCGACCGTGACGACCATCCGGACCGGGTCATAAACCCGGGGGCTTACCCCCTCGTCGTCGACCCCGTCATAGTCGACGTTCGGTTCTCCAAGGTGTTGATGGATGGGGGCTCGAGCCTCAACATCATATACCTCGAGACCCTTGACCTCCTGGGGATTTCAGAAGGACAGCTCCGACCCAGTGTCGGGGGGTTCCACGGAGTAGTACCAGGAAAGAAGGCCCACCCCCTCGGGCGCATCGACCTGCCGGTCTGCTTCGGCACGCCGGCAAACTTCCGACAGGAAACGCTCACCTTCGAGGTGGTCGGCTTCCAAGGGACCTACCACGCCATCATCGGCCGGCCAGGCTACGCCAAGTTCATGGCGATTCCTAACTACACGTACTTGAAGCTCAAGATGCCGGGGCCAAAAGGGGTCATCACCGTTGACACCTCCTACGAGCACGCATACCACTGCGACGTGGAGTGCGTCGAGCGGGGGGAGGCCAACGTCCACCTCGACTCGCTCGAGGCCTTGGCAGCTCTGGCCACCGAGGGGGCCCCAGAAGCAAAGCGTCACGCCGGCACCTTCGAGCCGGCCGAGCACACCAAGCAAATACCCGTCGACCCGACCTCGGCCAATGGCAAGACGCTGACCATCAGTACCAGCCTCGAGCCCAAATAGGAAGCAGTGCTCGTCGACTTTCTCCGTGCGAACATCGACATGTTTGCGTGGAACCCCTCGGACATGCCGGGCATACCGAGGGAAGTCACCGAGCACGCCTTGGAGATCCAGGCCGGGTCGAGACCGGTGAAGCAACGCCTGCGCCGCTTCGACGAGGAAAAGCGCAGGATCATCGGCGAGGAGGTGCACAAGCTTTTGGCGGCCGGATTCATCAAGGAGGTATTTTACCCAGAGTGGCTAGCTAACCCTGTACTAGTTAGGAAAAAGAATGGAAAAATGCGGATGTGTGTAGATTACACTGGTCTGAATAAAGCATGTCCAAAAGTTCCATTTCCTTTACCTAGAATTGACCAGATCGTCGATTCCACTGCTGGGTGCGAAGTGCTTTCGTTCCTTGATGCGTATTCCGGCTACCACCAAATTAGAATGAGAAAATCCGATGAGCTCGCGACCTCTTTTATCACGCCATTTGGTATGTACTGCTATGTTACGATGCCCTTCGGCCTTCGAAACGCCGGGGCAACGTACCAGCGATGTATGCAGCACATCTTTGGCGAGCACATAGGCAAGACCGTCGAGGCCTACGTCGATGACATCGTGGTTAAAACTAAAAAAGTAGGGAACCTCATCAGCAACCTCGAGACCACGTTCGAGTGCCTCCGGGCCAAGAATGTGAAGCTCAACCCCGAGAAGTGTGTCTTTGGTGTGCCTCGAGGCATGCTGCTTGGCTACATCGTCTCACAACGGGGGATCGAGGCAAACCCTGAAAAAATCTCAGCAGTCACGAGGATGGGCCCGATTCGTGACCTCAAGGGTGTGCAGAAAGTAACAGGCTGCCTAGCCGCTCTCAGCAGATTCATCTCGAGGCTAGGGGAAAAAGCGCTACCCCTCTACCGCCTGCTAAAAAAGACGGAACACTTTGCGTGGACCGCCGAAGTGGAGGAGGCCTTAACCAAGTTGAAGGGGCTGCTGACTTCTGCACCAATTCTCGTGCCCCCGCGACCAGCCGAAGGTGACGATTCCCCCGAGCCCCTCCTCCTCTATGTGGCCGCAACCACTCAGGTGGTTAGCGCGGTCATAGCCGTCGAGAGGCACGAGGAGGGTCATACATTGCCGGTCCAGCGACCGGTATACTTCACCAGTGAGGTACTCTCCGAGGCCAAGGTCCGGTACCCGCACATCCAAAAGCTGCTCTACGACATCATCGTCACAAGGCGCAAGCTCCAACACTACTTCCTCGCTCATCCCATGACGGTGGTGTCGTCCTTCCCCCTCGGAGAGATCGTCAACAATCGGGAGGCCACTGGGCGCATCGCCAAGTGGTCCGCCGAACTAATGGGGGAGACCATCACCTATGCCCCGCGAAAGGCCATCAAGTCGCAAGCGTTGGCGGACTTCGTTGCTGAATGGACCGACACTCAGCTCCCGCCGGCGCAGATTCAAGCCGAGCTCTGGACCATGTACTTCGATGGATCCCTCACGAAGACGGGGGCAGGAGCGGGCCTGCTCTTCATCTCGCCCCTCGGAGTACACATGCGCTACCTACTACGCTTACACTTCCCCGCCTCCAACAACGTTGCCGAGTATGAGGCCCTCGTCAATGGGCTGCGCATCACCCTCGAGCTCGGGGTCCGACGCCTCGACGCCCGAGGAGACTCGCAGCTCGTCGTCAACCAGGTTATGAAGGCTTCAAGCTGCATCGATCCCAAGATGGAGGCATACTGCGGGGAGGTGCGCAAGCTGGAAGACAAGTTTTACGGCCTCGAGCTCAACCACGTAGCTCGGAAATATAACGAGGCCGCAGACGAGCTGGCAAAGTTGGCGTCCACACGCGGCACGGTACCGCCAGACGTCTTCTCGAGGGACGTCTTCGAGCCGTCCGTCGAAATCGACCCGGGGGCTCGCACCTCGACGCCACCCCTCGAGCAAGACACGGGGGCTCGACTCTCAGCGCCACCCCTCGAGATGGACCCCTCGACGTCCGCAGAGGCGATGCAGGTCGACACACACGCCTCTTCGTCATCACGGCCCTTCGATTGGCGGACGCCCTACCTCGACTACCTGACGCGAGGCGAGCTACCAGAAGACAAGACGGAGGCCCGACGCATCGCTCGGAGGGCCAAGACCTACGTCATCTACGGCGACGAACGGGAGCTATACCGACGAAGTCCGACTGGAATCCTTCAACGCTGCATCCCACTCGAGGAAGGGCGCAAGCTCCTCGACGATATGCACTCGGGGGCTTGCGGCCACCACGCAGCGCCGAGGACCCTGGTTGGGAACGCTTTCCGTCAAGGCTTCTATTGGCCGACCGCCATTGGGGACGCCAAGCGTTTGGTCCGAGCGTGCCATGGGTGTCAATTCTACGCCAAGCAAACGCACCAGCCCGCACACGCCCTGCAGATGATCCCAATCACTTGGCCATTTGCCGTTTGGGGGCTCGACCTCGTGGGTCCCCTCAAAAGGACAAGTGGAGGGTACACACACATGCTCGTGGCCGTCGACAAGTTCACCAAGTGGATCGAGGCTAAGCCGATAGGAGACCCCACCTCCGAGAAGGCCGTCGAGTTCATCGCCAACATCATGTACCGGTTCGGGGTGCCTAATGTCATCATCACCGACAATGGCACCCAATTCACGGGCAAAAAGTTCACCAACTTCTGCGATGACAACAACATTCGCGTAACCTGGGCCTCGGTCGCATACCCCCAATGCAACGGGCAGGTCGAGCGCGCCAACGGCATGATACTCCATGGGCTGAAGCCAAGGCTGTTCAAGACCCTCAAGAATTTCGGAAAGGGGTGGGCTACAGAACTCCCCTCGGTGTTGTGGGGCCTCAGGACTACGCCGAGTCGAGCCACCGGGTTCACTCCGTTTTTCCTAACCTACGGCGCCGAGGCCGTCTTACCTACGGACCTCGAGTACGGCTCACCTCGACTTCGAGCCTACAACGAGCAAACCAGTGACGAAAGGCTCGCCAACGCCAAGGACCAGCTCGAGGAGGCTCGAGACGTGGCGCTCATCAACTCTGCACGCTACCAGCAAACACTTCGATGCTACCACGACAAGCACGTGCGCAAAAGGGACCTGGCGGTGGGGGACCTCGTGCTTCGACGGCTGCAAGATAATCGAGGGCGCCATAAGCTCACCCCGCCGTGGGAAGGCCCATACACCGTGGCCGAAGTGCTCAAGCCAGGCACATACAAGCTCTACGACGACCAAGGCAGGATCCTGGCGAACGCGTGGAACATATCTCAGCTACGTCGCTTCTACCCTTAAAGGCCTCGAGGCCTCGTTCATTTTATCACTTTGTACAAACATGTCAAAATGAATGAACAAACTCGTGCATTATCGTTCGTGTTGCTTCACATCTTAAGGTAGCCTCGACCCTGCCTAGTTCAGGGTCGAGCCTCCCTCGGGGGCTGACAAGGGGGTAAACACCCCCCAGACTCCGGAAAAAACGCGTGTTTTCTTTTCAAAAATTTGACCCTCGTCTCGACTCGCGCCTCGAGTGAACTAGCGACGTCTAAATCTTAAAGTACCTCGAGCCTCCAGGGTCGGGGGGCGTCGACATAGACGGCCGCCTATGCCCCCGGGCTACGGTGCCCTACCTACGCCTCCCCTCGAGGGGCTCGCGACGTATCAAAGGAGCACAGACTAAGTTAGCAGAAACTCGAGCTTGCGACAAAGAGAAGCGGTCAAACGCATTTGAAAAGAAAACAACTCTTTTCATAAACAAATCACATATACATTCGGGTCTCGACGTACCCTCCTTTATGTCATAGAATTCTTACAAGGGCCTCGACGCCCAAATTTGGCACGCAGGCCTCAGTCCTCGTCGGTGCGGTACTCCTCCCCGAGGTCCACGATGGCAGGCTCGACCTCGACGCCCGAGCTCGAAGGAGGAGGGCTCCCGACACCGCTGCTGGCGTCAGGAGGCAGCACGTCCTCCTCGAAGATCTTCGCGAGCAACGTCCCCGGCCTCTCCATCTTCTCCAAAATCTTGTCGACACGGCGGTTGTTCCACTCCTCATCCTTCCCCTCGATCTCGATGAAGCCATTCGCGACAACGTGGACCGGGAAGCGGAAACCAGAGCGAACAACCGCGAGCGTCTGCTTGATGCCGTGATGGAGAGCTTGCCGGACACGGTCCCGCGCGGCTGTGTCGAAGAAGCACAAGGCGTCGACCAAGGCGTCGCCCCGAGCCATTGCACCTTCTGCCGCGGTCACAGGAGGAGCACCCCACATGGGGCCGAGCCGGTCGAGAGAGGAGCGAGCCCGCTCCGCCACCATCGTCTCATCTTGGAGTTGGTCCAAGAGAGCCTAGTTCATTCCGCGGAGCTCCTCGACCGTCTTCTCGACCTCTGCGCAATAAACAAGGAAGAGTGAGACGGCGGCGTAACAAAAAACTTCGAAGACCCAAACAAGAGCAAGGTGTAAGCCTCACCGTCGCAGTGTTGCCCAAGTGCGGCGAGGTCGCTGGTCAGGCCTTCAGCACGCTGCTCCAGCCTGCGCTTCTCGGCCAGCGTGAGGAGCTTCTCGGACCTAAGGTCCTCGATCAGCCGGCCCGCCTCCACCAGGGCCAGATCCTTGCGGATCACCTCCTGCCGCGCCGCCCCCTCGGCAGCTCGGGCGGTGGCGGCACCACTCACGGCGTCTTCGGCCTCTTTTCTCGCCGCCTCCGCTGCGGTTCGGGCGGCGGCGGCCTCGCCACGGGCGTCAGCAGCCTCCCGCTTCGCCGCCTCGACTTCGGCCCGGGCAGAGGTGGCCTCGCTTCGGGCGTCCGCGGCCTCCTTCCTCGACGCTTCGAGAGCGGCGGCGGCCTCCTCCTTGGATCGAGCGACCTCGCCTCGAGCCACCCGGACCTCCGCCTCCGCCTCGTTAAGCCGGCTCGCCATCTGGGCGTTCCGGCTCAGCTCCGCGCGGAGATCTCGAAGCTCCGCCTCAGCCCGCTCGAGGGCGGCTGACACCTGGGCGGACCGACCCGCCTCCTCGGAGCAGGACCGCTCCGCCTCCGCCATAAGCACGGCCACCTCCCGGAAGATGGACCGCACCTCGCGCGGAGCCCCCCGCTAGACCGGCTGCTCGATGGGAACCACGGCGAGGGGCGGGCTCAGTGGGACGGGAAACGGCCATATCGGTCGGTCGAGCTCGATGTCGGGCAGATCCTCCTCCGCCTCGAGCTGCCCCGACAGCGACCCGCCGCCCGATGGCACGAGCCCCGACTCCCTCCGTCCCTCCGCCGGCGCTTCCTGTTGCGGATCGGTCGAGGGAAGGCTCGACCCCGAGTCCTCTTCCCTTGCCGGGCCCTCCGGCGCCTTGTCGGCGCTAGCCGGCACCTCGGGCGCCGCCACCATCATCGAGCCCGCGGAAAGGAGCGGCCCCTGCTCCACCTCGTTCAGGAGGTCCTCTACCGTCGGCTCCCTCTCCGCCGATGCCTCTCCCCCCTTTCCCTCCTCCGTGGCCCAGCCCGTGCTGGTCGGAGCCACAGGGGGCGCAGTCTCCTCAGCCCCAGACGACGGCGGGGCCGTGCTCGCCCCAGGCGCTTCCCCCGGAACAGCCGTCGTGGTGAGGGGAAGGATGGCGCTCCCAGTTGGCACCATCGTAGGAGGAGGAGGAGGGGGAGGAGGCAGCGCTTCGGCGGATACGGTGGTGGCGGGCTCGATGCCATGAGCTGAGGCCCCTGCAATACGAGATGACGGAGATGTCAGAACCAGGAAGAGTACCTCGACCCCTGTGGTCGATAGCGACGGCCTCACCAAAATTCGCGACGATCATCCGGCCCCCTCGAGCCATGGCAGCTCGGGCCTTCTCCAGCCAAGTGGCTTCTCTAGCGGAGGAAGGTGCCATACCTCGAGGTGCCTGTGTCTCAACGAGGCTCGAGGTCTTGGCCCGCTTGGACGAAGCAAGGTCCACCTTCTGGTAGGAGCGCTTCCCCCTGAGGAGATGGAGATGGCACGCGTCATTAAAAGCAAAGAGGTGAAGCCTCACTACCGACGAGACCCAAGGAAACTACTCACCCGAAGCGGCGACTGGGCTTTTTCCCGGAATCACCGGACCCACTCGGGGGCTTCGAGCCCACCCCACGGCTCGAGCCCTGCGCCTGGGCCGTCTCCGCAGGGCTGGGATGGGGGGAGGGCTCCCGACGCCTCCCATGGCTCGACCTCGAGGGAGAGCTCTCCTTCCGCCCCACATCGCGGGAGGGCGACCGCACCACCCTCGTGCTGACGTCGTGGTGCTCGCCCCGGCGCGGGCTCCGGGACCTGCTCCGGCGCCCGCGCTGGTGGTCGCGCCCTCCCGCGTCCGCCTCCGCGTCCCGGCGGCGGTGCGGCGATGGACTCCGGGGACGCTCGCGCCCCTGGTCACGAGACGCTCGGGGGCTCCCTCCCCGACGCTCGTGATGGCGCGGGCTCGACGCCTCTTCTTGGCGCCCGCCCCTCCGCGGGCTCGACGGCGCCCTTGACGGCTCGCGGGGGTCGGGCCCGAAACCCTTCTCAACCTGTCGACCGCCTCTCGAGGCCTGACCCCTCTCGAGGCCCCCCGTCTGGGCTGACGCGGGGGCGGCCTCCGTTGGCGCTGTGGCCGAGGCGCTCCGGGTCCGGGGCTTCCTTACGACCGGGGGCGCGTCCGGCGCGGAGCTCGACGGACCTCGGGCCCCCGACGAGGCAGGGATCGGCACCGCCTTCCGCGGCTGCGTCCCGCGTGCCCCTTTTGTCGGGGGGACCTCCAGTGTGCCCTCCTGCACAGAGGAGCGGTCAGCCCTGTCATCAACGAGCCCCGCGCGCATCAAGCGCACATCCATCCCCTCGTCGTCGCCCTCCTCCTCATCACCACTCTCCTCCTCCGAGCTCGAGGAGCTCAGCTCGGGGGACCTGTCCCCAGGCTGACGGTTACGACGAGCCTTCGCCCGTCTCTGCTCCCGAGCTAAGCGTCGCAAGTTTTTATTTTTCTCTTTCTTCTTTTTGGCATCCTTGCTCTCCTTGTCCTTCTGAGCAGAGAGGCGCCTCACCTGAGAACCCGCGGCGTCCTCCCTCACCGGGGGCCTCGACGCGCGACAAGTAAATGCCCCCTGAATAAAGGAGAAGCGTGATGAGACAAACCACAAGACGGATGCAAACGGGTCGAAGGAGGAAGAAGGGGGAGGAGGCTCGAGATAGCTCGACTCGAGGAAGGCTTACCAGGTCAAGACACCCCTCGTCGGGTGCCATCGCAACCAGGTTGGAGAGTTCAGGGACGAACGGCCCCTGGATCGTGATCGACACCCGGGAGACGCCCTCGTTCCGGGACAGCCTCTCTTCGGCCATCCTCGAGCGGTTGAGCGCCTCGAGCTGAGCCTGCGGGCCCATCTCGTGCATAAGAAGGGGGTGGTCCGCCAGCGGAAGGACTCTTCGCTGGTGGAACGCCCAAATGACCGCTTGCACGGTCAGCTTCTTCTCATCCACCAGCGTCTTCATCATCTCCATCAGCGGGGCCAGGTGGCATTGCCTGTCCGCCGCAACACCCCAGGTCCACTTCTCCGGGCGTCGAGTAAGGACCCTGCCGGTGTACTGCGGAAGGAGGCCACCTTCGTTCCGCAGATAGAACCAATGGTCGTCCCACCCGGCCTGGTTGGTGGATAGCTTGTATCGCAGGTACTCGCGGGGGACGTTGGCCGACGAGGTCCCCGCCCTCGCGGTGATGGCAAGGGAGCCCATGCGCACGGGCCGCCTCCCGCTGGGCTTCAGGGACTTGATGAAGAGCTCGCCCCGGAAGAGATGGACGAACATCTCCCAGTGCAGCTCCATCTTCAGGTACCCCTCGCACACCGCGGCGAATATGGCGGCATGCGAGATGGAGTTGGGGGAGAAGTGTTGCAGCTCCACCTCGAAATGATGGACCAGCCCTCGCAAGAAGCGGCTCGGCGGGACGCCGAGCCCCATACGGTGGTAGCGCGTGAAGCTCACCACGTACCCCTCCGGCGGGTGCGGCTCCCGGTGCTCCGCCGACGGGATAACCCACCATGCGGGTCCCTCCTCCAGGTTGGGGCGCAGAAGCCCCTGGGCCACCAGCGAGTCCATCTCGCTCTGCGTCACCTTCGACGAGCTCCAGTCTTCGGCCGGCAGCATCTGTGT
This sequence comes from Coix lacryma-jobi var. lacryma-jobi, assembly GCA_009763385.1. Classification (NCBI taxonomy): domain Eukaryota; kingdom Viridiplantae; phylum Streptophyta; class Magnoliopsida; order Poales; family Poaceae; genus Coix; species Coix lacryma-jobi. The sequence continues at coordinate 17,144,355 of CM019831.1, forward strand.
CTGGGCGGCCATGGCGGTGGCGCGGCGCGGATCCGGGCAGCGGACGGACGGCTGGAAGTCCCCAATCGACTAGCTCGAAGGAGAGGGCGCGCGAAGGCTATGGCGGCGGCGAAGGCCAGGGCAAAGTAAAAGGTTCCTTTTCCCCTCTTTCGATATTTATAGGGGGAAATCCGGACGGGCGGGATCTCCCACGACGTAAAAAGGTAACCGAATGCATTCAATGCGCCCACCTAACCACGTCTCGAGCCGGGTGCAGGATACACGCGTTACCTCTCCATTCGCTCCACTACCCGGGCCCGCCACGACCGTCGCTCCGGCTTCACGCCCGCCGCTCTCCCCGACAGTTTCCGCCTAAAAAGGCGTGCCCAACGGGCAGAAGGACTCCCAGACGACGGAGGCTTCTTCATAAAGGTAAAAACGGGCCCCGGCCCTAAGTCTCGAAGCAGCGAAGGCTGGCCCTCGAAAAGGGTTCGACAGCCGGCTTCGAGCACACGAGTCAGGGACACCAAGGGGCGCCACTCGTGGCATTACTCGAGGGCCGAGCCCTCGAGGCCCCTCACGTGTATCCAAGGCAGGGAGCTCGACGTGCAGTGAGATCCCCTCGGAGGGAGGCATCGAGCCACCGGGTCCTATCGAATGGACCCGACACTCCTGCAGACTGAGCACCCATGCTTTATGAGACCGCCTCCGGGCCACAGTCGACCCCTAACGAACGGGGCACGAGCTCTCACTTGGATTCCCCGTTACCAGCTCACCGGGAACCTCGATACTCGCCCACTCGGGGTAGTACGAGGCATCCCCCCTCGCATCCGATCGAAAGGACTCGTGGGATGACTAGCCAGGGTAATCGGCATGCCGGACAGCTCGAGGAGCCGGCCAGTCGGTTCAGCCTGGCACCCCTCGATGAAAGAGGGTCTAAAAACTCGGACAGTTGCGACTAACCTCTTTTCTTTATGTGAGCATGAGATTTTCAGGCCTCGGGTGAAAGCTCGACCCCCATCTCGCCTGAGCCCTCGAGGCCGGACCTCAAACGATCGCTCGTTCTCCGTCTCGCTCAAGCCCTCCGAGCCAAGCCTCGGACGGAGTCTCCCACGACAAAGGAAAGGTAACCGTAAACATTTAATGAGACTACCCAACCACATTTCGAGCCTGTTAACAGGTACACACGGCGCCGCGATCTCCGCTCCCTGACGATTTCCGCCTAAAAAGGCGCGCCCGCTGAGCAGAAGGTTCCCAAACAACGGAGGATTCTTCGGGAAGCCCACGAGGGAGTTCTAACCACTCCCCCATGGTCTCGGGGGCTACACCCGCGGGTGTCGCTCGCACGACACCCACGGATTCAGATCGACAAAACCCTCGAGACCCGTTAGCTATCCATCGAGATCCCAATATGGAGCCCCTGCTTGAATGCAAGCACTCAAACAAGGGCTCGGGGGCTACTGTCGGTGGTACAAAAAAGGGTACCCCCAATCAACGCAAAACACCCTAACGCTCTATTTCCGTCTCGCCCGAGCCCTCCCAGCCAGGCCTCGGGCGAACGTTCTATTTCCGTCTCGCCCGAGCCCTCCCAGCCAGGCCTCGGGCGAACGTTCTATCTCCGTCTCGCCCGAGCCCTCCCAGCCAGGCCTCGGGCGAACGTTCTATCTCCGTCTCGCCCGAGCCCTCCCAGCCAGGCCTCGGGCGAACGTTCTATCTCCGTCTCGCCCGAGCCCTCCCAGCCAGGCCTCGGGCGAACGCTCTATCTCCGTCTCGCCCGAGCCCTCCCAGCCAGGCCTCGGGCGAACGCTCTATCTCCGTCTCGCCCGAGCCCTCCCAGCCAGGCCTCGGGCGAACGCTCTATCTCCGTCTCGCCCGAGCCCTCCCAGCCAGGCCTCGGGCGAACGCTCTATCTCCGTCTCGCCCGAGCCCTCCCAGCAAGGCCTCGGGCGAACGCTCCATCTCCGTCTCGCCCGAGCCCTCCCAGCAAGGCCTCGGGCGAACGCTCTATCTCCATCTCGCCCGAGCCCTCCCAGCATGGCCTCGGGCGAACACTCTATCTCCGTCTCGCCCGAGCCCTCCCAGCAAGGCCTCGGGCGAACACGATCGCTCTCCGTCTCGCTCGAGCCCTCCAGACCTCGAGCATGCGCGCCCCCACACCTCGAGCCTCAACACATGGACCTCGAGCTACTCAAACAGCCGTACCAGCCCATACCACGCATTTAATGCCTTCACCTACTCCGGTCATGTCCACTAGTACACAGCGTGTACCACAGTAACTCAGTGTAAAGGTCAAGTCTCGTTTTCACCACAAGCATGGGCAAAAGGGCACCAGTGCAGCACTGTTCGGCCATTCCAGGCACTGTAACTCCTCGAGGCCGGCTACACGCCCCTCGAGCCCTGCACTGTAACCCCTCGAGGCCGGCAACGCGCCCCTCGAGCTCTGCACTGCCACACCTCGAGGCCGGCTCCGCGCCCCTCGAGCCCCCGTGGCGCCACCTCGAAGTCGGCTCCGCGCCCTTCGAGCCCTAACTACTTTCATGCTATTGGAGGACAGGTACCCCAAGACCCGGAGGGACCTCACCGCGTACTGTACATTCCGGGATGGGTGCTGTACGGCTCCCGCCTTGTCGCACCACCACGTCCGCGCCCAGGATGGAAGCCACGACCCAAGGACGCCTCAACAGCGACAATCACATCGGCTCCAGTGGCCCCGACAAGACAGAGTTCCTACCCTTCTCCGTATGGGGCACCATGCGCCCCGACACCTGTAATACTTTCGTGTAACCCTGGCCTCCCCTTGCTCTATAAAAGGGGACGCTAGGGCCCTCATTCGGCAGGACGACAAACAGAACACACGAGCCCACACACAGACACGAGTCCGGATTCCGGTCCACGCTCACTGAGCTTGTATTCTCCCCTGTACAAGCACTTAGGTGCAAGTAATACAAGAACATCTCCCCCCGCTGGACGTAGGGCCTTCTTTGCCCGAACCAGGATAAATCCTTGTGTCCCCTTGCATCACCATCCAGGAAGAGAAGCACGCGATCATATTACTCGTTGGTGTGATACCCCCGGGTACGAAACACCGACACGCACTAGAGGACATCTCACCTCTATGTGCCCAACCAAGCAATTGGTGAAGCAACAAGATGAGCCTCAACCAAAGCCACAAGTTGAGCAAGAAAAGAAGCCCCAAGTTCAAATCAAGAACAACCATCATGATGGTGACTTGATGATGAAGAAGAAAACAAGAAGGGGCAGAAGAGCAAGGCATCCAACTCATATCCATGATGCCAAGATGACGATGAGCAAGAATGAAGAAAAGAAGAAAGATTTGGCTCACATCAAGTGCTACAAGTGTGGTGATATGGGACACTTTGCCTCAAAGGGTCCTAACAAGCTTGAGAAGAAGGCTCAAGCAACTCATGAGAGGCAAGGCAATGAGAAGCAACATTTGAGCAAGGAAGAAAAGGCTCAATCCAAGAGAGTTTGCTACTCATGCCGGGAAAGGGGACACATGGCTAATTCATGTCCCCTAGGTATGACTTCTAAGCCTATTTCAATTGATAATGATATTGTGCTTAGAAAGGATGACAATGGTACCACATTGGTTGCTATTGCAAAACATCCCGCTACTCATACTAAGGCATTGCCTAAGTATGTTGCACCTAACTTGAGAGGACCCAAACTAGTTTGGGTACCATCAAACCGTGGATGAATGTGTGTAGGTACCATGGCATTGGAGGCTTGATTCAATTGGTTCCATGTTGATCATCATGTGATTGATTCAAGTAATGAAGCTTAGTGCAAATCCATCCCAATGCCAAGTCAAGTGAAGTGAAGTCCAAGTGCTACAACGAACAAGTGCATAAGTTCAAGTTGTGGTGGTTGTTTGGAAATATTTGAAGGCTTGCAAACAATTGAGTTGAAGCTTGCTATTTGATGATCATGAGCTACCAAGGTATATCTCTAGTTGATCACATTCATTTGAGTGCATATGAGATGATTGAATGGATATATATATGCATATGTTGCTTGCTATAAAATGATTGAATGGATTTGATGATTAGTGATCAAAATTGAGTTAGTTTGAATGGATATGTTCATGAGACTTCTTTTAGTAAGTGATTTGAATGGATGTATGTCTTGTGAGATTGTTCAAACAAGTTAGCTTCAAGTTTGATTCAAATTGGTAGAGTATAGCTCAATTGCTCAAAGTTGTTCAATATTGCAAGATCTGAGTGAGCTGAGAAGATAGCCATGTTTGGATGATCAAATCTTTTTGGATTGGCTTGAAATTTGGTACACATGCTCTACACTTATGATATTAGTTTCTGTGCAAAATTCATGATTATTGGATAAGATGTACTTTGGTTTTGGAGTAGATCTTGTCAACTATAGTGCAGCAGTTTTCAGCATGTAGCACTATGGAAAGAATTGAAATCTGGTAGCAATCTAGAAAGCCAATGAAGCTCAAATTTTTATGGCTTCTAGAACACCTAGAGAAGCACATCTACACCAAATTTCATGCAATTGGATCAATATATTGTGAGATATGATTATTTCATTAAAGATGACAGAATCTGCCATATAAGTGATATTTATTGGATTGATCACAAGTCACTTTGATTGAAAGGCCCTCAAGTTGAAATCATGTTTATAAGTGGTTGAGGGACCTATGTTTGGTTTTGATATGAGTTAGAAACATGACAAAGATGAGTACAAGGTCATTTGATTGTGGAGTGTATTTGGCACACAATTGGTACTCAAATTGAAGATCAAGACCAAGATCAAGATAAAGATGAAGCTCAAGTCCTAGTGTTAGTTGAAGATCTTTTGAGAAGAAAGAAAAGAACTCAAAGAAGGATTCAAAATCTCATTTCAAGAAGAGTTCAAATGGATCAATCAATCAAAGTCAATTCAAGTGAGTATCAAGGATGATTCTTTGGAGAGAGGTCACTTCTCCCTTTTGTAGGGGCTTGCCGCCTTTTGTAGGTTAACCAAGCGAGGCTTGGAAGGCTAACATGGAAGTGGTGATCTAAAGTGTCATTGGAGATGCTTAGTTGAAGAAATCATAAGAGATTGATCAAAGAGAGCAAGCAACACCCAAATAGAGAGAAAATCATGAAGATCTTAGATGGTATTCACATGCAAGCTATAATCAAATGAAGAAGCAAGCCAACCACAACAATATAGTGCACTTGATCATTAGTGGTTCTCAAATCATATGGGTGAAGAATGGTATTCAAATTGGTATCTATTGGTCTTCACCAAGCTTTGAAATGGACTTCACATTGCTATTGGAGAAATAATTTGGAATCTATGTGACTATCCTCTTCTCCAACATAGCAAAGGTATCATTCAAATGTGCATGATCATTTCATCCCTTACTAGTATGCGATTAGTGCATATAGTACATGCTTAATAGGATCATGCATAACAAATGAAAAGTTTAAGTTCATAGCCTACCACTATTGCTTGTTTGATTATATGATCTAGTGGTTAGTATATGAGTTTGTTCATGAGCTAGTGAACCCAAGTACTTGATCTAGAAGATGAACATTCAAGTGTCTAATTCAACATGAGTAAGATAACCATTGAAAGATGTGTGAAGAAGCTTACTCTAGAGCAAACCGAGTTAGATATCTTGTGCAATATTGCCTAGTTCAAGTCACAAATGAGAAGCTCATGAAGATGACAAGAGTTCAAGAAAAAGACAATAATGCAAATGGATATCAAGTGTAATCTATCATTCAAGTGGTATCTAGACTCATCATCCCTTCACATGGTATCTATTCAAAATGGTATATGATCTTTCAAGTAATATTTACCAAGTGGTGTCTAGATCAAGATCACAAGTGGTATCCTACAAGATGTCAAATGATCCTCAACTATAAGTGATCAAATCAAGCAAAGCATCCCTCACAAACAAGAGCTCAAGTTTATCAAGTGGATGACCCATGCTATGAACTAGGGGAGGTGCCCCACCTATTGGTATCAAGGTCAAAGATCCTACACATGGTGTCATTCCAACACATATGGTGGTGTCCATCAAAAATGAAGACTCAAGTGTCAATCATCTACCCTAGTGCAATCCTTTGTATCAAGTAAAGCATGCCTTTTATGGTTATTGATGACAAAGGGGGAGAAAGTGCCAAAGATATGATATGATAGGGGGAGATGTAAAGATATGTCAAGGACAAAGAAGGAGAAAACAAAATGGACATGGATCAAGAGGGAGCAAGATTGGATAATGCAAAGGATCAAAATTCTTGGACAATGAGAGCACACAAGTAGGGGGAGCAAGCTCATGAACTTGGTTGTTGCATTTGATATGTGCATAATCATGTGCTTGCTTGCATTGCATAAATTTTAAAATTTTATATGCATGCTTGTGTGGTGTATGCTAGTTATAGGATTTAATTGATGATTTAATAACTAGCATGCATAGGTTGATAGCTAGACTTGTGCTTTTCATGCAAAACTAGACCCTTGCTTCTAAAGTTGATCTCACGGGGTTTTCTAGTTTTTATGATGTCTAGCTACTCTTGGTGCTAAGGAAGGTGTACAACTATGAACTTCATCGATAACACGCTTCAAAGGTTATTCTATACACCTTAGCACCTTTTGGTAGTAATTACTCTCCCACATTTCAATATCTATGCATATGTGCAAGTTTCATTTCCAAACACCTTAGCACATATGTAGGGGGAGCTAATACTACCAATTCGGGTTTGTGCTACTTGTCCAAAATCATTTACACATGGTAAAATAGCTTGGGCAAGCAACATGAATCCAAACCAAGTTAGCAATTTACATTCTTGTGAAGTGCTAACTTGGAATAAGCATAATTTCCATATCTTTGTAGAGTTGTCATCAATTACCAAAAAGGGGGAGATTGAAAGGTCCTTGTTTGGTTTTGGTAATTGAGTGACAACTTAGGTGGACTAATATGTGTTTGAAGTGAATTACACAGGTGATTAGTCCACAGGTGATCATGTGTGAGCAACATATGCCATAGAGGAGAAATGGCTTGGAATATGTCGCAAGGCTCACACATGTGAAGAAGGAGCTTAATGCACATGAAACATGACATGTGGTCATGTGGCTAAGATGGTGAAGATCAAGGCAAGACTTGGCTTGAAGGACCGGTTGTGAAGGTGAAGGGCAAGTTGGAGGCTTTGAAGCCGTTGGTACCGAGTGTCGGGAGGCTTAAGCAAGACTTGGCGCCGAAGGACCGAAGCGATGGTGAAGAGCAAGTGATGTCAAGATCGATGGACCATGGAGGCCATGTGATGATATGAAGTGGATCATATCATTTGATGAAGAGGTTGGTGCATGTGTTGCATCAACACATGGAGGAGATGAAATGGAATGCGCAAGGCAAAGGTATACTTATAGGGCATTTCATTTCACCGGTCATAGGTGTGTAGAGAAGATTATGACCGGGTTTAGGATAGATGGCCGTACTATTAAGAGGAGCAAACTTGTTTGCATATCGGTCATCTAGTGCCACTTGAGCGATCTAACTTTGCGATGTTACTAAGATCGAGTGGCGTTATGAGTGAAAGAGAAAATCCTTTGAAAATGATTGTGAAAATGCTAACACACATGCACAAGATGATGTACACTTGGTGGTGTTGGCACATTTGCAAAGGAGAAGTTGTTGGAGTTGATTTGGATCAACACAGAGTAGAAAAAGAAGTTTTTTGGGTGTGGTCGGTAGTACCGACCAGGGTGGTCGGTAGTACCGCCCAAGGGTGTTGCGTGCAACCTTCTCTGTGTTGGGGCTGATTTGGCCTGGCGGTAGTACCGCCATAACCTCGGTACTACCGCCCGCGGTGGTACCGACCAGAGGGTCGGTGGTACCGTGGCCCTGAAGGGTTTTGCAGGCTCTCTGTGTTGAGCTGAGTTTGGCCTGCCGGTAGTACCGCCATAGGGTCGGTACTACCGACCGTTCGAGGTTTCGAGGTGTGAGAAGTTTGGAAGCTCTCTGGAAGTGGCCAGTTTTGGCCTACCGGTAGTACCACCATAGGGCCGGTAGTACCGGGCTCGGTAGTACCGACCAGGGGGTCGGTAGTACCATGGTATGGAGGAGTTTTGGATGCTCTCTGTGTAGATCCAAAGTTGGCCTGTCGGTAGTACCGCCATAGAGCCAGTACTACCGACCGTCGGAGGTACCGACCAGGAGTCGGTTGTTCATTTTGGTCAACGCGCCGTGTGTAACGGCTAGTTCTGACACTGTCGGTACTACCGCCCAGGGGGGGTCGGTACTACCGACTGAAGCGCAGAAAAGGGGAAACAGCTAGTTGGCCGCTCCCCTCTATATATAGTCGTTGGGGCCGGCTTTGGGCCGGCTGCTGGAGCACTCCAAAGCCTTGGTGGCTTGTGTGGATGTGCTTGGGAGCCCTCTAACTCGCTTGTGCTTGCTAGTGTGCGAATCTATTGCGAGTGAGCGATTCTAGTGCGTTGCCTTGAGAGATTGCATCGAGTGGAACTAGGTGTTCGTGTTGCAAGCCGGTGGTGCTTGTTACTCTTGGAGGTTGCCACCTCCTAGACGGCTTGGTGATTGAGTCTCCGTCGTGAAGCCCGCGTGAAGATTGTGCGTGGCTCCGGAGAAGGATTGTGAGGGGCATTGTGCTCGCCCCGCGGGGATCGCGAAGAGCAACTCTAGTAGAGTGTGTCATTGAGTTACCCTCACTTGTGGGTGAGTTCTTGTGGCGCTCGAGTGTCGAGCTAGGTGTGGTGCCTATTAGCCGCCGAACTACCAAAGTGTGTGGTCGACACAACGGGGACTAGCTTGGTGGCAACCAAGTGAACCTCAGGAGAAAAATCACCGTGTCAACTTCGTGTTCATCTTCTCGGTGGTTTGCAAACTCCATTCACTAGCTTGTATTTAGTTGTTCATATACTTGTGCTAGTATAGTTGCTCTTGTAATTAGTTAGCTTGTGTAGCATATTAGTTACCTTCTTAGCTTGTGTAGCATAGAAGTTAATCCCGTGAGTGACTAGTTGACTTGTAGTCTTGCTAGTCACATTGCTTAGTTTGTGTAGCTAAGTTGAGCTCTCTAATTTGGCTTGTGTAGCCTTGTTTTTGAGCATTGCTAGTGAGCTTAGGCTTTGTGCTTTTGCTTAGTGGCATGTGTAGGAGCTCCCCGGTTGATTGAGTACTAGTTGCTTAGGTTTGTGTAACCTTGCAAGCTAGAATTGTTTAGGTGAGCTCTAGCTAGCCCGACACCTTATTTGCATTGTTTAGGATCTTTTATAAGGTGTCATAGAGTATAAGTAGAGGGGTGTAGTCTTGGCTAGACCGATAGTTTTAATTCCGCATTTGTTTCGGTTAGCCGGTGCGATTAATTTTAGAAAGGACTATTCACCCCCCCCCCCTCTAGTCCGCCATCTCGACCCTTCAGCGTGCTCGTCAAGTATGTCTCCGTCGCTCATCCTCGCGCCAACGGCCAAGCTGAACGCGCCAACGGCATGATCCTTGATGCCCTCAAGAAGCAGCTCTACCAGAAGGACGAGAAGCATCCTGGTCGCTGGCTATGCGAGCTCCCCTCCGCACCCAGCCCAGCCGCAACACCGGTGTATCTCAGTACTTCATGATCTTTGGCTCCGAAGCTGTCATACCAGCTGATATCGCCTTTCGCTCCCCCCGGGTCGAGCACTATGACGAGGAGGCATCCGACTAGTCGCGCTCCGATGACCTCGATCGCCTTGAAGAAGAGCGGCTTGCTTCATGTCTCCGGATAGCCAAGTACCTCAAAGGTGTTCGCCGCTACTACAACCACAACGTCAAGGACAGATCCTTCATCGTTGGTGACCTCATCCTCAAAAGGAAGCTCAAGACTAACGGCCTGCACAAACTCTCCTCGCATTGGGATGGCCCCTACATGGTGAAGGAGGTCACCCGACCAGGTGCCTATCGTCTCTCCGATCTTGAAGGCATCGACGTACCCAACTCCTGGACCATCGAGCACCTTAGGAGGTTCTACGCCTAAACGTCTTGTACCATGTACTCTCCATGATGAATAAAGATTCGCCGATGTGTTCGCCTCGCCATTTTTTCTCCAGCGTGACCACTCCAAACGATCGCCGACCACTCCAAATGATCGCTGACCTCTCCAAGCAGCCTGACTGTAGCCAAAGAAGCCTCAGAGCCGGGGTTGTTGTTACCTCCCTACGTGTGCACGAGCGTCCGCCCTCTGCGCTATAGAAGCCAACAATCCCCCCGAGTGACGACCTGCCCCCACTACGCGTGCATGAGCGTTCGCCCTCTGCGCTATGAAGGAAAGGCTAAGCTCGGGCTGAGATTTCTAAGGCTATACGTCCAGTGCTTGTATACGCATTCTCCAAACGGTCTCCATACGCCCAAGTCACGCCTCGATCAAACCTCTCTAAGAGCAGCCTTGTCTCTGGTACCTCCCTACGCGTGCACGAGCTGTCCGCCCTCTGCGCTATGGGATGCCAGCAGCGGCTCCTTGGGGATTCCTATGACTCCTACGCGTATACGGGCTCCACGCTCTACGATATGGATCATGGGATACCCAAGGCCAAACTGTTCATCGCTTCGGCTCACGACTAAGTGGCCTGTGGCAAAATGCGAGTGAAATACAAAGCACGCCAGCTCGATAAAACTTTGTACATTTCACTCAAGAGTCTATTTACAAACTATTCCTCTCGATACAACCTACTGTTGTCCTGCAGCAAACAGGTCTACATCCTCTACAAGGGCTTCTGTGGCCGGCTCCGCCTTCGTCTCTAGACGCTCCATGTCAGCCTCCGAGGTGTTGGCAGCAAAACCTGCTATCACCCTCTCCATCTCTACTCGCGGGTAATACGAGCGAAGGATGGCGAGTCCATGAGCAGCTACGCTCTGCGCCGCTACCTTGGTGTATGCCTGGAAGCGCCCCCACAGGCCCCGCGCGTTCTCAACGATGCCCTCAGTGATCGCTCGCTCCTTCTCCGCTGGGAAGAGAGGCTCCTCATTGATGCACTACACCAACGGGGCTACCTTCGTCGCCAGCGACCAGAAGCGGTCGTGGTAGATGTCCACCTTCGCCTCCAGATCTGCAAATTGCATTTGCACGTTGTCCCGGTAAACTGCAGATGACATGTCACAAAGATCAGATGACTTTCCAAAACTACCCCGACCGGGCGACAATGAAGAAGCTCACCTCGGTGCATGTTCTGCCACTTGCGGGTCTCTGTTTCCATCGTCGCCTTCTCCTCTTCCAAAAGATGCTTCTGCTCCTCAGCCTGCATCAGCTCTGCACGGACAACGTCGGCGTCAGTTCTCTGACCAGGTTCTACGCAAGCTCCAAAGGAAAGTAAAAATCTTCGATTAACTTACGTGCAGTGACTTCGTCGACCTTCTCGGCCTGCTCCATGAGCTCGAAGTTCTCCTACTCCCGCTGCTGGATGGCCTCCTCCAGCTCCCGTGACCGCGCATGGGCGTTCTCCAAGCTCGCCTCCAGGTCAGCGAACTGGCCTTCGACGCGCTTGACATGCGCCCACAGCCGCACGTTCTCCTCGGCGAGGGGCGTCAGCTTCTCAATCATGAGCTTACGCTCTTCTCCGACCTTGATGAGATGCTGCATAGAGCCGCTGACCTGGTTAAGCACCACAAAAAGCTTCTACGAATTCATCAGGAATTGAAGGATTTCCATACCTGGACGCGCTCCATCAGCTTCTTGGCGTCACCTAAGAACGCATTGGCCTCCACCTCGGCCACTTCTTCGTCGACCTGGACAAGCTCGTCTCCGTCGACTTGGACAACGTGCACCGGTCTTTGCTGGGGCTCCTTCTCTTCCCGGTGGAGCTCCTCCACCTCCGGCTCTGTCGTTGGAGGCTCCGGCGCCTTCCTCTTCCTCCGCTGTCGCCTGCCCAATGACAGGGACACCGCGGGCATCTCTGGATCTGCCTCTGTTTCTCCCGCATCGCCCGCACCGGCATCCCTCACTACTGGGGATTGCAGTGTCTCCTCCACTCCCACAGTGGGCTCGACGACCTCGGGAGCAGCCTCCGCCTCCCTTTCCTTCGCCGCCTCCTCCACCGTGGCGGACCCGGTGCCCTGCCCCTTCTCCGTGGTCGGGGTAGGATCTGGCCCACCAAGTGCATCCTCGCCGGCTGCTCCACAATCCTCTGACGTCCTCGAACTGTGCATTGAACACGGGAAGTTTCAGCGACAATCTTCGACCAGCTGTCAACACATCTTAACAACCCAGAAGAATACTTACAAGGTCGACGTCCTTTTCGCCCGTGTGAAACGCTGGGCTTGTGGCTTTGGAGTTGCTCTGGCTTCGGAAGCCACCCTCTGTGGCTCTGGCACCTTCCGCGACTCTGGCGCCCGCTTCTCCTCCGACATCTTCTGTGTGGCGGCCTTGCCGCCACCAGCCGCCGATGAACCCTGCCCGAAATGGGCGCGTAGTGGGACATCATCCTCACTGTCGGACTCATCGTTCGACCAGTCTGCCACCACCCGGCGGTGCTTTGCCGCCTCCTGTTCATTAATGCGGAAGCCACCGCCGGTCTTCAGCGACGATTTCCTCTTCTTCTTCGGCGGGGGAACTTCACGCTTCCCCATGGGATCGCCACCGGCTCGGCGCCTGCTCGCCCGAGTCTCGGGGACTTGCTCCTCCCTCTGCTCGCCGCTGGTCTCCTCCTCGACGTCATCGTCCTCCGCCACCTTCTCGGCTCTGGAACGCGTCCGCACCTGCTCATGACGCTGGTCGACGCCCTTCGACCAGGCCTCCGAAGGGACCAAAGAGAAGTAAATGTCGCGGTCCTGGCCATTGATCTGCTGCAAGTCATTATGCTGGAACATTCTACGACAAAATCACAAATAGTTGCACTGCAAGAAGCTTACCTGCGGTGGAGGGTATGCCAAACAGTAGGACCTCCTCGGTCTCCCATTGTCTTGCCTCTTATTGAGGTCGAAGAGCGACTCCAAGCGCATCCGTGCCTCTCTCTCCGGGATCGCCTCCGGCGCCTCCCGCGTACCGTCGTCGTCCCCGGCGTACTCGTACGCCGGGTGGTCTCTTTCCTTGCAGGGTTGGCACCGCCTACTGAAGAAGTTCCAGGCGACCGCCACCCCGTCGACGCTTCACCTGTCAATCAGCCTCAGGAGCTCATTGACCTGCTCCATCTCGGTGCTCCCAGGTCGGTCCGACCAGGTTGTCAGCGCCACCGGAACGGACGTAGGGTCACAAGGTGGGCGCGGCGCCTCCTGATGGATGTAGAACCATTTCATCTTGTACTCCATCACCTTCGACTGCAGGGGCATGGCAATATACTTGTCTGCCATCCCATCCCGGAGCTGGAGGTACACTGACCCGACAACGTTGGACGTTCCGCTTCCGTTAATCTTCAGCCGGAAGAAGTGCCGGAATAGGTCAAAATGGGGCTCAATCCCCAGGTACGCCTCGCATAAATGAATGAAGACCCCAATGTGCAACATTGAATTCGGATTCAAGTTGCACAGTGCGATTTGGTAGTACCCCAGCAGCCCATGAAGGAAGGGGTGGACTGGGATTCTGAGCCCGCACGTGAAGAAGGCCTCGAACACCACGAGCTCGTCGGTGTTGGGCGTCGGTTACTCCTCCTAGTACGTCGACCTCCACCCGGCGGTTGGTTCATCCTGTAGGAGGCCGTTCGCCATGAGATCTTCTAGATTCTTCTTCCTCAGGGTGGAACGGGACCACCCCCTGGCCCAGGATGGCTTCACCATCTCCTCCTTCGCCGCCTTGTTCGTCGCCTTCGATTTCTTCAGCGCCATCTCCTCTCCGATGGATTTGGATCTGGATCAGATTTGGATTAGGGTTCAGGAGTTTTGTGTGTGCGGAAGCTGGAAGGTGAGGAGGCAGTTGGGTGAATGCTAGAAAAATGCTCCGACAAGTGAAGGGACGCCGCCGAGGTCTTCGCCTTTTATGTCGTGCGGCGCACCCCTCTGTTTCTAGGTTTTTTGGGAGCCCGCGCCTAACTCCCCCCACGATCACCATGTCGCCCGACGGTTTCCTCGCATACCGCTTCGATGGGTTAATGGGCCGCTACGGTTCTGGTTTGCCACTCGGCCCCACTTGCTTTCCACTGGTTTAAATGTTTCTTCATTAATTTTTGCCGGCATTACTGATATTTTCACTGCAGTCTCGGGGACTGGCCCCACATATCAGAACTAACTTTTTACAGCTGCTTTGTTACTACTACAATAACCGTTCGTCAACTACAGTCATTTTTGTCTTCACATTTGACCCTGCTACCAGGACCATTCTGCTCCTTATAGCAGGCTCAGGGACTACGTGTACTCACATCAATGACTTTCATTTTTTCTCCAGATACTCTACAAAGCTCGGTACCACACGTCTTCAACGCCTATTACCAAGCTCGGGGACTAAGTGGATACACTTCACCTGGCAGTGAATGTATTTTCTCTTTCCCTAACAATTCAAGGATGTTTCGTCAAAGCGGATTTGCACAGACTTCTACTAGGACATTGCTGTTTCTTATAGTCTTGCAAGCTCCAAGTGGATACACTTTACCAGAAGAAAGATCTTCAAAATTTTTCTCAGCACTTTACATCCTTTCGGCAGAATAGTTCCAAATTCTGGCGGATATGACCTGGTCTCCTGTAATGCTCCGACATTTCTGACTAGCTTTACCTGATCGGAGGATCTCTCCAGATGCATTCCCAACCAGACAATCTAGTCAGAGGTCATCTCCAACATCGCCCAGGTCAAGCGACCAGGTCGAACCTGCTCAGAAGGCATCAGAAAGCTCTGCTCAACGGATACAAAGTGCTCGGGGACTAGCTGTGGGGATATTACCTCTGTATACCCCCATGGACCTATTTGGGCCCTTCGTCAAGGACAGCCCAGCTTGCAAGCCCCTGCAGCACGCGACCGGTCTGATGTGCTCATCAGGGAATCTCTTGAAGCCTTGCATGCCAAGGAAGATCTTAGAGTTAGATCCGGATTTCTTGCCTTAAGGAACCAATTGTAATCTACTAGGATACGGAAACTGTAACCCTGCTCCCTGACTATATAAGGCGAGCAGGGACCCCCTCTCAAAACATCTCATCTCATCCAATCTCACCAGATAATACAGCCATCAAAACACAGGACGTAGGGTATTACGGCGACTTGCCGGCCTGAACCTGTCTAAATCGCCGTCTCTGTCCCTGTGTTTACGCTTGAGTAGCCGTCTCGCGCACCTCCTCAAACTAATCTACTACCTTGGGCATACCCCTCGGTAGACTGCCGACCATATTTCATTGACAGTTGATTTTCTAGGACAGTGGCCTAAATATTTTGAAAGAAATTTTACGGCTCCCATTCACCCCCCTCTGGTCACCATTTATGGTCCTTCAGTGAGCTACTCCTCTGAGATCATGACTCGAACCTAACCACAAATCGGTGAAGAACGGGCAAAACGAGATCCAAAACAAAATCCGCCCGATCTATGTGCTCGTGAGGAATTGGAGAAAATCCTTCGGTGGAAAGGTGTCTCTTGTTGACACTTGATAGGGCAAACAGATAAATCCGCAAGCGCACAGATGTCAATTGTAGCTTTCACCCAGGAGTATTCCAAGGTATCGAATTTCCACGAGGAACGTGAAGTGATCTAGTGAAGAACTAAGACTATCCAAGGGTGGATCAAAGGTAGGGGATAAACGATAGAGAGGATAGGTGTGATCTCCTCTACTAAGGCAAGATTAAGAATACTTTACTATAGCTTTACTATGGGGCGTACCCGCCCTGAACTCACCAAAAGGTTGATTAGGCACAAAGCACAACGAGACCTACGATTTAATAACTAAGCCCAACGTGGGGGAATACATAGGCAGACGGGGCTATCACCACCTGTCGCTACCCCAGCTATCCAGAGGCTTAGCCGCAATCACAGGTCAGATATAAACTAAGCACCATGCTTACTCTATAAACTTACTACTCTAATCACTCAAGACAATTAGAGCACCCTAATCAGGCAGTGAACAAGTAAAGAGCAATAATGTAATACCTAAGTAATGCAATAGTAGAACAAAGTACCACACTAGAAGAAGAAGGCAGACTTCACTTGAAGTAGACTCCGCCGATTACAAGAGGAAGGTCGTCGATAGGCCTGGCTCCTCCAGCTTCTCCTCACTCTCTTCTACTCTTCTACTTCTCACTAGGAGACTAGAACTACTACTCTCATAATGGAAGAGAAATGAAACAACACTCTTGTGGTGTGTGTGGTGTGTGAGGTGTGTGTTACAAGTGAGGGAGAGGGGGTCTATTTATAGGCTAAGGTGGAGTAGGGGCTACTCCATTGCCATGTCATCAATCCATGTGACCTTCCTTCTCCTCCCTTGGATGAAACCGTCATTGTAACTGCCTTAAACCAACGCTCAGGATGAAACAACTTGTCCTTCTTGCAAACTGAGTGAAGGGGAGTCGGTTTGGCGCGTGGGGGTTGGCAGCCGCCATTGGGGGGGTGGCGGCCGCCACTCCACTTTGGAGTGGGCCCTTCCCCTTTGGTGTGGGGCCTCTTGGGGTGTATTAGAGTGTGGGTATGAAGCCCTTTGTCCGTTTGATCATCGAAATGTGCTGGGTGAACCACAATCCATGTGATGCTAATTTTTGTCCACTGATTCTTGCACTGACTTGGAATCAAGGGTGGAGAAGGCTTGGGGATGTGTTTCTTGGCCTCTCCCACGGATTGGTGAGGTGTCACCTAAGGTGACATGGCGGGAGCCATGCATAGGTGGCGGGCGCCACCCCCATGTGGGCCAGAGTGGCCCACCTTGCTCCATTTTGCTCTCTAGTGCTTAATTTTTGATATTTTTGTATAGTTTTCCTGCATGAGCAAATATTTCCAAGTACAAGTGGAACTAGGTCAATTATAAACATAAATCACTACTTGTGGTATGGTTTACCTCTCTTTTTGATGGAATGTTGATGGTCAAAATTAATACTTAAGGACCACTGATGCGGGTTTAGCATGAAGATAGATCAGGCATTGCTTCAATGTAATATCCTGCAAAGACTTATATACAAACCACTACTACATATAGAAATGAGTAGAGTTAGAAATTCATCATTAGTCTTAGCCATATGGGGCTTATAGCTTTTCACCTTGAAATATGCAAGAGCAAGACAGAGCAGTAGGTAGAAACTTTATAACTTGCTTTGGTCAAGTCAAGATAATATCTGGAGGTTTTTAAATTTTTGAAAAGAAAACTTGCTTAACTTCTTCAAATGGCACACTCAATTGCTCAGTGGTGTTTAATAAACCTCACTAAGGCCAACAGAGATAGCCTTTTCACCTATATCTAAAAGGTCTTATGTGGAGCTCATAGGTGAGGAAAAGATAAGCAAACTTAAATTGAATATATTGTTGAGCTAGACACTCAGATCACAAGGAGCAACAAGTCATGCAAAATGATCAAGATGCGCAAGTGTGGCTAAATGGTGGAAAAGATATGGTGGAAGATATGTGGAACTCCTTGAGACTTCCTCTTGCTTCTTTTGGAGAGAGAGTATGGCTACCAGTTTTTTTTGCGAAGGACCAAAATGTGTCCTCACATTTTCTATCATGGGACAAATTGTTTTTTTTCATCAGAGCACTTGCTCTCTTTTTTTTCTTCTTTTTTTTTCTTTTTTTTGGTAGCTCATACCCTTCTCTTCAGAAGACTATATGGAGGATAAAGATGAATGTCTCAAAAGATAAGGAGTATGGGGTATGGAAATGGTGGATGCTTACTTCTAGTGTAGAAGTAGCAAAAAATGGATAGGAACGGAATAAATGTGGTGGTTGCATACTTCCAGAGTGGAGAGTAAGCAAATATATGGTGGGTGTACGTGATCTTGATCAAAAGGCATGACAAGTTTCTCTACTCAGATCGATAAGGCCTAACAAAGCTCAAAACAATCAAGCATCTTTTTGGTGGGGTTTCCTATCTAAGGGATGTGTATATATGGCTGCTGGTAGGAATTTAACACCATTGAGGAACTTTTGGCAAGTGTTTTTGAGATTTGCAAAATAAAACTCCAGATTTTGTCCTAACCATTCCTCAGACAAGTTAAAAGAATTACTCTAACCTTACTACATCTAATCTCACAAAAGCATAAACTTGGTTATAGCATGTGCAACCCACAAAAGCTTTAACTTAAGATGAAATCTAATTCTAACTCAAAACCATAGCAGCAAAGATTTATATAACAAGCTTTTGCATAACATCACATAGCAATGATTCATCATTTCCATCAAAGCTTAATCATGGTGTGATCATTTAAGCAGGTTTACAGACAATACTTTTCATATCAGATTTAGTATAGCAAATGTTGTATATATGATATCTAGCAAACCTTATCAACACATTGATATGAAAGCATAAATAACAGTTTATCATCAAAATGTAATGTGAAGATAGAAAAGTAAAGAGGATGGGACAATGACATACCTGGAATGGGGGAGGCACTCCCCCAAGCTGGCCTTTTGCTCGGAGTTGGAATCTTCTTCTCGAATGGGTCTTCTTTTCTTCTTTACTTATTTATTACTACTAAGATGCATGACTACTAAGATGCAAGATTATTTTTTTTGTTTTTTTAACCTATTCTAGATGCATAGTACTTTTATGAGCACCCTTTTTTTATTGAATTGTAAACATGCAGCCTATCAACTAAAGATGCAGAATTTGAAAGGGAAATATGCAGGTGCAACCTATACTAAGTGTATTAAAGCATTTAAATCATACCTCCTTGCAGTGACGAGGTTTAGCAGTCTCCATGGTTGCTTGAACAGGGGTTGGATTGCCCAACGCACACATTAGTTCTTTCATTATCTGTGCTTATTTAAAGACACTAACAAGTGAAAGCAACAGGGTTCTACTATGTCACACCCCAATTTTAAGGATAAAACTGAGGCGGAATACTCATGTGTGCCCAGGAAACAATCACACACATAAGTAGACAAATTACAAGAGTAGCATCATCACATTGTTTATTACATCGCGATAGTACTCAAAACAAAGTCTTACACCATACTGAAACACAGATCGCTGAACTGGTACACAAACTAAACCACAGGGAAACGTCGACTGGGGGAGCAGCTAGCCTAGAAGTCTTCAGGAAAGTCGCCAACTGCACCTTCATCTGTTACCCATCCGGGATTTTGCCCAAAAAGAAGATAAACAACAAGCGTAAGTACTCCACGTACTTAGCAAGCTAACATAGGGTTCATGAGGCTCAAAAAGGCAGACGCTGTCTGACTGCAGTAGCTTTTAAGTTGGCAAAGTTTTAACATTAAGGTAAACGAATATTGTGCTTAACCCTTAACCCATGATCCATTTGTCCAACAAAGGTAAGATATGACATCATAATGTACCAACAACATAAAGTAACAATTGTTAAGTTTCATAGTTCCGCTAGTTTTCCGGGCCGCTCGTGACCGTGAGCACGGCTGTTATAACAGTTTTACACTCTGCAGAGGTGGTGCATCTTTACCCACAAGCCGTGTTACCCTTGTGCCCGAGGCGGCCAACCTCTTGATCCACTTCCGAGGTAGATCGGCAGGGCACACTATGAAGCCTTTCGCTGGTTCGTCTAACTGGTCAGGGCCGCTAGGTTTCCTTGGCAGGCAGATGTAGCAACCCCCCTTTTCTATGGCACAAGGCCATCGCAGCTACACACATAGAAACAGGAGCAGCCCTACACCCAAAGTGGCAAGCCCCTTTTGCGCCCTTTCGGGTCACCGCTGCCATATTGGACAAGGTCCAGTTTACTGAGCTAAAACCAGAGCCATATAGCACTCATGGTAGCACTGTCAATCCCAGCTTTTGCTAACAGCAAGTTTTATTAACCGTTTAACAACGTATCATCATGAGAAACAAATTCATCATTGGACTGGATCAATTATAAGTCAGTTTAGCACTAGCAAAGCTACCCACATGCATATATCCCACGGGAACAAAAACATCACCGATCAAAAACTAAGTGGGTTTTCTAAGGTTGCTCAGTTGGACACATGCATAAATGAGTGATTAAAGTAAAGTGTATAGGTAAACAAGGAGATCCCATGCTAACTTGCCTTGGTTGTCGAAAGGTTGATCCTCCGGCTGATCACTGAACGTGGGGTCCTGGTCGTACCACACTGACTCACCGTCTACTCGATCACAACATCACCACGCATTCCAGGTGCAACCATACACGATGCAAACAAGGCTATTATTAGAACAATACACCAAACAGTAATAAACTGAAATAAAACTTTGATAAAACTGAAGTACGCATCTCTACGATCACAACAAGCTTTGGTTCATCGAAAACGGAGCTACGGCGTGAAAGTTACGATCGAAACGGTAAATATAAAGCCCTAAACAAGATTAACTAGGACCCTAAAGCTAGACTGCCCAAAACAGGCTAACAGGGGTATAAACGGGTAGAGCACTAAATTACGAAGCTAACGCAATTTGAACGGGTCAAATCGGAGCTAAAACGTGAATTTTATAAGCAAAACAATGTAGTGGCATTTCTGTAAATAGACTGAATTGCAATAGAATTTAAATCAGAAATTAAATTGAATTTAAAACAAATCCAGCCGGCGGCTGGACTGCGCCTCATTATCACCGAAACACAGGGGCCTGGTTACAAGTTTTATAAGGCACAGGGAATAGTGGAAAAGGAAGTGCGGGTTGATTCCTGTTTTCCTCGGGGTCTCTTTAACAAAACCTCCCCCGAAGGGGTACAGGCTACGCACGTCCGTCGGATCGCCGACCGATGGCGAGGATTAGCTCAAGGGGCGCGCACGTGCGGGGTGAACCGACAGCGTGCACCGGCCGCGGCGTCGCGGCGCTCGGCGCGACGTCGCGCGCGGTCCCGCCATGGCCGACGCGCGGAGGCTCGCGGACGTGGGCGCAGGGGGCACCCCGAGCCATACCAAGGGCATGGAGGAAAAACGGAGCACCAGGGGGGGTTCTCACCGCGGTAAAAAGGACGGCGGGGAGATGCTGACGGCGGCGGACGGA
The DNA here is from genome assembly GCA_009763385.1 of Coix lacryma-jobi var. lacryma-jobi. Classification (NCBI taxonomy): domain Eukaryota; kingdom Viridiplantae; phylum Streptophyta; class Magnoliopsida; order Poales; family Poaceae; genus Coix; species Coix lacryma-jobi. The sequence continues at coordinate 17,165,335 of CM019831.1, forward strand.
GGAGACCGAAACTCGGCGGCCGGCGAGGATCTGCTCAAGGGAGACGGCGGCGGTTAGGGCCAAGCCAGGCGAAAGAGGGGGAGGGAGATGGATCGGCAACTTCACCGAGGCGCGGCGAAGCTCGAGGGAGGTCGCAGACGGCCGAAGCGGTGCCGAAGCAACGGACCGACGGCGGCGGCGGCAATGGCAGCGGGGAAACTCCGCACGGATGCTCGGGAGCTCGGTTGTGCGTCGCTGCGGGAGTGGGAGAGGGGAAAGAAGGAGCGGGGTGCGGCCGCATCTACTAAATGCACGAGGGCAAGAGCGAGGTCGTGGGAGCGGGCGCCGCACGACGCGCGGACGACGCGGAGCGCGGCGGTTGCGCTCGGGACGGCGCGCGAGGAGGGGAAGAAGGAGACTGACACGCGGGCCCTGGATGTCAGCGAGAGAAGGGAGGGAGACGCAGCGGCGCTGCAGCTGCGCTGAGCTGGGCCGGCCTGCGGGCCGAGCGGGCGAAGGAAAAAAGGAGAGGGGGCCGGCCCGACGGGAAAGGAGAAGGGGGGGAGGGAAAAGGCCCAGCGGCGGGAAGAGAAGGAGGGGAAAGGCGCCGGCGGGCTGGGCTGCCCGGGCGGTTGGGCCGAAAACAAGGGAAGGAGAGAGAGGGAGAGGAATAAATCCTTTTCATTTTATTTTCAAAGCAATTCAAGTCATTTCCAAAAGAGTTTGAATTCAAAACAAATTTTGGCAAAAACCAGTCACTCCAATAAATCCAGTGCATCAGCATGAATGCATAAACATGTTGCCACCATTATTTTAATTCAACAAAAATTTATTTAACCCTAAGTTAAATGCTCACAAATTCATTATTAAAAACATTTTCACCTATTTTGTTTTGGAGAAATTTTTAGGGTGTTACAACTCTACCCCCCTTAAGATGAATCTCGTCCTCGAGATTTGACTGGAGCTTACTCAAACAACTGGGGATAAGACTTCTGAAGATCTTCTTCTCTTTCCCAGGTAGCCTCTTCTTCTGTATACCGGTTCCACTGAACCTTGCACATCTTGATAACTCGGCTCCTGGTAACTCTTTCTGCTGTTTCCAAGATCTTGACAGGGTACTCTTCATAAGTAAGGTCTTCACCTATCTTGATCTCTTCCAGAGAAACTTGCTCTTCAGGCCTCCTCAAGCATTTCTTTAGCTGAGAAACATGGAACACATCATGCACACCTGACAGCCTCTCAGGTAACTCGAGTTGATAGGCCACTTCTCCACGTCTGGCTAAGATTCGGAAAGGACCTATGTATCTGGGTGCCAACTTTCCCTTCATGTTGAACCTCTTTACGCTTCTCATGGGTGACACTTTCAAATACACATAGTCTCCCACTTTGAAAACTAAATCCCTCCTGCGAGTATCTGCATAACTCTTCTGTCGGGATTGAGCTACCCTTAGGTTATCTCGGATCATCCTTACTTGTTCTTCAGCATTCCTAAGGACATCCGGTCCGAACACTTGAGTTTCTCCTGTCTGATTCCAGAACAAAGGAGTTCTACACTTTCGCCCATACAAAGCTTCGAAAGGAGCCATTTTCAGACTCTTCTGGTGACTGTTGTTGTATGAGAATTCAGCATATGGCAGGCTTTTATCCCAACTAGTCCCATGCTGAAGGGCACATGCTCTCAACATGTCCTCCAAGATCTGGTTTATCCTTTCAGTCTGCCCATCTGTCTGTGGGTGATATGCAGAACTGAAAGTCAGCTCAGTTCCCAAGGATTGATGTACTTGATACCAAAAGTGAGAAGTGAACTGTGTCCCTCTGTCAGACACTATTTTCTTTGGAACACCATGCAGAGACACAATCCTCTCCATGTACAGTTCTGCTAACCTTGCCCCAGAATAAGTGGTCTTAACTGGTAGGAAGTGAGCGACCTTAGTGAGACGGTCGACTATTACCCATATAGAGTCATAGCCTCTTTGTGTACGGGGTAATCCAGTGATAAAGTCCATTCCCACTTCTTCCCATTTCCACTCGGGTATCTGCATAGGCTGTAACAGTCCTGCTGGCCTTTGATGTTCAGCTTTGACCTTCTGACAGGTGTCACATAGAGCCACATATTCTGCTACATCTCGTTTCATACCATACCACCAGTATTTTTCTTTCAGGTCCAAGTACATTTTGGTGCTACCGGGGTGAATGGAATAGGCAGATTCGTGTGCATCCCGCAAAATGGCATCACGGATAGCTTTCACATCGGGCACACAAATCCTCTTTCCAAACCAAAGAGTCCCATTATCATCCATCCGGAATCCTGGTGCCTTTCCAAGCACTATGTTTTCTGCTATCTCTTTCAACTTCTCATCTTTCAACTGACCCTCACGGATTTCTTTCTCCAAGGTAGGTTCAACTGACATTTCCACCACATTGTTGGCAAAACATAGATTAAGGTATGCCATTTCAGCTCTCAACTCTGCTGACATGCGTTCCACTTGCAGACCGTTTGCGTAAGTTTTTCTACTCAAGGCATCGGCCACGACATTGGCCTTTCCCGGGTGATAATGCACCTCTAGGTCATAGTCTTTGATCAGTTCTAGCCAACGGCGTTGCCTCAAGTTCAGATCTGACTGGGTGAATATATACTTCAGACTTTTATGATCCGTATACACGTCACACTTATGCCCAACCAGATAATGTCTCCATATCTTCAGAGCATGGACCACAGCTGCTAACTCCAAATCATGAGTTGGATAGTTCACCTCGTGTTTCCTCAGTTGTCTAGATGCGTAGGCCACTACTCTTCCTTCTTGCATTAGAACACATCCAAGTCCCAGACGAGATGCATCGCAATAGATGGAGAAGCTTTTATTCAAGTCTGGCAGAACTAGGACTGGTGCTGAGGTCAATCTCTTCTTAAACTCTTCAAAGTTTGCTTGGCATTTATCAGACCACACAAACTTAGCGTTCTTCTCTAACAAGGCAGTCATAGGCTTTGCGAGCTTGGAGAATCCTTCAATGAACCTTCTATAATACCCGGCCAAACCCAGGAAACTTCGGATTTCACTGGCATTAGTTGGCGGATTCCAATCCAACACATCTTGCACCTTGCTAGGATCAACGGATATACCTCCGTTAGAGACAACATGCCCTAAGAAAGAGACTTCTTTCAGCCAAAATTCACACTTGCTCCTCTTGGCATAGAGCTGATGCTCTCTTAACTTCTGCAGAACCATCCTCAGATGTTCCGCGTGTTCCTCCTCTGTTTTAGAGAACACTAGAATGTCATCTATGAACACCACCACAAACTTATCTAGGTATTCCATGAACACTTTATTCATCAGATACATGAAGTAGGCTGGGGCATTGGTCAGACCAAAAGACATCACTGTATACTCATACAGTCCATACCGCGTGGTGAAGGCGGTCTTAGGAATGTCTGAGTTCCGGATTTTCAACTGGTGATACCCAGATCGGAGATCTATTTTAGAGAACACACATGCTCCTCTAAGTTGGTCAAATAGATCGTCTATCCGGGGTAGAGGGTATTTGTTTTTAATGGTAACCTCATTTAAAGACCTATAATCCACACACATCCTCTGGCTACCATCTTTCTTATCCACAAAGATCACTGGTGCTCCCCAAGGAGAAGCACTAGGACGTATATACCCTTTCTCTAACAACTCCTTAAGCTGTTTCTTAAGTTCTTCTAATTCATTTACCCCCATTCTATATGGTCTTTTTGATATTGGTGCAGTTCCAGGCAGTAATTCAATAATGAACTCAACATCGCGATCAGGTGGCATACCTGGCAGATCATCCGGAAAGACATCAGGGAACTCGTCCACCACCCGATCTTGCTCTGCACCACTAGCATCCATCTGGTTGACCGTGGCAGTTGGCTGCTCTTTTAACACCACTTGCACACAGATTCTGTCTCCCTTAGGTGTAGTTACAACAACTGACCTTTCTTGACACTGATTGACAGCCCCATGTTGCTTCATCCAGTCCATACCCAAGATGAGATCTATACCTGCTGTTCTTAGCACTATAGGCTTTACTTTAAAGTCTACCCCCCTTAGGCTGACACTAGAGGTGGGGCTCCAAAAACTTGCAGGCATACTACCCCCTGGTGAGTTTACTATGATTGTTTCTTTCATGGCACATAAAGGCACACCATGCATTCTAACAAACGACTGTGAAATGAAAGAATGCGAAGCACCAGAATCAAAAAGTATGGTTGCTGGGATTGAGTTGATGCTGAACGTACCCATCATAACATCCGGTGCATCCAGAGCAGTATCGGCAGCTACATGATTCACCCGTCCAGTGTGAGGTGGGCGAGCATTCTGCTTCTGAGCTCCTGCCTGGTTCTGTGGGGCCTGGGGATTCTGCTTCTTGGGGCACTGGTGAGCGTAGTGTCCTGACTCCCCGCAACGGTAACATGCGTTGGGGTTCTGCTGAGCTGCATTCTTCATGGGAGCGGAGTTGGGTGCTCCCTGGCGTGATGCTTGGCTGCTCTGCTGTTGCTGGTACCTCTGACCTCCTGGCTGCTGCTGGTAGCGCTGACCACCTGACTGCTGCTGGTGTGGAAGGCGCTGTTGGTTCTGGTTGCCCTGGGGGTACTGTCCTCTGTTCCACTGGTTGCCTTGACTCCTCTGGGGGTAACCTTGCTGTGGGATGATTCGGGGACGAGTGTTGCTCCCCGATGACTGGCCTTGGAAGCTTCTTTTCTTTGCCTCCATTTCCTTCCTCTTGTTGTCAATAACTATCGCCCTATTGACCAGGGCCTGATAGTTCGGGTAGGTGTTGGACATCAACTGGAGTTGCAACCCATCATACAGACCATTCAAGAAACGGCGCTGTTTGTCCTTGTCGTTAGCCACATCCTGAGGGGCATAACGCGATAGCTGTGCAAACTTGTCGCGATACTGCGCCACTGACATGGACCCTTGCTTCAGAGAGCGGAACTCCTCTTGCTTCAGTTCCACGAGACCATCTGGGATGTGATAGGATCGGAAGTTCTCCTTGAACTCCTGCCATGTAACAATGGGGGCATCTTGGGGACGGCCAAACATGAACGCATCCCACCAGTCCTGTGCAGCTCCCTGCAGTTGCCCAGAAGCGTAGAGCACCTTCTCATAATCGGTGCACTGGGCGATGTTCAGCTGTTTTTCCACTGCACGGAGCCAGTCATCCGCCTCCAGTGGTTCAGAGGCGTGAGAGAACACTGGTGGATGGCCCTTCAGGAATTCTCCTCGACGGTCCCTGACTTGAAGAGGTTGAGGTGCGGCAGCGGGCGCCTGATCCAGGCGGTTCATCATGGCGTGCATCAGTTGATTCTGCGTGGCCATCAACTGCTCGATGGTCACTGGCGGCGGTGGCGGTGGCGGGTCCATAGGAGCACCACGCCCACGGCCACGGCCTCTCCCGCGTCCACCCCTTGCTGCCATCTGCTCACCAACAAATGCGCAAGAGTTAGACCTTTATATCCAACATAGAAAGTATATATGACCTAAATGAACATTGCTGAAATTTTCGGTGCACAATCTTGTCAACAGCAGCACACCAAAACGACCATAACTCGAGCTACAGAAATCCAACGGGGATGAACCAGACATCGTTGGAAAGTTTAAGAAACCAGCTACAACTTTCATATAGAACACTTCTTCAGATTCGGCCAGATTCTGGGCCGAAAACAGCATTGAACAGAACCTGTTCTGGGCGACAGACTGCGTAGAAACATCGACTTTAAACAGGCATATCTCCCAGATCCGAACAGATAAAGACTTGGTTCCAGATTTGTTTGAAAGGTACATCAGTCTAGATACTCCCACAAAAATTTCACAATTTTTGGGGTCACGGATTAAGAGATACACAGATTTAAACATAGGCTGCTCCAGAAAACAGCAACACAGACAAAGGAGGTAAGCAACTTTATATGCCACAAGAAGGTGTTTAACTTGGAGAAGCACGGACATAACCCATACTTCACATCACACAGACAAAGATCCAAACAAACATAGTTCACTAACATAAGTAACACAAACACCACAGGTTCACATAACACAAACTGAATTTAAAACAACGTGTCTAAACGAGATAACTGATCCTGGTAGGCAAGCTACTGGGCTCCACCGGGGGCATCGTTGGCTCTATACTTCTTCTTGTAAACAGCTGCATAGTCTAGCTCACCGCGAAGGTAATCCACTTCGCGCTCCAAACGCCTTATCACCTTCTGAGCCGCACGCAGGTCATCTTGCACCTTGTCGGCCTTCCTATGCACCTCGTAGGCATGCTGAGCAGTAGAGACCAGAACCGGGTACTCCACTGGTGGTAGCAGGGTTCGCCACGAGCCCTCCATGTCACTTTGGGGCAGGTAGCGGTAGCGATCATTCCTCATCCTCTGGAAGCGAAGGCCATGGTAGTGCAGGTAGGCATCCTGCGCTGCGTCCTCCATACTCGCGAGGGCATCACTACGCTTGGTGGTAGTCCTGTGAGCTGACTCTATGACATGAGCTTGATCAGCAGCTTTCCAACCTGTAACCATCAGGTCGGACTTCCAGTATGTAGCTTCCAACGGGTGGGTGTACTCTCCGCAGTGGTATTGGAGTTTAGCCTCCATGTCCGGGTAGTACTCCTCCAGCAGACGAACCAGCATACTATGGTAGTACGCTGTCTCGTCGGGCTTCTTAAACATGAAGCGACGATCCCAACCAAGGTCTTCCACCACCTGCGCTGCCGGGGAGGCAGGGGGTGCTGGTGCCGAAGCTGACGAAGCGGCGGGAGAGTGTACCACCGGGTATACTGGCACGAAGGCTGGCGCCGCAGGAGCTGGTGGAGCGTCAGGTGCTGCAGGAGCGGGTGCCTCTGGAGCAGGGACCTCAGGCGTTGGCGCCTCAGGCTCAGGCTCCACTGGGACTGGCACCTCCGGAGCAGGCACCTCCGGAGCCGGAGACTCGGGAACTGCTGCAGGGGGCGGGGATGGCGCTGCTAGCTCCTCAGAAACTGCTGGAGTAACGGTCAACTCTTCATCCTCCGCGAAGACGTCGTTGGAGGAGCTGGAAGAACCATCACTGTCGGGGATGTGAACCACAGGGGGAGCAGGCTGGCTGGTGAAAAGAGCACGGTAGGCACGGGTGTTCATGCGAGGCATCCTGACGTTATAAAACAAGATAAGATAAGCGGAAACAATTAGTTTTATGCAAAAGGATAAGAATAAGAAGCAGGTATAAATTTTAATAAAGTAACAAGTTAATAAAATAAGCATGAACAGGTAACAAAAAGGTGTTAGACGGCCATTTCCTAGCTAGGCTTGCGTCCTACAGTCAACAAAGCTCTGATACCAATTTGTCACACCCCAATTTTAAGGATAAAACTGAGGCGGAATACTCATGTGTGCCCAGGAAACAATCACACACATAAGTAGACAAATTACAAGAGTAGCATCATCACATTGTTTATTACATCGCGATAGTACTCAAAACAAAGTCTTACACCATACTGAAACACAGATCGCTGAACTGGTACACAAACTAAACCACAGGGAAACGTCGACTGGGGGAGCAGCTAGCCTAGAAGTCTTCAGGAAAGTCGCCAACTGCACCTTCATCTGTTACCCATCCGGGATTTTGCCCAAAAAGAAGATAAACAACAAGCGTAAGTACTCCACGTACTTAGCAAGCTAACATAGGGTTCATGAGGCTCAAAAAGGCAGACGCTGTCTGACTGCAGTAGCTTTTAAGTTGGCAAAGTTTTAACATTAAGGTAAACGAATATTGTGCTTAACCCTTAACCCATGATCCATTTGTCCAACAAAGGTAAGATATGACATCATAATGTACCAACAACATAAAGTAACAATTGTTAAGTTTCATAGTTCCGCTAGTTTTCCGGGCCGCTCGTGACCGTGAGCACGGCTGTTATAACAGTTTTACACTCTGCAGAGGTGGTGCATCTTTACCCACAAGCCGTGTTACCCTTGTGCCCGAGGCGGCCAACCTCTTGATCCACTTCCGAGGTAGATCGGCAGGGCACACTATGAAGCCTTTCGCTGGTTCGTCTAACTGGTCAGGGCCGCTAGGTTTCCTTGGCAGGCAGATGTAGCAACCCCCCTTTTCTATGGCACAAGGCCATCGCAGCTACACACATAGAAACAGGAGCAGCCCTACACCCAAAGTGGCAAGCCCCTTTTGCGCCCTTTCGGGTCACCGCTGCCATATTGGACAAGGTCCAGTTTACTGAGCTAAAACCAGAGCCATATAGCACTCATGGTAGCACTGTCAATCCCAGCTTTTGCTAACAGCAAGTTTTATTAACCGTTTAACAACGTATCATCATGAGAAACAAATTCATCATTGGACTGGATCAATTATAAGTCAGTTTAGCACTAGCAAAGCTACCCACATGCATATATCCCACGGGAACAAAAACATCACCGATCAAAAACTAAGTGGGTTTTCTAAGGTTGCTCAGTTGGACACATGCATAAATGAGTGATTAAAGTAAAGTGTATAGGTAAACAAGGAGATCCCATGCTAACTTGCCTTGGTTGTCGAAAGGTTGATCCTCCGGCTGATCACTGAACGTGGGGTCCTGGTCGTACCACACTGACTCACCGTCTACTCGATCACAACATCACCACGCATTCCAGGTGCAACCATACACGATGCAAACAAGGCTATTATTAGAACAATACACCAAACAGTAATAAACTGAAATAAAACTTTGATAAAACTGAAGTACGCATCTCTACGATCACAACAAGCTTTGGTTCATCGAAAACGGAGCTACGGCGTGAAAGTTACGATCGAAACGGTAAATATAAAGCCCTAAACAAGATTAACTAGGACCCTAAAGCTAGACTGCCCAAAACAGGCTAACAGGGGTATAAACGGGTAGAGCACTAAATTACGAAGCTAACGCAATTTGAACGGGTCAAATCGGAGCTAAAACGTGAATTTTATAAGCAAAACAATGTAGTGGCATTTCTGTAAATAGACTGAATTGCAATAGAATTTAAATCAGAAATTAAATTGAATTTAAAACAAATCCAGCCGGCGGCTGGACTGCGCCTCATTATCACCGAAACACAGGGGCCTGGTTACAAGTTTTATAAGGCACAGGGAATAGTGGAAAAGGAAGTGCGGGTTGATTCCTGTTTTCCTCGGGGTCTCTTTAACAAAACCTCCCCCGAAGGGGTACGGGCTACGCACGTCCGTCGGATCGCCGACCGATGGCGAGGATTAGCTCAAGGGGCGCGCACGTGCGGGGTGAACCGACAGCGTGCACCGGCCGCGGCGTCGCGGCGCTCGGCGCGACGTCGCGCGCGGTCCCGCCATGGCCGACGCGCGGAGGCTCGCGGACGTGGGCGCAGGGGGCACCCCGAGCCATACCAAGGGCATGGAGGAAAAACGGAGCACCAGGGGGTTCTCACCGCGGTAAAAAGGACGGCGGGGAGATGCTGACGGCGGCGGACGGAGGAGACCGAAACTCGGCGGCCGGCGAGGATCTGCTCAAGGGAGACGGCGGCGGTTAGGGCCAAGCCAGGCGAAAGAGGGGGAGGGAGATGGATCGGCAACTTCACCGAGGCGCGGCGAAGCTCGAGGGAGGTCGCAGACGGCCGAAGCGGTGCCGAAGCAACGGACCGACGGCGGCGGCGGCAATGGCAGCGGGGAAACTCCGCACGGATGCTCGGGAGCTCGGTTGTGCGTCGCTGCGGGAGTGGGAGAGGGGAAAGAAGGAGCGGGGTGCGGCCGCATCTACTAAATGCACGAGGGCAAGAGCGAGGTCGTGGGAGCGGGCGCCGCACGACGCGCGGACGACGCGGAGCGCGGCGGTTGCGCTCGGGACGGCGCGCGAGGAGGGGAAGAAGGAGACTGACACGCGGGCCCTGGATGTCAGCGAGAGAAGGGAGGGAGACGCAGCGGCGCTGCAGCTGCGCTGAGCTGGGCCGGCCTGCGGGCCGAGCGGGCGAAGGAAAAAAGGAGAGGGGGCCGGCCCGACGGGAAAGGAGAAGGGGGGGAGGGAAAAGGCCCAGCGGCGGGAAGAGAAGGAGGGGAAAGGCGCCGGCGGGCTGGGCTGCCCGGGCGGTTGGGCCGAAAACAAGGGAAGGAGAGAGAGGGAGAGGAATAAATCCTTTTCATTTTATTTTCAAAGCAATTCAAGTCATTTCCAAAAGAGTTTGAATTCAAAACAAATTTTGGCAAAAACCAGTCACTCCAATAAATCCAGTGCATCAGCATGAATGCATAAACATGTTGCCACCATTATTTTAATTCAACAAAAATTTATTTAACCCTAAGTTAAATGCTCACAAATTCATTATTAAAAACATTTTCACCTATTTTGTTTTGGAGAAATTTTTAGGGTGTTACATACTAGTACAAATGTACTAGTGAACCAAAACTTTATTCCTCTCAAAGCAAACCGAGGCACATGGCATGAACAAAACAATGTTTATCATGCAAAAGGGGAGATCAAGGTGAAGGAGAAAGACACTTATGTCATGATGTGGTTGGAACTTGTAGTAAACATGACACAAAATTGCATAGGAAGAGGTTTCATGTTTGAGCATTTAATTTAGAGATGAGAATGTGAAGACAAAAGATGATCATTGAAACTTAACATCTCAGACTCCACTCTTCCTACGTTGGGTTAAGACAAGACAAGATAGAAGAGCATAAGCACAAGAATTTAACTTGATTCAAGTTAAGGCCAGGTCAGGTGACTTATACACGCATCTAACATATATACCAGCAATTTTTAGTTCAATAACCAAACTAGACATCATGTCAAATTTGGTTAAGGAAGGCTATTTAACCTAAGCACCATGCTTAATTTAAAAGCCTTTAGAAGTGTGTGCACAACACTTCCAAACTAAACATACTAGCACGAATGGAAAGAAGCATGAAAGACACAAAACTTTAGGAACATTTATATTGCTCAAGGTGACAAGGAATTAAAAGCATAGGCCATGATTATGAACAGAAAGAAAGCATGATTGAGAAAGCTAAGCATTACCATGTTAGGAAAACTTAAACAAGTTCAATTAGTTACTCATATATTCATGCTCATAAGGTCAAAAATAATGATTAAACATTAAGCACATACCTTAGCGATGTTACCTTTGTCACTTGAAGCGTGAGGATGACCTTGGATAGACCATCATTGCTTTTAAGCTTCTTATCCTCACTCTTGAATTGCACATTTGCATCTTGTTCTTGATTTGAATTCCTTCTTCTTGATGTCACCCATAATATGCTTCCTAAGTCTTGATTCATGATTTTGATATCTGCAACAAAGACTTGTACAAGGTGATACTACAAACCCGACCGGTGTGCGAGCACATCAGCCGGTGCAACAATCAAGCTCATTCTTCTTTTAGGTTGGCACCATTTTATTTGAAAGGGAAGACATTACTACTACTACTACTACTATGATAGACACTAAACAAACTAAGAAAGCAAATAAACAAACGGGTTATCTCCCGGCAGTGCTTTGTTTTAAGTCATAAGCTTGACTTCTGCAGTTGAACTGCAAGAACTTATGCCTAGGCAACTACGAGCTTTGGAATGCTTATGGTAAACAAAAGCATCCATAACCATCCTATTGAAGGTTTGATGAAAGAGAGACATAGGATGGTTGAAACTCTCATAAATGCTAGCAGAAAAAGGAAAGAAAGACTCTAGAGATTTCTCATGAGAGTGTGGATCTGGTGGCTCTTCCAAAATATAACTTCTATACTCGTCCACCTAATTCTCCTTATTGGACTCCAAAGTTGATTCCTCGAGAATGTCAATAGACCAAATATCTTCGTCCATCATCTCTTGTCTATGACACTCTACGAATGGATTTTCGTCCTCGTCCTCCATTAAGATGGGGATCCATGCCTCCGGCGACTTTCGCTCTCTTTCAACATCAACCAAAAGATTTGGATTGTCTTCTTGAATTGAATGGTCACGAAAGAAACAAGGAGGGTCATACGAAGGATCAAGGTATATGGTGGAGGATTATATTGATTTGAGGGACTCTTGGACCACCAAATCTTGAGATGAATAGAGAAAATGATGATTTGGGGTCAAGGATGCTAGAGATCCCTGTTGGATGGGATGACTGAAGGTGTTTTCATCATCAGATGAGATATCCTCCTCAAATTCTATATGAAACTCCAAAGGATTAATTTCTTCTTCCTTTGGTGTCCTTATGAATGGCTCAGGAATTGGGATGACATCTAAAGGTTTGGATGGAATTGGGAAAGATTTGGATGTCGAAACTTCTTCTTGCACGGGGGTTGGATTATCCTTTTCTTCACAGGAGTCACCATGGACATCGGTTTAGGGAGAGTTTTCTAAGATCCTATCAAGGATAGCTCTCCCCTCACTACTAGAAAGATGTAAGAGGGCTCCTCCAGAAGCAATGTCAAGGAAATGGGTAGATTTCTCACTAAGACCCAGATAGAAATGTTGCAAAAGCATGGGATTGGGTATAGCAAGATCAGGGCCAGATGTAGAAAGGTCTATCAAACGGGCCCAAGCAGCACCAAGAGATTCGTTCTCTTTTTGCTTGAAGGTTAGGACTTTTACTCTAAGATAAATCACTCGAAAGATAGGGAAGAAGGTTAAGCGGAACTTGGATTGAAGAACTTCCCAATCTCCATTTACACTCTCTACGGTTCGTGTATACCACAGCTTGGCTATTCCCGTCAAAGAGAACGGAAATAGCTTCCACTTTAGCGTATCATGTGACATGCCCAAAATGTGAAGGCATGAACACAATAGCACAAACTCACGTAGATGAGCATATGGGTTTTCATTTCTTTCCCCAGAAAAAGATTGTTCCTGAACTCTAGTTATGAAAGAAGGGTGGATTTCATAACTATTGTCAAGGATAGGCTTTGATGATGAAGGTGGCTCAAATTTGGTGCCCTTTGGACTAGCGAATTGAAGAATGGTAATGGGGCACATTGTATGAAAGGGTAAAGGATAAAAGATACTTGGACAACTCAATTCTAAACTAGAACAGCTACTGTTCCCCGGCAACGGTGCCAGAAATCTTGTTGACACTTGATAGGGCAAACAGATAAATCCGCAAGCGCACGAATGTCAATTGTAGCTTTCACCCAGGAGTATTCCAAGGTATCGAATTTCTACGAGGAACATGAAGTGATATAGTGAAGAACTAAGACTATCCAAGGGTGGATCAAAGGTAGGGGATAAACGATAGAGAGGATAGGTGTGATCTCCTCTACTAAGGCAAGACTAAGAAGACTTTACTATAGCTTTACTATGGGGCGTACCCGCCCTAAAGTCACCAAAAGGTTGATCAGGCAGAAAGCACAACAAGCCCTACGATTTAATAACTAAGCCCAACGTGGGGGAATACATAGGCAGACAGGGCTATCACCACCTGTCGCTACCCCAGCTATCCGGAGGCTTAGCCGCAATCATAGGTAAGATATAAACTAAGCACCACGCTTACTCTATAAACTTACTACTCTAATCACTCGAGACAATTAGAGCACCCTAATCAGGCGGTGAACAAGTAAAGAGCAATAAAGTAATACTTAAGTAATGCAATAGTAGAACAAAGTACCACACTAGAAGAAGAAGGCAGACTTCACTTGAAGAAGACTCCGCCGATTACAAGAGGAAGGTCGCCGACAGGCCCGGCTCCTCCTCCAGCTTCTCCTCACTCTCTTCTACTCTTCTACTTCTCACTAGGAGACTAGAACTACTACTCTCATAATGGAAGAGAAATGAAACAACACTCTTGTGGTGTGTGTGGTGTGTGAGGTGTGTGTTACAAGTGAGGGAGAGGGGGTCTATTTATAGGCTAAGGTGGAGTAGGGGCTACTCCATTGCCATGTCATCAATCCATGTGACCTTCCTTCTCCTCCCTTGGATGAAACCGTCATTGTAACCACCTTAAACCAACGCTCAGGATGAAACAACTTGTGCTTCTTGCAAACTGAGTGAAGGGGAGTCGGTTTGGCGCCTGGGGGTTGGCGGCCGCCATAGGGGGGTGGCGGCCGCCACACCACTTTGGAGTGGGCCCTTCCCCTTTGGTGTGGGGCCTCTTGGGGTGTATTAGAGTGTGGGTATGAAGCCCTTTGTCTGTTTGATCACCGAAATGTGCTGGGTGAACCACAATCCACGTGATGCTAATTGTTGGCCACTGATTCTTGCACTGACTTGGAATCAAGGGTGGAGAAGGCTTGGGGATGTCTTTCTTGGCCTCTCCCATGGATTGGTGAGGTGTCACCAAAGGTGACATGGCGGGCGCCATGCATAGGTGGTGGGCGCCACCCCCATGTGGGCTAGAGTGGCCCACCTTGCTCCATTTTGCTCTCTAGTGCTTAATTTTTGATATTTTTGCATAGTTTTCCTGCATGAGCAAATATTTCCAAGTACAAGTGGAACTAGGTCAATTATAAACATAAATCACTACTTGTGGTATGGTTTACCTCTCTTTTTGATGGAATGTTGATGGTCAAAATTAATACTTAAGGACCATCAACATCTCTCACGATGATGCACAAGATGGTTCAAATGGAATTTCAATCCAACCCTTGATTCAGAAGATCTCGTGAAGAATTGAAGAGGGAGAAACGAAGAACGCGAAGAACAAAATGTGAGCTCAAAGATTTCAGCAAAATCCCCAACGAAGAGACAATGAGATTATGGTCTCCCTTCCTAAAATCGAAGTACACAGAGGAAAGATTGTCATCTCTGCGGATCTCAACAACAGCTATAGAGAGAAGCCCTAACAGATGAATGTTTAGCTGGAAAATAACAACTGAAGAGATGTGCTGAAGAGATAAGAAAAGATGAGGGGTGTCATCCCTTACTTATAGCCTATTACATAATAACCCTTCTACCCCTAGATACATAAAGCAAACTAGCTAGCCCAGGGGCATTCTAGTCCAACTCTGTAAGGATCTTCATCGATGGTCACACGCCTTCCTCATCGGTCGCTTTGCCGCAACGCAAACCTCCCGATGCTGCCACGTGCCGTCCCGACGACCACGCGCCTTCTCACCGCTAGCTTTGCATCGACGCAAGCCTCGCGATGCCGCCATGTGTTGTCCCGTTCTGCTTCGGAACCTCTGCTGCATTTTGAGGCCCAAACCGGCAAACCTGTCATCCTGAGTTTTGAGGCCCAAACTCAGAAACCAACCACCCCAGGTTTTTAGGCCCAAACCTAGAAACCTTCGCTGGTGGTTTTTCGAGCCTCTACAACCAAACCCTCGCCGAAGACGGAGCATGGGTCTCATGCCCTGTTGCGGACACCGATGTCAATACATGTCCAGCCTCTGCTAAGCACGACGCATTCACCTTCCTCCCTGACTTGACCGACGGCACTTGCATCTCCCATGCAAGCCCGTATCCGGCCTCCGCCAAGTGCCATGATGCCATCGCCTTCCGTCTTGACTCGACCGACGCCATCTTCATCCCCACATACACTTGCTCGTTGCCGCCAAGTGCCAGCTGAAACAACCTAATTTCCTTGAAGGGAAATCCACAGAGTCGTAGTGTAATTTGACCTTGGTAGATCATATTACCCGAATTCCAGTTCACATATCACAGTCTTACATCGATAAGAGTACATAAATTTTATTACATCGCCACACTGGCGGAAAGCAAAAAAATAGCTATCATCCAGAAAAGCCTTGTAAAAGCGGTAGCGTCCTTTCTCCGACTTGAGCGTAGGCACGAAACCCTACTCGTCAAACTCCTCCGAGTGGAACTCCCCTTCAGAACCTGGAACCCAAGTTTCAGTACGATTTGTACTGGCCACATTTTCCCATCCTAATATGCTTGTTATGTGGAAAGTGGATGCAACAGGATATACAAAACAGACCTATGCAGGCTGGGGTTTCCTATGCATAATAAGTATTTAGTTATAGTAGTAATTATCAGGTTTCCATCATCATACCACCATGTCCATCACCATACCCATAACCATCACCATCTCATACACACACTCGTCCACTCAGTCGACTAAGGCTAGCTCCCTCCCAGCCTTGTCTCAACGGCCCGCAGCCTCGCACTAGGCTCGCGGCCGGCACTCTCATACCAGAGGGAGAAAATAGAAGACTCATCTCACTAATCAGTACCAAAGACATCCAAGAAAGGTCCATAGCCAATCAAGTTGGCATATGTATCGATCGATCAACCATACACTCTGCAGAGGTTTACTACGCCACAAGATGTGCCATCCTCGTTGGATATCGCCAACTAGGCTCATTCCGACCGTCTGGTCTAGCTTAGGGGTTTCCACTCTACCTTTCAGCCCTGGTACACCCCAAGTCTAGTCTGGGGTGGCTGAAACTGTGAAGTCCTTGTTCCCTCTCCCGAAGTGGGAGACAAGACATGTTCCCGCTCCCGAAGTGGGAGCCATGACATGTTCCCGCTCTCGAAGTGGGAGCCATGTTCGTCTTAGAAGGGTGTGGGTCCCCGTGCCCGTACCTTCCTCACACTCTCTCGCCAAGCAGTAGTGGCAACTCCTACCTGGGGGTCTGGCCGTCCCGTCCCATTCCAGGCGAGTGGTTTCATAAGGCATCCTGTTTGTAGCTAAGTACCACGAACGGGTCCTAAGGGTGACCAAGCCAAAATGTCTTCTCGAGGGTTTCCATTTACCGTGCCACCATAGCACCTCCACCTCGGGCTCCACCTCCTCGAGGTTCACACCCAGGCCACCTCATCCTATACCATCACATGCCTGCCGCAGGCTTAAGTTACCCCTCAACGGGTACTCCACTTTCCAGGTGCCTAGGTAGCACCTCGGCATGACTTGCCCCATTGGCTCGTCTTATATTTCAGCTTGGTCGACTCAACCCTCACCACCATACTCACCCAAGACACACGCAGCACTCTCCCCAGAATCATCAATTATCATCATCCATCGTATTCCATCACACAATATTTCTAGGTTTAATAAGCATGGGAGAGTAATATCATATAAGCGCGGCGTGTGACTAATCTATCAGAAGGGTAAGCAAGGGATTGGTTGCGTCAAGGTATAGGCTCACAAGTAATCTATTATGCAACCTAGCACAGTTTATTTGCAGAAAGTAAAGTGCTTGCATGCCTAATAGGATTCTATGGAGTTGGATGGGTTGTGGCACCTTCGGTGTAGTCGTCCCCGTATTCCTCGCGGTACTCACCATCCTCGTTCTCCAGGTCCTCCGCTGAGTCTGAAATACAGGCGATATATGTCGCGTTAGCGACATATAAAACATAGCAAAAAGATATGATAAAATCCAAAAGATCCAAATACAATCAAAAATAACTCCATTGTATAGAGCTCGATTTTAGATGAATTTTGGTCCTGGTCTCGTATTTTTCTGAGCTTGTATGAATTTCCAAAGAGTGCTCGAGGGGGTGCCTCTCGAGGGGTGCCTGAGGAGTGCTCGAGGGGTGCCTCTCGAGGGGTGTCTGAGGAGTGCTCGAGGGGTGCCTGAGGAGTGCTCGAGGGGTGCCTCTCGAGGGGTGCCTGAGGAGTGCTCGAGGGGTGCCTGAGGAGTGCTCGAGGGGTGCCTCTCGAGGGGTGCCTGAGGAGTGCTCGAGGGGGTGTCTCTGGAGGGGTGCCACAGACTGAGCCATCGAGGCATGCTTCGTTCGCTCGGAAGTTTTCCGTAATCGAGGGGTACCTCGAATGGGTCTGCACTCGAGGCCACGGAGAGGGCTGCGGCGCGAGTCCGCTGGGGCATGTGGTTTGGGCGTTGATAGCCTCAATTGGTAGGTCGTGCTGCTCCACCAGTTCTTGGCTAGTCTCGTGGGGCTTCGGTGTGGTACTCGTGAGCTCCGATCATGGCTGGCCGTGGAGGCGGCGGCAGCTCGAGGCTGGCGGACGAAGCTAGCCAGGTTCTAGGCACAGTGGAGTCAAATTGAGGCCTCGGCTCGTTGATTCCGTGTTCAGGGCAGGCTATAAGTCTAACGCCGATGTTCCCGGTGCTTGGGAGAGGCTCGTTGCGCAACGGCGGCTCTGGCGAGGTCTCGGTATTCGTGGCTAGGCGATTGAGATGCTCCTCCGGTCTTTCTATCTAGGTGGTTGGGCTCGGGACGTCACGATGAAGCTCGACGGCCATTCCTCGTCTAGCGAGGCAGCCGGGGTTGGCTGGTACAGGGTTGCCGAGGCGGCGCACCATGGCGGTGCGGTGGCGGCATGATGGCTTAGACCATAGGCCCGGTGCTTGCGCTCGGGTTCTATCAAAGCGTTCCGTGTGTGTGGGGCTACGGCGAGTCTTCTGGCGAGATGGAGACCTCCTACGGCTACAAGTTTCGCCGGAACGGCGTCCTTGCCATGGCATCGTGGTTCATGGCGGCGGTGCAGTGACCAGGCTCGTCACATGTGTTCCATCCGTTCAGGTTAAGGTCAGTCTCGTGCCTGTGCGGTGCTTGGTGTACTCGAGCTGGCAACGGCTCGGTCTACGCGCTCGGGTGCAGAGCACCATGACTAGAGGAGGGGCATGGGGGTTTAGAATGGCGGCGAGGTGAGCTCACCGTCGGTGTTGAAGAAGTTAGGGTAGCGGGGCAGTGACAATTCGACGTAGTGCAGGGTGATCGCAGTGCCGTGCCGCTCCGTGGAGTTCTCCTTGCCTTGGCGGCTCCTGCTCCGGCTTCTTTCTTCTCCGGCGTGCTCTGCGGCTGCGCAGTGCTTGGCTCCGCCTTGCTCCGGCCTCCTTGTCCCTCTTCTCACCGAATTGGGGCGCTGGTGTGGCCACCGAGTGGCGGCGAATTGGTTGGGAAACCCTAGGAGGGGGGCTTGCGCTGGCTTTTATAGCCCGGGGCGTGATCATGGCCGCGGCGGACGGTGATCGGAGCATGACCCAGATCATGTGGCTGTGGGGGCTCTCAGGGGGCTTCTTGGGCGCCAAGATGATGCCGACATGGGGGCGACAAGGTCTGACACGGCGTGGGCCAGGGGTCACGTCCCTTGCGTGGGATTGTCGGGCGGTTCGCGCGGCGTGGGCGAGCGGCGAGGGGAGGAAGAAAGCACTGTGCTGCGCGTGGCTGGCAGGTGGGGTGTCGTGGTGCCTGAGACTTTCCGTGAGCATCGAGGGGACGCTCGTCTCGAGCCGGCCTAGGTCCAGGTGCGGGTGCGCGGCGTGGGGCGAGCGTCTAGGGGAGCAAGACGACTCTGTTCCCCTGAGGTCGACGGGTGGGGCTTCTGAGTCAGGCAGAGAGCGTGCGCGTGCGGACGCTCGTCTCGAGCTGGCCCAGGTCCAGGTGCGGGCGCGCGTCGAGGGTTCTAGCGTGGGCCGGCCCAGGTGCGTAGCGCGGGGGGGGGTCGAGCGGCGTGCGCGCGGTTGGGCTGAGATACGTGGAACACGAGGTGTACTCCGGTTAGTTCCTTGGGTAGTTCCAGCTTGTAAGCCAGCCTCCCAACTTTCTTTATAATCTTGTAGGGGCCAACAAATCTCGGTGCCAGCTTCCCTTTTACATGGAACCTGATGGTCCCTCTCAGGGGAGATACCTTTAGATATACGAAATCTCCTTCTTCAAACTCAAGCTCTCTCCTCTTGTCTGCGTAACTTTTGTATCGGCTCTGCGCACTTTTCAAGTTCTCCTTAACTTGTGCCACACCTTCTTCAGCGCCCTGAATTTTTGCGGAGCCGAAGAATGATCTCTCTCCTGGTTGTGACCACATCAGAGGTGTCTTGCAGGGTCTGCCATACAGTGCCTCAAATGGGGACATCTTGATGCTTGCCTGATAACTATTGTTATATGAGAACTCTGCATATGGTAGGCATTGCTCCCAATCTGTCCCAAAATTTAGTACACTAGCTCGAAGCATGTCCTCTAAGACCTAATTTACTCGTTCTGTCTGCCCATCTGTCTGAGGATGGTATGTTGTACTGAAATCGAGTCTAGTCCCAATTGACTCATGCAATGTTTCCCAGAATCTGGATATGAATTGAGGTCCTCGATCAGAGACGATGCTAGAGGGTGCTCCGTGTAACCTGAGAATGTGCTCGATATACAAGTCTGCAAGCTTTTCTGCCCATGTTGTACTTTTAACTGGTACAAAGTGTGCAACCTTGGTCAAACGATCCACAATCACCCATATTGAATCGTGACCTTTCTGAGAGCGGGGTAAGCCTACTATGAAATCCATGGATATGCAATCCCATTTCCATTCGGGAATGTCCAAGGGTATGAGTAACCCTGCGGGTCTTTGATGTTCGGCCTTGACTCGATTACAGGTATCACATCGAGCCACATGCTCCGCAATATCTGTTCTCATGCCCTTCCACCAAAAATGCTTTCTAAGATCCCGGTACATCTTTGAACCTCCCGGGTGTATGCAGTATTTAGAATCGTGAGCTTCCGACAAAATTTCCTTGCGTAGTGCTGGTTCTGCGGGCACACAGATTCTATTCTTGAACCAAATGGTTCCTTGATCATCTTCCATGTGGTTGGTTCGGTAACCTAGCCTCATCAATCACTAGAGATATTCTGTCTCCTCACAATTTTTCTGAGCTTGCCTGATGCGATTGGTGAGATTATACTCTATTCGGAGCTCATTCAACACTCCATGTGGCAAGATTTCAAGCTGGAGGTCATCAATCTCCTTACTCAGTTCTGGGGGTACAGATTCTGTGATCAGGCTGTGATAGTAACTCTTGCGACTAAGTGCATCTGCCACCACATTAGCCTTGCCTGGGTGATAATGAATCTCTAAGTCATAATCTTTGATCAATTCTAGCCATCGGCGTTGCCTCATGTTTAGGTCCTCTTGGGTGAAGAAATACTTTAGACTCTTGTGGTCAGTGTAGATATCACATTTGTTGCCTATCAGATAGTGCCTCCAGATTTTCAGAGCATGTACCACAGCTGCCAATTCAAGATCATGGCTAGGGTAGCGCTGCTCGTGCTCTTTCAACTGTCGGGATGCATAGGCTATGACCTTCCCATTTTGCATTAGTACACATCCAAAACCTTGACGGGATGCGTCACAGTAGACCACAAAGTCCTGGCTGATATCGGGCAGTGCTAAAACAGGTGTAGTAGTGAGTTTCTGTTTCAGTCCCTGGAAACTTTCCTCGCACTCAGGCGTCCATTCAAACTCCTTAGTCTTCTTCAAAAGGTTTGTCATCGGGCGGGCTATTTTGGAGAATCCTTCTATGAATCTGCGATAGTAGCCAGCCAGTCCCAAGAAGCTTCTGACTTCTGTCACATTCCGCGGCTGTTCCCACTCTTTTACTGCTTCATTCTTGGCTGGGTCAACAGCAACTCCTTCCGCTGATAGCACATGTCCCAGAAATGCAACTTCTTGCAGCCAAAACTCACATTTACTGAACTTGGCGTAAAGCTATTGTTGGCTTAGCCTCTCTAACACGGTTCTTAGATGATGTTCATGCTCCTCGGCAGTAGCGGAGTAGACAAGGATATCATCAATGAATACCACCAAAAATTTATCCAACTCCTCCATAAATACCTTATTCATCATGTTCATAAAGTATGTGGGGGCATTCGTGAGCCTGAATGATACCACAGTGAATTCAAACTGCCCGTATCTAGTTACAAAGGCGGTCTTGGGAATATCACCTTCTCGGATTTTCATTTGATGATAGCCTGATCTCAGATCAATCTTGGAGAAGTATTTGGCGCCTCGTAGCTGATCTAGCAGGTCATCAATCCTTGGCAGAGGATACTTATTCTTGATGGTGACTGAATTCAGATTCCTGTAGTCAATGCACATCCTCATTGTCCCATCTTTCTTCTTTACGAACAATACAGGAGAACCCCAGGGTGATGCACTGGGTCTGATAAATCCTTTGCCTATAAGTTCATCTATCTGCTTCTTGAGTTCTGCGAGTTCATCCACAGACATACGATACGGCCTTTTGGCAATTGGCCCTGTTCCTGGTACGAGATCGATTATGAATTCCACATCTCGGTCTGGTGGCATACTAGGTAGCTCTTCGGGAAATACATCAGGATAGTCTCTAACCACTGGTACATCATGTACGGTCTTTTCCTCCTTCTGTGATTCCTTACCGGTGCTTAGGGCACATAGGATAGAGGTGGTTTTGCCTGACTGGGGTTCACATCTAACGGCTTGGCCGGTGGGGTGGGTTATTTAGACATATCTGGGTGAACATGATATAATACCCCGGTGTTGGGTCAACCAATCCATTCCTAGGATGACATCTAGGTTTGTGGAAGGTAGTAGGGTTAGGTTAGCTTTAAAGACAAGACCCTCGATGGTAAGTTTCACTTCCTCACAGATGTGGGTGCAGGTTAGGTTTCCTAGAGGTGAGCTAGTTATCATAGGCTCTAAACGGGGTGTAACTGGTAGGTTGTGATCTCGTGCAAATTTAGATGATATGTATGAGCAAGTAGCTCCAGAATCAAAGAGAACTGATGCGGTATGACCATTAACTAAAAACATACCGTACACAACGTCAGGTGCAGTCTGTACCTCCTCAGCATCCAGATGATTCAGCTTTCCTCTGGTTTGTGTCCTCTGGGGGCAGTTAGCGACCTTGTGCCCAGGTTGGCCGCACGAGAAGCAAGTGAACGGTACATTGCCTGTGGGTGCAGCTGCCTTCCAGTTCCCAGCGTTCTGAGGTGCACGGGTTGATGCTGGACGGTCATTGGTCCGATGGGGGCGGTTGGCACGGTCCTGAGTGTTTTGGTTCTGAACAGTGCGACCTTGAATATTGTGGTCTTGAGGGTGGCGGTCCTGAGTATTGCGATCTTGAGCATAGCGGTCCTGATCTGGTCGGGGGTACCTAGCTGTGTAACCCCTGTTCTGTTGGCTTGATCATGGGTTACCATTCCTGCCATGGTGTGGGAGTTCCCTGAATGATGCCTCCCTGCGGAACCTCTTCTGATCACGTCCACAAAAAGTTTCCTCAGCCTTGCGCTTCTTTCCTCTGAACTCTTCTTTAGCCTCTGCGTGGTCTCGTTCGAGCTGGATGCAGCGATCTACCAGATCACGCAAGGTGCGACTCTCGATGCCTCCTAGCTTTAGCTTGATGTGCGGGCTTAATCCCTTGCGGAAGTAGTACAACCTCTCCTTCTCAGAGTTCACCACATTGGGCAGTGCATAGCGTAGGAGGTTGGTGAAACGGGTGGTGTAGGCTGCCATCTTATCGGTTCCCATCTTGATGTTGCGGAACTCCTCGGCCTTAGCTTCCATGACTCCCTTGGGGATGTGGTACTCAGTGAATGCTTCCACAAACTCTCCCCAGGAAATGCTAGCGGGGTCCTCATGTGCTTCATTGTAGCTGTCCCACCATGAGCGTGCTGCTCCTGTCAGTTGATGTGCTGCAGCTCCAACACATTCTTCATCTGTGAAAGTGGTGAGGTCCAGCTTCTTCTCCATCTCACAGAGCCAGTCATCTGCCACAAGTGGGTCGGGGTCGGTGCCATCATAAGATGGTGGTTTTAGTTTCAGGAATCCTTCCAGCTTTCGTGAGAATTCATTCTGCGGACCACCCTGACGACGGTTGTTTCCGTTGACGAGAGCAGCAAGGAGCTGGGTCTGTAGGGCCATCACCTCAGCAAGATTTGGTGGCGGTGGTGGCGGTGGCTCTTCCTCGTGTCCATGGTTCTCCTCATGGCCCTGATTGTCTCCTTCCACCCTGGGTGGGGTTTGCTCTTGGTTGTAGGGAATCCTTCCACCTCCGCGTCCATGTCCACGGCCACGGCGGTTACCCCTCAGTTCTCTGAATGGCTCGTTCTTGGGCTCTTGATGCATCAGGCGAGCAGAGCGGCGATGCGACATCTGTATATGTAGGAGTGAAGGATTTTAGTGTATATGCTTAAAAATGTTTTAATTCTTTAGGGTAGGTTTACAAGTAATAGATTAAAACATTTGAGCTATCCTACACTCATTCAAAGAAGCAATAATATCCATAAGATGCATAAAGATCCAGACACTCATTACATGGGTTTTATTACATAGTGTTATCTCCAGTAGCTATACTTGAAGATTCGCGAAATCGTGCTACTCGTGCTATCTCATGAGGATTACATCAGGGGGGATACATAAATATGGTCTACATGGGGTAACTACTCCTGTGCGTAGATAGCCTCGGGGAAACGACTGTCTTCAGCTTCGATATCATCGTCTGACTTGTGGAGTCGTGCTACGTACTTTAGAGCTTCAGCTAACTCCTCAGTGGGCTTAGCTCCGGGAAGAGTAGGGCAGGCGTCAAGGTTGAGTCGAGTCGGTGCTAACTCGAAAGCTTCAAGCCTTGGTCTGGTCTTGACTTGCTCCTCCTTAGGTAGCTTCTCCCACATGCTCTTCATCTCTCTGAGTCGCTTCCTGTTAGACTTCTGCCAAGCTTCCCAAGTTCTCTCACACTTGTCCTGTAAGTACTCAGTGGATCTGACGTACTCAATCAAGTGTCCCTGGTTGCATAGTGCCCTCTTCTTTACCTCCTCTAGGTTCTGTGTCAGTGTCTTGTTTGTAGACTTCAGCTTCAGCATCTCAAGTCCCTTGGTCCTCTCTCGATCTCCCCTGTGGTGGGTCTCGGCCTTTCTGTCCTCCATGTCTTGTTGTAGTCCTAGGACCATGCTGTCCAGGTAGCAGTTCCTGTTTCCCAGATCCGCAGCCTTGTCCTTTAGATCGGCAACCTCGGCTTTGTGGGCCTCTTTCTGACGCAGGAGTCTCTCCTGAAGCTGAGCAATCTCATCTGTCAGTTTGTCCCGTGTCTGGGTGTCCCTCTGGAACCTCTCCTGGTACTCCCAAAGAAGTGCTCTGTCCTGGCGTCTCTTCTGCTCAAGCTGTGCCACGTGTCTGTCCTGCTCCAGAAGGTAGGGTGCCGTGGTACGAAAGCAACGATCACTCTCAGCAAAGATCACGTTTCCTGTAATCATCATCTGCTCCGCAGGGGTGAGTGTGAGGTCGAGAGCCTGTGGAAGTAGTCGGAACTCAGTCGTCTTCAGGTACTCGTAGTGGTCTCTCATCACGGTGCAGAGTGCCTGAAGGGAAGCAGAGTGGAGTCCCTCCTCAACAGTATCCTCAGTGATTGTCCCCTCGGTAGCTGGTACAAGTGGTAAGGTGGTACTTGCGGGTATCTCGAAAGTAGTGACAACTGGTCCTTCAATTTCCCCATCTGCTGCAGGCTTGCCTGAACAGGTGATCTTGGCGTGCTCAACAGGTACTCCAAGTGTGGCTAGGATTTGGCAGAGCGGTAGAGCGAATCCCTCCAACTCATACAGGCCAAAGGTCAGCTTGGTGGACTCGAAGGGTAGTGGTCCAAGAGGTGGCAGTTCGAAAGGTGTAGCCATCTGCAAAAAGGTTTTTAGGTGTCAGCAAGTCCAAATAATAGATAAGCCTTGCATAAAAATAAATGCAGGGTCGGTATATAACCGAAAGAGGTGCAGGTTTATCCTATCTAAGTGTCCATTTCTACGGGTTTCGTCTTAGGGTCAAGTAAGGCTTTGATACCAACTGAAATGACCTGATTTCCTCGAAGGGAAATCCACAGAGTCGTAGGGTAATTTGACCTTGGTAGATCATATTACCCGAATTCCAGTTCACATATCACAGTCTTACATCGATAAGAGTACATAAATTTTATTACATCGCCACACTAGCGGAAAGCAGAAAAATAGCTATCATCCAGAAAAGCCTTATAGAAGCGGTAGCGTCCTTTCTCCGACTTGAGCGTAGGCACGAAACCCTACTCGTCAAACTCCTCCGAGTGGAACTCCCCTTCAGAACCTGGAACCCAAGTTTTAGTACGATTTGTACTGGCCACATTTTCCCATCCTAATATGCTTGTTATGTGGAAAGTGGATGCAACAGAATATACAAAACAAACCTATGCAGGCTGGGGTTTCCTATGCATAATAAGTATTTAGTTATAGTAGTAATTATCAGGTTTCCATCATCATACCACCATGTCCATCACCATACCCATAACCATCACCATCTCATACACACACTCGTCCACTCAGTCGACTAAGGCTAGCTCCCTCCTAGCCTTGTCTCAACGGCCCGCAGCCTCGCACCAGGCTCGCGGCCGGCACTCTCATACCAGAGGGAGAAAAGAGAAGACTCATCTCACTAATCAGTACCACAGACATCCAGGAAAGGTCCATAGCCAATCAAGTTGGCATATGTATCGATCGATCAACCATACACTCTGCAGAGGTTTACTACGCCACAAGATGTGCCATCCTCGTTGGATATCGCCAACTAGGCTCATTCCGACCGTCCGGTCCAGCTTAGGGGTTGCCACTCTACCTTTCAGCCCTGGTACACCCCAAGTCTAGTCTGGGGTGGCTGAAACTGTGAAGTCCTTGTTCCCTCTCCCGAAGTGGGAGACAAGACAAGTTCTCGCTCCCGAAGTGGGAGCCATGACATGTTCCCGCTCCCGAAGTGGGAGCCATGTTCATCTCGAAAGGGTGTGGGTCCCCGTGCCTGTACCTTCCTCACACTCTCTCGCCAAGCAGTAGTGGCAACTCCTACCTGGGGGTCTGGCCGTCCCGTCCCATTCCAGGCGAGTGGTTTCATAAGGCATCCTGTTTGTAGCTGAGTACAACGAACGGGTCCTAAGGGTGACCAAGCCAAAATGTCTTCTCGAGGGTTTCCATTTACCATGCCACCATAGCACCTCCACCTCAGGCTCCACCTCCTCGAGGCTCACACCCAGGCCACCTCATCCTATACCATCACATGCCCGCCACAGGCTTAAGTTACCCATCAACGGGTACTCCACTTTCCAGGTGCCCAGGTAGCACCTCGGCATGACTTGCCCCATTGGCTCATCTTATATTTCAGCTTGGTCGACTCAACCCTCACCACCATACTCACCCAAGACACACGCAGCACACTCCCCGGAATCATCAGTTATCATCATCCATCGTATTCCATCACACAATATTTCTAGGTTTAATAAGCAGGGGAGAGTAATATCATATAAGCGCGGCGTGTGACTAATCTATCAGCAGGGTAAGCAGGGGATTGGTTGCGTCAAGGTATAGGCTCACAAGTAATCTATTATGCAACCTAGCACAGTTTATTTGCAGAAAGTAAAGTGCTTGCATGCCTAATAGGATTCTATGGAGTTGGATGGGCTGTGGCACCTTCGGTGTAGTCGTCCCCGTATTCGTCGCGGTACTCACGATCCTCGTTCTCCGGGTCCTCCGCTGAGTCTGAAATACAGGCGATATATGTTGCATAGCGACATATAAAACATAGCAAAAAGATATGATAAAATCCAAAAGATCCAAATACAATCAAAAATAACTCCATTGTATAGAGCTCGATTTTAGATGAATTTTGGTCCTGGTCACGTATTTTTCTGAGCTTGTATGAATTTATTATGAATTTCCAAAGAGTGCTCGAGGGGGTGCCTCTCGAGGGGTGCCTGAGGAGTGCTCGAGGGGTGCCTGAGGAGTGCTCGAGGGGTGCCTCTCGAGGGGTGCCTAAGGAGTGCTCGAGGGGTGCCTCTCGAGGGGTGTTTGAGGAGTGCTCGAGGGGTGCCTGAGGAGTGCTCGAGGGGTGCCTCTCGAGGGGTGCCTGAGGAGTGCTCGAGGGGGTGCCTCTCGAGGGCTGCCTGAGGAGTGCTTGAGGGGTGCCTCTCGAGGGGTGCCTAAGGAGGCGGCGGCAGCTCGAGGCCGGCGAACGAAGCTGGCCAGGTTCTAGGCACAGTGGAGTCAAATTGAGGCCTCGGCTCGTTGATTCTGTGTTCAGGGCAGGCTATAAGTCTAACGCCGATGTTCCCGGTGCTTGGGAGAGGCTCGTTGGGCGACGGCGGCTCCGGCGAGGTCTCGGTCTTCGTGGCTAGGCGATTGAGATGCTCCTCCGGTCTTTCTATCTAGGTGGTTGGGCTCGGGCCGTCACGATGAAGCTCGACGGCCATTCCTCGTCTAGCGAGGCAGCCGGGGTTGGCTGGTACAGGGTTGTCGAGGCGGCGCACCGTGGCGGTGCGGTGGTGGCATGATGGCTTAGACCATAGGCCCGGTGCTTGCGCTCGGGTTCTATCAAAGCATTCCGTGTGTGCGGGGCTACGGCGAGTCTTCTGGCGAGATGGAGACCTCCTACGGCTACAAGCTTCGCCGGAACGGCGTCCTTGCCATGGCATCGCGGTTCATGGCGGCGGTGCAGTGACCAGGCTCGTCACATGTGTTCCATCCATTCAGGTTAAGGTCAGTCTCGTGCCTGTGCGGTGCTTGGTGTACTCGAGCCGGCAATGGCTCGGTCTACGCGCTCGGGTGCAGAGCGCCATGACCAGAGGAGGGGCATGGGGGTTTAGAATGGCGGCGAGGTGAGCTCACCGTCGGTGTTGAGGAAGTTAGGGTAGCGGGGCAGTGACAATTCGATGCAGTGCAGGGTGATCGCAGTGTCGTGCCGCTCCGCGGAGTTCTCCTTGCCTTGACGGCTCCTGCTCCGGCTTCTTTCTTCTCTGGCGTGCTCTGCGGCTGCGCAGTGCTCGGCTCCGCCTTGCTCCGGCCTCCTTGTCCCTCTTCTCACCGAATTGGGGCGCTGGTGTGGCCACCGAGTGGCGGCGAATTGGTTGGGAAACCCTAAGGGGGGCTTGCGCTGGCTTTTATAGCCCGGGGCGTGATCATGGCCGCGGCGGACGGTGATCGGAGCATGACCTAGATCATGCGGCTGTGGGGGCTCTTAGGGGGCTTCTTGGGTGCCAAGATGATGCTGACATGGGGGCGACAAGGTCTGACACGGCGTGGGCCAGGGGTCACGTCCCTTGCGTGGGATTGTCGGGCGGTTCGCGCGGCGTGGGCGAGCGACGAGGGGAGGAAGAAAGCATTGTGCTTCTCGTGGCTGGTAGGTGGGGTGTCGTGGTGCCTGAGACTTTCCGTGAGCATCGAGGGGACGCTCGTCTCGAGCCGGCCTAAGTCCAGGTGCGGGCGCGCGGCGTGGGGCGAGCGTCGAGGGGAGGAAGACGACTCTGTTCCCCTGAGGTCGACGGGTGGGGCTTCCGAGTCAGGCAGAGAGCGTGCGCGTGCGGACGCTCGTCTCGAGCTGGCCCAGGTCCAGGTGCGGGCGCGCGTCGAGGGTTCCAGCGTGGGCCGGCCTAGGTGCGTAGCGCGGGGGGGGTCGAGCGGCGTGCGCGCGGTTGGGCCGAGCAGGCTGGGCCTGCGAGGCTGATTTGCCTCCCCTTCTCTTTTTCTTTTTCTTTTTCTTATTTCAATTTGATTTTGAATTCCAATTTGAATCCAAATTCAAATGGGTTTGAATTCCTGGTTTGTGCATTTAGGTCATGACTTGACAGGGCCTCTATAGGCTTTGCTTGTAGGTAGGGCCCACATACTTAGGTGGTGCCATAATGAGGTTTAATATTTATGTTAATAAATATTTAGTGTATTAGTGAGTTGATTAAACATACAAAGAACTTGAACACCAAATCATCCATGCTCATTTGTAATAGGCTAAGTATGAAATATGCAATGCTCATGATCTAGTGTTTGAATGATCCCATCATGTGTAGGCTATGGTTGGTGTCCTAGTTATGCACATTCATCACAAAATGTTTTCAAAAATTTTCAGGGTGTGATTTTTGTGTGTTGGTATTTTCTAGGTTGTTACACCAGGTACCACAACTGGTCCTCTAGCTTCTTGGTCCCTCAGTCCAAGCTTCACGTCCGCCCTTCGCCACTCCCGGTCCATCAGCACGGCACGTCTCTACTTGACCTTCACCTCGACTTCGACCATTGCCTCTGAGCTCCACACCTGCACACCAACACAGCCAAGAGACATGTTGCACACTCACGCCAACCCGTGAGCCTATTGATCAATCACTCATCATAAGGACTAACCACAAGGGTACATATCAACCTTGTGTTCGCAGCAAGGATGAGACTTTTTTGTTTGCTCGAGATATGATTTTGAGGTTGAAGACTAAGTTACCCTAGGATACCATTAGAGCTATACGCAGTGACAATGGTACAGAATTCAGAAATACTCTGTTTGAAACCTTCTATGCTTCTTTGGATCTCGATCATCAGTTTCCTCTCCTTATGTCCCCCCTCAGAACGGCGTTGTTGAGCGCAAGAATCGAACCCTTGTTGAGATGGCCAGGATGATGCTCGATGAGCATAGGGCTCCTAGGCGTTTTTGTGCCGAAGTGATCAACACTGCTTGCCATGTCTCAAATCGTATTTTTCTTTGGGCTTTCATGAAGAAGACTTCTTATGAGTTGTGGTTTGGATGGCCACCCAAGGTGAGTCACTTCAGGGTGTTTGGGTGCAAGTGCTTTATCCTGAAGTAAGGTAATCTCGATAAGTTCGAATCCAGGTCCACTGACAGTATTTTTCTTGGGTATGTCACTCATTTGAGGGCTTACCGTGTACTTAATCTTGAGACTAACCTTATAGTGGAGACCTACAAGGTTACATTTGACGAGACTATGCCTTGTATTTCTTCTGCTTTTGAGCTTGTAGGAGAACAGGAGCTGGGAGAGACCATCTTTGTGGAGGAGGAGCAGTAAGACGCCGATTGGGGTGATCGCTAGCCGACTTCACCAGCTTCCCTCGTCGACCCTACGATGACAACTTCGGCTCACGGACCTGATCCCACTACTTCCATGACTTGGGGTCCATTCGAGCAGCCTCTCCAGCGAGCACGAGTTGCACCTGAGGGAGCGATAGCATCTGGCGAGAAGGAGGCAACTTCAGCGAGGCAGGGCCCTAGAGCATTCAGCAAATTCACCCCCTCAGCAGATGATCGACAACATTGACCAGCGAGTCACGCCGTCATGCTCGTATGAAATCTCTCACTTTGCTCATTCTGCATTTGTTGCTTCTTTCGAGCCTAAAGATGTTGGACACACACTTTCTGATCCTAATTGGATCAATGCCATGCATGAGAAATTAGAGAACTTTGAGCGAAACCAGGTCTGGGTACTAGTTCCACCTCCACCAGAATGTCACCCTATAGGAACCAAGTGGGTCTTCAAGAACAAACAGGGTGAGGATGGGATGGTAGTGAGGAACAAAGCAAGATTAGTAGCCCAAGGCTTTTGTCAGAAGGAGGGGATAGATTATGAGGAGACCTTTGCCCCTGTAGCTCATTTAGAGGTCATAAGAATCCTTTTAGCTTTTGCCGCTTCAAAAGGGTTCAAACTTTACCAAATGGATGTCAAGAGTGCCTTCCTAATGGGTATATAGAGGAAGTGGTCTATGTCAAGCAACCTCCATGTTTCGAGAACCCCAAGTTTCCAAACTATGTGTTCAAACTTCAGAAAGCTTTGTATGGTTTGAAACAAGCCCCTAGAGCGTGGTATGAGCGTCTTAAGACCTTTTTGCTCTCCAAGGGATTTAAAATGGAGTCGGTAGATAAAACACTGTTTCTCCTCAAGCAAGGCAATGACACCCTTTTAGTTCAGATTTACGTGGATGATATCATCTTTGGTGGCTCTTCTCATGCACTTGTTGCCAAGTTTGCAGATCTTATGAGTAGGGAGTTTGAGATGAGCATGATGGCTGAGTTGACCTTCTTCCTCGGGTCACAAATCAAGCAAACCCGTGATGGGACGTTCGTGCATCAAGGCAAGTACACGAAGGACGTCCTGAAGAAGTTCAACATGGGCGAGGCCAAGCCTCTTACGACGCCCATGGCGACGACAATTGCGATGGACGTAGACAAGGACGGAGAGCCCATTGACCAAAAGGAGTACAGGAGCATGATAGGCTCTCTCATGTACTTGACGGCGACGAGGCTAGACATACACTTCGCAGTGTGTCTATGCGCTCGTTTTTAGGCATCCCCTCAAACATCACACAAGTAGGCGGTCAAGCGCATCATGAGGTACCTCCGATTCACTCCTGAGTTCAGGCTTTGGTACTCTTCTTCTTCGACCCTCTCGCTTTGTGGTTATTCCGATGCGGATTTTGCCAGTTGCCATTTGGAGCGCAAGTCTACTTCTAGGACTTGTCAGTTTCTAGGTTCTTCTCTTGTGTCTTGGTCCTCCCGCAAGCAGTCTAGCGTAGCTCAGTCTACCACCAAAACCGAGTATGTTGCTGCCGCGTCTTGTTCCTCTCAGTTGTTGTGGATGGTTGCTACTTTGCGTGATTTTAGTCTAGATTATGTTAGGGTCCCTTTACTTTGTGATAGCACGAGTGCCATTAGTGTTGCAAAGAACCTAGTCCTTCACTCCAAGACCAAGCATATTGATGTTCGCTTTCACTTTCTTCGTGATCACTACGAGAAAGGTGACATTGACCTGCAGCATGTAGACACCCATAATCAGCTTGTAGACATTCTTACCAAGCCTTTGGACCAATCAACTTCTGCTAGGTTGAGAGATGAGCTTGGTGTTTGCTTCCCTTTTTAGTTAAGGGGAGCTTTGGCTGATGTACATAGAGCTTTGGCTATTTTAGTTTAGCTTTTGTCTTGCTTTGTGTATGATAGTTGCATTTGCATTGCATTTCATCATGTATTTTAGTGCATTTTAGAGCTTCATGTCTATAACGATAAGATTGAGATTATGCTCTTTTTGGTATGCCTTGTGAGTATATGATGATGCTAGTGGCTTAGGCTCCTTTTGACCGAATGATACATGTTATGAGCTAAGCTTTTGCAATTGGTGAACTTGACTAATCAACGCTAAATCTGAAAATTTGTTCACCATTGATATTGACAACTAGCATGGGTAGGATGTGTTGAAATCACATGAGCTATCTTTTGTATGTTAGGTTGCTATGTCTCTTGCTTTGAGTCATTCAATGTCTTAGATAGGTATCATGATAACTTGTGCTAAAATTTGATCTAAGATAAGTGAAATGAAAAGATCGAGATGAGATTGCATTTGTCAGCACATCACTGTATCGAGACTGATTCTCATTGCACATTTGAGTTGAACTTGAGCAGTGTAGTGTAAGACCAAAACCGTGGCTTTAACCTTTCGATTGCGTAGCATAGAAAAGCAGGCTGCCCATGACGGGTACCTGTGGGGTGAACCAAATCCTCATTGAATTGGATTTTTCCATTCGAGGGGGATCGTATAAGGTCGGCAGTACCCCCTGTGAATACTCCACCAGTATGAAAAGTTCTTAATGTTAGTTGAGTCCCCGGCTCCCCTTGCATAGACCTAGCCCGGTTAGAAAGTTAGGTAATGATAATGCTTTCAACCTCTCGCAATCACATGCTTTAATTTGAACTCGTGTTAAATGATGTGAACTCTGATAAAATTTGATGAAAACACAAGTTCTTGCTTCATCTTTGGCATGATAATTGAACTTTGCTAGGGGTAGTTCACCTTTCATACTTGAGTTAGCACTTGTTTGATTTCCTGTCTATTCATACTTAGTGTTATTTTAGTTTAAGCCTTTGCTAGCACTTGTATTTGTTGCTACACTCATCAGACAGCACCCACTAGAGCATCTTTTCACTCTGATTGCTATACACTTGAAGCTTTTGCATTGTGCATTCCATGCATTTTTAGTTAGTGTACATAGCCTCTTTGGTCACTCCTTAGTGCTTTTGAGGCTCCTATATGCATTTGTTTGCTATCTTGATTTGTGCATGTGTCAAGTGGGGGAGAGTGTTTCACACAAACCCATCTTGTCACAAGGGGGAGAGTCACCCATCTTGTCAAACACCTCCTCATGCAACAAGGGGGAGCAATGTTGGCACACTGAGCACTTATCTAGGGGGAGTCTGTCTGTCTTTGATTGGTGTCCAGAGCGTTTGCATAACCTTTGTGTCTAGGCTTGCTTTCAGGGGGAGCCCGTGCAGGTGTGAAGCTCGGAGGCAATGGTCGATGGCAATACTACAAGAAATGTGTGGTTTTTTGACATTCTATTATGTCATAATATATGGAATTTAAGTCACAATTTAAGATTTGTGACATCTAGTTGACAAAAATCCAAACGTCAAAAAACCACCGTCACAAATTTATAATGTGACATCTGTATACTTGATGTCACAAGTATATGACATTGGATTTTTGTGTCATATATGTGTATGATATTGCTTTGTTGTCACAAAATTCTAGACCTTGCACAGGGGCAAATGCCATGTAGGATCAAAAGCTGACATGTCACTGACATGTAGGAAGAAAAAAACGTCACAAAATAAAGTTTAGCCTACTAAAGCCCACGTAGCTGGCCCATTTTTTGGTTTTGCATTTTTTTAGCCCATGCATTTTTTATGATTACAGCCCATACAATTTTTCTAGCCCGAACAATTCAACCCATATATTTTTCTCAGCCAACACATTTCAGCACATCCACAATTCAACCCATATATTTTTTGAGCCCACACAATTCAGCTTATACAGCATATTCATTACATTCACATTCAACATGTTCATTACATATCACCAAAATTCAGATCAGCAAAAATGACCATGTTACAGTTTTCAAAGATTAAATAAACAGACTAATGCCTCACATTCGCAGGTTACTTGCTGTTAAGAGACTAATCACCAAATACATCCGCACATCAGCTTAGTTCCAGAGCTCCTCCCTCTGCAATATAAGCACATGGTATAAATGTATTTCTGAGCTATTTTTTTTAGCAGCACTGAAAAGAAAGATGCCAGAACATCGTTACTGATTATACCTCGACAACCTAAATGTTAGTTTATGGACCTTCTGTCCCAACTCTAGCTTCAGTGATTCTGCTCAAACAAAAAAAGGAAGCAGTAACATTATCAAGTGCCAAGCTCGCACGTCCCTCGCTTCCCTCTCATTGCCTGCTCCAAGCCTGCAACATACAAGTGAACAAAACAGAAAAGAAAATAAACAGTTAGTAATGAACTTAAATAGATGCAACAATAAATAGAACTAATTTTGCATGTCAATATGTGCATTGATAGGTGTCTGTAGAAGATTCAGTTAAACGTTGTATCCATGCTACTGCTACAGTAATATATTGCCGCATGCTCCTACTGCGATAATATCAGATAGCAGCTTGTGGCTATGCAGTAACTACAGAACACTTTCTAGCAAAATCATAGAGCATAATTCAGTAAGGAGAACACTAAACTAAAGTGGCGTTATCATGCAAGCTATTTAGGGTGGTTGCCGATGAGAAATTAGTTGGCCTTTTATAGTTCAAAGATTATTATCGATCAGTTAACAGATTCAGTAGCCATTTACTGGGAAAAAAACTAATAATTTAATGACAAGACAAATCTAGAGTATGATACTTCCATTGAATAGACAAATTCATTATATAGTAATTAATTGCACACTAG
The DNA here is from genome assembly GCA_009763385.1 of Coix lacryma-jobi var. lacryma-jobi. Lineage (NCBI taxonomy): Eukaryota > Viridiplantae > Streptophyta > Magnoliopsida > Poales > Poaceae > Coix > Coix lacryma-jobi. Next base: position 17,200,442 of record CM019831.1, read on the forward strand.
TATAATGTCCATGCTAACGCTACGACAACATACAACCATACAAATCAGAAAACCAAAAAGCATATATGTGAAGTTTTTAAGCATATTGTGCATGATCTTCTGGGATCAGGAACGGACGGCAAAACCAAAAAAAAGGCTATGCAGTTTCAACAAACTGACTCCAACTCTCAGCAAAGGAGAGTCCTTTTTACTTTCTACGAAAGGAGATAGGCAAACTGTTGAATCGGTAGCTCAAGCAAAGTTTTCTGATTATTCCTCTCTCAAGCAAATATATACAACTTTTGTCTAATTTCAATGTTGGTCAAACTCCCACTCTTTTATCTGCTCCCCTATCTTAAAACTAATCAAACTTCCATTCACCAAACCTTAAGTATTTCAGATAACATTTCCAAATGATCATGATTCCAACTGATTCCAAATGATCATCACACATACACTGTCATGTACTGAACCAATGGAACCATTTGCTTGCACCTCGTGTGTTGGCCGCGGCGGCAACACTTTCTGCTTGAACCTGCCACCCTAAAAGGATGTTGAAACCTGCAGGTATTAGTTGAAAAAGAACACAAATTAGATGACTATTATGGAAATGTGAGCAGGTCAGAAATGACAAATTAAAATGTTATGACTCGTGTGAATTTAGCTTGGAGAAAATATGCTACTTCTGTCTTTGATGAAGCAAAATAGGGAGAAAAAATTTTGCATGCAAAGTAAACACTAAAGGTGCATCCCTCCATCATGTGATGTAAAAAGACCACTAGAAGTCTCACAAACTGACTGATAAGCAGATTAACCAATAGAAACAAAGTCGAAGAGTAAGGACATGTCGAATTAATCTAGAAATTATAAGAAATTATAAATTAGCATACAAACAAAGTTAGCAATTAAAAAATTAGAAACAGTATCAATTAACAAACAAGTATTTAATTTAGAAATAGATATAGATTACTAAACAATCTCTCATATATCTATCAGCTTTTCTTGAACAGTTGAACCTGTGATTGCTGCAATGGAGAGAAATGCATCCTGTGTGACTTGTTCACCTAATTACAGAAACAGGCAAACGTACACCACCGTTCGTGGAATCGAGAAATTAGGGAGAGAGGTAGCAGGAGTCCGTTTACCGAAGGGAGCCGGGGAGCCTGCGACTTTCTTGACCTGCTCAAGAGAGGCACAGGCCCCGAGAGACCGGGTTGCCTGGCATCAGAGCGAGCTAGGGGCACGCACCAGGCACCTTCCCGAGGCAGCGAGGTGCGCGGAGCTGTCCGGCGGTGGAGTGGAGTGGTGGGCGGAGGGGCCAGCGTGTAGGGTGAGGGTCTGCATCTGCATGGTTGCCAGTGGTGGAGAGGATGTCGCGGTGGGTGGCAGCGGATGGGGATGAGAAACACCGTCTGAGGCACCGCCGTGGCCCCGTTGCCTCCATGTCTGTCTCGTGGCCGCCCTAGGCGCGCTGGACTCCTTCTCCCTTGTCCCCGTCCTCGATCTAGGGTTCAGGCGAGTGCGATGCACGTACGATGAGGCGCCGCCGCTGCTACCACCGCAGGGACAGGCGGCGTTGCGACGACGATGGAGGGCCTGGCAGCCGCGCCGGGCAGGAGTTGGGTGGTGCCGTGGCGGCATGATGGGGCAAGGAGGGGAGAGGAGTCGGAGTCGCGAGGGAAGAGGAGAAGTCGCGCCTAGGCAAGAGAAAGGGCCGCGCGTGATGTCGATGGGGCCGGGAGGCTCGGGCGCTAGGCTCTTGCTTCTGGTGCGGTGAAGACTTGGAGATTTACAATGAGGAGGCGGCCGAGAGGGTGCTGCGGGGAGTGTTGTAGCATAAGGTAGGGTTTGGGTTTTTATTCGATGAAGAGGATCATCTCAGCCATCTATTTGATCCAACGGTTCACATGGAATCTGAGTGGAATATGGGCTTCAAATTTAGGTGGGCTAAATCTGAAGTAGTAGAAGGGTCTTTTGCATTTTGGTGTCGCATGCTGACTCAAAATTTTTCTAATCCTTGTACTATTTTTTTAATGCAAAAATATGTTTTCTCGGATGAGCTCGTTCATGCACCCCCTCAACGAGTCAAAGGCGAGTCCATCAGCGGATGGTTTACGGTGCATTAGCTGAATCTATCTACTCCGTATTATTAGGGGACAAAGTGCAAAAGACTATTGCAGCTCAGTGGTAGAGCCTTATTATCTCAAACCTGTAGACGTTGTATTATTAGAGGACAAAGTGCAAAAGACCATTGCAGCTCAGTGATAGAGCCTTGTTATCTCAAAACCTGTAGACGTTGGTTCGAGCACTGTGCACCATTTTTATTATTATTATTATTATTATTATTATTATTATTATTATTATTATTATTATTATTATTATATATGTATAATTATTATTATATTATATTATATATTATCATTATTATCGCCAGCGGCCATTATTTGTTTGGGCAATCCAGCGCCTGGGCCGTGCGTTTGCTGGTTGGGCTACAGTGCAAGTTTTTCTTTATTTTTTCTTTGGAGCTTCTTTAGTATACAAGCATTTGAATTTACGAGCAGATCATTAGAACATTTATTTTATTAAGTGAAAACAAGAGATAAGAGATATATTACAAATAAAATACAATAGCCAGCTCAACAATATAGCTATGCCTATATTAATAAAGTAATACTAATAAGAGTTATAAAAAGGAACTTCGATGTCTAGTTCCAAAAAGAAGCAATATACACTTGGCTTCCATGTCTCTCTCGTTCAATCCCTACAAAGTGCTAAGCGCACAACCATCGGTGACACTCAGGTGATTGCTTGGACCGACCAACCACGCCGAGCTAGCGAATTAGTGGCTAGTGTTATATATAAATCTTAAACTACACTACCTAATAGAAGCATATTTGACAACGTCGGCCATGAAATGTGTATAACATGGAATGAAATATGTTGGGAAAAACAAAAAAGAATATAAACCCAACCGACCAGTAGCTTTGGAACCTACCAACATGGAAAACAATGTTTAAAAAGATCAATAAATTATTCTGTGACACTAAAAGGCTGTCATATATTGATGGCATTTGTAAATTACACTTTGTGACATAGAAAACACTTTGTGACGTAGCAAATATCGTCATTGGATGAAATTAGACTAACTACATGACGTTTTTTGTGGCATACAATTTTTTATTATCACTAAGTCAAAATGCCTAAAACATAATGTCATAAAATGGATGATATAATGACATTATGAACTATCGTCATACTAAATACGTAAAAAAATCACACATTTCTTGTAGTGCGAGGTGAAGGTCAAGTAGAGACGTGCTGTGCTGATGGACCGGGAGTGGCGAAGGGCGGACGTGAGGCTTGGACTAACGGACAAGGAGGCCGGAGGACCAGTTGCACTAGCTGGCACTTAGCGGCAACAAGCAAGAGTACATGGGGATGAAGACGACATCGGTCGAGTCAAGACGGAAGGCGATGGCGTCATGGCACCTGGTGGAGGCCGAGCACGGGCTTGCATGGGAGATGCAAGTGTCGTCGGTCGAGTCAGGGAGGAAGGCGAAGGCATCGTGCTTAGCGGAGGCTGGACATGCATCGATATCGGTGTCGACAGACTTGGCGTAGCACCTACGCTCCTTCTACGGTGCGGGTTTGGTAGATGAGCCTCAGAAAACTACCCCCAACGATTTCTATGTTAGAATCTCAAAACCTGGGGTGGCCGGTTTCTAAATTTGGACCTCAAAATTCTGGTTGGTGGATTTACCGGTTTGGGCCTCAAAACCCAGCGGAGGTTCCGATGAGGAACGGGGCAACACATGGCGGCACCGCGAGGCTTGTGTCGAGGGGAAGCTAGCGATGAGAAGGCTCATGGTTGTCGAGGCGGCATGTGGCGACATCGTGAGGCTTGCGTTGCGGCAAAGCTAACGATGAGGAAGGCGTGTGACCGTCGATGGAAGATCCTAACAGAGTTGGACTAGAAAATGTCCCTAGGCTAGCTAGTTTGCTCTTGTATCCTAGGGGTAGAAGGGGTATTGTGTAATAGGCAATAAATAAGGGATGACATCCATCATCCATCCTCATCTCTTTAGTAGCTATCTCTTCAGACAGACTATTTTCTGGCTTCATCCGTTAGGCATCCTTCCCTGTAGTTGCTGAGAGATCCACAGAGACCAATCATTTCTCTGTGTATTTTGATTTCAGGAAAGGTGACCGTAATCGTCTTGTAGCCTCGTTGGCTCTTTTGGCTGAAATCTTTGAATTCGCGTTCTGTTCTTCGCGTTCTTCATTTTCCCCTCTTTGCTCTTTCACGAGATCTTTTGATTTGAGAGATGGATTGCGATTCCATTTGAACCATCTTGTGCTTTGTCGTGAGAGGCATCTTTCCACCGAAGAAATTTCTCAAATTCCTCACGAGCACATAGATCGGACAAAAATCATTTTTGTTCTTCAAACTTTCCCCTTTTCATAGTTGGATTCGAGCCATGATTTCTTAGAAATAGCTCGCCATCAAGCTCAAGATCACTTGGGTAAAGTTTGGTTGCAAGCCCTTTTGATTTGGTCGAGGTTTGATCGAATTTAGGTTTGCCTTGGGTTGTTTTTGTTCTTCCTGGGCATTCCCGGACAGTCCGGGCCTGGGATCGCGGACAGTCCACGCCTCGGGATTTTGCCCAGGCAGTTCCTGCACAGGAACTATTCACGATGTGTCAGGTGAATCACGGATAGTCCGCTGGCAAGTTTTGACAGGGAACAGTTCGGGTGATTGCACTGTTTAGTTGAATTGCAGATAGTCCGGCGTGCAAACGCAGACAATCCAGACCCTGACTAGAACTATTTTAGAACAGTTTGGTTTTAGGATTTTGAACTATGGATAGTTGGGGCCTTGACCGCGAACAGTCCGACAGTCACCCTCGGACAGTCCGAGCCCTGACCTCGGATAGTCCGGCTCTGTGCTATTTTTGCCGGCTTTGGTCTTCTGCTTTGTGCTTATTCTCGACGCTTCTCCGGTAGCCCCGCTATATCTCTAGGACATCTCCTGAGGTATCCAGCCACCAGTTAGCTCGTGGATTAGCCGGTAGCCATTGAGTTTCTGCAAAGAAATTTTTAGGCTCCCATTCACCCCTCTCTAGTCGCCGTTTCCGGTCCTTCACGTACATTCATCTCAGTGGACACTTACAGATTCATCCCGCGTTTAAGTGGAACTGGAGAAGCTCTTGTTAGAACAAGCATAAGGTTTTTTCTGGCTTCTTCTAAAAGACAGATTAAGTACAAGAGAACTTTTAGGAAGGAAGAATATGACATTGCCTGACTACAATTGTCCACTCTGCTTGAATTGACAGAAGAAACTCTAGTCCACCTTTTCATCAATTGCCCTTTCGCTTCCCAATGTTGGGCCTGGCTGGGTTTTCAGATCGACCAATCTCCTGATCCTTTCCAAATCCTTCAAAGTTTCAAAGACCAAGTTCAGGTGCCGTTCTTCATGGAGGTGATTACTCTGATGTGTTGGACAATTTGGAAAGCCAGGACGATATTATCTTCAGACAAGCAGTTCCTTCACTTCTGACCTCCACGAATTTCTTCAAATCGGAGCTCTAGCTTCTTCTGCTTAGGGCTAAGAGAAGTTACTCACCAAGCATTAACTTATGGATAGCAAATCTCTCCCAGCTTGGACCTTGTCAACTCTTTTGAGTATTTTTTTCTTTTCCTTCTTTGTCTCTTAATGTGTTTCTCGTACTTCACTCTGTGTTTTGCCTCTGCCAAATTTTAATTTAATTCTACAGTAGGGGTACACCTGTAACACCCCTGGTGTTACTAATGTAATTAACGTGACATGTCATCATCTTAAGCATTAATCATTTCCTGTGATGCATTTGAATTGCCTAATTGCTATGCTTTGATTCCCTTTTCAAAAACCCTAAAAGCCCAATTCTCTCTATAAGGGCAAAATGGTAATTTCACCTCTGTGCCTAGTTCTATGTAATTCTTGATTCAAATTTAGTGCCCTGCTGTTTGTTGCATTGATCAAAGTTCAAAAATCAGATTTGATTTGATTTTCCTTTTGCAAAACCCTAAAATCCCAAATCCTGGATTTATTCCCTTTTTGATAACTTTTTCCAAATTCAAAATTTTGAGTTGGTTCAAAAAGAAAAGTTGTGAATCTGATCAAGAGGAACAACTTTGGTATTTACAAATTTCAAAGTTTCTATATAAAATTTGAAGTAATTTCAAATTCGTTCAAACTCCAGTTTTTGTCCCTTTTTGAGTTTTCAAAATTAATTCAAAAACTATTGAGTTTCAGAAAAAGTGTATATTAGCAAAGTTGTAGGTTTTGTCAAATGGAACAACTTTCATATATAAAGATTTTCAAGTTTCAGTTTGAAATCCAAAGTAATTTTGATTTGAATCAAATTTGAAAAGTGTCCCCTTTTCTGTTTTTGAATATAGTTCAAAAACTATTTGGAATTTGAAAATGTTCTTATTGACAAAGTTGTAGATCTCATTTTTCTAAGCAACTTTGGTATTTTGGGTTTTTGTCGCACAGTTCAAATTTTTGGAGAAATTTTGCAAAATACAAAAACTGGCCAAAAGTCAAACCCTAGCCCCTACACTGTTCTTCTTCCCCGTAGAGCCAGGGGGAGGGGGGGCCGGCCATGGCGCCGGCGCTGCGCCTGCAGCGCATACAGCTGCTCCCCACGCGCCTCTGTCCTGCCCTAGCCGCTCCTTGGTCCCCTCCGCACCCGCACGCAAGCGCTGACTCCATCTCTCGGCCCCTACTACTCCTGCTCGCCGCCGCCGCGTGGCCATTGCCGGCGCTGCCTGCGCCCGAGACCCGGCTGCACGCCAGCGCCTCCGCCAGAGTGCAATCGAGTGCGCGTGCGCTCGCCGAGCTTATCCAGCCATCACCACGGTCTCTACCGGCCGCTATCCGCCTCTATAAAAGCCCCGCCGGAGCTCGAGCTCTCCCACTCAGCTCCGCCGCCGTCGCCACCTCACACCAGAGCTCCCAGCCCTCAACCACCTAGCTCAGAAGCTCCGCCGTGTTCTTGTGCCGCTTCCCCACCCTCCAATTTCACCTCTACCGCCCTCAATCGCCCGACGTAGCTCGCCGTTGTCATCTCCGGCGAGAACCCGGCGAGCTCGGGTTCGTGAAATTCGCCGTCTCCGGCCATGATCATCCCTCACCGACCCCGTGTCGTGTTCCTTGACTCCGTGCGACTCTAACCCGGCCCTCGTGGTCGCGTATCTTGCGCAGGATCGCCCGTCCGTCGATCACCGTCGTGTGCCGTCCGTCGCTTCCCGCCGACCGGCCGCTCCGTCCATCCCCGTCCCTCACCGAGCTGCCCAATCGACTCCGGTGAGCTCCCTTATGCTCCCTAGGTGTTTGGTTTCGCCCCGGACCCTCTGGTTTGGCCGGCGTGCCGAGCGCCGCCCGTTTATGGTCGCCGGCGACGAGCTCCCGCCGCCGTGTGTCTTTTTCTTTTTATTTTTAAGATGTGAATAGTGTTCTGTTTTCTCTTTTTTGTATGATTTTCTGTGTTGATCCAAAAATTCTGAAATTTTTGTGGTAGACTCTTTATGCTCTGTAGTATTTTATAAAAATATGAAACTTGAGTTTTGTGCAAAAATTTGAAAAGGTAAAATTCCCCTTTTAATTGAAAAATGAAGGTTTTGGTATTTTTGGAGAGTGATCTATAACTCCAAAAATCTTGAGATAAATTTTTGTGACCTTGTTATAACATGCTAAACCTCTGGTAAAATTTTGAAGTCATTTGGAGCAAGTTGATTTTTGAGCTTTTATTTTAATTAAGGAATAGTGCCTTTTGTTAATTAAATGTTTAGATTTAATTGAGCACCTTAATGACCTTCAAAAATTATGAAATTTGTTTTGCCATCTGTTTATGCCTTAATAAACTTATGTGATTAATTTGGTAATTTTTGGAGCAACTTCATAAAATGACCTTTTAAATAAATTAAGAAAAATAGAAAAGATGGATTAGGGTTGGTAATAAGTGTTTAATGATGTGATCTTTGGATTGATTGATGTTCATAGACCCCTACCCTTTGGTCTATGATGTTTGTGATGCTATGTTTGGATGATGCTTAGGATAATTATAATAAGGTCTAGTTTAATCAATATTGCTTAAGGAAGAAATGGTTACCTTTTATGCTCAACCTAGATTTCGATTATGCCTTGCCTAAGAGTAATCTAGAATCAGTGAAATTGTCTTGCACCATAAGTCCATATCATCATTCTCATGAGCATTCATCATTGCATCCGTATAGTTGACGAAGAAGGTACCAGAGTCGAGGCCGCTGTTGACGAACCAACTCCCGAGGCGACCCCGAGCTCCGACACCTATACCTACCCCGAGTCTGCTCTTTTTGCCATCCAACGCAAGCCCCGGTGCATTTAACCCTACCTTGTTTTTATAAATGTTTTCTTTAAATGTTTTACTATTGCATTAGGTAATAGGAGTTGTGTGATGACCTACTTCTTGCATTACCCACCTCCACCAAAAGATACACCTGTCCTGTTCTCAAAATGTTTGCAAAATGCTTAGCAATGTTATTCAATAGATTTGCAATAAAAATGCCAATTTCAAAAAGGTGTGATCACTTTAAGAATGTTTATGGGAATTTGGCTTTACTCCCGTCTACTGGCTAGTTACCTGATCCGTACCTAGTCAATAGCGAGGAGAGGTTGTCCGAGCGTACGGTGCCGTCATGTTGTAGTCCGGGACTCAACAGTTGACACCGACCGGGACAGGGTTGAAAAACTGACAGGACTATTACGCTTGGGTGAGATATAACCAAGGTGTAGTTCTGGCTGGAAAATTAGGGACCATCCGTATGGGGGCCTGCTGGTCAAGACTTGTAACTATTCACATACTTCGGAAAGCTCTGGCTCCGAGAAATCCTTGATTGGGACCGACAACCGCGCACTGGGAGTGGAGAGATGGCGGAAGTAGCATGTACCCACGTGGTCGTCGTACCTGGAAAGGAGTGGTGTACTGTACTTCCGGGTGGCGTAGGACCGGGTCCAATCTTGGAGGAATCGTGGTAGACGAGTTGGCATATGCAAGCTTGGGTGCTACATATGCAGTGTGGATAGGGATCCTCAGCTGAGTATTATTTATCCGGATTAACGTTGCTCCTCGGTTATGGAGACTTGGTCCACTGACTGTCAACGGAGAGTGGTTCTCAACTAGGAATGTTTTGAAATGTAAAATGAATCTTGAATGATGAAGAATTGAGGAATACTGAATCTTTCAAAATAAAATAAGGTTTACAAAATGCTTTTCTGCAAAATACTTGATCTTGCTTAAGCCTTACCTTGACTACCCTAAGCCTCTCATTCCTGAGTCTTCTCCCTTTTTCTTTAGTCGGGTAAGTCTTGTTGAGTACCCCAGTACTCAGGGTTTGTTACCCATGTTGCAGGTATGCCTGAGACCCCGATATGTCTCGCACCCTGTTGCGTGACCTTCGTCCAGGAAGAGGCCGATGAGGCTGATGAGTAAATGTGCACCCTCGGGCTGGGTGTTACATGTATCTTTATGTTAATGTTTCCGCTACGTTGTCTACTTTGAATTTCCCGAACAATGGTTTGTAATAACCGTACTCCTTACCTCATTTGAAACCTCGGTTTGTAAAACTATTGTTATTAAAGTCTTCCGCTCTTTATTCCGATGTTATTTGTAAAAGTATGCAATGTTGTAACCGAATTGTGAGATGATCCTGCGGACATTGGGCACTGATGTAGCCCGGTGGCGAATAGGTCTTAATCACATGGAACATGGGTTCGGCTGTCAGAGGTTGACAGGGACACGTGGGCCATAGGATTAGGACCGTTATGTCACAACACCCCTCCTGTTTCCTTTCAACAAAAGTAGCTAGCTGCATGGCCCTTTCACATTGAACTCTAGAGATATATGCTTCCTCCGTACCTGTAAAGTAAGTCATTTTGAACAACAACACGATCTTTAAAGCATAACTTTGACTTCTTTTTTTTATAAAAATATTTATCAAAAACTCATATATGTATGTTTTTATGAAAGTATTTTTAAAGACAAGTTTATTCATATGATTTTCATATTTTTAAACTCAATAACTTAAAAGTTATTCATGATATATATCCCTAATGTTTGACTTAACCTTTGACTAAAACGACTTGTTTTACAGGTATATGGAGGGACTATATATTTTCATCTACTTGCAAGGCTTTCGCTTAGGTCCAGTAGATTTGGATGGACCTAACCAGTCCTAACCAAGCAACCTACGACGCCATTACGCCAATCACTTTCGTACTCTTCGAAGTTCGAAGTGAGGGCATCCTTGCACAAGGGATTTCACTGTGACGTGAACAATGTGTTGCGGCCCTTGCCCTTCCAGCCCCAACAACCCCGAGATTTATTGCTCCATATATAATGGCCCCAGTAGCCTCATTGGCCACAATAAACCGATGGAGGATGCTGTGATGATTTTTAGGATTACGACGCACCTTCTGTGACAACAGCATATCGTCACAGAAGGAGTACAATGACAATAAAAAACTTGTAATTGTCACAATTAGTTTGTCATAGATGGACCATTCGTCTATGACAAACTGATTACGACAATTACAGGCTTTTTCTTGTCACTGTACCCCTTCTGTGACGATATGCTGTTATCACAGAAGGTGTGTCATAATCCTCAAAATCGTCACAGAAGCCCAGATTTCTTGTAGATCGAGATGCTCATGAACTCCTGGGACATGGATGGGTTCAAGATCATTTCCATCGATCACTGGGATGGCGCCGGCTCTGGGAAGACGATGCTTGCCACAGCTGTGTACTAGCGGGTACTAAACAGTTTGATTCCTGTGCTTTCGTATACTTGGGGCCGCAATGTGATATGGTAAAGACTGTCGAGAGCATTCGTTGGCAGTACTAGAAATGAAGGACCAAGAAAGCATAGACATTGACGACCTCACATGGAAACTCAGAACATTTCTGGAGGACAATAGGTATGCGTAATTTAAATTTTGGCAAACTTCTGTGTGGTTCATACTTCACAACCTCACTTGTTTGGTACTAACTTCCTCATCTAAGCAACCTTTTCTTATTTTTCATAACAGGTACCTCATTATGGTCGATGATCTATGGAGCAAGCCAGCAAGGAACATTGTTTTCCTGAGAACGATCGTCTTTAATTTGTAGCAGTGGCATAGCTAGGGGGTGGTCCGTGTGGGCCACGGACCACCCTAGAATTTTAAGCAAAGTATTTTGGGTATTTAGATGCATGTTATTTTATGTAATTTTTAGAGTTTATTACTCATCTTAAAAGTGTTTGTAAGACATTTAAAATGTATTTGTCTTTTGTTTCAGTAAATTATATATTTGCACAATGACATGCTACATATTTATGTCTTGTTTGGTAGAGGTCTAATCGGTTTTAGTTTTAACTCCTTTATGTACTGGAGCAAGAAGTTATTTTTTATTTTTAAAATGAATCGAGATTCAGTGAAACAACTAGTTTTTGTTTCATCGGTTGTGGTCCCTCCATGTACTGTAGCAAAAGGCCGAAGATGTTTGTTGACGTGTCATACGAGATTATATTGTTAAGAAAAAATTATATTGAATCAGACAGATTATATTGTTAAGAAAAAATTATATTGAATTGGACCACCATAAATTAAAATCCTAGCTACGCCACTGATTTGTAGTAGGATAATCATCACAACAACGAATGACGCATTGACGTTGTGGTGCTGTGTAGGTTCTAGCGACTGCATTTACAAGATTGGCCTCCTTAGTGATGCGGACTCTGAACAACTTTTTGTGAACGAAGTCTTTGGTAAAGGGCAAGATTTTCGTCAGCATTTTAACGATAATTCTGCCGAAATCATGAAAAAATGTGGAGGGCTGCCTGCTATAGTTAGAGCTGCCACGTTAGCAAAACGTCAATCAGTTCATGAATGGAAGAGGATCGAATTGAAGTCATTGGTATCAAGTTTAGATGAAAATTACATGTGGCAGAGGCTCAATCTCAGTTACAACGATCTACCAAATATTCTCAAGACATGTATGCTGTATCTAAGCATATTTCCTGAGTACTATGAGGTTGATGTAGAGCGCCTAATGAGGCTATGGATTGCTGAAGGATTCATCATTGACGGATTTGAAGCTATGGAGGAAACAGCAAGAGGCTACCTCGATGGGTTAATTAGCAGAAACATGGTGCTGCCGTTGCATGTGAACCATCATGGTATCCCAAGGTGTTGCATGGTTCACCCTGTGATACATGATTTCATTGTTTACAAATCCAGGGAAGAGAAATTTATTGCTATCGTGAATGCTCAGCACCGAGATATAGCAAACAACTATGGCACTATCCGCCGGTTATCAGTGCAGAGCAATAGCAGGCAAGAGCAAAAATTGGCACAAGATAGTTCTACAGACATATCCCATCTTCGCTCAATCATTGTCATTGGTCAGGCCAGCACCGCGCCTCAGTTGACTGATCCGAGGGTGCTTCGTGTTCTGGACCTTGAAGGCTGTGAGGGTACGGCTGTATTCCTTGATGACTTGCACAAGCTTCAGCTTCTGAAGTACCTCAACCTCAGAGGCACTAATGTCAGTGAGCTCCCAGATACTATAGGGCAGTTAAGGTTCCTGCAGACACTGGATGTGAGATCCACAAATATTAAAGCGCTGCCTCCCAGCATTGTCATGCTAGAAGAGCTTATGCATTTGCTCTGTGGGAGCGCCAAGCTACCTCGGGGAATCTCAGATATGAAAAGGTTGCAAAGACTGTCGTGTGCCATCACCAAAGAAAGCTCTACGAGTATTAGGCACCTCAGTGAACTTGAGGACTTGAGGGAACTAGAGCTGTTTTGTGATTTTACTCAAATGCCCCGAGATGAGAAGCAAGCCACTTTCAGTCATGGTGGGTTTGACCGTCTTAAGAAGCTGTGTGTCAGGTGCAACTCAGCATCAGTGGCATTTGAGCCCGACGCATTGCCCATGGTCAAAGTGCTTGAACTGAGTTTTGAGGGAGTTCTCGTTAACGAATCTAGTGCTGTGACTGGCATTGAGCATCTGGGGCGCCTGAAGCATGTACTCCTTGAGTTTTCACTGGATGATGCAGGCACCATGGCGACTGTAGATGCGGTCAGGAAGGCTGCCACAGCAATGCCCCCTAACATTCCAGAGGTTACTGTAATTGTTGATGGGAGGTGAGCTACACATTCTACTTGTCACAAACAGTTGGAGGCATACATTCATTTACTAATTTTTAGAACCCATTAAATAGACGACAATTATATTGAATATAATGGTTTGTTGAGTGTACTTTGTTTAGTGGAGTGACTTTCATTTCTCAGATGTGTGATAATGTGTCAAAATTATGATGTTTTCTGCTATTGTTCCTTGCTTTCAGGCCCCACACTTCGACAATCACTTAACCGGCTTTCATTTCTGTATGCATCCTTAGGTACTTCTATTTGACCTTTATATAAATCCTCTACTTTTTTTTTCAAGTTACCGGCCTGCAGATCATTGTGTAAGTCTAGACAGCCATATATATTATATCTATGAGACCACAAAGTGGGTACCGGCAAATTTGTATGTTAGTTCTGACTTGCTAAAAACAATATGACCCTGACTAGCTGAAATGCGCTGATACATTTTCTTTCCAAAAAAATGGGCAGGGCTAGTACAAATGTGTCCAAGGCCGGGCCCTAGCATGCAAGCAAAGTGCACAGGCATCAGTGCTATGGTACTGACTGCAGTGAAATGCCTGGACACGTGAACTGCATGAAGTGCTTTACGTGTTCTTCTTTTTCTTTTTCTTTTTGTCCTCCTTTGGTCTGATGGGCGGGCCTCGTGCAAGCGGTAGAGTCTTACCGCCTGTGACCAGAAGGTCCCGGGTTCGAGTCGCGGTCTCCTCGCATTTATGCGAGGGCAAAGCTTGCCACTAAATACCCTTCCCCAGACCCCGCACAGAGCGGGAGCTCTCCGGCACTGGGTACGCCCTCCTTTGGTCTGTCATTGTGACCTTCCGTTGTTTTCAGAATTCCCTTTGGCTTGCCTTTGTCCTCAGTGTTTCTACCTTAATAACCACTCAGCCTGTTGCCTTTGTCCTCAGTGTTTCTGCTGCATTTCTGTACGCTGATGAACTGTCTCTTATATGATGTCAATAAAACATTGCTTGTGACTTGTGAGGCGTGACAAATGTGGTTATCTGATTCAACTAGTATCGTAGCACTTTTTTTTCCACTAGCAAAATATGTCCGTGCATTGCAACGGAAAAAAAAATCTCGTATGCTTACATATATCTGCTTGATCAAATCAAAGCAGCTCCTAGGAGGCATCTCATGGTCTCCTTTCCGCCGACGCTGAGGACGCGTTGTGACATTACCGGGAGACGAACATTTTTTATCAGAGCAACGTGAGGTGAGCGCGAGCGAGTGAGCCTGACCGTTGGGTTAGTTTGCAATGGGCTAAAGAAAAAAGATAGAAATTTTCAAACTTAAATTCATTATAAAATAGTGCATACAAACTTGCAAAGGTATGTTGCACTGAATAAAAAGGCTCTTAAAAACTTAATAGACTTAGTAAGAAATATTCATAAATCATACTTTAAAAAACGACTTAAAAGATCGACAAATAAATATGATAAATATATTTTATTTAACATGGGAATAAATATCATAATTTAGGATGTCAACTTATTTTATTATTATGTACTTAAAACAGAAAATTGAGTTGTCGGAAAAAAAAGCTTAACCTGAACTAAATATATTAACAACTTAAGTCAGCGCTAATGGAAATTTATATATAGTGGTAGAAACTTAGCACGCAGGCCGACGGATAGCTTATGGGCCTAGCGCGTGACCTATGTCTTTTTCTACTTGAATAATTAGAGGCCCAATTGCCTGATGTCCAGCTGATTTCAGCCGTTGATGCAAGATGAACGACCAAGATATTAGCAAGCCAAAAGAGAGTCCTATAAAAGGAACGAAACCCTAATATCATCTTAGTTCTCACTCTCTTCTTTCTCCCTTGCTCCAGCCGCCTCTCCTTTTCCTCACACGATGCAGTAGAAGAGCCGCACCAGCATAGGCCACCGACATCGAGGGAGAAAGAGAGAAACTAATAATGCATGACTGTGCCGCGCGGAGTAGCGTCGAGCACCCACGACGCTAGCTGTGTATATGGCGCCAGGCCCTTCGAGTCTTCGACTAGTGGCGTCTGACGCCAGCGGGTGCTCTAAGGCGCGTGTAGGTGATGGCGCGGGCGCCCTCGCCGGCGAGCGCAGAGGCGGCGGCTCGAGCGCCCCCGGCAGCCTGAAGACATGGCCCCGCTGATTTTGTCGAATCGATTTTTGTTGATTTTTTCCGATTGCTGTGAATATATATGTTTTGATTTGCCCGTAGTGGTTTCGATTCAGTCTCCTCAATTTGTTCCATGCTATTGTTTTAATCCAAAAAAATATGGTGTACGGCGGCCTCAATTTGATTCTGAAACGTCTAGCATTACCGGTTTGGAAAACTCCTTCCCCGTGTCAGTCTCCAACTCTAATGTTTTCTTATTTGATTTAGAGTTCCTTTTGCATTTGGATGATTAGCTGATTTTTGCTTGCTTTCTTTTTGCCCGACGCTACTATATTGGACCAGACGAAACGAAAATTTAGACAGAAAGAACAGATAGGGATAGATTAGGGACAGATTTGATTTCTATTTTGATTTTGACTTAATTTCTGATTGCTGATAGAACACAAAACTGCAAGCGGTTTTCATTGGAGTATCAGGGGGTAACACGTCATGATTGGCATTTGAGATGTGGACTCTACATGAGGAGGCTGATGCCGATTCGATTCTGGAGAGGGGCAGAGGAGCGCCGACGGAATCGGACTGTTGGCTAATAAAAAGGCCAGGTGAAAAAAAGTTGGACAAAAAAAAAGGCAGAAGTTTTACCTCTTTAGTATTAAATTAGGTATATAGATTAAGGAAATTGGAGCATGGTCTTTTCGACATCAAACTTTTCAATGCATATACTATTAGTCTATTTGGTACAGCTTACAACAGCTTCATGAAGGGTAGTGAATCGTTATAGGTAAACGATTTGTGTGGGATAAGGTAATTATTAAACCTTGACCAATGTATCTTGCGGCGCGTATTGTTTGTTGACCATAACTAATGAACCCAGTTCGATCCCCTGGGCCTATTCGAGAACGCCTACGAAAAGGTTGTTTGGATTTACTAAAAGGTTGTTTGAATTTACGAAAAGGTTGGCTTTTCAAGTTCGCCGTCAAATCCCAGGGCTCAACCCTGGACAGGCGGTGGAAACTACCACCCTCATCTTAATTTCCTATTCGACTCTTATGAAATCGAGTACCGGTCATGAGGTGTTGTTTTTTTTGCCAAACACTTTGAAATGATCAAGATGCCCAAGAGAGAGGGGTGAATTGGGCTAATCTAAAATTTCTCGCGAGAATTAAGACCTACACTAGCCCAACTTCATCCCTTTGTGCCTAGAAGTGTGTTTTCTCTAATCTACCGCATAAAAGACTTACACCTAGTTCCAATCCTACTCTAGCATGACATTTCTACAAAAGTAACTTGCATGAATTGAAATGCTCAAAGTAAATGCGTAAGATAAGAGAGGAGAGGAAGACTGCGATGTTTTCCCAAGGTATCGAGGTGTCGGCACACCCCCTAGTCCTTGTTTGAGCACCCGCACAAGGGTATCACTCCCCTTTGATCCACGCAAGGATCAAGTGCTAACTGTGAGCTGATTCTTTGCCACTCCGGCCCGGTGAATTGCCCACAACCGGTCACAACTTGAGTTGGGTCATCCACAAGCTCTCCGGATGATCACCAAGCTCCCAATCACCACCAAGCCGTCTAGGTGATGGCGATCACCAAGAGTAACAAGCTAGAACTCTCACTTGACCAACGCAAAACCAAAGATATGGATGGATACACACTTGCTACTCATAACTCACTAATGAGGTGTCTAATCTCGAGATTAACAAATCTCACAACCTCACTAGGGCTCTGATGTCTGGCATCGGACGCGCCGATGTCCCGAGTAACGGTAACGTGTACTATTCTGACAGCACACGTCACAGTGGCATCAGACGCTGGCAACGTCCGATGCCACCCCATCAGACGCGTCCGATGCGACGCTGAAATCACTCTCAAGTGAATAGTGTTACTGTTGCGTACGATGCGCCCCCTCCGGTGCGTCCGATGCAACGGTCCAGACACTGCCACTTCCTGTTGGCATCGGACGCGCGTCCGATGCCAGCAGGGGCAGCGTCCGATGCCCTTCTGAGGGCCGAAACGACATCGGATTGCGACGCTGCCTTCATGACTTTTGTTCCCCACAACATATAGGCTATCTCTGAGCTACCTAGAGCTATGAAATACCAAGTGTGCACCACACCTACCTCAATAGACTCACCTAGGTCAAGCTACTCATTCACGCTCCCCTTTATAGTACGGCCAAAGGAAAAATAAAGACCTAAAACTAATCTAAGTGTCTCTCAACACCAAATGACACTTAGAACTAGCCTATCTCCGTCTTCGTCGTCCATCCTTTGAAAACCGAATCGATTTCCGTCACTTAGGGGGCATGAAAACCATTTGCCCATATCGTCGCCATTATTGTGACCTAACACTCACTGTTTCTGCAAAACACACGTTAGTCACAATAATCTTATGTTGTCATCAATCATCGAAACCCACTAGGGGCCTAGATGCTTTCAATCTCTCTCTTTTTGATGATTGATGACAACACGTCCACGAGTATAGAGAGAAGAGGTTTTCAAATCATGACATGTATGAACTTGCGATAAATAAGAGAAAATTGTTAGAGGCAAGTTCATACACATCATGCCAACATCTTGCACTTAACAGATTAGAGTGAACAACAAGTGCAAGAGTAATAAAGCTCAAGTACATAATGATATGGAATTAAGCACATGTAAATGAGCGAAAGTGATGACATGCCATAGAATATATCATAAGTGAGCACAACCATGTCAAAAGGGGTCCATCAACACACATATCATAAAGTGCAAGACAAAAGTAATCATGATATGCATGTGAATGCAAAAGAGTATCACACATAAAGATTCAGAACCCTCTCACGACACTCCCCCTAAGTCTATACTCGACTCTCTCTCCCTCTTTGGCGTCAAGCACCAAATCTAAGGATCTGCAAGCGGCACAGGGGCAGACGAGTCGGGAGCCGAAGTCTTGGGAGTGTGTGGCATGACCCAAACTAAGCAAGCAGAGCCTCTGAGTCTGACGACGAGGTCAGAGCTGGCTGACCCTCTGGAGCTGGTAGCTGTGGAGAAACGGTCCGAGTCTGCTCTGCCTGCTCAGTCTGGACCTCTGGCTATGTCTCTGGCTGAGCCTCGGTAGCTGTGTCAGACCGTGCCTCTGGTAGCGGAAGCTCTGGAATCGGAGTGGGCACAGGTTGCTCTGGCACTGTCGGCTTTGTGGACTGAGGCTCTGTCAGTGCTGGCTCTTAAGACGCGACTGAACTCAGTAGAGTCTCTGTCGTGGAACTCACAGGAGCAGTCGACATCTGAACCGGGCCCTGTAGGCCTAGAGTGGGTGCCCGATGAGCTCACTGAAGCTCGCTGACAAGTCTCGAGTCACCATAGTAGTCATCGCGAACAAGGTGTCCGTCGGACAAGGAGTGAAGCCAGTGGTGATCGGACTGAACAACGGTCTCGCTCCTGGAGGAATAGTGAACCAGGTAGAGTGCGAGGGGGTCGGGAACGGAGCAAACTGAGGCTGTTGCTGCTACGGCTGCTGTTGGAGCTGTGGAGGAGGAGGCTGACACTGTACTGAAGGAAATTGCGGTTGCTGCATCTTCATCATCTGCTCCATGAACTTCAGCGTCTGCTGCTGAACCTCAAGGAGCTGTCGCTGAAGAGCGTCAGACCGCTCCTGGGCCTGAGCCAGTGCCAGTGCCTGGGCCTCTGCTAGGCGCTGCTGCTCCTGAACCTGTCGCCGCTGCTCTGCTTGTATGTTCTCAAGGATGGCTAGCAGAGCAGGGTCTGTCCTCGAGCTCCCCGCCTCAGAGTCGTGTGGGTGAGGCTGCATCCTCGGCGAGAGCTCGTAGTCCTCGTCAGAGCTGTCGGTGGGGTCCTCTGCTACGAACATAGTGTCACCCTCTAAGTCAGCAAGCTCACACTCTACGAGGGCCCTGACGGCCTCGTCCTACTCCTCTGCAGACTCCGGGACTGGTTGATGTTGTCTAGGAGTAGACTATGGCATAGACTGAGCTGACGTCTGACCTCTGCGGCCCCTGCTGTGTCCCAGAAGCTGGCTCATGTTGTATGCTAGGAAAATGGTGGCCGTCTGAGCGAGCTCCTGTCTTGGGGCCATCTATACACGCACTGTAACCTGGAAGAGCAAATACGAAATCCAGTGCGCGTATGGAAGCTGCCTTCGGGCCTTGATTCCATCTGCAATGGTGTCCTCCATCTCTGAGAGTATGACGTCTCAGACATCGAACTCCTGCTGCCTGATGAGGTGAGCTAGCAGCCACAACTGTATCCTGGACAACCCCTCTCTGTATCCAATCCTTGGCAGAATGGTACACCTCATCACCTCGTTGAGGATCCGGGCCATAGGAGTAAGATCTTTCGGCGCGCGGCTCGAACCCTCACCGAATGGCTCTGTGAAGCAGGGTCGTACCAAGTCTGTCGACGGCTGCTCTCCGCCATGAGGACGCCTGGGTGGCTCTGTCCGGTCATAGCACAAAGTGTGGATCCGTGTCGTAAAGTCAGTCAGGTGGAACGAGTCACGGATCTCTGAGCTGTAGAGTCTGAAGTGCTGACCGTGGAATGCAAAATGAATGAACTCATGATCAGGATCCACCTAGAGAGAAGAGTGAAACTATAGAACCCAGTCCTCTATGTAAGAGCCAGACCGTCCCAGAAGGTCTGCCAAGCCTAGCAGGTAAGTGAGGTGGGGGCGAATCTACTCTCCGCCAGTTGTCACAATAGCCTCAAGACTGCAGACTCTGTGGGACCTGAAACTGATGCCGGCATTCCTGAATCCCTGGTAGAAGTCCTCGTGTAAGACCAAGTAGAACTCAGGACCCGCCTGCTGCTGCCTCTCACGTGGGAACCACCTGTCCACTAGTACTAGTCGTAGCTCCTGTATCTGACTGCAAGTGGTGGCGCGGAGGTCTAGACGCATAACCAGCGGTGGCTCATGTCGAGAGGGGGGACGTGCACCACGCCGGGGACCCTCGGGCCGGGGTGGCACCTCGGTCCGGTGACGAGACGACCGACGCCGTGGGTGCTCTGCTGGGTCTGCCTCAGCCTCAGCCTCTGCTGGCTCTGCCTCTGCGGGCTCTGCCTTTGCCTCTGGCTGCCTAGAACCCTCTGTCTATCCCTAAGCTGCTGACCCAGAGCCCTCGGGCTCATCCACCGAAGCTGTAAGAGAAACACGACGTCCTCCAATCATCAATGTCCCTGGTGGAGTACCGTGAAACTGCTCTGTCTCCTCTATCATTTGACGCTGAGCAGGGGTGAGGGAGTCAACTATCCGTAAACCGCCACCGCGTCCGATGCTGCATTTTGGACTGTTTTGAATTCCTCCGCGCGACACTTTCTCTCAATCAAGTTCCAACTCAAATAAGAGGCAAATAAACACCAGTTGGAACATGATGTGAGAGACCTCGCTCAAACCCTTAAATTTTCAAAATAATTTGTCATAGACTAAGTATTTTTTAAGAAAATATACAATAAAAGGGCGAGGAGACAACATGTGTCCACCAAAAATAGGGGTCATAACCATTAGGAGCTTCAAATGCTCCCTCTATCGGTGAACGAACACAGCGGTTGCTCAAGCTTAACCGAAAAGAAATGACAAACAACACTCATGCATATGCAATGCATTGCGAAAAAGTGAATCTAGGTTGCTTGTCAAGTTTGCTCATGGGTAAGCTTCTTCACTCACTTTTTAGGGCGGTTATCTTAACCACGTCTGACAAGCCTATGTGCAAAGCATAATTTAAACATGGCATATTATACAAATGTAATGCAATGACAACACTTGTTCATCTTTTAACAAAGTTGCTTAGATCAAGAACATTAAGCTCACTTCACAACTTACAAAGTCTACTCTCATCTAGAGGTTTAGTGAAGATATCCGCCAATTGATCTTCCGTTCTAACTCCATCTAAAGATATGTCTTTCTTTGCTACATGGTCTCTAAGGAAGTGATGATAGATATCGATATGCTTTGTGCGAGAGTGTTGAACCGGGTTGTTAGCAAGCTTAACCGCGCTCTCATTGTCACACAACAAAGGTACCTTTTCTAGCACTACTCCATAGTCTAGAAGGGTTTGTTTCATATAAAGGATTTGTGCACAACAAGCTCCCGTGGCTATGTATTCCGCCTCGGTGGTAGACAAGGCCACACTATTTTGTTTCTTTGAGGTCCAAGACACTAGTGATCTCCCAAGAAAATGGCACCCTCCGGATGTGCTTTTTCTATCTATTTTGCAACCCGCGTAATCCGAATCGGAATACCCAACGAGTTGGAAGTTAGCTCCTTTGGGATACCAAAGGCCAATGCTTGGGGTGTGCTTTAGGTACCTAAGGATTCTTTTTACGGCTATGAGATGTGATTCCTTAGGATCGGCTTGAAATCTAGCACACATGCACACACTAAACATGATGTCGGGCCTAGATGCGGTCAAGTATAACAAGCTACCAATCATAGAGTGGTAGAGAGTTTGATCAACCGAGTTACCTCCCTCATCTAGGTCGAGATGTCCATTAGTAGGCATTGGGGTCTTGATAGGCTTGCAATCATTCATGTTGAAGGGCTTGAGGAGGCCTTTAGTGTACTTCTCTTGAGAGATGAATGTGCCCTCCTTTAATTGCTTCACTTGAAAGCCAAGAAAGAATGTGAGTTCCCCAATCATGGACATTTCAAATTCCTTCAACATCAAACCACCAAATTCCTTGTAATATTCTTCATTTGTTGAGCCAAAGATGATATCATCAACATAGACTTGGCAAATGAAGATCTCTATATCAAGCTTCTTGGTGAATAGTGTAGTGTCGACCTTCCCAATGGTGAAGCCCTTCTCAATGAGTAAATCCCAGAGGCGCTCATACCATGCCCTTGGGGCTTGCTTGAGCCCATATAGCGCCTTAGACAACCTATAAACATGATTATGATATCTAGGGTCTTCAAACCCGGGAGGTTGATCAACATAGACTAGTTCATTTATGAAACCATTTAAAAATGCACTTTTCACATCCATTTGATATAATTTTATTTCATGATGTCATGCATATGCAAGGAGGATACAAATGGCTTCAAGTCTTGCAACCGGTGCAAAGGTCTCTCTAAAATCCAAACCTTCAACTTGAGAGAACCCCTTTGCCACTAGCCTTGCCTTGTTCCTAACAACCACGCCTTGATCATCTTGCTTGTTTCTAAATACCCATTTTGTTCCAATGACTCTTGCGCCTTTAGGTCGCTCTTCAAGGGTCCAAACTTCATTGCGGGTGAAGTTGTTCAATTCTTCATGCATAGCATTCACCCAATTCAGATCTTTAAGAGCTTCATCTACATTGGTAGGCTCAAAACAAGAGACAAAAGAGTGATGTTTAATAAATGAAGCAAGTTTTTGAGAATGAGTCATTACACCCCTTGTTGGACTCCCTATGATGAGATCTTGAGGATGAGCTTATAGTAGAGGAGTTGATCTTCTATCAACCACTTGAGGGGGCAATTGTGGAGCATCAACATCTTGTGTTTGTACCACCATTTGATCATGAGAGACATGTGTATCTTCATTTGGCTCTCTCCCATCTTTATCATCATCTTGTGGTACATTCGATGAAGATGGCTTGTCTATGACATGCACATCATCATCATCATCATCCTTAGGCTTGATGGCTCCAACCGGCATGTTCTTCATGGCCTCCCTCAATGGTTCATCACCTACATCATCAAGATTCTCATGTGCTCCTTGGGAGCCGTTAGATTCATCGAATTCCACATCATATGTTTCTTCTACCAAACCGGTGGCTTGGTTGAATACTCGATATGCTTTGGACTTCAATGAGTAACCAACAAGAAAACCAATATCACATCGGCGTTGAAACTTCCCTAGGTGTTGGCACTTCTTGTAGATATAGCATTTGCATCCAAACACTCTAAAGAAGGATACATCAGGCTTCTTGTTGTTGAGCAATTCATAGGGGGTCTTACCAAGGAGACGATGGGGGAACAACCGATTTGATGCATAACATGCCGTGTTGATTGCTTCCGCCCAAAATCTTTCCGGTGTAGAGTACTCATCCAACATAGTCCTTGCTAGGGTGATTAGAGTCCGGTTCTTTCTCTCAACTACCCCATTTTGTTGTGGTGTATAAGTTGCGGACACTTTGTGTTTGATCCCAACTTTATCACAATAAACCTCAACATTGGTGTTGTCAAACTCCTTGCCATTGTCACTCCGGATTTTCTTGATCTTTACTTCAAATTCATTTTGGGCTCTCTTGACAAACTTTTTGAAGGAAGCGGCCACTTCGGACTTGTCATGGAGGAAGAACACCCAAGTATACCTTGAATAATCATCAACAATCTCCAAGTAATAAAGATTTCCTCCTAAGCTGGCATATGTTGTTGGTCCAAATAGATCCATATGAAGAAGCTCCAACTCTCTTGATGTTGATACAAATGCCTTGGTTGGATGTGTATTTGCAACTTACTTGTCAGCTTGACATGCACTACATGGTTTATCTTTTTCAAACTTCACATCCTTCAAGCCCTTAACCAAGTCCTTCTTCAATAGCTTGTTAAGAGTGTTCATGCCAACATGTGCTAGTCTTCTATGCCATAACCAACCAAGAGATTGCTTCATGAACAAACATGTCTTCAAGTTGGCATCATCGGAGGAGAAATCCACCAAGTAGAGATTGTTGTATCTAAACCCTTGAAAGATCACTTGAGAATCATCCCTCTTTGACACAACCACTTCCTTGTCGGTGAATAAACATTGAAAGCCAAGATCACAAAGTTGCCCAACGGATAGAAAGTTGAAGCTAAGAGAAGCAACTAGAAGCACATTTGATATTGAATGATCATTGGAGATTGCAACTTTGCCCAACCCTTGTACATTGCCCTTTGAGTTGTCACCAAATGTAATCCTTTCTTGGTCATTGACATTCTCTTCAAGTGAGGTGAACATCTGGGGATCACCGGTCATATGTTGAGTGCAACCACTATCAATCACCCAATGAGATATGCCAGTCTTGTAGTTCACCTACACACAAGAGATCAATCTTGAGCTTTAGGGACCCATACTTGTTGAGGGCCCTTAACCTTCTCTACTAGAGACTTTGCCACCCAAATTTGCCTAGGCCTATTCTTGTTTGGTGGTCCCATGAACATGACTTTGACCTTTCCACTTGAGTCTTTCCTAAGCATGTAATGAGCATTGAAGGCAAAGGGTCTAGCATGCTTGGGCAAGGGTGTGCGTGGTGGAGCTTCACACTCATGAGCAAAGTGTCCTTCTCTTCCACACCCAAAGCATCTTCTTGGCTTGGGCTTTAGCTTGTGTTGAGTGCGGGTCTTGTGTTGCTTCATCTTCTCTTCCAAGAACCCAATACCACTTCTATCGGTCTTCATCACGGTGTTCATGAGTAGCTCACTTTGAAGACATTGACCTCTTGTGAACTTCTTCAACCCGGTGGCTAGATGTTCTTTTTCTTTCTTGAGCTTGTCATTCTCTTATTGAAGAGCCAAGGTGGATGGTGTCAACTTGTAATCTCTCTCTATCTTGAGCCTCTTGTAGCATGTCAAGCTCAAGTGTCATGCTATAGCCTCCATCTTGGGTTTCTATGACAATTGGCTTGTTGGTTAATAGCTTCTCTAGATCACTCTTGAGCTTTGCATTTTTCACTCTTGATCTTGAGATAGTCATCATAGCATTCTGCCACAACCACTTGCTTGCCTTTGCCACTGGATCCTTGCTCAATGCTCTCACTAACCAAGTCATCACATGATGTTGCTATGTCACACTTAACAACATGGTTAGAAGCATCATGTGGCTCATTTGATAGAATATCATAGGCAACAACTAGAGCATCATGATCAATCTTAAGAGAAGCATATTGTTCTTTGAGCAAGCTATGTCTAGTGTTGAGCTCATCATGCATCCTATCAAGTTTTTCATTTTTATCTTTGAGCTCTTTGTTAGAACATTTGAGCTCCTTGATAATGGATGACACATTTGCAAATTCATCCTTAAGCTCATCACTAGCTCTAGTGGCATTTTCATATTTAGCAAGAAGAGACTCATGATCAAGCTTAAGTTTTTCATTTTTAGCTCTAGTCTTTCTTATGATTTTGGTGTAGTCATTAAGCAATGCAACAAGCTCATCATAAGAAGATGATTCGAACTCTCCATCACTATCACTATCACTAAAGTCATCATCACTTTGTACCTTCCGGTCACCCTTGGCCATGAGGCATAGGTGTGTAGAGGATGATGGCGGTGGTGATGGTGGAGGTAGAGAAGTCCCAATCACTAGAGCGGCCACCTTCTCCTTCTCATCATCACTATCTTCATTGGATGATGCATTTGAAGAGTCAATGTCGGTGAGCTAATCACCAACAATGTAGGCCTTGCCACCTTTCTTGTGGTATTGCTTCTTCTTGCCATCCTTCTTCTTGTATGGCTTCTCTCTTCTTCTCATCTTCACTTGACGAGTCATATTTCTTGCCCTTGTTCTTGTTCTTGTAGCTTTCTTTCTTAGGCTTGGTGCATTGGTGAGCAAGATGGCCAAGATCACCACAATTGTAGCAATCCATTTCGGAGATGGGCCTTCTCTTGCTACTTGTGAAGAACTTCTTCTTCTTGGAGTCAAAGTTGACTCCATTTTTGTGAAGCTTCTTGAGCATCTTGGTTGTCTTTCTCACCATGAGAGCGATGTTGGAATCATCTTGCTCATCATCACTTGAGCTCTCATGATGTGCTTCAATCACCTTGGCCTTGCCCTTCTTCTCATGACTTGCCTTGAACGCCAAGTCCTTCTTCTTGTCCAAAGAAGAGCCACCAACCGGAGTGATGTGCATGTACATTTCATGCGCATTGATCTTTCCCAAGATTTGTGTTGGTGTAGCCGCGGAAAGGTCACCTTGATGTAGCACTGTCACAATGTGCCCATATTTGGTGATTGGGAGCACACAAAGAGTCTTTCTCACCACATCGGATGGAGACATTTGGGTGAGTCCAAGCCCATTCAATTCCTCTACAAGAACATTGAGACGTGAGTACATTTCATTCACATTCTCATGAGCAAGCATTTCAAAGGAATTAAGCTTTTGCATGACTAAATGATAGCGTTCCTCACGCTCACTCTTTGTTCCCTCATGGAGCGCACAAATGTCCGTCCCATGGGCGTTTTTGTGGTTCCGGACACGGTTGAACACATCCTTGCAAATGCCTCTAAATATGATGTTTTTGGCTTTTGCATTCCACTTTTCATTTTCCTCCTCATTAGGAGTAAGATGAATGGCGTCCTTCGGCTTAGGGAAACCATGTATCGCAGCGCGGTGAACACCCACATCAACCGCCTCTAGGTACGACTCCATACGAATTTTCTAATATGGAAAGTCGTCTCCCTCGAACATGGGATGAGGTCCATCACCTTCGGACATCTTAACTCTAGGCGGTTAAGCCTAAATCGAGAGCACAAGGCTCCGATACCAATTGAAAGGATCAAGATGCCCAAGAGGTGGGGTTGAAGGATCGGATTGGCGACCAGAGCGGGGGTGAATGGGAGCCTCAAATTTCTTCTCGAGAAATTTATGGCCTCTGTCCCAGAAAGTCACCCAAAAACAAGGACGCAAGAGTGCGGCTAGTTCACGACCCAACAGGTGGGTGGATACCTTAGGAGATGTCCTAGAGGTACAGCGGAACTACCGGATAAAGCCGATGAGCAAGCACCAAAAGAGCGAGGCAGAACCTGGACTTCAGCAGGATCCCGGACTGTCCGGACTTCTAATCCCGGACTGTCCGCCGCTGAGTGCCGGACTGTCCGTGCCTGAGGGCCGGACTGTCCGCCGGTCAAAAGCCAGAAAACCAACTGTTCGGAAACTGTTCTGGTCCAGGCCCGGACTGTCCGCCGGTCACCTGACCGAGCACAGTGCTCGCTGCACTGTTCTATTCTGGCCAAGCCCCGATGGCCAGACAGTCCGCCACTGGGGGGCCGGACAGTCTGCCAATGAACAGAGAAGGCAAAAACTGCTCGGGTCAAAAACAAAATCGATTCGATCTCAACCAAATCGAACGGGGCTACAACCAAACTTCTCCCAAGTGATCTTCTACGTGTTGGGGAGCTAATCCTAGGAAATCATTGCTCCAAACCAACTCAATCAAGAGATATCCAAAGATCACCGAAAAGGGGAAGAAAAGAAGAACGAAAACGATTTCGGCCCGATCTATGTGCTTGTGAGGTTTCGGTGTAAATCCTTCGGTAGAAAGATGACACTCACATCCTATCACATCTTGATTCAAGCGGAATCGCAAACCATCCCTCAGATTGAAAGAACGAGTCAAAACTCCGGAGGGGAAAAGAGAGAAACACGAAGAACGAAACCAAAACGCGAATTCAACTCCAATTTCAGCAAAATCTTCAACGAGGAGACAAAGGGATTACGGTCCCTTTTCCTGAGAAACAAAATACACAGAGGAATTGTAACACTCTGCGGATCACAAGCAGCTACAGAGAGAGAGACCTAACAGAGGAATTATAGTGTCTGCGAATGAAAATGACAACTGCTTGGATGGAGAGGATGGAGGGGCTGACATCCTTATTTATAGTCCTAATACACAATACCCCTTCTACCCGTAGATACATAGAGCGAACTAGCTAACCCTAGGGGTATTCCAGTCCAACTCTGAAAGAGCTCCATCCGACGGCCACGCGCCCTGCCATCCTTCGCTTCGCCTCGACGCAAGCTCCAGGATGCCGCCATGTGTCGTCCCGTCGACCGCCGTACCTTCTCACCGCTAGCTTCGCCGCAACGCAAGCCTCGCGGTGCCGCCACGCGTCGACCTGTTTCGCATAGGAACCTCCGCCCGGTTCTGAGGCCCAAACCGGCAAACCGTCGTGCCCAGGTTTTGAGGCCCAAACCTGGAAACCATCCACCCCGAGTTTTGAGGCCCAAACTCGGAAACCGTCGGGTAGCTTTCTGAGGCTCAACTACCGAACCCGCACCGTAGACGGAGTGTGGTTCGCACACCCCGTTGCCGACACCGATGTCGATGCATGTCCGACCTCCCGCCGAGCACAACGCCTTCGCCTTCCTCCTTGACTCAGCCGACGGCACTTGCGTCTCCCATGCAAGCCCGTGTCCGACCTCCCGCCAAGTGCCACGACATCATCGTCTTCCTCTCGACTTGGCCGATGCCATCGCACATCCCCATGTGCTCTTGCTTGCTGAAGCCAAGTGCCAGCTACCGCAGCTGGTCCTCCAGCCCTCCGGTCCGTCGATCCAAGCCTCACGACCACCCTTCACCGCTCCCGGTCTGTCGGCACGGCACGTCTCTACTTGACCTTCACCTCGCCATCGACCACTGCCTCCGAACTCCACACCTGCACAATCAACACAGCCAAGAACACATGTTGCCACTCACCCTTTCCGGTGAGATTGTTGATCAATCACTCATCACCCAGGGTGGAACCACAAGGGCACATATCAACCTTGTGTTCGCAATCTCCCCCTTGATGAGTGCATTGTCAACACTCCATACCACTTAATCAGAAAATAAAATAAAAAAAGAAGGTAGAGAGAGAACTTACTCAAATGCCCAAACGTCAAGATTAAAAGCTGAAACCGGGCGATTTGAAATAAGCAAAACTTGGTCCCCAAAGACATGGGCAACGGCTCGATGCAACCAAGTTAAGAACAAGCTAGTCCTCAAGAAGAGGCAGAATGGGCTCAACACCACTAGTTGAAAGCTCCAAACCAATTGAAGAAAAAATCAAGCCAGCAGACTGCTAGTCCCTTAAGATAGAGGCAAAACGACGCAACACAACTAGCAAGCTCGAAACCAATTGGAAGGCCAAGGCAGAAAAAAAACAGATGGAGAGGCAGCAGAAACAAAGTGACTCCCCCTAAACACAAGCCTAGAACTCACCCGAACTCCCCCTAAACAAGTGCTAACACCAAAAACTCCCCCTGGAAATATGCTAACACTAAAGATCAACCTTTAGTTGAATGCAACATGCCAACACAACAAGGTCACTAAAAATTCTCCCCCTTGTTGGCATTTGCAAAATCAACAAGGACAGACACAAAAGGAGTATCGCAGCTAAAACACAAGTATTGGAGCAGAAACAAGCTACTCTAAGCTAAAATGCATGAAATGCACAATCCAGGAGCTTCAGGTATATAGCAACTAGAGTGAAAAGATGCTCTATTAGGTGCTGTCCCGACAATCTAGCAACAAGAATAAGTGCTAGAACAGTTTGAAGCCATTCAGAAAGAAGTTCACCATGAAAATAGCACTAAGCATAAATAGACAAGAGGTCAAACAAGTGCTAAAACATGTATAAAAGGTGAACTACCCCTAGCAAAGTTCAATCATCATGCTATAGAATGAAACATAGACTTGTGTTGGTCAAACTTTATCAGAGAATTTGCAGCGGTAATTAACACAAGTTCCAAATTAAGCATGTGATTGCGAGAGATTGAAAGCTTGTCATTGCCTAACTTTTCAACCGTGCTAAGCCTATGCTGGAAAGCAATCGGAAGCTTAAAGCATCGGTTTCGGTCTTACACTACACGGCTCAAGTTTAACTCAAATGTGCAATGAGAAACAGTCTCGATACCGTGATGTGCTGACAAAGCAATCCCATCTCGATCTTTTCAAATTCACTTAGACTTGGTTCAAATTTTAAGCACAAGTAGAATATGAACAAACCAAGCAAGTGAAGGACTCAGTGCAAGAGACAGCAACCTAGCATATATGAAAAAGCACAAGTGATCTCAACACATTCTAATCATGCCAGTTACTAATCTCAATGGTGAACAATGTAAAAATTACATAGTTAATTAGTCAAATTCACCATTAGCAAAGAGTGTAGCTTAGCTCATAGCATATATCAAGTGATCAGAAAGAGCCTAAGCTACAAGCATCATCATGTGTCATCGGAGCATAACCAAACAAAGCATAATTTCATTCTAAGTACTATAGATATGAAGCTCGAAAATGCAAAGATACACATGACATGAATGCAAAGTCTAACCTATCGGAGCAAAACAAAAACTCAAAGAAAGGTGCCGGAGAACAAGCTAAACTAACGAAGCACAAACTGTACATCAACAAAATGCTTCCCCCATCTAAAAGGGGAAACACACACCAAGCTCACCTCTCAACCTAGCAAAAGTTGAGAGATCCAAAGGCTTGGTAAGGATATCCGCAATCTGGTTGTGAGTGTCTACATGCCTCAAGTCAATGTCGCCTTTCTCATAGTGATCACGAAGAAAGTGAAAGCGAACATCGATGTGTTTGGTCTTGGAGTGAAGAACTGGGTTCTTTGCTACACTAATCGCACTAGTGCTATCACAAAGCAAAGGGACCAGACTGAAATATAGACCAAAATCACGCAAGGTAGCAACCATCCACAAAAGCTATGAAGCACGAGAAGCGGCAGCGACATACTCGGCCTCGATGGTAGACTGGGCTATGCTAGACTGCTTGCGGGAGGACCAAAAAATGAGCAAAAAGCCAAGAAACTGACACGTCCCATAAGTAGACTTGCGCTCAAGCCGACAGCCGGCAAAATCCACATCAGAATAACCACAAAGCGAAAGGGTCGAAGAAGAAGAGTACCAAAGTCCGAACTCAGGAGTGTATCGGAGGTACCTCATGATGCGCTTGACCGCCTGCTTGTGAGAAGTCCGAGGGGACGGCTGAAAACGAGCGCACAGACACACTGCGAAGTGTATGTCTGGCCTCGTCGCCGTCAGGTACAGAAGCGAGCCGATCATGCTCCTGTACTCCTTCTGGTCCATGGGCTCTCCGTCCTCGTCCGCATCCATCGCCACAGTCGTCGCCATGGGCGTTGTGAGAGGCTTGGCCTCGCCCATGTCGAACTTCTTCAGGACGTCCTTCGTGTACTTCGTTTGATGCACAAACGTCCCATCTCGAGTTTGCTTGATTTGCAACCCGAGGAAGAAGGTGAGCTCGCCCATCATGCTCATCTCAAACTCCCTGCTCATAGTATCTGCAAACTTCGCAACAAGAGCGTGAGAGGAACCACCAAAGATGATATCATCCACGTAAATTTGGACCAAAAGCATGTCGTTGCCTTGCTTGAGGAGAAAGAGTCTTATCTACCCGTCCCATTTTAAAACCCTTAGAAAGCAGAAAGGTTTTCAATCTCTCATACCATGCTCTCGGGGCTTGTTTCAAACCATACAAGGCTTTGGAAAGTTTGTACACATGGTTTGGAAACTTGGGACTCTTGAAACCAGGGGGTTGCCTAACACAGACCTCTTCCTCTATATACCCATTTAAGAAAGTACTCTTGACATCCATTTGGTATAATTTGAATCCTTTTGAAGCAGCAAAAGCTAAAAGGATCTGTATGGCTTCTAAGCGGGCTACAGGGGCAAAGGTTTCCTCATAGTCTATCCCCTCTTCCTGACAAAATCCTTGGGCCACTAACCTCGCCTTGTTCCTCAATACCATCGTATCCTCACCCTGTTTGTTCTTGAAGACCCACTTGGTTCCTATATGGTGGCAATCTGGTGGAGGTGGAACTAGTGCCCAGACACGGTTTCGCTCAAAGTTCTCTAACTCCTCATGCATGGCATTGACCCAATTTGGATCCAAAAGTGTGTGCCCAACATCTTTGGGCTCAAAAGAAGCAACGAATGCAGAATGAGCAAAGTGTGAGATCTCATACACTCACGACCGCGTGACTCACTGGTCGATACCGCCGATCATCTGCTGCGGAGGGTGGATCTGCTGGACGCTTCGGGGCGCCTGTCCCGCCGAAGTCGCCTCCCCCTCGCCAGATGCTGTCGCTCCCTCAGGTGCAGCCGGTGCTCGCTGGAGAGGTGGCTCAAGAGGACCCCAAGTAGAGGAAGTAGTGGGATCAGGTCCTCGAGTCAAAGTCATCGTCGCAGGGTCGACAGGGGCAGCCGGTGGAGTCGGCTCGGGATCACCCCAATCGGCATTGTCCTGCTCCTCCTCCACAAAGATAGTCTCTCCCAGCTCCTATTCTTCTGCAACATCAAAAGCAGAAGAAACACAAGGCATAGTCTCGTCGAATGTGACCTCGCAGGTCTCCACTATCCGGTTAGTCTCAAGGTTAAGAACACGATAAGCTCGAGAATGTAAAGCATAACCAAGAAACACACCATCAGCAGAACGAGATTCAAACTTGTCGAGGTTGCCTTCCTTCAGGATGAAGCACTTGCACCCAAACACCCGAAAATGAGACACCTTGGGTACCCGTCCAAATCGCAACTCATAGGAAGTCTTTTTCATGAAAGCACGAAGAAAGATGTGATTTGAAACATGGCAAGCGGTGTTGATCGCCTCAGCCCAAAAGCGCCTAGGAGTCCTATGCTCATCAAGCATCGTCCTGGCCATCTCAACAAGGGTTCGATTCTTGCGCTCCACAATGTCGTTCTGCTGGGGGACATAAGGAGAGGAAAACTGATGCTCAAGTCCGAGAGAAGAACAGAAAGAGGCAAACTGAGAGTTATCAAATTCAGTACCAATGTCACTGTGTATAGCTCTAATGGTATCGGGGGAAACTCAGTTTTCAACCTCAAAATCAAATCTCGAGCATGCGAAAAAGCCTCATCCTTGCCCTCCATAAAGAACACCCAAGAATTCCTCGAAAAATCATCCACGATCACTAGAACGTACCACTTCCCACCCGCCGAGCAGACCCGAGCTGGACCAACAGTATCCATGTGTAAGAGCTCGCCGGGTCGCTTAGTCATCACCTGATTCACATGTGGGTGAGAAGCAGCAACCATCTTCCCGTGGCGACAAGGGTGACAAACAAGGTCCTTCTGAAACTTAAGCTTGGGCAATCCTCGGATTAGGCCAAGTGAACTAAGCCTTGCAAGCAAGTTGAAGTTCAAATGTCCAAGTCTCCTATGCCACTTCCACAAATCAGAAGAAGGACCTGCCACCAAACACCGAGAAGAGCCGAAAGCACGAGAAAAATCGGCTCGAAAGACACGACCAAATGGGACAATCCAACAAACAAGATCGCCCCGAGAATCCAAAACTCTGCTCAAGCCGGCCTTAAAGCGCACATCGAAACCGTCCTCAAGAAGTTGCGAAACAGAAAGAAAATTGAAATGCAAGTTTGAAACCAACGCAACATCTTTGAGAACAAAATTCTCGTTAAGTCGAATCGACCCACGAGAGACTACCTTACCTCTACTATTGTCCCCGAATGTGATGTATTCCTTGTGGGACACAGGGTTCAGGCTGGAGAACCATCTATCACTTCTGGTCATGTGGCACGAACATCCGGAATCCATGAGCCACATGTTCTCCAACCTGAGTTCCTGCATCAATAGAAAGGCAGGGAATGAGCATATGGCACAACACTGGGGTTAGTATACAAGGAAGGATACCAGTGCTATGTCATAGGCTCAGAGAAAGTGTTAGGAGGAAAAACACCAAACTAACCTTGCTCCATGGGTGGATAGCGATCACCACCAAACTAAAAGGGTGGTCCGCTATGGAACGGAAAACCTCCAAACTCACCTCGTCCCATCTGAGGATAGCGATCACCACCAAGCTGAAAAGGTGGTCCGCTATGAGACGATGCAGCAAAACCTCTTACACGGGGCTCACGACCGTATGGAGCACGACCGGAACCACGCCGGGCACGACCACCACCCTGTGGTCTAGCTGCCTGGGGCCTAGGAACCTGAGGGGGTGCACCTCCATGCCTAGCCCTCTGCCTCTGAACTCCTTGACCGTGCACACCATGGAGAGGGTGGTGCATGGCACGGTGGTTCAGCTCCAACTCCCTCCTAGCGTCTCTCTTTCTCCGAAAGCAAAACTCACCTAAGTGACCCGCACGGTGACAGTACTCGCACTCAAACCTCACCACTCTCTTGGGTTGTTGGTTTGCACGGTTGCGGGGGTTGCACACTCTAGCCGGTTGCTTGCCTTTCGAAAGGGGATCACTAGAGACTTCAGGAAGGGTGTCAAGTGTGTTCCTAAGATGGTTAGGTTTGGGAACCCACACTTGCTTGTGAGGTGGAGCCTTGGGAGGTTCATCAAGGATTCCATCCTTGGTGATAGGCTTGAGAGGCTCAGGTGGGGTGATCTTGATGAGCTTAGGGGTAGTGGAAGGTTTCTCACTAGGGTTCACACCGCTAAACTCACCGATCTTGCCGAAAGAACTAGCACCCTTCCCACCTGAAGCAAAGCCTACTCCCGGACCGCCAGTTCCCCTCTTGAACTGACTGATCATCATGCCCAACTATGGCTCGCTGTATGACACCCAACTCAAGATGGACCGAAGGTATGTGTTTTCCTCCTCGGTTTGCATCTTGGCATGCCGGCAGTTGGCAATCTCTAGCTCCATCCCCATGCATCGCTCACATGGAGCCGAAACAGTGCTAACTGAGTTGGCCTTCTCAAACTTAGAAAGCTTGGCATCCTTCTCTGCCAACTCAGTCTGCAAGCCTGGACAAGACTTGCATGCACCCAACAAGGAAGGCCTCGCCTTCACCTCCTCCAACTCCTTCTTCAAAGAGGGACATTCTTTGCAATCACCCACCAAGTCTAGCCTCGCCTTCAGCTCATCATAAACTTTAATCAAAGAGGCATACTTGGATTGCAGGGTGGCAAAGTTTGTCATGTGCATCGTGCACTCCTCACACTCCTCCTCATCGGTCACTCTCACCTCAGACCAGGCGACCTCAAGCTCCTTAAGTGCCTCTGCTAACTTAGCCTTAAAATTGTTTCGCTCTCTAGCACAACGCCTAAGGTTCTTGTCCTGACTGAGCAGCGTGGCAGTCATAGTCTCGAGCTCGGTAGAAAGACGATCGACAGTGGAAGAAGTAGATACCTCAGAAGATGTGTCATCGTCGTCGTTGCCGAGGTGCTCGTCTGAACGCTTGCTCGCCTCCTCACCCAAGGCCATGGTGCAGTAGCCATCGGTGGAGTTGCCGAAGAAGCAGAGTCCGTTGAGATGCTCCTTCGTCTTACGCTTGGACTCGTCGTCGCTGGAGTCATCGTCGGAGCTGCCATCAACGTCGCTAAAGGAGGCGACGAAGGCATGCTTGGAAGCGTCAAAAGCCTTCTCGATTGCCTCCTTGTTGTAGCCGCCCTTGGTCTTCTTCTTCCCGGCCTTGTACTCGCGCTTGCCCTTGCACCTAAAGTTGTTGTTCTTGTCGGTGGAGACCTTCTTGGGGCAATCCGCGATGTAGTGATTCAGATCACCACACCCGTAGCAGCCATCCCTGCCACCCCACCTATGGTTCAAGCAGTTGTTGTAGGCACGCGTGAACTTCTGGGTGACAAGAGAGAGCTCATCATCGCCCAACACCTCCAACTGCTCCTCTGTGATAGACATCAAGGAAGACATAGCAAAAGCAGTGGAAAAAGTGTCAGCGGAAATAGTCGATCCAGCCCTGCCTGAGACCAAAGCCATGGTGTGTGAAGAGGGGTTCTTCAGCTTGGCCTGAGTCAGGTGGTCGATCTCGGTGGACTTGAGCTTGTTGAAAAGCTCATCCACGGTGAGGGTGTCATAGCTTGCAGACTCTATGATGGTCGACACCTTCACCTCCCATACCTTTCGATCTAGGGCATATAGCAACTTGAGTGCCCTCTCATGATCGTCATAAGGTAGGTTGGGCCGATTGGCACGCATCTTGTTCACAATCGTTTGGAAACGAAAGAACATAGCGTCAATCGTCTCTCCCTCCAACTGAGTAAAGTTCTCGTACTCCCGCTTGTAAGTCTCAAAGAGTCTGGTCTTGACCTGAGCGGTCCCCTCGTGATAGCTATGAAGCTTCACCCAGATCTCTCGAGCAGTCTGAAGCTCGGAAATACGTTCGACCTCAGGAAGAGATAGGCTGCCCAAAAGAGCGTTGCGAGCCTTCTTGTTCGTAGTGTGTTGATCAATTTGGTGCTGACCAACACGAGCTGCCAAGACCTCGTACTGCTCGTCCTCACAAATTTCCCAAACGGAAGAATCGATGCTATTGAGCACGCATCCGAATCTTCCAATAGGGGTAGTTGGTGCCATCGAAAAACAGAACCTTGCCATTCCCTCGATCCATGTCGCCCTGTGGATTCGAAACCGATTAAGGTATGAGAGATCCTTAACCGACTTCGATACCAATTGAAGGACCGGATTGGTGACCAGAGGGGGGGTGAATGGGAGCCTCAAATTTCTTCTCAAGAAATTGACAGCCTCTGTCCCAGAAAGTCACCCAAAAACAAGGACGTAAGAGAGCGGCTAGTTCACGACCCAATAGGTGGGTGGATACCTTAGGAGATGTCCTAGAGGTACAACGGAACTACCGGATAAAGCCGATGAGCAAGCACCAAAAGAGCGAGGCAGAACCTGCACTTCAGCAGGATCCCAGACTGTCCGGATTTCTGATCCCGGACTGTCCGCCGCTGAGTGCTGGACTGTCCGCGCCTGGGGGCCGGACTGTTCGCCGGTCAAAAGCCAGAAAACCAACTGTTCGGAAACAGTTCTGGTCTAGGCCCGGACTGCTCGCGACCTGGGGTCCGGACTGTCTGCCGGTCAGCTGATCGAGCAAAGTGCTCGCTGCGCTGTTCTGTTCTGGCCGAGCCCCGATGGCCGGACAGTCCGCCACTGGGGGGCCAGACAGTCCGCCAATGAACAGAGAAGGCAAAAACTGCTCGGGTCGAAAACAAAATTGATTTGATCTCAACCAAATCGAACGGGGCTGCAACTAAACTTCTCCCAGGTGATCTTCTACGTGTTGGGGAGCTAATCCTAGGAAATCATTGCTCCAAACCAACTCAATCAAGAGATATCAAAAGATCACCGAAAAGGGGAAGAAAAGAAGAACGAAAACGATTTTGGCCTGATCTATGTGCTCGTGAGGTTTCGGTGTAAATCCTTCCGTAGAAAGATGACACTCACGTCCTAGCACAACTTGATTCAAGCGGAATCGCAAACCATCCCTCAGATTGAAAGAACGAGTCAAAACTCCGGAGGGGAAAAGAGAGAAACGCGAAGAACGAAACCAAAACGCGAATTCAACTCCAAATTTAGCAAAATCTCTAACGAGGAGACAAAGGGATTACAGTCCCTTTTCCTGAGAAACAAAATACACAGAGAAATTGTAACACTCTACGGATCACAAGCAGCTACAGAGAGAGAGACCTAACAGAGGAATTGTAGTGTCTGCGAATGAAAATGACAACTGCTTGGATGGAGAGGATGGAGGGGCTGCCATCCTTATTTATAGTCCTAATACAAAATACCACTTCTACCCCTAGATACATAGAGCGAACTAGCTAACCCTAGGGGTATTCTAGTCCAACTCTAAAAGAGCTCCATCCGATGGCCACGCGCCCTGCCATCCTTCGCTTCGCCTCGACGCAAGCTCCAGGATGCCGCCACGTGTCGTCCCGTCGACCGTCGCGCCTTCTCACCGCTAGCTTCGCCGCAACGCAAGCCTCGCGGTGCCGCCACGCGTCGACCCGTTCCGCATAGGAACCTCCGCCCGGTTTTGAGGCCCAAACCGGCAAACCGTCGCGCCTAGGTTTTGAGGCCCAAACCTAGAAACCGTCCACCCCGAGTTTTGAGGCCCAAACTCGGAAACCGTCGGGTAGCTTTCTGAGGCTCAACTACCGAACCCGCGCCGTAGACGGAGTGTGGTTCGCACACCCCGTTGCCGACACCGATGTCGATGCATGTCCGACCTCCCACCGAGCACAACGCCTTCGCCTTCCTCCTTGACTCAGCTGACGGTACTTGCGTCTCCCATGCAAGCCCGTGTCCGACCTCCCGCCAAGTGCCACGATGTCATCGTCTTCCTCTCGACTTGGCCGATGCCATCGCACATCCTCATGTGCTCTTGCTTGCTGAAGCCAAGTGCCAGCTACCGCAGCTGGTCCTCCAGCCCTCCGGTCCATCGATCCAAGCCTCACGTCCGCCCTTCACCACTCCCGGTCCGTCGGCACGACACGTCTCTACTTGACCTTCACCTCGCCATCGACCACTGCCTCCGAGCTCCACACCTGCACAATCAACATAGCCAAGAACACATGTTGCCACTCACCCTTTCCGGTGAGATTGTTGATCAATCACTCATCACTCAGGGTGGAACCACAAGGGCACATATCAACCTTGTGTTCGCAGGGGTGAATTGGGCTAATCTAAAGTTTCTCGCAAGAATTAATACCTACACTAGCCCAACTTCACCCCTTTGTGCCTAGAAGTGTGTTTTCTCTAATCTACCGCACAAAAGACTTACACCTAGTTCCAATCCTACTCTAGCATGACATTTCTACAAAAGTAACTTGCATGAATTGAAATGCTCAAAGTAAATGCGTAAGTAAATACAGGAGAGGAAGGCCGTGATGTTTTCCCGAGGTATCGAGGTGTCGGCACCCCCTAGTCCTCGTTGGAGCACCTGCACAAGGGTATCACTCCCCCTTGATCCGCGCAAGGATCAAGTGCTCACTACGAGTTGATTCTTCGCCACTCTGGCCCGATGAATCGCCCACAACCGGTCACAACTTGAGTTGGGTCATCCACATGCTCTCCGGATGATCACCAAGCTCCCAATCACCACTAAACCGTCTAGGTGATGCCGATCACCAAGAGTAACAAGCTAGAACTCTCACTTGACCAACGCAAGGCCAAAGAGATGGATGGATGCACACTTGCTACTCACAACTCACTAATGCGGTGTCTAATCTCGTGATTAACAAATCTCACAACCTCACTAGGGCTCTTGTACTCTCTTGCACACTCAAGGATCTTCTCAGCTGATCAAATGGGTAAGAGGCCACAAATGGAGGAGGTGGTGGAGTATTTATAGCCCCACACACAACCCCCCACGAGGGGTAAAAACAACTGCAAGAAAAGGGGCATCGGACGGTCCGATGCCTGGCATCGGACGGTCCGATGCCTGGCATCGGACGCGCCAATACCCCGAGTAACGACAACGTGTACTGTTCTGACAGCACACGTCACAGTGGCATCAGACGCTGGCAGCGTCCGATGCCACCCCATCAGACACGTCTGATGGCGAAACAACGGTTCTGGAACCTCTCTGCATGGTCATCGGACGCAGCCCTCGGCGCGTCCGATGCGACGCTGAAATCACTCTCAAGTGAACAGTGTTACCGTTGCGTCTGATGTGCCCCCTCCGGTGCGTCCGATGCAACGGTCCAGACACTGTCACTTCCTCGTGGCATCGGACATGCGTCCGATGCCAGCAGGGGCAGCGTCCGATGCCCTTCTGAGGGCCGAAACGACTTCGGATTGCGACGCTGCCTTCACGACTTTTGTTCCCCACGACATATAGGCTATCTCTGAGCTACCTAGAGCTATGAAATACCAAGTGTGCACCACACCTACCTCAATAGACTCACCTAGGTCAAGCTACTCATTCACGCTCCCCTTTATAATACGGCCAAAGGAAAAACAAAGACCTAAAACTAATCTAAGTGTCTCTCAACACCAAACGACACTTAGAAATAGCCTATCTCCATCTTCGTCGTCCATCCTTTGAAAACCGAATTGATTTCCATCGCTTAGGGGGCATGAAAACCATTTGCCTATATCGTCACCATTATTGTGACCTAACACTCACTGTTTCTGCAAAACACACGTTAGTCACAATAATCTTATGTTGTCATCAATCATCGAAACCCACTAGGGGCCTAGATGCTTTCACACTTTTTTCCAAAATAGTGTGGCAAAAAAGTATAAGTTTTTTTTGGGTACAGCTCACAACAACTCATGAAGCTGTTTTATTCCACCTGTCACAAACGGATAAATTGAGATGAAGCTGAAAATACTAGCTTTTCACAGCTCACACCCTTATTTGTCTCTCAGCCATACATGAAGTTGTTGCTGAAGTTATTTTGTCAAACACTTTTTTCTGAAACAGCTCAGCTTCACCTAAAAAATTGCTCATGAAGCTATTTTTAATAAAAAACGGCTTCACTAGCTATTTCGTACTCCCTCCTCCATAAAAGAATGCAATTCTCGCTTGAGGAGTCAAACATTATAAACTTCGACTCAAATTATATGAAAAATACTAACAATTGTGAGACAAAATAAACACCATTAAATTACTTGTAAAATATATTTCTATAATAAATTTATTTTAAAACATAAATGTTAATATTATTTACTATTACTATAATAAACTTGATCAAAGTTGAAATAGTTTAGTCGACACGTTTTTTCATAATTGTATTTATTTGATGACGGAGAGAGAGCAGTATATATACTCCCTCCGTCCCAAATTATTTGTCGTTTTCGGTTTCCGTGCCACAAGTTTGACTTGATTTATAGAAAATACGTGCAATATTTATATCTTTAAATAAATTTGTTAAAAAACTAGATTCAAAGATTTTTCCGATGATACTAATTATGATACTAATCGATGATATTTATTATTTATAAAAATTACCGGCATTTGTTTCTTGGGAAGCGAAAACGACAGATATTTTGGGACGGAGAGAGTATGCTTGAACATTTGAAGTGCCTAGCATGCAACTTGCATGTGGAGCCAGGAGGTGCAACTATGACTGCACATGCGTCACTGCGTGAATGGAAACGTCTGCTAGGTAGCTAGATCGTTGGTTGGCCTGTCGTAGGCGTAGCCTCGATCGAGCCTGCTCGTACTATATTACAGCGCGGCCAGACCGCCCATAGCCATTGAACGTTGACCTGAGGGCTGCTGCTAAGTCTGGACGAAAAACTCGAAACTCGCTGCTCGCTCGACTCGCTCGTTAATGGCTCGACTCGAGCTCGACTCGTTTTATAACGAGCCAGCTTGTATTATAACGAGCCAGCTCGATTTATAACGAGCCAGCTCGAGCTGGCTCGCGAGCTGCTCGTTAGCTCGTATGAGCCAATTAATTGACAAGCCAACAAACTCAAATTAACTATTGTAGAATATCCAGGCGTGCAACAATGTGGTGGAAATCATATTTATTCTTACGTGTTGTTCACATACAGGTAAGAAGATATAATCATATAAGTGAAATTATGTTTTTATATGTAAATATTATTCTTTGTTAAATTTACATGTACTTTAAGAAATTGTGTTTTTATGATCTGGCTCGCGAGCCAAATGAGCCAGCTCGAGCTCTATAACGAGCCGAGCCGAGCTGCTCTTCTAGCTCGTTAGTATAATGAGCCGAGTCAAGCCAGCCTGCTAACGAACCGAGCTATAACGAGCCGAGCTGTAACGAGCCGAGCTGGCTCGATACCCACGTCTAGCTGCTGCCGCACCGCGTTTCTCGATTTAAGGCCCGACATGCAGGTTCGGCCGGCCTGCTCTGCATCGCCGCCGCCGCCGTCTGTGGTGGGTGGGTGCTAGCTCGATCTTCTTCCTTCCTGCGTCCCCTCCGATCCTCCGGTGCCCTGCCCAGCCGCCGCGGTGAGTCCTTTTTATTTATCTTGTTTCTAATGACTAACTTTAGCTAGCTAGCACACACCAAGTTAAGTAAGGCCTTGTTTAGTTGGAGAAATTTTTGGCGAAAAGTTCCTGTAGTACTTTCGTTGTTATTTGACAAACTTTGTCCAAACATGGACTAACTAGGCTCAAAAGATTCGTCTCGACATGTACATACTAAAAGTACAATTAGTTAATTTTTTACCTACATTTAATACTCCATGCATGCGTCTAAAAATTCGATGTGACGGTTACTACGTAAAATTTTTTTTGCCCCTTTTGGGAACTGAACGGGGCCTAAGTAAG
The DNA here is from genome assembly GCA_009763385.1 of Coix lacryma-jobi var. lacryma-jobi. Taxonomy (NCBI): domain Eukaryota; kingdom Viridiplantae; phylum Streptophyta; class Magnoliopsida; order Poales; family Poaceae; genus Coix; species Coix lacryma-jobi. Next base: position 17,242,392 of record CM019831.1, read on the forward strand.
TAAGTCCTTTAATTTAGGATATACGGAGTACGTACCTTCTTGTTCCTTGTCGTCCTTTTCTATACTAATTTGTTGTGCGACGTACGCTGTACGCACGTACGTACTTCGCGCTACATTACTACTACGTACTCCTAGCTAGTCGTACGTCGTAGTACCTAGGATAGTTACGATGATGAGCTAGCCCAGTCCTCGATCGATCGCTTCATCTTCACTTTGGCCTGGCGGCAGCTCCCTGCTGAACCATCCAGGACGACGGCGCCATGGTCGAGCTAGCTAAGCTAGAGAGCATCAAGCTAGCTGTGCACGCAGACAGGCTTAATTGCTGGGTGCTCTTCATCTTCTTTCTTCCTGATTGATCCACTCCATCTCGATGAAGCAAAGAGAGAGACGAGCTTAGGACGACGGAGCAAGTGATCCAAGTGGGGGTGGGGCTCACGCACGTGGCCGGTGTACTACCTGTCAAAGCTGCCTGTGCTTAATAATAATAATTAATTACTCACGGACGGACCCGCCCGCGGCCACACCGACGTTGGGCTCTAGTAGTTCCAAAGGAATCTATACCGTATCAAAACACTTATCAGACCTACTTTTTTTTTCGACGTTATAAAATTCAAAAGATAACTCGGCAACCTTGGCCTCGCGTGTGACCTCATCTACCACTGCACCCCCACGTCATTTGCGTCTTTATCCGATTTTGGTGCCCACATATTATACTAAATCGAGTGTAAATTATTTGTTTGAGACCCTAAACGAATTCAGATCAAAAAGTTGTCAACTACAAAGTTTCATAACTTATTGAGATATACAACTCTCATTTTGGTTGTTTCTCCATCCGAGGTCGTTTGAAAAATTCAAATTTTAAATTTGATAAATTTAAACGTACTTTTTATTGGCAAAATTAATTCAAATTAAAAGTGTTCAACTACAAAGTTATGAAACTTCGCATAACTACATTTTGTGAACAACATTACTATTGCTTTATCGAACGAAGATATGACCAAAATAAAAGTTGAAGATCTTGAGAAGTTATACAACTTTGTAGTTGAACACTTTTTAATTTGAATTAATTTACTGCTTCAAATTATGCTTTGAAGTTGTTATTTTTTTGTTTGCTGAGTGCTAAATTTCAGGCACTCGACAAAGCAGCTCTTTGTCGAGTGTCAAATTTTGGCACTCGGCAAAGAGGGTCTTCGCTGAGTATCAAATTTTGGCACTTGGCAAAGAGGGTCTTTGCCAAGTGTCAAAGTATCAAATTTCGGCACTCGACAAAGAGGGTCTTTGCCAAGTGTCAAATTTCAGGCACTCGGCAAAGACCCTCTTTGCCAAGTGTCAAACCTTGGCACTTGGCAAAGAGGGTCTTTGCCGAGTGCCAAAATTTGGCACTCAGCAAAGCACTTGACACTCGGCAAACTAGATTTGTAGGCTCATGATTGAAATAAAAAACTACCACCCTCCATCCTAAATATAGGCCGTGTTAGCTTTTCCCAGATACCTACTTTTTTGCTAGTTCAGTTGGTCTAGCTGTTTGTTTTGCACCCTATCGGCCAGAGTTTGAACCCTCTCAGAAGCGCATTTGTTAGTCGGAGGAGGCACAATTTATCTGTCCATTGAAAAAAATTCTCTCATCTGCCCCATGCCAAAGCACAGGTCTAAGGCCAGCCCGCTCTCACGTGAGATGTGGTGCCGCTGTGTATGGATGGGGTAGAGGTTCAGAGTTTTCTCAACCTACGTGAGAAGGTCTTCTTCTTAAGCACAATACCTGGATCTATCTTACCCCTGCAGGTCAATTTTTTTTATATATATAATCTATATACAAAAGCCAAAACGTTATTGGAACGGAGCAAGTATTAGTGGTTGCCAGAGAATAGCAAGAGACAAGTTATTGTAAGGATTTGCCTCTAATTTTTCTGATATATGGCTCGTCTTATAGACAAGTAATTTTCTCTATTATTAATCTTACTCTAATCCTGCTACTGCATATTAATAAAAAAAGGATATCACTGCATATGGATAGGAAGAAGCGATCTAGTCTGGCTTGGCGCTGCTCCACTTTATATTTTTCAATTTTGCTATTTCTTCAATTCAAATGAAGATTGTCAGAGTACCTTATATATTTTGGCCAAGAGGTCCTCGCGCCCTCAGGGTTGTTGAGACTTAATATGTGTCGATGTTTATACATGCGTGATCGAGCTAGTTTTGTAACACATATTTTGTTTCTCATACTTATTATACCCTACCGATAGATAATCATTTTTAATTTTATATAAAGGTCCTTTGGTACGGCTCATAGATTTAGGTACTCTTTTAGGAGACAAAATAGGTCAAATAGAGTCAATGTTTCTGACTTTTTTTTAGAATTTCCATGATTTATTTTTCCAAGCACATCTTGTAAGGACTAGCATGGAAACTTCTTTGCAATCAGGCTATTCTCTATTTAACTCGTTTTGGAAAACATAACTCTTCGATTATGAAAATTATTATTTTGTTCATTTTGCCTATCGTACAGGTTTTAGAAATGATATTCCCACTTCGTTAAAGCATCTCCAAGAGATCTTCTACCACAAAATACATTACATGGTAGTTTCCTCACAAACTTAAAAAAAATACCCCTCTCACTCTTTATCATAAGTTTAGAAAACAAAGAAAAATCATCTCTACACCACTCTATCTTTTCCACCCTCAAAAACTACCCTTCTCACTCCCTCTTTTAAGAGGCTGCATTACTTATATATATATATATATATATATATATATATATATATATATATATATATATAGACACACACACACCTAAAAAGACTATAATGTCATTATCTACCTGGTGATACCAAATCTTGATCTTGCTCATGTATATGTGTCTGATACAAATCATCTTCCACTCGGCGCTCACGCGTCAACGTCCTACCCAATTCCAATATGAAGACCGGATTCATGTGTCTGCGTCGATACAAAGTCCTCGGAGCTCACGCTTCTGCATCCAATTACTAAGGTTCAATCCAAAAAATCATGGTCCCAGGGCAAGGGGCATATATCTAGTGCAATATATAATAGTTCTATAATGATTTTTTCACACAAGGAATTTTTTTATGAGTTATTGGAGTATAGAGAACAAAAATTAGAGAGTCTATTAGAAATACAAGAGATATATGTTGGATCCTGGTTAGCCTAGAGGGGTGAATAGGCCTATAAAAATTCAGCTCAAACAAATGTTAGAACAGAGAGCGGCGTGCTTCCCTAATGGATCTCAAGCACACAGATCGAAATCTGTCCAATAAAAAGTAGATCCGAGAATTATGGACCTTCCTAGGGTAGTATAGAACTTGTTCCACCACTTGAAAGATGTAGGAAGTGCACACACAAGTAGATCGGGTCCAAACCCTAGAAATCACCACAAACACAAACAAGCAAATCACAAAAACACAAGTGAGACACCGATTTATTCCCGTGGTTTAGCTCGCCACCAAGGCTTGCCTAAGTCCACGTTATTGAGGTAGCTACAAAGGCTTGGGTCTCTCCGAATCCTAACCTCGTTCTCAAGTCAAGAGAGAAACTCTTGAGATGAGGGGTGATTCCACTAGCTCCACGGGTGATACACAAGCCAGCTAGGAGCAAGCTCCAAGAGTAATAAATGCAACCGCCGGCCTCAATACGAACCAAGTGTTGTTGGAGTTGAAGAGCAGAGGGAGAAGCTTTCTCTTACTGATTGGAGGCTCAAGCTCTCAAAGATTTGAGTGGGAATCAATGGAAGAGGGTGACCAAAGATTTGAATAGGTGCCCCAATGGAGTAGAAGGCAGAGAGGAGAGCTTCTCTGGTCGATTCTGGATGCAAATTTTTGAAGGTGACCATTGGGGGAGAGAGGGGTGAAGGATATACTCTTATAAGCCAACAGACAAAATTTAAGTCACGGTAGTACCGCCCTAAGGCGCAGCACTGCCGCCCTGCCTAATCTGCTCTGATTTGGAAACTGTTTCACTGGTAGTTTAGGCAAGATATATGAGGATGTTTGGTGGAGTTTTAGCACTTGATTGCATATTTAAGTTTGTGAGATGCATCCCCCTTAGCAGTACGGCTTTTTCTAAACTCAAATTCAAAATAGAAATGTAAAATAAACGCCTTTGAGCTGAAAGCCGCATCTTAATGCAATTGGGGGGGGGGGTCATCGGATCGGTACATCATCCACCATTTTGTTTAACATGCTTGTCATCTCGATAAATCTCATTAGTCCCCTAATTATGTGGTCATTATCACCAAAACCCACATTAGGGCTTGATTGCACTTACAATATACAAAAAGAATATCATTTGAGTAGCTCTGTAAATAGGGATCTAGAGGTGAATAGCTCATGTTTCACCTCATGTTTATTTACTTAGCAATATGATGTGATGTCACTATTTTCTTTTATTTTTCAAAATATTCTCCATATATACTCCATGTTGTTGTACTATAAGGTTAACTTCCATCTTGTTTATATTGTGTAGTAAGGAAACATATTTGATCTTCTAGAAGCGTACCACAGATAAGAAATGGCCACTCAAGATGATACATATCGCACTCTCGAGTACATGCTATGTGATAAGACAGGAGAGCCATTGAGTCTTAAGCAACACCACTTGGAAACCATCACAAACAACTTCTCCAAGGACAACCTTATTGGTTGTGGTGGATATGGGGAAGTTTACAAGGTATGTGGGACTTTTTATTTCTAGTCACAAAAGCATTTCAAAACCTAATAAAATATAAAAAGTGTTTCACTATGTATAGTTCATTTTGTATGGCTAACACTTTGAAATTTTTTGACACGTATTTATCTAATAATCAGAACACTTATAATTTCCAAGAGACTATGAAGCCCTTAGAAGGAGTGGATTAGGGTCTCTTAAAACTAGGCTAACTTTGCACATATAAACACCTACATAAGTCAATCTAGATTTGCACTAGCTTTCTGCTTATGATGATATCTATATAGCACAGAAGTTTTGTGGCATAGATTGCAATCCTATTAGCTATTCTAAGAAAGTAAAGAAATCAATACCTGCAAGGTCAAAGAATATAATGTGGTATGTAAAGAGTTAAATAGAAAATGCAAACTCTTGCATGATAGCTTTTTACAAATGTATCGAGAAAAGGTTGCCCTTTTCCTAATCCTCGTTGGAGTCCCTAGCAAGGAATCCCTTACTGGGCCAAGCTCTTGGTCGAGTAACTCCACGCAAATAGCCAAAGGGCTTTACTATGCTTAGGATGGTATTCACATTGCCTCATCTGAAATACTCTCTATCTTCTTCACTCAATAGAGGTTTTGGCTAAAACCAAAGGACCTCTCATCCTCACACAATGAAGACCACACAACAAATGCTATTTGAGGGTCTCACAAGAGTACAAGACGTGCAAGCCCCAAATTACAAATTACAACATTTGGTGCAAGCAAGCACAACAAGCAATGAGATATGCAAAACTAGTCTACCACTATGGTAATACCTAAAGAAATGTATAACTAGTCCTAAACAAGAACTAATCATTAGCCCTAAAGATTTAACCTTCTCTTGAACACTTTTGAGGCTAGAGACCATAGATATGTGTGTCTAAATCTTATTATCCCACTACAATAATTCAAAATGGACTGAATCCATATGTATAATAGCCTCAAGTACACAAACTAGTTGTTGCACATAATTTCACACCTTATGCAATCACTAGATCTTCCAGTGGCTGTAAATGACCATCACTAGAACATCTAGTGGGTCACACACAACTGGTTGTTGTGCCCTAGTACAGATCACATCATGGTCCAAAGAAAATTCTCAATGGGAACTAGACCATTTGGTGCCTCCTACTATGTCTTTAGTGTGCTTTTGTAGTCATCAGATGACTAGGGTGCATGCTTTCTCCTATCACTGAACCTTTCGTTGATCTTGGCATGCCTTTTTCCAGATTCTTAAAACAAAGCACTAGTAGTAATATTCTAATAGCTCAAATTCATCACAATATCATCTGATGAAGCATTTCATCAGGTCATCATGATGCTGAACAATTAATGTGAGAGGTCTTGATCTATTAGTCTGGTGCTACTTGTCGGTGTTTCGAAACCGGGGGTATGACACTAACGAGTAATATGATCGCGTGCTCTCTTCCTGGATGGTGATGCAAGATGACACAAGGATTTATCCTGGTTCGGGCAAAGAAGGCCCTACGTCCAGCGGGGGAGGATGTTCTTGTATTACTTGCACCTAAGTGCTTGTACAGGGGCGAATACAAGCTCGGTGAGCGTGGACCGGAGTCCGGACCTGGGTGTGTGGGTGTATGGCGTTCTAATGTGTTTGTAACCGTCCGAATGAGGGCCCTGGTGCCCCCTTTTATAGAGCAAGGGGAGGCCAGGGTTACACAAGGGTTTTTCAAGTGTCGGGGCATACGGTGCCCAATACGAAGTAGGGTAGGAACCCTGTCTTGTCGAAGACATTGTAGTCGACGTGGGCGTTGCTGTTGAGGCGTCCTTGGGGCCGGCCTCCATCCCGGGCGTGGACGCGGAGGCGTGGCGAGGTGGAAGCCGTACAGCGCCCATCCCGGAACGTGCAGGGCGCGGCGAGGTCCCTCCGGGTCTTGGGGTAACTGTCCTCCAATAGCGTGAGAGCAGTTAGGGCTCGAGGGGCGCAGAGCTGGCCTCGAGATAGCGCCTGCGGGGGGCTCGAGCTCCCGCAGGTATGGGCGAGTCCCGGAACGCCCGGTCGCTCAGAGGGATTCCAGGCCTCGAGAGGTGGCTCGAGGGTGCTATAGTGCGGGGTATGGCCGAACAGTGCTGTACTGGCGCCCTTTTGCCCATGCTTATGGTGAAAACGAGGTTTGACTCTGACTCCGGTCACTGTGGCACATGATATGTACCAGAGGATGTGACCGGAGTTGGTGAATGCATTGAATGCGTGGTATGGGGCTAGCTGCCGGTGTCCGTGCCGCCCGAGGGAGGCGTGAAGCGTCTCGAGGGATAGGCTGCTGCGCCTGAGGGGCTCGAGGTCCCTGGCTTGGAGGGCTCGGGCGAGACGGAGAACGAGCGTTCGCCCGAGGCCTGGCTTGGAGGGCTCGGGCGAGACGGAGAACGAGCGTTCGCCCGAGGCCTGGCTTGGAGGGCTCGGGCGAGACGGAGAACGAGCGTTCGCCCGAGGCCTAACGCGGAGGGCTCGGGCGAGGCGGAGAACGGACGTTCGCCCGAGGCCTGACGCGGAGGGCTCGGGCGAGGCGGAGAACGAGTGTTCGCCCGAGGCCTGGCTTGGAGGGCTCGGGCGGGTCTCTTATTCGTTTTGCATTGATTGGGGGTACCCCTTTGGCGTTCCCCCGACAGTAGCCCCCGAGCCCTTGTTCGAGTGCTTGCATTCGAGCAGGGGCTCCAGATTGGGATCTCGATGGATAGCTAACTGGTCTCGAGGGTTTTGTTGATTTGACTCCGTGGGTGTCGTGCGAGCGACACCCGCGGGTGTAGCCCCCGAGGCCACGGGGGAGTGGTTAGAACTCCCTCGTGGGCTTCCCGAAGAATCCTCCGTCGTTTGGGAACCTTCTGCCCAGTGGGCACGCCTTTTTAGGCGGAAATCGTCAGGGAGCGGAGATCGCGACACCGTGTGTACCTGTCAACAGGCTCGAAATGTGGTTCGGTAGTCTCATTAAATGTTTGCGGTTACCTTTCCTTTGTCGTGGGAGACTCCGTCCGAGGCTTGGCTCGGAGGGCTCGGGCGAGACGGAGAACGAGCGATCGTTCGAGGCCTGGTCTTGAGGGCTCAGGCGAGATGGAGGATGAGCATTCGCCCGAGGCCTGAAAATCTCACGTTCACACAAAGAAAAGAGGTTAGTCATAACTGTCCGAGTTTTTAGACCCTCTTTCGTCGAGGGGTGCCAGGCTGAACCGACTGGCCGGCTCCTCGAGCTGTCCGGCATGCCGATTGCCCTGGCTTGTCATCCCGCGAGTCCTTTCGATCGGATGCGAGGGGGGATGCCTCGTACTACCCCGAGTGGGCGAGTATCGTGGTTCCCGGTGAGCTGGTAACGGGGAATCCAAGTGAGAGCTCGTGCCCCGTTCGATAGGGGTCGACTGTGGCCCGGAGGCGGTCTCATAAAGCATGGGTGCTCAGTCTGCAGGAGTGCCGGGTCCATTCGATAGGACCCGTTGGCTCGATGCCTCCCTCCAAGGGGATCTCACTGCATGTCAAGCTCCCCGCCTTGGATACACGTGGGGGGCCTCGAGGGCTTGGCCCTCGAGTGATGCCGCGAATGGCGCCCCTTGGTGTCCCTGACTCGGGTGCTCAAAGCCGGCTGTCGAACCCTTTTCGAGGGCCAGCCTTCGCTGCTTCGAGACTTAGGGCCGGGGCCCATTTTTACCTTCGTGAAGAAGCCTCCGTCGTCTGGGAATCCTTCTGCCCGTTGGGCGCGCCTTTTTAGGCGGATATCATCAGGCAGGGCGGCGGACGCGAAGCCGAAGCGACGGTCGTGGCGGGCCCGGGCAGTAGAGCGAATGGAGAGCTGCCGCGTGTACCCTGCACCCGGCTCAAGACGCGGTTAGGTGGGCGCATTAAATGCCACGCGGTTGCCTTTTCGCGTCGTGGGAGACCCCGCCCGTTGGGGTTTTCCCTTATAAATATCGAAAGAGGGGAAAAGGAATCCTTTACTTTGCCTTTGCCTTCACCGCCGCCGTAGCCTTCACACGCCCTCTCCCTCGAGCTAGTCGATTGGGAATCTACCGGCCGTACGTCCGCCACTCAGGTCCGCGCCGTGACCACCATGGCAGCCCAAGTGCTGCCGGCCGAGGACTGGAGTCCGACGAAGGTGACGCAGCAGGAGCTGGAAACGTTGGTGGAGCGGGGGCTTCTCCGTCCCAACCCGCAGGGGGGTCCTGCGTGGTGGGTTCTCCCGTCGGTGGATCACCGGGAGCCGCACCCGCCGGCGGGGTATGTGGTGAGCTTCACGCGATACCACCGTATGGGGCTCGGCGTCCCGCCGAGCCGCTTCATGCGGGGGCTGGCCCATCACTTCGAGGTGGAGCTGCAGCACTTCTCCCCCAACTCCATCTCGCACGCCGCCATCTACGCCGCCGTGTGTGAGGGGTATTTGAAGATTGAGCCGCATTGGGAGATGTTCATCCACCTCTTCCGGGGCGAGCTCTTCCACAAGGCCGCGAAGCCGAGCGGGAGGAGGCTCGCGCGCGTGGGCTCCCTCACTATCACCGCGAGGACCGGGCCCTCGTCAGCCAACGTCCCCCGCGACTACCTCCGCTACAAGCTTTCCACTAACCAGGCGGGGTGGGACGACCACTGGTTCTACCTGCGGAACGAGGGCGGGCTCCTTCCGCAGTACACCGGCAGGGTCATCACCCAGCGCCCGGAGAAGTGGAACTGGGGCGTCGCGGCGGACAGGCAGCGCCACCTGTTGCCGTTGATGAGCACGATGTGGACGCTGGTGGAGGACAAGAAACTGACCGTCCAGGCGGTCATTTGGGCGTTCCACCAGCGGAGGGTCCTTCCTCTGGCGAATCGCTCCCTTTTTATGTTCGAGATGGGGCCAAACGCCTCGCCCGAGGCGCTGAGTCAATCGAAGATGGCCGAGGGGAGGCTGTCCCGGAACGAGGCTACCTCCCGGGTGACGCTCACCGTTCAGGGGACGTTCAGCCCAGAGGAGGCCGACTTGATCACCATGGCACCCGACGAGGGGTGCCTCGACCTGGTGAGCCATCCTCGAGTTAGGCTGTCTCGAGCCCCCTTCTCTTCTTCCTTTCTTCGAACCTTGTTTGTTCTCCTCATAGTTTTTCTCATTCGAGCTTCTTCTTCCTCGCAGGGGGCATTTACTTGTCGCGCGTCGAGGCCTCCGGTGAGGGAGGACGCCGTGGAAACACAGGTGAGGCGCCTCTCTGCTCAAAAAGACAAAGAGAGAAAGGATGCTAGAAAGAAGAAGGAGAAAAACAAAAACTTGCCTCGATCGGCTCGGGAGCAGAGGCTGGCGAAGGCTCGTCGCAACCGGCGGCCTGGGGATGAGTCCCCCGAGCTCAGTTCCTCGAGCTCGGAGGAGGAGGAGGACGATGATGATGAGAGTGACGACGAGGGGATGGACGCGCGTCTGAGGCGCGCGGGGGTCGTCGACGTCCCGGTTGACCACTCCTCTGTGCAGGAGGATATCCTGGAGGTTCCCCTGGCGAGGGGATCGCGCGGGACACAGCCGCGGAAGGCGGCATCAGGCCCCGCCTTGTCGGGGGCTCAGGGCACGTCGAGCTCTGCGCCGGTCGCGCTGGCTGTCGCGAAGAAGCCACGGACCAGGAGCGCTATCGCCGCTGCGCAGATGGATACCACGACCGCGTTGACCCAGGCGGGGGGTCTCGAGAGGGGCCGGCCCTCGAGAAGCGGCCGACAGGTCGAGAAGGACTCCGGGCTTGACCGTCGTGAGCCGTCAAGGGCGCCGTCGAGCCCGCGGAGGAGCGGTCAGCATGAGAGGGCGTCGAGCCCCCGCCATCTTGACCGTCGGGGAGGGAGCCCCCGGGCTTCTCGTGACCAGGGGCGTGAGCGTCCCCTGAGTCCATCGCCGCATCGCCGCCGGGACACAGAAGCGGATGCGGGAGGGCGCGACCGCCAGCGTGAGCGCCGGAGCAGGTCCCGGAGTCCGCGCCGGGGCAGGCGCCACGACGACAGCACGAGGGGGGCACGGTCGCCTTCCCATGATGTGGGGCGGAAGGAGGCCTCTCCCTCGAGGTCAAGCCATGAGAGGCATCGGGAGCCCTCCCTCCGTCCCAGCCCAGCGGAGACGGCCCAGGCGCAGGGCTCGAGCCGTGGGGTAGGCTCGAAGCCCCCGAGTGGGTCCGGCGAATCTGGGAAGAAGCACAGCCGCCGCTTTGGGTGAGTAACTTTCTTGGGTCTCGTCTGTGGTGGGGTTTTACCTTTTTACTTTTGATGACGCATGCCATCTCTGGTATCTCAGGGGGAAGCGCTCCTACCAGGAGGTGGACCTCGCTTCGTCCAAGCGGGCCAGGACCTCGAGCCCCGTCGTGGCACAAGGACCTCGGGGTACAGCACCTTCCTCCGCTAGAGAAGCCGCTTGGCTGGAGAAGGCTCGAGCTGCCATGGCCCGAGGAGGCCGGATGACCGACGCAGATTTTGGTGAGGCCGTCGCCATCGACCGCATGGGTCGAGGCACTCTTCCCGGTTCTGATATCACTGTCATCTCGTATTGCAGGGGCCACAGCTCACGGCCTCGAGCCCGCCACGGCCATACCCACTGAAGCGCTGCCTCCTCCCCCTCCTCCTCCCGCGATGGCGTCAGTCGGGAGCGCCACCCTTCCTCCCGCTACAACGGCTGTTCCGGCGGAAGCGCCTGGGGCGAGCACGGCCCCGCCGGTGTCTGGGGCCGAGGAGACCGCGCCCCTCGAGGCACCGACCGACACGAGCCGGGCTGCGGAGGAGGGAGAGGGGGGAGAGGCATTGGCGGAGGAGGGGCCGACGGTGGAGGACCTCCTGAACGAGCTGGAGCAGGGGCCGCTCCTCGCCGCGGGCTCGATGATGGCGGAGGCGCCCGAGGCGCCGGCTAGCGCTGACAAGGCGCCGGAGGGCCCGGCCAGGGAAGAGCCGGGGCTCGTGCCGTCGGGTGGCGGGCCGCAGTCAGGGCAGCTCGGGGCGGAGGAGGATCTGCCCGACATCGAGCTTGACCGACCAGTATGGCCGTCTCCCGACGCGCCGAGCCCGTCCCTCGCCATGGTCTCCGTCAGGCAACCGGTCCAGCTGGGGGCCCCGCGCGAGGTGCGGTCCATCTTCCGGGAGGTGGCCGAGCTCATGGCGGAGGCGGAGCGGTCCTGCTCCGAGGAGGCGGGCCGGTCCGCACAGGTGTCGGCCGCCCTCGCGAGGGCTGAGGCGGAGCTTCAAGATCTCCGCGCTGAGCTGGGTCGGAACGCCCAAATGGCAAGCCAGCTCAACGAGGCGGAGGCGGAGGTCCGGGCGGCTCGAGGTGAGGCCGCTCGATCCAAGGAGGAGGCCGCCGCCGCTCTCGAGGCATCGAGGAAAGAGGCCGCGGACGCCCGAAGCGAGGCTTCCTCCGCCCGGGCTGATGCTGAGGCGGCGAGGCAGGAGGCCGCTGACGCCCGTGGCGAAGCCGCCACCACCCGAACCGCAGCGGAGGCGGCGAGAAAAGAGGCCGAGGACGCCGAGAGCGGTATCTCCACCGCCCGAGCTGCCGAGGGGGCGGCGCGACAGGAGGTGATCCGAAAGGATCTGGCCCTCGTGGAGGCGGGCAGGCTGATCGAGGAGCTTAGATCCGAGAAGCTCCTCATGTCGACCGAGAAGCGCAGGCTCGAGCAGCGCGCTGAGGGCCTTACCAGCGACCTCGCCGTCCTAGGGCAGCATTGCGATGGTGAGGCTCATACCTTGTCCTTGTTTGGGTCTTCGGAGTTTTTTGTTACGCCGCAGTCTCACTCTTCCTCGTTTGTTGCGCAGGGGTCGAGAAGACGGTCGAGGAGCTCCGCGGGACGAACCAGGCTCTCTTGGACCAACTCCAAGATGAGACGATGGTGGCGGAGCGGGCTCGTGCTTACCTCGATCGTCTTGGCCCCGTGTGGGGTGCTCCTCCTGTGGCTTCGGCGGAAGGTGCGGTGGCCCAAGGCGACGCCTTGGTCGACGCCTTGTGGTTCCTCGACGTAGCTGCGCGGGACCGTGTCCGGCAAGCCCTCCACCATGGCGTCAAGCAGACGCTCGCGGTTGTCCGCTCCGGCTTCTGCTTCCCGGTCCACGTTGTCACCAACGGCTTCATCGAGATCGAGGGGAAGGACGAGGAGTGGAACAACCGCCGTGTCGACAAAATTTTGGAGAAGGTGGAGAGGCCAGGGACGTCGCTCGCGAAGATCTTCGAGGAGGACGTGCTGCCTCCTGACGCCAGCAGCGGTGTCGAGGGCCCTCCTCCTTCTAGCTCGGGCATCGAGGCTGAGCCCGCCGTGGAAGACCTCGGGGAGGAGTACCACACTGACGAAGATTAGGGCCTGCGTGCCAAATTTGGGCGTCGAGGCCCTTGCAAGAATTTTGTGACATGAATGAGTGTCTGTCGAGACCCGTATGTATATATGACTTGTTTGTTTAAAGGAGTTGTTTTCTTTTCAAACTTATTTGACCGCTTCTCTTTGTTTGCAAGCTCGAGTTTCTGCTAGCTTAGTCTGTGTTCCTTTGATACGTCGCGAGCACCTCGAGGGGAGGCGTAGGTAGGGTACCGTAGCCCGGGGGCGTAGGCGGCCGTCTACGTCGACGCCTCCTGACCCTTGGAGGCTCGAGGTATTTTAGGATTTAGACGTCGCTAGTTCACTCGAGGCGCGAGTCGAGACGGGGGTCGATTTTTTTGAAAAGAAAACACGCATTTTTTCCGGAGTCTGGGGGGCGGTTACCCCCTTGTCAGCCCCCAAGGGAGGCTCGACCCTGAGCAGAGCAGGGTCGAGGCTACCTTAAGATGCTAAGCAAAATGAACGACAATGCACGAGTTTGTTCATTCATTTTGACATGTTTGTACAAAGCGACAGAATATGCTAGGCCTCGAGGCCCTTAAGGGTAGAAGTGACGTAGCTGAGAGATGTTCCACGCGTTCGCCAGGATTCTGCCTTGATTGTCGTAGAGCTTGTATGTCCCTGGCTTGAGCACCTCAGCTACGGTGTATGGGCCTTCCCATGGAGGGGTGAGCTTGTGGCGCCCTCGATTGTCTTGCAGCCGTCGAAGCACGAGGTCCCCCACCGCTAGGTCCCTTTTGCGTGCGTGCTTGTTGTGGTAGCGTCGAAGCGTTTGCTGGTAGCGCGCGGAGTTGATGAGCGCCACGTCTCGGGCCTCCTCGAGTTGGTCCTTGGCGTTGGCGAGCTTTTCGTCGTTGGTTTGCTCGTTGTAGGCTCGAAGTCGAGGGGAGCCGTACTCGAGGTCCGTAGGCAAGACGGCCTCGGCACCGTAGGTCAGGAAGAACGGAGTGAACCCGGTGGCTCAACTTGGCGTTGTCCTGAGGCCCCACAGCACCGAGGGGAGCTCTGCAGCCCACCCCTTTCCGAAATTTTTGAGGGTTTTGAACAACCTCGGCTTCAGCCCATGGAGTATCATGCCGTTGGCGCGCTCGACCTGCCCGTTGCATTGAGGGTACGCGACCGAGGCCCAGGTCACGCGAATGCTGTTGTCGTCGCAGAAGTTGGTGAACTTTTTGCCCGTGAATTGGGTGCCATTGTCGGTGATGATGACGTTGGGCACACCAAACCGGTACATGATGTTGGCGATGAACTCGACAGCCTTCTCGGAGGTGGGGTCGCCTATCGGCTTAGCCTCGATCCACTTGGTGAACTTGTCGATGGCCACGAGCACGTGTGAGTGCCCTCCACTTGTCTTTTTGAGGGGACCTACAAGGTCGAGCCCCCAAACGGCGAATGGCCAAGTAATTGGGATCATCTGCAGGGCATGTGCGGGTTGGTGCGTCTGCTTGGCGTAGAATTGACACCCATGGCATGCCCGGACCAAGCGCTTGGCGTCTCCAACGATAGTCGGCCAATAGAAGCCTTGACGGAAGGCGTTCCCAACCAGGGTCCTTGGTGCTGCGTGGTGGCCGCAAGCCCCCGAGTGCATGTCGTCGAGGAGCTTGCGTCCTTCCTTGAGTGGGATGCAGCGCTGAAGGATCCCGGTCGGACTTCGTCGATACAGTTCCCGTCCGTCGCCGTAGATGACGTAGGTCTTGGCCCTCCGAGCGATGCGTCGGGCCTCCGTCTTGTCTTCTGGTAGCTCGCCTTGCGTCAGGTAGTCGAGGTAGGGTGTCCGCCAGTCGAGGGGTCGTGATGAAGAAGAGGCGGGTGCGTCGACCTGCATCGCCTCAGCGGACGTCGAGGGGTCATTCCCGAGGGGTGGTGTTGAAAGTCGTGCCCCCGTGTCTTGCTCGAGGGGTGGCGTCGAGGGGCCAGCCCCCGGGTCGATTTTGACGGATGGCTCGAAAACGTCCCTCGAGAAGACGTCTGGTGGAACCGTGCCGCGCGTGGACGCCAACTTTGCCAGCTCGTCGGCGGCCTCGTTGTACCTTCGAGCTATGTGGTTAAGCTCGAGGCCGTAGAACTTATCTTCTAGCTTGCGTACCTCCCCGCAGTATGCTTCCATCCTGGGATCGATGCAGCTCGAGGCCTTCATGACCTGGTTGACAACGAGCTGCGAGTCCCCTCGAACGTCGAGGCGTCGGACCCCGAGCTCAAGGGCGATGCGCAGCCCATTGACGAGGGCCTCGTACTCGGCGACGTTGTTGGAGGCGGGGAAGTGCAGGCGTAGCAGGTAGCGCATGTGGACTCCGAGGGGTGAGATGAAGAGCAGGCCTGCGCCTGCCCCTGTCTTCATGAGGGACCCGTCGAAGTACATGGTCCAGAGCTCGGCTTGCATCTGCGCCGGCGGGAGCTGAGTGTCTGTCCATTCAGCAACGAAGTCTGCCAACGCTTGCGACTTGATGGCTTTTCGCGGGGCGTAGGTGATGGTCTCCCCCATCAGCTCGGCGGACCACTTGGCGATGCGCCCCGTGGCCTCCCGATTGTTGATGATTTCACCGAGGGGGAAGGATGACACCACCGTCACGGGATGAGCGAGGAAGTAGTGCTGGAGCTTGCGCCTCGTGACGATGATGCCGTAGAGCAGCTTCTGGATGTGCGGGTACCGGACCCTGGCCTCGGAGAGCACCTCACTGGTGAAGTACACTGGCCGTTGGACCGGCAACGCATGACCCTCCTCATGCCTCTCGACGACTATGACCGCGCTGACCACCTGAGTGGTTGCAGCCACATAGAGGAGGAGAGGCTCGGGGGAATCGCCATCCTGGGCTGGTTGTGGTGGCACGAGAATTGGCGCGGAGGTCAGCAACCCCTTCAACTTGGTTAAGGCTTCCTCGGCTTCGATAGTCCACGCAAAGCGTCCCGTCTTCTTCAGCAGGCGGTAGAGGGGTAGTGCCTTTTCCCCTAGCCTCGAGATGAATCTGCTGAGAGCGGCCAGGCAGCCCGTCACTTTCTGCACACCCTTGAGGTCTCGGATTGGGCCCATCCTCGTGACGGCTGAGATTTTTTCAGGGTTTGCCTCGATCCCCCGTTGTGAGACAATGTAGCCAAGCAGCATGTCTCGAGGCACACCAAAGGCACACTTCTCGGGGTTGAGCTTCACATTCTTGGCCCGGAGGCACTCGAACGTGGTCTCGAGATCGCCGATGAGGTTCCCGACTTTCTTGGTCTTCACCACGATGTCATCGACGTAAGCCTCGACGGTCTTGCCTATGTGTACACCAAAAATATGCTGAATGCAACGTTGGTACGTTGCCCCGGCGTTTCGAAGGCCGAAGGGCATTGTAACGTAGCAATACATGCCAAAAGGCGTAATAAAAGAGGTTGCGAGTTCGTCGGACTTTTTCATCTTAATTTGGTGGTAGCCGGAATATGCATCGAGGAACGAAAGCACTTCGCACCCAGCAGTGGAATCAACAATCTGATCAATTCTAGGTAAAGGAAATGGAACCTTTGGACATGCTTTATTCAGACCAGTGTAATCTACACGCATCCGCATTTTTCCATTCTTTTTCCTAACTAGTACAGGGTTAGCTAGCCACTCTGGGTGAAATACCTCCTTGATGAATCCGGCCGCTAGAAGCTTGTGCACCTCCTCGCCGATGATCCTGCGCTTTTCCTCGTCGAAGCGGCGCAGGCGTTGCTTCACCGGTCTGGACCCGGCCTGGATCTCCAAGGCGTGCTCGGCGACGTCCCTCGGTATGCCCGGCATGTCCGAGGGGCTCCACGCAAACATGTCGACGTTCGCGCGGAGAAAGTCGACGAGCACTGCTTCCTATTTGGGCTCGAGGCTGGTACTGATGGTCAGCGTCTTGCCATTGGCCGAGGTCGGGTCGACGGGTATCTGCTTGGTGTGCTCAGCCGGCTCGAAGGTGCCGACGTGGCGCTTTGCTTCTGAGGCCTCCTCGGTGGCCAAGGCTGCCAAGGCCTCGAGCGAGTCGAGGTGGACGTTGGCCTCCCCACGCTCGACGCACTCCACGTCGCAGTGGTACGCGTGCTCGTAGGAGGTGTCGACGGTGATGACCCCTTTTGGCCCCGGCATCTTGAGCTTCAAGTACGTGTAGTTTGGAACCGCCATGAACTTGGCGTAGCCTGGCCGGCCGATGATGGCGTGGTAGGTCCCTTGGAAGCCAACCACTTCGAAGGTGAGCGTTTCCTGACGGAAGTTTGCCGGCGTGCCGAAGCAAACCGGCAGGTCGATGCGCCCGAGGGGGTGGGCCTTCTTCCCTGGCACGACTCCGTGGAACCCCCCGACGCTGGGTCGGAGCTGACCCTCTGAAATCCCCAGGAGGTCGAGGGTCTCGAGGTATATGATGTTGAGGCTCGAGCCCCCATCCATCAACACCTTGGAGAACCGAACGTCGACTATGACGGGGTCGACGATGAGGGGGTACGCTCCCGGGTTTATGACATGGTCCGGATGGTCGTCACGGTCGAACGTGATCGGCGCATCAGACCAGTCAAGGTACCGGGGGGCGTCGTGGCCGAGTGCAAAGATCTCGCGGCGCTCCTTCTTTCTTTCTCGAGCTGAGAGCCCGACGGTCGGCCCCCCGTAGATCATGTAGCAGTCGCGCACCGGGGGGAAGTTACCGTCCGCGTCCCCTCCACCGCGCCGTTTGTTATCCTTGCCCACGAGCGCGTCTTCTTTCTTATCGCCGAGCTTGGAGTAGTAGCCTTTCATCAGTCGGCAGTCCTTTAACTTGTGATTTACGGGGCCCCTGTGGTAAGTGCAGGGATCCTCGAGCATCTGGTCGAAAACAGCCCCGTCAGGGGGGCCTCGGGGCTTCTTAGGCTCGAGGGCGCCTGCGAGCACCTCTTCATCGTCGTCGTCATTGGCGCCGTGCTTCGCCTTCTGACCTTTGCGTTTGTTCTTCTTCCTTTTGTTGTCGTCATTGTTGTCGTTCTTGGCGTCGTTGCCCTTGTTCGAGCCCTCCGGCGCGATCACCGCCTTACCTTTGTCCGTGGAACGGCCGAAGAAGGCCCCCACTGCTTCGTCGTCCGAGGCAAAGCTGGTGACGCGATCCATCAGGTCCTCGACCGTCCTGGGACGGTAGCGTCCTAGCTCATGAACTAGCTCTTGGCATGTCATGCCCGCGAGGAACGCTGAGATGACGTCCTCGTCAGGCACGTGGGGGAGCTCGAGGCGCTGCTTCGAGAACCGCCGAGCAAAGTCGCGGAGGGGCTCATCCGCCGCCTGCCTGCAACGCCGTAGGTCCCAGGGGTTGCCTGGGCGCACGCAGGTCCCCTGGAAGTTCCCGTCGAAGACCCTGACTAGGTCGGCCCAGTCATCGATCCAATCCGGCGGGAGCCCCTCGAGCCACCGGCGGGCGGTGTCCGAGAGGTAAAGTGGGAGTTGGCGTATGATCACACGGTCGTTGTTCTTTGCTCCGCCCAGTTGGCAGCCTAGGCGGAAGTCTGAGAGCCAGAGCTTGGGCTCGACCTCCCCGTCATACTTCACGATGTTGGTCGGCGGTCGGAAGCGGTCGGGGAGGGTTGAGCTGCGGATGGCCCGGCTAAAGACCCTGGGGCCCGGGGGCTCGAGGACTTGCCGGTCTTCATCGCTGTCGTAGCGCCCCCCTCGATGGGCGCTAAAGCCACGCTCCTGGGCCCCCTTGTCCTTGCGCCGGCGGTTGATGTCGTTGCGGGCGTCGTTGGGGTCTCGAGGTGGCCGGTTGTCGACGATCCGTTCGCGGACTGGCCTAGCTCGAGAGGTGTCTGGCTGGTGGACGGATGCCTCGCGCTCGTTGCGGGGCGTGTCCGCCGGCTTCCCCGAGGCTGCTCCGCGCCGGCGTGACGCCGAGCTCTCGGCCTGTTGCACAGCGGCTGTCTCGAGGAGGATCTTCACTTCCCCGAGCATGCGTCTGGCGTCGGGGTTGGAGACGGCGGGCAGGTCACGGAGCATCATCGCCGCCGCCACCACGTTCTGCCCAGCTCGCGGGAAGCATACCTCGGGGCGTGCTGGTGCACCGTCCTCGAGGATCCGCCGGTGGACCTCTCGAGCCCGACCTCGAGCTCCGGCTCCTCGGGGCTGGTGTGGTTCCTGCATCAGGGTTTGCCGGAGCTGCAGCAGGTGTTCTTCCTCGGCTTTGGTGATTGCCTCTTGCACCTGCGCGAGTTGCGCCGCCCGGCCGTCGTCGTGCTGAGGCAGTACAGCCGGTGCTGGAGGTTCGTCCCTCCTCAGAACACGTGATCTGCCTGCCGTGGCCACGTCGCTGGGGCCTTCTAGATCAAGCGCTGGCCTGCCGTCGTCGCCCTCGTCCTCGGTATCGCATGCGACCTCCTCGAGTTGGAAGCACTCCCTGGTGGGATCCCAGAGGTCGGGGTCGTGGTAGTCGTATTCGTCGGAGTCGGAGCTGTCGACGGCGTGCCGTCTTGGCAGATGCTAGGACCGCAGCTCGCGGTACCATTCTCCGACGGTGGGTCGCCGGGGAGGCTCGATGGCTCGCGTGACGCCGTGGTCGACGTATGCGGGGTGGATGATCTCCAGGTTGGCCATGGCCTGCAGTAGCACACCCGGGCGCTCCTCCTGGCCTGCTGGCGGTCGGTCCCGACGGCGCTCGTTGAGCCGGCGGGCGTAGGCTGCTGTGGAGTTGTCGAGGCCGAACGGGGTCCGTCGGCGTCGAGCGCGGTATACCCCGTGCGGGAGGAGGCCGGGTGGCGTCAACGGCGCACGGCTCGGAGGCCTCTGGCCTGGCTCCTGGTCCGTGCGCACGATGAACGCGAAGTCGTTGGGAGGGCGCGGGCGCGCCCTGGAAGTCTCCGGCCGTGCGTCGGGTAGGCTCCTCCTTGGGAACTCCGCGCCGGCCACGGGAAAGTGGGAGTGCGCCGCCGGCACGGCCTGTGCCTGATGACGATGGCAACGACGGCGCCGCTCACGAGGTGGCGACGCGTGGTGGTGTGGGCGACGTGCCACGCTCCTCGCACGGGGTGGCGTGACACGCCCTCCACTCGGGCCCTCCATGGAGAGCAAGGTCGGCTCGTTGCCGTTGTCGATGGCCAGGAACTCAAGGCTCCCGAACCAGATGACGGCACCGGCAGAGAACGAAGGAGTCGAAGCAGCCATCCAGGAAACAGCGAGAAATCGACTCGACACGCGAAGCCCCCTACCTGGCGCGCCAACTGTCGGTGTTTCGAAACCGGGGGTATGACACCAACGAGTAATATGATCGCGTGCTCTCTTCCTGGATGGTGATGCAAGATGACACAAGGATTTATCCTGGATCGGGCAAAGAAGGCCCTACGTCCAGCGGGGGAGGATGTTCTTGTATTACTTGCACCTAAGTGCTTATACAGGGGCGAATACAAGCTCGGTGAGCGTGGACCGGAGTCCGGACCTGGGTGTGTGGGTGTATGGCGTTCTAATGTGTTTGTAACCGTCCGAATGAGGGCCCTGGTGTCCCCTTTTATAGAGCAAGGGAGGCCAGGGTTACACAAGGGTTTTTCAAGTGTCGGGGCGTACGGTGCCCAATACGAAGTAGGGTAGGAACCCTGTCTTGTCGAAGACATTGTAGCCGACGTGGGCGTTGCTGTTGAGGCGTCCTTGGGGCGTGGCCTCCATCCCGGGCGCGGACGCGGAGGCGTGGCGAGGTGGAAGCCGTACAGCGCCCATCCCGGAACGTGCAGGGCGCGGCGAGGTCCCTCCGGGTCTTGGGGTACCTGTCCTCCAATAGCGTGAGAGCAGTTAGGGCTCGAGGGGCGCAGAGCCGGCCTCGAGATAGCGCCTGCGGGGGGCTCGAGCTCCTGCAGGTATGGGCGAGTCCCGGAACGCTCGGTCGCTCAGAGGGATTCTAGGCCTCGAGAGGTGGCTCGAGGGTGCTATAGTGCGGGGTATGGCCGAACAGTGTTGTACTGGCGCCCTTTTGCCCATGCTTATGGTGAAAACGAGGTTTGACTCTGACTCCGGTCACTGTGGCACATGCTGTGTACCAGAGGATGTGACCGGAGTTGGTGAATGCATTGAATGCGTGGTATGGGGCTAGCTGCCGGTGTCCGTGCCGCCCGAGGGAGGCGTGAAGCGTCTCGAGGGATAGGCTGCTGCGCCTGAGGGGCTCGAGGTCCCTGGCTTGGAGGGCTCGGGCGAGACGGAGAACGAGCGTTCGCCCGAGGCCTGGCTTGGAGGGCTCGGGCGAGACGGAGAACGAGCGTTCGCCCGAGGCCTGGCTTGGAGGGCTCGGGCGAGACGGAGAACGAGCGTTCGCCCGAGGCCTAACGCGGAGGGCTCGGGCGAGGCGGAGAACGGACGTTCGCCCGAGGCCTGACGCGGAGGGCTCGGGCGAGGCAGAGAACGAGTGTTCGCCCGAGGCCTGGCTTGGAGGGCTCGGGCGGGTCTCTTATTTGTTTTGCATTGATTGGGGGTACCCCTTTGGCGTTCCCCCGACACTACTGTTCAAAGCTCTGGTGGTCTATGTTTCTTGGATTAATTTTGTTTCTTCATGATGAGTTGTTTGCTGATGTTTCAGAGTCTTCAACACATACATCTATTCAATTGTGGTGCACTCTTCCAAGTATATCTAGTTGCATATGTGAGATGAAGTCCTTATATACTAGCGCACGTTGTTAGTCCCATTTTTCATGTTGTCACACAATCAACAAAATCATAATTACAATTTAGAAAACTTGTAAGCACCCATGAGAAGTTGAGAAAGTGAACTTGGATAGACATGATGGACCACAAGTAATGTTGTCGACCACTAAAAGAACTGCACAATTGAATCCTAAAATAAAATTTTAAAAAATGTGAGCACCCAATTGAAGTCGAGAACATGAACTTGGTTAGATAGGTTCCATCACAAGAAACCTAACCATCTGAGCTAGCTCAATTTGCATCTTTGTTCCTTTGCTAATACTCCATAGTGTTATAGATGATGCAATTGTGCCTTGCGATAATAAAGTATTGAGCACATGTACTTAGAGAGGCACCGTGTAGGCTAGAAGATAATTGGGATCGACTCCTACTACACAGTGAGGGATGGTTCCTCTACAGAAGCTCAAGATTGAACTATTCAATGTATTCCTTCCGATAGTGCATGCCTCTGACCATTGCTACTCTTCCTCTAAGTGAAGGGTTTAATTTTTATCAGAGATGCAGAAGGAGTGGTTTCATCTAGATGCTACTCGTTGTACACTTTCAAAACATGGAAATTGTTCCATACTAGCATTGGGCAAATTAAATTCTATGACCAATACAACAAAAATAAAACTACGCATTGGAAATTGTGGTTCCATTCATCAATGCAATAGCTCTAGATGTTGTGGCCCTCTTACATCATCTCCAATTGTTCCCAAAAATAACTGGTAAATCAATGAGTTTTCTAAGTTGCTAAAAAAGTAGGGAGCATATTTGTTGTCTCACTCCAACCACTTCCAACATCTTGCTTCTAAAAGCTAGAAGGAAATTTCGTATTTGGAATCCTAGACTATTTCCAAATCATCCCAGCCACTTCTATACTCTCTTTCTCTTCTACATTTGCATACTTTCTTTATCTTGTTCATTTGCATTGTGAACCCTATCCTTCTTCCCCATGTCCTTCCACCTCCATATATTGGATACACACACATATATGTTTGCACAATTGATCAATTTTGCCAAGTGCAGAAAGATTGGGAGTTGAGATGAGGAGTTGTGGGGGAGAGGGTTTTTTTCAATCTTGTCAAATAAATAATTATTGGGAGTGGGTTTTGAATACTCTTGGAGATGCTCTTAGAATCAACAAAATATCCACCCATTGAGATTGGCCAAGACTATGGCTATTGAGTTGAATAGTGCTTAAGGAAACAATATAATTCAAATGATATATAGGGGCAACTATAAGGTGGTTGAATAGAACGATGCCATTGAGGACCTTGATATAGATCATTGAACTCGCTGCAGAAATCAACGCTAATGATCTCATGCAACACATTGTAGGGCCACACGTGACCCACTTTACGAAATTCCTAGATCTAGAACTGAATTTTGGTCCAAATATGAATACAAAAATCCAGTTGATGATGATATCTAAGGAAAAATAATGTTCAATATGTAATCCATTCTAAACTCAGTGCAAAATGACTAATGTTTAATCAAATCCTTTCAAGATCAAGACAATCAATGATGATCTAATAACAACAGAATTAGTATATCTACATGCAGTCCCAAGTCAAAAACTGGATCTTGGATTTAAAATCTAGTGTTCACATCCAAAAATTTAGCAAATTTCACAGTTTTACTATAGATGGCTTAGTGACAGTAAGCTAATTGATGCAAATAAGGGAGTCTAGATATATGTGCAGACCCATGTTAAAACCTAACACCTACAACTAAACGTCACATTCACACAATGAATGTTTAACGAAATTGTCTAAAAATTCTTTGATATGGCACATTACGATATTTAGGTGCTTATTACAGATTAATATATATCTCAAATTAAATGTGTGATCCATATAAAAAGGCAGACCTTGGAATTTGAAAATATTGTGTTTACACTTTAAAATATTAGTGAAATTAACTAAATTTGTTTTGTGACCAACTAGCATGATATATATACACCCACATACTTCTCTACCAATTTTGAAACGATTGATCATAAAATTCAAGCTCTAGGTCCATCTAGTATAGATCTATCCCTCCATCTAACCAAAACCTAGCCATGCATCATAATAAATGTCACTCTAGCTAATCAACAAAATCATCAAGACAGCGCAAAGTTGGATCTGCAATTGAAATGTTTCTGGCACCAAAGTTGAATTTCCTCTTTCATACTAGCAAAACTACATCCACCTCCCTTGAGCTCACTATTTTTCAGATATATAGCAACACGGTCTAAACAGTGGTAGCTCAGAGAGGAAGAAGACTATTTTTACTGTAGTGATTATTTCCCACGGTTCAAACCATTAACCTGATTAATTAGCAGGTAGAAATCAGGTGCACTTATACTAGCAGATTTTGGTAAGATGTACATACTTGTTTTCCACCTCTTATAAGATAAACTGTAGAAAATAAGTATTATAACTATGTCAAACACCAAACTACAACAACTTCAAATTATTTTAAGATAGATATAACTATCTAACTTTCATGTTCCAAACAATATAATTTTATAAGAGTTATGGTTTGTTGATGCTTTACATGTTTGACCAGATCTTGTCCAAAATGTCAAGTATTTATAACTACGGTGAGTACAGCCTCATTATATGCTTTTTCTTAAGTTAGATGTTGGCAATTGTGCTTACCTATTTGAATTGTTAATTCACCTCTAGTTTCTTTAAATAATTAGTTATGATTTAATCTCACAGGGCATCCACAAAAATAAATGAACAAATATTTTATCATAATTTTTCTAGCCATGGTACATTTTTTACTATTAAATAGATATATGTTTGTGGAAATATTACCTAAAAAATTGAGGAGAGTAGTTGAAAACTTACAGGGAGTGCTTGAAGATGGCCTTGTTGCTGTCAAGAAGTTATACTCAGCTCATGCAATCGAAGACGAACCATTTCATCGCGAGGTTGATTGTCTAATGAATATTAGGCACCACAATATAGTCTTGTTTGTTGGGTACTGTGCTGAAACACATGAAGTGGTTATGCATCAAGAAGGGAAAAATATTTTTGCTAAAAACGAGAAAGGTTGCTTTGCTTCGAGTATTTGCGTAATGGAAGCCTTCACAAGCATCTTACTGGTATGATTGTGCAATAAATTAAACATGTGATCCAGTTGCTCGAAATGGATGGGCTTTTCAATCTTAGTACTCCATTGAGTCCAAACTATGTTGCACTTTTGATTTAGCATGGTGTTCCATGTGTTTGAAATATGTAATGAATTTATGAAATTTTGGTTGCACTTTTGAAGAAAAAAATACACACATATAACAATTTTTTAGAGTAGATATATATCTTAAAAGTTCAACTAGTTTAATTATATTCTGTTCAAAATGTCAAGCATGTAAGACTAGAGCAGTAGATGTGTGAAGTACACATCAGCATAAGCTTTAGAAACCATAATTATATTGTTAGTATAGGACACATTCAAAAGCTACTGTAATGTAAAATTGTATAAAACAAATGAAAATCTTGTTTTACAACACTGCAATGAGGTTTTGTTCACAAGACACTTGACCAATCGGTTATGCCTACATTACTGCACAAACAAGTGGCTTTTTTCCATGAGACACTGGAATAGAGTAAAGCACCATTACAAATTTTTCTTCTCCATGCATAAGAAACTTTACAACATGATGCAATATTATAGAATACACCATTGTGAATATTCTATTTCCTGTCTATGTATTTATTTTTTGCGGTATGGAAGTTTTGGTTTGTTAGCACAGTATTTTGCATTTTTTGATGTTTTGGATTGTTAGCACAGTATTTTGGATTTTTCCATCCTAAACTATTTTTAAAAACCAAACAATCCAAAAAAATCATTACAAGGTTCACATCCTCACAAGTATAGGGATTAGAGCAT
Source organism: Coix lacryma-jobi var. lacryma-jobi (assembly GCA_009763385.1). Taxonomy (NCBI): domain Eukaryota; kingdom Viridiplantae; phylum Streptophyta; class Magnoliopsida; order Poales; family Poaceae; genus Coix; species Coix lacryma-jobi. Next base: position 17,267,877 of record CM019831.1, read on the forward strand.
TATATTTGAAGACATTTCATTTTGTAAACTGAAGAAAAATCCATAATAATATTTTCCCTTGCCCTAGTGTCATATCAGTAAATTCATTTGCTGCATGTAAAATCTATGAATCCATTATATTGTAAATAAATTTACACCTTTGTGCTATGTTGTAGATAAATTTCGAGAAAGAAACTGTGGTATAAGCTCTTGTCATCAGAGAGGTAGACAAATATGGTACCAATCAGTCACCAACATAGTATCATATAGTACATCTGTGTAAATTATAGTAAATTTTAGTTTTGTCCAAGGTCAAATATCTCTAGTTTTGATCAAGAATATAGAAAAGATATAAATATTTAAAATATCAAAGTAATTTCATTAAATTCTATATATACGAAATATGACTTGCTAGTATATATTTGAACTTGTATGCACTGTTAGCTTAGAGAATTTTGATGATAACGCTAAAGTTAAATATAATTTGGAACGATCGGAGTAGTGTAGAGCTATATGGCCTTATATTGAAATTGTAATTTGCATGTTATGCCAAAATAACAAGGTTGAGCATACATGATGACTTTCGCAGTGCCTACATTCCAAATTATAGGTTATACTTTAGATTTTTGGTAAATCAAGTATTTAATTTTGACCAAGAAAAGTGTACATACATCTACAACATGAAATTAGTTTCAGTAAATTCTCTACGAAAAAAGGTCTTGCTAGTACATTTATTTGAAAACCTATATATGTTAATATTAATATACTTTTTTGTAAAAGTTTGGTAAAAGTTACAGAAGTCTTGATTTTGGTCAAAGTAAATAATAATCTGGAATAGAGAGAGCATAATGCTATATGAAGTTTTAATAGAATGCATTTCTATGTACTATTTCCATTATGATTTGAGGGTTTATTTTATTTTATTTATTATTATTGTTGACATACAATGAATGATATCCATGTGTTTCAGCCAGACCATGTGGGCTTCCATGGCGTGTTTGTTACCAAATAATAAAAGGAATTTGTCTGGGCTTGCACTATCTCCACAAGAAGAACATAATTCATTTGGATCTCAAACCGGACAATATTTTGCTTGACGATGGCATGGTGCCCAAAATCGCAGATTTTGGTTTGTCAAGGCTCTTGGGGGATGAAAAAAGCCGCACGATCACACAACAAAGACGTGGAACACGGTGAGTTATATACCAAAAGATTCATAGTTAATTAGGTATATTATCCTCGCAGGTCGTTTTTTAAATCAAAGATATCAAAATGTCTTCTTTTCTCTGGTGTCAGCCGTGACATTATCAGTGTTCATGCATGCAGGGGGTACATGGCACCTGAGTACTTAGATAATGGAGTGATCACAATCAAGGCAGACATATATAGCTTGGGTGTGATAATCAGACACATGGTGATGGGACGTGACTCGGGAGATACCACTGATCAAAATGTATGTTGAAGAATACACACACACACACACGTTTGTTTATGTATGTGTGTTCTTGTAACAATTAGGAGATACGGAGTACGTTGTTATCCACAGGTACTGGAGAGCTGGGTGATTAGGTTGGAAAAGGATTCATCACAGATGAGGCAGCATACCCAATTATTGGAAATAGGCTACAAAGAGCAAATAAAAGCGTGCATCGAAATATCACGGAGGTGCATGCAGCATAAACCAAAAGATAGGCCAACGGTGCAGGATATCCTACTTACACTGGAGGAATCAGAAGCAAGGATCCAATCGGTGATTGGGCCTACTCCAAATGCCGGGCAGGTATGTACATGCTTATCAGGGATAATATATATTACACATTTTTAAATAATGCCCTGACTAAACAGCTATAAACACATCCCCTACATCCACGTTGCATATATGTATCTTTCGAGCCAACAACACGTCATTACACATATAAAAAGTGAACATTTGTATGCTCCATCTATCCCTAAATATAAACACAACCAGCAATGTCAGAAGAAATTAAGCTAGAAGAGAAAAAAAATCTATATATAATGCCCTGACTAAATTAATAAACAGCTATAACCACACTTCATTGGTATAATTGCAGTTTTATTTTTTGGTTAATCAATGCAATATATAAATAGTAGGGTTAGTTAATCATTTCTTTATTTGGGCATGCCCATGTATACTGTCATAATTGTAGGCAGTGTGTTCAGCTAATGCATGCAACAAATGATAGGTTTACTTAATTACTTATGAGGTTGGGAAATTTCATCCTTCAAATGTTTATATCTAGGGATGAATTTGAAAGCTTCAAATACTTATATTTAGGGATGTAGAGAATAAATAATAGACTAACATTGATTAATTAACGTTCCATTATATAAATTCACTTGGTCATACATTTCTATGGTAGTCTCCATTAATCTTATTTTTTTTAGTTTACATACTTTTGATCTTAATTGGTGTGCCACAGCTTGAGATTGCCAAACTTGGGCCATGGGGTGGAGATGGAGGGAAGCCACGAGACATAAAAATTGTGCCTTACCTTTTGGACAGCATAACAATTCGTAGTGGAACTATTATCGATTCTATCGGGTTTTCATACACTGATCACTATGGCCAACACCACACTGTAGGGCCTTGGGGCGGTCAAGAGGGTAAGAATAAGGTGAGCATGAAAGAATAATGCTTTCTGTCTAAATATAAATATTGTTATTTAGATGTGTGCAACACAAAGTTAAATTTGCATTTGTGGATATATGTTATCATTGTTTAAGCTTGGGGGACTACATACATGTCAAAACATGTCAGCATGCACATGAAAATACAGGTAGCTAGCATGATGATATGACTCCAAAACTCAATCATGTAAATACAAGTATAATACAACCCACCTAATGTGTAGTTTCTTAGTTACGTTTTATAACCTCTAGTGAATTATCTATTGCATATATTGTTTGTACATTTGACAATGTAGGATTGATTGACACCACCCCTTCACAAAAGGCAAAAATTTCGTAGTTCCTATGGAAAATATATATGAGGGTATAGTAGATAAACAATGATTCGACTACCACACAAGAGAATGTCTGGCAAATGGGACCCAAAGGTATGGGTGGCATGTCATGTCTGAATATATAGTTTCCTACATCGGATACTGAAAGAGCATGTTATATCACTAGGATAACCCATAAGTGGCAGTCATCTAGATGTGTCCTAAATCAAACTATGTTAAGTTTAACAAAGTTTATAGAAAAAAGGACCAATTTATAACACGAAATAGTTACAATTTGAAAGAATATATTTCATGTTAAATTCAATGACACTTATTTGATATCATAAATGTTAATATTTTATATATAAACTTAGTCAACTTGAGATAGTTTCACTTAGGAGAAAAGATAAAACATAACATTTTTGTGTGATGCAGGTAGTAGGCATTAAACTGTCGCTGCTAGGACATTTGTTGACATGGTAAAACTGTAATGAAATAAGTGAGCTATAAGCAATGCCTCGATTGAGGTACATCTTGGCATGAAAACATTTTTTTTATGAAATCGCAAGCATGCTCTTATCATATCCATAATTCGTACAACAATTATTTGACTTCTTTTTTATCATACAATTAGTTGATTTCTAATTACTAAGAAATAATACCATGATAGTACTAATATAATGGTATATCATTCCCTCTTCATAAGGCATGTCATCTTTGGAGAACTTGCTACGAAAGAATGGACTGGGAGTAGCCTGGTGGTAACATTTGGACTCATATATTTACAATTCTAGAGAGAAGCATAAGTAAACAGGGGTTTTCGAAGACATTCCTAAGTTATAATTTAAAGTCCATTGAAGTGAATCTAGATGCACATAGATTTTGGCCAAGCTACTGCCTTAGAGAGAAGTATATATATGGACAAGAATATAATGTGTGTTACCCATCCATTAATTTGTAGTAATTGTAAATCTTGATACCTCTCCAAGGCGGTAGGACTTGAAGTCACTGTCTAACTACTCATGATTGTCTATATGATATTCAATGTTAAATATTGTTTCTCGTTCTCTTGCAGATTCAACTAGCTCCTTTGGAGTTTCTTACAGGAGTATCCGGAACAATCGGTCCATTTAGAAGTCTAATAAATGTTATAACGTCACTTACGTTTGTTACCAATACTCGTAGTTATGGACCATTTGGAAAAGGGCGAGGAACACCATTCCACATTCAAATGCAAAACAACAGCAGGATTGTTGGTTTCTTTGGCTGTTCCAACCAATATCTCAATGCGATTGGTGTCTACACGAACAAAGATGTACTACAAATTTAGTCCATACTAGTTTTATTTTATCTGTGTTGTCATTCCAATCTTTACTTAATCGGTTCACTTCTAGGCTAGGGTCGCAAGGATTGGGCCTTTTGGTGGAGATGGAGGGGTCCTTCGTGACATCACAGTAAAACCACATCACCTAGTAAGAATGATAATTTTTTATGGAACTATCATGAGTTCACTATTGAGTTTTTTTCCAGGACCACAAAGGGCAGCAACACAATGCAGGTCCATCGGGAGAATGTGGGGGTAGCCATCATAAGGTGAGCATTAATCATTATGAAATATAGCTCTCTGCAGGCTCTGTTCGCTTGAGCTACAAGTCGTCTTTAATCCGTACAAATCAACCATGAAACAACATTTTTCTCTCACAATAAATCGGTCATTTCAGCTTATCAGCCGGCTTCTAGTCTTAATTCCTTATAGTCTCAAGATAACTTTCCTTATTTCTAATCTTAATTCCTGTTCCTCAGCGTGATGAGTTTGCCAAATTTGGCCCATGGGGTGGAGATGGAGGAAAGCCACAAGACATCAAAATGCTACCCTGCCGTTTAGATAGGGTTACAATTAGCAGTGGAGTTATTATTGATTCAATCAAGTTTTCTTACACGGATCACGATGGCCAGCACCACAATACAGGCCCTTGGGGCGGCCATGGAGGAGACAATAACTCTGTGAGTGTGTGATGAACACAATAAAATCTTTCCTGCACATATATGAATTATGGAGTATATATTGTTTAGATGTGTGCAACACAAAGTTAAATTTGCATTTATGAAGTTCATGGTTATTTATTTAAATTTGGGGGACTACATGCCAACATGCACATGCAAAGAACCAGAGACAGCTAACTAGCTTGATATTATGAATCCTAACGTTGTCCCTGCTGTATTGTAATGACGCTCTTTCCAAAACTCTCATGTCATACATGTAGAAACAAAAATTAATCTTGCAGAAACTATCCATTGACAATGTGGTTTCTATATGTGGTGTTCACTTGGCTTGGTTAGTATAGAAACCATCTCATTGTTTCTGAGTCGGAACTACCCTAATTAAGTAAACTAGGAGTTTTTACGAGTTAAGAAATACCTGAATTGTAATTTAAGATTCTAAAAGCTTGTGCTTCAGATGACAATAGTTTTAGGTACCTCGTATGTCGTACTAATGTATGTATGGTAAGGACACTCCCAATGCAGAAATTATCCATAGTTTCTATATTTCAAAGACCTCACAGCAAGAAACCATTCTTCCCGATGCATAGTTTATAGAGTGGTTTCTACGTACAGAAGAATTTAATAGCTATCACAAAAACAGTTGATCTGCTACGGCAAGCATCAATGTAACCATCACACAAGTACACGTACTGATGTACGAAGTACGAGTACTATACTTCTGCAAATAATGGACAAGGGACAAGAATAGGCGTAGTGAGCACTGACGGAGGCAACAGAGATAGGCACTTGTCTTGGCACATGGGGCAACGACGGCAGCGGCCATCTGGGCCTTCAGGAAGGTGCGATGGCGAGTGGCGGTATTGGGCGGGCGCGTGCTGTGATGGCAGGCGGCGGTGCTGGGCGCTCGCGCGACGCGGGAGACGGCGCTGGAGTGGAGAGTACGCAGGCCTTCCTCTTCTCGCGAGCCACCGCCTCCGTCTTCCCTGCACCCCTCCGCTTTGTCGGGCACCACCACTGTACCCTTTCCCGGCGGCCGCGTGAGCGAGAGTCTGCGGCAACGATGGGGTCGTGCGAGCTCAGTCCCGCGAGAGCGGGGTCGGGGGCGCGAGCGCGGGAGCGAGAGCGGGGTCGGAGGCGTGCGGGAGCGAGGGTGCGCGCAGTTGACGGAGAGGGAACGGAAAGGCGCACCAGATCCATAGAAACCATCGATGTCTTCCCCAACGCGCACGGAGCTGGTTTCTTCGGCATCGGACGAAGGGAAAACTCGGTTTCTAAGTTAGACTCCGTTTGTTGTTTTTTCCCTCTCTTTGTTCAATAAATACAGTGTTACATCAACAAAGTTCAATATATGGAGAGGTAATAAATAGACATAGAAAATATGATAGAGTCTGTATTGGGAGTGCCCTAAATCTTAATGCCTCACCTAAGGCGTGGTACTGCTAAAAGCTACTACCTGAACCTAGGTACGCATAATTGTTTGGGGGGTGTATATTTCATCAAGAGTAAAGTTCATCACCGGTCCCTAAACTTGTGTCGTTATGTCATCCCGGTCCCTAAACTCACAAATCGACCGTTTATGTCCTCAAATTTGTTTGGTTGTGTCATCTCAGTCCCTAAACTTGCAAATCACTCATTTAGGTTCTCAAACTTAGTCAGTTGTATCATTCTGGTCCCTAAACTTTGTTTTGAGTCTTATCTAAATCTAAACATGACAATTTAAAAAATTTATATCAATAAATAATTCATAACTTTTTCGTATAAACTTAAATGAAGACAACATTTATATCAAAATTGTAGCTCTCGATGTGACCTACAACTTTGTAGTTGAAAAGTTTTTGATTTAAAACTGTTTAGGGTCCCAAAATATTGTTATATGTTTATAGATTTTAAAATTTAAAATTTAAAATTAATTTTTTGGTTACTAACTAACTTTAAATAAAAAAAATTATCTACAACGTTGTAGATTGCATTGAGAACTATAACTTTTATATAGATCATGTCAATATTCAAGATTGTTTGATAATTTTAAATTTCAAAATCTATAAACATACAACAATATTTTGGGACCCTAAACAGTTTTAAATCAAAAACTTTTCAACTATAAAGCTGTAGATCACATCGAGGGCTATAATTTTGATATAAAGTTTCTCTTCATTCGAGTTTATATGAAAAAGTTATGAATTAATTGTTGATATAAAGTTTTAAAATTATCATGTTTAGATCTAGATCAGACTTAAAACAAAGTTTAGAGACCAGGATGACACAACTGACTAAGTTTGAGGACCTAAACGAGCGATTTGTAAGTTTATGGACCGGGATGACACAACCGAACAAGTTTAGGGACCGGGATGACACAACCGAACAAGTTTGAGGATCTAGACGGTCGATTTGCGAGTTTAGGGACCGGGATGACACAACGACACAAGTTTAGGGACCGGTGATGGACTTTACTCTTTCATCAATGTGAAATATAATTTATGTTTTTCTTGCAGTTTCAGCTAGGGCCTTCGGAGTTTCTTACAGGAGTATCTGGATCAATCGGTACATTCAAAAGTGTACTAAACGTAATAACATCTCTTACGTTTGTCACCAATGCTCGTAGCTATGGACCATTTGGAAAAGGGAGAGGAACATCTTTCCACATTCCAATACAGGACAATGGTTGCATTGTTGGTTTCTTTGGGCGTTCTGGACGATATCTCGATGCTATTGGTGTCTATACGAATCCGAATCCTGAGTTAAAAGTAATTAGGAAAGAACAGGTACTAATTTATTATTCCATATTACTTTTAGTTATAATTTGTCTCTTTGTTTGTTCGTACTCCCTCTTGTCTCAAATATTTATCGTTTTTGCTTCCCAAGAAACAACTGTAACTAAATACTCCCTCCGTCCATAAAAGAATGCAATTACGAGAAGCGTGCTGGTCAAACTATTTCAACTTTGACCAAGTTTATAGTAAATAATATTAGTATTTATGTCTTAAAATAAATTTATTATAGAAATATATTTTACAACTAATCTAATGGTGCTTATTTTGTCTCATAAGTGTTAGTAATTTTTCATATAATTGTAATCAAAATTTACAATGTTTGACTTCTCGGGATGTGAGAATTGTATTCTTTTGTGGACGGAGTGAGTATATATTAAAAAATATAGTATCATTAGAAAGATCTTTGAATCTAGTTTTTTAAATAAATTTATTTGAAGGAGATACAAATGTTGCATATATTTTCTACAAATCGTGGCACGCACGCCACCAATGACAGTTATTTAGAGGAGAGAGTATACATTCTAATTTTTACTAAGTCGGTTTTATTACTTGCAGGCTGAGGTCGCCAGGATTGGACCTTGGGGTGGAGATGGAAATGTTCTTCATGACATCACAGAAAAACCACATCACTTGCAAAGAGTGACAATTTTCAGTGGGACTATTATTAATTCACTTGAGTATTTATACAGTGACCACAATGGGCAGCAGCACACTGCCGGTCCATGGGGTGGCTGTGGAGGAAATGGTCGAAAGGTGAGCCTCAATCGTAGTGAAATCTAGTTTATATATATCGGTAAATTCATGTGGTCCATAACGTATCTCTTTTGTAAAAATAATAAGTTATCAGTAGCAGTATATAGAAAAGGCTAATTGGATGCCCAGTTTTTTTTTTACCGAAATTCAGGTACTAGGCTGGTGACCGGTAACTAAAAGCATGTTAAGGCCTTATTTGGATATCCATGTAGTATTTGTATCAGTCCATGTATTGAAGTGGTTTGCATGGTGTGGAGTTTAAACTAAATTCCATATGAAACCATTCTAACACACATATGGATTAAGATCAATACATGAACATCCAAACAATGGCTAACTGTATTAAATAAATAAACAGCATGCAGCGCACCTCCTCCAAATTAAAATATATAAACATCAGCTTAATTAATTAACCCGTGCTATTGGTTTTTTTCTCTCTCTGTTCCTTTTTTTTCTTTTGCAGATTCATCTTGATCCCGAAGAGTTCATAGTGGGAGTTTCTGGAACATTTCATCCATGTAGATGGGACACATCAATACCGAATGTTGTATCTTCTCTTACACTGGTCACCAGCACCGGCAAAACACACGGGCCTTTCGGAACGCAGCTCGGAACTGCTTTCCACGTTCCGGTGGGATTGGGAAGCAACAGCAGGATCGTTGGCTTCTTTGCCCACGGAGGCAATTACATCGAAGCAATTGGCGCCTACGTTCGCACCCTGTAAATTAACCAAAGCCTGTACTGTTGTACTCTTGTGAGTATACGTATATAAGTTTCTCCATGCATCCATCATCATTGGTATCTTATCAAGCCAAATTGTTGGCAATTTACCTGCTGTATCCATTTGACTGAATATTGAGCACTGGCTGCAATTTTCTGTATGTACAGTAGCCAGTAGGAGGTGAGTTGTTGTTTGCAGTACGTGGTATTTCTGTTTCTTGCACGCTCTGTTCCACACGCCTCGGCGGAGGAAGGTGAAGGAAGACAGGTGACGTCAGTGAGAGGAAGGGGAAGAAGGCTGGCAGGCGGGCCTGCCATGTGGGGTCCGTGTGTCAGCGGTGGAGTGGCCAGTCGCCCAACTGGCACGTCCACGCGGTGCCGACCGCTAGCAGGCCGGTGCCGGGCCTAAATGCACGCGCGCGCGATGGGCTGCGCCGGTCTGGAGTTTAGGACTGTTTGTTGGCAAGTCCGATCCTTTTTTGTCCTTTTCTTTTTTTGAATATTCTTTTCTATTCTGCTGTATTTAATTCCAAGGGTTCAAAAGGCAATTTGAATGTTATGTGAATTATTTTGGATCAGCACTCAAGCACACAGCGTACCATGGAACTCAAAACATATGATTACGTGAGATCATTAATAACGGAACGCGTATAATAACCTAATATACAAATGCGTCGTATTCAGAACAAGTTGCAGTTCCGACAGCATATATGTGGATGTCGGAAGAGCATCAAGTCGCCAATAGGTTCCAAACCATTCGTCTGATTTTTGAAAACTTTCCAGTTTTCATACTTATTTAGAGATGTATACGTCCCCATAAAAATGCTAGCGTGGACAATATCATGTATGAATGTATCTATCATCATCTCGTCCGGCGACCACTTTGGCCTGCTGACTAGAAGGTCCAAAGTAGTACTACGACTGGACTGGACTGGACTGGTGTGGTCTGGACTCTGGACTGGACTAGTCTGGTCTGGACTGGTTTGATCTGGTCCGGTCCGCTCCGGTGGTCTCTCTCACACACAACCACTTTTCTATCTCAACTTTATGATGAGGCCTTCTTTCTAGCTCAGGCTCAGTATTTTGATTCGCTATGTTCGTTTGAAGGCGTAAAACAGTATTTTCCTCTTACAACAAATTAGTCGTATAAATAAGCAGAAGTCGTTTTAAGTCCCGCCGAACAGAGCCAATAACAGTTTGTATCCTTTTGTGTGTATTTAAAAAAATATGGCAAATATACACTCAAGTCATTATATGATTTTCTTGTGAATAATGGAATGAAGGTTGCACAAAAGATTGACATTTACAAGTAGCTATAAAAAATACACGTGTGGCTTTTTAAAAGAGGGGTCATGCATCCGGACTAAGGGGGTGTTTGGATCCCAGATTTAATAATTAGCCCGTATTTTTGAATACCAATTGGAACACCTAAATATGGGCAAATTTTGGATTAATAAGAGCTAATGAAGGCTAATTTGTGGTTAGAGTCCATTAGCTCTTATTAGCCCAGAATTAGCTCATGTTTAAACTATTTTTACAAGATGGGCTAATTTTTAGCCACACGTGAATCTCGCGTGAAACTCTCTCTCGACTAGCTTCTCGGTGGGGGGGGTGACAATGCCGTCGCGGCGCGCCCAAATTTTTTTGCATCTGTGAATTGGCAGTGAATTACCATATGCAACTCAGGTATATGTTGCATTAAAACCCAATCATATGCAAATGGCAGTTTCCATGGCGAGCACGAATAATAGTTGTCAGAACTATGTGTTATGGATCAACAACTACTCCAATCGAATTATTTGGGCCTACTCGTTATCAGTGGGATCAGGAATACTTTCAGCAAGAAATATATCAAAGAGTTAGCGACGGGTTAGCCGGAAATCTTAGTTTATAAGAAGCTTGGTCAAAATTTCCGGAAAAATTAGTCTTTTATGATTATATTGGTAATAATTCCGCAAAGGCGAGACTATTACGAGCAAGCTCAATGGACAATGGAGATGGCACAACTGTTCGATGGTAAGAACATCCAGTCTTAATAGATAAACATTGATGAGAGCTTTGTTGTACGTATGCCTACTTTTTTTTGAAACATTTCTGATAGTTTTGGTAGATGATGAGGGAATTGTGAGAGCAGACATTCCTTTTAGAAGAGCAGAATCCAAATATAGTGTTGAACAAGTAAGCGCAATGATAGAGTTCTACGGTGGCGAGTTTAATGGAGTAAGTTATTCTGATCCTGTTACTGTAAAAAAAATATGTGTGGCGTGCTTAATTAGGAGAAATTTTTGAATTAGATCGATCTACTTTGAAAGCAGATGGTGTTTTTGGTAGCAATCTAAGGGGTTGGTTTACTTTTGGTCATGCTACCTTTGCTTTGCTCTTCTTTTTCGGACACATTTAGCATGACGCTTGAACCTTGTTCTAAGATATTTTTGTTGGTATTGATCTAAACTTGGATGATCAAGTGGAATTTGGAACATTCTAAAAATTTGGAGATCCAACTACAAGGAGAGAGGTAATAACGTGATACCACATCGCTATGGTATCTTTCACCTCTCTTTTTTTTGTTTGATTTGACATGAGGAACATCTACAGTCCTTTCTTTGATTCTTTTTATTTTTATATGAGAAATGATCCCAAATGATATGTGAATAGACGTGTAAGTTATAATCGTAAATAAACCAGGATCAAATTCATGGAAGCATTGGTTTATATGTTCTTTTTAGCGATATTTTTTTTGCTGACTTCTTCCGAGAACCACCTAAGATTCCGACTAAGAATAATTTAATTTAAGGAAAGAAATAATTTAATTGTATTTTTTTATTCCTAAAAAAGTGTTTCGAGATCCATTGCTGAATATAGGCCCATTTTTGTTTCCTAAAACATTTCAGTGCCTTGAGATCCGCGCAATTTTAGAAAAAGAAGAGTATCAAAGCACTTCTCTTAACATTATTGTAGGCATGGCAAGTGTGGAGTGATGGAAGATGGCTTCAACTTGTGGATGCATCACTAGTTGTTTAGTGCCATCAAGCATTAGAGATGATGATGAGATGCATCAACATCGCGTTGTTGTGTGTGCAAGAAAATGCAGTTGACACTCGTACACAGACATACTATACAGGCGGTTCAAAACCTATTTCTACTAGCGTTTTTCAGCACCGCCTGCGCTAAAGGCCAGTGGAAATGGTTCCACAACACAGGCGGTTGCTTGTGAACCGCCTGTGGAAACCTATTTTCACAGGCGGTTCACTTAGCAAACCGCCTGTGGAAATCTATTTCCACAGGCGGCTCACTTGGTGAACAGCCTGTGGAAATGGTCGAAGAAAAAACAGTAAAAAAAACCCGAAAAAACAGAAAAATATTTTTTTAAATCAAGGGAGGGCCCCACTGGGCAGCGCCCGCTCGTCTCCGTCGCAAGTCGCAAGTCAGGGTATTTTTCGCGCAAAATTCGCGGCTAACGCGGCCGGCGGGATTCGAACCCACGACCTCTCTCTCGCGCGGAGCCTCCTCTACCACTGCACTACACACTCACATGTGTCTATACTCCGTTTCGGTTCCCCACATATTATATTAATCCAAGTGTAATTTGCTTATTTGAGGCCCTAAACGAATTCAAATCAAAAAGTTGTCAATTACAAAGTTTCATAACTTTTCGAGATCTACAACTTTTATTTTGGTAGTTTTTCCATCCGAGGTTGTTTATAAAAATTGGAATTTCAAATTTGAGAATTTGAAACATAGTTTTTGTTGATAAGATGATTTCAAATCAAAAAGTTGTCAACTATAAAGTTTCATAACTTTTCGAGATCTACAACTTTCATATTGGCCGTTTCTCCATCTGAGGTATTTTTAAAGAGGTCATTTATAAAAATTTAAATTTCAAATTTGAGAATTTGAAACATAGTTTTCGTTGATAAGATGATTTCAAATCAAAAAGTTGTCAACTACAAAGTTTCATAACTTTTCGAGATCTACAACTTTCATATTGGCTGTTTCTCCATCTGAAGTATTTTTAAAAATTTAAATTTTAAAATTCTAGTGTATTTCTGGTGGCGGTTTCTTAAGAAAACCGCCACTAGAAATGGTGCATTTCCACTAGCGGTTGGCTTATAACAACCGCCTGTGGAAATCCATTTCCACAGGCGGTTGTCATAAGCCAACCGTCAGTGCAAATATTGCATTTGCACTAACGGTTGGCTTAGGAAAACCAGACGGTTACTAAGTCGTGGCCTATCCATTTCTTTACACAGCCGGCCCTAAATTGAAACTGTCTGTAAAAAAAATAGGACCGCCGGCTTAGAGCTTTTTTCTACTCGTGTGATAGGCCCACCATGACAGATGTTGTAGCGATGCTAAGCAGCGCAAGCATGGTGCTTCCTGTGCCTAACCACCCGGCATATCTCCACGTAATATGGGGCCCCATCGACCAAGGCAGCCGACCGGAGACCGTAGGCAAGGGACTCCACCTCCTGCTGTGTAGGAGGAGTAGGATCTGCGCCGGCGGGCAGGGGATCCGCCGGAGATGCTACCCGGGTGTGATGATTCTGGTGCTCGATGACGGGATGGGTAGGCCGGGCCGTATTCTTTACTGTTGCACTTCTCTGACCCCAACGAATTGAGAGCTCCAACCAAATTAGGTGGCCCAACCCACACTGACTATCATAGACAGGCCCATTGTAGGTACAAAATCTTTTACTATACGAATCCTGCCCCATGAACCGGTGCACCGGGCAAACGGATAGACACGTCGCCCGTTAGCCCGGCAGATTGTCCGATCCGGCAAACAAGCGATGTCGACCGTCCGATCGTGGTCTTCGCGAGTATCCTACCCGATAAGCCACGCAACCGGGCGTCACGAAATGCTCTCGAACCCAACTCGACTCGCCCCCTCCGCCTCGGATTGCTGCGCCGCTCATACTCATGCGCCGCCAGCTTCCGCCTCCCCCTGTGGTGCCGCCTCCGTCGTCTCTGCTCCCGCCCGAGGCTCGATGACGCCTGAGGTTTGCTGCGCCTCCAGGTAGTTCTGGTCTGCCACACGCCGCCGGTGGTCCGAGGAGGGCGGCGGCAGGGGGAGCCATGGACAGGCTGCATCACAGCAGAGCGATGGCCGCACAGATGCACGCTACGGCACGCGGGGCTGCGGCGCGACGGAGCATGGGCCGCATGGATGTCGGGCACCATGGGTCCACCTCTGCCCGGCTGCCGACAGGCCGCGGCGTAGCGACGCGCGGGGCAGATGGACGGGTGGCGGCGGGAGCCTCTTTCGAGTACGCGCGAACCACCCTGATCCCCTCGAGTGGCCAACGGGGAGGCTCACCATTGTGTGTTGCGATGCGAGTGATCCGCCAGAAATTAACTCCTATCCCTGCTCAGTTAGCTTGACGCTCGAGGTCATCGCCGACGTGGTTAGCCTTAGTCCTTAGACAGTAGCTGCAAGCTGCCTACAGGAAGTCCACGTCTCGTCCTCTGCACAAGGCTCTTCACGCACACCAACAGCCGGCAGCCATGAGCTGCCCCACCCCACACGCCTCGCGTGCCTAGTGTTCAACAGAATTTCCTGAACAGACTCTGCAATGCTCAAGGCACTTTCCGTTGATAAAAGAACGACACTGGGCCATGTGAAGATCCACGTTGCATAGAGACGACGTAGGTGCTGCGCCGGTTGACGAGCTCCTAGCTTTGACACCCATTCACTACTACACACTACAGGAGACGTTGGCTTTGCCGAGTGCCGGCTGCACTCGGCGAAGGCCCTTTCGCACTTGGCGAAGGCTTCGCCGAGTGCCGCACTCGACGAAAGGCACTCGGCAAAGAAGTTGTCGGCAACGATTTCTTCGCCGAGTGCCAAATATCGGGCACTCGGCGAAGCCTTCGCCGGGTGCCAGGTCAGCACTCGGCGAAGCAAACGGGAGCCGTCACCTGACGGTCCCTTCGCCGAGTGGCCACGTGGACGGCACTCGGCGAAGCGGGACCCTTTGCCGAGTGCTACGCAAGCCGGCACTCGGCGAAGAGGGCCCCTTCGCCGAGTGCCACGCAGGCCGGCACTCGGCGAAGAGCTCCTATTTGCCGAGTGCCACGCAAGCCGGCACTCGGCGAAGAGGGACCCTTTGCCGAGTGTCAGGATCAAGGCACTCGGCGAAGAGGCCGAGCTGAGCAAAAATTTGCCCAGCTTTGCCGAGTGCCATGACCTCTTTGCCGAGTGTGGCACTCGGCAAAGCTGGGGAAAATGGAATTTTTTTTTTCCGTTTTCATTTTCGTAAACAGAAAATATATCACACATTCATATTCCATTTCAGACAAATATCACATGCATATATATCACACATACATATTCATTTCAAACAAATATCACATGTTCAGTCTCCATGCATCACAAGCTAACAAGTTTATCACAAGTCCACAAGTCCGGCACTCGGCACTCCTCAACAAATCCACAAGTTCACAAGTCAATCACAAATCTAAGTCGGCCATCACTGCTCACCTTGGTGCTCAGATTGTGAAGAACCCCCACCTTGCCACGCGTCCCACGACCCGCCCGAAGGACCACCTTGCCAACCTTGCCACCCAGGCGGCGGAGGTCCAGATGGCCACCCGGTGTACCCTGACTGCGGAGGAGGGTAACCTGGCCACCCATAGGGCGGACGAGGGCCACCGGGGAGCCACCTAGGCTGCGGAGGAGGGCCACCAGTGATGTGCAGAGTGTGCGGAGGAAGGCCAGGTGCAGGAGTCGGTGCCGAACCCTCCGACTGTGAGTGCACAAAGGAGAAGCAAATTCGTTAACACCTGGAGGACAGCCGTAAAAGTTAAAGAAATATAAACAACCATATATACTCACCGGAGTCTCTGTCGTAGGAGTAACAGGAGGCACAAAAGGAGTGAGCAGCGAGGGAGGCACGACAACACCCGGGATGTTCAGGCTCCCAAAGAAGTGAGCTATGTCCTGCGTCCTCTGCGCCTCCCGTTGCTGGACGGCCAGTAAGTCGCGATGATGGGCCGCCGCCTCGGCCTCGTGCATGGCCTGCAACCTCTGCATCTGTTCCGCCTGGGCCTGCATCTGGGCCTGCAAAATTCGTCCCGTAAGGTTTAAACAATGCAAAGACAAGGTATATGTGTAAAAGCAATGAACGACGAATAGAACAAGTACTTACCTGAAGTGCTGCCATCATCTGCTGTGAGGTCGGCTGCCGAGGTCGTATGGGGACGGAGGAGCTCGTGCTGGCAGCTCGAATCTCAGCGAGGTTGGGAACAGAGGACGAGTCAACTGCGCTGTTGGCTATCCAGTACCGGCCGTGCTGCTTCCCTCCTCCCAGCCTCATCACCAGGTCTGTATCTAGGGGCTGGGTGGCTGGATCGAAGTCCTCCCCATGGCGCTCGCGAGCCGCAGTGGTGTACTCGGTGACCTTGGTGTAGGCGTTCGTGTTGGTGAACGTCTCGGGCCCGGCGTCTGGGTTGTACTGGGTGCTCGCGGCAGTCGCCTTGCCCTGGTGCGACAAGTGGTACGCCTTGAAAGGGAGGCCCTCCTCACCACCATGCGACTGGGACTGCGAGGAAAACACAGATGATTACAAGTAATGAGTAATTGAGTGTTACAATAAAAAAAATCAGTAGAGCATACCCATCTGTCGGCGTACGCAGCGAGGCTAAGGTTGCCTTGGTGGTGTGCCACCCCTAGGCATCTGCAGGCGGCAGTCTCGGCGGGCACTGTGCCTCTCGTACCACTCGTCCGATCTCCACTTGTCCACAATGGCCACCCAGCAGTCTAGGTGATTGGCGCACCAAACAGGACAGAACTGCAAGACAATAAGTATTTAATATGTTAGAAGAGCCGCTAAGTGATGGATGGACCAATCAGTATTACTGTTTTGTACGTACCTGGATGTACTGCTCCCTAGTGAGGTCGGTCTCCCTGGTGAGCATCATCTGCCTAGCGTCCGTCTTCTTCACCGCCTTCCCTAACACGTCGGCGTTGTAGTTGATGACGCACTGGATCCGCGCCTCGTGGTACATATCCGCGAGCCGGGACCTGCAGACCTTGTCCTGCACGTGCAACGCCTCGACCTCTCTCCCCGCCTCGCACGCAAAGTACTCCTGCATAGAGACAACATGTACCCTTTCATTATTTCAGGAACGTCCAACAAATACGTATCATTGAGAAATGTTGTGCGAGCAAGACTGACCCAGAACTCGGCCCTAATCCGCGCTGCAATGGTGGTGTACGTGGGGTCCGGAGCGGCACCAAAGTGGTCCCACGTCCAGGGCGTTGACCTGACCCCAGCGTAGGTGACCAAGCCCGGGTAGTTCTTCCGAATCAGAAGACTTAACATGCCATTGATATGGCGTGTCTTGCCACCTGCCACAAGTTCCCAGTTCCTGCATGAGTCATTAAGAACAACTGTTAGTCGGAAGTTCAATTTTGAACATGCCATGTGAATAAGTAGTGAAAACATTAATGGTAACTTACTTGTCGCCGGACGGTCGAATCACCGGACGGCGGCTAGGTGCGAGACGCTGCTGCGGGAGCTGCGAGGGGCCGCGCAAGTACACTCTGCTCGAAGCAGAGGAAGTGGAACCCCCTCCGGAGGCATCGACGATCTCGGCACCCTCGTCCCCCTGGCCACCCGTCGAGTCCGAGGAAGTGGTGTCGTCGTCCGACATCCTCCTGGACGTCCCTCTGGCGTCCCCCTGGTCGTCGTCCGAGCTCTCCGCCGGGTCGGGAGTCGGGTCGGGAGTCGGATCCGGAGTCGGGTCAGGAGTCGGCTCCCTCCTAGGACGTCCGCGGGGGCGGCCGGACCTCGCCCTCCTCGTGGACGGCTCCTCGGCTGCGGTGGGTGGTGAGCTGGACCTCTGGTAGAGCGAGTTGACCCGCCGCTGCTGCCGCCTTCCGCCCGGCATTTTGTCGAGTGCCTGTCATTACAAAGATAAAATCAATTAGCATATATAAACGATAAGTCTTTATAAAGAGATACAAAATGAACAAAACATAATTGCAAAATAATTATAACAATATAAGCATTACATGAATTAAAAATTATCTCCGCGATTGTCAGTGGCTAGTGCCCCTCGTGTGTTGGCATGTGGAGAGTGTGTATCCGAAGAACAACGAGGAGGTGGTGCCGAAACTCTGACTCTGACAGGAGCAGAACATGGAAACTAGCTCATCTACGCATCCGCGGGCTGTCCAAAATACGTGGACAATTCGAAAGAGATACGGTCGCAGATATGCAAAGGACTGAATATCTAAGACTGTATCTCTTTCGAACGGGAGACGTCTAACTAGGTTACACAATCAAAGATCAGATACCTAAGGATACGGATAGAGAGGTTATACCTAAGGTGTCGGTGAGGTCAGGGTAGCGGGGCAGTGGCGAGTCGGAGCAGTGGCGAGACGACGCGGTGCAGACAGACCCGCAACGCCGACGAAGACGATCGGGGTCACCGAGTCCCTCCGACGGGTCCTCCTCCTGCCAAAGAGCATATGGTTAGTCTCGACAGAAAATTTTGGCAGCACCTCCCCTGCACGGGGAGGTTCCCAAAACCTGCAGAAAACGTCGGCACGAAGGCCAACAACCACATGTATACCAGACATAGTCACGAAGGCCAACAATCACAATAGTACCAAGATGAGTCATGTACTTTACTTCTATTTCCATGCAGATAAAAGTATCGAAGTAGTACAACTACTACTAATACTAACACTACTACTAACACTAACACTACTACTAACTACTAAGTACTAACTACTAACTGTTAAGTACTAACTATTTACTAACTACATAGGGCATACCTTCGCGACAAGAATAGCAAGAACGAGCTTCGGCGACGTCAACGGGGACGACCGAAGCGGCTTGAGGGTCGACGGACCTAAGCTGGCACCTTCCTCCTCTCTTCTCCTTGTCCTTCTCCTTATCTCCTCTCCACTCCTCCTTCTCCTCCTCTCTTCTCCACTCCTCCTCTTCTTCCTCTTCTTCCTCTCCTCCTCCACCTCCTCCTCCTCTTCCTCCTCTCCTCCTCCACCTCCACCTCTCCTCCTCTCCTCCACTGGCCGGCCTAGGGGCGGCCCGCCGCTTAGGTGACGACGGCGGGCGGGCGGGCGGAGCCGGCCCGGACAGCGGCGGCGGGGGCCGGGGCCGACGGCGGGCGGGGCGGGGCCGAACGGCGGCGGCCGAGGCCGGGGCCGACGGCGGCGGGCGGGGGCGACGGCGGCGTGCGGCGGCGCGGGGCAGTCGCAGCGTGCGGGGCTGGGTGCGTGAGTGCGTGTGTGTTGGTGTGTGTGGGTGGCGGTCGGGCCGACCGTTTTCTATTTTTTTTAGGGATTCAATGGCTTTGCCGAGTGCCAGATCGGCTGGCACTCGGCAAAGAGGGGATATTTGCCGAGTGCCAGCCGATCTGGCACTCGGCAAAGGCAGGTCACGTGGCAGCCGAGCCTGGCCAGTAGACAACACTTCGCCGAGTGCCAGCTGGCACGACACTCGGCAATTAAGTAGCCTTTGCCGAGTGCCAGCTGGCCTGGCACTAGGCAAAGTTTTTATTTTTTTTTAATTTTGACACCAAATTTTTTTTGAGGCACTTCCACACTACCATTGTCAACATGTTCAAATTTGACAGTTTTTCAAAACTTTTTGTTATATTTTTTTGACTTTCTTTCGTTTTCTTGAATTTTCCCGAAAGACGCAAGTTTGAACTGCGGGTGCATCGAATAATGGATTTTAATGATTTAAAAAATGTTATTCTTGTTCTTAACCGTATGTTGAGGCTAAATCCAAAACCTGACCCTAGGTTTCGATCAACGTGCTCACGGGGCAACGCCTCCAAATTACGTGCGGACGATTTTTTAATTATAGAAAATGCAAATTAATTCCGAAAATCGTGAAACTTGGCGAGATGTTGTTACATCATATGCGTATGCCGTGAAAAAAATTGAGAAAGTTTCGAGCAAGTTGTCACCTACGATGGTTACAAACCTGAACATCTCAACATGTGATATGAGATATCACATGTTGCGACAAAACTGATGATATACTCTCTCTCTCCGTCCTAAAATAAAAGTCATTCCCTTTTCTCGAGAAGTCAATTTTTAACTTTAGCCAACTATATATAAAAATTATTATTATTTATAGTACATAATTAGTAATAAATTTATTAAAAAAATATAAATATTGTACTCCCTCCGTTTCTTTTTAGATGTTACTAGGGAAACGTGTTTGAGAGGGAAACACGGTTTTCTAGTGACATCTATTTTGAGGCGGAGGGAGTACATATTTTCTACAAACCTAATTAAAATATGACTCACACGCGTCTCATAGCGACTTTCTTTCTGGGACGATCACAAAATAAATACAGCTCTCGATTCTCGAGATGTCAATTTTTTTTAACTAAACTAGAAAATAATATCAATATTTGTATTCTAAGCTTTTTTTTTTAGTAACACGTACATCTACCGAAATAACCGAAAGCTGTCGATTTTCTGGCAAATTCTGACGTGAGATTCGATCAGAAATGTAAACTCCGTCACGTGGGGCCGAACATGTGATATGAGATATTTGGCCGTCGCGCCGCGTGCTCACATCGCGCCATGTGGTGTTCGTCGAGACTGAGTTCCCGTTCCGAGCGGCTACTGCACCACCATCTCCGACCGTGCCGCTCCACGACGACACTTCCTCGCCTTCGGCTCCGCTCGTTCGACAACAGCGTGTGCGGGCGACGCCGGCAGCTCCGTCTACGCCACCACGACTTCCTAACGACTTGCTGCCGCACCCTAAACGGGTGCGCACTGCTCGCGCGCACGGCGCACCGTCCCCGAGCCTGGAGCAGCAGCTGGCGCCGTCCACCTCCACAGCTCCTGATCCGGGGGCGTCAACCACGGACGCTGGCGCTCGGTCCACTTCCTCACCTGCAGCTCCGTCAGCACCCACTGGCCATCCGATGGTCACCAGGGCTCGCTCGGGCATTCACAAGCCAAATCCGCGCTACGCCATGGCAGCCTCTGACGCCATCTCGCCTGTTCCCACTAGCGTGCGAGCTGCACTCAAAGATCCTCACTGGAATGCTGCAATGCAGTGTGAATTTGATGCTTTGCAGGCTAACCAGACTTGGCGCCTCGTTCGTCCACCACATGCACGGATCATCAGCGGCAAGTGGGTGTTCAAGCATAAGATGAACCCCGACGGCACGCTGGAACCTTACAAAGCCCGGTGGGTCATTCGCGGCTTCAATCAGCGCCCCGGCGTCGATTTTGGCGAGACATTCTCACCAGTCGTTAAACCGGCGACCATCCGCACGGTGCTCACCCTCGTCGCGACGCATCGGTGGCCGGCGCATCAGCTGGACGTCTCCAACGCGTTTCTTCACGGCAACCTCCGCAAGCACATCTACTGTCAACAACCGACGGGTTTCATCGATCCGCGGCAGCCCGACAGCGTCTGCCTCCTCTCTAGATCGCTCTACGGCCTCCGACAAGCTCCGCGCGCCTGGTTCGAACGCTTCGTCGGCCACGTCACTTCTCTTGGCTTCGTGCAGTCCAAGGCTGATCCGTCCCTGTTCGTGCTGCATCGCCATGGGTCGACGGCCTACCTGCTTCTGTACGTGGACGACATGATTTTGTCCGCGTCGACTGCAGCTCTACTCCGGCGAATCATCGAACAGCTGCAGTCCGCGTTCGCCATCAAGGACATGGGTCCTATGCGGCACTTCCTCGGCATCCGTGTACAGCATCGCAGCGACGGTTTCTTCCTCTCACAAGCTCAGTACGTCGACGACCTTCTTGAGCGCGCCGGGATGGCCAACTGCAAACCAGTTGCGACGCCAGCCGACACCAATCCCAAGACGTCCAAAGACACCGGCACTCTGATCAGCGACGCCAGCACCTACCGGAGCTTAGCCGACGCTTTGCAATACTTGACAATTACTCGTCCCGATATTGCTTACGCTGTGCAGCAGGTTTGCCTGCATATGCATGCACCTCGGAACGTCCATCTCACGATGCTGAAGCTCATCCTTCAGTACATCAAGGGCACCAGCAACCTCGGCATCCAGCTCCGGACTGCGACGCGCCCGGTGATCACCGCGTACTCTGACGCCGACTGGGCCGGGTGCCCGGACACTAGGAGGTCGACGTCTGGCTTTTGCGTGTTCTTCGGCGACTCCCTCATCTCGTGGTCCTCCAAGAGGCAAACCACGGTGTCCCGCTCAAGTGCGGAGGCGGAGTACCGTGCGATCGCTAATGCCGTCTCCGAATGTTCCTGGCTCCGGCATCTGTTGGGCGAGCTCCTGTGCAAGGTGCCCTCGGCGACTGTCGCCTTCTGCGACAACATCTCCAGCGTCTACATGGCACGCAACCCGGTTCACCATCGGAGGACCAAGCACATTGAGCTTGACATTCATTTCGTGCGCAAGAAGGTGCAGCTTGGCGAACTTCGTGTCACACACGTTCCCAGTGCTCGTCAGCTCGCCGATGTCTTCACCAAGGGCTTGCCGTCTGCGCTGTTCCTGGATTTCAGAGACAGCCTCTCCGTCCAGCTACCCGACGTCGAGACTGCGGGGGGGGGGGGGGGGGGTGGTCAGCGGAACGGCCTCAACGGCTTTGCTGACTAGGCCTCCACTTCTTCAGGTGCACGATCCCAGCTCGCCCGAGTCTCCAGCGCGTCCGCAGCGCCCACGCCCCGCATGTAACGCGCGTCCGCGCACTCGCCTGGCTCAAGGCACCCATGTATTCTATAAGTGTACATGATCTCTGATGAATACAAGTGTCGGTTGCCACAACTCTCTTCTACACTACCGACGCCTAGTTGTCCGTCCACAGCAAGGCTGAAGCTCCATTGCCCACCACAACAGACATGCTGATAGCAGCCATCGCAGTCACCGACTTCTCCGTCCTAGCAGGGAGTCCAGCCCAATGACGGTCGCTTGAGGTTCTGCTCAACCACTCCCACCGAAGACGAAGGGCGAAACCAAAGATCTTCAGATCAATGACACCCAAGCCACCAAGATCCGTCGGCCTACAAACAATGGGCCAGGCGACCTTGCATTTTCCACTGGATGCGTACACCGTCCCAGACCACAGGAATGCACGGCGACACTTGTCTATCTGCGCGATGGCCCAGCTGGATAGGTTGCAGGATATAGCAATATGAGTAGGGATGGAAGACAGGGTGACTTTGGTGATGCGCACCTGGCCGGCATTCGTAAGCAGACCTGCCTTCCAGGTCGGCAACCTTGCCGCCACCGCGTCCACGACCGGCTGCTCCTCAGCACGCTTAAGCCTGGTTGGGGATAATGGCACCCCTAAATATTTGGCAGGAAACGCTGCCACTGTGCATGGAAAGGCGACTAGAACCTCGGCCAACAGCTCAGGCGGACACCGAATTGGCATGGCAATGCATTTTTCAACATTCGAGACCAGCCCGACGCGCCCGCGAATAGCTTCAGAATGCGGCGGACGCATGTGAAGTCATCAGGGCGCGGTGCCACGAACAGCACCAGATCATCGCCGTACAGGGACACTCGGTGCGCGATGAGGCTGCTTGGCAAAGGAGTTAGGATACGCCGCCTATCCGCTTCTCTGAAAAGGGAGTTCAGGGTCTCCATGACCACGATGAAGAGCATCGGCGAGATCGGGTCTCCTTGACGCAGCCCCCTGGCGTGTGAAATTCTGTGACCAATCGAGCCATTCACCATCACCTTTGTGCTTGCAGAGGATAGGAGTGCTGAGATCGAGTCGGTCCACCGCCTAGGAAAGCCGACGTGCTGCAGCACCTCGATGAGGAAAGGCCAAGCCACAGAGTCAAAAGCGCTTGGTGATTTCTATCTTGAGCAACACGCTTGGCACACGTTTGGAATGGAGCCAGCGGCAGGCCAAGTGCACAGCGCGGAAGTTATCATGTATCGCCCTTCCCCGAATGAAAGCGCTCTGGTTCGGCACGACCAACAAATTCAGGCGCGGCGCCAATCTCCTTGCCAGGCATTTGGCGAACAGCTTACTGAAGCTGTGCATAAGGCTGATGGGTCTATAGTCCTCGAGGTTGGTTGGTGAAATGACCTGATTTTCCTACGAAGGGAAAATCCACAGAGTCAAGTGTAATATAACTCTTTCGAGTCAAATTACCCAATAATCCAGTCAAATATCAATAATCCATACTTCGAAAAGTACTTAATACGATATTACATTTATTACATCGCCAACAGGCGAAAATTTAGATAATCAACATCCGGAACAGCTTAAAGTAGACGAAGAAGCGCGATCGAACTCCAACTTGAGCGTAGAAGCGAAAACCCCCTATTCCTCGAACTCCTCGGAGTGGTACTCCTCCTCGGAACCTGAAACCTCAATTTTCAGTACGATTTGTACTGGCCACACTTTCCCATCCTATATGTTTTATATGTGGTAGTGGATGCAACAGGTAAATGAAATTCAGACCTAGCAGGCTGGGTTTTTCCTATGCATAACAGTATAATAATTTTGTTTGTTTATCATGTTTCACCATTTTAACTTATCACCGAATCCATCACCAATACACCATTCCCTTACACACACATACTCTCGCTCAGTCGACAGAGGCCAGCTCCCTCCCAGCCTTTGTCTCAACGGCCCGCAGTCTCACCTGACTCACGGCCGGCACACTCTTGCCAGAGGAAGAAAAGAGAAGCTCTCACTAGTCGGAAACAATTCAGGGAAAAAGGTCCGCAGCCAACAAGTTGGCTAACGTATCGATCGATCAACCATACACTCTGCAGAGGTTCTACAATATCCACAAGATCGCCATCATCAGCACCCCGGATGTGCCTAGGCGGATACCGGCCGCTTGCCAGCCTAGAGTAATGCCATCCTACCACTCAGCCCTGGATTCACCTCAAGTATGTCTGGGTGGCTAAGTCTGTGAAGTCACGATCCCTCTCCCGAAGGGGGAGCCGTGATCGTCTCGGAAGGGTGTGGGACTCTGATACCCGTACCTTCCTCGCACTCTCTCGCCTAGCAGTAATGGCATTACCCTACCAGGTAGTCCGACCGTCCCCGTCCATAAGGAGCGAGTGGCTT
This sequence comes from Coix lacryma-jobi var. lacryma-jobi, assembly GCA_009763385.1. Lineage (NCBI taxonomy): Eukaryota > Viridiplantae > Streptophyta > Magnoliopsida > Poales > Poaceae > Coix > Coix lacryma-jobi. The sequence continues at coordinate 17,293,097 of CM019831.1, forward strand.
GTAAAGGTATTTCCCCGTGGTCAGGTCCCCGTTCCACCTAGGTTGACTAAGCCGGAATGTCTTCTCAAAGGTTTTCATTATAAGTGCCACCACAACACGCTCCTGATCTGGGCTCCACCAGCGGCTCACACCCAGATCCACCTCATGTCACCATTTAACCCGCCACAGGTTTCACACCACTGGGGCATCCAGATATGCCCTACGGCAAGACTCGCACCAGGCTCGTCTTATATTCCGGCTTGGTCGACACAACCCTCACCACCATACTCACCCAAAACACACGCAGCACACTCCCCGATATACACCGTATAACATTATGCACCGGTTTTCCACCGTAGCATGAATAAATATGATCAAGATAATATTTAGAGCGCGTGTGTCTACCCTATCAGCTGGGTAGCAGGGGATAGGTTGCGTCAAGGCATGGGCTTACAAGCAAATCTATCATGCAAGTCCTATACTGAGCATTATTAAGTTAGAAAGATAATTTTAGCATGCGTAATGGGATCTACGAGGTTGGATGGGCTGTGGCACCTTGAGATTGATCGTTGCCTTGTTCCTCCTCGTAGTCGTGATCCTCGTTGTCAGGCGTTCCTTCCGGCTCTGAAAACGTACGAAAACGGTCGCGTTAGCGACATCTATAGAATAACACAAAGAACGAATGAAAATTCAAAAGATCCAAATGCACTCAAACATGGTACCATTAGGTAGATCTCGATTTTAGGTGAATTTAGCAACTTGAACCACTATTTTTGGAGTCCGTATGAATTAGTTATGAATTTCCGAAGTTTATTCTATTTTCTGAAAATAACAAATGGCCGATTTAACCAGGTGATGACACGTGTCGCTCTGTGATAGGTCAGCTCGAATTCAGTGATTGACAGGTGGTTCCGTGGTCAGCGTTGACTCGGTCAACGAGTGATGACGCCAGCATGACGTCAGCGTTACGGCATCTCGGATGCTTCTGTTCACGATCCTCGAGCGAACCGAGGCCTCCTTCGGGCCGTAAGCCCCGAGGACGCCGAGACCTACCCTCGAATGAGTCGAGGCCTCCCTCGGACGGTGATGCCGAGAACGCTACCCTCGAGCCTCGGACGAAACGGTGTTTTGCTCCGAGACCTCTCTCTAGCCTCGAGCCTCGGGCGAGACGGACTTTGGCTTCGAGGCCTACTTCAGCCTCGAGCCTCGGGCGAGACGGACTTTGGCTCCGAGGCCTCCTTCAGCCTCGAGCCTCGGGCGAATCGGTGTTTTGCACCGAGGCCTCCTTCAACCTCGAGCCTCGGGCGAATCGGTGTTTTCTCCCCTTTCTCCTCTGTTTGTTACGGCGGCGCTCCGCCAACGGCGATCTCGCGCCGGTGCTCAACTTCTCCTCTTCGGGCTCGATTCTGTGCTCCAGAGTGATCGTGTTTCTACGGCGATTCGATCCAAACCACCAATTGCCTGATCCAGTGCTCCTAGCGGCCGGCGTAGAGGATTTGGCGGCGGAACCGCGGCGGTGGTATGTCGCCCGACTAGTTCCGCTCCTCCCTAACCAAATTCAGTCGTACGGTCTCCTCCCCATCTCCTCTACTGCCTCCCGATCATGCTGCTGACCTCGGTAACCCCGGCAGCAACTCCATGCGTATGATCTCGCACGGCGGCACACAGTGGCGCGACCATGCGACATCGGAACAGCTCATTAACGGGCACCAGTTAATTCTACGGCGTGCTCGGTGTTCTCCATCACCCGGCGATGCTATGCGTTCAGTTAGTTTCCCAATTCGAGGCCCGTGGCAACTGGAGCATCGGTTCGCCGCGGCGCGTCAGTCCGCGGTGACGTGCGTGCGTTTCATCGCCGTGAGCTCGGTCTATCTATCTAGTTTGGGGTGCGGCTCCTGAAGTATCAACGTTTGCGCGGTGGTGTGTGTTCGTTCCGAGCCGGTAGCGGCTCTGGCCTGCGCGCTCCGGTACGGGCGCCATGGCCGATGCAGAGGACGAAGATGGCGGAGGTGGCATGTGGCTTACCGTGGTGGCGGTGAAGATAGGATAGCGGTGCAGGGCGATTCGAGGCCGTGAAGCTCCGGTTGCAGTGCCGTGCAGCTCCTGGTTCACTCCGTGCTCCGCTCGCGGTCCTCTTCCTCGGCGCCGACGGATTCCGCGGCGGCGCCCTGTCGTCTCCCGCCTCCGGCTTCCTTCCTCCTCCGCCCTCGAATTCTCTCACGATGGTGTGGCGAGGTTGTTGCGCCACGGCGTGGCGATGTTGATGAAGGGAGTCGCCAGGGTAGGTGGGAATTTATAACCGGTGGCTCATGCCATGGCGGACGGAGATCGGGTGGGGTCTGCTCGATCGAAGGGTTGTGAGGTGTTCGGAGTTCGCACGGCTCTAATTCGAACGGTGGGGGACAGGCTGGCGAGTTTGTTAGAGCCGGTCGGCCGAGGGGGGGCACGGTGGGGCCGCCTCTTTCGCCGTGCTCTGCCTTCCGACTTGCGGAAGAAGAAGAACAGTGCGACGCTCGCTGACGCGTGGGGTCGGGTTGTCGGTGCCTCAGAGCTTGCGTGGGCGGTACTCAAGCGATGGCTAAGCAGCTCCGCGCGCGGTTGGGCTGGTCGAGGCAGAGCGCGGTAAGCTGGGCCGGTCGCGTGTGCCTGGGCCGCGTGCGTGGGTCGCGCGTGTGCACGCGAGGCTGGTGCCGCGCGTTGTGCTGGTCGGTTGGGCCGTGTGCGTGGTGCTCTGGCCCAACCGGCCTCCTTTTCATTTCTCCTCTCTTTAATTTTCATTTGTTTATTTTATTCCTGATTAGCTTAGTGTTTAAACTAATTCTATCTAAATGTATTGTCTTTAGGTTGAGGATTATGGAATTTTCGTGTAACAGTTTGTATAGATTATGTTTATATATGTTTTAATGCATTTCACACAAAAGTCCAAGAAGAGCCAAATCACATATGCTTATTAATTGGTTAGTTAGTTATTTACTATGCTACTAATGTTAATGCATATGCTTAAGGATGATTACAAGTAAGTTGTCGCACTCAACATGCAAGGTAAAAAGAAAAGAAAAATTTTATGGTTGTGAATTTTGGTGTAGGAATTTGTGGGTTGTTACAGTCCTCCCCCCTTATTAGGATCTCGACCCCGAGATTAAACTGATACATACCCGGTGAATAGGTAGGGGAATTGCACTCGTAGATCGGATTCTTTCTCCCACGTTGCTTCTCTTTCAGTGTGGTTACTCCACTGAACTTTACACATTCTGATAACCTTGCTTCGGGTCTCTTTTGTGTCCCATCCCAATATCTTGATTGGATGTTCTCTATACTCGAGTGTATCTTGTATATCAAGTGCATTAGTGGCCACAACCTCTTCTGGTACTCGTAAACATTTACGTAGCTGAGATACGTGGAACACAGGATGTACCCCTATTAACTCTTTAGGTAGGTCTAGTTTATATGCAAGCTTTCCAACCTTCTCAGTAATTTGGTATGGTCCCACGAATCTTGGGGCAAGCTTTCCTTTCTTATGAAATCTGACGGTGCCCCGAAATGGAGATACTTTTAGGTAAACAAAATCTCCTACCTCAAATGCGAGGTCTCTTCGCCTTTTATCTGCATAACTCTTGTATCGAGTTTGTGCTATCTTTAGATTTTCTCGAACCTGATTCACCCCTTCCTCTGCTTCCTTAATTTTTGCGGGTCCAAAGAGTGATCTTTCTCTAGGGTTAGACCACATTAACGGAGTCTGGCATGGTCTTCCGTACAAGGCCTCAAATGGGGACATCTTAATGCTAGCCTGGTAGTTGTTGTTATATGCAAATTCTGCATGTGCTAAGCATTTCTCCCAATCCTTGCCGTAATTTAGCACACTGGCTCGGAGCATATCTTCCAGTATCTGATTTACTCTTTCTGTTTGCCCGTCGGTTTGTGGGTGGTAAGCTGTGCTGTAATCAAGTTTCGTCCCAATTGCCTTATGCAAGGATTTCCAGAATTGAGAAGTAAATTGCGGGCCTCGATCGGACACGATGCTTGATGGTGCCCCATGAAGTTTAAGGACATGCTCCACATACAGATCGGCTAGCTTGTCGGTATGGTGAGTGGCCTGAACAGGTATGAAGTGAGCAACTTTGGTTAACCGATCCACGATTACCCAAATAGCGTCGCTCCCTTTTTGCGTCCTTGGAAGTCCAACAATAAAATCCATGGTTATGCATTCCCATTTCCACTGTGGTATATCCAGTGGTTTGAGTAATCCCGCGGGTCTCCCATGCTCAGCTTTAACCCTGCTGCATGTGTCGCATTTTGCCACGTGTTCTGCTACAGAGGTTTTCATGCCTTTCCACCAGAAGTGTTTCTTCAAATCTTGATACATTTTGGCTCCTCCAGGGTGAATGCTATACTTAGAGCTATGTGCCTCAGTCAATATTTCATTGCGAAGCTCTGGGTTAGTGGGTACACATATTCGATCTTTGTACCAAAGAGTTCCTTGGTCATCTTCTCGGTGATCGGTGCGATACCCAAGCTTCATCAAACCCCGGATATACTCCATTTCCTCACAATTCTCCTGAGCTTTGCGGATTCTATCTGTGAGGTTGTATTGGATCCGTAACTCATTCAGCATTCCATGCGGTAGGATCTCTAGCTGGAAGTGATCAATTTCCTCCTTCAGTTCAGCTGGCACAAATTCCGCTATTAGGGTGTGACAATAACTCTTGCGACTGAGTGCATCTGCCACAACATTGGCCTTTCCTGGGTGATAGTGAATTTCTAGATCATAATCTTTAATAAGTTCGAGCCATCGGCGCTGCCTCATATTTAGGTCTTCTTGAGTAAAGAAATATTTCAGGCTCTTGTGATCGGTATAAATATCGCACTTGTTGCCTATCAGATAGTGCCTCCAAATCTTTAGTGTATGTACTACAGCTGCAAGCTCGAGATCATGAGTGGGATACCGCTGTTCGTGATCTTTTAGCTGTCGAGAGGCATAGGCTATAGCCCTTCCATTCTGCATCAGAACACATCCGAGTCCTTGACGGGAGGCGTCACAATAGACTACGAAACTCTGATTGATGTCGGGCAGAGCCAACACAGGGGTGGTAGTGAGTCTCTTCTTTAGCTCAAGAAAACTATTCTCACATTCGTCTGACCACTCGAAGTTCTGTGTCTTTTTCAACAGGTTGGTCATCGGTCGAGCAATCTTCGAGAAGTTCTCAATAAATCTGCGATAATATCCCGCCAATCCCAGAAAACTTCTGATTTCACCCACATTACGAGGTGATTCCCAATCTCTGATAGCTTCTATTTTCGTGGGATCAACGGCTACTCCTTCGGCTGATAGTACGTGTCCCAGAAATGTCACTTCTTCAAGCCAGAACTCACATTTGCTGAACTTAGCATAAAGCAGATTTTGTGCCAATCTTTCAAGTACAGTCCTCAAATGCAGCTCATGCTCTTCCGCCGGAGTATATAAGAATGTCGTCAATGAATACTACGACAAACTTATCTAACTCCTCCATAAACACCTTATTCATCATGTTCATGAAGTAAGCAGGTGCATTCGTGAGTCCAAATGGTACCACTGTGAACTCATACTGTCCATACCTCGTGACAAAAGCTGTTTTGGAAATATCAGTTTCTCTGATCCTCATCTGATGATACCCTGATCGGAGGTCAATCTTGGAGAAGTACTTAGCATTTCGCAACTGATCAAGCAGGTCATCAATCCTTGGCAACGGGTATTTGTTCTTGATAGTCACCGCATTCAGGCTTCTATAATCAACACACATCCTCATCGTGCCATCCTTCTTCCTCACAAATAATACAGGTGAACCCCAAGGTGATGCACTAGGCCTGATGTAACCCTTATCAGCAAGTTCCTTCAATTGTTTCTTTAATTCAGCCAATTCATCAACAGACATGCGATATGGTCTTTTGGCTATAGGCCCTATTCCCGGCAATAAATTGATCACAAACTCCACTTCCCGTTCCGGAGGCATCCCTGGTATTTCTTCCGGAAACACATCGGCATGGTCTCTGACTATGGGCACATCATCTACTGTCAAAGGTTTGTCCCGGGGTATAACCTTGGTTTTAAGGGCACATAGAAGGGTAGCAGTTTTCTCGGCTTGGGGTGTGCATCGCACTGCTTGGCCTGTTGGATGAGTTATTTGAATGTACCTGGGTGAGCAGGATATAATACTCCGGTGCTTGGTTAACCAGTCCATTCCTAAAATAACCTCTAAGCTGGTAGAAGGTAGTAGGGTTAGGTTGGCTGTGAAAACTAATCCCTCGATGGTTAATTTCACTCCCTTACATATATGGGTACTCTTTAGGTCTCCTAAGGGTGAGCTAGTTATGATTGGAAGTTGGCGTGGGCTGACCGGAATGCAATGCTCATGTGCAAACTTTGATGATATGTAAGAACATGTAGCTCCTGAATCAAAAAGAACTGATGCTCTAATGCCGTTAACCAAAAACATACCGTATACCACATCTGGGGCATCTTGGGCATCCTCAGCATTCAGGTGAGTAAGGCGACCACGGGAAGCAGATTCCCGGGGTTGAGGTTGAGCTCTTGGTGGTGCCTTCGGGGCTTTGGCATTTTCTGGACAGTTGGCAATCTTGTGGCCAGGCTGTCCACACTTGAAACATGTCCAAGGCATACCACTGGTGGAAGTTGGTGTGGGTGCCTTCCAAGTAGATGCATTCTGTGTAGTGCGATCTTGTGACGCACGAAAGCTTCCTGAACGATCCTGAGTACGAACCGGAGTACGGTCTTGGTATGAGCGAGAGTATTGAGCAGAATGTGAGCCTCCGCTCCTACTGGATCCAGGGCGAGAGTAGCTGGTAACATGGGTCATTCGTGCCTTCTTGCGCTCAGGATGACGAAAGGAACCATCTGCTTTGCGCTTCCTCTCTCTGAACTCTTCTCCAGCTTCATTCCAATCCTTTTCGATCTGGATGCTGCGATCTATGAGGTCGCGCAGAGTGTGACTCTTAACTCCTCCCATATTCACCTTGATGCGAGAACTGAGACCCTTGCGGTAGTAGTACAACTTCTCTTCTTCGCTGGTCACTATAGAAAGTGGCGCAAAGCGAAGTAGGTTGGTGAAGCGAGTGGTGTACTCAGTTACCTTCTCATTCCCCATTTTAATGTTACGAAATTCTTCTGCCTTAGCTTGCATCACGCCCTCAGGAACGTGATAGTCAGTGAAAGCTTCCACGAACTCATCCCAAGTAATCCCAGCTGGATTCTCATGAGAGTCACTGAAACTGTCCCACCAAGCGCGGGCTGCACCAGTGAGCTGATGGGTAGCGGCTCCAACACACTCTTCATCAGTCAGCATGGTAAGGTCGAGCTTCTTTTCCACCTCACGTAGCCAGTCGTTGGCAGCAAGTGGATCAGGATCGGTGCCGTCATAGGTAGGTGGCCTGAGTTTGATGAATCCCTCAAGCTTCCTTTGGAAGTCATTGTATTGACCACCATTGCGACGATTTGCACCCTCTACGAGTGCAGCTAGCAGCTGAGTCTGTTGAGCCATCACTTCAGCCAGACTTGGTGGTGCTGGCGGTGGTGGAGGCGGTGGTGCCGCGCCGATTGGCACGTGATCATCAGCGGGAACATGGTCATCTCCTGCTGGTGGTGGAGTCTGCTCCATGTTGAATGGTACTCCACGTCTTCCTCCACGGCCACGGCCGTTTCCAGCCCCGCGTCCTCGTCCACGGACTCGCCCAGCTCTTGCAGCGGGTTCAGGAGTCAGATCCCGCGGGTGGCTCAGACGTACTGAGCGGCGTAGCGACATCTGTGTCACAGAATAGATAGGATTTTAATACATAGATTCATTGTTTAGATATTGCTTCAGGTTTATTAAAGTCATTTCATCAATTTAAAGAAAACATTTATTCTATCCTGCACTCAATCAAAGAAGCGATAAAGATCCATAAGATGCAATAAAATCCAATCACTCATAACATGTTTGTATTATTATATAACTTAATAGATATATTATTCGTACTACGCATCGTGGGTACATCTCGGGGGTACAACTCATGGGTGACACACACTGGAACTCATCACATGACCACGCAGGGTCATCACTCACACCTACTTCTGCCCGTACACTGCTTCCAGGAAGCGACTGTCCTCAGCTTCGATGTCCTCGTTAGTCTTGTGGAGTCGGGCTACATATTTAAGCGCTTCGGCAAGCTCTTCAGTACGCTTGGCTCCAGGTAGAACAGGGCAAGCATCGAGGTTGAGTCGTGTGGGTGCCAGCTCAAAGTCCTCAGTCCTGGGTCGAACTTTGGCGCGTTCTTCTTTGGGTAGTTTCTCCCAGATGCTCTTCATTTCCCTGAGTCGCCTTTTGTCCGACTTCTTCCAGGCATCCCGAGTTCGCTCGCATTTCTCCTGTAGATATTCTGTGTTCTTGACATATTCTATCAGATGGCCTTGGTTACGCAACGCTTTCACCTGCATCTCCTTGACTTCTTGTTCCAGGGCCTTCACCTTGTTTTGAAGTTTTAGAAACTCCATGCCTTGATTCTTCTTCCGGTTCCAACTCTGGTTTAATGCTTCCGTTCTTTCTTCCAAGTTTCTTTGTAATTCCAGCACTCGACAGTCCAGATACCAGTTGTCGTTTCCCAAATCTGCAGCCTTGTATCGCAGATCTGCCACTTCTGCCTTGTGCCTTTCCTCTTGTCGCTCCAACTTGTCTTGTAGTTTTGCTATAGTAGCTCTTAGTTCCTCCTGAACGGACCTCTCAATCTTGGTCGCTTCCTGGCACTCCATCAGGTGGTTGCGAGCTGCAGTCTGTTTGAGCTCAAGGTGACTTGCATAGCTGTTCAGGTCATACAAATGGTAAGCTGTGGTGCGCAGGCAGGGATCGGCTTCGGCAAGTACAGTCTGGGTATAGGCATGCTCCTGCTCAACCTGAGTGAGGTGAGGGTGTAAGGCCTGGGGTAGTAGCCGGAATTCTGTCTTCTGCAAATGCTCTCTGTTGTCCCGTGTTACAACCTTGAGTGCTTGAAAGGACACAGCCTGCACGCACTCCTCAATGGTCTCTCCAATCACCATCTCTGAGTAAGCTGGAACGGATGGTAGGGTTTGACTTGCGGGTATCTCCAGTCTGGCCACTATAGGTGCTCTGAGTCCGCCCTCAAGTGCTGGCTCTCCAGAGCAAGTATACAGAATTTGAGTAACTGGGACTCCTAGTGCCACAAGGACTTCACGCAGGGTAAGTGGAATTCCTGCGATCCCTTCGCCGTTGGAAACACACTTTGCAGTGAGGCTGAGCAAAGGTCCTAGCGGCGGATACACTGGGGTTGTCTCCATCTGCACGTATCAAAAGCTAAGGTTAGCAAGTCCATAGTAAGATAAGCCTTGCATTCAAAAAAAAGTAAATGCAGGGTCGGTATATAACCGAAGGAGAGTGGCTTCCTGTTTCTAACGTCCATTTTCTAGGGTTTTCGTCCTAAGGTCAAGTATGGCTTTGATACCAACTGAAATGACCTGATTTTCCTACGAAGGGAAAATCCACAGAGTCAAGTGTAATATAACTCTTTCGAGTCAAATTACCCAATAATCCAGTCAAATATCAATAATCCATACTTCGAAAAGTACTTAATACGATATTACATTTATTACATCGCCAACAGGCGAAAATTTAGATAATCAACATCCGGAACAGCTTAAAGTAGACGAAGAAGCGCGATCGAACTCCAACTTGAGCGTAGAAGCGAAAACCCCCTATTCCTCGAACTCCTCGGAGTGGTACTCCTCCTCGGAACCTGAAACCTCAATTTTCAGTACGATTTGTACTGGCCACACTTTCCCATCCTATATGTTTTATATGTGGTAGTGGATGCAACAGGTAAATGAAATTCAGACCTAGCAGGCTGGGTTTTTCCTATGCATAACAGTATAATAATTTTGTTTGTTTATCATGTTTCACCATTTTAACTTATCACCGAATCCATCACCAATACACCATTCCCTTACACACACATACTCTCGCTCAGTCGACAGAGGCCAGCTCCCTCCCAGCCTTTGTCTCAACGGCCCGCAGTCTCACCTGACTCACGGCCGGCACACTCTTGCCAGAGGAAGAAAAGAGAAGCTCTCACTAGTCGGAAACAATTCAGGGAAAAAGGTCCGCAGCCAACAAGTTGGCTAACGTATCGATCGATCAACCATACACTCTGCAGAGGTTCTACAATATCCACAAGATCGCCATCATCAGCACCCCGGATGTGCCTAGGCGGATACCGGCCGCTTGCCAGCCTAGAGTAATGCCATCCTACCACTCAGCCCTGGATTCACCTCAAGTATGTCTGGGTGGCTAAGTCTGTGAAGTCACGATCCCTCTCCCGAAGGGGGAGCCGTGATCGTCTCGGAAGGGTGTGGGACTCTGATACCCGTACCTTCCTCGCACTCTCTCGCCTAGCAGTAATGGCATTACCCTACCAGGTAGTCCGACCGTCCCCGTCCATAAGGAGCGAGTGGCTTGTAAAGGTATTTCCCCGTGGTCAGGTCCCCGTTCCACCTAGGTTGACTAAGCCGGAATGCCTTCTCAAAGGTTTTCATTATAAGTGCCACCACAACACGCTCCTGATCTGGGCTCCACCAGCGGCTCACACCCAGATCCACCTCATGTCACCATTTAACCCGCCACAGGTTTCACACCACTGGGGCATCCAGATATGCCCTACGGCAAGACTCGCACCAGGCTCGTCTTATATTCCGGCTTGGTCGACACAACCCTCACCACCATACTCACCCAAAACACACGCAGCACACTCCCCGATATACACCGTATAACATTATGCACCGGTTTTCCACCGTAGCATGAATAAATATGATCAAGATAATATTTAGAGCGCGTGTGTCTACCCTATCAGCTGGGTAGCAGGGGATAGGTTGCGTCAAGGCATGGGCTTACAAGCAAATCTATCATGCAAGTCCTATACTGAGCATTATTAAGTTAGAAAGATAATTTTAGCATGCGTAATGGGATCTACGAGGTTGGATGGGCTGTGGCACCTTGAGATTGATCGTTGCCTTGTTCCTCCTCGTAGTCGTGATCCTCGTTGTCAGGCGTTCCTTCCGGCTCTGAAAACGTACGAAAACGGTCGCGTTAGCGACATCTATAGAATAACACAAAGAACGAATGAAAATTCAAAAGATCCAAATGCACTCAAACATGGTACCATTAGGTAGATCTCGATTTTAGGTGAATTTAGCAACTTGAACCACTATTTTTGGAGTCCGTATGAATTAGTTATGAATTTCCGAAGTTTATTCTATTTTCTGAAAATAACAAATGGCCGATTTAACCAGGTGATGACACGTGTCGCTCTGTGATAGGTCAGCTCGAATTCAGTGATTGACAGGTGGTTCCGTGGTCAGCGTTGACTCGGTCAACGAGTGATGACGCCAGCATGACGTCAGCGTTACGGCATCTCGGATGCTTCTGTTCACGATCCTCGAGCGAACCGAGGCCTCCTTCGGGCCGTAAGCCCCGAGGACGCCGAGACCTACCCTCGAATGAGTCGAGGCCTCCCTCGGACGGTGATGCCGAGAACGCTACCCTCGAGCCTCGGACGAAACGGTGTTTTGCTCCGAGACCTCTCTCTAGCCTCGAGCCTCGGGCGAGACGGACTTTGGCTTCGAGGCCTACTTCAGCCTCGAGCCTCGGGCGAGACGGACTTTGGCTCCGAGGCCTCCTTCAGCCTCGAGCCTCGGGCGAATCGGTGTTTTGCACCGAGGCCTCCTTCAACCTCGAGCCTCGGGCGAATCGGTGTTTTCTCCCCTTTCTCCTCTGTTTGTTACGGCGGCGCTCCGCCAACGGCGATCTCGCGCCGGTGCTCAACTTCTCCTCTTCGGGCTCGATTCTGTGCTCCAGAGTGATCGTGTTTCTACGGCAATTCGATCCAAACCACCAATTGCCTGATCCAGTGCTCCTAGCGGCCGGCGTAGAGGATTTGGCGGCGGAACCGCGGCGCTGGTATGTCGCCCGGCTAGTTCCGCTCCTCCCCAACCAAATTCAGTCGTACGGTCTCCTCCCCATCTCCTCTACTGCCTCCCGATCATGCTGCTGACCTCGGTAACCCCGGCAGCAACTCCATGCGTATGATCTCGCACGGCGGCACACAGTGGCGCGACCATGCGACATCGGAACAGCTCATTAACGGGCACCAGTTAATTCTACGGCGTGCTCGGTGTTCTCCATCACCCGGCGATGCTATGCGTTCAGTTAGTTTCCCAATTCGAGGCCCGTGGCAACTGGAGCATCGGTTCGCCGCGGCGCGTCAGTCCGCGGTGACGTGCGTGCGTTTCATCGCCGTGAGCTCGGTCTATCTATCTAGTTCGGGGTGCGGCTCCTGAAGTATCAACGTTTGCGCGGTGGTGTGTGTTCGTTCCGAGCCGGTAGCGGCTCTGGCCTGCGCGCTCCGGTACGGGCGCCATGGCCGATGCAGAGGACGAAGATGGCGGAGGTGGCATGTGGCTTACCGTGGTGGCGGTGAAGATAGGATAGCGGTGCAGGGCGATTCGAGGCCGTGAAGCTCCGGTTGCAGTCCTGGTTCACTCCGTGCTCCGCTCGCGGTCCTCTTCCTCGGCGCCGACGGATTCCGCGGCGGCGCCCTGTCGTCTCCCGCCTCCGGCTTCCTTCCTCCTCCGCCCTCGAATTCTCTCACGATGGTGTGGCGAGGTTGTTGCGCCACGGCGTGGCGATGTTGATGAAGGGAGTCGCCAGGGTAGGTGGGAATTTATAACCGGTGGCTCATGCCATGGCGGACGGAGATCGGGTGGGGTCTGCTCGATCGAAGGGTTGTGAGGTGTTCGGAGTTCGCACGGCTCTAATTCGAACGGTGGGGGACAGGCTGGCGAGTTTGTTAGAGCCGGTCGGCCGAGGGGGGGCACGGTGGGGCCGCCTCTTTCGCCGTGCTCTGCCTTCCGACTTGCGGAAGAAGAAGAACAGTGCGACGCTCGCTGACGCGTGGGGTCGGGTTGTCGGTGCCTCAGAGCTTGCGTGGGCGGTACTCAAGCGATGGCTAAGCAGCTCCGCGCGCGGTTGGGCTGGTCGAGGCAGAGCGCGGTAAGCTGGGCCGGTCGCGTGTGCCTGGGCCGCGTGCGTGGGTCGCGCGTGTGCACGCGAGGCTGGTGCCGCGCGTTGTGCTGGTCGGTTGGGCCGTGTGCGTGGTGCTCTGGCCCAACTGGCCTCCTTTTCATTTCTCCTCTCTTTAATTTTCATTTGTTTATTTTATTCCTGATTAGCTTAGTGTTTAAACTAATTCTATCTAAATGTATTGTCTTTAGGTTGAGGATTATGGAATTTTCGTGTAACAGTTTGTATAGATTATGTTTATATATGTTTTAATGCATTTCACACAAAAGTCCAAGAAGAGCCAAATCACATATGCTTATTAATTGGTTAGTTAGTTATTTACTATGCTACTAATGTTAATGCATATGCTTAAGGATGATTACAAGTAAGTTGTCGCACTCAACATGCAAGGTAAAAAGAAAAGAAAAATTTTATGGTTGTGAATTTTGGTGTAGGAATTTGTGGGTTGTTACAGTTGGCATGCTCTTCTTCCGGAGGAGGATCAACACAGCATGCATCATTTACAAGATGAAAGCTTCTCGTATCCAGCGAGGACCAAAGAGCGTTGAACGCTCTCATCACGTCCCCCTTGATGATGGGCCAAGCGGTTTTGTAGAATAGTCCAGAGAAGTCGTCCGGGCCTGGTGTGCGATCAGAAGGTAGGTCCTTCTCCTCCCAGACTTCCGATTATGAGAAACACGAGTCAATGTCGTGCAAGTCCAGTTGCTGAAAAGGTGTTCCGAGAATGGCATTGAAGTAGGAATATACTAAGTCTTGCTTCGCTTCCTCAGCCGAGAAGGAAACACCCTGATGCTGCAACTCACTCATCACGTTCTTGCGGCTGCGATGACAAGCTTGAAGGTGGAAGAATTTTGAGTTAGCATCACCTTCATCGAGAAAACGTATCCGTGACCGCTGCCTTGCGAGGTTCCTGCTCATAGAAGCAAGGCCCAAACAGCATCCTTTCAGAAATTCAGAGTGGACCTCACTACCGGAGACGGGCTCTTTGCCGAGAGTCCGGCTCTTTGCCGAGAGCTAAAACACGGGCACTCGGCAAAGAGCTCTTTGCCGAGAGCCAGCTCTCGGCACCATTAGAAATCATTAGAAATTTCTTTGCCGAGAGCCGACCCTAGTTAACCGTCGGCACAGGAAAATAAAAAATAAAAAAATATAGCTTTGCCGAGAGCCGGACTCTCGGCAAAATATAGCCTTTGCCGAGGGCCAGGTTAGCCCTCGGCAAAGTGACCGTCAGTAGAGAGCGCCGTTAACGGCTACTTTTTTTTGCCGAGGGCTACACGGAACCCTCGGCGAAAAGTTTGCCGAGAGCCCGATAAATGGCCGTCGGCAAAGGCTCCTTTGCCGAGAGGATTTTTGCCGAGAGTCCTATGCCGAGAGCAGCCCTCGGCATAGCCTACGCCGAGCGTCGGACGGCCTACAGGCACTCGGCAAAGCAAGAGTTTCCAGTAGTGCCTCAAGGCACGCTCATCATCAGAAAGGTTCCTCTCCTCCATTGCCTTGTCGAGCTGAGCTACTAATTCTCTGGTCATGAATAGCTGTTGGCGCACGCTACCCATGTAGCGCATACTCCAGCTCTTGAGCGCCTTCGCAGTGCGCCGCAATTTGATGTCCAGCGTACGGCAAGCATCAACCTCCCCGACGCTCTGCTCCCATGCCTGCGACACGGCTTCCTGGTTGCCATCCAGTTTCATCCAGAGAGGCTCAAAACGAAAACGTGGAGAAGCACGAGACCCAGCTCTGAGCTGCAACAGGAGTGGCGCTTGGTCGGAGCAATCTGGAGACAGCGCTCTCAGTCGGTGATCTGGGAAGGCCTCAAGCCACGACACCGAGGCAAATGCACGATCTATACGTTCCAGCATTGGCCTTCTGTGCTCATTTGACCAAGTGAACATGCGACCATTAAGGTACAGCTCCTCCAAGCACATAGCATCTAGAGCACGGCGGAAACGGCGCATAGCCGCCAGGTCTAAGCGGGCGTTGCTCTTGTCCTGAGCCTTGGAGATCATGTTGAAGTCGCCGGATATCAACACCGGGCCAGGGCACGCGGCGCGGGCTTCACCTAGTTCGGCAAGGAAGGCAGCCTTGAGCGCGCGCTCCACCGGGCCATACACCAAGCAAAGTGACCAAGGTGCGACTAATCCGTCCACCGGCTGCAGCGAGACTGTTACACTGAAAGTTGAGCACGAGGTCATGGACACGGACCATACATCGCGCGCCCAGGCTATAATGATTCCCCTAGACGCTCCAGCGGAAGGCAAACACACGTAGTCAAAGTTTGTGCCAATTAGATCATACACCAAATTGGTGTCAGTTACATCGATTTTGGTCTCTACCAGCCTAGCGACCGAGGCGCGTTCCTGCTGCAGGAACTCACGCACGACATCCCTCCGCGCACATTCCACAGGAAGAAGTTGTAGTCTAACAAAATAACAACACAAAAGACGACCACCAGGGTATATCAAGCGGCGCTAACGGGTTGAAGAGCCCGCTGCTTCCACCCCTGGAACAGCAAGTCCATGGCCTGTCTTGTTCCTTCGTCGAGCGGCTGGGCGAAGGCCTCGTGGAACTCAGCAAACGACGCTTCATCCGCCTTTTCGGTTTGGATGTGGATCCCAGCCCGTTTCATCATCACTTTGCGTGCCTGCGCCTCTTGTCTAGGGTCCCTGTGCATGCTTTTTGCCGCCAGGCATGCGCTTCGCTTCAGCACCCAAGGAGAGTCCAGCCCTCCCGAGGCTGGCTGCCTTCTGCTGCGGGTTACACGCAGCACCCACTACCGGAAAAACTCACTTTGCCGAGCGCCGCACTCTTTGCCGAGAGTTTTTTTTCGGGCTCTCGGCAAAGAGCTATTTGCCGAGGGCCGAATAAAAAACTTTCGGCAAAAGAAAAACTCTCGGCAAAGAAATTATTTGCCGAGAGCAAAAAAAAAAAAAAACACTCGGCAAAGAAATCTTTGCCGAGAGTTTTTTTTGCTCTCGGCTTTGCCGAGAGTTTTTTTATTGGCTCTCGGCAAAGAATTTCTTTGCCGAGAGTTTTTTTATTGGCTCTCGGCAAAGAGCTCTTTGCCGAGAGTTTTTTTTGACACTCGGCAAAGCTAATTTTCAAATCACATTTTAAAGCAGTAAATTAATCCAAATAAAAAAACTTTGAACTAAAAAGTTGTTTAACTTATCAAGATGAACAATTTTTATTTTGGTCATTTCTTCATTTGACAAATTTAAAATAAATTTGTTCATAAATCTTACATGTCTTTCTGGTAGTTTACGAAACTACAAGAGTGATATATAATGTTTGTGAATAATATTATAACCATAATTTTGGATGTATAAATGGGTAAACAACCAAAATAAACTTTGTAGATCTTGACAAATTATGAAAGTTTATAGTTGATAACTTTTTAATTTGAAGTCATCTAGTTATGCAAAACTACGTTCGAATTTGAAAAATTTAAAATTCAAATTTTTAAAAATTCATCAGATGGAGAAATGGCCAAAATAAAATTTGTAGATCTCGAAAAGTTATGAAACTTTGGTGTTGACAACTTTTTGATTTGAAATCATCTTGTCAATGAAAACTGCGTTTTAAATTGTCAAATTTGAAATTCAAATTTTTATAAACGACCTCGGATGGAAAAACTACCAAAATAAAAATTGTAGGTCTCGAAAAGTTAGAAAACTTTGTAGTTGACAACTTTTTTATTTGAATTCGTTTAGGGTCTCGAATAAGCAAATTACACTCGTTTTAGTATAATATATGGGTAACCGAAACGTAGATAAAACGTATACTCCCTTCATACCCATATTAGTTGACGTTTTAGAAAAGATTAGAGTCAAACATTGGGAATATAAAACATCAATAACTATTAAGTTTCTAAGTTTACAAATATAAAAGTTATATAAATAGATTTGTCTTGAAGAATACTTTCATAAAAGTATACATATATCACTTTTCCATAAATATTTTTATAAAAATAAGAGGTCAAAGTTGTGTTTTGAAGATCGTGTCGCTGTCCTAAACGTCAACTAATATGGGTATAGAGGGAGTATGTGTGTAGTGTAGTGGTAGAGGAGACTTCGCGCGAACGAGAGGTCGTGAGTTCGAATCCTGCTGACTGCGTGAGAGAAAATTGCGTGAAAAATACTAGGACTTACGATCTCAAGGGAGACAGGTGGGCGCTGAGAAAATTGCGTGAAAAATATTAGGACTTACGATCTCAAGGGAGACAGGTGGGCGCTGCCCTGTGGGCCCTTCCCCCGATTTAATAAAAAAATTTCCTTATTTTTTTAGATTTTTTTTGTTTTTTTTTCTTTGCCGAGGGCTTTTCTTTGCCGAGAGCCACCTCAGCACTCGGCAAAGACTTTGCTGATCGCCCGATAAAAGGCTCTCGGCAAAGAGCCCTTTGCCGATCCATTTTTTGTCGTGTGGGCTTTGCCGAGAGCTGCACTCGGCAAAGCCTTTGCCGAGTGCAAAAAGAGCTTTGCCGAGTTCCTAAGGCACTCGGCAAAGAGACTGTCCGGTTGTCACCGGGGCAGAAGAAAGGATCGAAGGTTGTAGCTCCTTCCTGAAGGAGGACACAAAGTCATCAAGCGACGAGATCGCAGGCTGAGCGGCAACTTGATCAGAGCAGATGGGCACCACTGTTGTCTCCTCCCCACCGGTGATGAGAACATCAATGGAGTGCGGCGTGATCGGCCCAGTGGTGATAACTCGGCGTAGGGGCGTGAACAGCAAAGCCTCCTCCTCCATTGGATCGACCGCACTTCTGGTAGCCCCATCCAGGATGGCGAGGTCATGGCTACGCGCCTCCTGCACATGACCAGGTGACACCCTTGGCCTGAGCGGGCAACGGAAGCCACCCACCATGATGAAATTGCACTGACGAGGCACAAAAGGGGCCCCATGGCCCGGGCCAAGCCTGGGATCATTTGGCCCAGCGAACATCATCGTCCGAGGTCGTAGCGGGCGACTGCCACCCCCACCGAAACCCGGATGGAAGTCGTTGTAGTTACTGTCATCGTTATCTTCGTCGTCCTCCCCTCCCCCATAGAAATCATTGTCCGGAGATGAAGGGGGAGTGTGCCAGTCTTGAAATTCGACGAGGCGGATGCGAATGAGAGAGCGCAGGGCTGGGACGTCGATGTGGATGATCTTCTCCTGCCTGAGGAAAAGAGGTGGCCCGCCATCATGCTCGTCCTCCGGCTCCAGCACTACCATGATAAGCCTGATAGAAACTAGGATCGCTAGGAGTAGATTTAGTTGGGGTTCTCTTTAAATCAGGTAAGAATCAGGAGGGCAGTTCATCCTAGATGAACTGCAGGAGATGAGCAGAGATAGATTAGGGTTCATACCTTCGAGCTCCGGCTGTCCCTGGTTCGTTGACGGAGGCTGCACACGGGCAGCGACGGTTGGTGCACTGCCAGCGGCGGGAAGCGCCACCAGCGTCTCTGCCCCTACACCAACCGTCGCTGCCCGTGTGCAGCCTCCGTCAACGAACCAGAGACAGCCGGATCTCGAAGGTATGAACCCTAATCTATCTCTGCTCATCTCCTGCAGTTCATCTAGGATGAACTGTCCTCCTGATTCTTACCTGATTTAAAGAGAACCCCAACTAAATCTACTCTTAGCGATCCTAGTTTCTATCATTCGCCGCTGGCAGTGCGTCCCTCTCGATCGGACTAGGGTTAGGATAATGGGGTGGCAGCGGCTTCAGCGAACCTCGTATCTTGAGCCCTAGCCCCCCACCTCCTCTTTATAGCACTGTGCAACAGGGGCCCACCAGCCTTTCTATTGGGCTGTGCGTCCCCGATCAGGACGCGGTCAAGGGGTCCGTCTTGACCGTTGGGTCAAGACGGATGAGATCAATTCTAACATTCTCCCCCTTGATCTCATCTCATCATTCTTTCATTCTTTAACTTCTCATTCAAATTCCAACCTTTCAATTTTCTGTTCCGTTTCATTACAGATTAGTGCATAAAGCATGCTCCATCGTCACAGTCAATTGCCGATAGATTTAACAGCTACAATGCACCTCTCTGTTCTGAAATAGATTCTTTATTCTTGGGCCCTTTATTGTCCAGAAATCATAGGTCTTACCATTAACCCATGTCGACTGTGTATTCTCTGAACACACTGGGCAGTAAGCCTTTGAAAAGACGGATCCACAATACTTTCACATTCTATAAGTATGATTCTGGACTTTCTCCTTCACAACGTACAACTTAATGTCAATGTGTTTGGCAGCACATTTGACTCGTTGTCTTAGGAGCAAAAATTCTTAAATGGTTATTGCTGTTGTTTACCATTATCAACCCCGGGTATAGATTTTCTTAACCAATTCGCCTGTCCTTCAAGCCTCATAACAAGTTATTTCATAGGTATCCATCATCGATGGCACCACTTCTATTTCTTTCTTTCTTTGGAGCTTTTCCACAATAAAACCCCAATCGCGAGTGTTAGTTACTAATGTGGGTTTCACTACACATCTCGCCAAAAACAACGTTTGTACCCACAACCTTCTGAGGGCACTCATTCTTTGTTATTCATCATGAGGCATATAAAACTTTGCACAAATGCAAAACATTCTTAACTCCATTCCAGTGATCTATGTCTGGACTGGACTTCTGCCAAAGTGTCCCGGATTCATAAACTATGTCAGGGTAAAATCTTGTCTTTATATTCATCAAGCTTCCAACAGCTGAAGCATATTGGACGTCCATCTATTTCAATTTCACATTCCTTTCCGGTTACCCATGACCATAGAATCAGGCGTACGTTTACACATGTACAAACTTCATTTCTTTCAAAACTTTTCTGAGTATGCATTATTTCATACCCCCATATGCTTTTATCTCGGTAAGTTCCAATTGTTAGATCAAATCACGCTTTACCGAGATTATTCTCATCGAGAGGACAAGGACTTCTTATTTTCCTTACAGTAGACTAACATCGCTACTAGCAAGTAAGATGTCATCCACCTACAGGATTAGGAAAATAAATTTCCGGTTCTTAAACTTTTCATAAATACTATTGTCCTTCTCATTCTCTTCAAAACCCAAATTCTCTTATTGGTCCTTCAAATACTTTCTAGAGTCTTGCTCTAATCCATGAATGGATTTTTTCAGGTGGCATTTCTTAATTTCTTTTCATTTCATGACAAAAACCCCTCAGGCTATGCCATGTCAGTGCATCTTGTAAAACTCTGTTAAGGTATGCCATCTTTGCATCCATTGATGCAACTCTATATCGTAATGTGCCATTCGAGACATCCTGATTCTAAAAGAATCCTTACGTGAGACATAAGATACATCTCTCATCGTAAAGAATTATTTCTCTTTTCATAAAGCATTTTGCTATAAGCCATGATTCATATCTTTATGCATTCCCTTTGGAGTCACATTTCGCCTTGTAGACCCCTTGACAGCCTACTGTTATGGCTCCATTAGGAATTTCCTCTAAGTCCCAAACATCAGTTGGTACTCATTAATCTCATTTCATCTTACATGGCTTCAAGCAACTTCAATGGATTAGCACTTCTTTCATATGGGGCTCTTGTTGCTCTTTCATTGCCAAGAGGCAATTAATTCTATGGGTTCTTGTGTCACAAGATACTTCTTGTTCTTTAGTTTTCTTATGCAACACAAAAACAACAGGTATTTATATACCATGCTCCCCCAGATTATTCTGATTTTGGGTTTATTCTTATCTGATGGTGCCTTAAGCATCATATTAGTACTGTCTTAGTACTTCTGAATTTCATTGCTATCTTCCAATCGGAATTTAGCTATTTCTTTAGGGGTATCGTTATCATGACCGTTATACTCCCTCAACGATCAAATTCATCTTTTATAGATCACTCTTTCCCTATATGCACACTGTACATTAGGGATTTGGGAGTTTTGTTCAAAAAAAAACTTTCAATTTCTTTCCTTCAATACCTTTCAATCTTCTTTCTCTTGTTCATATCTCAATCCTCCCCCTCGAAATGAGGCATAAACTTTATTGCCATAATTTCGAAACCATTCATAATTCTTGTGAATGAGGAATCTTTCATTACTTCATTCACATGACTATATCATGCAAACAAAATTATTTCTTAAACTGTATGGGAGTAACTTTCCTCATCTCACTTCGTTATCTAAACGAGGTCCTTTATTCTTCTATAAGTCACACTCGCATGTTATTCTTATCTTTGGTTCGTATGCGATTTTTATTGTTCTTAAACTCATTTAGTGCTTAACGACCATGATAAAATGGAAGTATATTGTCAGTAATGGGATAACGTAAGAGCTACCCCAAACTGCTCCCCCGTGTGAGATACACTTAAAGCACATGAGCCATCATCATCATCTTCTCCTGCCATGCAGGATAATTTCAATATCATATCTTTTTCCCGTCGTACGGGATAGTTCCCCATAAGGGTCATTAAGCCAAAATTGGCTTTCACATTCAATCATCAAATTCAGAATTAAATCTGAATATTCTGTAACATACACATTTAATCCAACGTTGGTCAAATTAAATATGCATATTTTCTTATTACAACTTTTGTCATAATGACTGAAACATAATTCTTCTTCATAGAGAGTACATAAAACACATTTCATGTGCCAAATTCTTACTTTGAACCAATATCCCTGAATTCTTTTCTTTTCAAACCATTCTATAAGGGAGCACCATCCCTTTATGCAATGACATTCTTTCCCGCAAAACTTGCAGTTTCTTTCTTCTGAGTCACAAGTATACCCCAGCTCTTTCTTTCTGCCTCCAAGAATGGAAGCATAAAGTTCTTTGTCTGAAATACATTAATCAACAATAATGAACAATAATAGCATGAAATAACCCTACGTTGGTCTGGTTAAAACATGCATATTGAACTTTTAAAAAATTTCCAATTCCATTCTATATCACCGTTGGGCAGAAATAGAATAAAATAATATTCTTTTACATTAATTCTACATCACCGTTGGGCAGAAATAGAATTAACGTAGACAAATTCAAAATTGCTCGTTGATAATCAACATCTTTGCAGCGGAATACTTTTCTCTTTATCAGGGACATTTCTTGATTCTTATATATTCTCTGGAAAAATTGGTCACGATAACGCAAAATTTACCAGAGATTCAAACTTTACATTCACAATTATAACATTGTTATCATCAACGTTGGTCAGAAAATAACAATATCATAATTTAATTCAAACATGTGACTATTCCTCTAATTAAATTTTCCCGTTGGTTCCAATTTAATTAGAAGATAATCAATGTCAACCATGCAGCGGAAAACGTGAAATTCTCTTTCAAAATATCATCATAATAAACTGTTAATCAAGGTTGACTAATAACAATATTATATTCATCTAAACTTTCATCTATTTTTCAAAATTAAATTCTCCCGTTGGTTCGAATTTAATAATGAAAACAATAAGAGTCATAATACGCAGCGGAAACAAATAAATCCATCTCATAATAATTTTTCCAGAAACATATATCATATTCTTCTGTTTTCTGAATAAAATTATCGTTGGATAAATTTTACACAGAAAATTTGGTTCAAATTTCACTAAAATTCGTTCAAATTTGCATTAGAACTGTTTCTGGAAAATAATAATGAAAAGAAAATTCAATTCTCTATGCTTTTCACGATTTTGGCCTGAAGGCCTGTTCGGCCCGCAGGCAGGCGCTGGCTGGCAACCGGCCCATTGCAGCCTTTTGCCTTGCCTAGGCCGAGTGCCCCCGCGCCCAGGCCGCAACCTGGGCCTGGGCCGGGAAAGCACTCCCCCCACGTGCGCCCGCCTGGGCCGAAAACGGCGTGGTCGATCTCGACCGTCTGATTCAATCGGACGGCCAGGAGGATCTCTCGGGCGATCAAAACCCGCTCCCAGCCGGCCACACCTCCAAACCCTAGCACATTTCTCTTCTCCCCCCGGCCGCACTGCTTCTCCGCCTCCTTCTCGCCGCAGCCGCGGCGGCTACGGGCGGTCGCGCGGCGGCCCGCGGATGCGCACCGGTGAGGGGTTCCAGAGAGGACCACGCCGTCCAGCCTCTGTTCTCCACACCTCGCGGCAGCAAGGGCGAACTGGAGCAAGCGGTGACTTCCTCGCCGCCGCCGGAGAAGAAACCGTCGGCCGTGGCAGCGCCGTTCAGGAACCCTTGGTCGGCGAGTGCGTTCCCTTTAGGAGAGCGCACCGCCGTCTAGAGGCCTCTGGGCGGCGCTCTGGACCGTGCCCGAGATGGAGGCCGAAGCCTCCCTCCCTCGCCACCGATGGTTCATGTGGCACGGAGGTGCCATCTCCGGCGTCCGGGATCCAGGAAGGTCACTCTACGCGGCCGGCTTCTTCGTTCATGGGCGAGTTCTTCAGTTAGGGTTAGAGTTTGTTCTTCGATTCGGTTTGTCATTCTTCACCCCGATCCGCGTCGGATCGGCCGTTTCTTTCACATTTCGTTCAAATCCCGATCTGAGATCGGTGGTTTCATTGTTCTATTCGTTCGACATTCTTCTCAATCCTAGAATCGGTGGATTCGTTCTTGTTCTTCCCGATCCGAGAATCGGTTCGTTCATTCAAGTTCTTCCCCGTCTAGATCCACTGTCTAGACCGGCTCCGATACCAATGATAGAAACTAGGATCGCTAGGAGTAGATTTAGTTGGGGTTCTCTTTAAATCAGGTAAGAATCAGGAGGGCAGTTCATCCTAGATGAACTGCAGGAGATGAGCAGAGATAGATTAGGGTTCATACCTTCGAGATCCGGCTGTCCCTGGTTCGTTGACGGAGGCTGCACACGGGCAGCGACGGTTGGTGCACTGCCAGCGGCGGGAAGCGCCACCAGCGTCTCTGCCCCTACACCAACCGTCGCTGCCCGTGTGCAGCCTCCGTCAACGAACCAGGGACAGCCGGATCTCGAAGGTATGAACCCTAATCTATCTCTGCTCATCTCCTGCAGTTCATCTAGGATGAACTGTCCTCCTGATTCTTACCTGATTTAAAGAGAACCCCAACTAAATCTACTCCTAGCGATCCTAGTTTCTATCAAAGCCTATCCGGGATAAGATCCGGGTGGGCACACCAGATACTGACAAACACTTCACGCTCATCGTCAGGTTCAGCCAGCGCCTCTGGTTGGACGGCTTCCACCTAGGCCCCCGCCGAACCCAGGAGGGTTTGGGCAACTTCCACCGACCGGGCATGCGACGGAACCCCCTTCAAGGCGACCAGAGCTCGATCGGTACCAGAAGTGACCATCGTGACAGAATGTCGAGCGCCCAGCGTCGAGGCCGTCTCTCGGCAGATCTGGGCGATGGGGGCGACGACGACGGCGGCGCCGCTGCATCCTGCTGCGCACTACCGGACGATTGTGGATGGATGAGGGGGCCCGTCGGAGCCGCTGAAGGAAGCCTCAGAGTCGGTGAAATGCACACGCCCCCAAGATCCGCCCGGCGAGAAGTCCGCATCCACGCCGAAGGAGGCCGCGCGGAGCATGAGGGAGGCGTGGGCCTTGGCCGCCAATGGGGGGAGCGCGGGGAAATCGGCAGCCTCCATCGCTTCAACCTCGTCCGCCCACGAGCGGCGGGAGCTGGATCTGGATCCGGGATCCATGGACTGACTTACGGGGCGAGGAGACTCCACAGAGGCCCTGCAGCCGGAGGAGGGTGGACGCCGGGCCGGAGTGGCCAGTGGCGTTGTGGGGTTCGGTGGGCGTCGGGGCCAGAATGGCCGCCGACGGGCTGGGCGGAGCCGCTCTCTCCCTCGCCCTCGCGGAGAGCCCTCCTAGATACAGTATTGCATTATAAAGTTGCTTCTATCAAAATATTACTACTGCGCAATGCTTTAAAAGCTTCTGCATATACTGAAACAGTCCCCCCCTGCTAATAAGACAAGAGCAATGATTAATATTAGATTCTACCACCTAAGTTTAATTGTTAAAGGAACGAATTTGTGCAGAGATATTTTTAAAGTAGGTGAAAACCCAGCGAGCTCCTCCGCTCTGATAGAGTAGCGAGTGATTGAATGAGGCAGTTCCAAACACTTCTCTTTATCTATTCTTATGTCTAATAATAGGGTTTACCTTTTTTACAATCTTAACAAAGGGCTTCCATACTCATGAAGAATCTTTTTTATAGGCACTCATCATATTGGGTACTATCATTTGTTTATGTTCTAGGTGAGTCTACAGAAGCAATGCCTACCGGTTGTAGTGGAGGCTTACTACCATGCTGCTTAATAGGGTTACTACAGAATTATATGTAGGTAAAAAATAAAACTTATTTTATATGATTTAGGATATTTTAGTAATACGACAGCACAAAATACATACTTATACCATTTAGTACAGATATAGTTTGTAATAGGCTCTCAAAGAGCAGCCCATGTGTATCAAATTGATGCTTGACATGTTATTATGCTAGTTTCATTGCTTTGATTAATGGTTAGTTCTTTGGTACTTGTAGTTGGGAAAAGACAGACCGCAGCCAATTTTTTGGATATGCTTTCAGTACCAGCATCGCCATAACGTGCATCCGGTAGTGTCGCAGTAAAAAAATGTGGCTTTTCCTGTAGCAGTTAATATGCAGTCATACAAACCAGAATATATAAGCAGATATTAGGTGATTCTAAAACTTATGCTTTTGTTTTCTTTATTCATAATTTGTATTAAAAAAGTGCTCTACAGCCAGCCACTCAGAAGTTTAAAGCAAAACTACTATATTTATTTAGAACATTCACACGCAATTACGTAAAATAAATTGGGATGGACTCAAATAGCAGACATAGTGTTGTACTTAAAACCTTTTTTTACATGAATTCTTTATACATATTGTACTATATTGATGATTGTTAATTGTAAGGTCGTAAACTCTTAATCCAAGGAATGTCGCGGCAAAGCCACGCCTAGTTTTCCTAGCACAACTATGAACACAGCTCATCAGTTTCTCAAAAAAAAATAAAAAAAAATGAACACATCAGCTCATCCGACGGATTTGTCGAGGGAACGGGGAACCAATCCCTAGATCTGGCATACTGGCATACATGATTTAGCAAGGACTAACGCACACAATCCGTGTCATGCACGGACAAAGATTTAGCAACAAACACCAGCGTGTGCAGTATTTTTGGTCTAAATCAGATTTTAGTCCAAGCCGAATAGTAAACAAGTGACAAATTTTGTTTGTTTAGGTAGCAGAACACGGTACAAGAACGGCAAGAGCAGCCAATGCAAATACACGAGCATCGTCTTCTCGGAGAACATCAGAAGATGAATCTTCGACAACATAGAATAGAAGATAAATCTGATCGGGCCGCTGCCATCCTCAAACTGGGTCCAACCCACTCGGACCCGGTTGGTCCCTCCATCCAAACACATGCTAAGGCACTTCTACTGGGAAAGGTACATAAAGCAGCACAACGAACATCATTACGTAAAGGAAACCGCACAAACAAGGAAAATAGTCTTCGCAGCAGTAATCTAGACCTATACCGCTACTGATGCTCTGAACCGAGGTAGCCGTGTAGCATAGTAGCGTTCCAGTTCCAGCAATGAATGGTGACGCACAAACTCCGCTTCAATAGAAGTTTTTTTTTTGAGACGTGGTGCTTTACTGTATGCTGCACAATCAAAATGGGTATAAGATCTCAAATTCGAATAAAAGTACTTCCAGTCAAGAAACTTGCAACAGTTACAGAGTGATTAGTAAAGAAGGTCCTTACTAAGCACTAAATTCAATAATTATGCCAATTGTGTTATCCTTGATCTCTGTCTTCCTCTTGTTAATTAGCATTATTTTAGAAAATTGATTTCAACTGCTCGGACAAATAAAGTTCAGGAGAAGTGTCATGTTCACTATAGAACGTATTGGGGACCACCAAGAAGATTTTGGACCAAGTTACATCGAAAAAATAAAGTGTACAAAAGATCTACCAAAGGCAAAGTGTGGTATTGTCAAACTGTCAAGTACTTAGGGGGTGTTCGTTTCCCACCAAAAATTTTTAGCCCTGTCACATCGGATTTTGCGGCCCTAATTTAGTCTATTAAAAATAGAGTAATTAAAAAACTAATTTGTCAGCCGAAGACTATTTCTCGAGACGAATCTATTAAACTTAATTAGTTCATGATTTGACAATATGGTGCTACAGTAAACATTTGCTAATGACAGATTAATTTACCTTAATAGATTCGTCTTGTTAATTAGCAAATGACGGTGTAATTAGTTTATTTTTAATAGACTAAATTAGTACCGGAACATCCGATGTGACAGGCTAATTTTTTTTTTGCCATGAAACGAACACCCCCTAGCAACTTTAGTTTGTCATTGCAAAACTATAGACTGTTCACGGTGTCATGTCACAGATCATTTTGCAATTGGTAGTGCAATAAGGTTGGCGCAGAACCATAAGAACATGCAGGCGGTACAGAAAAACTAACCAGAATAATGTCACCTGACAGAGTCAGGAGTCAGGACACCATCCTTCTTTTTCTTTTTTTGACAAGGCAGGACGCCATCCTTGAGGAAGATTCTATCACATTGTTCATTGCACTGGGAAGATTACTTGAATCCATAGAGGGGACTGCGACACTTGCATTCTTCAGAGCAGAACAGTGTTCTTCAACTGAAATCTGTTGAACCGCATCAGGGATCTGTCTTTCCTCCTTCATGGCGGAGTATTCGGTCTCAGGTGCCGCAGGTCTCTTGGGTGCAACGTATTTCACCATGGACCCTGTTTCACCCGGATCAACCCTTTGAAGATATAGAACCCTTGGCCTCTTTGGATGGTTCTTAGCTGCATCTTCCCAGCCCATTTTAGCTTCTTCACTGATCTCAGAATCAAGAGCAACTTCTTGGAGGTGTTCGTGACTTCTGATTTCAATGCCAGGCAAGCCACCTAGATCTTCATTGAGAAGCTGTAGTGAAATGAGATTCCTTAGAGCACCTTGTTCAATTGTAGGGAGGGTTGGACTCTGCACAAGGCTTAGGCGTAGCAGTCTTGGGAAATCCCGTCTTTTGATGACAAAGCCTCCGAGGCTGACTTTAACCAGCTTTAGGTACTCCAAGTGGATCAACTTGCGCAGGTTTGACATATCATCAGTCATCAGATTATTAGTCGACGAAAGGCACAACTCAGTTAGACCACACAGTGATGTAGCAAACTGGGTCAGTCCCCTCAGTGCACCATGTAGCTTCAGGGAGCTCAGATAGCCAAACGAATTCTCTAGGGAGTGCAGGATGTTCTCCGAGGAGTTCCTGAGATGTAGTGACAGAGAGCGGACACCAATACTTGTGTCCAATTCATCCTCAACAAACTTCTTGACACCTGTTGAAAGTTCAGACAAGCTCTTACTGTCATCGTCATTGCACCATATCTTAACCTTTCTCAGCTTCTTCATACGAACCATTAACATGGGAAACCCAGGATTGCCGTCTGTCAGGAATCCTGCTACAGTCTGCAAATTACTCTCTTTAGGCAAGATTTTGCCTAGTTCACTCAGCTTCCAGTCCCTCTTCTCAAGCTTGAACCTTCCCAGCAGGTGAGCTAGGTGGGGAAGCTTTAAGATCTCCACTGGCAGTGTGTCTATCCTTGCCTTCCTCATGTCAAGCGTCTCCAAGCTATGCAATTTCTCTGTTTTGCTTGGAAGGCGGCTAATGGTGGCCCCAAGACTAAGATATTTCAGATACCACAGCTTGTGTATGTCATCCATATGATCGTCATTCAAATCCTTGCAATCTTCCAGGTCCAAGACTCGCAGCAGCTCACAATTGGCAATATCTACAACAGTAGTTTCTCCTGCGGTCCCACAGATTGTCAGAGAATGAGCACGTAGTTTCTCATCGCCAGCGCCAGGCCTGCCTCCAGGAGCAGGGCAGGTGCGGCGATAGTTCACGCTCGATACCCTGCTGCTTGAAGTTGCAGGGCATCCATCCATAAAGAGGTGACGGTAACTGCTTCTCTGTGGATCATGAAGAGATGTAATTAACTTAGCAGACATGGACATTTGCAGCATGAACTCGTGCATGATGCCATGAGCTCTGCACGTTTTCACTTTTGCGTTCTTGCTTGGGTCGATTGGCCGAATGATGTTACAGTCAATTAATTCCTCTAAGCTTTTATCTGCAACCACCTCAGCTTTGCATGGATCTGGATCCTGCACGTATCCATGGGCTATCCATCTCCTCATCAGACTACTCCGCCTGATGGGATGGCCATTTGGGAACACACATACATACAGTAAGCAGGTCCTCAGATTGACAGGACGACCAGGCAAGCTTCTGTAGTTATTCAGAAGAACTTGTTGCAGCTTTCTGAAAGTATATTCCTTTGCCATGTGAGAACCAAGATCGCTCCAAAAGTTTTTGCAGTCAGTTTCTGTGAACTCCCTTTTCCTCAGCAAATAATTGGCCACACTAAAAAGGGCGAGTGGGTGGCCGTCGCATTTGTTCACGATTAGTGTTGAACTCTGCTCCAACCCAGGTAAATGTCTCTTCAATACTGCTTCGAGCAGCTCCTTGGAATGCTTCTCATCAAGAGACCTCATATTGTACACATAGCCATTGTTACCATGCTTACTGCACACTTCGGCCAGTGCACGAATTCTTGTAGTCACTATTATTCTACTTCTTGTCTTTTCCGGAAGGGTACATTTTATACAGTCCCACTGATCTTCCTCGATGTCATCAAATACAATGAGGTACCTAGCAGCAGTTCAATTGAATAAAATGAACTGTTAATGCAGTTATCAATCTTTGGAAAGGTGAATTGGATATATTTTATTCAGTGTGGAAATCGAGGAGACTTCGATAATCGATATCTTGTACCACCCTCTGTTCCAAAATCCAAATTATAGTTCGTTTTGGTTTTTTCTAGATACATAATTTTTGCTATGCAACTAGATACAGGATATGTCTAAATAATAAAGTTATGTATCTAGAAAAGCAAAAACGACCTATAAAATTAGAATGGATGTAGCATAAGATTTTGGTTGGGAATAAACATATAGTTCCAGGAATTATCAAGTGTCTTGCAAAAAGAGATTCAGTGTATTATAAATCCAGTACTGTTCAATAAAAATAGTTAAAATCACTTTTTTCTCTTACATGAATAATGGTTACTCCCTCCATATCGTAAAACTTGACGTTTCAGACAACGACACAGTCTCCAAAACAACACTTTGACCACTTGTTTCTTTAAAAATATTTATTGAAAAGTGGTATATGTATATTTTTATGAAAGTATTTTTCAACACAAATTTATTTATATGATTTTTACATCTCTAAACTCAATAATTTAAAAGTTATTTATGATTTATATTTCCAATGTTTGACCTAAACCTTGTCCAAAGCGTCAAGTTTTTCAATACGGAGGGAGTATAATTTACAGCTTCAGAAGAGTAGTCGGAGTGGTGTGTGGAATGTTTAAACTACTCCTGTACCCCTGTAGAGTGGTGTCCTGCCTAATTTGGGCATGTTGTAATTTTACCGCGCTTCAATGCCCTATAAATACTTGGTGGACAGCACAGTAATAGATGATGAATTAATGGTCATTTACTCTAGAATTTATTGTCACTCTGTTCCATTACCTTTGACCCCTTTCGTTCACTCATGTGGGACACCCTCGGCCTTCTCCGCGCTGGAGTATCCTCTAGCGAGGGTGGGATAGTTCCACGAATTATCGAGTGTCTTGCAAAGAGGGATTCAGTATATCATAAATCCAGTACTGTTCAACAAAAATAGTTAAAATCACATTTTTCTCTTACATGAATAAGGGAACTTCAGAAGAGTAGTCGGAGTGGTGTGTGGAATGTCTAAACTACTCCTGTACCCCTATACCCCTGTAGAGTGGTGCCCTGCCTAATTTGGGCATGTTGTAATTTTACTGCGCTTCCATCTATGCCCTGTAAATACTACTCCGTATCGCAAATAGAAGTCGTTTAGGACAGCGATACGGTCTTCAAAGCATAACTTTGACCACTTGTTTCTTTAAAAATATTTATTGTAAAGTGGTGTATATATATTTTTATGAAAGTACTTTTCAAGACAAATTTATCTATATGATTTTTATATCTCTAAAATCAATAATTTAAAAGTTGTTCATGATTTATATTCCCAATGTTTGACCAAATCCTTTTCCAAAACGACTTCTAAATAGGATACGGAGGGAGTACTTGGTGGGCAACACAATAATAGATGATGAATTAATGGTCATTTACTTTAGAATTTATTGTCACTTTGTTCTGTTCCATTTCCTTTGACCCCTTTCGTTCACTCATGTGGGACATCCTCGGCCTCCTCCGCGCTATCCTCTAGCAAGGGTGGGAGGCCCACCGAAGCCCCCACACCATGAATGAGTTGTCATTAATTTGTGTTAACTCAATGACAAGTCTTCAAGGAGTGTATGACGCAACTTCTCCCGCAGCGGGAGTTGTTTCTTTGTCAAACAGGTTATTTTCAAACAACTCCACGAGTGAAGTCCCTACAAATCCAACCTCACAGAGGTTGAGTGCGGGACAGAGCTTCTTCCATTTCCTCTTGCTCTGGTGGCCCCTAGTGTAGCCATGGGTTGATTTGCCCTAGGTCGATGTGTGGAGGTGCGGAGTCGCCATGTCGCCGGGTTACTAGTGCCGAGGTGCGTGGGCGAGAAGCCGCCATGTCACCGGGTTACTAGAGTGCTGAGGCGCGTGGGTGAGAAGCCACCATGTCACCGAAGTAGGGAGGAGGGGGTGGGGGTTGGAGCCGCTGGGGTGCCGAGTTGCTGAGACACCAGAGCGCAAGAGTGCAGTCGTGGAGCCGCCAGTGCATCGGGACGCTAGAGCATGGGGGTGTGCACGCGTCGTGGGGCTAGGTAGACACGCTGGAGCTCAGGGGGCTGAGCGGAAGCGCGAGGTGTTGGCAGCTAAGCAAATAAGGAGAGAAAGGGAGGTCTTTTGGGATAAAATAGAATGACTTAATGGCTCTATTTTGGAAATTCCACCAAGGAACTTTGCCACTTCGTAGCCTCAATTTTGTAACTTTGTTACCAAAGAAGAATGATACGACACTGTTGACACTCAAAAGTGTCATAGGTAAATATTGAGATTAGAAGACATATTCGGCTCATAATATTTTGAGATTGAATTGATCTTTAAATTGAAAGGTCGAATGTTTTAAGTAAGACGAACCTGATCATTTGGGGTGTTCCGACCAGTTGTACTATTTCCGACCAGGTAATGCTGGTCGGAAGTCTTAAGATGGTGATAAGCACCGAATCGGATGCCGATTCAAAGATCCTTCTTTGGTAAGGATAATCGATCTGTTGATTGGTATAATCGGTTTGGACTGATATTTATAAAGCCCATTTAGCCGGTTTAGTCGGTTCAAAGATCAGCGAGATCGGGTTTACCTTGTCTAGTCTGGATTGGACTCTTGGATTCTATGTTTTGATGGAGTTCGAGTAGGAAACTTGGAGATCGTATCTGGAGATGTTTCCTATTGGGATAAGACCAGCCCCCTCTATATATATGAGAGGATCATGGCCGATTGAGGCATCCAACCCTAATCGATCAAAATCAATCTACTATCCCTTTTACCCTTTTCCTCTCTCTATTTTGCTGTTCGGCGTGTCTCCCGGCAAGACTCGACGACGTTCTAGGCGGCCTTGCTGGTCCTAGGGCAACCTCTACGTGCTTCTCCCCGACGGGTCTTCCTGGGAGGAGTTCTGGAGTTATCAACACAGGGGTCTAAAACCCTAAATCGGCTTAAACCGGTCTCTAGATCGATTTTCGTCGGCTTAGCCAGGGTCCCTGCTGTCTCAGGTTGGTCTGCAACCTCTTCGGGCGTTCTAGCCCTGCTGGTGTGTAATTCGGATCACTTCCGACGTCAACAGACACAAATCCAACAATACACACCTATATGTCTTTTGAATGTCTCCTTTAAATTTTTTGCAAAAGTAGCTACCAATTGGATCACAAGTATAGTCTATAAAATTATCAGCCCAACACAAACAGCTTTTATCCTAGGTAGAAATATCATGGAGGAGGCTGTTATTTACATGAAACACTACATGAGCTTCACACGACAAAACAAGATGGTATTATCTTTAAGATGAATTTTGAAAAGGCTTATGACAAAGTAAAATGAGATTTTTATGGCAAACTTGAAGAATGAGGGTTTCTCGGACAAATGGTGTAACTAGATAGATAATTTCATAAAAGGAGGTAATGTTAACATCAAAGTAAATAACTATTTAGGGTGAAACTTTAATAATGAACGGTTTCTCAGACAAATGGTGTAATTGGATAGATAACTTCATAAAAGTAGGTAATGTTAACATCAAAGTAAACTGACCATTTAGGGTCTTACATCCAAAAAAAGGCCTACGACAAGGCGATCTATTGTCTCCTTTACTTTTTTAACATAGTGGCTGACATGTTGGCCTTACTCATTGGCAAAGGAAGAGGGTCAGGTAGAAGGGGTTATTCCACATCTTATACAGGATGGTCTGTCCATCTTACAATATGCGGATGACATAGTGATTTTTATGAGCCATGATTTTGACAAAGCAATACATATGAAGCTGCTACTTTGTGTGTTTGAAACTTTGAACAATTATCTGATTTAAAAATCAACTTTCATAAAAGTGAAATCCTCTGCTTTGGGAAAGCCAAAGAGCATGAAACCGAATACTCCCAACTGTTTGGATGTAATACCGTAAGTCTCCCCTTTCGTTACCTAGGCGTCCCTATGCATGTTAGAAAACTTAATAATATGGATTAGAAGATGGTTGAGGATAGATTTGAGAAGAAACTGAGTGGTTGGAATAGTAAGCTTTTAACAGCGAAAGGCCGATTAGTGCTCATAAATTTGGTATTGTCAAGTTTACCGATGTTCATGATGTTCTTTTTTGAAGTACCTAAGAGGTGCTACGAAAAATAGATTTTTTAGATCAAGGTTTTTCTAGTAAAATAATCTAACACAAGAAAAAGTACAGATTAGTGAAATGAGATACTATTTGTCAACCAAAGTATCAAGAAGGTTTGGGTATACTCCCTCCGTCTCTTTTTAGATGTCACTGGGGAAACATGTTTCTGAGGAAAACGTGTTTCTGAGGGAAACACGGTTTTCTAGTGACATCTATTTTGAGACGGATGGAGTATAGAACATAGAAATACAAAATAAATGCTTGCTGAGTAAATGTTATTTAAGTTGTGCAATGAACAGGGGTTTGGCAAGATCTGATGAGAAACAAATATTTAGAGAGCAAGTCACTTGGAGAAATTTCTAAGAAAGCAAGTGACTCATATTTTTGGAAAGGGCTTTTGAGGGTAAAGGGCCAGTTTCTTAGTCTTGGTTACTTTAGGCTAAAAGATCGTTCTCAAATTAGATTTTTGGAAAATAAATGGCTTGGCAATGAACCTTTAAAGTTAAAGTATCCGGCGTTGTTCAATGTTGTTCGTAGAAAACATGACACTATAGCGAATATTGTTCAGACCATACCGTTAAATGTCTCTTTAGAAGAGCATGAGTGGGCAATAACTTGGAGAATTGGAACAGGATTGTCTCTTCGTTAGCAATATTGAATTTGCTGGAAGGTCAGGACACGTTTATTTGGTCCTTACAGTCATCAGTTCTTTTCTCGATTAGATCAATGTATGCTGCTGCCTTAGTTAGTAATGGGTCAAAGTGTCTCAAGAAATTTGGCGTGCTAAATTACCAACCAAGATCAAAATCTTCATGTGGTATTGGAAAAAAGGTGCTATCTTATTAGCTAAATACAATTTCATCAAAAGAAATTGGAATGGGGATAAGAGAATTGTTAGTTCTGTCATAAATCAGAGTCCATTCAATATCTTTCTTTTTTCAACTATGCATACGCTAATTTCTTGTGGCAAGTTGTGCAGTTACTAGTGTTTAGGATACCGAGACTAATAAGCATGTACGATAGTACTTTTTATCGCTGATGTAATTTGGGAAGGACCAAACAAAACTTGCTATTACTAACTGCAGCAGCGTCTTTACATACTACTCCATATCGCAAATAGAAGTCGTTTAGGACAGCGACACGGTCTTCAAAGCATAACTTTGACCACTTATTTCTTTAAAAATATTTGTTGTAAAGCGGTGTATATATACTTTTATGAAAGTACTTTTCAAGATAAATTTATCTATATGATTTTTATATCTCTAAACTCAATAATTTAAAAGTTATTCATGATTTATATTTCCAATGTTTGACCGAACTCTTTTCCAAAATGAGATACGGAGGGAGTACGTTAGGCAATATATGGCTTATTACGAGAAACCAAATTGTTTTTGACAAATGCAAACCAAAATATTTCTTTGCAGTTCTTTGCGTCAAATGGATAGCTATCTACTATTTAGATTGGTTCTCCATTAGTCTAAACTTGCATGTGTCGTTTTGAGCTTTATTTGCTTGTATGAACTTAGTCGGTGTGTTTGGTTGCTGCAACCCTGTAATAATGGCTTGATTTACATTATGTAGATGAAGCCGGATATTAACTATCCTTTATCTTAAACAAAGGAGAGGAGAAAAAAAAAAGAAGCCATTTTTTACCATGAGATCGAAGAAATAGGAGAACAGGTGAGGAATGATATGGAATGGTGTGTTATCTCATAGTACTATTTTAATAGTTTGTCAGACATTTATCTGGCTCGTTTCTCTCGCGCGCGTTCCTCTTTTGTCCAGCATCTAATTTTTGTTTGCTGAATAAAGAATCTATCTAACGTACGTAATAGTAGGTGTGGCATGAACCACAGTGACTCAGCATTTCATCAGCATAATAAATTCACCAATCTGATAACGGAAAAAAAAATCTGATTCATCTGAAAAAAATAAGAACTAAAATGAGGAATCGTTACCTCTGCTTTGTATTCAGGTAGTTTGTGATATCGTCCTGCAGCTGATGGATATGGCTCCTTGCTGGGCCTCCATCTCCTGGACGAAGCTTCTCCAGTAATGCCGTGAGGAACCCCGTGCTGTTACCCCTGTGCTCAGATGCGCCAACCCATGCTCGGCAAGGGAACTGGCAGACAATATCCGGGCAGTCATACAGTGCCTTCGCGAGAGTGGACTTCCCTGAGCCGCTGAAACCCACGATGGAGATCACGTTCAGGTGCTCGGGCTGGCCCTCCATGTCGCGGATCCGGAGTAGCTCGAGAAGCTCCCGCTTCGGCTTGTCGATGCCCACTGGTTCGACCCTGGTGGTCTCCGACTCCGTGTCTATGGCCGCTGAGGACATCCATGAGGGCTCCCGCGGAGCGGCCAGTTGGCCGCCGTTGACGTTGACGCTGTAGTCGAGTTTTCGTTGATGTGCGGCTTTCAGCCGCTCCTTGAGTTGCTTGACCTCTGTCGCAAACGGAGGGCTGCCGGTCCTGCTCAGGGCGACCGCCTTGAATCGACGACGGAGAAACGATGCTTCCCCATCACCTTCAGCACACCGCATGATCCGATCCAGGCAGTCCTCAATGTCGTGTGCCAGATCCCGCATCTCTTCCATGGATATGCTCTTCACGGCACTCGGATCACCCTTCTCCGACAGCTGGTCCTCCTCAGCTCCGGCGATCATGAGCAGCTCTGTTTTGATGAAATCGATGTCATTCGGGAAGCCCTTCCATAGATAGTACCTCTTCTCTACAAGCTTCATGACCTGCGCCACCACGTTCTTGGTCACCGCGCCCAGCACACCGCCCAGCACAGCGCTCTCCATGGTACGGTACCACGGTAGTAGTAGCCACTATCTCTCCTTCCGTCTCTCCTTCATGACCCGGCAGCACCGCTACTATGAAGGCTTCCGATCTACCGGTTCATCACCGATCGACGCGCTCCTCCACACAACAAAGTCAGACCGGGGGCTACTACCTCTCTATCCGCGAGGAACAGATGCCTTGCTTTGCCTTTCTTTTCTTTTCTTTTCTTTTCTTTCTTTAATAGGGCCTGCCTTTAGATTCCTAGTGGAAGGCAATAAAAACCTGACTCTTCATTTTATATGATGACTATGACTACTGCCTCTGTCCCTTAGGCCAATCTCAATGGAGGTTTTATAGAGTTTCATGAACATTAAATACGTTGATGTGGCACTGTATTAATGAAGAGAGAGATGGTGAGAGTTTTACGGGAGTAGAGATAGTTTTATGGGGATCAAACTCTTGTGCACTGTTTCCAAAATATAGAGGTGTATGAAACTGGCACTGAGGATGAACTTAGAGTCCCAGTCTATGGCATACTCCCTCCGTCCCTAAATGTCTATCTCTAAAAATCTGTGTTTCTGTCACAGACACGCTTGGAGGGAGTAGCGCACACCAGCAGTTCATCAATTATTCCTCTGTCGGCCACTATTGTGAGAATAAAAAAACAAGAAAATAAAGGAGACCGTGGGAGTCTGGGAGGAGCCGAGAGTTGGCAGATGGCAGTTGGCTTGCTGTTGCTGCTTCCCACGAACATGACAAAGTTACAATTATTCGTTTATAGGGGCACTGAGGTCTTTTACCTTGTGTCTTGGATTCTGCGTCTTGGATTCTACGTTCAATTCTAGAACATCTTGTATCATGGGATGGAGGGAGTAGTCCCTTGACTCATGCGGCGTCAGTGTGTATGATTTGCATCGTGATAACGTCATGAATTATTCGATACTGTATCCGAGCCTGAATACATTTTTTGGTTCACAGTATGGAACCGACTGATCATCTATCACCAGCCAATACCATGAAGGAGCTAAAACGTCTAGAAAACATAAATATTGATAACACTAATAAAAAACTTATTTTAGTTATATCAAATTGAATATTTTTCTGTTTGTTTTCAAACACACAGTAATGTGATTATATGATAAATATTATATACTTCCTTTGTTCCAAAAAATAATGACGCTATAGGACATGTGCTAGTCAAACTTTCTCAAATTTAATTAGATTTATAGAAGATATTAGCAACGTTTCTATCACTAAATAAATTTATTACAATAATTATTCAATGGTTCATCTAATGATACTAAGTATGAACAAATATTAATACCTTTTGTATATAATTTGTTAAATTTAAAAATATTTAACTTATCAAGAAGTGAGAATGACACTCTTTATGAGAAGCAGGGATTGTAATAAACAATTACTAATCTATATATTTTTTCCATCCACCTCCACAGCTTTTTTTTCTTCTTTGATCACACTACTATATATTTTAATATGTATTTAGTTAAACCCTTAGTTTTTATGGTGATCGTATAGCGTTGTGAATCTGAATTTGATATTCAAATTTTAATTATTGATCGGTATATAACTTGTTATCGTCAATTTAAGTTGAAATTCTTTTGCTCATTATCTAACTTTTACACTCTTCTTTGGTATGTTTGGAATTCGGATTTTAGGTCGTGCACTGTACTCTTAAATACTATGATGGCATAAATATTTAACTAAAACAGGCACCAGGCCACATAAGATCAGCGGTAGAGCATGAAGCCAAATCTAAATGTGGTTAATTTGCACTAATCTCGTCCACATCTCATGATATGTTTGAATTTACTTACCATGGAATTATATATATGTGTGTGTAGTGATGATACATATATCTATATTGTTAGTATCGTTAGTATGTGAGGTGTTAAGAAATATTTCCATGATTTCAAAAACTTAACATGTATACTTATTACCACTCAAGCATATACTGTACATGTGTACTTGATCTGTATGATGGCACAACATCTATATACATGTGTACTTACCATGAGAATTAATTTGTAGGGAGAGGCTTCATTGAAGTCTCTAATTAGCCTAGTCTCAGTAAGAGTTTCATATATTGTTTCTAAGACAACTAGATATATTAAAAATAGTATAAATAAGTTTTATCCTCATATAACTCATTTCATCGCATGAAAATTTTATAAAAACAATTTAATTTTACAAAAAAAACACAGAAATAGGAAAAAGTTTCTCTATTATTCCGAACGGAGTCTAAATAATAACATGCGCGCTTTTCGACTACTTTATCGAGAATATGACGACGATGCTTTGCCTTGGCTTTCGGCTGCAAGTGGTTTGCCTTTGGGCCCCTTTCCCAAGAATATGGTGCTTTGCCTTTATTTTCTTTCTCTGAACTCGTGCTCATCCACTTGCAGCCTTAAGGGCAAAAAGGGATAGATTCGCGAGGACTGTGAGATAGATTTTTTTTTGAAAAACATGCGAGACTAGCTAGTTCTATCTCTTGTCAAATACTTTCTATTAACTTTCAATAACACTTTACAAATAACTAGCAAAATGACGTATAAAAATAATAAAAAAATAGCACTCTTATTAGCTACCGAGACTAGCTAGTTCTATCTCTTGTCAAATACTTTCTATTAACTTTCAATAACACTTTACAAATAACTAGCAAAATGACGTATAAAAATAATAAAAAAAATAGCACTCTTATTAGCTACCGAGGAGAGAGATCAAATAGCTAGTGACTTTCCAATAGCTAGCGACTCATAAATAGCTAATCTAGTACGATCTTCTAAAAATAAGTCTCTCACAATACTCTTCGCAATAGTATTTATTTATTTTTTATTTATATGTCTTATCTAGCTAGCTATTTGTAAGTTGTCATTGAGAGTCAATAGTATTCTTTTGTCACACCCAATTTTAAGAACAAAATTGAATGCAATAACTCATGTGTGCCCAGAGATCAATCACACACATAAGCCACAAATTAAGAAGTACCATCACATATGTTTATTACATAACGAATATTATTCAAAGTCTTTACATAGCAGCGGATAAATAAAGTATCTCTCGCGGTAGCTCCATCACAGGGAAGATGACTGGTTGACAGCAAGACTAGAACTCTTCAGAGAAGTCATCATTACCATAGCAATCTGTTACCCATCCAGGATTTTATCCAAGTAGAAAGAAATAAACAAGCATAAGTACATCTCGTACTTAACAAGTGTAACATGGGGTTCATGAGGCTCAAATAAGGCTGACACTGGTTAAACTGCAACAGCTTTTAATTGGCAACATTTTAATATTAAAGTGAACATATATGAATGCTTAAACCCAATCCACATGATCATAATAACTGAAACATAGCAATAAGATAATCCACATGAGCAACATAAATAAACAACATATAACAACTAATCTGTGAGTTTTCCGGGCCGCTCGTGTCCGTGAGCACGGCTGATATATCAGTTTTACACTCTGCAGAGGTTGTACACTTTACCCGATGAGTCGTGATATCCAGATGCCCGGGTTAATTACTCCCATAACACTTCCGAGGTGAGCGGGCAGGATACACGCAAAGCCTTTCAAAGGTTCGTCTAACAAGTTAGGGCCGCTAGGTCTTAAGGCAAGGGGATGTAGAGCCCTCCTTCCAGGTGGCACAATAACACGCAGCCTATACACACGTGGACAGAAGCTGCACTATACCCGTCTCGTCAAGCGCCTTATGCGCCCTTTCGGGTAACCTCTAACAAGCTAGAAAAAGTCCTTATACTGAGCTAAAGTCAGAGCCATATAACCCCCATGGTTGCACTGTATGTCCCAGCTTTTGCTGACAGAAGGTCCTAAACCATGTTGCTAAAAAGATCAAGTCTTATGCACCGTTATTAGATCATGTTTGGTTTAAGTAAAGCTCTAGCAAAGAATTCTACCCATATGCATAGCATCCCAAGGTTAACAAGGTAACGGGTCAAATATCTAGGGTAAACTAGATAGGAGATCAAAATTAGACACATGCATATGAATTTAGATGATTCATGGTGAATAGGTCAACAAGGAGAATCCCATGCTATACTTGCCTGATTCTAAGAACTCTGGTTGCTCCTGGTTGTCGAAGAAGGGCTCCTGATCACCAGCGTATGTCTCACCGTCTATACTCGATTACCACATCAACACACAATCATCGGGACAACAATCATGCAAAGCAAACAAGCTATAATTAGAACATTACACCAACAACAGGAAAATAATATAAAAAGTTTGAAAACAGAAACTACGGTCTATCACGATCACATAAACGCGAAGATCACGAAAAACGGAATTATAACGCGAAAGTTATAAGCTAAACAAGTTACAAAACCTTAGTTAGTAGATTAAACCTAACTCAAATTTTAATTACCAAAAACAGTATATATTTTCATACAGATACATAGATCTTTTCAAAACGAATCTAACGCAACTTGAACGGGCTAAAACGGACTAAAAACGTAGAAGATATAAGCATTTAAAACTGGTGGCAAAACTGTAAATAAATCAAACTTGAATTTGAATTTAAATCAATTTAAATCGAAAATTCAGAATTGACTGGACTGCGCCTCAATTTGGAAGAAACGCAGGGGTGTAGACGGAAGATTTCGCAGACACAGAGCACAGTGCATCATGGACCGCGGGTTTAGATCCAAAAAGTTGTAAAGGCTCTTATGCAAAGTTGACACCAAAGGGGTATCGGCTGATGGAGATCGTTGAATCTCAGATGGATGGCTCAGATTAAAACGGAGGGAGGATGGCGGCGCTTTTAAACCGGCGCGGAGGAAGGGGACACTCCACGGCGGCGCCATGGCCGGCAGGCGGCGGCGCTTGCTCGGGGTACGACTACGGTATGGTAGAGACCTCGGGAGTGGGTCCAATCGAAAGAGGAGATCAAGGCGAACTCACCCGAGGTGATGATGGCGTCGGTGAGATCTCTATGACGGCGGATTGCTCGATTTGGCGGCGGCGGCTCTCTAAAAAATGACGGCGAGCGATTAAGGCACCAAACGGAGGGGAAAAAGAAGGGAAAAAGCTCGGCTAGCTTCGGAAGATCAAGAAGGAGCTCTAGGTACCTCTTGCGAGCGTTGGAACTTGCTAAAACGGCGAATTGACGGCGGCGGATTCTTGCAAATCGCGGAGCTCTCGGTGTCCGCTGTTTAGGGCACGCGAACGAAGGATTTTTGCGGGAGGAGACGCGGCGGGTTCCTGGGGGTCTTATTAGGGGGTTGGCTTGGCCAATTAGGCAAGCGAGGACGCGTGGGGAGGATGGAATCGAGCTCGGCTGATGTTCTAGTCGGATACGGGATGGGGAGATCGAGCTGACACGCGGGCCATCGGCGTCAGCGAGAGAGAGAGGGAAGCGCGCGCTGCGGCTGCAGGAAGGGAGATGGGCCACCGAGTTGGGCCGTGCGCGAGAAGGAGAGGGGAGGAAGCAGGCCGATGGGGAGAGGCCTCAGGCCGGCGGTGGGAAAAAGGTGAGGGCGCCGGTGGTCGATTGGGCCGGAAGGAGCGGGCCGGCCGGCTGGCTCGGGCCAAAAGAAAAGAAAGGGAGAGGGAGAAGAAGAAATGGTTTTCCATTTTCAGAAACATGTTTTCAAAAGCAAATTTGAAATCCATTTGAATTCAAACCAGTTTTGAGCAAAAACCAATCATCACAAAATAAAATATGCACCAGCATGTATGCATCAACATGGTCTTTGGCCTAGGGTTTATTTTAGCTTTTGCAAATATTACTTATTATCTAGGTTTTATGCCACACATAAAATGCTTAAATTAAATCATATTGCCTATTTCAAATTGATGCAATTTTTGGGATGTTACAATTCTACCCCCCTTAAAGAATCTCGTCCTTGAGATTCCAGCGATGCTTACTCAAACAACTGCGGGTAAGACTTTCTCAGATCCTCTTCTCTTTCCCAAGTTGCCTCTGCTTCTGAGTACCGATTCCATTGAACCTTGCACATCTTTATTACTCTGCTCCTGGTAACTCTTTTAGCTGTTTCTAAAATCTTTCTCGGATACTCATCATAAGTCAGATCTTCCTTGACTGTGAGCTCTTCCAACGGTATCTGCTCTTCGGGCACTCGCAAGCACTTTTTCAACTGAGAAACATGAAACACATCATGCACACCTGACAAGCTTTCAGGCAACTCTAACTGATATGCCACTTCACCACGTCTTTCAAGAATCTTGAATGGTCCAATATACCCGGGTGCTAGCTTTCCTTTCTTATTGAACCTTTTCACACCTCTCATCGGTGACACTTTCAGGTAGACATAATCACCTACTGCAAAAGACAGATCTCGACGACGGTTGTTTGCATAACTCTTCTGTCGGGACTGAGCGGCTCTCAGGTTATCTCTGACTATTCTGACATGTTCCTCCGCATTCCTCAACACATCAGGTCCAAACACTTGACTTTCACCTGTCTGATCCCAGAACAACGGTGTTCTACATGGTCTCCCATATAAAGCTTCAAACGGTGCCATCTTAAGACTCTCCTGATAGCTGTTGTTGTATGAGAACTCTGCATAACACAGATTCTTGTCCCAACTGGTGCCATACTGCAATGCACAAGCTCTCAACATATCTTCTAAAATCTGATTTGTTCTTTCCGTCTGTTCATCAGTCTGTGGATGATAAACAGTACTGAAGTTCAGCCTTGTACCCAATGATCGATGTATCATCTGCCAAAAGTGAGAGGTGAACTGAGTACCACAATCTGACACAATCTTTCGAGGCACTCCATGCAAACATACAATCCGTTCCATATACAACTCTGCCAATCTAGCTCCCGTGTAGGTAGTTTTGACCGGTATAAAGTGAGCAACTTTGGTCAATCGATCAACTATTACCCATATGGAGTCGTATCCTCTCTGAGTACGAGGCAAACCAACTATAAAGTCCATACCGACTTCTTCCCACTTCCATTCAGGTATCTTCGTCGGTTGCAACAGACCGGCGGGTCTCTGATGTTCTGCTTTTACTCTCTGGCAGGTATCACACAGAGCTACATACTCGGCTACATCTCTTTTCAGTCCATCCCACCAATACTTTTTCTTCAGATCAAGGTACATCTTAGTACTTCCAGGATGAATGGAGTAAGCTGACTCATGCACTTCTCGCAGTATAGTCTCACGTATCTCCTTGATTTCAGGCACACATAACCTCTTCCCATGCCATAACGTACCATCATCATCTAACCGAAAACCTGATGCTTGGCCAAGAACAATATTATCGGCTATCTGCTTCAACTTCTCATCTGCCATCTGACCCTTACGTATCTCTTGCATCAATACCGGTTCAAGTACCAATTCCATTCTGTTGGTCACAATTCCCAGATTTAGATGTGCAAATTCAGCACACAACTCCTCTGGCATAGAAGCAATTCGGATCTCATTGGCATAGCTCTTTCTACTTAAAGCATCTGCTACAACATTAGCCTTACTGGGATGGTAGTGTATTTCCAAATCATAGTCCTTAATCAATTCTAACCATCTGCGTTGTCTCAAGTTCAGATCAGACTGAGTGAAAATGTACTTCAAGCTCTTATGATCGGTATAGATGTCTGTCTTGTGACCCACTAGATAGTGTCTCTAAATTTTCAATGCATGGACAACAGCTGCCAACTCTAGATCATGTGTGGGATAATTCAACTCATGCTTTCTCAACTGCCTCGATGCATATGCTACAATTTTGCCTTCTTGCATAAGAACACAACCCAAACCTTGACGAGATGCATCACAATAAATAGAGAAATCCTTACTTAGATCTGGTAGAATTAACACTAGAGCTGTAGTCAGACGTTTCTTCAACTCCTCAAAGTTAGCCTGACATTTATCGGACCAGACAAACTTAGCATTCTTCTCTAGCAGAGCTGTCATTGGCTTAGCAAGCTTGGAGAATCCTTCAATGAACCTTCTGTAGTAACCAGCCAATCCAAGGAAACTACGAATCTCGGTCACATCTGTTGGTGGCTTCCAGTTCAACACATCTTCAACCTTGCTTGGATCTACTGAGATGCCTCCATTAGAAATAATATGTCCAAGGAAAGAAACTTCCTTCAGCTAAAACTCACACTTGCTGCGCTTGGCATACAACTTGTGCTCTCTGAGTTTCTGTAGTACTAACCTCAGATGTTCAGCATGATCTTCCTTGTTCTTAGAGTATACCAGAATATCATCAATAAACACAACTACGAACTTGTCGAG
The DNA here is from genome assembly GCA_009763385.1 of Coix lacryma-jobi var. lacryma-jobi. NCBI lineage: Eukaryota > Viridiplantae > Streptophyta > Magnoliopsida > Poales > Poaceae > Coix > Coix lacryma-jobi. The sequence continues at coordinate 17,338,090 of CM019831.1, forward strand.
ATATTCCATGAACACCTTGTTCATCAAATACATAAAGTAGGCAGGTGCATTGGTCAATCCAAATGACATGACTGTATACTCATACAACCCATACCTGGTAGTGAAAGCTGTCTTTGGAATATCAGATGCCCGAATCTTCAACTGATGATAACCAGAACGCAGATCAATCTTAGAGAACACACATGCACCTTTAAGTTGATCGAACAGATCATCAATCCTCGGCAACGGGTACTTGTTCTTGATAGTAACTTCATTAAGCGATCTATAGTCAACACACATCCGTTGACCACCATCCTTCTTGTCAACAAAAATAACAGGAGCTCCCCAAGGTGATGAACTAGGACGAATAAACCCTTTTTCTTGTAACTCTCTAATTTGTTTCTTAAGTTCTTCTAATTCAGGTACTCCCATTCTATATGGTCTTTTAGCTATGGGTGCAGTTCCAGGTAAAAGCTCAATAAGAAATTCAATGTCGCGATCAGGTGGCATGCCTGGCAAGTCCTCGGGGAACACATCCGGAAACTCATCCACCACTAGATCTTCCTGGAAAACCTCTTCATTCATCTGGTTCACGGTTGCAGTTGGTGTTGGTTGTAGCACTACCTTCACACTAATTCTGTCTCCCTTAGCTATGGTAACTGTCACAACTTTATCTTGACACTGAATGTCTGTCTTGGTTCTCATCAGCCAATCCATACCCAGTATCAAATCAATACCAGCTGTCCTTAGCACAATTGGGGATACTGAGAAATCTACCCCCCTAGGGACACATCTATAGGCATACACTGAAGCGTAGCTTGCAATCCTCCACCCGGTGAGGTAACCATTATGGGGGTTTTCATGAGACTAACAGGTAGATTATGCATTCTAACAAATGTATGTGATATGAAAGTATGTGATGCACCAGAATCGAAAAGAACTGTAGCGGGGATAGAACTGATGTTGAACGTACCAAGCATGATTTCTGGCGCCTCCTGCACGGTCTCTGCGGACACGTGGTTCACCTTGCCTGAGTTAGGTGATGGATTCGGACGTCCCCTTTGATTGTTGTTCTGGTTCTGCAGAGTCTGCTGGTTCTGCTTCTTAGGACAGTTGTAGGAGAGATGACCAACATCACCACATACAAAGCACTTGTTGGGAGTGTTAGGCGCACTATTCTTCATGGGGGTGTTGACGGGGGTACCTTGGCGTTGAGCTTGGTTGTTAGGCTGCTGCGGAGGTCGTTGATTATTACCCTGCTGCTGGTATGAAGGACGTTGCTGGGCTTGGTTGCGGTTCCACTGGGTAGTCGGTCCCTGGTACCTCTGCTGATTGCCTGGTGCGAAGTTGGAACGAGGGCGGTTGTTACTACCAGAGGACTGACCTTGGAGCTTCCTCTTTCTAGCCTCCATCTCTTTGCGCTTGTTGTCAACCACTATAGCACGGTTGACTAGAGTCTGGTAACTGGCATACTCATTGGACATTAGCTGCAGTGCCAGTCCGTCATTCAGACCCTTGAGGAAGCGACGCTGCTTGTCGGTGTCCTGAGCAATATCGGTAGGGGCATAACGTGACAATTGAGCAAACTTGTCACGGTACTCGGCAACAGTCATGGCTCCTTGGCGTAGAGATCTGAATTCTTCCTGCTTCAACTCAATCAAGCCAGCAGGGATGTGGTACGCTTTGAAGTTGCTCTTGAACTCCTCAAATGTGACAGCTGGGGCATTGTTGGCGCGACCGAACTGAAACGATTCCCACCAATCTAGAGCAGCTCCTTGCAACTGACCAGAAGCGTAAACCACCTTCTCCTGGTCATTGCATTGTGCGATGGTAAGCTGGCGTTCAATAGCACGAAGCCAGTCATCAGCCTCCAGGGGATCAGCAGCATGAGAGAACACTGGCGGGTGACCCTTCAGAAACTCACCCCTCTTGTCCCTCACTTGCATCGGTGGTGCTCCTCCAACTGGCTGATTTTGCATATGCTGCATCATGGTTTGCATAAATTGGGCCTGGATGCCCATCAACTGCTGGATGTCCACTGGGGGTGGTGGTGGTGGTGGGTTAACAGGTGCTCCACGACCACGGCCACGTCCACGTCCACCTCCAATACCACCTCCTCTGGCAGCCATCTGTGTTTCCAAACAAGGATCACGGTTAGCGAACTTTTCAAGAAAAGATCACTTATACGAGAGGAAACAGGAGATCTGAAAATTTCTGGACGAGATCCAGTAACAGCAGTACAGAAAAACAGTCATAACTCGAGTTCCAGAAATCCAAACAGGGCGTGCCATACACGGTTGGAAAGATGACGAAATTATCTACAACTTTTATTTAAGTGACTTTCCCAGATTCTGTCGTTAAATTAGTCGAAAACAGAGAACAAACGAAACTGTCCAGAGTTCAGAACTGCGCAGAAACTCTAACTTGAAACAGCCATATCTCACAAACCGTAACAGCTATTGAGGTGATTCTAGAGGCATTGGTTAGATATAGGAGTCTATTTTCCACCATAAAATTTTCAGCCATGTTTCACGAACAGAACTTGAGATATAACCAAAAGATCACAGGTTGCTCCAGAAAACAGCATAGGACAAGATATAACTAACCCTCTTATTATTCATAAACGTTATGTATAACTATGAGATTTGTAGACATGCCTACAATATCTCAACACTCATTACAAAGAACCAAATCACACATAAGCATAATAATAGTTCAACTCACACACAAAGAAGCACACTAGCACAAAATTTAACTAGACTCGACAAAACGCTTACTACTATCATTTTATTACATAAAGGGGTGACCTATGCCTATTTGTAGAGCGGTTCGCGGAGCCTCTTGTACATAGGGGGTTGGTCGAGCAGTTCCAAGAGCCCATCTATGGTGCTATAGCATCTTTTGAGGTCCTTCCACAGGGATATCACCTCCTTCTCCAAGTCCGCGTTAGACCTTTCTCTGTCGAGGAGAAAGTCTCGTGTGGCCTTCACGGTTGGAGTTGCATGAGGGTCTTCTACCATAGCCTCCCTATTCTCATTGTTCCAATAAGGCAGGTAGCGGTATGCATCATCCCTCATGTCTTCAATGCGACGACCCCGGAATGCTTTGTAGGCTTCAACAACCACGGCTTCCAAGGCTGACGCTAGAGAGGACCGACGAGCCCTGTGGCCAATCACCATATCATGCAGGTATAGGCCACTCTCTGGTTCTCGGACGGCGACAGTCATCCTTGCCTTCCAGTAGGTCCTTTCCAGGGGATGGCTGTACCTCCAGTGGGTGTACTGTACGATGATGTTCATGTCAGGGTAGTAGGCATCAAAAAGTCCCATCAGCCTGTGATGTGAGGGACTCTAGGCAGCTGTGGGCGCTCCGACGAGATACCCGGAGTCCACGTCCCAACCCATCGGAAGCTCTTCATCGTCTTCGATCTTCAGCACTTCTGGGGGCACTGGCGCGGGAGGGACTGGAGCTTGTGGAGCTGGTGCTTGCTGAGCTGGAGCTTGTGGTACGGGTGCTGGTGGTGCTGGCTCCTGGGGCGCTGGTACTGCTGGGGGTGCTTGTACTGGTGGTGCCGGCTCTTGGGGTGCTGGCACTGGCGGTGCCGGCTCTTGTGGTTCCACATCTTGGGGTGCCTGATCTTGCAGTGCTGGCTCTTGCGGTGCTACCTCCTGCTGTTCCAGCTACTGGGGTGCTTGCGGTGCTTGCGGAACGGGGTTGCCTGCCCTCAGGCCTGACCTCATGCGACCACCGACGGTCTTGCGGGCGGTGCGACGAGCCATCTATGGAGTAGACCAAGAGACAGATACAATAGAATCAATATATTTATATAATAGAGCAAGTAAAGAGAAGCATATAATTTTGATAAATTAACAAGGTTAAGATAAATAGCAAGAATGAGAAGCAAAGACCACTAAAACGACCATAAACTAACTAGGCTTGCGTCCTACAGTCAACATAGCTTTGATACCAATTTGTCACACCCAATTTTAAGAACAAAATTGAATGCAATAACTCATGTGTGCCCAGAGATCAATCACACACATAAGCCACAAATTAAGAAGTACCATCACATATGTTTATTACATAACGAATATTATTCAAAGTCTTTACATAGCAGCGGATAAATAAAGTATCTCTCGCGGTAGCTCCATCACAGGGAAGATGACTGGTTGACAACAAGACTAGAACTCTTCAGGAAAGTCATCATTACCATAGCAATCTGTTACCCATCCGGGATTTTTATCCAAGTAGAAAGAAATAAACAAGCATAAGTACATCTCGTACTTAACAAGTGTAACATGGGGTTCATGAGGCTCAAATAAGGCTGACACTCGTTAAACTGCAGTAGCTTTTAATTGGCAACATTTTAACAATAAAGTGAACATATATGAATGCTTAAACCCAATCCACATGATCATAATAACTGAAACATAGCAATAAGTTAATCAACATGAGCAACATAAATAAACAACATATAACAACTAATCTATGAGTTTTCTGGGCCGCTCGTGTCCGTGAGCACGGCTGATATATCAGTTTTACACTCTGCAGAGGTTGTACACTTTACCCGATGAGTCGTGATATCCAGATGCCCGGGTTAATTACTCCCATAACACTTCCGAGGTGAGCGGGCAGGATACACGCAAAGCCTTTCAAAGGTTCGTCTAACAAGTTAGGGCCGCTAGGTCTTAAGGCAAGGGGATGTAGAGCCCTCCTTCCAGGTGGCACAATAACACGCAGCCTATACACACGTGGACAGAAGCCGCACTATACCCGTCTCGTCAAGCGCCTTATGCGCCCTTTCGGGTAACCTCTAACAAGCTAGAAAAAGTCCTTATACTGAGCTAAGGTCAGAGCCATATAACCCCCATGGTTGCACTGTATGTCCCAGCTTTTGCTGACAGAAGGTCCTAAACCATGTTGCTAAAAAGATCAAGTCTTATGCACCGTTATTAGATCATGTTTGGTTTAAGTAAAGCTCTAGCAAAGAATTCTACCCATATGCATAGCATCCCAAGGTTAACAAGGTAACGGGTCAACTATCTAGGGTAAACTAGATAGGAGATCAAAATTAGACACATGCATATGAATTTAGATGATTCATGGTGAATAGGTCAACAAGGAGGATCCCATGCTATACTTGCCTGATTCTGAGAACTCTGGTTGCTCCTGGTTGTCGAAGAAGGGCTCCTGATCACCAGCGTATGTCTCACCGTCTATACTCGATTACCACATCAACACACAATCATCGGGACAACAATCATGCAAAGCAAACAAGCTATAATTAGAACATTACACCAACATCAGGAAAATGATATAAAAAGTTTGAAAACAGAAACTACGGTCTATCACGATCACATAAACGCGAAGATCACGAAAAACAGAATTATAACGCGAAAGTTATGAGCTAAACAAGTTACAAAACCTTAGTTAGTAGATTAAACCTAACTCAAATTTTAATTACCGAAAACAGTATATATTTTCGTACAGATAGATAGATCTTTTCAAAACGAATCTAACGCAACTTGAACGGGCTAAAACGGACTAAAAACGTAGAAGATATAAGCATTTAAAACTGGTGGCAAAACTGTAAATAAATCAAACTTGAATTTGAATTTAAATCAATTTAAATCGAAAATTCAGAATTGACTGGACTGCGCCTCAATTTGGAAGAAACGCAGGGGTGTAGACGGAAGATTTCGCAGACACAGAGCACAGTGCATCATGGACCGCGGATTTAGATCCAAAAAGTTGTAAGGGCTCTTATGCAAACTTGACGCCAAAGGGGTATCGGCTGATGGAGATCGTTGAATCTCAGATGGACGGCTCAGATTAAAACGGAGGGAGGATGGCGGCGCTTTTAAACCGGCGCAGAGGAAGGGGACACTCCACGGCGGCGCCATGGCCGGCAGGCGGCGGCGCTTGCTCGGGTTAGGGCTACGGTACGGTAGAGACCTCGGGAGTGGGTCCAATCGAAAGAGGAGATCAAGGCGAACTCACCCGAGGTGATGATGGCGTCGGCGAGGTCTCTGTGACGGCGGATTGCTCGATTTGGCGGCGGCGGCTCTCTGAAAAATGACGGCGAGCGATTAAGGCACCAAACGGAGGGGAAAAAGAAGGGAAAAAGCTCGGCTAGCTTCGGAAGATCAAGAAGAAGCTCTAGGTACCTCTTGCGAGCGTTGGAACTTGCTGAAACGGCGAATTGACGGCGGCGGATTCTTGCAAATCGCGGAGCTCTCGGTGTCCGCTGTTTAGGGCACTGGAACGAGGGATTTTTGCGGGAGGAGAGGCGACGGGTTCCTGGGGGTCTTATTAGGGGGTTGGCTTGGCCAATTAGGCAAGCGAGGACGCGTGGGGAGGATGGAATCGAGCTCGGCTGATGTTCTAGTCGGATACGGGATGGGGAGATCGAGCTGACACGCGGGCCATCGGCGTCAGCGAGAGAGAGAGGGAAGCGCGCGCTGCGGCTGCAGGAAGGGAGATGGGCTGCCGAGTTGGGCCGTGCGCGAGAAGGAGAGGGGAGGAAGCAGGCCGACGGGGAGAGGCCTCAGGCCGGCGGTGGGAAAAAGGTGAGGGCGCCGGTGGTCGACTGGGCCGGAAGGAGCGGGCTGGCCGGCTGGCTCGGGCCAAAAGAAAAGAAAGGGAGAGGGAGAAGAAGAAATGGTTTTCCATTTTCAGAAACATGTTTTCAAAAGCAAATTTGAAATCCATTTAAATTCAAACCAGTTTTGAGCAAACACCAATCATCACAAAATAAAATATGCACCAGCATGTATGCATCAACATGGTCTTTGGCCTAGGGTTTATTTTAGCTTTTGCAAATATTACTTATTATCTAGGTTTTATGCCACACATAAAATGTTTAAATTAAATCATATTGCCTATTTCAAATTGATGCAATTTTTGGGATGTTACATCTTTGTAGAGACCAAATAGCTAGCGATTTGAACACCATTGCGGACGGCCGTAGCGCTGTGTCCTACAACTCATCCAGCCAATCAATGCAAAATTTATCTCGACTAGCAAAATTCATCCAGCCAATCAATCGGTGTTGGGGACGCTCTAAGTCAAATTCATCAAGGCTAGCATCGTCATATTCTTGAGAAAGTAAATCACTTCTATATGAGGATAAAAGCATCATCATATCAGGGCACTCCCAACCATAAAACCACATGGTTTCTATCTTCATTAGTTATAGTACCACATAAGCCAGAAGATGACGTGACACTCTAATTAAAAAAGGAGAGATAAGAAAATAGTTTCTTAAGCTATGTCTACATGAGAACCGACATACAAAAGATACGATTGGTTGAAGATGGAGAGAGAAAATATTTGATTGGACAAAAAAAATTCTATAGAAATTACCTATTGAAACCATAGTTTCTAAACATATGTCTACATAAATTAAATGTATATAGAGGACTCCCCTCATACTAGTCCGTACTCCCTCCGTCCCTAAATAACTGTCTATAGAAATCCGTGTTTCCCTCAGACACGTTTTCCGGACGACACTTAAAAACGGACGGAGGGAGTACTTGCAAAGAAAGTTATTTTTGATAGCGATGGTCTCCAAATAGGGATGCAAGTGGGTACCCAATGGTGTTTTTTGGGTCAGCCAACTAATTACGATCCAATGCCATTCTAGTTCATTTTTTCATCTTCCTCAAACTACAAAAACGTCATTCTAGTTTATTTGATCAATTTTTTGGGTCGACCCAATGACCCAAAATATTTTGAACTTGCATCCCTATCTCCAAAGCACAATTTAACTACTTATTTCTAGAAAAAATTTATTGAAAAGTGACATGTGTATATTTTTATAAAAGTATTTTTCAGGACAAATTTATTCATATAGTTGTCACATTTTCAAACTCAACAAACTAAAAGTTATTCATGATTTATATTTTTAATGTTTGGCTCGAATCTTGTCTAAGATCTTCCTTTACAAGGGTGTATTCTTACAGTCATATCATATTCTTGGAACGCAGAGCTTTCTCTACTTGTGGGGCCCTGATTTCTAGACTGCATTTCATTATGAGCTCTTAAATCACTCCTATAGAGAATAACACATAGACCCCACCCGTCATACTTATGGGAAGGAAAGCGGAGGCCGCATTGCTGCTCGCCGGAGGGGGATCAGAAGACCATGGTCCGTACTCGGGCCTCCCGCACTGCACAGGAATAAGGTCCCACGCCATGGCTACTCGCCGGATGGAAGAGCCGCACTGCGCAGGAATAGGGTCTGAGGCGGTTATTTGGGTGCTCACTTAAATTTTGGGGCTCTATTAAGGGTCCTGTTAGAGCAAGTTTTTTTTGACATAAGCCCTACGAGGGCTTAAGTAGGAGCCCTTTTAGAGTTATTCTTAGTACCGTTTGCTTGACTCTGGCACTCGTTTTTTAGCGCATGGTACAGGCAAGCTGATTAGCCTAGCATTAGTGCATTCCTAGAGGTGATTACACCTTTTGGTCTTTTTTTCAACCAAAAAACGTACCATGAGGTCACACGAACGTTCATTAGCGGCTGCTACTTTTTTCCATAATCTGATGGACAAAACAATATTTAGCTAATATTATTTTTAAATATACGAATCGCTCTTTTACATAAAAAATTAAATCAATCATTTCAAAAATAATACAAATTTAATACATTAGTGATATTATTTATTAAAACATAAGGTAAAATGTATTTTATTTAATTAGTGCAAACACATGATCGATATGTACTCATGTGGTTCAGTGCGTGATCAGTGATTGTCAATGAGTATAACACCTCGGGTTGAGTTGTCAGAACTAACCGTGGCGTGAGTATATTGTGCAACATGTCTCTTGGTTTATGGGGTGCAGGTGTAGAGCTTGGAGGCGGTGGTTGACGGTGAAGGTAAAGGTCACGTGGTCCGTGCTAATGGACTGGGAACGGTGAAGAGCAGATGCCAGGCTTGGACCGAGAGAGCGGAGAAGTCGGGTGACTAGCTACAGTGGCTAGCACCTGGGAGCATCGACAAGTGCAAATGTATATGATGGAGTGATGACCGTGTTAAGCAAGTCAAGATGGTGGACAGACAAGTCAAGCGGTGGCGCGAAGGACTTGACGGTCGAGCGATCGAGGACGAGGTGACACGTGTTGAGGAGTGGAGATAGCATGGCGAAACGCCTTCTTCAGAGCGGGTTTGGTGGTTGAGCCACAAAAAACCATCGACGGACGATTTTCAAGTTTGAGCCTCAAAACTCGAGTGGATGGTTTTTAGGTTTGAGCCTCAAAACCCAAGTGGTGGTTCCAAGGAACTGTGGGCAACACGTGGCATCATCTCAAGGTTTGCGTCAAGGCGAAGCAAAGGGGGTGAAAGGCGTGTGACCGTCGGATCAACAGATTTTGGAGTTGTACCACAATACCCCTTGGGTTAGGTGGTTCACTCTATTTACCTATGGGCAATTTGGGACTATGTAATAGTCTCGATAAACAAGGGAGCGTTGCCCCTAAATAGCCTCACTTCTTGATGTAGGGGCCTCCTTCTAAAGGGTCCACTGTGATTTTGTATCAGTTCCTGGATCAGTTGCTGATACACACAGAGTAACAAGATTGATATAAAAAATCTATACTTTTATTGCCAACGGAGAAAACATGTTACAAAGTTCATATTATAAGACACAGGCCACATGCCTTTTAGCAATCATCAGAGTCTAACACAGTGATCCTATGACGTCGTGGCTCCATTCCGACAGACAACTTGGAGTGCCGACGTAAACCTTATCTTATGCGCGTTCCTACGTTGTTGTCGTTGCGTAGCTCCTTCTTGTATGGCTCCATCTTCAAATATCCTCCTGTGGTTCCATCCTTGCGAGTGCATCGACAGCTTCATATCCTTGCGAGTGCTCCTGAGGCTTCACTCCTAAAAATATAGTAGCAAAGGGGGTTGAGTACATACGTACTCAATAAGTCCTAATTGGGTGCAGACTACGGGAAAGATAATATTATATGTGAAGGTGGTTATGGTGGAAGGTGAAAGGAGTATAGTTAAGTTATCAATAAATTAAGGGTTGGGCCCTAGGAGAGAATCTACCTTCTCGCTAGTTTCCAGGGATTAAGTTATTACAGTAACATACCAGTTTATTCCAAGTTCTATTTTGAAAACATCTAATCATTGGTGTCCACATTCTCGGAGGTGGCACATATCAAGGACGTGGCTATTCAAATAGGATTGAAGTTATACTACTGCAGCAGTTATCCAAATTTCCCCATACGATGGAATAAACTCGACCATGATCAGTGGCCCTGTTTACCCTAACAAAGCTCATACCCGAGAGGACGCATCCATAAGGTTCGTATAACACTTGCCACGATTCACACAGGGGCCGGAAACAGACCACACATGGTCCAACGCTAGCAAAATAACAATATCAATAGAGGGGGCTCGCACATGGCCTAAACAAGAATTTAACGTGGGAGATCACATAGCAACCACGTCGACCAAGCCATGAGAGATCACATAACAGTCATGTCTTCTCCTGTCAAACTGTTGTCACCCGACCTCCAGGCAAGTATTATACTTCTTCCTATCGGGGTGCAGAACTAGGCCTACCCACATAGGCGTGTGGTTGGACACGTTTCTGTGTATAGATGCGAGAGGCCAATGAATCGGTCCCTATATGACCAAAACAAGTGTCTCCAAATAGGAATCCTCACCAGGCGAACCTATCCAAGAGGTAGTTTCACACCACGTGAAGTACCTCCCACTTGCTCAGTCAGAAAAACAGTTTCATTATCCAGTTCATTTAGCATCATGGTTCATATATCTCATATAGAGTCACATTATCATGTTCACATCACATTTACCACAATAACAGGTGTTCACGAACACGCAAATATATAGGGTTAAGAGTGTGATTAGATTTATTATTTAGACTATGGCTATTACCCTATTAATATTGCTATTATTGTTATTGTTATTACTATTATTATTATTATTATTACTACTACTAATATTATTACTGCTACTGTTATTGTTATTATTTTATGTGAGAGAGTGTATGTATATTCGAGTATTCGTGTACATGTCATAGTGTACACGCTTATTTGAATATACAGTGTCTGTGTGGAATGGCTTAATCTTTGTGGTCGCTTGTCAAGTGGAGGAGTTCAAAGGGACTAAAAAACCTTTATGGTTGTCTCAACAACTAGGATGTAGGCATGCCTTTGTGAGTTGGTTGAACTTGAAGATAAACCGGGTGTTCTTGTGTTCTTAAGTTTGTTACCCCAGGTTTTGAGGTCTAAACCCAGAAACCACTTCATCCATGATTTTTAGGAGAAACCCACCAAATCTTCCAAAGGCAAATAGATGGTATATAGTCCCTATGATGTTGACACATGTCCTTGATGTCCTTGACTGATTGTCCACCAATTGCTCATGATGCTTTGCTTTAACTTGGTCCAACCTTGGCCTTGTGTCTAGTCAACGTTGCCTTCATCACCATCCCGCATTTGTTCTTGCTCATTGTTTTGCCAAGTGCTAACCATCCTTGGTCCATCCTCCCTCGATCCTTGGGTCCAATACTCTACGTTTGGCCTCCACTGCTCTTGGTCCACTAACCCCAACTCCTTGCTTGACCTTCTGCATTTCCATCATCAACCTCAATGCACTCAACACCTGCACATTTACAAATTAAGAGACATGTTGTACAACACACACCAACTTGAAACCTTAGTTCATTAAAGCAAATAACATTAAACAAAAGTTTGATCATCTCGCCTTGGTAGTCACTAATCATCCTATTGACAACCAAACTAAAACTGCACATAAGGAGGCAATAAAAGATGTTTCTTGCAAAAACTAGCTCAGGTCTTGGTTTCCAAACTAGCTTAGGATGGTTTTATATTTTTTTGTCAAAATATAGATTGGACTCCACCATTGCATTTCTCTTATTGAGACAATAAAAAACAAGTATATAACAACCAATTTCTAGTCTAGATGGAAAACAAAATACAATTTCGAGCCCCCTGGCAGAAAACCAGCTTAGGCTAGTTCCAACAAGTTTAGACTGGTTTTACAACTTTCAAAAAAAATTAATTGGACATCAACATTGGATTTCTCTCATTGAGATAATCAAAATGCAAATATTGAATGTCTAATTTGAAGTCTAGATGAGAAAAATCATACTTCTGGGAAGTTTCTCCGTGCAAAAAGCATCATAGACTAGTTTTTGCATAATGCAAACTGGCCCAAGCAGGTTTTCCCTATCAAAGGTAGCTCGTGCGAGTTTTCCTTATCGATGGTTTTTTTCATCCATCAGATTAGGGTTGTATTTTGATGTGGTTTTTGCATGTGATGGATTTTGATCTCCCACTGGATAAGTCCACCCCCACCATGTATATATAAAGGGTCACAACTGATTAAGCTAAGTATCGGATCAAAGATCAAATCAATCTACATTTTATCACTCTTTTGCCATACACTCTCTTCCAACCCTATCATGTTGCTCCTTTCTGTATCAGATGACCAAGAGCGGCACCCTAGGCTTGTTAGCTAACTTAGGGCAACCCCCTGATGGAGTCCCTCCTAGATGAGAGCTTCGCCGATTCATTTGCCATTTTACTAGAGACTAGTTGTTCTTCATTATGTAAGTGTGATAAGTTATCCTTTGCTAGTTTGCTCATAAACTATGTCGTTCTTCACCACATAAATATGTTGGCTATCGTTCCTAGGCATTCCTCAGTGACCCCTAGCATCCAGCTAGGTTGATTTCTAAAACCAGCTAGCTAGGTCTGTTTTGATACCATCATGCTGCCTCGATCCATTTGTGACAACGTGATAGTTCTAGCTTCTTGTGATGTGTGACTGATCTTTGTATCAACACACTTTTTAGAATCACGCCGTCTCGAGCCGTTTGCGATCTAAGTGCTCTAGCTCCTTGTGATGTAGTTAGCTACAGAATAAGTTATATATATAACGAAGCTCCAAACAGGTTTGGATTTGAGACTTGGAGCCATTCACGACGTAGGTACAATTTAGATGGAAATCAGTTTCTAGATACATGTTTTTCCAAAATACATGTAACGTGGTGATATACCCAGTGGTGGAGGAAGGGGGAGCTGAGGGGGGCTTGGCACCCCAACCTTCCCATAAATTCCATAATATACCCCTTAATTAGGTATTTAATTATTTAATTAGCTAGTTAATAATGCTATTTGTACTATGATTTTTGTTTCTACTCTGTATTACCCCGTAATCTCTAAAAGTATTCCCATAACTCCCATAATATACCCTCTTAATTAGGTGCTTAATTATCTAATTAGCTAGTTAATAATGCTATTTGTACTATGATTTTTGTTTCTACTTTGTATTAATCTCTAAAAGTATCTTATATATAAATAAAAATTAGGTTTTCCTAATATTTTCTCCTTATATTTTATTTTTATTAGTCTATTAAACATCATTTTGTTCCATAACACTCTAATTAGCTAATTAATTGAAAAATAAATGCTTTTTATTTATCCTTTTGAATTGGACTGCAATAAGATCTATAATATTTAACATTAGTCTTTCTATTATCTTCCTTATCTCCTACGCTCTGGTTGTTGTTCGTATAAATGGTCATTGCTTTGGTTGTTGTTCGTATAAATGGTCATTAGTCAGTGTACTCAATATTTAAACGCTACACCGTAATATGATTATTTAAATAACTAGTTTACTCGTTTAAGTAACCCTTTTTGTCCGTGTTTACCCGTTTAAGTAACCCTTTTTGTCCGAGGCTAAATGACACGTGGTGGATTGCTTGCCATTTGATGTTTAGGATCTAGTGCTAATTAATTTTGCCCTGATTAACTATTTGTTATTATCGTGATTCTTTTTCTAGGCAAAGAATTATATTGATCAGGTGAAGGTTAAAGGCCCGAGACTAATTAATTTCTCTTTATTTTTATTACATTTTCTATTTTCTCTTGTATCATAACACAAATGTTTGTTTAGGTGCTTTATATATATAGGGTAATTATTTCATACTCATAGGGAGTAGTTACTCCCATATGTATATCTCTTGATTTATGGAGTTTATGACCTGACAAAGTGTATGTAGACAAAGTATATGATCGTACTAGACATTCTAGAGTACCATATATGTTAAGTATGCAAGTATACATAAAGTATATGGTCATACTCATTTTATATACTACTGTAGTGACATTTTAGTAATATAACTCTTTTGAAAAATTTCACGTGAGTAAGATTTAAAATATCTTAAAATAAGTATATAAACATACTCAAACTGATAAATAAGTATATACACATACGCGTTGTGGTTTATTAAAGATGGGAGTAACTACTCCCGGGAGTATAGAAAATTCACCATATATATATATATACACACACTTTTGACATGTTACATTTTGACACACATAATTGTCATCGGTTTATACGACCCCCTATATTGAAATCCTGGCTCTGCCCCTAGATATACCTAACTATATTATAATACAATTCTTCTTTCATCTAAAAAAACAAAGCTTTTTTTGTGATCAGAGGAAGCAGCACAAGATTCGTTTTGTCCCACAATGCTCTGGGATGCCTTTATTCCAACAGTAGTAAAATAAGCGAAAAAAGCTCTTTATGCTGCGTGCACTAGAGCGTGGGTCAAGAAAATCAAGAGGTGGTGACAGCTGGAAATAAATATGATAATAGAAATAGGCCAACGATATTACTAGCTGCGGATCACGCACACCTTGAGTCGCCGGCCTTCACTAGTTCACTCCCAATCATTTTTGTTCCCACGGCATGTAGACAGTGGAAGCATCAATCCATCGTTCTCCTCCTTCCTGTGGCTCCTCAACTTAAAGTGGTGAGCGTCGTTGGCTCCATATCTTCTTCAATCCCCTTCGATTTTGTTCTCTGCCCACAGATGAATCCTGCCCCGCTCCTCCTGATCTTGCTCTATTAGTGGTGTAGTTCTAGATTCAGGGCTTGATTTCAATTCTTTTCTGTTTGTTTATTGCCTTGGTTCCCTTTTTTTGGTGCATCGAAGCAGCTTGGAGTTTTATTGTTGCTTCTGATATATATGGCTGGTTGGGATCAAACTGATTAGTTCTCTTTTTTAAGATATAGTCAAATCCACTGAAAAGCTATATCCCGACATATACACCCAAAGATGTACATAGTACACAGCATTGTTTAGCTTGACACCATTCTCTTATGTATACTCGCCTACTGTAGAGTAGTACTTTGCTGCTAACGGGCATGCATATAGCTTGTTTGCCAACATCACTAATTCACTACACCCCTCATGTGCTCGATTGCCTTTCTTATTTTCGGCTATTCTTAAAATGATTTTGTTCCTACAGGAAAGGAGCAATACCTATATATATGAATTCCCCACGCATTCCAAGAGTACCCTGGACATGAGTGCAATTTGTCTTTTAATTTTTTTCATTGTAGCATCATGTCCCTCCGCCACTGGATCACTTCGGTGAGGTATTGAGTTCTTCCGGCAGTAACCTTCCAATAGCGGTGACATACTATATGATTATGATATTACCCCCTTACATCTACACTTAGCTAATACTGATCCCGGTACTATTTCCACTATATACAGATAGAAAGATGGAAGCTTTGAATAGTGCATCACTAGGTGTCATGGGCTCCCTCCTCAGGAAGCTCCATGAGCTTCTGCATAATTAAGACTGGGCACCTAAGATTGGACAACTCGTAGAGGATGTTGGCAGCATAAGCTCCAAGATGGTGAAGCTATCAGATGTACACGACCCTCCCCTCACTGTGAATTGCTGGATGATTGATGCGCGTGAATTGTCGTTCAGCATGGAGAACTGTTTCGACCAAGCCGACACACTTTCAAAGATTGATTGGATTGATGAGATCTTAGGATTTAAGACTCGCATAGAGGAGGTGATAGAACGATTTGAAAGGTTTAAGCTTGATTACATTCTTAGTCATCCTACAGTGCCCAACACTGTAGTGAACAATCGTCTTGGAACAGTCTATAGAGAACAAAAGCCTACCGTCCCTATTGGCATGGAAAGCCCAACAAATAAGCTTCTTGGATTGTTGGAACCAAAGGGAGATGATGAAAACGAGCTGAGGCTCAAGGTTGTATCCATTCTTGGTGTTGCAGGAATTGGTAAGAGCATGCTTGTCCATGAATTATGGTGGAAATTGAGGGAAGGCATCCAATGCTACGCTTTTGTTCAGGCGGCCAAAAAACCTGATATGAGGATGATTCTTAGAAGCATACTCTTACAGATTCGTCCACACCAGCCGCTCGAAGTTTTCCAGGTGCCAAATCTCATTCATGATATCAGGAAGCATCTCCAGGATAAGAGGTTTTTCTCTTGGCCCAGTTTACTCTCTCTATTGCTTCATACTTAAGTTGATACATTTTAGCTTTTGGGTAAAGTAGCATGTTACCCTTTTTTATAAAGGATGGCAAAAGATTTGCCACAAATATTATATTTAGAAGAAAACAAGTAGTGTTGGCTTAGTTTTTCTAGGAGAAAACCGGCCCAAAAACACCCTACAACTAGATGGTGCACCGTACCACCACCAACTCCACTACAAGAACAGACTCAACTTACTACTCACCACATTGCTAGCCTGGCCGAACTAAAAACCAACAACCAAACCTCTAACATACCAACGCTGCTCACTTGGCCTTGGTCCAGGAACCTATACATGAAACTAACCCCAACTCGATCATGAAAGTCACCTGGAGCTCAATCTACCCACGAGGCACACACTAACAAATCGCATAAAATTGCCTAGGGAAGAAAAACACTGAGCACAACCGACAACTGAAGGTAATCAACATCATGAACTCTAACTCATATAACCTCGCTCGGGGACATGGACTACTTTGTTGTGGTAGAAAAACATCCAATGAATTCACCATTTACTCTTGAACAATTCTAGCTACCACTTTGGTGAACTTATCTTTCTTCTTGCTATCATGTTGCCCCAACTCAGCTAGCACATTAAGAGCCTAATGTTGTGTAAAAATTTGAAATTGATCGACGCCTACCCCGTACCTATGTCAATGGCAAGGATAACTCCCCCCCCAACTTTGTGGCTACAAAATCATGTACCACCTAAAAAGCTCTTTTTCCTTGTTTGCTTTCATTTTTGTCTAATAGCCTATAACTTCTACATTATTGAGGGTTACTAGTTGGGGATCTCAATTCATATGGTGGTAGGGTTTGTGGTGCCTTAGATGACGTGTGACACATCTCATTACAATTTAGCATAGTTTGTGTGTGTGAAATTTTCTCCTTTGTATTCGCTTTTGGCGGAGGTGGGTAATGAGATTCTAACATATAAGGGTATGTTAAGTCCCTCGGAGAGGGGAAGCCGATTGACAGACCCCCTGATAAATCTCACAAGTCACCTCAGAGCTCGGGGGTTATACCTATCAAGTAGGCTCGCGCACACCCTCTGGAAGAAGTCAGAGAGAGCCTGGGCACGCCCGTGGCCACTACTTGGGACTCAGGGGCTCACTAATGCCCTGGGTTGTCGAGCAACGGCCACCTGAGCATGATTCCAACTCAATGCCCACCTAGGCTTATGCTCAGGCGATGAATCGATGTCCTAAGCCACGGGTAGCCAGCTAGGCATCCACTGTCGGGCAGGTATGTAGATTCCACCTCATCTGCCCATTCAACGAGTGGGAAGTTATGTTAGCGACTCCTTCGGTAGGGTCACGTGAACGACATGACACAATAAGATAAGGTGCTTTTTCTTGCTAGCCACATGTCAGCTCCTCTATGTGGTTTTTCTTGCTAGCCAAGAAAGTCTCGAGAAGGTTCACCCAAGGAAGGCCATGTCGTAGCAGGAAACTCCCGACGGTCAAGAGACAGAATGGGGTAGGCCTTGTTGACTCACCCCTATGCGATGAGGCGAGGTCTGTCAATACTCTAGTGCATTAGCAACATGCTCAGGTCTACATGTCCTTATATTAACATCTCTAGACTAGTACCATGTGCTATCGCTTGGTCCTCCACCAAAATAGCGAGCTCCCTGAAGCTATGCCTTTGCTCAACTATGAGGTAGTGCAAGTTCAGTGCCTTCTTGGCTTCCTCGTCTGAGAGTTGTCATTGAGTTATGTAAGATTTCAGTTGGTGCCTCAATAGGAGATACCCAATCCTTATCAGATACTAACACTAACATCTTCATCAACCTTGAGCTTGCATCTATGGATTGGTATGATGAAATTACTTGGCCAACACAACCCATAAATGTGGAGAGGTGAGATTCACATGAAATAGGATCACAACTATATATGCTTTCATTTGAGAACGTGGTAGAACCCAGAAGGACAAGCTAG
The DNA here is from genome assembly GCA_009763385.1 of Coix lacryma-jobi var. lacryma-jobi. Taxonomy (NCBI): domain Eukaryota; kingdom Viridiplantae; phylum Streptophyta; class Magnoliopsida; order Poales; family Poaceae; genus Coix; species Coix lacryma-jobi. Next base: position 17,356,384 of record CM019831.1, read on the forward strand.
CCATCAACAACAAGCATAGGCCTATGTTCCCCCATGAATTAAGCAATGGATGTTGCAAAGGAGACCCTCTTGCAAAAGGTCGTTGGTTTCATCCATTAACGAAGAGCTCCTATATTATTGTAAACATGTTCTTCAACATCATCACTTTCACTATCATAGTGGCAACTGTTTTCATCTTTGCTATTGTAGTTGGCATTCTCCTTTCTCTCTCTCATTGCTAGCCACGCGAACCCTAATATTGTGTGGTGATCATTGGAAGCTACTCAGATGTTGGATGGAAGTTGAATTCGATGTCCTATAGTTCCTTACCCACAAAAAGGGAAGGTATGGTTGATGTCTAGCTAGCACGCTATACCTACTACAAGAGATGACGCCTTCTATGACGATTAAAGGTTTTTCTCTTGTCATAGAAGGCCCATCACTAAGGACCTTCTGTGACAATTTTTATGACAATTTTTGTTCTGTGATAGTTTTTGTGGCAATTATAATTGTCATAGATCACAAATTGTCATAAAAATAGTCTGTAATTGTCACAGAAGGCCCTTAGTGATGGGCCTTCTATGAGAAGAGATTTGTCATAGAAGGCCTAATTTTTTGTAGCTATGAATGGTGCCTTTAACTAAAGCTTTTCCTTTCTCTTTCCTAGCCTCTAGTGTGCCTTGATTATTGCAAAGACAAGAGCATGAGTGCAATGAGTCTCCAGAGCTTCCTTTCATCCACTTTTCATTTTGTTCATGGGGAGCATTCCTTACTAGTTCCTACAAAGTTGCTTCACTAGACACCTTCCTCGCCCTAATGCATTCTATTTGTGGTGTTGTAGAGAGGTGAATGACACTTTGTTGAGTTGATGACCCCCATATGCTCAAGCCATCTTCACATCTGGGCTATAGAACATGGTTGGAGTGATGGTTCATTGGCCAAAGAAGATCTTGGATTAAGTGTGCTAGAACTGAATGGGAATTACCTGAGGTCGTACTTCACCATAGAAACAATTAGAGGCATTATTGCCACCACAATCATCATCTCTCCATGCTCAAATGGCATAAGAGGAGCAAGGGTTGCAGGTGCCGGTGTTGCCAATTCAAAAGTCACTAGGTCAAATTGTGCAGAGTCTAGAACAAACTGGTGGTTTTTTGGGGAAATTTTGGCCAACAACGGGAGGATAAGTCATACTATATGAGACACTATAGAGGTAATGAATTCCAACCGACCTATGTGGACCTGTTGCGTACTTCGCTAGTGGCATAGGCCATGTTCAAGATTGCTTCCAAAGTCATGCATTTTGTCTACATGCATCACTGATGATCCACATCAGTGACATGTTTTGGCTACACACGTCATAGATGACCCACCTCAATGACAGGTTTTGTCTGTACGTGTCATTGATGAATCACATCAGAGACAAAATATAAGATGTGTTCTTTTTACATCGCTGATGAACTTGGCATGCATTGTGTTAGGCAACACGTTAGGAAGTCCATTGAAGATCCAAGAATAATGAGTAAAACAATTCGGAAGGCCAGCACCATCTTTAGAAACAATTGGGTTATGGGATGCCTATCTATAGAGAAAGCTTTTGTTGCTTTCTCAGACTCTTTTAGGAAGCCATGGAGATTTTATGCTTTTGTCCAATCTTCTTGAAAATAAGAGTAACAGTACTTCTCTACTGCCTATCTATTAAGAGGTACCTTATACTTCAATACTTCGTTCAACATGTCAAACATTGAATTCCAATTGTGCAAAACATCTAGTACTAGTCTTGGCTTGCATTTAAATCTCAATATTAGAACAATTGAATTGAAGGTTTGCATTTGAGATGGTATACATATGTTACCCCTTTGGTAATATGTCCCACAGTCTACCAACTGCATTCAGAACCATGATGTTCAACACATGAGGAGCATGTCTCACATGGTAGTGTTCACCTCTAAAAAACATCTCACCACCTGATGGCTCTCTCATATATTTCGTTGCTCTATTATTCACATTCGTATTATCTAGTGTCGCCATACAAAACATTTGATCGACCAAGTTCCATTCCAACAAGCAAGAGGTGATGCCATCTTACATAATATATGAGTTAGGAATGCAACGACAACAAGTAAATAGTTGGTCAACCAAGTTTGTGGCATCTTGTCACAAAACTTCACATTTTTATTTTGGAGATCAAACTCTTCATCAATAAAATGTGTTGTGACACCAAGACATCTCAAGTTTGGTTAGAAGACCAAGATAACCAAAAACTGAGTAAGGACATTCTAGAGGAGGGAAATCCTCATCCTCTGCCTCATCCTATCCTCCTCTTGAGGAGCGAGACACAATGAATCCTCAATTGGTCGGGGACACTAGTCTGGTCGCTTATGGCCTGTATGCTTTCATCGCCAGCTTACTTGGTTCCGCTAGAGAAGGCTTCAACTTCTTCTGGAATGGTTGCCCACTCAGCAAACTGCCACGCCTGTTCGACTACTATGTGGCCCATTCTTACCTAGCAGGCTAGCAGGTGAGCCTTAGAGATGAACCCTATGAATCCCTAAAAGACAAATCATTTCCATGTCATGAAGAGGCACTCTACAATCTTAGGAACAATGAATACATACTAGAAAACAACGAAGGATACTCACCTAACTTGGAGGCTTTGCAAGACCAAAGGGTGCTAGGTGCCCAAAGGTCTTCAGGTTGACACCTTGGGACATAAGCTTGCCTACTTGGTTTTGTACCTTGTGCTCTAGTTTCTTGTCACTGGTTTCCTCGGTCTGGTGCTAAAGATTTGTTTACTCATACATTGGGTGGACACTCTGCTTGGTGAGTTACAGAGGCAGACCGACCTATAGGAGAGCTTGGGCGGCCACTCTAGGTCATCTCCGGTGAGCACCACTACTATCCCTCAGTTCTCCAGCTAGCGACAACGTTCCTTGGGTTCATCTGAAGCTCACGCCACCTCCATGAGGTTGAAGAAGAATAGAAGATGGCTGGGCAGGCATCTGCTGGGGCGCTAGGCTATCTGGCTGACACCGAAGGCCCATTTCTGGTTCTAGACCCACTACTAGAGAACAGGCCTTTGGACGATTTGCAAAATCAGCATTAGCCACGGAAAAATTTGCGTCCGGGACTAGAAAGTCCTTTAGCCCCGGTTGGTAACACCAACCGGGGCTAAAGCTCCCCAGCCCAACGGCTCAATTGTCAGAGGGGCCTTTAGTCCCGGTTGGTGTTACCAACCGGGGCTAAAGACCGGCCTTTAGCCCCGGGCCGTAACACCAACCGGGACTAAAGGTTTTGCCCCGGTTGGTGTATGCAGCCGGGGCTAAATGTTGGCATCTTTAGCCCCGGGCCGTAACACCAACCGGGACTATAGGTTTTGCCCCGGTTGGTGTATGCAGCCGGGGCTAAATGTTGGCATCTTTAGCCCCGGTTGGTAACACCAACCGGGACTAAAAGGTTTTGTTCCGGTTGGTGTACCCAGCCGGGGCTAAATGCCAACATTTAGCCCCGGCTGGGAATAAGGACCGGGGCTAAATGTCCCTCCCTATATTTGAAATGTTCTTCTACCTCCAGCCGTGCCCGAGCTCCTGTCTTCATTTTTCTTCATTCAGTCACTGCTTGCTCTTGCTTGCTTGTTTGCTCTCTTCTCCTCCGGTGATTTTTGTTTGTTAACACATCTCCGGCGATTGATTTATTTCATCACATCTACACCGCCATCGACTCGTTGAAAGGTTACTAGCTTAAGTTATTCATTTTTGTAGCTATTTTGAGTTCATTGACTTGATAGTTCAAATTATTAATCTAAAAACAAAATATGACCGTTTAATTAGTTTATTTTAGTCTTTTAGAGAAATGTGACCGGTTTAGAAAAACAAAATATATAATACTTTAGTTTAGAAAATGTGACCGGTTTAATTAGTTTTTTTTGAAATAGAGATCATTTAAATCATTTGTTTACACAAAAATTAGAAATATATAATACTTTAGTTTAGAAAATGTGACAGTTTAATTAGTTTTTTTTTGAGAAATAGAGATCATTTAAATCATTTGTTTACAGAAATTAGAAATATATAATAATTTAGTTTACAAAATGTGACCGTTTTAATTAGTATATTTTATTATTTTGGAGAAATAGAGATCAGTTAAATTAGTTGTTTACAGAAATTAGAAATATATAATACTTTAGTTTACAAAATGTGACCGCTTTAATTAGTATATTTTATTATTTTGGAGAAATAGAGATCAGTTAAATTAGTTGTTTACAGAAATTAGAAATATATAATACTTTAGTTTACAAAATGCAGAAGGATGCCTGCTTGGTATGTTGTTTTCGAGGGCACCAAGCCAGGTATTTACACCAGCTGGGCCGAGTGCAGTCAGTATGTCCTCAAAGTTAAGGGAGCTGTGCATAAAAAGTACAAGTCTTTTGAGGAAGCTTCTGCAGCTCTAGATGCTTTTAACTCAAGAATCAACTCAATTCCTACTGCACCTACCCCTACCTTACCTTCCTATCCGGTTGGAGTGGCAGACAGTACATCTTGTTGGACTGTGATGTGGGAAAAATGTGCAGGTGTTGTTAGTTGCTTTGGTTGTGGCCAAGTGGATTAGGTTGCACTGTTATCTTGATGTAATAATTAATTAATTAGACAAGTTCAACTGCTACTACTTTTATGCCACCAGTGATTCTTACTAAATTTCATGTCAGACATTTTATAATTTCATTTGTTTATAAGAATGAGAGATCGATATAATTATGTGATATGTCATATAATGCAGACGATGACACGTCACTGGATGTACAATGTCGATCGTCGCTCAAAAGAGTTCATTGATGGCGTGCATTATTTTTTAAGAGTGGCCGAGGCAAACAAGCGGAATGGTTTTATGTGCTGCCCATGTGCCCTTTGTAATAATTCGAAGGAATATTCTAGCTCAAGGAGTCTTCACTCACACTTGTTCAAGTCGGGTTTCATGCCAAACTATAGTTGTTGGACGAAGCATGGAGAAACTGGGGTTATGATGGAAGAAGGTGAAGAAGAACAATTGGACCCTGACGATGACATTATTGCTCAATACGGTGACTTTGGTGATACTGCAATGGGGGAAGGTGAAGAAGAGGCAAGTGCAGAAGACACACTCGCTGAAGATGATGCTCTTGGTGATGTCATTCGTGATGCACAAGGAGATTGCGAAAGTGAAAAGGAGAAGGCTAAGTTTGACTGTATGCTAGAGGATCACAGGAAATTACTATACCCGTCTGCTGCGGATGGACAAAAAAAGTTGGGTACAACACTTGAGTTGCTACAATGGAAGGCACAAAATGGTGTATCTGACAAGGCATTTGGACAATTATTGAAGATTATAAAACAAAAGATGCTTCCAAAGCCTAACGAATTACCCGGCACTACGTACGAAGCAAAACAAGTGGTCTGTCCTTTGGGTTTAGAAATCCAGAAGATACATGCATGTCCTAATGACTGCATCCTGTACCGTGGCAAGGAATACGAGAATTTGGATGAATGCCCTGTATGTAACGCGTCACGATATAAGATCAGGCGAGATGACCCTGGCGATGTTGAGGGTGAAGAACGTCCCCGGAAGAAAATCCCTGCCAAGGTTATGTGGTACGCTCCTATAATACCACGCCTGAAACGTCTGTTCAGAAACAAGGACCATTCAAAGTTGGTGCGATGGCACAAAGAAGACCGTAAGGTAGACAACATGTTGAGACACCCTGCAGATGGGTCCCAGTGGAGAGCAATAGACAGAGAATTCCCAGAATTTGCAAAAGATGCTAGAAACTTAAGGTTTGGTTTAAGTACGGACGGGATGAATCCTTTTGGGGAACAGAGCAGTAGTCATAGCACGTGGCCTGTTACTCTATGTATGTACAACCTTCCTCCGTGGTTATGCTTGAAGCGAAAGTTCATTATGATGCCAGTGCTCATCCAAGGCCCGAGGCAGCCTGGCAACGATATCGATGTCTACCTGAGGCCATTAGTTGAGGAACTCCTACTTTTATGGAGTAAATCAGGTGTACGTGTGTGGGATGATTACAAACAGGAACACTTTGACCTGCGAGCATTGTTGTTCGTAACAATCAATGATTGGCCTGCTCTAAGTAATCTTTCAGGACAGTCAAACAAGGGATATAATGCATGCACACATTGTTTTGATGACATGGATAGTGTATATTTGAAAAAATGTAGAAAGGTAGTGTATCTTGGGCATCGTCGATTTCTTTCGATGAATCACCAGGTTAGAAAGAAAGGCAAGCATTTTAAAGGTGAGACAGACCACCGGAGCAAGCCTCGCAACAGAACTGGGGAAGATGTACTTGAGATGATCAAGGATGTGAAAGTAGTCTTTGGAAAGGGGACGGGCAGTGAACCTGTTCCGAAAGACGCTACGGGACACGCACCCATGTGGAAGAAGAAGTCAATATTTTGGGAGCTACCCTATTGGCATGTACTAGAGGTCCGCCACGCGATCGACGTGATGCACCTGACAAAGAATCTTTGTGTCAACCTTCTAGGATTCATGGGTGTGTATGGGAAGTCTAAGGATACACTTGAAGCACGACAAGAGTTGCAGCGCATGAAAGAACGAGACAACCTACATCCAGAGAAGACAGATGATGGACGCCATTACTTAAGACCTGCTAGCTACACTCTTAGCAATGAAGAGAAGGAAATCATGTTTGAATGCCTAAACAGCATCAAGGTCCCATCTGGATTCTCCTCCAATATAAAGGGAATAATAAATATGCAAGAGAAGAAATTCCTAAACTTAAAGTCGCATGACTGCCACGTGCTTATGACGCAATTGCTTCCGGTTGCTTTAAGAGGAATTCTACCTCCACATGTACGTCTTGCCACTGTGAAGCTCTGTGCATTCCTCAATGCAATTTCTCAGAAGGCAATTAATCCACTAGAACTGGCTACTCTACAGAATGATGTGGTTCAATGTCTTGTGAGCTTTGAGTTGGTGTTTCCTCCATCCTTCTTTAATATCATGACACACCTCCTAGTTCACCTGGTCAAGGAGATTCATATTCTCGGTCCTGTGTTCCTACACAACATGTTCCCCTTTGAGAGGTTCATGGGAGTACTGAAAAAATATGTTCGCCAACGTGCTCGGCCAGAAGGAAGCATCGCCAAGGGCTACGGGACAGAGGAGGTCATTGAGTTCTGTGTTGACTTCATTCCTGACCTTGACCCGATTGGTGTTCCTGAATCGCGGCACGAGGGGAGGCTATGTGGAAAGGAGACACTAGGGAAGAAAACATATATCGGTACGGGGAATGATTATTTCAATAAAGCGCACTACACAGTTCTTCAAAACTCAACCGTGGTGGATCCATATATCGATGTACACAAGGAGTTCCTACGATCCCAATTTCCAGAGAAGAATGAAGTTTGGATAACACGTGAGCACATGAATACTTTTAGCACTTGGTTGCGAAAGGAATGTCTGGGTAATAACAATATTGATGAGCAACTATATTTGTTGGCTAGGCAACCGTCATGGCACATCCTCACGTACAAAGGGTATGAGATCAATGGAAACACATTTTACACCATGGCCCAAGATCAAAGGAGCACGAACCAAAACAGTGGTGTTCGCGTAGATGCCACAGACCCATCTGGGAAGAGGCAAACATATTATGGCCGCATAGAGGAGATTTGGGAACTAGACTACGCACCTGATTTTAAAGTCCCTTTGTTTCGATGCCAATGGGTCAAGGCGACCGGAGCCGGAGTAACAGTTGACAAGGAGTATGGAATGACAACAGTGGATCTCAACAATATTGGATACAAAGGTGAACCATTCGTCCTTGCTGCTGATGTGACTCAAGTGTTCTACGTGAAAGACATGTCTACAAAACCCAAGAGAGGGAAAAATGATGATAAATCAACCAAAGAGCCCAAACGCCACATAGTTCTTTCAGGAAAAAGAAACATCGTGGGAATTGAGGACAAGTCAGACATGTCAGAAGATTATGAAAGGGATGACCGAATACCGCCCTTCAGTGTTACCAAAGACCCAAGCATCCTGCTAAATGCTGAGGAGACTCCATGGTTACGACATGATCATGACCAAGGAACATACGTCAAGAAAAAGATCACCAGTGTACCCGCTTGATATATATATAGTGATGTTTTAACTAATATTATATATTACAGCTAATAATGATTATGCATAGTCATGGTTCGTTGATGTCGTTGTCGAAATGACTTGATTTATTTTTGGCAAGCATATGAGCCCAACTTGATGCCCCACAAGTGGTGTTAGATTTTTCTGATCATTATTTTAATTATTACATTTTTTCTATGTCGAATGAGATAAAAGTTGGTAAAAGTTTGGCTCCATTCTAGGATTATTTTGTTGGTAGGCCCAATTGAACCTATAATTATTGGGTGCAAGTGTGCGGTAATTCAGTTAAACCGGAAAAAGTAGCAAACCATCTCCGAAAAAACATAAACTTATTGGTTGCCTCACCCGTGCCAACTTATTTGGACAATAAAAGATAAACAACCCAAAATTTAACGTTCATATAATACAAAAAATATTTTCCTATCGAGCACCAGTTGTTTCAGATATTTAAATTTAACATTTTATTTTTGCATTAACAAAATATAAATTTTTCTTTACATTTATATTTGTTATTATAAGAAAAGAAAAGAATTTATGTTACAAAATTTTCTACTATACAATAAGATAAAAGGAAACACAAATGTTATTTTTAAGTAATTTTATGCCAAATATTGAATTTACTATGCAAATAACAAGTATTACAACATATTAATATACCCAAAACCTAATTCAAAACCCAAAACACAGAAAACCCAAAAATAAAGGCGGGAGAAGACCCTTTAGTCCCGGGCCGTAGCACCACCCGAGACTAAAGGTACCTTTAGTCCCGGGCCGTAACACCACCCGGGACTAAAAGTCCCCCCTTTAGTCCCGGGTGGGCTTACGCCCCGGGACTAAAGGTGTTAGTCCCGGGCCGTAACACCACCCGGGACTAAAAGTCCCCCCCTTTAGTCCCGGGTGGGCTTACGCCCCGGGACTAAAGGTGTTTTAGTCTCGGGCGGTGCCACGGCCCGGGACTAAAGCCTCCCCGCCTATATAGGGCACAGTGCCCTCCTTCCTCAGATCGACGTCAGACGCCCGAGCCGCCGCCTCCCACGCCGCCGCCTCCTCCCTCCGTCGTCCTCCTCGAGCTCTCTCGCCGACGTCCGCCTCCCCGTCGTCCTCTCCCGCGCCGCCCTCCTCCCTCCGTCGATCTTCGGCCCTCGCCGCGTCTCCTCTCGCGCGGGCGCGCCGCCGCGCGCCTCGTCCTCGCCGTTCGCCGCGCGCCGCTGCCGTCCTCGCCGTGGTGCTCGCCGGCGCCGTCGTCCTCGTCGTGGTGCTCGCCGTTCGCCGCGCGCCGTCGTCCTCGCCGTGGTGGTGCTCGCCGGTGTGTGCGTGTGTTGTGTGTGCGTGTGCTCGCCGGCCGGTCTGCTCGCCGTGGTGGTGCTCGCCGGCCGGTCTGCTCGCCGTGTGTGTGCAGTGTATAGAAAAAGAATAAGAAAAAGAAAAAGAAAAAAGAATGAATCATGTGTTCCTTTGGACATTTATATATGTTCATAGAAAAATGAATATATATTTATAGAAAATATGTATAGAAAATGTTTTTACCCTAACAAAATAGTATGTTTACACATGTAGTCCGTCGCCGCCATCCTCACCGCGTCGTCATCCTCGCCGCGACGTCATCCTCACCGCGACGTCATCCTCGCCGCTGTCGGTCGTACGTCGTCCTCACCGCGACGTCATCCTCGCCGCCGTCCGTCGTCGTCCTCTCGTCAACGGTGTGTCCTATGTGATAGATGGAGGAGGAATAATGACTTAGATATATTTTGGTTCACTTAGATATATTTACATATATATGTTGATGGAAAAATCACTTAGATATATATTTTTTTTGTTCACTTAGATATGATATGTAAACATTTACTTAAATCGGTCATGTATATGTTTATGGAATAATCACTTACATATGTTTATGTCCATAGTATTATTTTTATGAATATGGTCTTTATGAATATACGTTATTTTTAATGTTGTCAAAACCTAGACCCGAAACCCTAAACCCCAAACCCGAAACCCCAAACACTAAACCCCGACCCCAAACCCTGAACCCCAAACCCCTAACCCTAAACCCCAAACCCGAAACCACAAACACTAAACCCGAAACCCTAAACCCTAAACCCCAAACCCCAAACACTAAACCCCAAACCCCTAAACCTAAACCCCAAACCCGAAACCCCAAACACTAAGCCCGAAACCCTAAACCCCAAACCCTAAACCCCAAACACTAAACCCCGACCCTAAACCCTGAACCCCAAACCCCTAACCCTAAACCCCAAACCCGAAACCACAAACACTAAACCCGAAACCCTAAACCCCAAACCCCAAACACTAAACCCCAAACCCCTAAACCTGAACCCCAAACCCGAAACCCCAAACACTAAGCCCGAAACCCTAAACACCAAACCCGAAACCCCAAACACTAAGCCCGAAACCCTAAACCCCAAACCCGAAACCCCAAACACTAAACCCCAAACCCCTAAACCCTGAACCCCAAACCCCTAACCCTAAACCCGAAACCACAAACACTAAACCCGAAACCCTAAACCCCAAACCCCAAACACTAAACCCCTAACCCCTAAACCTAAACCCCAAACCCTAAACCCTAAACCCTAAACCCCAAACCCTAAACCCCTAACACTAAACCCTAAACCCTAAACCCCAAACCCTAAACCCGAAACCCCTAACCCTAAACCCTAAACCCCAAACCCTAAACACTAAACCTCAAACCCAAAACCCCTAACACTAAACCCTAAACACCAAACCCCTAACCCTAATCCCCAAACCCAAAACACTAAACCCTAAACCCCAAACCGTAAACCCTAAACCCGAAACCCAAAACCCGAAACTCTATGCACGTTAGTTGCAAAAATATGGTGTTTATTATCCTCCATGTCATTCGCAGAAATGGCCGACCCAGTTGACAACATGGAGGAGGAAATGTACGAATTAATCAACAGCGGCGCTAATCAAAATTTAGCAGGTGATGATAACAATAATCAAGAAGTAGATGACGGCAGTCAATACTTTGCCGATTATGAAGAAATAATGCAAGAAAATACTGGCGAGGTATATACCTACAATAATCTCTATGTGCACATGAAATTCTAAATTATTTATAAATGTATTTATAATCTACTGTTCCTACATATGTAGCCCTCCGGATCGACAACGACTACCGGGAAGAGTAGGACCGTACGAGGTCCGAAGAAGCCGTTGGAGGGCCGGTACATTATCTCAGAATTCAACGAGGAAACAGGCCAAGTACTTGGAGAACATGCACAGAGATTTGTTGCCCACTGTGGGTGCCTTGTAAGGGATAAGATCCCGATAAGTGCTCGTGAATGGAAGAAAAAGGCAAGTGCTCCTGATATAAGTTTTGTCTCTGATCTTGATAAGGAACTGGTTTGGCAAGAGGTCCTTGCACATTTCACACTTGAAACAGAAGATATAAATTTGAAGGCCAGAGTTCGGGACTGGGCTATGAAGAAAATGGCAACACTATTCCAGGGCTGGAAGAAGAACTTATACAACAAATTTATCAAGAAGGACCAAACTCCGGATTTCAACACTAAGGCCTACGTCAAGTTGAGGCCATTTTGGGATGAGTTTGTAGAATTCAAGAAATCAGAAGAGAGTGAGGCACGGATCAGAAGGAACCAGCAGAATGCCCGACAAAAACAATACCACCATCACTTGGGATCAGGTGGCTATAAGAGTGCCATTCCTAAATGGGAAAGAATGGAACGAGAGTTGCAAGCCAAGGGCATTGAACCAGAATCGATAAACTGGCCTGAGCGCGCCAAGTATTGGTTTTTTGGTCATGGAGGAAGCCTGGACCAACAAACAGGAAGGGTACACTATGGCGAAAAACTCCAAAGAGCAGCAGAAAGATTTGTTTATGCTAGAGAAATGGCTGCCAGTGGCAGGTGGCAGCCGAACAGAGACAAGGACGAGCTGACATACGCCCTGGAGAATCTTGAACATGGTGGGAGAACCAGAGGCTATGGGGAGCTGTCATGGGTACATGCCTTCCCTCAGGACAAAGAGACCTATAGAAGCCGCGCGAGAAAGAAGGAGGAGGAGGCACAGCGCATGCGCCGGTTAGAAGAAATGGTTATTCAGTCACAGGCCGCGGCTCTTGAAGCAGTTGAGCGAGAAAAAGCACTTGAAGGCAGAATGAACGAGGAAATAAAAAGGCAAGTGCAGTTAGCAATGCAAAGGCAATCTGCATCAGAGCCGGGAGTCAACATCAGCCCCCCTGAGCAAATGAAAAGCAGTTGCGCTTCCACAGAGGTCCCAGACGCAGCACTGCGCTTTCCTGTGGACGACATCACCGAGCCTCTCACGACATGTGAACTGCACATTCCACAGGGGAATACCACAGTCATGGTGGCTATAGGTGTTGTATCTCCTATCGATCCTACGAAGACACCAAGAAGTCATGGAGCAATAATACCTCCTGGATATGCTAGCGTCTCGGTGGACAGGGTGGTAAAAGGTTACGAGAATGTCGAACTTGACATTAAAGGAGGTGATGGCGAGAATACATTAGGAGAAGCGGAGAAGACATTCATATGTTGGCGCAAGCGCTATATCATAATTCCTGGCGTATCACCTCCTCCTCCTCAACAACCTATCCCTAGGTGTGTATGAAATTAGTGAATGAAACTTAATAGTATTGGTGAGCTAATAGTATAAATGGATACTCATACCATGTTGTTTTCGCAGCAGGACATCCCCCAACCTAAGTCCAATTCTACATTCACCACATGATCACAGTGTTGCGGACGATGATGATCAAGATCAAATACGACGGGATCCATCACCGCCACCGGCCCCATCTCCTCCACGACGGGATCCAACACCGCCACCGGCCCCATCTCCCCCACGGCGTGATCCAACGCCGCCACCGGCCCCATCTCCTCCACGACGAGATCCAACACCGCCACCGACCCAACCATCTCCTCCAAAGCGGGCTCCGACACCGCCACCTGCCCCATCTCCACGGCGGGTTCCAACACCTCCACCGCCAACAAAGAAGAGGCCTGTCACACAAACAAAGGCGTCAGCCCCACCACCTCCGAAGAAGAAAGCACCTGTGAGAAAACCAGCTCCCAAGATGACAAAACTTGCATATGACATGACCGAGGAGGAGACTGACGCTGCAGTGCAAAAAGACTGTAACAAGTTCTTCGAAGCTGCCATTGCTAGTGGTCGAGCAAAGCGAAACCCGGAGAAGCCGTACCTTTTTGTTCGTCCTGAAAAACTAAGGCAAACTATGGACGCTCACCAAAAAAAGGTACGTGCTGCCCGTAAGGCTTCGCCAAAATCAGACTATGATCGCACACTTAGCAAATCACTTGAGGAGGCCAAGAAGGCAAAGAAGAGAGCAGGAAAGGGTGTCCCACAGCTCGGGGAACAAGAGAAGCAATCAGTGCCAGATCTAGTTGTTGATAATGAATACGGTACAAACATGGAAATCATACAACGAGCATATGGAGATGTTGATCCTGCGCAACTGCTCGCATTTTTCGAGGAAACTGGTTTGAATGTGGAAAACATACTCGGAGAAGCAGGCATCAAAAGTGCTCCAGAAGTTGATAAATGGCAGAGGGCATATGTATATGGCCAAAGTCTATACAACCCAGCGGCCCTGAGGGATCTTGGTACACAGATGCACTTGCTAAATCAGTGGTACCTTACGGCGTGTGGCAGAAAAGCTGATGACTACATTTGCGTCAGAATTAGAGACCATGATTACTTCCGTGGTGATGACATCATATATGTTCAGTTTAATGAGTTACATCAGCTCTGCCACATGGACGCTCTCGACAAATCTCTCGTCAGCTGCTTTTGCCTGTAAGTGATTGTTTCCTTTAATAATCTCACTTTAGCTTATGTATATGTATAAGTAATTATCCTCACACTGCTAGCAAGTGTTTGTAAACATGTGCAGAAACATGATGAGACAACTAAGGCATAAAAATGACAAGGAGATTGGTTTCATCGATCCATATATCATCTTCAAGCACCCAAGCAATACTCACTCGGATGCATGGAAAACTCAAACAGAGAGTAATTTGCGGAGGTTCTTGGTAAACCAAAGGGACAAAAGATATATACTATTCCCCTACAACTTTAGGTGAGTTTTGTTATCATATGCACATTTTATTATAGGTTGACATAAAGATATATATATGTGTTGACTATATAAACATAAATGCAGTTTTCACTGGATTCTAATGGTGATCGATCTCCACGAGAGTCGTTTGCTAATCTATGACTCTCTGAGAAAACCACAAGAAGATTACCAAGATATGATTAATATTATCCGAGGGTAATGTGATATTTAAATATTGATTCTTGCTATAGCTCTTTAACTCTGCAATAGTTAATTAACGTTCCAATTATTGTGAAGGGTTTGGACTTGGTTTGTTCAGAAACACCGTCCGGATCTGAAAGCGCAACTTCCTGATCCTCTACTCCTAAATGTAAGTTGTAGAGTACCTCCCCGCCTCTTTACCTTAATTAGCATCACTCAGCAGACGCACGCTCAACCGAGAGTACTCTTTTTACATATTGTACAGTGGGTTCTACGGCAGTCACCGGGAAACAATTTATGTGGGTACTATGTTTGCGAGTTTCTGACGGTGTATGAAAAAAGAACTCCTTTACAGAGTCAGCAAGTACGTAACATGTAAATAAATTTATTTTATTTTTTGTTGCTATTACATAAATATTATGTATGTTAATACTTTCTTTTTATTTTAATCCAAATTGAAGGAGACATGGTTGAAGAACCAGGTGATGGATAAGGTCCGCCTCAAAGCAATTCAAGAGACCATCGCGGGCTTCCTTAATGACCATGTCCTTAAGTCTGGCACCGAGTATTGGTTTAATAAAGACGAACCAATGAAGCCAAACCAAGATGAACACTTGTATGACCTCTAAGTTAGGAACGGTATTATATTTGTGTGTAAATATCAAGTTAAGCATGCATGATGGATAATGTTGTATATTTTATGTACATATGTGTGTATAGCTAGCTCTATAATATATATATATATATATGTATAGTTTCATATTTCATTTGTGTGTAATTGTAAATTTTATGTGTTTATATATATTTATTAGCAGCGAAGAATAATACGTGTATTTGAAACTGGCCTAATATAATAGAATATATTAGCAGCGAAGAATACGTATTAGAAAACCTAATGTAATTGTAAAACCAAAAACAATAACCAATTGAAAAGAACAGAAAAAGAAAAAAGAAAAAAGCAGATGGACCTTTAGCCCCGGTTGGTAACACCAACCGGGACTAAAGAGGCCAGCAACGGTTTGCCCGGCTGGAGGCCCCTTTAGTCCCGGTTGGTAACACCAACCGGGACTAAAGGGGCCTCCAGCCGGGCCACCGTGGCTGGCCTCTTTAGTCCCGGTTGGTGTTACCAACCGGGGCTAAAGGTCCCTCCATTAGCCCCGGGCCATGGAACCGGGGCTAAAGGTCGGGGCTTTAGTCCCGATTCCTTAGCCCCGGCGCCATGTCCGGGGCTAAAGGCCAAAATGGCCCGGGGCAATAGGCCTGTTCTGTACTAGTGACCATTTTGGCCCTTAGGGCTAGGCGAAGGGGGCACGAGCGCATGACACCCAGTTCGCATCGCATGCTCGCTCGAGCGAACGGTGGTGCTCCAACTCGTGGCGGCGCAGTGCTCCAGGTCGTGGTTGTGCGACAGGTCGTGCTCCCTCCTCCCCAATAGTCTGCTCCTTCTTGCCTCCCTTACGCGCTGGTAGGGCACCAGATAGAAAGCAGTGGCAAGAACTGGCGGCTCGGCGCTCTAGGTCGCAGCAGACCGCGCCTGTGCTCCCTCCTCCCTGCCTCCCCTACACCAGCGGCCAACAGCCAGCGAGCAGAGGCGGGAAGCCCGGTGCCAACGGCAGCGAGCCATTGGGCATGTGGGGTTTGGGCCGAACTACGTAAGACAACAAGCCAGCAGCAGATTGGTGGGGGAGGAGATGAAGCCATTGGTGGAACTGATGATGCTGGAGTTGGCGATGCGTCTAGCACGACGAGGAGGTCGGCAGCTCCAACTCCATATTGTACCAGAAGCGGTATAAGAAATTAGGTACTGCCAATCACTATCCATTGGAAATTGTTTGTCAATTAAGTAGATAGAGATTGATCTCTGATTAGTGAAATCAATTGAATTGCTAATTGGTTTTGTAGATATAAAAAGCTAGAATTGAATTGAATTGAATTGTTAGATAGAAATTAGGTGAACTAAAATGGCTGAATTAAGCACCAGTATACATAATTAGACCGGTGAAGTTTTATATCTGTACATAACAATCTGCCCTAGCTCATATTTGTGGGCGGGCCCGCCACTGATGAGTTGGATTCTCCATCCAGTAATGATGGTGGAGATCACTCTTTGATTTAACTCCTCCAGATGGACAAGTAGCACTCCGACTCCAGCATGCCCCCCATGGGCCGGCAACTATATAACCAACTAGGCCTGTTATGAATTTACTTTCTTGAAAAAATGTGTTATTACCTCGCAAAAACACACACACACACACACACACAAATGTGTTATTATTTTTATTTTACTTTCTTCCTGTTATGAATTTGAGTTTGACATGTACAAAATTTGTCAGGTACTTGATTATAATTGATGATATTTGGGCCATATCATTTTGGGATGTTGTTAGTCGTGCTTTTCCAGATGGTCATTGCTGCAGCAGGTTAATAACAACAACAGCAGTTGAGGACGTTGCCCTAGCATGTTGCAGTTATGACCCGGAGAATATTTTCAAGATGAAACCTCTTAGTGATAATCATTCTAAGGACATATTTATCAGTACAGTTTTTGGCTCTGGAAAGGGATGTCCAAAACAATTCTATGATGTTTCACATGAGATTACAAGAAAATGTGGTGGTTTACCCCTAGCCATTACCTGCATAGCTACTCTTGTGGCAAGCCTGCCAGGAACACTACAACAATGGGAATATGTACAACACTTTCTCTACCACAATTTGAGGACAAACTCCACGTCTGAGGAAGTCCTTAAACATGTACTGGAACTATGCTTCAGTAGTCTGCCTGAATTTCTGAAGACGTGTCTGCTATATCTTAGTGTGTATCCTGAGAACTACGTAATTATGAAGGAAGATTTGGCGAAGCAATGAATGGACAGCTGAAGGTTTTATATGTACAACTGATGGAAGGGACGATATAGAAGTTGCCCAGAGCTATTTTGATGAACTCGTCAGTTTGGGCCTGATCCAACGAATAGATATTAACTCTAAGAAGAAGGGACGACGATTGTCCTACACCGTGCACCCCGTGGTATTCGATTTTATTACATGCAAGTCCAGAGAACACAACTTCATCACTATCATAGATTATTCTCAATCAGTAATACAGCTATCTAACAAGATCCGTAGATTATCCCTCCACTTTGGCAGTGCAACATATGCAACTACACCAGCGAGTGTTGGGTTGTCGCAAGTTCGATCGCTTGCATTTATGGGACTCTTGAACTGCATGCCATCACTTGAAGAGTTTAAGCTCGTCCGTGTTGTAATCCTTCATTTCAGTGGCGACGATGGAAGCGTGAGTTTTCCACTAGCGAGAATCCGAGGACTTCTTTTGTTAAGATATTTGCAGGTCAAATGCGACATCACTGTTGAATTGCCAGATCAGATTGAATGTCTAAAACACTTGGAAACATTGGATATAAACGCAAGAGTAGCATCTTTTACATCGGGTCTTCTCCATGTCCCAAGCTTGTTGGATGTCCGCTTTGGGGGGAAGACAGCAAGTCCCACTACTACTCTTAGTCCTGTTGTTTCAGGGGCGGTGATCTCCTTGGATGACTCATCAAACAGCTCATCCTTTATTCCCATCTTCCTTCGGAGGCTCGAGTTGGTGTCTCCCACATGCATCTTTTCAAGGCTCCCTGAGTGGATTCGGCAGCTCCGTAAACTCTGTACTTTGCAAATTGAGGTCAGAGAATTGTCGAGAAACGACATTTCAGTCCTCACAGAGTTACCCGCCCTCAGTGCTCTGTCTTTATACGTTCGGACACCGATTGCAAGAGATATATTCTTCAGCAAAATGGAGTTCCCAGCTCTGGAGTACTTTAAATTTGTGGGTAGTGCATTGTTGCTGGGCTTTGAGGAGGAAGCAATGCCCAATCTTCGGAGGCTCAAGATAGGCTTCAACGCCGAAAGAGGGTGGAATTGCAGCTGTATGCTCCCCGGCATCCAGAACCTGTTAAACCTCGAGGAGGTTGTTGCAAAAATTGGGGCAGAACCTGGTGCTGAGGAATCTGACCTGAGAGCTGCAGAGTCTGCGTTCATGGACACCTTTAGAATGCATCCATGTCATCCAAAGTTGAAGATGAAAAGGGTGGGTCGAGTTGTCCAAGAATATGATTCTTCAGAGAAGCAGAATTGGGGAAAACAACAGAAAGAAGCTTCAGAGCTAGATGAAGTCCAATGTGAGACAGAAAAAGGAGAACCATTTGTTAAACGGGACAAAATTCCAGTGGAAATGCCCAATGACAATACGAAAAAACGATGGTAAGGTCTTTATTCATACTATAATTCTAGACAAGTCCAGGAACCTTGTATTTTATTATACTATAGTCCATCAACCCACACTCTCACCGACTATATATATAATCTTAAAAGACATAAGGATTAGATGTTACCCCCTCCATTTCAAATTATAAGATATTTTAGTTTCCTAGATACATAGCTTTAGTTATGCACCTAGATATACACTATGTCTAAATACATAGTCAAAACAATGTATTTACTAAAGCCAAAATGTTTTATAATTTATAACGGAGAGAGAGAGTACTGTTCAATATCCACGACAAATAAATATATATATATTAATTTGCATGTTTTTTCTTTGTTCATTATTTAACACAACAGCCATATACATGCTCTGTAATCTCTATCCAGTTATGATAACTTATCAATTACTAATCTATATGGTTTTTTTATCTATGTCTATATTTTTTTTCATTTGCATAGCACCGCTGGGCATCTTCAATGTTTACTTAGTTCAAGCTTTAGCTCAAATTATGGTGGTTGATGTTGTAGCCCAATCCAGATTTTGAATTTTACATTTTTATTCAATTATTAGTTGCTACATATTTTGGTCCATAAGTTAAGTTAAAACTCTTGTGCTTAATTGTATTTTGTATTAGCCCACCTTTTATATTTTTATTAAAAATAAGCATTTTAGATCATAAACTGCATTCTAAAATACTGCAATGGCATAAACGGAACGGTTGTTTAAACTTGCACCATGTTGCTTAAGATCGGTGGTAGAACTTAATTTGAGAACTAGAGAATAAATTTATTATGGGAATAGTTTTTATGATTGCTGAAACTTAATAGATATTGATTATATTGCTGATGCATGCACTGCATGCACACTTGAATTATTTTTCATAATGACAAGTGTGGGTAATTTATATACAAATTTAGGGGGTTATTTTGAGTTATTTTTTATAATGACAAGTGTGGATAATTTATATACAAATTTAGTGGTTATTTGAATTGTCTTTCGTGTAATGGCAAAGGTGGGTAATTTATATGCAAAAATAGGGGGGTTACTTTAGCTTTTTTGCATAATAGCAGAGGCGGGTAATATAACTTTTTTATAAATTACAATAGATCCAATGACTATTATCGGATATGATGATTAGAGTCTACCAAATTAAAGGTCAGATGTTTCTGATTATTGTGAGAAACGTGCGTCTAGGGTGAGAGTTAAAATGATGCCTTCGTTAGGACCTCTAATTAGTAATAGTAAGATAGTACTTAAAATGACATGCTTCTTGTCATATGCTTTAATTAGTTCCTATGTCACACGTCTTCTATTTTTTATCCTCTATCTACATTTTTAACGAAATATTGATGTGTTAATGTGAACAGGCTCCCCCAAATCTTCGACAAATTGATTCACACCTCAAGGCAACATTCAAAAAAGGGGCAAAATTCAGGTAATTCTTCGAATATTAAGATGTTTGTTGAATAAAGGACACATTTTTAGATGAATTCCCCTAACGCACTATGCCATGCCAGGATACTAGTAGTCAATAAATATATGAAGATGTTGGTGGATAGATTACTAGTCTCCCTGATTTTTTATGTCGTCCCCCCCCCCCCCCCCCCCATCCCCTAAAAAATAAAAATAAAAGTCTTGCTGTTTTTTTAGCTCAACTATGGTCAGTCTTACATCCCTAAAATGCGCATTTTTAGCTGAACTAACTATTCTCTTTCCAATGCTCAATGTCAATCAAATAACACGTGTGACAGAGATTGGTTTCTCTTTGCTGGTTATGTTTAAGGTTAGTACGAGTTTAGGTATACAGTGGCACCATGATATTACACGAGTATTGATCAATTCATTAATATGTTCACAGTATAAGCAGAGGCCTTTGCATTATGTGATAAAAGTAATTAAACTTATTATGCATGCACGGTTCAGAAGTTCGCTTCTAACATTATAAAAGTCATCCTTCAAGATCTCATCAAACCCTATAGGTTGAACAAAACCCACAAAACAAAATATACAAGCGGTGAGCCTCCGATCACAAGATGCAGACTGAAAGAAAGAATGAAAAGGTCCCTTCTTTCTACTGTATCCCTTACCTTACTGCTTATATGCTGCCTTACATGGACCCATGGATGGAGCAAGATTTGATCTAATCCTATAGCTTGGGCCAATGTGCATTGGAAAGATTATCCATGGAATCGGAGATTAAGGAGGGAGTCAGGAATCAGAGGGGCTGAGCAGATTGGAGCATGCATGGGGACTATGAATTGGGGGGGGGGGGGGGGGGGGGGGCAACAATTGGATTGAGGTTATGCAGCTGATCGAGTAGTACGTTAGGATTTGGGGCTAGCTTGTAGTGTGCGGTGATGCATGGCAGCGGGAGGAGCAGAGCATGGGGTATGAATTGGCAATTGGATTGAGTTATGCAGCTGATCGAGTAGTACGTTAGGATTTGCTAGCTTGTAGTGTGCGGTGATGCATGGCAGCGGGAGGAGCAGAGAATTTTTGTTATGCCGTGTCCTGCGCAGTAGAATATAAGTACTCCACAATTGCTCCCAAAGGCCGGTTGAAGCAAACGCTGCGCAACATCGTGACAGCGTTTACATTCACTGAGTCCGGCAACAATCCTCGAGAGCAAGCTTAAAGGTGTCCTGAAGCAATGTACAAACACACACGAGAATTTTTACAATGGTTACCAAAAAAATAGACGGCTTACGAGGAGCGATCCAACGGTTAAAAAGGCACAGGCACCAAGAGGAACCACTTAGAGAGGCACCAAAAGGAACTAATTGTATATTAAATGGTGTGACCGTATACACCAGGCATGTACCAAAATTGGTGGGATCGTCACCTAAAAAAATATTCAAATTATTCTATTTTTGTAATTTTTTAATGTAATTAAGGGTATAATAGTAAATTTATAATTGGCTACGGACGCCGACGGCAGCTCCATGCAGTTGTAGGAGAGATAGAGCGCGGCGGAGTCCGGCAACGGCACGACGGCGGGCACCAGGAACCCCGTCAGGAAGAAGATGTGCTGCGCGTACAGCGTGGTCATCCGCCCCGCCAGCACGCTGTGCGCCACCGCCGCAGGCTCCTCCCCGCACAGCCGGTGTTGTTCACGTACAGGCTCCCCGCCACCGCCAGTGCCCGGGACCTCGCCCGAGATGCCGTTGTGGCTCACGTCCACCACGGCCCACTCCAAGGACGCGCAGGAACGCTAGGTCGGCTGGGTCGCGGGTAGCGGCGGTGGTGATTGGGGTGGAGGATTGCGCCCGTCAGTTGGTGCCCCGCGAGCGAGAGCAGGCGGAGGCGGCGGAGCCCCGCGCGCGAGGCCCGATGGGATGGGACCGGACACGCGGCCCAGGTAGAGGACCAGGTCTTCGTCAGACCCGGGGAGTCGGCGAGGTCCGTGCCGAGGGTGAGCACGGACACGCGGAGGACGGTTGTGGTTGTGGCGGCGGAGGAGGGGGAAGGCGGAGTCTGAGGTGTCGTCGCCATCGCCGTTGTCGTCGTCAAGCGCGCAGACAACGCCGGCTTACGCGCAGGGGCTCCGCGTGTCGTCCCAGGTGTCGAAGAAGCGGGAGCCCGGCTGGTCGCACAGGCTGGCCCGGAGGTCCCGCAGCGCCGTCGCGTCGTGATCGTGCAGCGTGGCCAGCTGCTGCGCCGGTGCCCGAGAGGCGAGGAAGAGTAGCAGGATGAGGGGTGGCAGAGGCAGAAGTAGCACCATGTGCGTGGCCTCGGCCGACGTGAAAGGAAGAGGACAAACGGACTTGGGTGTGGCCGTGTGGAGGAGTGGAACGGCAAGGTGAGGTCGATCGAGAGAGAAGAGGAGCCAGCAGCCAACCAACCGGCCAGTCTTCAAGTGGAGTGAGTGGGAGTGAGAGATATAACGACTTGTGCGGGATTGAGATTGGTGTGTGGGAGGGGTGACTGGAGGATAGGGAGACACAACTACCATACTACCCTTTATCTCATAAAAATAATTAAAGCTAATAATATGCTCAGAAACCAAGAGGAACTAAGAAGTACCCCCAACCACCGTAAAAGAGCTCTAACAATATAGCATACTAGTCTTTTCCCGTTTCCCTCGTGTACAAATAAACATTGTGCAATATTCTCTCAGAGCGTTTTCATAGAACACTCGGTGGACTATTAGGCACTAGAGAGCTTCGCAGATTCTGATAGCGTGTTGGTTATCTATTGCTGACCTACAATTCTTAAAATCTGTGCTTCTCCAGTTGTTTCTTTGTTTAGTATAGAGTTAACTCACTTTCTGCGATTTGGCAAATCCTTCCATTACTGTCGTTGATGCAACTTTTATATTCATCTTGGCACCTTTTCACATCATGACCAAAAATAGCCCACATTGGTCATCATGATATTGTCCCACAACGGTAATAACATTTTTCGTCTTGATTTGACACATTACTATTATTGTTGAGTTCAAAGTCTTCAAAACAAAAATGGAGTTTGAAGAGTTGAAAATCCATTGTGAAACACTTGTGGTATTGGTTAAAGTAATTGTTGTGAAAGCAGTACCCAGTGGGCAACAGGTAAAAACTCACTGGATTTTGTTCACCCAAACCCATACACACAAACATAAAATCCACCTGCTAAAAAACTCATGATCCATCATGGGTTTTATTTTCTGTCCAAACCCCATTCGGTCGGGCCGGGTACCCATTGGGTTACCCATGAACTCAATAGGACCTCATTTTTACATGCACAACTATATTTCAATTTTTGTCTTTTTTCTCTTATAAAAACTATTATATTGAATGATTATATTTTTTGTAAGATTTAGAATGATGGTGATTTAATATGATAAAATTAATTAAAATAAATAGTTTATAAACACTTTTTATACTCTAGTTAAATATTTTAGAGTTATGAACGGGTTTAAAAAAACCATAGGTTTAAGGTTTGGGTACTACGCTCCCAAACCCAGACCCACAAACTCGTTGGGTTTGACTTTTTGATCATTAACAAACCCATGGGTAGAAAATTTGACTCATACCCTTACTCTAATAGGGTAAAAATCCATCGGATTTCGGTATCCATTGCCATCTTTATTCCTAGCTCTATAGACATCTTATGAGACACAGTTGGCAAAAAATCATGAGATACAAGCCTTACATTTTGTGTATAAATCTAAAACTTATATTCCATGACACTAAATAAAAACAGGCGGGGCGAGAGCGACACAGGCGGCGGCGCCGTCGCCCCGTCCCGGGCTCCTCCCCCGTGCCCCTCCCGTTCTGGTCGCTGCCCGAGCTCGGCGCCGGGATTCCGGTGGAGGGCAAGGACGGCAGCGGCCGGACGTCCTCTCTTTCTCCAGTCCCCATCGTTCTCTCCTTTGGCACCGGTGACGCAGGGCGGCGGCGGGGTCAATCCGGCTCCTCCGTGCCGGATCTGGCATCCCACGGTTGGGGCGCTCCGAGGATCGGCCGGGGGGAGGAACGGCGGCGGACCAAGCCCGGACCGGGACCCTGGGGTGCGCCATTCGTCCAGCGGTTCTGCCAGGTGGCGGCCGATCTGGGCCCCCAGCTCGGTGGGGTCCGATCTGGCTCGACGTGGCTCGGCGAAGCGGACGGCGGCACCGTTCATCGGCGGTCGGCGACCCGCATCGGTGAAAGGGTCTGGCGGCGGCAGGCACATCTGGGTATCTCAGGCCTGGATCCGCCGGCTGGCCCCGTGCTGCCCCCTTCTCGGTGCGGGTGGGCTCCGGCGATGCGGATGCGGCGGGGGCTGGCGGGCTCGGGTCGGCGGACACTTTCCCCAGCAGCGGCCAGGGGGTCAATTTGGACTCCTGAGCACCGGATGGGGATGACGGTGTTGGCACCGGCCATCTACAAGCCGTCCAACCCGCCCTCCCACGAGGTCGAGGCCGGATCAATCCTGCACAAGGCACTCGGCTCGAGACATCGCTCCCAGGCAGCCCGCATATCGACTCCGACATCCACATCAAAGGACACTGTCGCCCCTGCTTTTCTGCTGCCTCGCTGCATTTGGTGAAGACTCTGCCGACCATTCTGGCATCTCGTCGTTTGTAGGTTTGGCTTGGATGTGGCTTGCAGGATTTGAATACGGGTGGAAAACCCTGCCCCTGGAGGTGCTGAGCCGGCAGCGATGACACAATCGACGTCATATCCCCCTTGGAGGCGTCGCTGTAATTTCCTCTTCCTTTCGTTGATGATGGCGCCTGCGGACGTCATTTACCTTCTTGAAGGCATCAACATAAGCACACCTGCTCCTAGCCATACTTGCACTGCGGCATTTGGGACCCAGTTGCGGCGTCGAGAGCAAGCCAAGGACGTCCTCTCGTTGATCAAATAGAGGGTCGAAGCATCTATCGTTTGCTGTAATGTCCTGGTCTATGTATAAGACTATGGCTTTCTCTCTTTTTGTTTTTTCTGACGCTTTTTGTAATAATTGGTTGTACATCCCTGGATGTAGAGGCCGGATTTGATTATCCTTTATCGAAAAAAAATAGGAAGGTACGTAGTAAGAACCATACTGCGCTTCATTGAGCTAAAATTTATCATGACACATCTCAGTATGTGTGCTAAGGGTAGTAAAGAACAAGGTGCTATGACGCTATGAGCTATGTATGAGTGTGATACATGACTGGTTTGTTTCATGTTGTATTTCAAGCTGTGTCTTATGTTTGTTGAGCCGTAATATTTGTACTTAACAAACATTTATTCTCCCCCTTCTGCACTGCTACGGTGGTTTTGTGTATATAATGGCTTGGCAAATCTAGATATAATAATATCATGAGAAACGTCTTACTTACCAATGCATGGAGTTGTGGAGCCAAGCAATAATACATTCCCGTCATTTGAAATAGTTGTGGGTGGCACCTCTAAGGAGTACAAAGTTGGCAGTGGTCGGCATGAAGAAGTTTACAAGGTATGGTTAATATATGTTTGTGTTTCTGTATCAGCTGCACCTAGCTAGTAATGGAACTGATAGCGAGTAAATATCTAGTACACCTATGTATATATATTGTCGCGACATGAAGTGATGCGATATTATTAATTCTTATAATAATATTATATATATATATATATATATATAATATATGGGAGACCCCCCCCCCCCCCCCCCCCCCCCGCCCCCCTAATACGGTTGTTGGTCAATAATGCAGGATGCTGATCAGGATGGGGAGCTCATCGGTGGGATCGGCAGGGAGTTCTCGATTTCATGCCTGCTCCGTCTTCCCCGTTCTTACTATTATGATGTGGCGTGTGTTAATCGGTCTTTCTACCCCCTTGTGAGGTTTGGGGACCTTTATACGTTGAGGGGGAGGCTGGGATCGTCGAGCAGATGATCTATTTCTCGTGCAACGTTCTCGAGTGGGAAGGTTTTGATCCGTGCCGCAAACGGTGGTTCAGCATCCCTTCCATGCCTCCATAGAGTGCTTCACACTTGCTGATAAGGAATCCCTGGCTGTGGGCACCAGCATCCTCGTCTTTGGGAAGAGGGTGGAAGCCCATGTTGTGCTGAGGTATAGCCTTCTGACTAACTCTTGGACAACAGGAGAGATGATGAACACACCGAGGTGCTTGTTTGCCTCGGCAAGCTTCGGTGAGAAGGCTATTGTAGCTGGTGGTTTTGGCGAGAGTGGTCCGTTGAGCTCTGCTGAGCTTTATGATTCTGAGATGCAGACATGGACCACTCTCCCAAGCATGAACAGGGCAAGGCAGATGTGCTCTGGTTTCTTCATGGATCACAAGTTCTATGTCATGGTGGGAAAAACTGAGAGACACAAGGAGGTCCTTAGTTGTGCTGAGGAGTTTGATTTGGAGGATAGAACCTGGCGGTTGATCCCAGACGTGGCACAGGGCCTTAACGGTGGAAGCGGTGCTCCACCTCTGTTGCTGTTGTGAATAATCAACTTTATGCTGCTGACTATGCATCGAAGGAGGTTCGAAAATATGATAAGGAAAATAACGCCTGGATCACTCTTGGATCGTTACCTGGGAGGTGTATATCATCGTTTCATGGCGGCTGGGGCTTTGCTTTTCGTAGCTGTGGAGATATGCTCATTATTATAATTGGTGGAATGAGTGCGGTGGTAGAGGGGCTGATTGAAATTTGTTCCTGGGTACCCAATAATGGACCGCCAGATTGGAAGATCATTGGCACCCGCCGTTCCTCCGGAAGCTTTGTGTACAATTGTGCTGTGATGAGTTGCTGACATACATACCTGCAGGGCTATCACATTATCAACTGTACATCTTGACCAAAGGGAAAGGCTAAAGAAGGCAAATAATTCTGGTGAGTCCTGTTTACTCCACTGCCATTTTAAACTTTGCAGCATAGAGTGATGAAGGACCAAGTTTCGGAGAGAGCATCTGATGAAGCAAAAGTTTCTGGTTCAATTCAACTGCCCGTCGTCGCTGTGCTACCTCGTTTGCTGCCAAGACTGTTCTGTTTGCTCTCATTATGTGGCCATTATATGAAATTTGTCGAGCTGTTATATGTACCTTCTAAAAACAGTTTCAGCCGGCCTTGTCGTCGATTCAGTGTTTCGCTTGTTTGTAAAAGACGGAGTTCTTGCTTGGCTGCTTCCTGTACTCGTAGCATCATATTCTGTACTTGAGGTACCTACATGAACTTGATCGTTTATGTACTATTTCAGCTTGGACCAAATGCTAATCTACAAACATTTCATGAACCAGAGTTCCATGCCATTCTCTGCTCCGTGCGTGACAAGGATTCTGTCTGTGCTCTTCCCGTTGCTGTCAACACATGTGATCGGTTACGGAATACATACAGAGAGTAAAAATGTTGGAAATTGGCTGCTGTACATCAGGACGCTTCATGGTGTGGGGTCCGCGTGTCAGCTGTGGAGTGGCGCGCTGGCACGTCCACGGGCCACGGCGGCGCCGACAGGTCATTTTGACCTGAGATTTCGTCATTTTGCAGCTGATTTCCTACGAGAACATAGCAGAACAACACTTTGCACAGCCACTTTTCTATATCAACTTCATGTTGAAGCCTTCTTTCTGGCTCAGGCTCAGTATTGTGATTCTAGCTTTGTGTCCCTGCTGTTATGAGGGGAGGGGGGGTGGCGGGGAGCTTCTTTGACACGTCTGAAGTTACGGTGAAACTTTCTGAAACGATTGGTACATTTGGGGGCTTACCAAATGCTGAAACTTCTCTAACACTTGGTATGGCTTTTTGGACGAGGCGCTGTGGAGGGAACTGCTTTCCACATCCAGCAATGACAGCATTGTTGAGCAGAGCTGCAGAGGAATGGCATCGGTGCAGTTAGTGTCAGTGTTCAACTCTGTACCACACCTTGCTCTGTGTTCTCTCTCTCTAACTGCTGACATCTTTGTTACTCCCTCGTTCCAAATTGTAGGTCGTTTTGGCTTTTCTAGCCTCATGGTGTTTTACTATATATCTAAGCATAATGGATATATAGGTGCATAGCCAAAGTTATATATTAAAAAAAAACCAAAACGACTTACAATTTAGAATGGAGGGAGTACAAAATAACATGTTTCTTATGAGTTACGACTGAGGATGAACCTGGTCTCCTATCAATGGAACATGTTTCACTGATCATATGGGGCAAGGTGTTGACAACAGTTCAGTTATGAACTCTCACTTGCTCTACGATTTAGCTATCAAGCTTGGTCTGTATGACTATATTAGTATTCAAACCGTGCACCAATTCGAGCACATCTGATCCAGAGTTCCAAATGGTGGTGCCATGTCTGCTGTTACATCTCAATCATGTTCAGGATTGTTATTGACTTCCCTAACCTATGCCCTGCAGAGTTTACATCCTTATCTCTTAGGTATCCTATAGACTTCCAAACTGGGTTGCACGCTGACTGTGCATGATGTGTTGCAATATTATCTATCAGAGGGAAGTAAGATCCAGAAGTGAAGACCAAGAGCAGAACATGAAATCGACAGAATCCAGCAATCGTTACATGGAACAACTTGCAACTGTTGACATTGATGCTACACGTGCAAAATGACAAGGGACATAATGTATACAACACGTTGGATTTCGTCACATGTCCTATTTACAAGTTCATGTCAAAGATCACTTCCAAGTTCTAACACATACGTTTGGATGGTTCAGAAAACTTTCCCGCTTTTTTCCTTGATTTCAGATATCAATATGGACCAAGAGAGTGTTTTGGATGACATGACAAAGGATACCAGAAACAGAGACCTTATTCATTGCATATCTGGGTGCTGGACGGTTGGCTAGTACTTGTATTCACCAAATTCCCCATGTCAACTGGATTTTTTGGGGGACATGGCCATTGTTTCTTGGGAGTACATCGCAATAACAGTCATTTTTGGCAGGGCCATTGCTCTTGGATCAGGACAAGAACTAAAGTATATAATTTAGTCCAAATGGCCAAGGAGCAATCAAACAGAAATTGCTCTGATAGTAACATGCATGGACTAAAGTGGATTGTGGCACCTCCAGCATAACCTGTTCTTAGGTACAATTTTTTGACAGCATAAAGCCATAAACAG
This sequence comes from Coix lacryma-jobi var. lacryma-jobi, assembly GCA_009763385.1. NCBI lineage: Eukaryota > Viridiplantae > Streptophyta > Magnoliopsida > Poales > Poaceae > Coix > Coix lacryma-jobi. The sequence goes on from CM019831.1 coordinate 17,385,600, forward strand.
CTAAAGTGGTGGTACATTTTTCTTTAATGCTTTGGCAGGGATATGCATGGAAGTAAGCAGCTGGATAGTGGTTATGAAGTTAATGATCTTCAGCATGGGAACCATCCAATGTGCCTTGCTGGGTACTGAGTCATTTATTAGATTAGCAAGCATACATTATTGAGATATTTCGATATCGCAATAAATGAGAACCATCTCAGATGTTTTAGCTCTTTCTCAGTTTTTGCTTCTCAGGAATCTTTTCTTTGTCTCTTTTGAATGATTACAACTCCAGTCACTTATCAACCCATTTCAGTGAGGAGATGAGGACAATGTGCTGACGACCTGGGGTCATCCTGAGCTCCCACTTGGCCATTTGATCTCCGACTGCTATACAACTTGGTCTATACATGCTGTTCCATCCCTAGCCTAATCAAGCCTGAAAACGTGTCTGATATATTGATTGTCAATCCGGAATTTCAGTTAGTGTTGTCATATCCACTTTTACATCAATATCATGCATGTTTCAGGATTTTAAATGACGATTGCGTCCGGAAATGATTTGGAAAAGAGTATTTTCATCCTTATTTCCTGGATAGCCTTACAAATTTCCAAACTGGGTGACGTCGCAAGATGATCTTTGTATGATGTTTTGCAGTACCTATCAGGCGGTACAATATTCAGGAGCGGAACATGCGAATCGATATAATCCGGAAGTATTCAGATCAGATTGCAGGTTCAACAGATTAATGGACATAATAAATATGGATATGTGGACGACAGAAGTCACCGCTACATTTTCAGCCATGCATGTCAATAATTAATGTCTGAAAACTCATTTCAAAGAACAATTACAGCTCATTTGGAAGCTTCTGAAAATCTTCCAGCTTCTGTCCTTGTTTTCAGATAGCAACTTGGACTGATGAGAATTTATTCTCACGAGCAGAAAACGCTTGTAGGGACAACGACCTACACACATATTATGTAGCAGTAGTGCTCTGACCTAATGACCTATTGTCACAACACACATATTCTTTCGAGAACATTGCGTAACAAGACTTCGAAAGCTGCTTCTGAAATTTGCTTTCAAAAGCATGTTCTTTCTGAACCTGTCACCGTTTCTTGGTTTTGTGAGCAACGGCTGTCGTTGGCCACAGTCCATGCTAATTTGCATCCGCTCATTTGCACTTGTGATATTTATTGTACACATGCACTGGGGCTAGGGGCTCAGCTTCTGTCACAGAGATGTGAATGAATAGACCAAAAGCAGTGGAATCCAAGCTAACAATAATTGAAGTGACCAAAGACATGGATGGTACAGGATATAGGACTGCTTCCTCTTTAATCCAAATAATGGCCACTGGCATGTTTCTTCTCAGCGCATATGCATAAGAAAGCTTGTACTAGTGACCTCTCAAATCTCTTTGTGGTTCAATGTTGTGATTTTTTGTGTACCTTTTCTTTGGTATGGTCATGTTCATCGAAAATGTGAGGCCAGTCGTCATTTTTAACAGCTATTGTGTTTCTTCAACCCATCAATGAGAGTAAATGTAATCTAAAAGGATGATTTCACTAAAGTTTGAAGATCGTTGGCGAGAACAAAAGGGTTAAAGTTTGTGGCGCATACATCTAGTATGATAGTATGTTAGTTTGTTCTTTTTATTTCAGTGCATATATATATAGCCATATAGGTCCATCAAAAAAGTAACATCCCAGGTCTTTCACTAATTCTCACCCTATGAAGGAGGGCAACTACTTGGTTGGTTGGTTGCCTTTTTCACTTTTTCACTCATGATATTTTTTGGGGTATTAGTATCTTATTGGAGTGGTTGTCAAAATATGATCCCAACCCAGTGGATGGAAGTAGGAGATCTTGAGGAATTGCTATATCAAGTGATAATGGCTGGGAGCAAAGTCGGTCACAGCCTGACAATACTGACTCTATGGTGCATATGGAAACAGAGGAATGCAAGGATTTTTAGGGATAGCAGAAAAGCAGAACATGCTCTATTCATTGAGATTAAAGATGCATGTCAATTGTGGTCTCTTGCAGGGGGTCTTCTTGAAGCCTTTTTTTGTTGCTCTAATAAATAGTTTGTAATAAGACCTTTGTTTTTTTCTTTTCAACTCCTCGTAGCTTAGGCTGCGGGGAGTTGCGCTTGTAATGACTGTTGCTATCCTCTTCTTATTACCTATCCACTTCTTATTATAATACAAAGTTGGGCAACCAGGTCTTTCAAAAAAAAAACTCATGCCATTTTCTCTCTATTTAGAAAATCAAGCATATGTCTGAGTGTGGCGAAGAACTAGTGACAAAAAGGTCCCTTTGAATAACCATTCTACTCCCCCCCCCCCCCCCCAAAAAAATAATCATCTTAATTTTTCTATTTTTCTTTTGTCACTGTGTGAACAAGCGAAGGCATGGAGACAATACGTGCAGTTATGCAGGGTTGCTCTAGGAATTTTTTACACTCTCTCCGTTATAAAATATTTGATGTTCTAAGATTTTAGATAAATTATTGTAAAGGAGAAATGGACCCCTATTTATTAGAAGGGCTTCCCATACTCTTTTTGACCCAAAATAATTGCACATCTTGTTTTTCGAGAAGCTAAATGTTGTTATGTTAGGGCATCTCTAAGAGTATCTAATAATTATTCTAAAAACATAGTGTTTTCTAACTCCCAAAGAAGTATTGGGAGGAATAAATAACACCATCTCCAACAGTTTTCAATAATCCACTCCTAAAATATATAAGACAATTTTACATCAGGAATCATATACTATTTCTAAATTATCTCAACTACTTTTATAGGTTATTTCTCTCTTACACATTTCATCAGGAATCTACTCTTTTTTCACGCCCTTCCACTTTAGATTAGGAGACCGATATGCACGCATAACTTTACGCATATGGGGGTAGTTTTTCCAAGTTCTAAAAGATTGGGAGGTGGGCTTGGGAGTGGGACGTTGGAGATGAGTTTTTTCAATCTTGCCAAAATTCTTAGATTGAAAGATTATTTTGGGTACTCTTGGAGATGCTCTTACACCAAATATATACCATATTTATGATGCCTAATAGATATTATTATTAGGTTAATAGTGAAATATATTTTTATGATAAACATATTAGGATTTTGTTGGTCATTTTTCACATTTATGATGCCTAATAGATATTATTAGGTTACTAGTTTGGCACATTGAAAGTGAGAGAAATGTAGATTCAAGGGAGACAAAAAAAAACTTGTTTAATTAGTTCCGCTACCATATTGTGTTTATTTTTTTAGTACACAGATACTCACAAGTCACAACGCACATACACTCATCTCTATAAACACACATACACAAATCGTACCCTATGAACATCTATCTTCATCAAAGACTAAGCTGACAAATTCTCGAGATTGCCGAAGGCACCACAAGTGTCTCGCTGTCGATGGAAACATCACCTACCACTGAAAGCACAACACCGTTAAATAAGTGGAGGTGATGTTTACAGGAAGGTATTGAGGCTCTTGTAACCACTAGTTTACAGGTCCTTTCAGCCCTTCAAATAAGTGGATATGAAAAAACATTGTAAGTATTACCCTTATTACCCATTGTATGGGATTTGAATTTGAGTCCAGCCGTTATTGGAAAAACTTCAACCTAGTTAGGCGTACGCGTATCCAAGTGCTTAGAACACACTTAGAAAAAGAAATATTGTTCTGCCGAGAAAAAAAAAACCAGCATCTTGACAGAGCACTATTATTAGTTTCGAAAGCAGTGGATTTATCATTGCACCATCAGAAAAGGACATCCTAGGCACTTCACCGTATGAAGGAGGGCAACCAGATGGGGACTTGGAAGGTGCCTTTCACATATGCCACTTCCGGCCTGTGTTCCTGCTTGCACCAACAATTCCATTTTGCTCTAGTGAAGGAAATTGTGCGGACAAATACATTCGTTTACTTATTATTATCACACCCCTGGAGTCTATGGGGGAGAGGTTGGCTCATGAACCTCTATAATTTATTTCAAGTGTTTAAAAGAGGATTTGCTTCGTTAACTATGATTTAGTTCAAAGTAAATTTGAATGAAATCGTATGGTTTTTTAGCCCAATCTGTACTAAATACCAGTGATTCGTATTCAAATCGACCCTCACAGTCGTCCCAAAGAAGTTCAAAAGGCAGCAGCCTTTACACCAGCCCCACACACAGTCATGCATGCAAGACTAGCAGGGTGACTGGTTTGACACGCTGAACGTGTGCCATGGGCTTGTCTGCTCGACGCATACCTGCATATGTCCTGGTATACACTGTCCTTCGGTTCCCTTGCTCCTTCGATCTTGTCTCTCAGCCAAATAAAGAGCATCATCAGGACTCGCTTTCTGTGCGTGTGTGTGCCATGAAAGCTTGGAAGAAACCAACCAAAGGACACGGAATCCATCGTATTCTCAGGACAGCGCAACTCTGAAGTGACCAATAGGCCATGGATGATTGCTTCCAGGCGAGGGGAGCTGGATGAGGATGGCTTTGGAGCAACGTGAGGCACGACCTAGCCTGAAGTGCGAACAGAATATATGCGTGCCCCAACACTTCACTGCACTAGATTTTATTTGTAGACCTTTGGATTTCGCAAAAAGATTTTGTTGGTCATTGTTTATGCTGAGACTGATGGTGATCTAGCGGCTAACCTTGAATCTATATGAGGCGTGTAGGCCACTGATTTGGGCATCAACGCAAAGAACATGACTCTTGCTTTGGTTTTGTGTTATCTATCTGATCTGTGTTGGTATAGCTTCAACTTTTATGTACAATAATCTCAAGTTAGAGGCTAAGGTTGAATCTTTGAGCTGTAGAGGACGCCGCCTGTTTGAACTTTTAGGGAATAGTTCTCTCTTTCTTGTTTAATGTCCAAACGTTTCTTCATTGTAAAGCATTCTTATCCCATACTTGCAGGTACAGCCTTTTGCTGTACCAAATAAATTAAAATTTAGGCATGTGTTTCTTCTTTTTCATTTGATAAAAACAATCATGTACATGAATTCTATGAAGCACTAGCACATCAGCATGTGCTCCTACACAAACTAGAAATTACATGTATTTTAAAGGCACATGAAGGTTAGAAGTTTGCGGATAAATTTGATGCTTACAACTAATCAAAGTTACGATCTTTGTGCATTCGCTCTCTCATTTGTTTATTTTCTAACACAATCTCTCTATAAATATTTTGCAATCTTTATCTAGGTGTGCAAGCGAGCGCTAGACCAGCTAATCTAGTTGTTCGCTTTGCACCTTGTCGGCTAGAGTTTGAACCCCATCGGCGCCGTCAGCCCAGTCTCACGAGAGCTGTGGTGCCGCTGTGTATGAGTGGGGCAGAGGTTCAGGGGTTTTCTCGATATGCGTGAGAAAGTCTTCGTTTGAAGCACAATGCCCGGAGCTGTCTTACCCCTTGCGGGTCAAGTTTTTTTTTATCTAGGTGTAATAATAGGCTTTGGTTACAACTGGTCTATACATTTTCCATCCCTCATTAATATTTTTTAAGAAAACTCAACAGCCCCCCCCCCCCTCCCCCCTCCTTTAAACATCTGTTTACATTTTATTAAGAATATGAATTTTAAATTCTAATGCACCATGAGTTACTACAATGACTATTATTCTCAACGATTGATGAAGTCTACCAATTGATGAAAAGATGTTTCTATTTTTTAAGAAAAAGAATTTCTAACATTTATCTTCCTTTCCAGCGTGACTCGTGGGGATTAATAATGTGAATTGTCCAAAGTGACCCTCCAACCACTAATAGTAAAATAATTTATCTAATGTCTTTAAAGATATGGGAGGTGCAATTTACATGAAAAGGGTTACTTCAGAACATTTTATATAATAAAATATGGAGTAATTTATGATAAAGGTTTACTTAAGGTTATTTTTCATAATGGAAATGTGGTAACATTGATATATGTTTAAGGGATTATTTTAGGCTATTTTATAATACAGAGGTGAGTATATCGCTAATATTATTGGTGATGATTAGGGTCTACCAGATTTTAGGATGTTTCTGAACAATGCGTCAAACCCTTCAGACGATGGGACGGGTAGGAACATTTTATCCCTATTCCACTTGCGTGAAAAGGGACTAATAGACAAAAAAAAGTTTACCACCAGCTGTGAAAAGGAACAAAAGGCGATGGCACATTAAAGCAGATTCTTTTCCTTTTTATTTCTTTCTTTCTTGAGTGGAAGAACAAACTTTATTTCTGGGTTATGCTGAGTTAAAAAATGTTAAGAACAGAAAGTGCCCAGAAATAGAGTAACTTGCCGATAATCGATCGAACGTTTCCAAAATTAATATTTGTAGTGCTAAAAAGAGCACCTTTGATACTTATTAGCAATAGCATTCTATGAAACCCAGCTGGATAACTCATAGTCACAATCATCCAGAAAGAAAATGAGAGGAAAACAGTAGTATGCTTGTCATGTCATGTTGAAGTTTCTGTGAAGGCTGATCTGGAGTACAGGATTGTCTAGTTAAGTCAACGGTCAAAAGCGCTCTATATACGTATAATACGTACAATATACAGCATGGAACGTTGCAACCATAGGTTATTTGCCCTTTTGCAGTAGAATAACATAGGCAGCAGCAGCTAGTGCCGAACGAATTTAATCTAGAATTAGTTATACTTTAATTTGCTAATAACTGTACTGATAGCAACACACGATTAAACTAAAAAGGGATGACAACACGCAATTAGCAACTCTAATCGTGTGGAGCTAATAGACAAATGCGTCAGCACTACTCTTTAGTGTCATGGGCCCATGTCATCATGAAAGGTACATTTTGGTCGAGTAAACACAAACACACAGAGAGCAGAAGACTGACGACTGACGACCTAAAATTGGTCATCCACGTATCGTCGTTTCAGTATCAGGGAATAATAAATGGCTAAGCAGGAGCTACGTACTGTACATCAGTAGGTACAGTGTCACAGTTAGACTGACAGTGTCGCCAGTTTTCTTCAAGAATCATGTACCTGCTATGCAGCTCAGTTCACTTGCTCCACTAATTTTGATTTGTGTTAAACAAAAACATCTGTCATGGTTGAATCCACGTCGATATTCTTCCAACTAGTCTCATAATAATTGGTGTGGGACCTGAATGCTGCAGGAAAAATATATGGAAAAGCCAGGGTAGTTTGGGTGAATTTCCTTGTTCGTTAGCTAGTCAATGGGGAGGGCAAGCAAAGTCGTCTTAAACAATTTTTAGGCTCAGACCCCCATCCTATTTATTGAGCAACCTATGCTCAGTTGCTCACCTTCCCCCCTTCTTTTCTAATATTCAACTTGCTCTGCTCCTAACAAAATCTTGTCTCATGGCCAAAAGATTGTAGTTGTAGGACCATGTTATGAGATTACAAGATCTACTAGTAGGATAATTTAGTATGATAAAGATCTCCGTGCTGATACGGGTACGTGAGCCTGTATTGACAGCCCCAGGATTACAAGTGGACAGCCTCAGATACATCGATCAACTGGAGAATCTGTACGGTAGCCAATCCAAGCCGTTCGCGCGTGATCCAATGAGACGGTCAGAATTACTTCCTCCTTGCTTCGACGTGCTGGGAGCGCTCCGATAAATTTGACAATTCAATTGCGCCTGTGCCTTAGCTCTAGCTCCTCAGTCTCTCTCAGTCTCAGCTCAGTGCTGAAGCCTGAAGCTTCTGTCCACCATCCTCTTTCCATGTCTCCCAACTGAGTGTTCGTTATAACTTCTGAGGCTCAGTCGGTCAGAGAAAGTTCTAAGAAGCTGGGTGCACCACAGGCCTGACTGATGCTTCTCTCCCCTTCTTCTCTTGGTAAGTTCTTGCCGGTCTTCCTTGCTACATGCATGCTCGTCGTCGTCTTCTATGAGTATCTGTTTGCTTGACTTGATTGCTAGTTCTTGCCGGTCTTCCTTGCTGCATGCTCAGTTGCTCACATACAAGTATCACCTGTTTGACTTGTTCTTGGTCGTCGTCGTCTTCGAGTATCTGTTTCTCTGTTTGCTTGACTAGATTGCCTGCCCTCCATTAGAGCTGTTTCCCTGCTTCAGGGCTTATAGCAGCAGACTGTGCTTCTTGCTTGCCTTTGTGGCAAAAACAATGGAAAGATTGTTTCAGCCCAAACACTACCAAACAGGAAAACCCTGCCTGTAGAGGACTGGGAAGTTTCCACCTGCATAGCAAAATGGACAGGAAATGAGTGAGAAAGTTCACTCACCTGCATGCACATCATGATCCCTAGTCTTGAAACAGAATAGGAACTAGGAAGTTACCTTTGAGAAGTTGCTATGCAAGCGCCAAAAAGGGAGACACAAACATGCTTACTGCTCAACGAATTTTGATGCCGGCACAACTGCCAGCGATTCCGCTTTGCTGTACATTCCACTACGGAATTACTAAATAAAAAAGGGGTTATCATGTACTACAGAGCCAGTGAGAATATATAGGGGCTGGCTGTAGTAACTGACAAGGTATGTAGGGTCATTAGGTTCCATCTAGATACAGATAATCTCACTGGCCCCGGATTCTGGACTCACATGTAAATGTCTATGCTGGATGAACTTTTCTTTCTGAGAAATGCAAGAGGAAACTTCTGGGGATTGCTGCATACTAGTGAGCTACTGAAGTTCAGTTACCACACAGACTCATTTCACACATACAAATCTTTTTCCACTCTCAAATACGATACATTTTTTTTAATACGAGAAGTCAACTAAACGTTGATGGCTGTAGACATAATCATAACAAACTGATGTATAGATTCTTGGCATGTTGTTATACCATTCCATCTTGCTTCCAGAATTCCAGTTCTGAACCATGCCAGATTTTCTTCTCTGAGTATTTCTGTTTTCCATTCTTCTATGCTTGCTCTCTTCTTACACACTTTGTTTCATTGAATGCAGCAGTCTAGCATCGATTTCACTTCACAGGGGCTTATTTTTTTAAGTAAACAGATTCAGAGTACATTCAGCAGTGCATCTGTCCCTGAAACAAAAACATGATGATACATTCAGAAATAATGAAGCTATTAGCTTTAGTGTTACTTCTGTGGGGATGCCAACAGCCTTCTCTTTCTCTCACTGTCGACTTCCAAGGTATGGCCATGGCATTTAGAATTTTCACCAAATAAGATGTTCTGATTAGCTGGCATTAGATAAGCAATTTATATATTTAAATTGAAACTTTGATCTGACAAGCTTTCATCAGAGGCATACAAATTATTTGCTATGGACAAGATTATACTGACCACAGAAGTGGATCTTAGACATTTGGCTCCCTGTCCATGTAATATTTGAATTAGAAACTCTAGAAGAAATCTGCACAATAGATAAAAATGTATACCAATGGAATGGTCAGACCACATGCTTGACCCCCACTAATTAGTGCCCTTGTAATATTCTCACAAGGAGGAGCATAAAAGCATTTCTATTGAGCACTGTTCATTTTCTTTGGTTGAAATATATATAATTTGAATTGGCAAAATATAGTCTTCTATGCCCTGTCCACTTAAGTGCTACAGATTCCAGATTGCATGTGAGGCACTGAATAGATTTAATAAGAAGTATTTTGCCACTTTTTGAGAACTTGAGTCTATTACCTTGGGACCCCAGAAATAAGAGTGTTTTGTCTGCAGTCGAAGCACTGGTTGAAATGAAGATGCAACTTAATGATAACCGTGGTGTCCTTAGTGATTGGAAGGATAATCAAATGAGCCCCTGCTACTGGGCCAATGTTAATTGTCAAGACAACAAAGTTACAACAATGTAAGTTCAACCTATTCATCTCAGCTTTCTAGACTTTTAACTCTATTACTGCCAGGTAGAAAATTCACATTATAGTCATCGAACATAAGGAAATCTCCAATTCTAACAGTTGACAATGCCTAAAGTGATTATTCCCAACCATTTGTAAAAGGAGGAGTTTTCATTTGAATGGAATTGTTTCATGCTCCATTCCTTCCTAATTTTACTATTATAAGCTTGTAATGCTGTGTGCTTGTGTTCACATCACTATTTGCTTAGTTTCTCATTATGAATTTGCAGAACTTTGGGCTCATCTGGGTTAACAGGAGCCTTATCACCTAGCATTGCAAAGCTAACAACTTTACAGCAGCTGTAAGTTGCCCATGTATTCTTTTGAGGGTCCAACATTTGGTACTCATGAAAATAGGTTTAATCATTTATAAAATTATGTCCCCATACAAGATGGATAAACTTGCTGCTTGCAACATACTATGTTTTCAGGATACTGGATAACAACAACATAACTGGAGGGATTCCTCTGGAGTTTGGAAACCTATCAAGTTTGACAATTCTAAACCTTGGAAGAAATAATTTAAATGGGCCGATACCGGACTCCCTTGGACAACTTTCTAAACTCCAAAATCTGTAAGTCAGCCATGACCTTATATTATCATGACTGATAAAGAAGCCCTGAGTGATAACTGATAACTTGTACAGGGATCTAAGCTACAATTATTTAAGCGGAAATATCCCAAGCTCTTTCTCAAATCTTACATCATTGAATGATATGTAAGTTTTTTTTCTTCACGGTGACAAGATGTAAAAGTAAAACCTGTCAAATTTACCGCTGTCATACTTGCTAGTGCCATTATATTAGTTCATTCAAGAAAGTGAATAGTTGTTCAATTACCATGTAACATAACTCAATTTATTTTGCAGTAATCTAGCATATAATAATATTAGAGGCGAAATCCCACAACATCTACTTCAGGTGGCTCAATACAAGTATGTCATATATCTGTAGCAAAGCAGACTACAGAAACAAAATTAATCATTTCATGTGTGCTACTTTACAGTATCCTTAGTAGATGATTTTTGCTTCCCAGCTATACAGGCAACCACTTGAATTGTGGCCAAAATTTATTTTCATGTGAAGGAGGCAGCACAAGGACAGGTAATTACTATAAAAATTGGTAAACCATAGTGACAAATTGAGACTAAATTTGGAGAGAAACTGAGGGCATTTTTCTCAGAATGAATGCTTGCTAATGCATTCAGGTGGGTCAAAAAATTCCAAGCTAAAGGTGGTTATTGGAAGCATTGCTGGAGCAGTCACTCTTTTAGTAACCGTAGTTCTATTTTTGCTATGGTGGCAAAGAATGCGTTACCGGCCTGAAATCTTCATTGACGTGTCAGGTCTGCCCAGCAGCATAACTATGTTTGTTAAATAATTACCATAGTGGCAATTTTCAATGAGGAAAACATATTTCCATGGATCGAAATGGCTCAATAAATTAAGCATTCTGAAAGAAAATATCCAACTTCTTTTATCTGATAAAAGATAAACATGTCCAACTATTCCAGGTCAGAATGATCATATGCTTGAGTTTGGGCAAATAAAGCGGTTCTCATGGCGGGAGCTTCAGATTGCAACCAACAATTTCAGTGAACAGAATGTTCTTGGCAAGGGTGGTTTTGGTAAGGTGTATAAAGGAGTACTTCCAGGTCCAAACAGTATAAAGATTGCAGTGAAACGGCTACTGGATGTGGACAGTCGTGAAGGGGAAATGGCTTTCCTCAGAGAAGTTGAATTGATAAGCATTGCTGTGCACAAGAACATATTGAGGTTGATAGGATTCTGTACAACACCAACAGAGAGGCTCTTGGTCTACCCTTTCATGGAGAATCTTAGTGTTGCATCCCGTTTAAGAGGTACAACTAAAGCTATGATCATCACTTCCTTATTATATATCTTAATTCATAGTAAGGTCATGGGCCATGGCTTTGTTTGTTTGGATGTTCTTCGCTCAGAATCATCCATTGAAGCATATAGTTGTGTCAATGATGTAACATATTTTTTTGAGCGAGAATACAGCAGGGGAAGCCCCCACTGTAAGATCTTTATTATTATTATTATTAAAAGAAAAGTAAAAGAGGAAAAAGAGTACAAGCCTGTACAACTATACAGCAGCCACCGAAACAGAAAGAGAAACAGGTCTAAGGACGACAAAAAGAAAAGAAACTAAGCTAGGGAGTCTATACAAAGAGAAAAAGCTGGTCGTTTAGCATCACTGAATCTCAAAGCTTGCAGTTTAGCTTCCTCCATGAACAGCCTCTTCCAAGAACTAAAGGAGGGATGTCCTCTATCAAAGATGATGAGGTAACATATTGCCAAAGACTAGGAGTGAACGTGGTAAATGCTTGCTGAAACTATGCAGCATTAAAAAAGGATACATAGTTGAACTTTCTCTAACTTTTATCCAGCATTATATAAAAGTTTCAAACAACTCAGGTAACATAGTAATTTTCCCTATATCCTTCATATTCTCAAATATGTTAATAATGATTGCATTGCAGATATAAAACTAAACGAACCAGCGTTAGATTGGTCTACAAGAATGCAAATTGCTCTTGGCGCTGCCCGTGGTTTGGAATACCTTCATGAGCACTGCAATCCCAAGATCATCCACCGTGACGTCAAGGCGGCAAATGTCCTGCTTGATGGGAACTTTGAAGCAGTGGTAGGAGATTTTGGGTTGGCAAAGATGATGGACGTAGGGAGGAATACAGTAACAACATTGCTTCGTGGGACTATGGGCCACGTAGCTCCTGAGTACATAAAGACAGGAAGGCCATCAGTGAAGACAGATATCTTTGGATATGGTGTCATGCTGTTAGAGATAGTGACAGGAGAGCGGGCAATTGCATTCCATCCTGACCGTATAGAAGAAGCAGGCGAGATCATGCTCATTGATCAGGTAAGATAATTACATGATCCTATTGGTACGAGTAAATCAGTACATATCAGGTGCATAGTGTTACTGAGAGGTCAAGAAAAACTGAGAAGAATGTTGAGGTCTAAACAGAAATTTTGCAAACCGTAGTAATCTGAAATATACTATCAGTAGCAACTAGGTATAACCATGCAATTATCTTACATTTTCTCTGGTCAAACATTGGTTCACATGCCCACATAGTTGTCCCCTCTTAGGAAACAATACTTAAATTCACGAGTTGATTCAAATGACTGCAAATGTGAAGGTCAAGCTATGGATGGAAGAAGGGCGACTACTCGACCTAGCGGATCGCAATCTAGGTGGCATCTACAACCTTGAAGAGCTGGAGAAGGCTACCCAGATAGCACTCCTCTGCACTCACATGGACCCTGATCAACGCCCTACAATGTCTGAGGTGGTGCAGATGCTGGAAGGAGATATTGTCCCCGCAGAGCGGTGGGAGGAATGGCAGCTGGCTGAGCTCCAACGACGACAACAGCATGAAATGAGGCAACAGGGCAAACTATTCAACTTCAGTGAAGAGTCTCTAAACATCCAGGAAGCCATTGAGTTGTCAACTGGCAGATGAGCTGTCATAAGAAAGTGTCATGATTTTCACTTGTTCCTTAAGTAGAAAGGCTATAAGGAAATTTCAGGAGTACGCACTACAAATGTTGACTATTAGGAATAGTCTATAAGGTCCTGATGTAATAGCTTGCACAAGTAACTCCATCCATATATGCTGTTAATACAACAAGTCAACGATAGGACCACACCTAGCTCAGACCATGTGTATATTAAGACTATAGATTGTTCTACTTTTAATTGCATTCTGTATTAGTGGATAACTCTGAAATTCTCTGTTGTGTGTTTGTGTAAAACTTAAAGCCTTGAATTCAAAATTTAGCTTAAAAAGCCAAAAAACTTCATCAATCATATAACGAGAACTTTACTCACAGCGTGCTGTATTGCAGTTATCTTATAACAATAGAATAGACCCATCAGTATTAAGTATGGCAGGATTAGTGGAATGAAGCCTTGTTCAGATTGACACCATACAGTATCTTATGTCCAGATTGACTTAGGAGTTAGAACTATTAAAGAATAAAGACTGACACGATCAATGAGGTTCAAATAACAGTTAAGTTAGAAAATACTACCTCCATCCCAGAAAAGATGCAATTCCAGAACAGTGTCCAGTCAAACCTTCTTAAGTTCGACCAAATTTATACACAAAGATAATATTTAACATACTAAATATGTATCATTAAATTGATCGTTGAATATATTTTCATAGTATACCTATTTAAAGTCATCAATGTTACTATTTTCTATAAACTTGTCAAAGTTAAGATAGACCAACTAGGACCAGACCTGGAATTGCATCTTTTCTGGGACCAACGGAGTACACAGATAAGAAGCATCTGCGTGTGTAAAGTTTCAATTAGTGTAATCTCAAATACATTTTTCAGAACAAGGTAATGTGGGTAAACTAACCTTAACCCCCATACAGGATGAAGATCATATAACATTGATATCTTCAGAGTATTTAAGAAAGACTTGTTACCCTGTAGAAACATAAGGATTCACAAGAGTTGCAATCAAACAAATTAAAATAAGGCTCAAATGAAATATACTACAGTCCTGAGGATATCACAATTTGTGTGTCCATATTAACAACTTACTTTCTTTCTATTCACATGGTTTATGCAAAAGCAGACCTCATACAAATCCTCAAGCAGCTCTTATCCATTAATCAATATCTGGTCATCTTGACCTTGACCTGGATATTTTATAAGATCATCGAGTATGCATGAGCAAAAATTTAACAAAGTAATACTGAAAAAACTTTATATTATAGTTCATGGCCCCAAATAAGAAAGGCATACCATTTACAGCCAATTGATAGGCATAGAGGCTGTGCTAAAAAGGAGCATCAAGCGCTACTGTCTAATTTCTATGCTGCAAGAGTGGGAGAAATTTGGATTGCTCTTGTAATCAAGCAATAACTGCAACATCCTTTTTCTTAAAGCCAGAAATCTTCTTTGAGATCTTTTCAGATATTTCAGAAGCTAGAGCATATCTATTGCTTTCATAGCATGAACCGATGAAGCGTGTATAAGTTGCATGTTCCACAGCATAATGCTTGTCCAGAACATTTTTAAGGAACAGACTAGCAGCATCCAAATTGCCAACAGTACTGAGCTTTCTAACTAGTGCATCTGTTGTATGAGCCTGTTGCCGTTTGTCCAGTCTTTCCAAGAATGATACAGCAACAGTTGTCTTATCCCTCCTGCAATATTCATAAGCTAAAGTGACACAAGTTACATTGCATGGCACCAAATGTTTATCAAGCATGGTCTCAAATAATGCCCTTGCTTCCTCTAGTCTTGATTCCTTGCATAACCCACTTGTTAGTGCCCCCATAAGTTACGGAGTCAGGAAGGCATCCATGTTGAACCATCCTCTCAAAGACCTTGAGAGCCGAGATCGATTTGCCAACTCTACAGTATCCTGCAATCATCGAGGTATTTTGTTAGTTGGCACTAGTCCTATGGAAAGGCATTTGTCAAAGAGCTGCTGACTTTGTTCCATTTGCCTCTGCTGACAATACATAGCAATGATGGTGGTATATGTGTCTATATCAGGATGGCAACTGTTTTCTGGAACAAATCAAGAGCATAAGTTATGTGGCCCTGTTTGCAATGTTCAGTTATCAGTATAGTGTATGTAACCTTATCAAGATCTGGCCATTCAGAGCACCTTGTAAGCTTCTTGAATCTTTCCCTTCTTGCAAAATCCCCCAATAATGGCATTATATGTGTAAATATTGGGCAGGAAACCTTCCAGCTCCATCTTATTCATCAGCCCAAAGGCACGGTCAAAGCTGCCTCCTCTGCAGTGCCCATCGATCAGCGTAATGTATGTATTTGTGTTCAGTGCCAGTCCCTGCTCAACCATCCTCCCCAACAGCATCTCAGCTCGAGCAAGCTTGCCTTCTTTGCAGTACCCTCCAATCATCACGGTGTACGTGTGCACGTTCGGCTTGTACGAGCTACTCTTAACGAGCTTCAAGAACAGCCGGAACGCCCTCTCCGTCCACCCAATCTTGCATAGCCCATCAATGAGCGACGTATGCGTGTACACATTCGGCTTCAACCCTTTTGCGACCATCTCCTCCAGCACATGGAACACCTGCTTGACATAGCCTCGTTTGCAGAGACCATCGATCCATGCAGTGTAGTTCACCACGTTCGGCGGCGTGCCCATCTCGGACATCCTCCTGAACAGCTCAGGCACGTTCCTGAACCGTCCCTGCCGCCGGCAGAAACGCGCGCACGACCACCGTGCACGTGGCGCTGTCCAGGGAGAACCCCTGCGCCCACATTGCCGCCAGCA
Organism: Coix lacryma-jobi var. lacryma-jobi; assembly: GCA_009763385.1. Lineage (NCBI taxonomy): Eukaryota > Viridiplantae > Streptophyta > Magnoliopsida > Poales > Poaceae > Coix > Coix lacryma-jobi. The sequence continues at coordinate 17,401,738 of CM019831.1, forward strand.
GGGGGTCGGCCTCCTCGAACCGCCCCTCCCGGCAGCACCCGAGGACGAGCGCCCGGAAGCTGCGGCGGTCGGGGCGCACGCCGCCTGCGCCGGCGCGCGTCATTCCGTCGAACGCCTCGCGCGCGTGCGCGAAGCAGCCCGTGTGGCGCAGCCCGACGCGGAGCACCCAGTTGGCCGTCTTGACGACGAGCGGGAGCCCGTGGCTCCCAGCTCGAGCAGCATGTCCGCGGCCTCCCGCAGGCGCCGCCCGGCCTCCGCGAAGGCGGCCACCATCGCGCGCGCGGCCTCGTGCGCCATCGGCAGGTTCCCCCGGGCGCGACGAACAAGGTGGCGGCCGTGGCGTAGAGCCGCATGAGGTGGCGGAGGTCTGGGCGGGCGGACAGGCGGCGGTAGAGCGCCAGCGCCGCCGCGGAGCCCTCGGCGTCCGCGGCGCACGGCAGCAGCGCGATGGTGTCGTCGGGGGCGAGCGCGGCCGGGTCGAGGACGGGGGCGGGGGCGGTGGAGACGGCGGCGGAGGAGGGATCTGGGTCGGGAGGTGAGAAGGCCGTGGTGGGCTGGTGGAGAGAGGCAGGCGGAGGCGGACATGGCGATGGCCGGGGAGCATCTCTGTCAGTCTGACGACACTCTGAATGGAGATGGCGCCCAGACCGGCCTTCATGACTAGAACGTGGATAAAGACGGGCTCAAAATACGTGTCTCCATCCCGAATACGGGTTTCGGCTGTGGATCTTGTTCACGTTTTTTCTTTTTTCTTTTTTCTTTTTTTTGAAAAGGATCTTGTTCATGATGATTGGACCGTTGCAGTTCTGCTGTAGCTTTTCCGGCCGCCACGCACCAATGGTGCTCACCCTGCTGCTTCAAATGGCTCCCCATATCGTCAGCAACGGATTTCATATGGGGGCCTGGAAAAAAAACTCAAATTTAGCAGCCTTCCAACAGCTCCCACTTTGGTTCCCACTTGTGATTATGTTTTCCTTCAATGAGAGCTTAGAAAAGTAGGACTAGGACTGCACAATTTATAGTTAGAAGAAGAAGCCCATAAAAAACTCACAGAAACGTAACAACAACAATGCAAACATGCTGAAACAAGTCAAATTTAAAATTGCAAAACAAAAGCATCAGCACTAGTATCTGTTTTACACAAGTGTTTGTAGGAGAAAACTTTTGCTGAGTTTCACTTGTTCATACATACATACATACACCATATGAAATAGGTTTGCCAATTCGAGTGCGAATCAACAATACTATTTACGCTTCACGCAGAGGACGGACATATGGATGGGCTGTTATTCAAACAGAGTAGTGGCATAATCAGACAATTGCAAGGTTTTACAGTTACAAGAGCTGTTTTCTTGCAATGCATAATCATAATCAAACATGGTAATGGCTGTTATTCAGCGTTCATCACTCATAGTACTCATCAACAACTATTGTGGGTTTCTTCCAATGCATGCTTGCTGAACTTCTGATGTTAGTCACTTTTTCCTTGGTAGCTTCAGATAAACTTGTTAAAGACTTGCAAGGTTTTCCAAACCATAAGCACCTTCGGATGACCTGAACTGTAGTTCAAGTCTTTGAAGTCCTGGCATTGCCCCTTCTAGGAAGCTCAGCAACGGTATCGCCGGTGCCGACAGCCTTAGCAGTTTAAGAATGAGAAATCCACCAGCCGGTACAAAGATCTTGCCTCCTGAATCCATTGCGTTCTTCTGTAGAATCTCCACAACGCTACTATCCTGTCCTTTTGCATTGATTGAAAATGTGAGAGAGAACAACTTAGGGAGCTGGGAAAGAACTTGCAAGCCATCCGTCCGCAGTGAGTTAACTTCTCGAGAGTCTCCAGCTCCTTTATCCATTTGGGCACAAGAAGCAATTTGCCAGAAAGATCCAGTGAGAGAATGTATTTTGGTGGGGTGGATAAATCATCCATGGAATTAAGAAAGCCTGTGAAGCCATCGTCAATTGCAAGAGACTTGAGGGAGTAGCCAGTTAGGTGCTCAATAGCAGGCAATAACTCGTTGCTGGTATGGAAGTCTCTTAGGTTGTAGATGCTTAATTTCTTCAATCTGGTGAGGTTGTGCATGCTTCCAAGGTCTGGAGTTGAACCCCTATTAATCTCAATCCCTGATAGGGTCTGTAATGCTGTCATCTTTGCAATTTCTTCACTGAATCTCAAGGAAAGACGTGTGGATTTATTGCCACCGAGCAGATGGACCATTTTTTGGAGCCGCCCAATGGATGAAGGCAACTCTGTCACACTTGTCTCCCTAACATCCAGTGTCTCCAAATATTGGAGTTTTCCAATTTCTGACGGGAGCTTCTTAATGTACATATTGCGTAGGCTCAGGTACTTCAGTTGAAACATCTTAAAAATTTTCTTCAGCTGATTGGTATTTAAGTTCTTGCAACCTTCTAGATCCAAAACTTGCAGTATAACAGACTTGAATGAATAAGAAGGCAGATTATGTAAATTCTCAAACACTGTTAGCGATCGCACATGTGACAAGTTCATGTTCTCTATTTTCTCTTTAATATCATCAGGATTGCTGTTATGAAGAGAAAGCCGGCGGACCTTGTTGCTTGGTGTTGCTGTGAGCCAGTGACCTCCAATAACAGTGATAAAATTCTCTTCACTTGACTTGGAGACAATATATTCAAGGATCGTATCATGAACTTGGGAAGCCTTCACCTTGCCATTGGTGCTATGTTCCACTGCCCGGACTATATTTCTGCCTATGAGCTCATTGAAACTGTCCTCAGCAACTTCCTCTACTGTTTTCCCATCCTTCTCAGCAATGAAACCTTCAGATATCCATCGCCTGATTAATCGCTTCCTGTTGATTCTGCAACCTTTAGGGAATATGCTCAAGTATAACAAACAATTCTTCTGATCGGCAGGCAAATCATTGTAGCAGAGATTAAGAATTTGTGTCACGCCCTCAGGAGTAAGTTTCTTATCCAAGTCTGAATTTAGAGATTCTTTCACTGTATCCCACTGGCTCTTGTCTGTCAGATCTCTTCTGGCTAAGAGCCCTGCCACTGCAACTATTGCCAAAGGTAGACCTCCACATTTCTGTATAATTTCATCCTTTGTTTCTTTAAATTCTTCTGGCTTTGGATCAGTAACTGTTTCGAAGAACAACTGTGTGGATGCTGCATGAGGGAGTGGTTCAAGCATGTAGATATGTTCTTGATTATGGCAGCAGGCATTTGCTACAGACTTGAACCTAGTAGTCACCACTATGCTACTTCCCTTCCGATTTCTGGGCAAAGATTCCCAAATGTTTTTCCATGACGTTACAGACCATACATCATCTATGAGGATAAAGTATCTGCAAAATAAATAAAAAAGGCAAAAATACTATTAGTGGTGTTCTATTCTAAAAATATGGTCAGTGAATATTTGTCTGAACAATGGCATAACTGCATAATCGATACCACTCCTTGAGCTGATTATTATCAATACCTTTTGTACTAACAGGTAGTCCATATATAGCTAATTAACTACTAAAACGAAAATGGAAGTGGTTTGTATTGCAACCTATTATATATTACCACTTCGAATGAATGACTATGGAAATTTTAAAATAGTTGATTCATCTGCGATTCTATATAGGCAGTGTATGAATTAATCAATTAGTTACAGTGCTCGCCTCGTCTGTCCGAGTTGTGCCTTGAGCTTATCCTTGAGCTGTTTGACACCCCAGCTTTCAATTCCATCGGCACGGCCCTTTGAGGTGCCAGTGCCGCCTCGGCGCTCGGCATCCTGCCGCGGCATGACCTGCTCGAGAATGCCTCTCAGCAGTGACTCCAGGTTCAGTTTCTGCGAGGCCTGCACACATGCTTGGGAACCAAACTTGTCCCCAAACCTGCGTTGCAGTACCAGCGCCATCGTCGTCTTACCGAGCCCACCAAATCCGACGATGGCAAGAATCCTCACTTCACCCTCTGCTGACTCTGTTAGCCACCGCCCATGCTCAGCGATGGCATCCTCCTGCCCCACTGGCTCCATTGCACCGATGAGCTGCGGCGCAAGAGGCTGCATATGATCGGTGGCATACCGGCGAGCTAGCCCACCACCCTGCTTGTTGCTCTGGACGACGGGTCTTACTGGGTCGTCGTCGTTGGGGTCCTTGACGCCGTACCTCGTGCGGCGTTCGCCGACTTCATGTGCGCGGTTCTTGAGGTCGATGATCTTGGAGGCGATGCCCGCCCCGGCGCGCCCGAGCGTGGTCATGGTGTACCACGCCTGGCGGAGGGCGACGAGGAGGCCCTCGCCACGGGGCTGCTGGCGGCCAAGGCGGTCTGCGAAATCGTCGACGCAGTCCTCGATGTCGTAGGCGACATCACGGACCTGCTCGATCCAATCCTTAGTTTGCTCGTCGTGGGCGGTGGCCCCGGCTGCAGCTGCTGCCCTGCCGAGCTTTCGGAGGAAGGCGTGCATGCTGGCGAGCTCGCTGTTCATGTACTGAATCTCGCTGCGTACGCCGCTGACGATGAGTATGTACTCCTGGGCCGGGAGGCTGCCGAGCTTCCCGATCAAGGACCTCATGGCACTCTCGGAGGCGCCCACCGCGAGCTCCATGCTCGCTCGGCTTTGGCTAATGTCTCGCTTCAGCAGCTAGCCGTCTTTTCTTAATCTTGGCTGTCACCTATAAAGGTACTCAACTTCACAGGGTTCCTAGTAGAAAAGGCGCTATATATGATTAGTTGCTAAGAGCAAAAATGGCAAGGCAACAATTCTTGCATGCCACAGAGGAAGAAGCCAGATATGTGAAGAATGTGCGTGCGTGGTTTCTTTTGTATGCTGAAAACGAATAAAATTGGAAAGAAAAGCAATGATTCAACTCTTCGTTCGTCAGCTTACCTCTGTTGCAAACTAAAAAAACTAGTATCCGGTTTGGTGTGTCAAAGCCAGGATTCATGGCGTAATCTTGGCTTGTGGAGCCATTATTATAGAAATAACATCGCTCTTGGAGGGGGCGTCGCCGGATTGGTGACGGGACAAGGAGGAAACGGCCGAGGCGGGGCGAGGGAAGACCCCGGCTTAGCGGCGGCCGACGGCGATGAAGCAGATCGACGAGCGAATTCCGCCGCGGCGTGCGCTCCACCTCTATGATCGAGCTACTGATTACTCCCTAACTAGGGCACCCGTAGTGGTATGAGCTAGCTGATAGCTCTAAGTTAACTTCTTCAACAGTGTTAACTCTTACCAATAGCTTATACAATGTTTAGGTCTACATTACATTCACACATGATCTTGAAATGTGTGTATGTGAGCCTAGCTTTAAGTAAGAGCTAGCTCTTCTCCTCCTTATATTAAAATATAACAAAAAATTTAAGAGCTAGCTTATGAGCTAGCCATTGCAGGTGCCCTTAGGAGTGGTTCTGCACAGGTACTAGATTCGAGTATGCGAGATGCAAGGAGCGAATTTCATAGGAGTGGTTCTGCACAGGTACTAGATCCGAGTATGCGAGATGCAAGGAGCGGATTTCAGAATTGCTTGCTATATACATAAGTATACCCCCAACAGCATTTCCCCTTCCCATAAAAAACTACTTTCTCTGTTGTAGTTCTAGCCAGAGCAGTGAAGCAACGATCGTCTTGGCTCTTCTAGATAGTACAGTAGTTTTTATCTTATATTCACCACGTCAGCACTCAATAAAGAAAGTCGTCAGGTAACTGTAGCCGTTTTCTTTGTCGAGTGACAACCTTGCACTCGGCGAAGGCTTTACCGAGTGTCCGATAAATGGTACTCGGTAAAAACCCTTTGTTAGGAGGTTCTTTACCCAGTACACTTTGCCGAGTGCGACACTCGGCAAAGTCTTAACCGAGTGCAATAAGGTCTTCGCCGAGTGCATCCAAAAAAAACTCCAGTTGTGCATAAAACATACTCCAACAATCCCAAAAGAATTCATTTTTCAAAATCATCTTTAAGTCAAATTATTTTAAAATTGATTAGCTTTATAAAAAAATAACATCTATAGTACCACATAAGTACATTATGAAAATATATTTCATAATGTGTATTTTAGTACTAATTTTGTGTGCTCTAAATATTTGTATTCTTTTCTACTAATTTTGTTGAACTTATAGTTTGACTTAGAGAACCTCTAGTGCTTACTAGTGTAGTGCTTTTGTGTTTGCTTTGCTCGCTTTGTGTTTGCTTTGCTCACTAGTGTTTATTAGAAGCTCTCATGCGCTTGCTTGACTGGTTGCATAATTTTATGTGACCTTACTACTAGCTAACTACATTTTTATTAGGTAATCTTAGTGGCGGAGTTTGATGACAAAACAAGAGGGGGACCATTAGGACTAATTTCTTACATAATTTACATATTTATTGATCTTAATCATCAGTTTAGTAGCTACTTAATGAAGTTTTTAATGAGCAAGGAGGGGCCATATGGCCCCCTATGGCCTCCATGTAGCTCGACCGGTGATCTCTCATTAGCTTGGCATCTTAGTATTATCTTAGATCATGTGTTATTCGTGATAGATAGGAGTGTAGTCGTGACTAGATCATTTAGTCTAATTTCATGTTAGTTTCAGTTAGCCAATGCATTTAAGTTTAGAAAAGACTGTTCGCCCCTTCTAGTTGGCCATTTGAACATAACAGGTGGATGTTTTTTCTAATAATCGATTTATTCAGTGCGGGGTGGATTTATTTAGTGCGGGGTGGGGGTTGACCATATTTAGGGCGTGTTTGGATGCTGCCTCCTAGGCAGCTTCCACGCCAGGCAGCGCCCCCAGGAGTTCGATTTCGATTGCCTCTGTTAATCAGAGAGTCTATCTCTTAAAATATTTTTAAATACGAGATAGAGATTTAGTTTAGAAAAGAGATATTTATATACTATACTATATTTATTTAATATCATAAACACTATTAATTTTGTCTGTATATCGAGTTAAACTTTAGACATGTTAATTAAGGCTACAACTAAAATTGTATTTTTTATGGACATAGATATTGCTTTGAATATATAAAAAAAATTCTCCCCGACATTTCCGGATCGAGCCTTGGCCTCGGCGCACGTTAGGTTGGCTGGATACTCCGTACAATGGATTTATAATAATAATAATAATACTGTATTTGTTTTAACAGACAGTTTTCTTGAACTTACGTATAAGATTCTCTGCGAGATTCCCGGATCCAGCTTTGGCCTCGACGCCCGCGTTACGTTGGGTGGCGGGACGGTAGGAAGGTGGAAGAGGCTTTCCTTTGGCTCTGCGAGTAAAGTTTCCTTGAAAAAATAATTAAATATAGTAGGCCTTGTTTAGTTTTTTAATCTAAATTTTTTTTAACCATCACATTAAATATTTGGATACATTCATAAAGTATTAAATATAAACTAAAAACAATATTACACATATTATCATAATTTTGTGAGATGATTTTTTAAGTCAAATTAGTCTATGATTTGATAATATTATGTTATAGTAAATACTCCCTTCGTCCATAAAAACATGCAATTCTCGCTTATCGAGGAGTCAAACATTTCCAACTTTGACCGAAGTTATATAAAAAAATACTAATATTTTTTATACAAAAAATATACCATTAGATTAACAATAGAATATATTTTCATAATAATTTTATTTAACGACATAAATACTAATATTTTTTATTATAACCTTAGTCAAACTTGAGTCAATTTGACCGGCACGGATCCCATAATTGCATTTTTTTATGGACGGAGGGAGTACGTGCTAATGATAGAGTAATTAGTTTTTATAAAATCGTCTTGCGGTTTTTCAGATAGAATATGTAATTTATTTATTTATTAATCTACTTTTAATAGATTAAATTTGTGTCAGAGCTATGTAATTTGTTTTCTTATTAGTCTATTTTTAATAGATTAAATTAGTATACGAACATCCGATGTGATATGTAAATTTTTTTATACCCCAACTAAATAAAGAGAAGAGAAGCGAACTGTAAGCTTATAGCCGGCTTAGGCACAAGAACAAAAAAAAAACTCTGTGAGAGGGATAAGGGCACTCCCAATGAAGTATTAATGATAGTTTTTATCCCTATTAATTAACTTGTCAACTAAGCAAAATGCTGACATGTTAGACTAATTAATGAAGAAAGAGAAGAAAAATTATGGAAACCGTTTCTCCGAGGAGAAAACCACGTCTACGCTCGATCCGAGGAGCAAAGAAACGGTGTTTTCACCGTTGGGAAGAAACGAGCAGTTTCTATCTGGGTGGGGTTCGCGATGTGATGTAACTGCTCGCCGCAGATGAGACCGTGCGCGTCTGCTTGCACTCGCTTGCCCGCGCCGACGTGCTCGCTCGCCGGGCGGCCGTCGCACTTGCTTGCCCGCACTGCTGCGCTGGCATGCCTGTCGCCGCGCTCGCATGTCGGTTGCTGCGCTCGCTCTCCTGCCGGCCGGCGCGCTTGGTCATCTGCACCGCCGTGCTCGCTTGTGATCCGTCCGTCGCCGCGTGCGGTCGCCTGCACCATCTAGGCCGCACTGGATGCGATCGCCTGAATTGAACGGCCGCTCTTGCCCACCGGCTACGGCATGCGCTCGCCTGCGCTGTCTAGGCCGCATTGCCTGCGCTCGCCTTCGGCTTAGGCTACGCTCGACGTCGCTCTCCAGTTGAGGCCAGGCTCCATAACAACGACAGGCGCGAGCACACGACCCTCCAATCCATGGCAAGGCTGAGGCCGGCCAAGGCTCCTCCACGGTCGTAGTCTGGCAGGCCGCGGTCGTCGCTGCCTAGGCCGCTCGCCGTCCACGTCCATATCTTGGACCTTGGAGGCGCTTGGCTTGGTGCTGCTAGCTCTTCTCGGTCGAAGTTGGGCTCCATGGCGATGGCAAATGCAAGCACACGGCCTTGTTTGGTGAGATGGAGTTAGGAGAGAGAAGAAGAAAAAAATGCAATATTTATTAGAGAAAGAAACCTCCATTGTGTGGATCAGTTTCTATTCGCTATGGAAATTGTGCCTAGTTTCTACCATTAAGACTGCCCTAAGTGAGTCATGTATTAATAGTGAAGGCTCGACCACTTTATGAGAATGCCGAGAGATGAATGCAATAATTTTTTGTAGCCCGCTGCGGGTTGTATTAGAGCAATCCCAATGCAAACACTACCATGATTTCTATATGTATTAATTGCTATGTCACCTAAGTATTTTGATGATTTGATAAGAGAATTATTGAGGAGAGAGAGGTGAAAAAGGTAGAAATGGTTTCTTGTTTAGGCCATCCGCAATGGTTGTCAAATAGCTAGCTAGAAAGAATTCTATTGGCTCTCGATAACACTTTACAAATAGCTAGCGAGATGACGTATAAAAATAATATAAAAGTAGCACTCTTATTGGCTATCGAGGAGAGAGATCAAATAGCTAGCGACTTCCTAATAGCTAGCTATTTGATCTCTCTCCTCAATAGCCAATAACAGTGCTACTTTTGTAAGTTGCTTCATCAAAATAGTATTTATTTATATGTCTCATTTAGCTAGCTATTTGTAAGTTGCCATTGAGAGCCAATAACATTCTTCCTAAAGACCAAATAGCTAGCGATTTGAACACCGTTGCGGACCCCTTAGAAATGAAATCTTCACAGGTCCTGATATCATCGAAACCATGTCGCAGTGCGTTGGGGAAGAGAGGATGATTTCCATCGCTGACCCAGAGATCCCGTGCTCCTTGCGTGCGGCGCCACAGAGCCTCGACTACGCGGTACGGAGCTCACGCAGGCCTGCCGCGGCTGCAAAGCCCGTGCCGATTGCCGCACCTCGCGGTGCTCGAGCTACCAGCGGCGCCGCCCCATGCTCTCCGCGTACGCCGCGGTCACAGCGGATCGACACAGGCCACAGAGATCGCGAAACGGCCACTTAGCGCTGCTGTTCTTGTGCATCCGCATGCGCCGCCGAGCTCGCGGTGGCACGCGCGTGGCCGCCCAGCACACCCTGCGCACTGCGGAGGAAGCGCCGGCTAGCCACTGCCCATGGAGCTCACGGTCGCCGCAATTGTGGAGGCTCATCATGGCCCACAGAGCTTGTGTGCGGCCACCCAACACTGTCACCGCCTGCTGATGAGCAGAGCACCTCCGCTTGGTCAACGACAATGCCACCCTGGCTGTGTTGTGCTGGTGCTCTATGCCGGCGTGTGCACCACTAGCAACCGGGCCACGACGTCGGAAGCCATCACAGCACACCGCACTTGCATAGTTGATGTGCATATTAGATCTTATTCGTTTTTGTTTCCTATTAAACTGGAAACTACCTTGACAAATTACATGCAAACTGTGTAATTAGACTTAAAAGATTTGTCTCACAAATTACATGCAAACTGTGTAATTAGTTACTTTTAGTCTATATTTATACTATATACATGTCTCCAGAAATTTGATATAACAGGGTATAAAGTTTTTGGTTGAGATCGAAACAAGGCCTAAGAAGAAGAGTTGAAACATACCAACAATGCGCTTATAATGAGTACTGAAGGAAGCCAACCTAAAACAGCCGTACCTGGACCATCCTAACAAAAACACCTCCTGTTTCGATATTACATAAATAGAATACAACCAAAAACCGACACAACGGTGCGGCCTAGGAGGTGGCCTTGTGTCTTTCCGAATGCCTGGACAATCCCTTTGCACGCACCCGGGAAGAGCGCGTCTAGCGCTTCGACATTGAACACAGTCAAGTTGTCGTTGAAGATCTTGTCGAAGCCCTCCAGCTCCCACGTGGATGGAGTTGATGGACCCTTGGTATAGCTCATACGCTGCATAATCAACATCTCACCTCGCTTGGAAGCAGGTACTCGAGAGAGACTCTATGGCACCAATCGCCTGCTTCTAAGCGACAACACCGGCTTAGTAGGAGCCTGCTTGGGAGGCTCATGAATCAGCAGAGAGTCAACTTTCTTAGTTGCATTGGTTACAAGTTACAACACTCCAAGGGAAGGTAGGAAGATTGCATTGGTTAGAAACTCATGGACCCTTTTAGAAGTATAAGGGGGAGCAAAACCCAGTGATGAAAAACTCCTCACTAACAACTAAAATAATATCCTCATAAATTATCCATCCCTAGAGGGATTGGAGTTTGCAACCCATCCAAAGATTCCCCATGGGTTCAAAATAAAGCCTTATTAGCTCACTCCCTGAACCTGAACCTGAACCCCTTCAGTTGCGTCTATAGCGTCTCGACGCCGGTGTGGGTGCTAGAGCTAGGCGGCAATGGATCCCCACGACGACAGCCAGGCGACCATGAGCATAGTCGTCAGTGCGTCGAACGACGCCATGAAATCTCTGGGGAACAAGCTCCGCAACCTTTTGTGTCAGGAGCACATCAAGATCGGGGGCGTTCGCGGGGACATCGAGTACATCCGTGACGAGATAGACAACATGCAGGTCTTTCTCAAGTGGGCGACGGGGCGCGACTCCGACTACAGCGGCGGGCAAGTGCAGCTGCAGCTGCAGGATTGGATGAGGCAGGTGAGGGAGTTAGCCTACGACATCGAGGACTACGTGGACGACGACCTCAGCGTCGACCCTCGCCGGCGGAGCCGCAAGTTGACGTCGTCCCTCCTCCGGCGGGCCTGGTACCTCCTCACCACGATCAATACCCGCAAGTCCATCGCCCAGGAGATCCGCAGCTTCAAGATCCAGGTGCAGCAGATCAACGAGCAGCGAATCGGGTACGGTCTGGCGGAGGGAATCTTGTACAAGAGCAGCTCGCAATCGCAAGCGGCTGCAACGAATGCTTTCACAATCTGCCTCGCGCCTCCTGCAAAGCCCACGGTAACCAGGGCGCCCGTCGGCATGGATGACGCCATCAAGGAGCTCGAGCCATGGTTTGCCAAGGGGAAGCATAGCAGCACCGACACCGATCAACTGAGGTATGTTGCCATTGTTGGATTTGGAGGCATCGGCAAGACCATGCTTGCCAAGACGTTGTGTCGCAAATTTGGGGACCAATTCGACTGCAGAGCATCAGTGACGTTGTCACTAAACTTCAGTCTCCAAACGGTTCTTTTTTTTTTTGAGAAGCAGGCCAGTGCCTCCAATAGTTATTACCTCGATGGGATTCAGGATCAGGAATCGGAAGTAAGATTACTCGTTAAGAAGCTCGCTGATCAACTAATGGGGATGAGGTATGATTTTGGCTCTGCGCGCTAGATTCTTCCTTTTTTTTTTGAGGGAACTAGATTCTTCCTTTTTCTTCACGCAGAGTGCTGTGATTCTAGTTGGTATTTGTCTCTGGACTAGTACGCCTTAATGCCCTTATGGCACAAGCACGAATGATATTACTCTAGCAACCCTTTTTCCAAAAAAAAAACACTCTTGAAAAACTTTATTAATAGGTAAAGACTTCATCCTGACCGGCCGTGTTTTGATCGCTCGACACGGCCTGATTCACCCCACCGACGCGTCTACGACAGTTCCAGTAGCTAGAGATAGGTACCATTTGCCCTCGTCCCAGTCGCCCTCACCCCCATTTCTCAGTTCTCTCTAGGGTTTCTCTCTCTTCCTCTCCTCAGCGATTTCTTCACAGCCCGCTCCATCCTGGTGATTAGATCGTACTCGTCGGCGGGGAGTGCAGATCGTGCTTCTCGGCGCTCAAAGTCTTCAAGTCTACAAGACATCGGGTCTATATTTGGTTGTTCCCCATTTTTTCTCTCTCGTCTCTTTCATTTCTCTGTCTATCCATTCCAATCTCTGTACCAAATCACCACTGAATCGAGCGGCGACTAGCATATAGCCCTCAAATCCCCGACGAATCTAGCAGCAGACGGCGACGGGAAGACAAATGCCCTTGGAATCGGTGTGGACGCCAGCGACGAGAGCTCATGGATGGAGGTAACAGGGGGGATTTCTCCTATGATTCATGGGGAGGGGATCTCGAATATTCAGAGAGTGTGGTGGATTCCACCATCGATAAGGATCCACCTCCTTTCCTGTCCCTGTTGCTTCTTCTCCTGTCTCCTGCAGGCGACGGTCCGCGGTAGGGGTGGAAGAAGCTGGGGGCCATCATGGTGGAGGTGGAGGACCAGCAACTGAGCCCATGTCCGTTCTGGATTTCTACGGCAGTGAGAAATGGAGTGATGTCGGCACCTACAGTTCCCTGCCTTCCAGTTCCAGCGCTGCACACTGCTGGGCCTCCACGGTAGGCTAGCTTCTTCATTCCATACCTACACACCCATCGATCCCAACGATTTTCTGCTCATTTTTTCTAAGATGAATGCATATAGGTGATAAATTGTAATTGAGGTAACCCTACACATGGGACTGACCCTACATCTATATGATTGTACCATGTTCTGAACTATGTTAACATTGTAGTATATTTACAGTAACCGCTGATTTCCTTGTGTAATTAATTAATTATGCAGATTATTTTGGCCATAGTTGTTCTTTAAATAGCAAAACAAAAGGTCTGCAATGAGTTTTTGCAGCCTAGATGGTTGTTACCTCGTCTACACACTTGACTGAAAAACACAAAATGTTATCCTGTTACCTGTATGGTTGTCGATTTCTGAATAAACTGTCGCTAAGACATTGATGAACTGTGAAGTTCCTGAAATTTCAGTTATTGCGAACAGTATCTGTTGTTTAAGTTTCTGTTTTTTCAATTAGTGTGAATGTGAACCAATAACTGCTATGTTAGATGAGCTGTGGATTTTTTGAAATTTCAGCTAGTGTGAACTCTGAATTTTCTGAATTTTTTGTTTGTGTAAAGTCATTCCTGGGCGACTAGATAGCTGTATTCATGTGTGCTGAAATTGGCCACACTCTTATATGCCTTAATCTATGTGTATTGGCGTGGAAAGAAATATTATTACTGTATAATCTAATTTTTTTGTCAGAAGGATTAACTTGAAAACAATTCTGGTATATTTTAATTTTAAAAGAGAGAGACTTGAAGAGCCTTGCTACCCTTGCTGCTCTGAAATTAGATTAGATAGCGTAGTGTTGTTTGTTTCCATGGCAATCAGCAATTCAACAGGCAGGATTATTATATATGAAACTTTGACAATTTTTTCTTCATGGTTGCATGTTTATCTCTGAATGTTTTTCATCTATACTATATGCAGCTGCAAGCTCTAAAGGGAGATCGTTCCAAAGAATCTTGTTCCTCTTTTGCACTGTATGTATGCAGCAAGCGTTGTTTCATCTGAGCACCTGCTGCGACCACATCTCTGCATTGACATCCCACTGGCATATCACCTCCTAATGCTGATGCCGACGCCGACACCGACCACAACCTTGATGCAAGGCAGCATGAGCATCACCACAATTTCCACCAGGAGGGGGCACTAAACAAGGAGCAACATCCCAAGCACACCTGCTTTTTTACTCTAGCTTCAGCTGGAGGAGACCGCCTCTTTGCTCGCCATCCTTCATGCTGAGGCAGACAGTGAAGAGCCTGTTGCCGGCGGGGAGCTTCAAGTCATCGGCCAATAGGGGCTATGTCCTTCACCAAGCTGTCCAGCGCCACCAAGGTGATGGCCAGGATGTTGTCACTCCCGCTGGACGATGCTCTATCCTCGTCCCACCATCAGGTCGCCATCAATAAATCTTTGCAAAAAAAAAAAAAATCTTCAGCTAGTTGTACCTCATCTGCAAGATCAATAATTTTCATTGTTTTGTTTCATCATTCTTTTTATTGTAAACATTTTTTATTGCACAGGAACTATGTCATCAAAGTAGTTCAACGTCAAGGGCACCAGGACCTGCGAGGTGTGCAAGCAGGTCGTGCAGACCCTCCTGGTTACTGTGCTACTGTGCAGAGCACGCAACAACACGACCTGCTAAACCGCGGCGGCAGCATGTACGATCGCTACAGGTAACTAAGGTGCGTGCTCTTACAATTCTCCATCGTTCTCATCATCAGAAATTTAGAATTATATCTGGCAAGTGTTTAATTTTTGGATGGATCTGAGACTACCTCAGCAGCTACTGCTGGAGGATATATACTAGTTTATAAATGACAGATTTGACCTCATCCAACATCAATGCATTTTAAAATTCTTTTTTTTTGTACTCATCATTTTCTATTTAAACACATATTTTGGTTTTTATTCTCTTCATCTGCACCAACTTTCTTTTGAACTAAAAGGGTTTGTTGTTGTTTTGGTCACTCTAGGTTGTGGAAGAAGAGAGCACAAGAGGCTTGGATTTGGAGATGATAAAAGTAACCGCATGGTGCCCCTAAAGGTGAGCTTCTAGCTAGAGACTATATTTATTTTTCAGAATACATAAATTGCCTATTTTAAAAAAATATTATTCACTATTGAATGATACTTAAATTGAAAATGCAATCATCTACAATATTACCATATTTGCTTCATGTGAGTTTTTTTATTTCTAAACATACATGGAAATACCAATACTTTATATTATTGAGCTAGTTGCCCTTATTGTTTTGTCATATTGTTGGTATTTAAATTGTAATATTTTTGCTTCCTGCTACATAAAAATAGTTACAAATTGTATTTAGAAATACTCTATGTCCTACATTTAAATTTGTTGCATATTATTATAGAATAGTTACAAATGTATTTGGAAATATGCCTGTTACATAAAAATAAATACACATGTATGATAGGAGCACCTAGCTAATTTTGATTGCTCTGTTTATACTTGATCTCTTTATTTAATTTGTTTTGGTTGTTACTGATATGAAATTTGCATATTGCATTCTTGCAGGGAGCAAGATGAAGAGCAACTAAATTAGGTATAAGCAACTTGTACCGGGCAATATTGTGGTAAGATCAAGGCAAAATAATTTAAATCATCAGGCAATTTTTACATCATTCATCTCTAATCTCTCTTTGTTTTTTCTGTTCTTAGATTGCATGTTAGTTTCACTTTCTCTCTGCTTTCTCATGTTTAAACTACTTTCCATTGCTAATAAGCTGTAACCTCATCTAGTGCACCTTCTATTATTGTAGCCATTACTAGCTACTGTTGGACAGTATTAAGCTAAGATCGGCCACTACTTATTTGTCATACTGCTGCCATACTATTACCGTAGATAGAGAAGACGACAAAGTTGACTTATAGCATAGGTGTGTGCAGCAGGTTAGATGAAAAGTGTAGTAGAGTTTGATAGTACAACAGAAAGAATGTGCATGTAAATTTAGTTAAGCAATTTAATATCATTAGTCAAACAATTTAATATCATTAGTCAGGCAAGTCATTAGTGTGGCAATTTAGTTAAGCAAAAAAAAAGGTGAGCAATATGGTGTCACCTATTTTTTTTAGCAGCCCCATGTTAGCACCTTCGCATTTTTCTTACGCAATTTAAGTGTTATTTGTTAGGCAACAATGCGCCCTTGAATAGGCAATTTATCCTATTTTTACTAGTCAAAAAGTCCATCAGACTAGTATGGCGATTAAACTAGTCTGCATTTTATACAAAACTAGTTTTTTTTTTGCATCGTCACCTCATCTTTGTTTTATCTGTATTTTGCAAATAAACCAAGGGATGAGCTACAGGTTGCAAATGAACATAGACGCCGTACTTGCTTTTCTAAATATACAAATTGCCTATTTAGAAAGATATTGTTGACTAAGGATGACACTTAAATTGCCTACAAAAGTACAATCTACTACTACTATAGCATTACCAACATATGTATTTTTATCACTAACAGAGGCTTCAGGAACAATAATATATTCTTAATTTTATTACCAACATATGTATTTTTTTATCACTAACAGAGGCTTCAGGAACAATAATATATTCTTAATTTTTTAATATATGCATCTTTTTTATCTCCATTCAGCAATAAATTTATGGTCAATGCTATGTTTTTTAATATGCAGGATGCAGAAATGTACAAAGAAAAAAGGCAGACAATGTGCAAAGAAGATGCGAAAATATGTGCTTTTTCCTGGACTAGATGCAAAGTGTTATGCTCTAGAAATTGTAGAGGCAAATATGTTCTTTTTTAGTTGCTCTTCTCTGAATACATTACATTTTATTTAATATACACATGTAGTATATAAATACATGTGTCCAAGTCTGATTTGCTTTTTTTTCTTAAACTGTGGTCGGTATTCTGCGGAAGCTACGAGTACAGATTCTCCCGTGCATTAACAAGTCGGCTAATTAGCATCCTTACCAAAAAAAGGAAAAAAAATATTTCTTTACTATAAATGGCAAGGCCGTACGAGAAGTCTATATTACGACCGGCCGTGCGGTAGCTGTTTCCTTATTAATATATTTTGAACAATGTTTTTTTTCATGAACATGCGCATAGCACGTATTTCATTAAGAGGATAGCAAGTTTTACACGGGGTGACCGAATGCGAACGAGATGCCCACACTTGGCACCCAACACAGAGAGATCACACAGTTTGTTAGTTTTGAACAATGCTCGAAAGGACAGTCGTAGTAGTGACAGTCGATGAGGCCGTTGGAGCCTCCCGACCCGTCCGCCTCCCTTGGCGACGGCGACGGCGCCCCAGCTCCGTCCAGGCCGATCTCCCTCCTCAGCCCTCCTCGCTCCAATCCAACCTCGGACCCGTGCTCCTCTCCGCTCGATCTACCGTTCCATGGGTGCAGCTCGGACCCCCCCGCCCCGTATCCTCATCTTCTCGCCTCCCCGAACCGCTTCGCGCGCGCGAGGTGGCGCGCCGCCGCTGGCTGCTAGCCCGCCCGGCCCGCCGGGAGCCACGCCCGGCGCCGCTCTGGTGGCCAGGGAGGCCAGGCGCCCTGGACCGTCAGCTGGGACGACGGTCCGTGTCGCCGGCGGGCCTCTGCTGGCCCCGTCGGCGGCGGCCACCGCCTCGGCCCCCTCCTGTGCGTCGGCAGCCTCGTCCTCCGGCACGAAGGCCGGCCTCCCCCGCTTCCCCCCCCCCCCCCCGTCGCATGAGCCTGCCGCTCTGCTCGACGTGCCTAGCGCCGCCCCAGCGTCCTCGGCGCCGTCGATGCCGCCTGCCAGCCGCCGCCCGTGTTCGCGGCCGCCGGTCCGCTGGAGCCGGCCCCTGCGTCTGTGGCGGAGCAGGACGGCCCCTGCGCCTCCACGCCTGCCGTGCTGGGGGCCGATGCTGGTGGTGAGGTGGGTGAGGCGCCGTGCGTTCGCTCGTTCCACGGCGGGCCTCCCATCATCGTCGACGCCGGCGCAGGCAGTCCAACACCTCCGCCTGTCCACGATGGACGATTCACAAGTCATCGTCGAGGATGCATCGGAGGACGAGGATGAGGAGGGGGGCTCGGCCGCTGCTTCCCCTAGGCCGCGACCAGCGGGCGCGGGGGCGCCTTCGCCGGCCCCAAGATCCCCCCTTTCCCCGGATGCGGCTCCATTCGTGCCAATCTCGTGTGGGCGCTCCAAGCAACGGCGGTGGGCGGATGACGACGACGAGTTCGACGAAGAGCAGGCCCCGTCCTACTTGGACGTTGTCTGTCGCCCGCTGAAGCTGACCGTTGCACCTGTGCGACAACAGGCAAGTTCGCCTGTGTTTCTAGGTCATGGCAGGGTGGCTGCCAGTCGAGGTGGCCCTCGGCGAGGACGGAGGAAGCACAGCCGACCGCGTCCTCAGCTGGTGAGCGGTAGTCCTGCTCGGCCAGTGGGGGGACGCGTCCCGGCCCGGCAGCGCCTCGAGCGAAGACCCGCCCACCAGCGACTAGGGTCGGCGCGTCGGGCGTCCGCCCCGGACGCCGATGGATGGCAAGTGGTAACGCGTGCTCCCTCAACAACATCCCCGTCAACCTGCGCAGCCCTTGCAGCGCCAGGGGTGCGCGGCAGGGAGCACTGCAGCGGACCGCGGCGGTTTCCGGCTTTCGCCGATGGTCGATGCTTCAAGTGCCTCGCGAGGGGGCACCGCGTCGCTACCTGCAACCTCCCTTGGCGATGCCTACGCTGCCACGGCCTTGGTCACCTCGCGCGGGAGTGCGTGAGGCCAAGGCGCATCAGCGACGTCGGGCGCGCCGCTCGACCAAAGAGCTGCAGTGGCGGAGGCGTCAACGTCGCCAAGGGCGGTGGCCGCGCTGCCGCGGGGGACAACCGCCCCCACTAGCCTGGCCGCGAGCGCCGCTCGCGGAGGCATGCTCCCGCTGAGGCTGTCGGCTCGGCTGACACCGGCCACTCTCAACGTGGCCGTGGGCACCGCTACCGTCGGCGCCGACGCAGCAGGCGCAAGAAGAGACAGGAGGCGAGCACCACCAAGCAAATCGAGGGCTCGGGCCTCGGGTCCCCCTCTGCTGAACCGAGGGCCACCTGGATGGATGTTGCCTGAGCCACAATTCTTGAAGGTCCGCTGCCGCCGTTTGACAGCATGCGACCCACGTCGGGAGAGCCGACCCCGGAGCCGGTGGCCGCCCCTCCAGCGGTGCCGCCTGTCGGAGAGGACCCGACCATGGAGGAGCCCCCTACTGCGTTCGAACTGCCTAGTGCGCCCGCTGTGGGGGCACGCGGACAGGACGGCGCACCGAGGGGGCCTGAGCGGGTTAAGCCGCTGCTCGTCTACGGCCGCCGCAAAGCACTCGGAGCGGACCTCCCACCGGACGTGGTTGAGGTCCACGTGACGGATGCAACGGTGGTGAAGGAGCTCGACGCGTCGGCGGTTGACGCCACAGAGGTGTCTCACGTATCGGCCACAATGTCGATTCAGGAGAGTTTCGTGGAGCGGCTCTGTCTTCCTTTACAGACGCCTCTCATCTGTGGGCCGCCGAGGCTGCACAGGCCTCGAATGCCGGTCCCTGGTTTGTCGCTGCGGCGCAGTGCGCGCATTGCTTCCCAGCCGCGCGAGGCAGACTTCACCAAGCAGGCTCAACGCGTTCTCCTGCAGAAACTGGGAGAGGTGGCGCCTTCTCCTAAGGTCGACTCTGAGACGGTGCGCAAGTTTCAGGCTGCCTTCCGGGCACCGCTGTCAGACTCTGCCCAGGAGGCGCTGCAGGTTCTTTTTGGTGGGGAGTTCGACCCGGTGGCCATGGGCTTGGATATGCTTGGGCTTGACGAGGCCAACTAGCCTTCGTCGTCTGCACCTATGTCGCTCAGTTTTATTTATGTAATTACAATCTCGTGCAAGTGTGGTGTGGGTGTGAGTTTTGGTAATCTTTGGATTACCGTAACTTGACACTGACTGTAACAAAAACTTCTCTTTCTGCTTAATGAAAAAACGTGCTAAAGCACGTTCTCAAAAAAAAAAAACAATGCTCGAAATAGGTTTTTCTTCATTCTTCCTTTTTCTTCATGCAGTGCTGTGATTCTAGTTGGTATTTCTCTCTAGAGTACGCCTTAATGCCTTATTATGACACAAACACGAATGATAACCCTTTTTCCGCAAAGAATTACTACTCTTGAAAAACTTTATTAATATATTTTGAACAATATGCTTGATTGAAACAGGTACCTCATCCTGGTAGATGATCTGTGGACTTTATCAGCATGGGAAACGATTAGTTACTGTTTCCCCAAGAATGAGAAGGGTGGTACCATAGTGGTGACAACAAGATTTCAAGCCGTAGCCAGAGCCATAGCCTCTGAGCAACAAAATGCTTGTATCTATTCCCAGAAGCCACTCTCTCAAGACAACTCCTGCAAACTGTTCCATAGAATCATCTCCAGTGTTGGTGTTGGTGATGATATTTGTCCTACTAGACCAATTAATGGCAGGATTATCATGAAGATTTGCAGAGGTATTCCACTAGCCATAATTTTGTTGGCTGGTCTCGTTGCAAGCAGATTGAGGTCAGAGACTGGCTCAAACATTGATCTCCATTTGTCTCAAATTGGGGAGGGTTTAAGCGAAGATCTGGAAAGACCATTGAAAAGGTTGATACATATACTAGACCAATGCTACAACCCTTTGCCAGCTGATCTTAAGATCTGCCTTTTGTGCTTGAGCATTTTTCCTAATAAATAAAGGTTGCTGGATCAGCAGAAATCGTCTGATTAGAAGATGGATTGCCGAAAGGCTCATCGCAGAGAGGGATCAGAAGACAGTGGAGGAAGTCGCCACAGACTACTTCAATGAACTCATTGCCAGGAATCTAATCTGGGAAGTCAACTACAGAGATGGAAAGGTGAAGAGCTTCCAGGTTCATGACATAGTTCTCGAGTACATCATCGCCAAGTCAAACGCCGAGGATTTTATTACCATTGTCGGTGGCCATTGGAAGATGCCGGTTCCAAGAAACAAGGTGCGCCGGCTTTCAATCCATAAGAGCAATACGTACATCAGACAACAAAGTAATAGGGGAGCTTGAACTGTCACATGTCCGAACCTTGTCGGTGTTCAAGAGTTCCACAGTTCTCCACTCTGCGTCACTCAACTTTCAGAGACTGCAGCTGCTGGACCTTGAAGGTTGCAAGGACCTGACCTGCCATTTCCTCGATAAAATATGCAATATGCATCAGTTGAGGCACTTGAGCCTGCGCCAGACGAACATTGAAGAGATACCATACAAGATATACAAACTGAAACATTTAGGGCTACTTGACATAAGGGAGACAGACGTGGTAGATTTGCCTGCATCAGTTGATCGACTTCAGGGAATGACCCATCTACTTGCTGGCAATAAGAGCAAACGGATTGCATTGACATTGAGCGAAGGAGTGTTGAAGATGACGGCTCTACAGACCCTATCCTTGGTAAGCTCTGTACATGCACTCCGTGGTCTGGACCACTTACGGGTGCTGTCAATAACATGGTCCTTTCACCAGTGCACTGACAGAGCATGGCAGGATGCTTTACGCTCATCCATCCAGGATCGTTTGAAGCTCCAATCACTGAGCATCTATTGTGATGGACTGGGTTGTATGATGGAGTTCCTTGGATCAATAACTCATCCACCTAAGCAACTTGAGAAATTTAAGGTGACATCCGGTAGATTTGTCAATGTTCCTCAGTGGATCGAATGTCTCAAGCACCTGGCTTTTCTGCAAATCACTGTTTGTAAACTAGCACCAGATGATCTGAAGATTCTTACGAACTTGCTCAATTTGCAATACCTTAACTTGGGCTTGGAGTTCATTCCCCGAGAAGAGGTAAAGATTGAAAACAATGGGTTCAACGAGCTTCTGAAATTATCCGTGGATTGTCCTGTTCCATGGCTGACATTCAGACAAGGAGCTATGCCAAAGCTCACTTATCTTGAACTGAAATTCTGCTCAGGCACGACAAGTCAAAGGGCTGTTCCTTCCGGTATTGGCAACCTCCGAAGGATAACTGAGGTTGCCCTCAGTTACAACCAAAAATGGTGCGAGAGTAGTTCCAGTGTCAAGATGACTGTTGAGTCAGTGAAGGAAGAGGTTGCCAAGCATTGCAACCAAATCGACCTCATCATCAATGGCAGCAAAATTGATGTTCAAGTAGTCGAAGAGAAGGACACGGCAACCAGAATTCAGATTGAAACTGAAGGGGAAGCCAAAGATGATGCTCAAGCAGTTGGTGAGGAAACAAAGCTGATTACATCAGAGATTCAGGAAATCAGTGTTGACACCGGAACCAGTCCCTAGGTCCAAGTCTCGGCACAAAGGTGCACGGCTCCTAGTTCTGTTGAAGAAATTACTCGTATTTTTATTACAAATTTCATTATTATTGAAGAAGGATTTTAATATCCTCAGCAAAATTAGCAGAAGGAAACAAAGGGGACCAGGGGAGCACTCAGCTCAGGGATTAAAAGTAACCAATTGCCGCAGCCAGGGCCACGCAGGAACATGGACTGTTATTGGACTGTACAGCTCTCGCCTGTTGCCTAATCGTGCCTCTGTATCGGTGGGCTGCATGCATGTATCGTATCCATAATTCCATATAGCATGCCTGATATTTGTTATTAGGCCATGTCTGATATTCCAGGCCATGTATCGTATCCAGATAGGAAGTGGATCAAATAGGAAAGAGAATGTGGGGGTGCTGAGAGTTCTAGCGTCAGAATGACTGTTGATGCTGTGAAAAGACAGGTAGTCAAACATCATAACCTGATAGACCTCATCTCATCATCAACGACGGTAAAGCTGATGTCCAAGAAGTTGATGCGGAGATGAGAAGCACAACCGGAATTCAGAGTGGTGATGATGGCGAGGAGATAGCAAGGACTACAGTAGAGACTCAGGGTGAAATTGAAATCGAAGCTGAATGTGATAACATTAGCAGAACCTACTAGCTCTCAAGTCCCCGGACAAGGTAGCCTGTCTTCCAACTGACCCAAATGCTTAGCATCCATACAATTTAGTAACAGCAGTCACGCAAAAAGAAAAATCGTACTAACTGTATAGCTGTTGCAGGACTGGTGATGCTCCTGTTAGCAACCTGATACAGGATTGTAAAGGATAAGAGGAATTTAGTGGAGGAAGTAGCAGAATTCTAGGGCTCTAGAGGAAGAAGAGGAACAGGGAAGGGGAAATTCTAAGAGAGGGGATAACCTTTTGATTCTGTAATGTTCGATCCCTGTCCTGCTCCTGCTCTTTGGCATTTGTAGTCTCTCATCCAAGCATGATTGGATTGGCTCAAGGCCCATAGCCCATATGGAGGCCCAACCGTAGTTGACCCCTAACATTCCCCCCTTCTTAAGCTTCGGCTTGCCCCCAAGCCGATGGAGAAATTCGGAAACACCCGGATCCCATGGCACTTGTAAGTCCGTAATGCTGAATAACAATCCGCCACCATACCAGACCTGGGTGAGCTGGGTATCTGACATTCCTTTCTGTATCTTCCAGCCCACTGGATTGACGCTTGCTGCTTCTAGCTTTAGCAGAAGCTCATTCTTATTGGCCAAAGAGACAGGACCTGAAACCAGATGCCAGATGTCATAGGTTATATTGTCATCTTCACAATTGCCACCTCTGTGTCCATGAGTGACCGCAATTGAAACACCTGAACTCTGCAAGCTGATAACCAAACACCATATGTCTGTTGTAAGGATGAAGGCAACGGAGACCATAAAACATCTGAACAGCATGCCGAAATAGTATAATATAGGCCAGCGTCATGAAGTATTGTAGGAGGGGGCCATGGCTGCAACTCAATGCAACAAGCCGTGTACAAAACCGTGCCCAGCACAACCGTTGAGACCAGATTGGAGTCCAACAAAGCCTCTATATCAATCTGTGTAGCCATTTGCCTCTCATGTAACAACAAATTAGTAGTCTCATGCAGCAATAAGGACTCCTGGAGTATCTGAGCTGCTCCAAACCTCTTGACCAGTTGCATCGATATAGAAGGAAGCTCAAAATTATGCATATTTGCCTTGCTGCAGCATTGTCTGGTTCTCAACTCAATCTGTAGAAATAATGAGAAGAATGCCAATCAACAATTTGAGATATCTGCTTGCAGAAGTGCCCATTGTAGGATGCTAGTAAGCTGGATTACACCTTTCCTATTCTTTCCATGGTCAAATATAAGATAAGCAGTATAGCACGCCATGATCAAAGTGTTACAGTCCAATAACTCAAGCACATATGTGTAGCACTCCCAATTGAACTCACAATGAACTCACAATAGAGAGACTGAAACAGAGTCTTGTGCGTCGAGTGGCTAATCAGAAAACTGGAGGACCACATCCGTGTGCTTGCAGGTGTTGAACATGGACTCATCGGCACCACATCACCTGGGTTAAATCCAAACAATTGCGGTGCTCCAGTATCTAGGAAATCAAACTCCATGGGTGGCCGCCATGGTTTCCTCATCACCAAATGTACGCGACCCCAACAAAATGATCTGAAGGACAGCAGATAGATGAGTGGCCCCTTGCTAACTGCATTCCCAAACGTTACCCACAGCTTCACTGAATCACATTTGGTCATTCCTTCCAGTGGCTTGTGTGTAGTGTGCACATCAGCACCAAGGCAAAACACAACGAAGCCAATCAGTGGAGTATGAGTGGTGGTGTTCCTAGCCCCTCCAAGATCTGAGCTGAGCAACTCAAAACAGCACAATATATTTTTCAACAATTCTATATAGCTGGTACCAAAGGACAAAAATTGTTGCAACAAATCTTGTTTAGCCTTCCAATGATCCTTGGCCCTTTTTCCTGCAACTCGAGATTTCTGTCCCGTCACTTCAAGCAAGAAACATTGACAATTGCCACCACACTTCCACTGTACTAGCTCATGAATCAGTGCACAACAGACCATACTTATGGATAGCACCATTACACATGTTAGAAACTCCTGGAACGCAGTAGCTGCTACACACCTGATTAGTTGCCAAAGTGAAGGGAACCATGGGGGTTTCCACAGGCGACCAGAACAACACAGAACAAAATACCTCCCAACCGTGTTGAATGTCAGCCATGGTAGAGAACACAACCCAGCATCACAGCTCAACAACTGGAGTTCTGTAGGTGGAGGCCATGGCCTGTGCAGCCTGTACAACACTGCATCCCAGCTGCAACTGAATAATCCAGACCGCCACTTCATTCTCACTGGGAGGAACAAAGGTGAAACAACCCTCCATTTGCTGGCGCGGAGTGATGCAGTGGTAGGTGAATGGCTCCACATTTCATCGAACACCCTTGCTGCATGAACAGAGTGAGTACCTGACTTGCTCAAAGCAGCAGCTAGGACCAGTGAGGATGCTTCTCGTGGTGGAGTGGAGATTGGCGAAGCCGTTGCCGCATCCTGTGGTGGTGGTGGTAGTGGTGGTAGGAGAGTTGGCGCAGTAACTCCACGGTGGTGCAGCCGCCGAGGTGGGCCTTGGGATGGGCGTAGATGGAGGTCGGGTTGGCTTCCTCCGCGACGTTCGTGCGGGCTTCTCGTCCTCGAGCATCCAGAGACGCGCGGCGCGCTCCCTGTTCCGCGCCGTCACGGACGACGACCCCACGAAACGGCATGCCAAGAGGGACGCCCACACGAGACGCCGGAACGGACGCCTCCACCGCACGGTCACCATGCGCCGTGTGCGCATGCGTAGCCGAGCGCCCAGGGGCGTGACGACATGGTCCGCCCTGGAGACTGAGCTGATGGAGACGGCGTGCCTGATGACATCCGACACACAGGGCGGTGACGGCGTGGCGGTGAGGATGTACGCAGAGGGGTCGGTGAAGACGGCGAGGCACGTGGCCGACAAGGCCATCTCATGGTGCTCCAGCGGCGCAAGCACCTTGGCGACTTGCTGAAGACCGAGGTTGATGCCCGTGCGCGAGGGTTTCACCCCCGCAACAACGTCGCAGTATAGCTCGTCAGCGAAGGAAGGAAGAGTCGCAGCCTCTGACTCGGACATTCCCACCTCGTTGCCCTGTGGCCGCAACAGCGCGCGGGAGGACGGGTCAAGCCGTGCAGTGTCTGCGGCGTCTGCTGTTGCACTCGTCGTCGCGACGGCCTCCTCATTCGAGGGAGCTGGAACGAGGAGTGCGGAGAGGTTCGCGGCGGGGCCGGTGGTGGGCTGGACCGGCGCGGTGTGGAGGCCGAAGAGGGTGTCGGGGACCGCGGGGTGCAGCGCAGGGGCGTTGACGGCGTCGACGAACCACTGGTCGGTGGAGGCTGCCTCGCCGTCGAAGATGTCGTGGACGCGCTCCTCCAGGATGTGGGTAGGCTGCCCGAACAACCCACCCCAGTTGTCGGCGACGATGGATTGTGCCTCGCAGTGCTGCTCGTCGGAAACTTCGCCTCCATCGAAGAGGCCACCCCAGTTGTCGGCGACTATGTCAGCTCCGACGGTCGAGGTCTGGATCAGAACGGGGACGCCCCGGGAGGCCTCCCGCACAGCGTCCTGCTTGGCCCATCTCGCGTCAAATTTGTCGAAGAGCTTGCGGATTTCGTCGAGAAGGAGTTGGGTGGAAGGAGATATCTCGGTAGAGGGATTCATGGTAACCGAGAATTGATGGCTCCGGTACCAATTGTTAGCAACATACACGATTGTAAAGGATAAGAGAAATTTAGTGGAGGAAGCAGCAGAATTCTAGGGCTCTAGAGGAAGAAGAGGAACAGGAAACGGGAAATTCTAACAAAGGGGATAACCTTTTGATTCTGTAATGTTCGATCCGTGTCAGGCTCCTGCTCTTTGGCATTTGTAGTCTCTCATCCAAGCATGATTGGATTGGCTCAAGGCCCATAGCCCATGTGGAGGCCCAACCGTAGTTGACCCCTAACAGCTCCAGTCCAGTAGCATGAAAAAATTGCCAAACGGAAGGATCGGAGAACAGCTTTGGTTCAGTTGAAGACAAGAACAAGAGTTTCAGGCTTGCAGTTGCAGCCTGATGCTGGCAAATTGCTGTTGCCAGTCGCCACTCGCTCTTGTATGTTGCTGCTGCCTGATGTATTATTGTATTTGTTTGGTCATGCCTTACCGTGTTTTCCGTATTTACACTGCTGTCTGTGTGTTTGTAATTGTATACTACTCCTATATAAGCAACTGGTCAGGTGTTGTTCCACTGCAATCGAGTTCGTAAGATTTCAGATACTGTTTTTTTTTAGTCTGCTCTATTTTGTGGATTGCATGCATGTAAGTGACTCGCCATGGTAAATAGGTAATGCAACCAACGTGTTGCACCGTTGTGCTTGTGTCAATCACTGCAAATCTACATGAGCTTAACATTTGGGCGTGTCAGTGTGTCACACACATGCATACCAAATTGTTTGTTGTACTAGGCCTTGTTTAGATGCCCAGGGTGAGATTTTTTTCTCAACTGTACCACTTTCGTTGTTATTTAATAAACTTTATCCAAATATGAATTTATCCAAATATGAACTATGTAGACTCAAAAGATTCGTCTCGACATGTACATACTAAAAGTACAATTAGTTATTTATTTTACCAATATTTAATGCTCCATGCATGTGTCCAAATATTGATGTGATGATGATGTGATGAAGAGAGAGCGAAAAAAAGTTGATATTTTGAATGTATCTAAACAAGACCCTAGTAACTGCATGCAAGACCGCCGTCAAATTTGGACAGCACGGCTAATCAAGCATGTGAGGCAAACTAGGACATGCGACATGACTGGTGAAAAGTCAAAACACTAGTACACAACACGTCATCTGGGGACGCAGTCCCTGCAGCTGCTGTGGCTGCAGTGTGAAGTTGCAGCAAACAGGCCTATGCATTTCAGGTGACTGGTGGCCTTGTTTAATTCCCGAAAAAATTTGGGTTTTGATACTACAGCACTTTTGTTGTTTTTTATAAACTTTATCTAAACACGAACTTTTGTTGTTATTGGGTAAACTTTATCTAAACACAGACTAACTATGTTTAAAAGATTCGTCTCAACATTTACAGATTAAAAATATAGTTAGTTTTTTACCTACATTTAATATTCCATGCATGTATCTAACGATTTGATGTGACAGAGAAACTTGAAAAATTTTGAAATCTGCACGTGGCCCTAACTAGCATGTGCTGACTTGCTTTGCTGCCAGGAAATTCAGCTCTTCAATCTCCAATTCTCCACCAGCTGTTTTGTGATGGACTCCGTCTCTATTGCCAGTTCGGTAATTCTAGATACGTTCTCACATTCATCTTGGTTTATGTTAGTAGTACTTATTACTCTAAGCACCTGTCACTACTACTGCACGATGGACCTTTAGCCTCGGTCCAAAATAGCCTTTAGCCCCGGGCATAGAGCCGGGGCTAAGGAATCGGGACAAAAGGCCCGACCTTTAGCCCCGGTTCCCTGCCCCGAGGCGAAAGGGGGGACCTTTAGCCCCGGTTGGTAATACCAACCGGGACTAAAGAGGTCCCGAGCCGGGGCCCGATGGCTGGCCTCTTTAGTCCCGGTTGGTATTACCAACCGGGGCTAAAGACCCTCGGGGGCTGTCCTCTTTTTTCTTTTTTCTTTTTCTTTTTTTTCTTTTCAATTGGTTATTGTTTTCGGTTTTACAATTATATTAGGTTTTCTAATACGTTTTCTTTGCTGCTAATATATTACATTAGGGTTTCAAATACGTATTCTTCGCTGCTAATGTATGTATGCGCGTATATATACACATAAAATTTACAATTACACACATAAAATATGAAACTATATATATATATGGGCTAGCTATACATATTATATGTATAATATATTTATGCACATAAAATTTACAGTATTATCCATGCATCCTTGGTATTTACAACACAAATATTGACCGTCACTTAAATATCATACAAATGTTCGTCTTGGTTTGGTTTCACTGGTTCTTCCGGGTTATAGTAGAACTCGGTGTCGGCTTTGAGGACATGGTCGTTAAGAAATCCTGCGATTGTCTCTTGAATTCCTTTGAGGCGCACCATTTCCAACACCTGGTTCTTCAACCATAAGTCCTTCAATTTGCAAAAAAGGAAAAATGCATTAATATACATAAGCTTTATATATTAATAGCAATAAAGAAATACATGGGATTATTATGTATACATGTTACATACTTTATGTCTCTCTATAGGAGTTCTTTTCGCATACACCGAGAGAAACTCGCAAACGTAGTACCCACACAAATTGTTCCCTAGTGGTTGCCGTAGAACCCACTGCACGATGTAAAAAGATTACTCTCGTCATCCCGCGCGTGTGATGAAGCATGCTACAGTGGTAAAGACGCGGGGAGCTAATACAACTTACTTGCAATTGGATAGGAGGAGGAAGTGTCGCTTTCAAATCCGGACGGTGTTTCGGAATGAACCAGGCCCAAACGCTGCACAATAAATGGATCATAATTAACTATTGCAGATTTAAAGTGTAGAAATCAATATTTAGAGATCGAAAGTTACCCCTGGATAATGTCTATGATATCTTGGTAATCTCCCAGTGGTTTTCTCAATGAGTCATAGATTAGCAATTGAGTTTCGGAGAGATCGATGACAATCAATATCCAGTGAAAGCTGCATTATTAATTTGCTTATATAGTCAACATATATCATAGGAATTGAGTAAGTAAAATTAAATATGCACATGATAACAACACCCACCTAAAGTTGTAGGGGAAGAGTATATATCTTTTGTTCTTTTGGTTGATCAAGAACCTCCGGAGATTCCTCTCTGTTTCATTTCTCCATATATCATGGCAGGAATCTTTGTTTGGGACCGAGAATACGATATATGAATCAATGAAACCAACCTCCTTGTCATTTCTACGTACGAGGTCTCTCATCATGTTTCTGCATATGTATAGACACGCTAGCTAGTGTTAGTATAATTACATTTACATATACATATGCTAGAGTGAGATTATTAAAACGAAGGATCACTTACAAACAAAAGCAGCTGACGAGAGATTTGTCTAGAGCATCCAGGTGGCATAGCTGGTGTAACTCAGTGAATTGGATAAGTATAATATCATCGCCACGAAAGTAATGATGGTCTCTAATTCTAACACAAATCCAATCATCCGCTTTTTTGCTACACGCTGCCATGTACCACTGGTTTACCAAGTACATTTGAGTACCAAGTTCTGTGAGGGCCGCAGGGTTGTATAGACTCTGGCCATATACATAATTCTTCTTCCAGTGATCAATTTGTGGAGCACTTTCAATGGCTGATTCACCGAGCATTTGGGACAAGGTTAGACCAGTTTCTGCGAAAAATGCATCAAGATGCTCAAGATCCACATCAAGTTGTTCTAGCGCTTTCATGTTAGAACCATATTCATTCGCAATAACTAGCGGGGGCACTGATTGTTTTGATTGTTCCCCGAGCTGTGGGACACCCTTGTTTGCTCTCTTCTGTTTCTGCTTCGCCTCCTCAAGTGACTTGGTGATAGTGCGGTCATAGTCTGATAGTGGCGATTTCTTACGAGAATCACGCACCTTTTTCTGATGAGCATCCACCTTTTTCCTGAGCATATCAGGACGTACAAAAAGGTATGACTTCTCCGGTTTTTTCTTCGCTTTAATTTTAGCCTCGGTGTCCGCCCAGAATTGGTCCAAATGTGCTTTCGCTGCAACATTAGTTTCCTCATCAGTCATCTCATAGGGAAATTTCGTCATCTTAGGAATAGCTTGTCTTCTTTCTGAAGAGGCTTTCTTCTTCAGTGGCGGTGGGGCCGATGCCTTCATTTGTGTGGATGGCCTCTTCTTTGGTGTAGTCGGTGGCGGGGATGGAGCCCGTGGTGGAGGAGATGGGGCCGGTGGCGGCAGGGATGGAGCCCGTGGTGGAGGGGATGGAGCTAGTCGTGGAGGGTGAAGGGTCGAGATGGCGGACTAGAGGGGGGTGAATAGTCCTTTTTAAAATTAAACGTAGCGGCTAACCGAAACAAATGCGGAATTAAAACTATCGGTCTAGCCAAGACTACACCCCTCTACCTATACTCTATGACACCTTATAAAAGATCCTAAACAGAGCAAATAAGGTGTCGGGCTAGCTAGAGCTCACCTAACCAATTCTAGAAGCAAGGCCACACAAACCTATGCAACTAGTACTTCAAACACGGGGGAGCTCCTACACAATCTAGTAAGCAAAGCACAAAGCCTAAGCTCACTAGCAATGCTCAATAACAAGGCTACGCAAGCCAAATTAGAGAGCTCAACTTAGCTACACAAACTAAGTAACTAAACACTAGCACAAAAGATAGTATTGCAATACAAGCTAGTGCAAAACAGCAGGCGGTCGGTACTACCGGGCTGAAGGCCGGTACTACCGACGCCGGTACTACCGGGCTTCTAGGCCGGTACTACCGAGCACCTGCAGGGAGCTACGAAATCGAAGGGGATGAGATGCAATCTCAGATCTAGCAATTACCCCACTTCCCTAGATGATGTAGATGACGATTGTAGCTTCCCCAAGTCTTGGTTCCTTGCCAAAAGGTAGATCGAGCCTTCCCAACCTAATAAAGAGTGAAGGAAGGGGGAAGAACACGAAGAATACAAGAACAAGCGTAATATGCAAGGAAACAAGAATAATAAGAGCAATAAGAGACGGGGACACAAGATTTTATCCCGAGGTTCACTTGGTTGCCACCAAGCTAGTCCCCGTTGAAGCAAGCCCAAGGTTGCCGCCGATCCTCTCGCTAGTGGTGACACTAAGCCAACCTCTCCACGATGGAGTGCTCACCAAGAGCTCTAGCTTTCGATCCGGTCGGACCACTTGGCGCTCTTCACGCCTCTTTCCACTAGAGTTGCTCTTCGCGATCTCCCGCGGGGC
The DNA here is from genome assembly GCA_009763385.1 of Coix lacryma-jobi var. lacryma-jobi. Classification (NCBI taxonomy): domain Eukaryota; kingdom Viridiplantae; phylum Streptophyta; class Magnoliopsida; order Poales; family Poaceae; genus Coix; species Coix lacryma-jobi. Next base: position 17,433,701 of record CM019831.1, read on the forward strand.
GAGCACAATGCCCCTCACAAAGCTTCTCCGGAGCCACGCATAATCTTCACGCGGGCTTCACGACGGAGACAAGCACCAAGCCATCTAGGAGGTGGCAACCTCCAAGAGTAATAAGCACCACCGGCTTGCAACTCAATCACCTAGTGCCACTCGATGCTATCTCTCAAAGCAACGCACTAGGATCACTCTCTCACACAATCAGATGAGCACTAAAGCATATGTGTGTTAGAGGGCTCACAAGCACATCCACACAAGCCACCAAGGCTTTGGAGTGCTCCGGCAGCCAGCCCAAAGCTGGCCTCAACGACTATATATAGCCCCAAGGGCCAACTAGCCGTTATGCCCCTTCACTGGGCATTCTGCGCTTCGGTCGGTAGTACCGACCCCCTTGGGTGGTAGTACCGACAGCTTCACTTATAGCCGTTACACACGGCGTTGACCTGAGGAACAACTGACCCCCTGGTCGGTACCTCCGACGGTCGGTAGTACCGGCCCTATGGCGGTACTACCGACAGGCCAACCTGGGACTACACAGAGAGCTCCCAGACTTCCTCCTGACCTCGGTACCACCGATGGTCGGTAGTACCGGTCCTATGGCGGTACTACCGACAAGCCAATCTGGGACTACACAGAGAGCTCCCAGAACTCCAGACCTCGGTCTCACCAACGGTCGGTAGTACCGGCCCTATGGCGGTACCACTGCCAGGCCAACTTTGGATCTACACAGAACGCCTCCAAAACTGCCCTAGACCCCGGTACCACCGACCCCCTGGTCGGTACTACCGAGCCCGGTACTACCGGCCCTATGGCGGTACAACCGCCAGGCCATTTCAGACTCAACACAGAGAGCATTGCACACAGCACCTCTTGGGCGGTACTACCGACCACCCTGGTCGGTACTACCGACCACACCCAGAAAACTTCCTTTTCTACTCTGTGTTGATCCAAATCAACTCCAACAACTTCTCCTTTGCAAATGTGCCAACACCACCAAGTGTACAACAACATGTGCATGTGTGTTAGCATTTTCACAATCATTTTCAAAGGATTTTTCTCTTGCACACATAACGCCACTCGATCTTAGTAACATCGCAAAGTTAGATCGCTCAAGTGGCACTAGATGACCGATATGCAAACAAGTTTGCTCCTCTTAATAGTACGACCATCTATCCTAAATCCGGTCATCCACTTCTCTACTCACCTATGACCGGTGAAATGAAACGCCCTACAAATATACCTTTGCCTTTCGCATTCCATTTCATCTCCTTCGGTGTTGATGCAACACATGCACCAATCTCTTCATCAAATGATATGATCCACTTCATATCATCACATGGCCTCCATGGTCCATCGATCTTGACCTCACTTGCTCTTCACCATTGCTTCGGTCCTTCGGCGCCAAGTCTTGCTTAAGCCTCCCGACACTCGGTACCAACGACTTCAAAGCCTCCAACTTGCCCTTCACCTTCGCAATCGGTCCATCAAGCCAAGCCTTGCCTTGATCTTCACCATCTTAGCCACATGACTCCATGTCATGTCACATATGCAATAAGCTCCTCCATGATCATCGCATGTGTGAGCCTTTGCAACATTTCCAATCCATTTCACCTCCATGGCATATGTTGCCCACACATGTACCTGTGGACTAATCACCTGTGTATCTCACATAAACACCATTAGTCCACCTAAAGTTGTCACTCAATTACCAAAACCAAACTAGGACCTTTCAGAGGGGATGGAGCCGGTGGGGATGCAGCTGTGTATTTCATTGCATCGCCCGCAACACTATGACCTCTAGTACATGCCAATAGGGTAGCTCCCAAAATATTGACTTCTTCTTCCACATGGGTGCGTGTCCCGTAGCGTCTTTCGGAACAGGTTCACTGCCCGTCCCCTTTCCAAAGACTACTTTCACATCCTTGATTATCTCAAGTACATCTTCCCCAGTTCTGTTACAAGGCTTGCTCCGGTGATCTGTCTCACCTTTAAAATGCTTGCCTTTCTTTCTAACCTGGTGATTCACAGAAAGAAATCGATGATGCCCAAGGTACACCACCTTTCTACATTTTTTCAAATATATATTATCCATGTCATCAAAACAATGTGTGCATGCATTATATCCCTTGTTTGTCTGTCCTGAAAGATTACTTAGAGCAGGCCAATCATTGATTGTTACGAACAACAATGCTCGTAGATCAAAGTGTTCCTGTTTATAATCATCCCACACACGTACACCTGATTTACTCCATAAAAGTAGGAGTTCCTCAACTAATGGCCTCAGGTAGACATCGATGTCGTTGCCAGGTTGTCTCAGGCTTTGGATGAGCACTGACATCATAATGAACTTCCGCTTCATGCATAACCATGGAGGAAGGTTGTAGATACATAGAGTAACTGGCCACGTGCTATGACTACTGCTCTGTTCCCCAAAAGGATTCATCCCGTCTGTACTTAAACCAAACCTTAAGTTTTTAGCGTCTTTTGCAAATTCCGGGAATTCTCTGTCTATTGCTCTCCACTGGGACCCATCAGCAGGGTGTCTCAACATGTTGTCTACCTTACGGTCTTCTTTGTGCCATCGCACCAACTTTGCATGGTCCTTGTTTCTGAACAGACGTTTCAGGCGTGGTATTATAGGAGCGTACCACATAACCTTGGCAGAGATTTTCTTCCGGGGACGTTCTTCACCTTCAACATCGCCAGGGGCATCTCGCCTGATCTTATATCGTGACGCTTTACATATAGGGCATTCATCCAAATTCTTGTACTCCTTGCCGCGATACAGGATGCAGTCATTAGGACATGCATGTATCTTATGGATTTCTAAACCCAAAGGACAGACGACTTGTTTTGCTTCGCACGTAGTGGCAGGCAATTCGTTAGGCTTCGGAAGCATCTTTTGTTTTATAATCTTCAATAATTGTCCAAATGCCTTGTCAGATACACCATTATGTGCCTTCCATTGTAGCAACTCCAGTGTTGTACCTAACTTTTTTTGTCCATCTGCAGCAGACGTGTATAGTAATTTCCTGTGATCCTCTAGCATACACTCAAACTTAGTCTTCTCCTTTTCACTTTCGCAATCTCTTTGTGCATCACGAATGACATCACCAAGAGCATCATCTTCAGCGAGTGTGTCTTCTGCACTTGCCTCTTCTTCACCTTCCCCCATTGCAGTATCACCAAAGTCACCGTATTGAGCAATAATGTCATCGTCAGGGTCCAATTGTTCTTCTTCACCTTCTTCCATCATAACTCCAGTTTCTCCATGCTTCGTCCAACAACTATAGTTTGACATGAAACCCAACTTTAACAAGTGTGAGTGAAGACTCCTTGAGCTAGAATATTCCTTCGAATTATTACAAAGGGCATATGGGCAGCACATAAAACCATTCCGCTTGTTTGCCTCGGCCACTCTTAAGAAATAATGCACGCCATCAATGAACTCTTTTGAGCGACGATCGACATTGTACATCCAGTGACGTGTCATCGTCTGCATTATATGACATATCACATAATTATATCTCTCATTCTTATAAACAAATGAAATTATAAAATGACATATAACATAATTATATCTCTCATTCTTATCAACAAATTTAATTATAAAATGACATATAACATTATATATCTCTCTCATTCTTATAAACAAATGAAATTATATGGTATATATCACATAATTAAATTATAAGATACATATACTAATTACTTTAATGAAATAATTTATCCGGTCACATTTTGTAAACTAAAGTATTATATATTTCTAATTTTTGTAAACAAATGATTTAAATGATCTCTATTTCTCTAAAAAAAATAAACTAAACTAATTAAACCGGTCACATTTTGTAAACTAAGGTATTATATATTTCTAATTTTTGTAAACAAATGATTTAAATGATCTCTATTTCTCCAAAAAAAATAAAATAAACTAATTAAGCCAGTCACATTTTGTAAACTAAAATATTATATATTTCTAATTTTTATAAACAAATGATTTAAATAATCTCTATTTCTCCAAAAAAATTAAACTAAACTAATTAAACCGGTCACATTTTGTAAACTAAAGTATTATATATTTCTAATTTTTGTAAAAAATGATTTAAATGGTCTCTATTTCTTCAAAAGATTAAAATAAATAATTAAACAGTCATATTTTGTTTTTAGAGTACTAATTTGAACTATCAAATGAATGAACTCAAAATAACTTCAAAACCACATATATATGTGGCGGCTAAAAAAATAAAAAACTGAAGCTAGTAACCTTTCAACGAGTCGATGACGGCGTAGATGTGATGAAATAAATCAATCGCCGGAGATGTGTTAACAAACAAAAATCACCGGAGAAGAGAGCAAACAAGCAAGCAAAGTGACTGAATGAAGAAAAAATGAAGACAGGGAGAGCTCGGGCACGGCTGAAGGTGGAAGAACAGTCCAAATATAGGGAGAGACATTTAGTCCCGGTCCTTATTCCCAGCCGGGGCTAAATGCCAACATTTAGCCCCGGCTGGATACACCAACCGGGGCTAAAGGGCCCCTCTGACAAATGAGCCGTTGGGCTGGGGAACTTTAGTCCCGGTTGGTGTTACCAACCGGGGCTAAAGACCTCTCTAGTCCCGAACACAAATTTTTCCGTGACTAATGCTGATTTTGTAAATCGTCCAAAGACCTGTTCTCTAGTAGTGTGTGGCAATGAATCCATCCATCCATTCGGAAATGGTTTATGCATGCACCAAAACTGTCAGTACACTGATGCATTGATGTGTTGTGCTGTTTTTTTTTTTTTTTGACGTGGTTGTCTGCTGATGGACATATGAGGCAATGTACCTGTTGCTGTTGGATTACGTAGCTGCTGTCACTTGTCTGTTTATATGATGATGGTTTGTTCCCAAAGCGATTCCCACGGCCCAAACGTTGCTACGATTTGGCCCAGCCCGGTCAAACTTGGCTAGTTTTTTTTTAAGCTCAAACATGGCCAGTTGGTTAGTCCAATTTGCTCAGTGAAAAGTTTGGTTGGTCAAATATTTTGGTGCCGTATCTTGCGATGTGCGTCCACAACATGTTGGCCTGTTGGGTTACCAAGAAATGGCCAGCTCCCAGCAGTCGTTGAAGTTGGAGTCCACGGCCCACGGGTCTGCGGCAGAAAAAAAAAATGTTTTTTTAAACGTATAATATAAGCTAGTATAATTTACGACGGGTTGGGCTAGATGATTTGGCCGTTCGCGTGCAAGCGGTCTAGTGCTCCCTCCTGTTTTGATTTTTAAATCGTTTATTAGTTCTATTAATTACATACTCACTTTATACCTGTAAAGGAAGTCGTTTTAGACAACAACACGATCTCCAAAGGATAACTTTAACTTCTGATAAAAATGTTTCTGAAAAAGTGATATACTCCCTCTGTATCAGAAATAGAAATCTGAGCCCCGAGCAGTCAGGGCAATACAGCGTCACCGAGCGGAGCAGATCCTGATGGGGATGATTTGAGCCCCAAAGATTCATCGTCTCCTTCTATAGCCAGGTGATTGTGGGTATGAGCTTCGCTATGGCCAAGGTGGAGCCCCGTATCTCACCAGGGACATCGCAAAGGCTGATCTGGGAGAAGCCCAATGGATGCGGCGCGATGCTACCGAGCGGGGCACGACATGGCGAAGGCGAAGCGGAGGTATTTAACTCTCGATTGCAGCGACGACCTTCGGTAGTTTGGTCAGATTGCAGCTACGACCTTTGAGTTTCTATAGTTCCGGTAGAAGAATCGTTAGTGCGCATGAACAGAGAGCAGAAGAATTGTTGGTGGTGTGCAAAAAGGAATGACAGTGGGGCCCACATGATGACATGGCTTAAGGAGATGTTAGAGAAATAAGCTAGTGGAGTTTTGCTTTATAGGGGTTATAGATTAGAGAATGTATCTAGTGCAAACCATAGCCTTTATAAAAACCCGTGCAAACCACGGTAAAAAAAATCATCTAAATTCACCAAAAAAAATCACACATGTAGATGATATGATGATGCACAATCTTGTAAAATATCTTGTCCAAACTCGACTTCATTTGTGAGTTATAAAAATAACAAATTTCAAGCCAGAAAGTTTTCCACATGATTTGTTAGAAATTTGTTATTTTTATCTCACAAATGAATTTGATTTTGGACAAGATATTTTATAAGGTTGTGTATCATCATATCATCTATATGTGTGATTTTTTTGATGAATTTAAACAACTTTTTTGTTATGGTTTGCACGGGTTTTCACAAAGACTGTGGTTTGCACTAGATACGTTCTCTATTATCTACTTATATGTTGTATCAGTAGCAGGTACCTATAAAAAAAAGTCTATGTACCGGAGGGTGAGAAACCAAAAAATCTTCAATGGAAAGGCGATAAGTTGGTCACGTTTTACATGTCACTGTTATTCTAGACGTTAAACGCTAAACGGTCAGCCATCCTTCATCTAACGTTTACATAGTTTAGACGAGTAGATGGTTTAAATGGTTTGTGTACTGTAGTAGGAAATATGCATTTGAAATTATAATTTTATATAACTTTTTAAAAATTCAATTTGAGGCATTGACATAGTTGCAAAAATTAACATAGACAATAAACGATTATAAATATAGTCATACATATTGCATATAGACATTGTTATATATAGCACTAAAATTCCTCTCGCCATGCGCAAACACAATTTTGCCAGCCCGAAAAGTTACTCTAGCATTTGTACTTTCGTTGTTTATTATCACCTAAACAGCTATTTAAATGCATATTTTGGCATTTCCACCCGTTTGCCACCGCCTAATACCATGACATTTAATTTAGTAACTAGGGATTAAAAACATACAATTCTAGCGTAATATCATGGTTTAGTATCTCAAGTTTAATTAATTAAAGATAAAAATATATTAATATTTATGATGTCAAATAGATACCATTAGATTCATTACGAAATATATTTTTCTAATAAATTAATTTGGAGTCATAAATGTGAATAATTTTCACTGAAAATTTGGTCAAACATAAATTATTTTTATTTATTTTTATTGGCACACAATCTATAGTTGTATGTTTTGTTGGACAGAGAGAGTATCTAAACCCATTGGGTAGTGTTTAAACACGTTTAGGCGAACACGGGTGCATGCATGTAGCTATGGGACTTGCCATTTTTGGTGGCTACTTTAGTAAATTGACGATTATTTAGATGTCACTGTTTAAAGCTTTAAGCTGAATTATGGATATACATCTTGTCCATTAATTTTTTTTGGGAAATTAATCTTTTTTCTAAAAAAGGAATAAGAAAATTTTAAGTCGTCGCTTTTCTAGGCGAATGAATTCTAGTTCCTCTGTAGCCCAGGTGACAACCCATAAACCTCATCGCCAATGTACTCCCTCCGTCCCTAAATAACTAGCGTTTTCGCTCCCCGAGAAACATCTTTGATTAAATATATATTAAAAAATATTAATATTTATTCTGCATAATTAGTATCATTGGAAAGATCTTTAGATCTAGTTTTTTAACAAAATTATGTAGAGATATAAATGTTGCACGTATTTACTATAAATCGAGTCAAACTTATGACACGTATACCAACGACGACAGTAAATTAGGGACAGAGAGAGTATGTTCGAAGAGTTGAGCAGACGGAGAGGCATCCGAAATCCTATAGTTTGATCAAAGTTATATAAAAAACACTATTATTTATATAAATAAATAAATAAAATCCTATAATTTCATAGTAAACTAATTAGGGATAGAAGAATGTATCTAATTTCATAGTAAAACCAGTTATATATATATATATATATATATATAGAGAGAGAGAGAGAAGAGCAGAGTCTTGTCGTCAGACCCTTTTTCGACAAACAGGAGGTAAGAAATGCGAAGGTGGCACCGTTTCGGTCAATGACAGCGTACGTACAAAACTCGTGCATTTCGTCAGAGTCGGAGCCCAATCAGTTCAGTCGACAAATGTTAGGCTGTCCGTATGTGTACGAGTGGGATCGATGAAACATCATCGACTCCACGACCACGACCACGACCACGATAGCACGCACAAAACTCGTGCATTTCGTCGACCACGACCAGCAGCGCATCGTGAGTCGCCAGAACTCTTGCAGTGTGCTTTTGAATAAACCTCACCACGTACTAGTTTTTTTTTAAAAAAAACCTCACCACTTGTAAACAAAAGCACTGAATAGTCAGCCTGAGCTGTGAAACCGTGTTTTGACTTTTTTTTGTTTTATAGAAGAAAATACAGTACGAAGGGATCGGACGCCACACTGTTCGCTGAATGAAGCGGCAAAGCGACCAAAGCGGCTGGCTGCATCTGCATGGGCTAGGAATTAAAGATCTAGAATTATTACTACACCTAAGATGGATAGTTGTATTCATCTACTAGCGAAAGCACTGCTTTTGTATAAGCGTGATTGATGGTTGCGTGGTACCCTCCCTAAGCATTATTCTATTTGGTTCTTTTGATTAGTATATGTAGCTTGTGTATGGACTATGGAGTTCGTCCCAGCTAATATATAAAAAAACAATTGGTAATGTTGTAGGGGTAGACCCTATGAAAAAGTTATATGGGAGCTATTGAAAGCTATTTAGAATCCTGAGTACAACGCGAATATTGAAAATCACCAAAGACTGAGTTGATTAAGTCAAGGTGTGTTTTTTTTTTGGGGTAAAGTCAAGGTTTGTTTGCTTGGCGAGGTGATGCACTGAACGAGTGCTATATTAAGTCAATAACAGTGACATACAAACTGCTGTGATCACTCTATCTATATATACATATCAGCTATTGCTACTCCAACTTTATTTTCAAACAAAGGCGAAACAACACTTGCCAACAAGAGATGGCGAGGGCGAGGCCATGTAGCCAAATCACACTGCTGGGCATCTTGCTGCTGGCTGCAGCTCTGCCTAGTTCCTCCTTGAGCCGTAGCAGTAGCAGTGAGACTGACCTCACTGCTCTACTAGCTTTCAGAGCCCAGGTGTCTGATCCTCTTGGAATCCTTCGCATGAACTGGACAGCCAGCACATCCTTCTGCCACTGGATAGGCATCACTTGCAGCCAGCGCCGGCAGCGTGTGATTGCTCTGGAGCTCCCCAACATACCCCTGCAAGGCATGATCAATCCATATCTTGGTAATCTCTCTTTCCTGTCTTCCCTCAATCTCACAAACACGGAGCTGTCGGGCTCCATTCCACCTGATCTTGGAAGGTTGACTCGTCTCAGAGTTCTCGATCTTGGTCATAATCGGTTGTCAGGCACTATACCATCTGCCATAGGAAACCTTACTAGAATCCAGGCTCTTGTTCTGCACTACAACAGTATCTCGGGGCAGATCGTTCCATCAGTGCTCGAAAACCTGCATGACCTTAGGTACATTAGTTTTGTGAAGAATGACTTAAGTGGCCACATACCTGAAAATCTATTCAACAGCACACCTTTGTTAACCCACATAAATTTTGGAAACAATAGCCTGTCAGGAACAATACCAAATTGTATTGGCTCCTTGTCCAAGCTTGAGACCCTAGCGTTACAAGTTAATCAACTCACAGGCCCAGTGCCTCCATCCATATTCAACATGTCTAGGCTGCAGCAAATGATCTTATACGGAAACTACAAGCTCAGTGGACCTATCCCTGATAACATAAGCTTTAATCTCCCGATGTTGCGATTGATCGATCTCCATAGGAACAGCTTCAAAGGTCGACTCCCATCAGGACTTGCAGCATGTCAATACCTCAATAAACTTAATTTGATTGCCAATTTATTTGTTGATGTTTTGCCAACGTGGCTAGCTACACTACCACAGCTAACTGTCATAGCCCTGGGCAACAATCAAATTTTTGGACCAATCCCAGATGTTCTCAGCAACCTCACCGGCCTTGTTGACCTAGAACTTGCGTTCTGTAATCTTTTTTTAGATAATGGATAGAAAATTATCCGGCTTCATCTATCAAAAGATAGACTCAGGCCAATTATTACAAACCCGTTGCAACCACTGTAACCAAGCGACACAGAACCGAAAGAGTAATGTCAATTACAAACCAATCAAACTACTAGATAACCATCCAAAAGGTCTAAAAAATTGCAAGGCGGCGGTCTCCAAGCTCTTGGCAGCAGCGACCAAACTATCCCGGACGCCTTCATGCCGCTGCAGCTTCGCCCACTGCCGAAGCCAGTAAGTTCCCCTGAATAGTACCTGCAAAAGAGATTTTGGTTTGCTTTTGTCAAAAACTACTTCGTTTCTTGTCAGCCAGATACTCCAACATACTGATGACGCAGCAGTCAATAAAAGATCATTTAACTGTCTAACCCCTCTCCTGGACCATGTGTTGAACATGTCATCCATGGTACCCGGAGGGGGTAAACCAAAAAGAAAATGCCCCGCTCTCCATAAGAATTTGGCATGAACACAATCAAAGAAAAGGTGTTGAACTGTTTATGGGGAACGACAAAAACCACATTTTGTATCTCCATTCCAGTTCCGCCTAGCTAAATTGTCTTTAGTAAGAATCACACCCCTTTTAAGATACCACAAAAAAACTTTTATTTTTGAAGGTACTTTGATCTGCCAAATATTTTGTGGAACTCTCAGGCCGTTATTTATTAAAGCTGCATACATCGATCTAACTGAAAACTTGCCTGATGAATGTAAAGACCAGACAAAGACATCTTTACCATCCTGCAACTGAAAACTCAAAAGAGAGGCTTCAATTCTATGCCAATTTCTAAGGTTCGCACCCGCTAAATTTCGTCGAAACGAGATGTTTAAGGGGGACGAACTTAATACTTTTGCTACTGAATCCTGTTTACGCCTCACAATGTTGAACAGAGATGGAAATTTGTCTTTTAATGGTGTATTACCCAGCCAAGTGTCGAACCAGAATCTGGTCTGAGACCCGTCATTGACTGAAAACTTACCAAAACTCATAAAATTCTCCTTTACACTCATCGGTCCTTTCCAAAAATGCGAATCCGTTGCCCTCTTTTCGCAGATTCCTAGCGGTTTATCTTTCAGGTATTTGTTTCTAATTAATTGCTGCCACAACCCATCCTCATTTAACAGCTTGAATAACCATTTACTCAGAAGACAATGATTTTGAATTTCGAGATTTTGTATACCAAGGCCCCCTTGGGATTTAGGCTGGCACAAAATCTCCCACTTCGCTAGTCTATATTTCCTCTTGTGCTCATCACTCTGCCAAAAAACCTTGATCTAAAACAATTTATTTTCTCTAACACCCCTTTTGGAACCTCGAAGAAGGAAAACATAAATATCGGTAAGCTCGAAAGCACCGAGTTAATTAAAGTTAAACGACCACCGACTGAAAGGAGTTTACCTTTCCATCCCCCCGGCTTCTTCTCCAATCTGTTCTCTAAATCTTGCCAATCTTTATTATTTAGTTTCCTGACGCTCATCGGAAGGCCTAAATATTTAAAAGGAAGGTTTCCTAGTTTGTAGCCAAACAACTCCGAGTAGAGATTCTCCTGCTCTTTTGCTTCCCCAAAGCAGAAGATCTCACTCTTGTGGAAGTTTATTTTGAGCCCCGATAGTTCCTCAAAAGTAGATAGGATCAATTTCATATTTGTGGCTTTTGCAACATCATGACTCAAGAAAATAACTGTGTCATCTGCATACTGCAAAATTGAAAGCCCGCCCTGAATCAGATGGGGAATCACCCCTGACACACGGCCTTCCTCCTGGGCCCTTGAAATTAATATGGCTAGCATGTCAACCACTATATTAAATAAAATTGGTGACATTGGGTCTCCTTGTCTCAACCCCTTTCTTGTTTAAAAATAGGGTCCTAGCTGATCATTTACTTTAATGTTAACATTACCCCCTTAGGTGAACTTTTCTACCCAACTGTTCCATATCTGGGAAAAACCTTTCATCCTTAAAGTTTGCTGTAGAAACTCCCATTTCACCTTATCATAAGCTTTTTCGAAATCAATTTTAAAAATAACCCCATCTTGTTTTCGAGACTGCAATTCGTGAAGAGTCTCGTGTAAGATCACCGCCCCCTCCAGGATATTCCGCCTGGGCAAAAAAGCGGTCTGGGTTGGTCTAATGACCTTGTGAGCCACTGTCAGCAACCTGTTTGTTGCAACTTTAGTAAAGATCTTAAAAGATACATTTAACAAACAAATCGGTCTGTATTGTTGAATTATCTTGGCATCTTTTTGTTTAGGCAACAGGATAACTGTGCCGAAGTTAAGACTGTTCAAAGGTAAAGTGCCATGATGAAAATCCGTGAACAGGGCCATTAGATCTTCTTTAATTAAATCCCAGAAGACCTGATAAAACTCAGGCGGAAATCCGTCAGGCCCAGGAGCTTTGTTATGTTCCATTTGGAATATGGCTGTCTTAACTTCGATTTCAGTAAAATCAGCAGTTAGGAAATCATTCTCAATCTGTGAAACTTGAGCAATATCACTAGTACGTGACTCGTCTAAAATAATAGCCGAAGTCTCTGGGGACCAAACAGAGTCTTGTAGTAACTAGTAATGTGCTGCTTTAAGCGAGCATCTCCACTAATTACTTCATTACCATTTTCCAATTGGAGAATATGGTTCTTCCTATGCCGCCCATTAGCTAGGAGATGGAAGTATTTCGTATTTGCGTCCCCTTCTAGCAGATGCTTGGCTTTGGCCCGTTGGTACCATTTGAGTTCCTCCTCTCTCAATAATTCCGTGAGTCTCTCATGGAGAACCAGCTTGAGATTTATTTCCAAACCACTAAGCGGAGCGACTTCAGCTTTTTTGTCTAGCTCGTCAAGTTTATCTAGCAACCTCTTTTTTTCTTTTTTGTAAACCCCGCTAGTGTGTTTCGCCCACCCCCTGAGATATTGGCGAAGCCTTCTAATTTTCGCTTGCCATCTCTCAATTGGAGATCCTGCTGGCTGAACTGACTGCCAGACCTCTGCAACTGTGTCACAAAAACCTTCTCGCAACAACCATCCCAATTCAAATTTAAACTGGGGCTGGTAAGAAGAGGAGGCATTATTCGTGAAGCACAACAGTGGAGTGTGATCCGAAATTTCTCTCTACAGAGCACAGACTGTAATGAGAGGAAACTTGGATTTGAACTCCGTACACACTAGAACCCTGTCAAGTTTTTCGAAGGTCTGAATCGGCAAGTTATTAGCCCAGGTGAATTTTCTTCCAGACAAATCTAACTCTCTAAGGTTAAGAGTATCTATTATTGCATTAAACAAAAAGGGTCACCTGTCATTATAAGTATCATTGTTCTTCTCATCAGGACGACGGATGATATTAAAGTCGCCACCCATACAAATAGGTAAGGCTTCTTTAGAGCACACCCTAACTAGTTCTGACAGAAAACTTGATTTAAGCCGCAGGTCCATAGATCAAAATTAAGTTGAATTTGAAATCATCTTCTTTACACCTTAATTTAAAACGGATAAAAAAGTCACCCTCCTCAATCTCTCCTATATCAAAAACTAATAAGTTGACACCTAGAAGCATACCACCAGAACGCCCCCTGGGGGCCATACAGTGCCAGAGAAAATCTCTGCCTGCGCAGATCTTATCCAAAGTCACTTGCGGAAACGAAGGTCGTCCCGTTTCTGATAAGGCAATAAAATCTAGATGTTTCTCCTTAGTGAGGTCCGAAAGAAATCTATACTTTTTTGGGTCGGCAAACCCATTACAATTCCAGAAAATACCCTTCATGATTTCACAATTTTTTTTGCTATTTTGGGCCTTCTGGAGTAAACCTTCTTGTGGTGTGATAAAGGGGACTGCAAACATACCGAGTCGCAACCCCCATCACCCAGGCACTCCGAAACTTCAGCACAAATAAAATTCAAAGCCTCTAAATCCATCGTGTCATCGGCGGAACAAAAAGATGCATTATCATCAGCAAACTTTTTTTCTATTAGTAAAATATCATGTGAATTACTTGTTCTAGATGCCTCTAAAGATTTTAGATTAGAAATAGAGTTGGCAATTGACTGAGAATCATCACCCAGAGAAACCCCTAAAACAGCAGCCGTATCTAAAAAAACCGAATCCTCAAACTTACTGAAAGAACTTGGGAAATGGTCATTACCTTTTCTAGGCGCAGTATCCAGGTTCTTACGCGCTTTCAGCTTGGCCGCCCTCTCCAGGGAATCCTGATCCGCAGCCCCTGCGTTTCTTTTACTGGATCTCAGCGGAGAAACTGTCCCACCGGTGTGCACATTTATCGTACTAGAAGAATCTCCACCTTTTGGATTAGACACTGGATTTATCTGTGGGAGCTTTATCACAGACTTTGAATTGCTTGTAGTCAACGCCTCCACAGGCACCTGCTTGTTACGCTGGTTCCCAGAGCCTTCACCCATTCCCGAGGCTGGAGTTTCACCCTTTTTTTCCCCAACGGTGGCTCCTGCTTGCCACCATCTTCTTGCATGGGGTCATCACCCTCTTTGCCCGAGAGATTCCACCGGGATTGATAGAATTGAGGAAGCTTTCTAGATTGCACCTTTCGCATAATCATCTGACTGGCTCATTTCCTGGTTTTATTGGTAACCTATCTGAACTAACCTTTCTGGTCTTGAAAGCAAATTCATTGACAGGATCTGTACCAACAACAGTCGGGAATAGCAGATCACTTAACATTATTAGCATTGGGTGGAACTTACTTCATGGGGGACTTGATTGTTTGCCTATTCTTTCGAATTGCAGGCAACTCCAAACCCTTGACATTTCAGGTAGTTTTTTCACTGGTAGTCTTCCTGACTATCTGGGAAACTTCTCTAGCCAGTTGTCATTCTTTTTAGCATCCGACAATGAGTTAACTGGCCATCTTCCTGCTAGTCTATCAAATCTAAGTGCTCTAAGCCTGTTGGACCTTTCAAATAACCAAATAAGCAGCTTAATCCCAGAGTCCATCATGACGTTGAAAAATCTACGGATGCTTGACTTCTCCATGAATAACATATCAGGTCATGTACCAAAACAAATTGGTACTATGAGCAGCTTAGAACGATTTTTTCTTCATGACAACAAATTTTCAGGTGTTTTGCCAGGCAACCTTGGTAACCTCACTAGGTTGCAGTATATTGTGCTGTCTTATAATCAGTTCTCTTCAGGTGTGCCATCCAGCATTTTCTACCTTGACAATCTCGTTTTACTTAATCTGTCTCACAACTCCATAACTGGTGTGTTACCGTTACCTGATGATATTAGCAGCTTGGCACAAATTGATCAGATCGATCTTTCTGCCAACCACTTGTTTGGCAACCTTCCCAATTCACTTGGACAGCTTCAAATGCTGACCTACTTGAATCTATCAAATAACTTGTTTAGTGGCTCAATTCCTGACCCCTTTAAGAAACTATCAAGTATAGCAACACTCGACCTATCCTCCAACCATCTGTCTGGTAACATTCCGAAATACTTTGCCAATTTTACCTACCTAATGAGCCTTAATCTGTCCTTCAATAACCTACAAGGTCAGATACCAGAGGGTGGTGTTTTCACAAACATTACTCTGCAGTCTTTGATGGGCAACTCTGGGCTGTGTGGTGCTTCTCGATTAGGATTTCCACCGTGTCCAGGAAATTCTTACTCGGCTCATTCACACATCCTAAAGTTCGTACTCCCTGCAACTGCAACTGTAGCACTATGTCTTATAGCTATTTGCTTGTACCTGTCGATCACAAAGAAAAAATCAAAGCAGAGGGAGGTAATGGGTTCTGTCAGGATGGCTGATGCTATTGGACATGATATAATCTCCTACCATGATATTGTGCGTGCTACCGGTAATTTCAGTGAGGAAAATTTTGTGGGATCTGGGAGCTTTGGTAAAGTTTACAAGGCCCAACTGGGTGACAATTTGGCTGTTGCAATAAAAGTTCTGAATATGCAGCTTCAACAGGCTGTGAGGAGTTTCGAATGGTAGCTTGCAGGAACACCTGCACAGTGAAGGCATGCCACGCCTTGGATTCCTTAAGAGATTAGACATTATGCTAGATGTGTCCATGGCAATGGAGTATCTACACCATGAGCACTATGAGGTAGTCCTACATTGTGACTTGAAGCCTAGTAATGTGCTACTTGACGAAGCAATGACAGCACATGTTGCAGACTTTGGCATTGCAAAACTGCTTCTAGGTGAGGAGAGCTCCATGACTTCAGCCAGCATGCCAGGAACAATAGGATACATGGCACCAGGTATCCCACTAATTTCACTTGCACAATTACACTGTTAATTATTATTAATAATGTGTATAATGTTGTTGTGGCTAACCTTTGGTGATACTATTGCTTGTCACCAGAATATGGCTCCATGGGTAAAGCATCAAGGAAGAGTGATGTATTCAGCTTCGGTATCATGTTACTGGAAGTCTTCACTGGAAAGATGCCAACTGATCCAATGTTCGCTGGAGAACGAAGCCTTTGGGAGTGGGTTCGTCAGGCATTTCCAACGAGGCTTGTTGAGCTCCTAGATGCAGAACTTGTACAAGATATTGAACAAAAAATTGGCTTTATCCGTAATCATGGTAGGAATCCCTCAGAGTCTCCAAGCAGTCTAATTGACCTTGTCCCAATATTCGAGTTGGGTCTGCTATGCTCAAGACATGCACCTGATGAAAGGTTGACAATGAAGGATGTGGTTACAAAGTTGAAGAGGATGAAGGACTATGTTGATTCTGCGGGGAGGAGGTAATGCTGAATGATCAAGAAAATCCTGGTCCATGAATCATTTATTGGGAGTTGTCATGAATCTCCTAAGCTATTATCAGGAGTAACTATGGTTTTGTCTTTATTACCTCAAGGGGTTGAAGGTTCTTTTGTCTGGCAGCAAAGAATGAAAATATATGGTCTCATTTGTGAATGAACTCTGTTGATGCACTGGCGTAGTAAAGTGTTATTACTAGTGAACTGTCACTGTTGATGCAACAGAAATGTAAAAACAATTTACTGGTTTGGCATATTTTGTCCTGTTTGTTGATAAATTTAGGGTATATATGTACTCCTCACCGTAGCTCTTGTGTTTGCCATCTTATATGAGCTTTGCTATACTTTATAGGAGGTAATAACTCAAATAAATTATAGTCCTTTATTTGTAGAATTATAAAAAAATATAGTTGTTAGCATAAAGATCTATCACACAGCACAGGGAGCTAGAATGCTCGGATCGCAAACTAATCGAATAATGAAATGGATAACAAATGGCTTTTGCGGTGAAGAGCGACAAGGTTTACAAGCAAACCAACAAAAGATGACTATCGCAATTACAGGATGAGGAACGACTGGTTTTGGGGGAAATTAGCAAATGATCTGTTGAAGTTCTTGTTCGCAAACTAAGCGAATGATCAATCTACAGTTTTCGAGTTTGTTGAAAGGAGATTCTATTGCATCAACCCAAATTGCTTGGCTTCCATGGCTATCTAGTCTAGTCGATATCTTCCTTTCCTACTAGTTGATGCACCCTATCCGACTTGGTCTCTTTCTTAGCAGGCTCAACCCATGTAGGCAAGGGCTTCTCCTCCCTTTATAGGCAAGGGCTTGGCCGAATCCCGAACGAAACGGGGTTGGCTTGCAGATCGGGCGGAGGCCGGCTCGGTTTCGGTTCTTGGAGCGAGGAAGGAGACGGTGTGGGTCGCTGACGCGTGGGCCACTGTTGGCAGTCACAGAAGGGGCGGCGAGCAGGCGCTGGCAGCGCTGGTTGGGCCGCGGCACTGCTGGGCCTCGGCGGGGCTGGCGCGAGCGGCCAAGCTGGCTGCTGGCTGTGCGCAGGCTGGGCCAAAGGCCCGAAATGGAGAAGGGAGAAAGAGAGAGAGGAAATGAATTCCTTTTCTTTTTCTCCAACAGTTTCAGATTTTCAAACTCAGTTTTCAAAATCATTTGAAATCTTTTTGCACTCAAACAAAAACCACTCAGTACAATAAAAAAATGCATCAGCATGAATGCTCAAATATGGGTTTAGCTATATGATCAATTTTATTTAAAGAATAATAATAATTCCTCTATGTTAAATGCCATAAAAACAATATAAACTCAAATTCAAGCTAAACTTGAAATATGCAATTTTCAGGGTGTTACAATATTCTTGCTCTTGTTGGTTTCTGGTTGTTGCCCAGCCAGGCCTGAATCAAACATGATCTCCAACGGGTAGTTAGAGGTAGTTGGTGCTGGACTTGGTTGTGTGCTTGAAATCAAACACTAGGCCAGCTACAGAAAACCAAACAAACCCTTGTGTCTGCTCTGGACCAGGCCGGCTAGCCAGGATCTGGCTGACGGGCTTGACCACCCGTACGCGTTATATCAAACAACGCCCCCCCCCCCCAGGACCCAATGTACTGACAATCTCAAATGTATTAGGCATGCCTTTGCACTCAAATGTATTAGGCATGCCTTTGCATCTAGGGCATATAACTCCATTGGGCTCGAAAATCAATTTTGCTTGAAGGCAACAAATTCTGGTTTCTACCTTCACTGATATCTTGTGTTTGTTGCTATGAACTCATCCAAAGTGGCATCTTGAACTTCTTTTGCCAGATTCTTGTATATCACTAACGGAAATGTGAATTGGTGCATTGGCGGAAAAACTGACCGAAAAATAGCATACTAACATGAAAAATATTTTTCTAACCGTGTATACAACGATAGAAAAATCCTGTCAGGGCTAGCTTGATGATAGGGAAATTTATTAAATTTATTTATTTCCCTACTAGCTTGATGATAGTGAAATTTACTAAATTTATTTGTTGGGGACGGTAGGAGTTCGTGCGACAAAAGTAGTTGGACCTAAAGTAAAGTAATGACAGCATGTATAATCACTAAACTACCCTTAATAACAATTAGGGCGTGTTCGTTTTGTTGGCAAAATTTTTTTTGCCTGTCACATCGGATGTTAAGGCACTAGTTTCGTCTATTAAAAATAAACTAATTATAAAACTAATTACAACGCCATACGCTAATTAATAAGACGAATCTATTAAGGTAAATTAATCCATCATTAGCGCATGTTTACTGTAGCACCACATTGTCAAATCATAAACTAATTAAGTTTAATAGATTCATCTCGTGAATTAGTCTCCGGCTGATAAATTAGTTTTTTAATTAGTATATTTTTAATAGACTAAACTAGGGCCACAATATTCGATGTGACATGGAAAAAAAAAATTTACCCTGAAACGAACACGCCCTTAATCACATAAGTTATTTTCTTTCCCACATCAGCGGTTGAGATTATTCTAAGCACCGAAACAAGCCTCTTATTCTGTTGTATTTGCAGAAACAGGGTTTTTTTTGCGATCACGCCTTCGCGCATATTTCATTAAGCAGGAAAGGTACGAAACCACAAACACAGCGTCCACAAACATAACGTCAAGGAGATGGCAACCCAAAGTTGCCGAGGTCCTGACGACCAAACAAAAGAGGGGTGGGGGGGGGGGGGATAGGCACACAACGCTTGCTACTACATTGCTAACGAATTACGCGACTAAGGAGCCCGAGACAGCCCCTACTGCAACGCCCAGAGGCGCCTGAACCCCGCCTGGCACCAAGCGTCGAACTCCTCCTGCATGCGCTGCACCACCAGCATCGCCGAAGAAGCAGGCCCGTTGAACGTCCTAGCATTCCTCTCTTTCCAGAGCAGCCAACCAACGAGAAAGAATAGAGAGTCGAACCCGCGCCGAGCCAGCTTTGGCACCCTCTTCCGGACACCCAGCCACCACACTAGTGTCGGCTCCTGGCTGACGGCGACGTCATGTAGCACCTGAAAGCGAGCAACCCAATGCTGCCAAACTTCCCGACTAAAGGAGCAGCCAAGAATGATATGATCAATGGTCTCCGCCTCCTGGTTGCAAAGGACGCAAGTGTTTGAGTCTTGCAGCCCGTGCCTAAATCGGCGATCCGCCGTCCAACACCGGTCATGCATGACCAACCAGAAGAAGAAACGGACTCGGGGCGGCGCGTTGGTCTTCCAAATTTGCCTCGCTCCAATCGGCGCCGAGGAGCCCAAGAACATCGCTCCATAAGCAGAGGCTGCCGAATAGGTGTGATCGTTCGTGAGCCGCCAGCGGAAGGTGTCAGGATGATCGACGAGGTGAATATTCTCCAGCGAATCACAAAGCAAGGCCACCTTCGAAACAAGTTGCAGGGACACTGCCCCGGCGACATGGCGGACCCAGGCGTTGCCGGGAAGGCACTCCGCCACAGTAGCCCTCCTCTTCCTCGGCCTGACCGCCTCGAAGACAGTAGGCGCCCACACCTGTATGCACTCCCCATGGAGCCACCTGTCCGTCCAGAAGAACGTGGACTCACCATTGCCCAGCTCGAACACTGTGGCGGCCTGAAAGACAACAAGCACAGCCCGCTCCTTGGTTCTCGGAACCACGCCGCCCATGCGGTCTTGCCACACCCACCGAACTCTCAAGGCGATGCCCGAGCGCCTAAGATCGGTCACCCCCAGTCCCCCAGCTACTTGGGCCGACATATCGTCGACCAGGCCACCTTGCAGCGGCCCCCGGCAACGACGTCAGACCCCGCCCAAATGAAGGCGCGACGAAGCTTGTCGATAGCCTCAATAGCCCAGGGAGATAGACAAAGAGCGATGGACATGTGAATCGGGATGGCGGACAGAGTCGCCTTCACCAAGGCCGTCCGACCTGCAACATTCAGCAGGTTGCCTTTCCACCCCGGGATCCTCGCGGCCACCCTGTCCACCAGCGGCTGCTCCTCGGAGCGCTTCAACTTGAAGATTGAAAGCGGCACACCAAGGTACCGGCAGGGGAAGGACTCAACTCTGCAGGCCAGGATGCCGACCACCCGCGCCAACTGCTCCTCGGTGCAGTGAAGCGGCGTCGCTACACACTTGTCCAAATTGGTGAAGAGACCGGACGCCAAACCAAACACTGAGAAGGCCGCCTTGACCGCATGAAGATCGCGCTCCTCCGGTGTGACAAACATCACCACGTCGTCCGCGTACAAGCTGACACGAGGCCCTGGCAGCCCCTCTATGGGCGAGAGGAAGCCATGCTGCTCTTCCCACATTAGCAGGCGGTTGAGGACCTCCATCACAAGCACAAATAGCAAGGGGGAGAGCGGATCGCCCTGCCTCAGCCCTCTCGCGTGGCAAATACGGCGTCCCAGGTGCCCGTTTAGCAAGATCTTGGTGCTGCTCGTGTAGAGAATCGCAGAAACCCAGTTCCTCCAGCGCCTACCAAAACCCATGTGCTGCATTACTTCCAAGAGGAAGTTCCACGCTACTGTGTCAAAGGCCTTGGCGATGTCAATTTTTAATAAGATGCACGGGTTGCGCCGCCTGTGGACATCTTTACACCCAATCTGAACATTACGGAAGTTGTCATGAATTCTTCTTCCCCTGATAAAGGCGCTTTGGTTCCTTAGGACCAGCTGGTCAAGGAACCCCACAAGCCGCCTAGCCATGCACTTGGTGATCAGCTTGCCGAAGCTATGAATCAAGCTGATGGGCCTATAATCTCGAATCTCAGCAGGAATGTCCTTCTTCTTGAGCAGGATCAGGAAGGCGTCATTGAGGTGGTACAGGCTTCGCCAGTCTTGTGCCCAGAACGCATTGGTCGCATTCATGACATCCGACCTGATGATAGGCCAAGCGACCTTGTAGAAAAGGCCACTAAAGCCGTCCGGCCCAGGGGCCTTGTCATTGGGCAGCTCCGCAATAACAGCCCGGACCTCGTCCTCCGAGAAGATCACCTCAAGCGCGCCCAGCTCGACAGTTGGTACAGCGATAGCATGGAGATTAATTCTCCTGGAGCGTTCAAAGTTTTTCCCAAAAATTTCATTGTAGTGGAGGAAAAGGGCGTCAGCCAAAGCAGCATCAGAGACGACCTGCGTGCCTTGCACCAGCAACGATTGAATTCTGTTTTGCCTGACTCGGTGACAAGCTTGCAGGTGAAATTTTTTTGTGTTCGCGTCTCCCTCCGCAAGAAAACGAATCCTGGAGCGCTGCCTATAGATGGAACGTGAGAGTGAGGCCAAGCCAAGCACTCTCATCTTCAGAGAACGACGCAAGGTGGCCTCCCAAGGCTCCAGCGATCTCACCTCCTGCTCCTCATCATAGCGCAAGATCACGTCTCTAGCAATCGCCAGCTGCAAACGGACGCTACCGATTTTGGAGTTGCTCCAGCTCTGCAAGCACTTGGCTGTGTTGCGCAGTTTGAAGTCCAACAAGCGGAACGGGTCTGCAAACGCAGAGGCCGGCTCCCATGCGGCAGCCACAACATCCGCAAAATCCGGGAACTTCACCCAGAAGGACTCGAAACGAAAACGCCGCTTCGCTGGTCCACTTCTAGTGGCATTGCCAGTGCGCGGCTGCGCCGCAATTCGCCCACTTCTGCGTAGGGAGCGGATGGAGACAGGCGTTCTGGACCGACGCAACCTTGGCCCAGCGCGGAGCACCGGCGTCTGCAACGGCAAGCAGACCTGCGCCTCTAGCTCATCCAACACCCTCCCGGGAGGACCTCCGGGCGCCGGGGGAGGGGCAGGCACTACCAGCTCACCCAGCGCATGCCCCGCAACCGGCGACTCAACGTACACGTCGACGCAAGGACCGCCGCCGGCGAACACAACAGGACACCAGACGACGGCCCATCAGCAGCAGGTGCGGGCGGGTCCGAGAGGCAGGAGGGGTCGCCGATCCCAGCAGCACCCTGGCTGCAAGCATAGTTGAACTCTGCGCTCACCAAGTTGCCCCACCAATCCTCGCTCTCCGACGACGGCAGCTGCAGGCTCAGACCGCCATGAAGCAGCTGGGGTGCAATCGACAGAAACCGGCCCACAACTCCAACAGGAGGGGACTCAAGGTCTCTGGATACACAGATAGGTGGACTCGCCAGCAGCTGATCGGAGGCCTGCGCCACAGCCTTCAGGCAAAGGAACCGCCTGGCACTGCCCCCCAGCCGTCCCTGCTCCCGCCTCCCCTGGACTAGCGGGCAGGAAACCTCGCCAACAAGTACAGACCTTGGATAGACACGGGGGGAGCTACCATGGGGGAAGGCAGACGGTGGTGTACCCACGCAGCGACGACCGGAACCGGGGTGGTAGTTGTTGTAGTTGCTGTCCGAGGAGTCGTCAAGCTTGCTGTCGCGCCGGGCAGGAGGCTCGTCATCGGAAGTGGGCGGGCGAGGCCAAGCGTCGTCCTCATTTGGCCCCCCCGGGCCGCCATTGCCAGCGCCATCGTCGTAATCTTGTCTTTGGTTGGCAAACAGCAAACATGACAATTCATATTTCCCTGTGAGCGCGCATGACTGACCGGTCAATTCTGTTCAGCCCTCACAGTACAACACCAACAAGCAAACATAATTTTTGTCGGGTTAGATGCACAGAAGAAAATAAATACTAGATGGAGATAACCCTCTGCCTGCAATACCGACACGGAGACAATTTCGGATGGTGAACAGATAGCAGGGAAATAAATAAGGGATTGTTGATAGATTTTATATGGTCAAATCTGCCAATTTTTTTATAAATACTATCTAGCAGACAGTTGTAGCACAAATCCTAAAGTACAATCAAACATATAGAAATCTGATAGATTTAGTACCCAAAAAAACCTGTCAAAAAGATAAATAGCAAAAGTCTAATTTTTATTTTACAATAGCAATAGCTAAATGAAATATGGATTATTGATACAGTAATTTCATAATTACACATAATAACAACATTATAAATCCCAAGATAAGACGGTCCCTAGATTTGCGCTGGTCTGCTCGGAGCAAGTCCAGTTCAGTCGATCCATCAGCCAGTGGAAAACTACGACATGCATGTCGGACGGCAGCAGCTACCTAGAGAGAGCGTCATGGTCAATTTGGTCCTGGAAACTGAAGGTTATTAGCCAAAGCGCGTCTATGATCTTGAGGTGACAGAGAGAGGCCACTAATTGTCTGGTCGGGTTCAGTCCGATGAACGGCGGTCTCGGCACAAGAAGGAAGGAAGTGTTGAGGCGAAAGAGTAATGCAAAGTTATCTGTCGGCATATTAGTCGTACTACCTACTACATGTATTCTCTTTCACGGAACATTATTAATACAGTTGAAATTAGTCAAAATAACTCCAAGCGAACAGAGTCTTAATAAGGCCATTGATTGAGCTGAAACTTGAAACCGGTGGCTGAAACGTTTCTCACAAATACTTTCCATGCGGCCCACGAGCCTGGCTCCTCCAACGTGCCGCGGCTTTCTCTCTCTCTCTCTGCCTAGTGACCAGTGACCAACGACCGACGAGCTCTCCAAGACAAGCTCCTCCCACGACATTTACCACCCCCAACTATTTTTTTGCGAGGTACACCCAGACGCTTAACACATACACACACTTATCCATATGAATACACGTACACAAACACTACTCCTATAAGAGTACCTCCAAAAGACTATACCGATATGTCGTCTCAAAATTAATGAGATTGACGAAGTTATCACATGTGCCTCAAGCCCTCACTGTCGATGAAAACGTCATCTATCATTAAAAGCACAACGCCGTTAAATTCAGAAAAATACGAGCACCTATGTTAAGTCAAGAACTTAAACCCGGGTAGACTCAGTTCACAAGTTAGTCTTAATTAGTAACACATCAGCCCAACATTGATGTGAAAAGGAGCTAGACAGATGCATATGCATGCATGAGACATATTACAATGGCATTACCGTTACAAAAAAACCAGACTTTATATAACTCTCCTGAAAACAATGTAATAATTATCATCATACGTATGTTGACAAGAAGCATTGCAGAACACAGCTTTTGACGTACGTACGTAGGTGTAACATCTGGACTGGAATTACATATTGGGCGTACATATAAGCGTGCACGGTGCACAAAGACCAGTGAAGACAAACGTCCAAAGGGAAAATAAGACAGAATTCAGTAAGGCTGACCAGGCACCACAAAAGACACAGTACATTACCATTATTCAAAGCAGGCGACGCGCGCAGGAATTCAGTAAGGCACGCATATCTGAGACTGGGGCGTGCTGCCGCTTGGGAGGGTGTCGGCGCTGCAGAGGCTGATGCAGAGGAGCGTACACGAGAAAGAGATGCGCGAGTCGCAAGTCTCATCCAGGGCACCCGCCCTGTTTTCGACGGTGTTGCATGCCGCGTCAGCAAAGCCATTACATGGCTCGATGCAGGCCTGGCGGCACTTGCTCAGCACATCGGCCGACGCCGGCGGCGGCGATTCCGGCGAACCCATGGCAAGCAAGACAAGCGCGCTGCAGACGGCAACAGCGAAGGCCACCTTAAGAATTGAGGCACCCGTGGAAGCCATTGATCAAGTTTAAATTACGACGATATGTCTAGCTTTGGTAGCTGGCTAGCCGGCCTGTTGTAGTGGAAGAGATAGAGAGCAGTGTAGGATCGGAGAAGAAGATGGCGATTTATATAGCAGCTCGATCGCTGATGCCCACGATAATGGCACTCCTGAATCTGATGCACTATTTGTAGGCAATGAACCAACTTCATCCAGTGCCAGCAGCTATCGGAGGCCACTGAGGGCATGCATACGGTTGTGCAAGTAGTGCGCCACAACTTCAGCTTGGTTGGCCAGCTAGCCACACAACTCAGCGCACATGATTTCCTCGGTAATTGATAGAATCTTTAGACACAGCTTGATGTGTGTGGCAGTTTAGATTATAGCAAGTACAGTTGACTTAAAAAGGAGTTTATAACGTGCTCGTGCTCCATGCTTATTTGCCTCCTTGGGAAATCAGGAGAGATATGATCGTCTATTTAAATCAAGATAACGATCACCTGTAAGCTCTGTGTTCGAGGTCAAAATTGCCAAGATGTGCAGAAAAGGCAACATCGTGCACGCCAAATGGCGCCAGATGATCGACTGTCTAGTTCGGCCGTCCGAATCAGGTTTGAATTAGACTCGATTTCTATATTATACTCCTATATTTGATTTGGGTCTTGTTTCTCATGATATATTGTCGTAGTCATCTTTTTCGTGTTATTGTATTTTATCAATTTAAAATTAGAATTTTTAAAAAATAATAACTTCAAATGTTATTTTGTCACTGTTGACACTCAAAAGTGTCATAAGAAAATAATAAGGTTAGGAGATATATTTGGCTCATAGTATTTTGAAGACAAATTTATCTTCTGATATTTTATATCTAAAGGTCGGATATTCTAGGTAACATGTTTGTTTGCTTGATGTCTTCCGACGAGTTATGCTGTTCCCGACCAGGTGATGCTGGTCGGAAATCCTGGAATGACGATGAATGACGATTCAGGTACCAATTCGAGGATCTTTTATCTGCAAGGGTTTTTGAAGATCTATTAATCAGTGTAATCAGTTTGGGCTGATGTCTATAAAGCCCATTGAACCGGTTTAGTCGATTTAAAGATCGGCGAGATCAGGTTTACCTTGTCTAGTCCGAATTGGACTCTTGGAATCCATGTTTTGATGGAGTCCGGATAGGAAACTTGGAGATCGTATCTGGAGATGTTTTCTATTGGGATAAGACCAACCCCCTCTATATATACGAGAGGATCATGGCCGATTGAGGCATCCAACCATAATCGATCAAAATCAATTTACTATCCCTTTTACCCTTTTTTCCTCCCTACCTTGCTGTTCGGCGCGTCTCCCGGCGAGACTCGACGGCGTTCTAGGCGGCCTTGCTGGTCCTAGGGCAACCTCTACGTGTCTCTCCCTGACGGGTCTTCTTAGGAGGGGTTCTAGAGTTATCAACAAAGGGGTCAAAACCCTAAATCGACCTAAACCGGTCTCTAGATCGGTTTTCATCGGTTTAGCTAGGTTCCTTGCTGTCTCAGGTTGATCCGCAACCTCTTCGGGCATCTAGTCCTGCTGGTGTGTGATTCGGATCACTTCCGACATCAACAGTCACATTAAATAATTTTAGTGGAAAAAGACAAGAACGAACTACAAAGTTGTAGAACTGACAAAATCTACAACTTATTTTATTTATTTCTTCTTATGATAAAGTGGTAGACAGAAAAACGAGTGGACTTCAGCAGCCAAAGGATTTTCCAAATTGATGAATCCACCACAAACCGACCAGGACAAAATGCAAGAGCATATCAAGGCTATCCTACACCATATTTATCGAGATTAAATTGAAAGCATGGATCAAACTAAAAACATATCGAGGCAACCACGGTTGAAATCAGACCGCCTTGGTGCTACCTATCAGCCGCACGATGTGGCTTGCTATTGTCGTCCTAAATGGACTCCATGTGATGGAGCACTATTAGAAAATGGTATTTTACCGAGTGTCTGAGACTTTGGCGAGTACAAAATATCGTGGCACTCAGCAAAGATATATTTTGCCGAGTGTAGCACTTAACAAAATTTTACGCTCGGTAAAGTAAGTCACTCAGCAAATCTCGACTTTGCCGAGCGCCAGACACTCGGCAAAGCTAAGCGCTCAGCAAAA
Organism: Coix lacryma-jobi var. lacryma-jobi; assembly: GCA_009763385.1. Classification (NCBI taxonomy): domain Eukaryota; kingdom Viridiplantae; phylum Streptophyta; class Magnoliopsida; order Poales; family Poaceae; genus Coix; species Coix lacryma-jobi. Next base: position 17,461,097 of record CM019831.1, read on the forward strand.
TTTAGGTGAAGCGTGACGACAGCCACCTACCGTTAGCTTTTGCTGAGTATCAGCCGTCAGGCACTCGTCAATTTTTTTTATATTTTCTGAAAAATAATTTTGCCGAGTGTCTCCTGGCCTCAACACTCGGCAAATTTTTTTTAAAATTATTTTCCTAACACTTTGCCGAGTGTCAACCATGGGCACTCGGTAATTTTTTTTATTTTCTAAAAATTATTTTGCCGAGTATCTCGTGGCCTCAACACTTGGCAATTTTTTTTAATCTTTTTCCTAACACTTTGTCGAGTGTCAACCATGGGCACTCGACAATTTTTCTTTATTTTCTGAAAATTATTTTGTCGAGTGTCTCCTGGACCCAACACTTGGCAATTTTTTTATTTTTTCCTAACACTTTACCAAGTGTCAACCATGGGCCCTCGATATTTTTTTTATTTTTTGAAAATAATTTTGCCGAGTGTCTCCTAGACTCAACACTCGACAATTTTTTTTCTTCTTCCTAAAACTTTGTCAAGTGCCAACCAAGGGCACTCAACAATATTTTTAATTTTCTAAAAATAATTTTGCCGAGTGTCTTCTGGGTCCGGCACTCAGCAAAGTAATTTTTGCCAAGTATTCTCCGTAGCACTCGACAATTTTTTTTATTTTGGATCCAATTTTTTTTGTGTAGCCTTTTGACAGTATTTGAAACTCCAATATAAAATTTGGTGTAATTTTGACATTTTTGGTATATTTTATTAATTTATTCTGTTTCGTTGATTTTTCCGGCGTATTTCAAATTTGAACTACAGGTCCATGGAATAATGGAATTTGGTCATCCGAAAATTGATATTCATGATATTTAACATATGTTGAGGCCGTATCCAGGGAGTCACATGAAATCTCTAGCATCTCGTTGACATAACATGGCGTGTTAGTTGCGGGAAAAGTGAATTTAAATTATATGAAATCCAAACGAAGTCTGAAAATCATAAAACTTGTGAAGGCGTCTTCTTATTGCATGTGGAGGTGAGAACATATATGATGAATGATTGACTTTGATGAGGAAGGTTTGAGGCTTTTCCCGATTTAGTCCATATCTCGCTATGACCTCAATGTTTATGACTAACCGGTGGAGTTGAGTTATGTGTGTTTACCGGGTTGGTGTGCGTGTGCAACATGTGTCTCTTGGCTGTGTTGATGTGCTGGTGTTGAGCTCGGAGACAGTGGTCGATGGCGAGGTGAAGGTCAAGTAGAGACGTGCCGTGCCGACGGACCAGGAGCGGTGAAGGATGGGCGTGCCGTGCGGCGGACGTGCCATGCCGATGGACCCAGAGCGGTGAAGGGCGGACGTGAGGGTTGGACCGACGGACCGAATGGCCAGAGGACCAGCTGTGGTAGCTGACACGTGGCATCGGCGAGCGAGAGCACATGAGGATGTGCGATGCATCAGCCGAGTTGGGAGGAAGACGATGGCGTCGTGACACTTGGCAGGAGGTCGGCCACGGGCTTGCGTGCGGCGCAAGTGTCGTCGGCCGAGTCAAGAAGGAAGGCGAAGGCGTTGTGCCCGGCGTGGAGGCTGGACATGCAACGACATCGTTGCCGGTGGTCAGGGTGTGCGAACCACATCCCGTCTACGGCGTCGGTTTGGTGGTTGAGCCACAGAAAAACCACTGGGTGGACGGTTTCTAGGTTTGGGCCTCAAAACCTGGGTGGCCGGTTTCCGAGTTTGGGCCTCAAAACTCGGGGTGGACGGTTTGGAGGGCGCGGTGGTCGACGGTGACAGCACGTGGCGGCATCCTGGAGCTTGCATTGAGGCAAAGCGAAGGATGAGAAGGCGCGTGGCCGTCGGATGGAAATTGCCAGAATTGGACGGTTTTACCCCTAGGGGGTATTTGGGTTAGTACTTCATGTTAGGGCGTTTGTGTCATTCGGACGTGCGCCTATATATAGATGAAGGGGCTGTGTTGGACAGCCATCCTTGGACGGTGTCACTCTCATTTTGTCTAGGTGAGAGGAGGCTAGGGTTAGGGAGAGACCGACTCTTGTTCTTGAGCTTTTTGCCATCCGCGTTTTGTACTGCGAGGAGTGGCTTGTAGCCCGACACCGAGTGCTTAATCAATCATCCAATTCGCTGAATCCAAGGATCAAATTCGTGGTTGAATTCGTGTTTTGAATTTGTTCTTCGCGTTCTTCGTTTCTCCATGATTTTTCCGTCACTCGATCTCCCTCTATGCTGCATCTTTTTCGATTCCGTTTGAATCAATTTGTTCTATGTCGTGAGCTCCTTTTTTCCACCGAAGGATTTCTTCTCTAACCTCACGAGCATATAGATCGAGTCAAAATCGCGTTCGTTCTTCGTTTCTTCCCCTTTTCTAGTGTTCTTCGGATTTCTCATGGATTATTTGGTTTGGAGCGATGATATCCTAGGATTAGCTTCCCAACACGTAGAAGAACACTTGGGAGAAGTTTGGTTGCAGCCCCGTTCAATTTGGTGAAGATCCAATCGATTTTGGTTTTGTCCCTTGCGGTTTTTGGGCATTCTGGACAGTGGCGGACTGTCCGCCCCTTGTTGGCGGACTGTCTGGCCATCGGGCTCGGCCAGACCAGACCAGCGCAGCGTGCACTGTTCTCGGTCATTTTGACCGGTGGACAGTCCGCCATATAGGCGCGGACAATCCGGGAGTCGCGCAGGGAGGGTTCAACAGCCTTGCTGATTTTGCCTTTTGACCTGCGGACAGTCCGCCAGTGACCCGCGGACAGTCCGGGGTTACATCGGACGCTGCACAGTGCTGCCATTAGACGCTGAGGGTTCACTGTTCACGTGAACCGCGGACAGTCCGGCGTGCAAACCGCGGACTGTCCGGGACCCGTCCAGGGCTGTTGCAGAACAGTTCATTTTTGGTCTTTTGCCGGCGGACAGTCCAGACCACCAGCCGCGGACAGTCCGCCCATGACCGGACAGTCCGGGACCAGCAGTCCGGACAGTCCAGGAATCGGCTGTAGGTTGCGCTTTAGTGCGTTTGCTCTCCCGGCTTTTCCGCTTCGTTTCCGGACTTCTCGTTTGCTCCTAGAGTTCACCTAGGAACCTCTCTATCTATCTTTGCTACGTGTTAGCATAGGTATTTGGAGGAATCCCAACGTAGCCCTCTATCTACGTTTGGGAGTGGGTCTTTTGGGTACGAACTTGACTCGGAGTTTTGGATTGCTCTCTTGTGTGGTGCCTCGCTGTGATCCTAGGGATCATCCACCCCCTTTCCGAGGGTCATGGGCATCACGTTTGAGTCCAAAGCTTTTGGGGTTGATTTTGTTGGGACAGAGGCCGTAATTTCAAAAGAAATTTTTAGGCTCCCATTCACCCCCCCTCTGGTCGCCTTGCTTTAGCATTTTTGGTCCTTCAATTGGTATCGGAGCCAGTTAAGGATCTCTCTACCTTAACCGATTCCGGATCCGCGAAGGCGACCTTTTGAGAGCGGTTGTGTTTCCAATTTTGTTCGTCGAGGTATTTAAGCTTTTGTTTGGCTAACACTAACCGTGCTTTTGGAAATGGCACCAAGTTCTTCTTCCAGTATGTCTTTGTCCTCAGGTTTGAGTCTTGGATATGTGATCGAGGACGACATCTTGAGAAGAAGGAGGAGTGCAGTTGATGAGAGGGATCGCGAGGTGAACGATCTGTTGAACCTTCTACGACATGATGAGCTTTCACCGGAGGATCTCCTATGTCAACTTGGCAAGGCCAAGAGAGGTACACTTGCTTGTGGTCTTGTGACCTTGCACAACCTATATGAGGCTTGCTCTAGGAATGATGAGCTTTGTGATACCTTGAGTAGAAAGGTTGAAAAATTGAAATGCTCCATTGCTAAGTTGAAGTCTAGTGCCTCTTTGCCTTGCACCTCTTGTAGTGACATGGTTAGGAAGAATGATGAGCTAGGCTTTTCTCTTGCTAGCTTAAAATCTGAAAATGAACTGTTGAAATCCAATGCTTCCGAACCTTGTCTAGTTTGCATTGACTTGCGCAAGGATCTTGATTGTGCTAAAACTGAAATAGCCTTGCTAAAGTCAAATGCTTTGTCACCATGTGATTCTTGTGAATCTTTTGTTGTTAGACTTAGAGAATTCAGTTTGATTCACAGGACATGTGTAGATGAACTTGAGCATGCTAGGGCTGAAATTGTTGAATTAAATTCTAGGCCTTGTAGCTCATGCTCTTTAAATAAAAATGCTTGCCTTACTTCTTATGCTAATCATGATTCTTTTCTTGATGTGAATGGTGATGTTTCTTCCACCGGTCTCATGTGCACATCATGCATTGATTTAGAAAAAGAAGTTTTGGTTTTGAAGCAAATGCGCGATGATATGAGCGCCAAGTTGGTTGAGCACAATGATATGAGTGCCAACCTTGAAAAGGAGATTGAACTCTTGCGTACCACATATGCCGAGTGCATTGAAAAGGAGATGGAAAATTTGAGAAACACTCCTTGTGGTACTTGTGATCGCCTCATGTTTGAGAATGAGGTTTTAGCCAAAAGATGCAAGAGTATTTGTGCTAAGTCTTTTGAGTCACGCATTTCTTGCAACTCCGATGTTGGTGTTTCCAAGTCTGCATCTTTGCAACCGGAGTTGACTTCTTGTGCTGCGCGTGAGTCTTTTGACCTTAGCACTAGTGTCAAGGTTTCGGATAGCTCTTTCATAGCTACTCCTAACCTTGTTGTTTCTTCGAGTGATGTCCAAGGGACTTCTCATGACAAGGGTGCTTCTCACATTTTTGGAACCCGTGCTCCCAATCCGGTTTTCCATTGCACCTTTTGCAAGAAGGATGGACACTCATTCGATTTTTGTTTTCGCCGTGTCAAACACGAGCGACGTATTCGAGCTAAGGCTTTTAGGAAGACGCGTAGCCTTTCTCATGGCACGTGTGCTCCTAGTGTTGGCACCAAGTTGAACGTCAATGCTTCTTGTTCCAAGTCCCAAGGGACTTCTCACTTGTCCGAGAATGGTGTGCCTTCCAGTAGGCCTTTGTACCATTGCTCTTTTTGTGAGAAAGATGGGCATCAAGAAAGCTTTTTCTATCGGTGTGCCAAACGCTTGCGCCAAGCTCGCTCTTCTAGGAACTTGGTGGTTCATAGCCCTTCCCATGGCATGAACGCTTGTGTTCCTAGTAAGAAGCCCCTCTTTGTTGATGGGTTTTATGACTCCTTTTCTAGTGGGTTAGGTCATGGTCGTGGACATGCTTCTAGTGCCTCTTGTGTTGGTCCACGTCATGCTTCTCATGGTGCTTCTGTTGGTTCTTCACAAAAAACCTTGGGAGATGTTTGCCTCTTTTCCCGTGGTATGACTCGCTGTTCTCCTCGAGTTGTCCTTTTGAGGAATGCTTCCAAGGGTGTTTCAAAATTGCATTTGAACCAACATTTGTATCATGCTAACCCACAAGATAAGTTGAGTTTTGTGACCAAGTCTTGGGTTCCCAAGTACATGCTTGCTAACCCTTCGGGATCCAAGACTCGGGTTACTTTGTCCTCTTGTGTGTAGATATGAGGACGCGGGGTGGAGAACATGCGCCTGATGGAACTTGATTTTTTAGATGTGATCAAGTTTTTGATGGTTCTCTGCATCCCGCTTAGATTTGCCTCCAAAGAGGCTTTTATAGCTTGGTGAGCTTTCTTATACACTCACACCTTGTACATCCATGATTTATGTCTTGTGGTATGAGATGGTCTTTCATGTGTTCACTTGTATAGTTTTTGCATGTACATTTTCTTTTGTATCATGTTTTGTTTTAGTCTAGCATGTGCCTTCTTCTGTATCTTATGTCATGCTAGTTTTATGTATAGCTTTTGTGGAATAACCACTTTTCATGCTAGTTGGTGATCCTTATGAACATTATGCCATGTTTTACCTTATTTCTCCATGAGCTTGATTTGTAGTGGTATGGTGTTCATTAGGTGTCACTTTTCAGGTGCTAGTTTTGTGTAGCTACATGTATCCTATTGATATGATAAGTTTGAGCACTAGCCTTTCCACAATTTTATCATGTTACATGCTTCTGGATCTATTGCTATCATTATCTTGCATTAGCATGTGTTGAGGTTTAGGCTATGTTTGGGTTGATCATGTCTCTAGGTTGCATTTTGCTTCATAGTGCTTTATCCTGTTGCTTGGTAGTCATGTCTAGTTTGAGTTCAGATCTCCTTGTGGTATCATTCATAGGTGGATTTCTTTTTGTTGAGAGTTCACCATTTGCTTATTATGTGACTAACCGTTTTGTGGAGACCTTGAGGTCACACTGGACAAGACAATGCCTTGTGTTTTCTTCTGCTTTTGAGTGTGCAGGAGAACAGGAGCTTGGAGAGGGCATTTCGGCTCACGGACCCGATCCCACTTCTTCCATGACTTGGGGTTCCGTTCGAGTAGCTCTCCAACGAGCACTAGCAGCACCTGTGGAAGCGACAGCATCAGGCGAGGGGGAGACGACTTCGGCGAGGCAGGAGCCCCGAAGATTTCAGCAGTTTCAGGCGTCCCCTCGGGTATCACACCAGCAGGCGGTCATGCGCTTCATGAGGTACCTTTGACACACTTCTGAATTCAGGTTTTGGTACTCTTCTTCTTCGACCTCTTTTTGTTGTGTGGTCTTTCCAATATGGATTTTGCTGGTTGTTCGCTTGAGCGTTTCTTGGCTCTTCTCTTGTGAGTTTGGTGTGTGTTTCCCTTTTAGTTGGGGAAGCATTTTGCTTGTTGTATCTTAGTTGGACTTCTCCGATACCCTTTTGTTTTGGGTCTTTCTCTTTAGGCTAGTTTTTGCTTTGTTATTTGATAGACTAGCTTTTTGCATGCATTTCATCATGTATACTAGTGCATCTTAGAGCTTCATGTTTAGAGCAATGAAAATGAGACTATGCTCTTTTTGGTATGCCCTGTTTATTCATGATGATGCTTGTAGCTTAGGCTCTTTTTGATCACTTGATACATGTTATGAGCTAAGCTATTTTTGCAAATGGTGAACTTGATTAATCAACTATGAAACCTTTAATTTGTTCACCATTGAGATTGGCAACTAGCATTTGTAGGATGTGTTGAGATCACTTGTGCTATCTTTTGTATGCTAGGTTGCTATGTCTCTTGCACTGAGTCATTCACTTGCTTGGATTGTTCATAGTTATCTTGTGCTTAAAATTTGATCCAAGTATTAGTGAATTGAAAAGATCAAGATGGGATTGCATGTGTCAGCACATCACGGTATCGAGACTGTTTCTCATTGCACATTTGAGTTAAACTTGAGCCGTGTAGTGTAAGACCGAAACCGGTGCTTTAAGCTTCTGATTGCTTTTCTTGCATAGGCTTAGCCCGGTTGAAAAGTTAGGGAATGACCATGCTTTCAACCTCTCGCAATCACATGCTCTAATATGAACTTGTGTTAATACCGCTGCAATCTCCGATAAAATTTGAAAATAACACAAGTTTATGATTCATTCTATGGCATGATGATTGAACTTTGCTAGGGGTAGTTCACCTTTTATACTTGGGTTAGCACTTGGTTGATTTCCTGTCTATCCATACTATGTGCTATTTTGGTGGTGGACTCCTTTTCAAATGGCTTAAAACTGCTCATATGCTTAATTGTTCATATTTCGTATTCATTTGATCAGTTTGAGCCTTTGCTAGCATTTGTATTGGTTGCTAAAGTTTCAGGGCAGCACCCTTTTGAGCATTTTTTCATTCTGATTGCTATACACTTGAAACTGTTGCATTGTGCATATCATGCATTTTTAGCTTAGTGTTCATACCCCCAGCTCCGATACTTCTCATAGTACCCCCATATGCTTTTGTTGATGACGTGTCTTATGTTTGTGTCAACTTTGTGGAGAAAATGTCAAAACCCCTCAACATGTTCCCTTTGTCAAGGGGGAGAAGCTGTTTGCAAGGGGGAGTTTATGTGTTGGCACAAAATGGGAGAGTCGTGCATTTTGGGGAGAGCTTTGAGCTAGGGGGAGTTTAGCTCTTTTATGTGTTTCTATTGGTATCCATCTTTTGGTATGGAGTGTAATTGGTGTCATGAGCTTTGTTGCATAGCTTTTGTGTATAGGCTTGCTTTCAGGGGAGTTGTTTTGTTTTGCAACTTCTCCGCGTGCTCCTTTTGGTTTTGAGCTTCTTTTTGTGCTTTCTCAGTTAGTATCGAGCCTGCTAGTCGTGTTGAACCGTTTTGCCTCTGTCTTGAGGGACTAGCAGTATTTGCTTGGTATTTTTGATTTGTATGGAGCCTTCAGCTAGTTGTGTTGAGCCGTTTTGCCTCTGTCTTGAGGAACTAGCTGTTTTCACCAATTTCTGGCTGTTTGTGATTGGTATCGAGTTTACTGCTAGTTGTGTTGAGCCTCTGTGCCTCTATCTTGAGGGACTAGCAGTTTTGCATTCTAATGCATTGTTTCAGCCACAATTGGTATCGAGCCTTGAGTTAGTGGTGTTGAGCCTTTTCTGCCTCTTCTTGAGGACTAGCTCATTTTCGACTTGGTTGCGTCGAGCGGTTGCCCATGTCTTTGGGAACCTAGCTCATTTTTGACTTGGTTGTGTCGAGTGGTTGCCCATGTCTTTGGGAACCAAGTCTTGTGCTCCGATTTTGATCGAGTTTTGCTCTTTGTTGTGTTGTTGCTCCGATCCTTTGCTTGGTTGCGTTGAGCCATTGCCCATGTCTTTGGGGACCAAGTTTTCGGTTTTGGTATCTCAAACCATCTCTTTGTGCCTAGTTTTTGTCAATTCAATCATCAAGGGGGAGAAATTTTGGAACCCAAGTGGATAAGAACCTTCCAAGTTGATAAGAACCTTGGTTTCTTTTGTGATGATTGTTTGACAATTTATTTGAGATTGGTTTTTGAGTGCCTTTTGGGATTCATGAAACTCTTGTTCTCTCTTGACTCTTCGGTTGTGTGGAGGCTTTGCCCACTTTTTCCGATTCTTTCGGAACCGAGAGCTTTTATTTGGAGTTTTCATGATCCTTCCTCATATCAAGTGACCTTGTGTTTGCTTTTACTTGGCTTTTGGGCACTTGAATGAGGCTTACCTTCAAACCCTTCCTTTGTGGTTTTATTGTTAGTCAATGCATTCATCAAGGGGGAGATTGAGAACATATATGATGAATGATTGACTTTGATGAGGAAGATTTGAGGCTTTTCCCGGTTTAGTCCATATCTCGCTATGAGCTTAATGTTTATGACTAACCGATGGCGTTGAGTTGTGTGTGTTTACCGGGTTGGTGTGCGTGTGCAACATGTGTCTCTTGGCTGTGTTGATGTGCTGGTGTTGAGCTCGGAGACAGTGGTCGATGGCGAGGTGAAGGTCAAGTAGAGACGTGCCGTGCCGACGGACCGGGAGCGGTGAAGGATGGGCGTGCCGTGCGGCGGACGTGCCAGGCCGATGGACCCAGAGCGGTGAAGGGCGGACGTGAGGCTTGGACTGACGGACCGAAGGGCCAGAGGACCAACTGTGGTAGCTGGCACGTGGCTTTGGCGAGCGAGAGCACATGGGGATGTGCGATGCATCGACCGAGTCGGGAGGAAGACGATGGCGTCGTGGCACTTGGCGGGAGGTCGGACACGGGCTTGCGTGCGGCACAAGTGCCGTCGACCGAGTCAAGAAGGAAGGCGAAGGCGTTGTGCCCGGCGTGGAGGCTGGAGATGCAACGACATCGTTGCCGGTGGTCAGGGTGTGCGAACCACATCCCGTCTACGGCGTCGGTTTGGTGGTTGAGCCACAGAAAAACCACTGGGTGGACGGTTTCTAGGTTTGGGCCTCAAAACCTGGGTGGCCGGTTTCCGAGTTTGGGCCTCAAAACTCGGGGTGGACGGTTTGGAGGGCGCGGTGGTCGACGGTGACAGCACGTGGCGGCATCCTGGAGCTTGCATTGAGGCAAAGCGAAGGATGAGAAGGCGCGTGGCCGTCGGATGGAAATTGCCAGAATTGGACGGTTTTACCCCTAGGGGGTATTTGGGTTAGTACTTCATGTTAGGGCGTTTGTGTCATTCGGACGTGCGCCTATATATAGATGAAGGGGCTGTGTTGGACAGCCATCCTTGGACGGTGTCACTCTCATTTTGTCTAGGTGAGAGGAGGCTAGGGTTAGGGAGAGACCGACTCTTGTTCTTGAGCTTTTTGCCATCCGCGTTTTGTACTGCGAGGAGTGGCTTGTAGCCCGACACCGAGTGCTTAATCAATCATCCAATTCGCTGAATCCAAGGATCAAATTCGTGGTTGAATTCGTGTTTTGAATTTGTTCTTCGCGTTCTTCGTTTCTCCATGATTTTTCCGTCACTCGATCTCCCTCTATGCTGCATCTTTTTCGATTCCGTTTGAATCAATTTGTTCTATGTCGTGAGCTCCTTTTTTCCACCGAAGGATTTCTTCTCTAACCTCACGAGCATATAGATCGAGTCAAAATCGCGTTCGTTCTTCGTTTCTTCCCCTTTTCTAGTGTTCTTCGGATTTCTCATGGATTATTTGGTTTGGAGCGATGATATCCTAGGATTAGCTTCCCAACACGTAGAAGAACACTTGGGAGAAGTTTGGTTGCAGCCCCGTTCAATTTGGTGAAGATCCAATCGATTTTGGTTTTGTCCCTTGCGGTTTTTGGGCATTCTGGACAGTGGCGGACTGTCCGCCCCTTGTTGGCGGACTGTCTGGCCATCGGGCTCGGCCAGACCAGACCAGCGCAGCGTGCACTGTTCTCGGTCATTTTGACCGGTGGACAGTCCGCCATATAGGCGCGGACAATCCGGGAGTCGCGCAGGGAGGGTTCAACAGCCTTGCTGATTTTGCCTTTTGACCTGCGGACAGTCCGCCAGTGACCCGCGGACAGTCCGGGGTTACATCGGACGCTGCACAGTGCTGCCATTAGACGCTGAGGGTTCACTGTTCACGTGAACCGCGGACAGTCCGGCGTGCAAACCGCGGACTGTCCGGGACCCGTCCAGGGCTGTTGCAGAACAGTTCATTTTTGGTCTTTTGCCGGCGGACAGTCCAGACCACCAGCCGCGGACAGTCCGCCCATGACCGGACAGTCCGGGACCAGCAGTCCGGACAGTCCAGGAATCGGCTGTAGGTTGCGCTTTAGTGCGTTTGCTCTCCCGGCTTTTCCGCTTCGTTTCCGGACTTCTCGTTTGCTCCTAGAGTTCACCTAGGAACCTCTCTATCTATCTTTGCTACGTGTTAGCATAGGTATTTGGAGGAATCCCAACGTAGCCCTCTATCTACGTTTGGGAGTGGGTCTTTTGGGTACGAACTTGACTCGGAGTTTTGGGAGTTTTGGATTGCTCTCTTGTGTGGTGCCTCGCTGTGATCCTAGGGATCATCCACCCCCTTTCCGAGGGTCGTGGGCATCACGTTTGAGTTCGAAGCTTTTGAGGTTGATTTTGTTGGGACAGAGGTTGTAATTTCGAAAGAAATTTTTAGGCTCTCATTTACCCCCCTCTGGTCGCCTTGCTTTAATATTTTCGGTCCTTCAGGAGGCTGTTGTAAAAAATTGAAATGACTTGGAGCAAGTTGTGACGCACGATACCTAAAACTCAGATATCTTCACATGTGATAACAAGGCTGTGGTAAAAATTTAAAATGATTTAGAGCAAGTTGTGACGCACGATACCTAAAACTCAGGTATCTCCACATGTGATTAGAAGTTATCTCCACATGCGAGTCGTGGTCCAGTGGGCACTCGACAAAGTGTTAGGAAGAAAAATATAAAATTTTTTTTTGTCAAGTGCCCGGCCCAGTAGGCACTCGGCAAAGTAAAAAAAGGCCTGCGCGGCCTAAATGGCCTGGCCGGCCCACTACCCCTCCCCCAATTCCTATACGCACACCCCGACCCCGCCCCTCCCACCCACCGCCGCCCATCCGCCGCTGCCATCGCGTCGCGCCGCCGGCGTGCCCCCGCTCCGCCCCGGCTCCAGCCGGCCGCCACCCCGGTGCGGCCCCGCCCGACCTCGCTCCGACTCCGGTTGGCCGGTGCCCCGGCGGCCCCACCTCGGCCAACCTCGGCGGCCCCGCCCCGGCACCCTGCTCACCCCGCCCCGCCCGCCGGCCAGCCCCGCCCCAGCATGGCCCCACCTCGGTTGCCCCGACTTTGGTCAGCCGCCGCCCCGACACCCTTCTCCTCCCCCCGGCGGCCAGCCCCCGGCCCGGCCCCGGAGCGCGACCCGTAGGAGGCCGTTGTACGTCTCGCCAAGGTATATGCACCCTCTTGTTTTGAATGTCGGCCTTCGTGTCGTTGCAATACTCGGCCTTCGTGCCATTATGATACTCAGTCGTCGTGTCGTTGTGGTTGTCGGCCTTCGTGTCGTTGTGATACTCGGCTATCGTGCCTTTCTTTTGCAGGTTTTGGAAACCTCCCCGTCTACGGGAGGTTCTGTCAAAATTTTCAATTTATACTAGCATGTTGCCTTTTTATGCAGGAGAAGTACCCGTGGGAGGCACTCATCGACCCCGATCGTCTTCGTCAGCGTTGCGGGTCTGCCTGCACCGCTAGCCTTACTCCACCGCACCGACTCGGCACTGCCCCGCTAGCCTTACTCCACTGCCACCCTAGGTATAAGTACCCCCTCCATCCATATCGTAGTCTTAGATCGCGTATCCCAGTTAGGTGTCTCCCGTCAGAAAGAGATACGCGGTTGGAGGTATGCAGGTCTTTGCATATCTACAGCCGTATCTGTATCGGATTATCCACATTTTTTGGATAGCCCGCAGATGCGTAGATGGTTTATTTTCCATGGTCCACTCCGGTTCGAGATGGTGTTTCGGCATCACCCCCTATTGTTCTATGGGTACGCACTATCCCTTGCATGACGTGTATTGGGAGAACAGAGGGAGGTGCTGTCGAAATTCCATCTCGGATAGGAGCGGAGCATGGAAACTAACCTCATCTATGGATCCGCGGGTGGGATTAGGACCTATCCTCACCTATTAGAGAGTAGGGATGCTACGCGCATAGATGCAATTGATGGTCAATCATATGTGTTGATACGTCTGTTAAAGGATGGATAACCGTGATTTTTTTGTACACGCTCTGGAGAGACAAGCATGATTACGACATGTTGTTTATAGTCAAGGTCGAAGAATTCTTAGAGCATGCATTTGGCGAGAGTGCCGGAGGCCATTCTCTAGTGCTTTGTCCCTGCAGCGGTTGTGACAATAGAAGAAGGAATGATAGTTAACCATTGGTAAACATATTGCGAAGTTTGGATTTATCCAGGCTACCACCAGTGGATCCACCATGGTGAAGTCCATCGTATTAGGGAGGAGGTGGTGAGACCATGACTCGAGGCTTTTGATGATGATGTTGGGTTGCAAACGGCTTCAAGTTAGGAGGTGTATAGTCTGACACTTTTTTGGATGCACGTCCATTCCATAGGAGCATCCTATCTATTGTTCAATCTTCCTAGAGGATCCATGAACCAAGCAACCTCTACATGTCATTAATTAAATTGAAGAGTATTTTTTCAGTAGAGGCCCCTGGGCCTCTCCTGTTTTCTTAAAAAAGAAGAGAGTATTGAGAAAAGGTCGCATGGCAATTAGTTGGTTTCACTATTATAATTAGTTAATTAGTAAATCAGGGACTTGTAGTCTTTTGTTATTTCCTTATCTGTGAAATTACTGAATTGACATTAAGAGCTGTAGAAGTTTATTGGTCACTTCATTGTGCTTTGTGTTCAGATCGTTGTTTGTTTTTTGTTGTTTCACATTAGGTGTCCTGAATATTTATCAAATGAAACCTTATTATAATATAGTAAGAGATTGTCTGATAGACAGAATTGAGATCTACATGTTGTGCACATGTTTTTTTCTTGACCTTAGTCCGGGCAATATCCGTCTACTAGAAAATTTGTTATTTGGATATCATATTATTTTGATACCCTCTTCCTTTGTTTATATAAATACCTTATTTGATTTCCTAGTTTGTACACCATCAGTACATATACCATCAAAATGTGTCCACCTGATAGTTCCACTTATTCTGCCTGTACATTGACATCCTAATTGACACGTGAATTTTCATAGACAAAACTGACAGTTGACAGCACTAACTCTTTTGACATTTTCATAGGCATGCTTGCTTTGCATAATTTTGCAGTAGAGAACAATGAACTTGGGATGCACGTGGATGACATGTTCGGTGATGGCATACACCTTTGTCATGAGTGAGATCATTTTGCAGGTGTCTGTTTTTATTCAATGGATTCCCTAAGCTTGTAGTGGCTTTGATTAGGACAGTAGTGGTCCCATTTGTGTGCCTTTTATTGCAATGAATTATGTATTTCATTATTTGTTGTTCGTAGTGTGCCTTTTATTGCAATGAATTATGTATTTCATCATTTGTTATTCATAATTCCCTTTTTCGTTATCTGTTCTTTCCATTTTTGAAACTCCATTTCTCTGGGAAAGCCTAGGATTGGCTCCTGGTTACATGTCGCTCATCTCCCTCACTCTTGCGAGATTGACCAATTTGGGCTACAATCTAGTTGGAACATATGTGTCTGTAGGTCGCAAGCCTTTTATGTGATACAAATTTAAGTATTTGGGGTGGACTGCATATGGCAAGCCTAGACTCGCCTATAATATTTGTGAACCTTTTCTTTTCTCTCCTAATAAAATATGTGTTTCAATATCTATGTCAACAGATCTGGTTTAGTTATGTGAAAGTTTAAGTTTGCAGTTACAAAGGGTTAATTGAACCTTTTGTTAGATTAGGGGTTATTGAATTGGACTTCCCTTTTCATATCATATAATTTAATTTAATTATGTTCTGATTGCAGGGTTATGACAACAAAAAAAAAACTATGGTTAACTGGTAATACTAACAAATATTTGAGGAAGATAAAGTAAGATATAGCCTTCCTTTATTTCACTTTTAGGTGCAGAGCCCATACTGCCACAACATGTGAAAGACTTAGTAATGTTTTTTTACCTAATTGGTTTGCTAGGCCATCATCATTACTAGGAGCTCATTCAGGTCAGACAACACTCCTGATAAGCTGCAGAATAAACAACTGGAGCAGATACACAATGAGCTACGTGTCATGAACAACTTAACACCACGATGTTCACTGATCAGATGCGCAAGGAGGGCTTGAAACTCTAGAATGATTTACTTGTTGAGGTGAAGAAGATAAAAGCAAAGATAAAGGCAATAAAAGGGATGTCAATCCCTTTTTTTAAAGCCCTGATTAATAAGGCCAGATCTAGAATTGATTTGTTCAAGTAGAGTTGCCAATCCAATGCCCTAACGGTCTGATGAACATAAGTAGTAATGAGATCAACATTTAGTTTTTCAGTTGTAAATGTTCTGGAGACCCCTTAACAGAACGATCTGTATCGTTGTCTTTCCATACCGAATTAAAAACTACTCAATAGCTCAAATTATTTAGTTTTATATCCATTTTGCCACATCTGTAAGACTAAAGACATTCTATCTTCACATATGTCAAAATGTCAAATGTAAGTTGTTGAGATGAAGCCCTTCACTCGAAACCTCACCGGGGGTGGACGAAACTAGAAGACTTGTCTCACACAGGAGTAAAGATAAGATTGGACCAGCCCGAGAGCCCCCCGTGGATGAGCCCGTTAGGTTCTATTTATAAGGGTGGTAGGAGGAACAATCTTTCTCTACACCCCTCATAGTTCATGTATTTTTGAGGAGGTCCTTGGACTTATTAGACGCTGGGCCTTTTTACAAGGAGGGGAGTAGGCTCTGCTGCCTGTACCCCCAACTGTAGCCCCTTAGCCACTAGGCTTTGGCTGGCACAAAAACCTAGTTGCTAAAGAACAGGAAAAGGCCCAGTAGTACAATTCCCTAGTCAATCTCGAGATTCAATGGGTGTCCCTAGAGTAGCAAGCATTTCACCAACAAAGGTTGGAGGCCTTGATAATGATGGCATCTTGTCGATTGTGGAGGTCGGTGACCTAGCTCTCGCTAGACTCAGCTTCTATGAGGGTCTTCACCTTGTAGGGAGCGACTCTCTGTAGCAGAAGCAGCCATAGCAGCGGAAACAACCATTTGGGCGGTCGTGGTCGCTGGACGTGGCTAGACGCCAGAGTTGCCACCGAGGGTTGATGATGATACATTTATCAAGGTGGATGTTGATGAGCAGTCATTGTAGTTAGTAAGGCTTGCCTTTTTTGGCTCATGAGCAGCGGCCATGTCACACCCGGTTTTAAGAACAAAACCAGGTATACACCATATGTGAGCCCAGGAAGTCAAATCTCACATATAGCTACAAATAAAGGGTAATATCCAAAAACAATGCTTAAATACATAACGTATAAACACAAAAGATATCACCTTAAGGAGCAAACAGCGGAAAGACACTCCGATCTTCAGATGGAGACACCAACTCCACAGGGAACAACTGACTGGTTGATCACAAGCCCAACTTCTCCAACTTCTAGCAACTGGTACCCATCCGGGATTTTTCCAAAGTGTTGAAAAGTAAAGCAAGCATAAGTACATCTCGTACTTAACAAATATAACATGGGGTTCATGAGGCTCAAAAAGGCTGACACTGGTTTAACTGCGGAAGCTTTTAGTTGGCATAATTTTAGCATTTAGTAGCATCAAAGTATAATCATCCCAATTTAAACATATGATCAAGTAAACATGTATCCGTTGAATAAATATAGTATCATCATCATTATTATTAAGAAACATCTATACCATAAGAATTCCAGGCCGCTCGTAACCGTGAGCACGGCTGATATATCAGGTTTTACACTCTGCAGAGGTTGTACACTTTACCCGATGAGTAGTGATTCCCATTTGCCAGGGATAGCTAGTCCCATATCACACTGCCAAGGTGCATGGCTGGGTTCACTGCGCAGCCTTTCAAAGGTTCGTCTAACAAGTTAGGGCCGCTAGGTCTTAAGGCAAGGGGATGTAGAGCCCTCCTTTTCAGGTGGCACAATAACACGCAGCCTATACACACATGGACAGAAGCCGCACTATACCCGTCTCGTCAAGCGCCTTGTGCGCCCTTTCGGGTAACCACTAACAAGCTAGAAAAGGTCCTCATACTGAGCTAAGGTCAGAGCCATATAACCCTCATGGTTGTACTGTAAGTCCCAGGTGATCCCTTATAGCAGTTCCTAAACCATGTTGCTATAAAAGTCATATTTTAACATGTCTCATCTCATATATTATTAAAACAAATTTACATGATCATAGTTTGAGTTGAGCACTAGCATCAAGCTATCCAATGCATACCCATGGTTATCAAGGCATAAGATCAAACATCTAAGATAAGTCTATATATGCATCAAGGTAGACACATGCAATATGAATTTAGTATTTACAGTGAATAGGTAACAAGGATGATCTCATGCTATACTTGCCTTAACTCAAGATCCTTCTTTTGTTGACTTGTATACTGATAGAGGTTGACTCTTGATCACGAACTTCTTCTTCTTGATCACCAACGTATAACTCACCGACTGGACATACGATCACGGAACACCACACATACATCCAAAAGCAATCATGCAAAGCAAATATAGCCTATGATTAGAACAATACACCAACAGTAAATAAAACAAGATGAAAAGTTTTGAAAACAGATCTACGTGTCGCTACGGTCACACAGACGCGAAGATCACTCTAATCGGTGTTGAAACGGAAAAGATATAACTAAACAAGTTACAGAAACTCTAATTACTAGATTAGATTTAACTCAAATTTTAATTATAGAAAACAGTAGCGAAAGTTATTTATTTGAAAGATATTTTCGAAACGAATCTAACGCAAGTTGAACGTATCAAAACGGAGTTAAACGAAGAAGTTATAAGCTTTTGAATCAGTGACAGTTTTGTAAATAAATCAAACTCGAATTTGCAGATTTAAATTAATAAAACGAAAACTGAAATTCGGATGGACTGCGCCTCATTAAGAAGAAAACGCAGGGACTTTGTTGAAAGTTTCTCATGACTCAATGAATAGGTCAGGATGGAGCGCGGGTTGATACATAGAAACTTGAGGGGCTTTTAGCAAAAAGACTGGCCGAACCGGTATCAGCCACTGGTGGTTTTTAGATCGGGATTGAAGGGCCCGACACTACAAGAGATGTGACCTTCTATGACGTTCCATTTATGTCGCAGAAAGTGACAATTATGTCGTATTTCACAACTTGCGACGCATGCACGACGAAAATGCATTCGTCACCTATTCCCCGTAGCTAAAGGTGTTTTGCGACAAAACTAATATTATCGTCGTAATTTTGTGACATTCATACCAGTGTCGTTAATTTACGACGTTGGATTATTGTCGTTATCACGTAGAGAAAACATCGCAAAAATGGTGACCATAGATGACTATAGATGTGCCACGTAGGATAAAAAACATTGTACAATATTGGCGTATTGCAGCTCACGAGAACACCATTGAACAATACACAACCCATCGAAGCATCACAGATAGAAATCACTTGACAACCATCAAGTGCTCAGATTCATTACATCATAGATCCATTTAGAGTTACATGTTCAAATAATTTCACATGTCAAACTCAACCCAAAATACATTGAACTCATGTCTAAGTTACTACCAGATCCACCTGAGTGACAAAATTAACATCCACCTGAGTGACAAAATTAACATCCACATATCCAAGGCATTGGCAAATAGACAACCAAATGCAAAACATTACTAGGTCCAAGCCATTGTACTAAAATAAATAAACAGCCATCATGATCCGTAGGATAAAAAGGAAAAGATAAGGAGTGACCTAGTCCTTGTTCAACGTTAACAACCGACGAAGAAGAGAGTTTGTTTCTTCTGCTTGTTTCTTCAAATTTCCAATCTCTTCTGTTTGCTTCTCCCTTGCTTCCTCTGATTCCTCAACCTTTTTCTTCAATGCTTCCAACTCATCCTGCTGGCCATGAAGTTGATCTGTAAGTGCTGCAGCACCTTGCTTCTCGGACGCAATTTCAAACCTCCAGCTCTTGTACACGTGCAGCAGCAGTAGCGTTTCTCTTGGGGACTACTATCCCAAGACCAACATTTCGAAGAAATTTACTTGATGGCAAAACATGAGAAAAAACTTCAGCAGGAGTCTTTGGTTGTACCCCTTCTACTGTAGGCTGAGCCATAATGGTATCCATTTGACCCTAACATGATAAGAAAAGTATTTTGCATTAGTATACAGGTGTAGATACTTTAATATATGTTGCTGTTGCAAAATGTAGCATGAAACAAATGTTCTATATGCATAATAATAAACTTTTGATAGGGAACCTGTAGCATGTTCTGTATACATAATTAAATTGTTAAGTAGTAGAAAAGTAGCATGTCCACTTTACACTATGGCAACATCATGTCATATTAAAATTCTGTGATTCACTTAAAGTGCAAAAATAAAATAGCATTAATTTGTTCTCTACTAATTCCCACAAGCAACAACTATCATAATCAGTCAAACTTTTAGTTCCCACAAGCAACATCATAATCAGACAAACTTTGCAAAAACTATAGGTACTTTAATCAGTCTAAGGAGATACTACACACTGTAATCAGCCATATAGAAGGTATCAATCAATCTAAGGAGATACTACACACTGTAATCAGCCCATATATAAGGTATTAAGCAGTCTAAGAAGATACTACAGACTATAATCAACCATATAGAAGGTATTAATAAGTCTAAGATTAACTACACAACTAAAGTAAGAAATAAAACAACAAAAATACATGGCATTCTAGCAATTTGGCCTTGTCCAATACATGGCATGGAGACTCTCTTTGAGCCTCTTGTTCCTGCAGTATTCCTAATGGTGTTCTTTGCCAAAATGCTCCTCGGCATGTCCTGCATAATACTACAAGAAAAGTATTCAAAGTAGTCTTATTGTATTAGAGAGCATAGATGAGTAACAGTTTTGGCACATATGGAACAATTTTATTTCAAATTTTTATCCTTGTAGGACATACAACATTTGGCACACATACAATTTTGTTTCACATTTTCCAGTTGGACTTGTTTATCATGAATGTCAAAGGAACTTCACTAACATTTTTGAATAGAAATTACCGGCCGTAGAAAAATATTAAACGGACTTTTGCAAGCTTGCAGCGCTACAAGCAGGAAAATGCTAGGCTAGACAACTCCAGTAGGTTCAGCACTACATTATTAAATGAGCCTCTTGTTTAAATGAACTTTTGCAAACTTACAGAACTCCAGCAAGTTCAGTTTTCATATGAATTGAAGTCCCAATGATAGAAACAATATCTAGTTTGTATGGCTACTAATAATTTATGAATCCTAAGTAATTTGATTGCAGGTACCTCATCAAGTATAACATCTCCAATTTCCTCCATATCTTCAGGTTCATAGAGAGGATCAGATTCTTCTCGTTCTCAAACCCTGCCCTTGCTCTTTGTAATTGAATTGTTGACAATTGAAGCCAATGGGTGATACCAAGGCTCCACAGTACTTGATTGTTCCTCATTATCGTTTGAGCCCTTCTCTTTCAATATTTGTTATATTCTCTTTACATGCATAAGAAACCATGAGCATTCAGAATGCATAGAAGTATATCCTGTTTCTAATCGATAAAAGGGGAGCACTATAAAAAGAAGCTCGGTTCTGTATAACTTCAAAACCGAAGTTCACAAAACTTGCAATCTAGACTATGGGATGCTACTAATCAGAAAAATGATACATTAAAATTTAAAGAGCCAAACTAGATATATGTGGGATTCTAAAATTATCAAAGAGGTGTCTAACCTATTTAGGAAATATCACAAACACATAGGCATATAAACAAAAAAAGAGAAGATTATAGTTCATGTGGCGCTAATGGAAAAATCACTCTGTGATTAAGTTGTTACTTGTTCTTTATGTCCTACAGCAATATAGAATTTCTTTCCACCAAGGTTAAGTTCCCTAATAACATAGTCAACCAAATATATCTTCATTCTAAAATTATTCAAACCAAGGTTAAGGTGTGTTAATCTTCATGTAAACAATATAGATTTTTTGAAGTTTGGACATTAAAAAAAGCCAACCAAATAAACATGACTCTGGTTTGAATCTTTCCGAGCCATAATGCTATAATAATAACAGTTGCTATTACTCATGACAATTAGCCATGTAAATAGATGCTGCAATCATTACTTGACTTTTCTAAACTCTATGAGTACAGCAAAGTGGTAGACGTAATTACCACAATCACAGGAAAGCAAATATTCAGCCAAACATTGCGTATTTGACTCTGACGAGAGGATCCAATGATCCCAAAACTGCAAACATGCTAGATCTGGGCAGTGATAATATACAGTAAGGAAAAATCCACATCACCTTGTTCGTTTGATCCCAAAACAATAGGGTTGGAGGGGAATGGAGAGATTCAATCCCGTACAAATCAAAATCATCCTCTACCCTCCTTCAATCCCTCCCATCTCAAATCAAACGAACATGGCCTTACCTGTTGGCTCCCAGTTGCTTCTGTAACGCCCCGGCTAAGAACAGCCCCGGGGGCTACCAACAACACACCAATCTCACTAAATTTTAGGAAAAAAAAATTAAAAAAAATTTGGCAGAGTCTCCCCTAAAACCGGATAAAACACATATTATAACAATTAATATAGATCATAGATAAAAATCATAAGCACCACAGACCAACCAAAATAAATAAATAAATAAAAGAACCATTCCCAATATAACCATCATCTCCATCCAGCCAATGTTTAAAAGACTTTTAATAAAACTATTACAGTGGCAAGTTCTTGGAATTAAGAAATAAAGTATAAGTAACTATGTTTGTGCTCATGAGGTGCTACTCCCAGTTATTCCCATGCCTGTCGTGGTCATTTGGTACCTAAAACCAATAAAAACAAGGGTGAGTAAAAATACTCAGCAAGTACAGTTTGAACCAAATAAAATAAAGTAAAACGTCACACGGGAGCCCATGATCAAAGAATTAGAATCTCAAATAAAATAGTAGTTTCCGTCTGAAACGGACGAACTTGAATCCTTTGCATTTACCGGTAAAGCCGAGTAAGTGGGGCCCAACACTTACTCACAGGAACCTGAACATAAGAATCAAATTGCACATCCGATCCTCCGGATCTTGATTGGAAATTAAATAACATTGAAATTGGGTTCCCATGAAACAAGAATTTGAAATTGAACTAGGGAAAAAACACTTGAAATATTTGAACCAAGAAAACTCAAACGCTAGGCGTAAAGCCCAAACACAATTCATCTTGCACTTGCCTTAGCGATGCTACGTAGCGCGTCGAGTAGAAGGTTGAGTTAAGCTCACTGGTTCACCACCACCTGAACAACCATGTTCACGCTCAAAAACAGCCAAAAATTCTAAGCCCAAAGTTGTTCAAACAACTATAATTAATTTTTTTTTACAATGCCCAGGTTCAGCTTATAATTCCTTCTTGTCTTTTTCTTTTCCTTAGTCCACCTAACCACTAAAACGAAACCACTGGAAGATGTAGATTTATACATTCACGGCATTATTGTAACAGAAACTATAGTCGAGTCCTAATCAGACACCTGCTTACTCCATGGAGAGTTTAATATAAAAAAAATGGTAACGAGCATCACGTTCCTTGCACCAGCCATGATTTACTAACTTGCAAACCCAGCGTTCACTAGTTGGCCTGGTTGGAAACAAATCTCATGGATAGATCAGACCTAATTGTACTGACAAGGCAAAGACTTTAGCAATTACCTGAAATTGAAACTATGGAGGGATCATATCGACACTCCTCCTTTTCCTATCTAGCTTGTCCTCCCCTTTATTGTTTTTTTCCTCCAGTGATGCTCGTTCCTGGAGACTACTCGGCCACAGATGCTGTGCTCCAAGCCAGTACAAATTCAGGAGCACGGAGGGAAAGGAAAAAAATAGGACAAAGAATAGGCGAGTGAGGAGACTAACTGGGGCAGACCAGCGAGGGCACAGGGCAGCAACACCAAGCGCCAGGAGATGCAGGCAACACCCAAATCGCTGGAAGCGGCGGCGACGCAGGAACTCAGATGCAGAGACGGGAAGCAGCGTGGATAGAAGGAGCGGCGGCCACGGAAGAAAAAAATGTTTCTCTAGATTGCCTACGAGCAGGAAACCTAATAGAAATCTAACAGCTCAGATTTGATAGCCTTGTGGTGAACTCATCTAATATCCAAATGACAAATATTAGTAGTCAAATGGATTCGTTCCGACAACCTCTATGCATCCACGGTCTCTGATCTTCCATACGATTAATGGTTCAAAAGTCAATCTTTTCCATCTTTTAGTTCGCCTAGTCAGTTTTTTTTTTCTAAAAAAAATCAGGATATTACAGCTTCCCCTCCTTTCCAGTTGCTTCCCCCCACCTTTCCGGCCTGGAGGCATGAGTGCACAGATGGTCACTGGGCACTGGGCAGGTAGGCTGCTTTCTTGCTCGTTGCTGGGCAGGGAGGCTGATTGCTTGCTAGTCGCAGGGCACGGATGGTCGATGGGTCTTTAGGTACGGAGGCTGCTGCTTGCTCGTCGGTGGGGAGGGAGCGTCGCCAGAAAGCGAGGGAGGAAGCTGGGGGAGTGAGTGCGGCGTGGGGTGGTGTGAGGTTTGTGGTGGATTGTTGGATGGCTCTGTGAGAGCGCGCGGCGCGTCAATTTTGTTATCTCGAGCGCGCACACAAACATGATGAACAAATTGGAATTGGGAGAAAGCGCGTGCTGTCGGCGGGAGAAGACATACGAAGCGCGGCGGCGGTGGCGCACACAAGAGCGGCTGAAAATTTTGTTGACGGGGAAAAATAGCGAACGTGCGCCATCGCCCATCGGCAGGAGAAAAAAGCGAGCGCCGCGGCGGCGGCGGGAGCCCAAAAGACGACGATGACTGAAAATTTTGGGATGGCTTTCAGCTAGGGTTTGGCAAGACTTTTTTAAAAACTATTTGGCGAGGCTTGTGCAGTTGGTTCTTGAGAAAAAAATGAGGATTTAAAAACAACTCTTGACAAAAAAAAAGGAAGGAAAAGAAAAAAATAATATAAAGGTGATTTATAATTATATTAATATTTTTTGTATTGACTTTTCTAGATATTGTCGATCTCATCAAAATGTAGAATATTAATTTTGGTCGTCGTTCCTTTATTAGTACTTTATTAGACATAGTTTTGATAATTGAAAAAATGTATTTGTACAAAATATAATACTAGAGATTAATATCATATTATAATTTAAATAATAACTTATGATAGTTGTCTATTGGCATGTCATGACCAATTAAGTTTGTCGTAATATGAAAATCCTTCTGTTTACGACGATTGTTAGTGACGAACACATAAATTTGTTATAAAGTCACACTCCCACTAAAAAACGTCGTAAAACACAAAGACTTAGCGACAAATTAGTCATCATCATGAGAAAATTTGTCGTAGAAGGTCATCTTTCTTGTAGTGCGATTAGACCTGGGGAGGATCGGGTGATGCAGTCGCCGGAGGGGGAGGTGAAGCCGGCGGCTTGCGACGGCGCCATTGCCGAAGACGGCGACACTTCTTGGTTCTAGGGCTTGGTGCTCTATTAGCGAAGGGAAAAACACGGGGAGCATCAGGAGCTTGAGGGTATCACACCTGAGGCAAGAACAGGGTCGGGGAAAGCTCGGCGACGGCGTGGTTTGCAGAGAGGCGGACGGCGGTGCTCTGAGAAAACCAGCGAGCTCAGTTAGTCAACTTAGGGAATAAAACAGAGAGGGAGGGAAGGTACTTTAGCTTCACAGGATCAAGGTGAGGCTCGGGGACATGCTTACGACGGCGGTGGAGCGACGAATTTCAGCGGCGGACCGAGCTTCGTCTCGGCGAGATCCAACTCGGCGGTTGAAGCAAGCTAGGTCTCAAGAGCTCGGGATTTTGGGAAAAATAGAGGCAGCGGGGTACGGGGATTCTTATAGGAGCGCTAGATTGGCCGAGGAGTGAAGGAGAGGGCGATACCATAGCTGGGGGCGGAGTCGGCTTGGAGTCCTAAGCGGAGACGGATGAGGACGAAGCACCTGATCGGTGGTGTCACGGCGTCAGCGAGAAAGAAACGCGAGCGCTGGCTTCTGCAGCGGCTGACGTGCGGGCCCAAGTGGACAGCGAAAGAAGAAGGCGGTCGCAGCATCTGCGATCGCGGGGATGGGCTGAGGCAGCGCGGGCTTGCAAGAGCTTGGGGCGGGCGCCGACTGCGCCGGGGACGCGGTCGCGGCCCAAGAGCGAGGAGAAGGCCGAGCGAATGGGGAGGATGAAGGTCGAGCTGGGCCAAGACTCGGGCTGCGCGGGAGATGAGGGTGAGGGGGGGAAGGCAAGCCGAGCAGAGGGGGGGCGCGGGCCGAGCCAGGCCGGCTGGCTGGTCCAAAAACCGTCCGGGGAGGGGGAAGGAAGGAAAGCCTTTTTTTCTAGTTTGATTTTCCAAAAGGATTTTCATGAATCCTTGAGAGAAACAGAAAGATTTGAAACTTTAAACTTTTCTAAGTTTTTGAAAAACAAAAGGTCTTTATTTCAAACCCTTTTTCTAAGAAAATTTATTTTTAAATTGTTTGCAAATCATTTTGAATTCAACTTGAGTTTTAACCAAACCACACATCACAAAACTCAAATGCATCAGCATGAAATGCACAAACATGTTGCTAAACCCTAGGTTAAATTTTAATTTAGATAAAATTTTCATTTCCCTACATTTTATGAGCACAAAATTCATAATTAAATCATTTGAACACTAATTCAAGAAATGCAAATTTCAGGGTGTGACAAATCTTACCCCCTTGGAGAATCTCATCCCGAGATTCGGGAGAGACTCAGAGCACAGGAGAGAAACGAGAAAAGATTTTGATAACACTTTCACTTCACACTTGTATACCAAGCTTATCAAACCACTGATGTTTCATGATCATAACTTGTGAACAAAGATCCATGAAAAGATTATTACACTTGATTATCCCAAACTTGTCTTGATCGCTAACTTGATTGGCTTACAACTCAAGGAGATGTGGAAACTTGATCTGCAGTTGTTCCTCGGTTTTCCACATTGCTTCTTCTTCATTTAGGTTACTCCACTGAACCTTACACACTTTAAACATTCTTCCATTAAAAGTTCTCCTGGCTGTTTCTAGAATCTTGACCGGATATCCTGCATTTGCTAGATGGTTTGTTGTATCGACTTCCACTAAAGATGTTTGCCCATCTGTGTTCTTAGCTATATGCTCATCATTATCCACGATGGCATCCTTAGTCTGCACTCCATTGCATAAGTCATCAGCTTTCTCAGATTGAAGTTGACAGCCGTGATACTCAATTCTTTTCCCTGACGGTGCAGTTAGAAGCATTGTGCATTGAGTACCATGAATTACTCCTTGTGCACACACAACCATCCATTACCAAGAACCATAGGAATATTGAGTGACTCCAAACAATGAAGGTTACGGTAAAGTTTTCCTTGTTTATGACAAGACTGACTTTCGGGCACATCTGATCTGCCTGTATTTCTCCAACTGGGGTATGAACTATCAAGGGCCTCTTTGTTGGACACTTCGCCATCTTGTTCCTCTCTAACCACTCGACGGAGATGAAGAGTGCGAAGCACTAAGATCAAACAGAGCAAAAACTGTATTGAGCTCACTTGAATGTAACCACCAACCATTTTTGGTAGCTCTTTGAATGTTATGCATATCCATATTGCTCAACCTTCCATTGGCATAATTGCGTTGTGCTCTACTTGCTTCAGTAAGCTTCTTATTGGTTTCCTTTTCGCTTTCGTTGTTGTGGATTCTGACTCGGATCACTCCCAACTTGAACTTCAACATTGTTGTTTGGATAGTGCTCAGCTTCATTGTACTCGCGATCATCAGTGAGAGGTGGCATATAGGGGTCCTGATTCATGGTGTGCCACACTTCCTGTCATCAGGTGATCAACAAAAGCAACATGAGCAAGGATATATGATCATACTCATGAAGTACCATAAGAGACAACTCACACTTCAATATCTGTTGATCAAAGCACTACCCCCTTAGAAAGGACCAACTAGAGATCACAAAAGGGTAGCTTGCATATTATTTTCCAGCATGTTGACAGTCATAACCAACTTCTGATATCCCAGAGAAACTCATATGTAAAGGTAAGAACAAGAATTCTGAAATTTCTCGCGAGTAGCAAAACAACAGTGCAGTAAAACAGCCATAACTCGAGCTCTGTTCAAAATCCAATGAAGTGGAGTTTACCTTTAATGGAAAGCTTATCAAATCCTCTACAACTTTCGTGTAGAAACACTTTTCCAGCTTGTAGTTAAGGTCGTCGAAAAAAAAACAGCAGACAACAGAAACTATTCCAGATTCCAGACAGCACAGATGCATTGACTTGTGAATTTCATAACTCCAAAACCATAACAGCTATCAGGGTGGTTCTTGCGCTCAGAGAAAGATCATAAAGTCTACTTGTGTCCAGAATTGTTCCATGATTTTTGAATATCCATCATCAGAGATATAAGCTGATAAAGACAGACTGCTCCGCAAGGATAGGATAGAGGGAACAGAAGAAACAGAAACCCAACCTTTAAGCATGAACCTTAAGCCTATCAACTAAACTTAAATGAGATTATGAGAAAAGCCACAAAATCATTTGCACTCATTACAAAGATGCAAAACAACATTATCATAAAGACATTCAACCAAACATCACAGATTCACAAGCCACACATGGGCCAAAGACTTGACTTTACTTCGCTACTAACGTTTTATTACATAAGGGCTCAAGAACTAGAACACGATACATCTGCAAGAACATCAAGGGCAGATTTTCTTGTACACTCTTCATTTGTCATCTGTTATCAGGGACTTCTTTGCATCAGGCACTGACATCACATGTTGATGGCTACTCTGTAGTGACTGGGCTCTGGCCACTTCCATGAGTCAATTATTGACCTTTTTGGGCAGGATCTGACGTAATGTCCTTCCTGTTGACAATGATAACATCTTCCTTTAGCTGGATCTGCTGTGATAGAGGTGTTGTTTGATGTGCTGCCATCTGCTAACTCAGAGGATTGACTTTTACCAGTTTATTCTGCTTCTTAACTCGCTTCGGTGGTGGAATTCTTTGTAGGTGATTGTCCATCCATCTATGTAAACCTCATGTGGAAAGTTCTTAATTGGAGGAGCTTCTAGGCTTGTTTGACCAGGGTTGAAACAGGATGTGTTACTGTAGTAGAACTCAACTGTTGGTGATGTATCAACGGTGGCTCAAATGAATTTGCTTTCCTCTTCTTATCTTCCTTGACTTCACCACTTGGGTTCGCTTTGACCTCATCCTTGGTTGACTTCTCTTGAAGACAGGAATTCCCATAATGCTTGCAACAAAGACATCGATCCTGAACCTCTTGCATCTTACTGTTGCTATCTTCCGACAGACTTGCTTCACATTCATTGGGTGATAATGGCATACCTTGATATTCAATCCTTTCGCCTGATGGTGTTCTTAAAAACACTGAACGTCGGGAATAATTGATCTCACTTTTACGACCCCTTAACCATCCATGTCCAAGGATAACATCGATTCCTAAGAGTTCCAAAACATTCAGCTTCACTATGAATTCACCCTCTTTTATCTCGACATTCATGGTTTGTCTCAATTTCTCCAGTTGGTGTACGGACTACTATGAGCTTCTTTGTCGTCCATTCCCTTATCTTCAGGCGAGCTACAAACTTGGCAGAGATGAACGAGTGCGAGGCACTCGGGTCAAAAGAACCATGGCAGGTACTAAATTGACTGGGATCATGCCATACACAACTTTCTTTGCTCCATGAAAGGTGGTCATATCCACATGCTTCAATCTTCCATGGATGTAATCTTGCTTCACTTATCACCTTGTAACTGTTCTTTATGGCTTCCTTCCAAGTTGGTTGTCCTTGTGTTGCATCTTGCTGTTGCGTCATTCTTCCCAGGTCTTGACTTTGCATAGCGATCAGCTTCTGTTTGTTAACTGCGGTCAGAGACGACATAGCTTGGTCAACGATCCATCTACTTAGACAGAGGGAAGTTTTCAAAAGCATTCAAGGCAAGCAGTGAAGGTGAGAGCAAGATTTAAAATTTAAGCAACAAGGAGGAGATAAATGACAAGGGTAGAGATACAATAAAGAAGAAAATACCAAGGTGGATAGAACAAGGGTTCTATAGCAATTTTCAAAACCTTAAAACGACCAGTTTCTAACTAGGCTTGCGTCCTACAATCAGCATTTCTTTGATACCACTTTGTCACACCCGGTTTTAAGAACAAAACCAGGTATACACCATATGTGAGCCCAGGAAGTCAAATCTCATATAGCTACAAATAAAGGGTAATATCGAAAAACAATGCTTAAATACATAACCTATAAACACAAAAGATATCACCTTAAGGAGCAGACAGCGGAAAGACACTCCGATCTTCAGATGGAGACACCAACTCCACAGGGAACAACTGACTGGTTGATCACAAGCCCAACTTCTCCAACTTCTAGCAACTGGTACCCATCCGGGATTTTTCCAAAGTGTTGAAAAGTAAAGCAAGCATAAGTACATCTTGTACTTAACAAATATAAC
This sequence comes from Coix lacryma-jobi var. lacryma-jobi, assembly GCA_009763385.1. Classification (NCBI taxonomy): domain Eukaryota; kingdom Viridiplantae; phylum Streptophyta; class Magnoliopsida; order Poales; family Poaceae; genus Coix; species Coix lacryma-jobi. Next base: position 17,490,626 of record CM019831.1, read on the forward strand.
ATGGGGTTCATGAGGCTCAAAAAGGCTGACACTGGTTTAACTGCGGAAGCTTTTAGTTGGCATAATTTTAGCATTTAGTAGCATCAAAGTATAATCATCTCAATTTAAACATATGATCAAGTAAACATGTATCCGTTGAATAAATATAGTATCATCATCATTATTATTAAGAAACATCTATACCATAAGAAATCCAGGACGCTCGTAACCGTGAGCACGGCTGATATATCAGTTTTACACTCTGCAAAGGTTGTACACTTTACCCGATGAGTAGTGATTCCCGTTTGCCAGGGATAGCTAGTCCCATATCACACTGCCAAGGTGCATGGCTGGGTTCACTGCGCAGCCTTTCAAAGGTTCGTCTAACAAGTTAGGGCCGCTAGGTCTTAAGGCAAGGGGATGTAGAGCCATCCTTCCAGGTGACACAATAACACGCAGCCTACACACACGTGGACAGAAGCCGCACTATACCCGTCTCGTCAAGCGCCTTGTGCGCCCTTTCGGGTAACCACTAACAAGCTAGAAAAGGTCCTCATACTGAGCTAAGGTCAGAGCCATATAACCCTCATGGTTGCACTGTAAGTCCCGGGTGATCCCTTATAGCAGTTCCTAAACCATTGCTATAAAAGTCATATTTTAACATGTCTCATCTCATATATTATTAAAACAAATTACATGATCATAGTTTGAGTTGAGCACTAGCATCAAGCTATCCAATGCATACCCATGGTTATCAAGGCATAAGATCAAACATCTAAGATAAGTCTATATAGGCATCAAGGTAGACACATGCAATATGAATTTAGTATTTACAGTGAATAGGTAACAAGGATGATCCCATGCTATACTTGCCTTAACTCAAGATCCTTCTTCTGTTGACTTGTAGACTGATAGAGGTTGACTCTTGATCATGAACTTCTTCTTCTTGATCACCAACGTATAACTCACCGACTGGACATACGATCACGGAACACCACACATACATCCAAAAGCAATCATGCAAAGCAAATATAGCCTATGATTAGAACAATACACCATCAGTAAATAAAACAATATGAAAAGTTTTGAAAACAGATCTATGTGTCGCTACGGTCACACAGACGCGAAGATCACTCTAATCGGTGTTGAAACGGAAAAGATATAAACTAAACAAGTTACAGAACTCTAATTACTAGATTAGATTTAACTCAAATTTTAATTATAGAAAACAGTAGAGAAAGTTATTTAGTTGGAAAGATATTTTTGAAACGAATCTAACGCAAGTTGAACGTATCAAAACGGAGTTAAAACGAAGAAGTTATAAGCTTTTGAAATCAGTGACAGTTTTGTAAATAAATCAAATTCGAATTTGCAGATTTAAATTAATAAAAGGAAAACTGAAATTCGGATGGACTGCGCCTCATTAAGAAGAAAACACAGGGACTTTGTTGAAAGTTTCTCATGACTCAATGAACAGGTCAGGATGGAGCGAGGGTTGATACATAGAAACTTGAGGGGCTTTTTAGCAAAAAGACTGGCCGAACCGGTATCAGCCACTGGTGGTCGTTAGATCAGGATTGAAGGGCCCCGATTAGACCTGGGGTGGATCGGGTGATGTAGTCGCCGGAGGGGGAGGTGAAGCCGGCGGCTTGCGACGGCGCCATTGCCGAAGACGGCGACGCTTCTTGGTTCTGGGGCTTGGGTGCTCTATTAGCGAAGGGAAAACACGGGGAGCACCAGGAGCTTGAGGGTATCTCACCTGAGGCAAGAACAAGGTTGGGGAAAGCTCGGCGATGGCGTGGTTTGCAGAGAGGCGGACAACGGTGCTCTGAGAAAACCGGCGAGCTCAGTCAGTCAACTTTGGGAAAAAACAGAGAGGGAGGGAAGGTACTTTAGCTTCGCAGGATCAAGGTGAGGCTCGGGGACATGCTTACGACGGCGGTGGAGCGATGAATTTCGGCGGCGGACCGAGCTTCGTCTCGGCGAGATCCAAACTCGGCGGTTGAAGCAAGCTAGGTCTCAAGAGCTCTGGATTTGGGAAAAATAGAGGCGGCGGGGTACGGGGATTCTTATAGGAGCGCTAGATTGGCCGAGGAGCGAAGGAAGGGCGATACCATAGCTGGGGCGGAGTCGGCTTGGAGTCCTAAGCGGAGACGGGATGAGGACGAAGCACCTGACCGGTGGGGTCACGACGTCAGCGAGAAAGGAACGCGAGCGCGGGTTCTGCAGCGGCTGACGTGCGGGGCCCAAGTGACAGCGAAAGAAGAAGGCGGCCGCGACATCTGATCGCGGGATGGGCCGAGGCAGGCGCGGGCTGCGGGCAGAGAGCTTGGGCGCGAGAGCGTTGACGCGAGGCGGCGGCGCCGGGACGATGCGCCGGGGACGCGGTCACGGCCCAAGAGCGAGGAGGAGCCGAGCGAATGGGGGAGGATGAAGGCCGAGCTGGGCCAAGACTCGGGTTGCGCGGGAGATGAGGGTGAGGGGGAATGCAGGCCGAGCAGAGGGGGGCGCGGGCAGAGCCAGGCCCGCTGGCTGGGCCAAAAACCGTCGGGGGAGGGGGAAAGGAAGGAAAAAGCCTTTTTTCTGGTTTGATTTTCCAAAAGGATTTTCAAAATATTTCCAAACAATTTGAATTCCTTTTGAAATTTTGATTTGAATCCTTGAGAGAAACAGAAAGATTTGAAACTTTAAACTTTTCTAACTTTTGAAAAACAAAAGGTCTTTATTTCAAACCCTTTTCTAAGAAATTTATTTTTAAATTGTTTGCAAATCATTTTGAATTCAACTTGAGTTTTAACCAAAACCACACATCACAAAAACTCAAATGCATCAGCATGAAATGCACAAACATGTGCTAAACCCTAGGTTAAATTTTAATTTAGATAAAATTTTCATTTCCCTACATTTTATGAGCACAAAAATTCATAATTAAATTATTTTTAACACTAATTCAAGAAATGCAAATTTCAGGTGTGTGACAGCCAAGACATGTTCCAAGTGCATGCTCAGTAGAAGACTGCTGGGTGTAAGCTGGCAATGATATTCTGTGCGGCGAGAGACTTGTGCGAGTACCTAGGTGTTGATGAGGTCCGTTGTGTCCGTTGGCGAGGGTCCGTTGTCGCCGAGTCGATGGCCCCCTTGCCATTGAATCGATGAGGGTGCAGTTGATGTCACTGTAGGTCAAAAGCCCGGTCGAGTTGTGTTCGGTGAGGGTGTAGTTTATGTTGCGAGGTCGAAGGTGAACCCCTTGCCGTTGTGTCGGCAAGGGTGTTGTTGTTGTTGCCAAGGTCGATGTTGAGCCCTTTGCCATGGAGTTGGTGTCACTGAGGTCGATGGCGAGCCCCTTTCTGTGGAGTCGACAAGGGTGCTATTGATGTCGCCGAGGTCGAAAGTGAACCCCTTGCCATGGAGTTGGTGAGGGTGCGGTTGATGTCGCCGAAGTCGATGGCGAGCCCCTTGCCGTGGAGTCGGTGAGGGGACAACTGGTGTCACCGAGGTCAAAGGCAAGCCCCTTGTCATAGTGTCAACAAGGGTGTTGTTGTTGTCGCCGAGGTCGATAGCTAGCCCCTTGCTGTGGAATCGACGACGGTGCAGTTAATGTCGCTGAGGTCGAAAGTAAGCTCCTTGTCATAGTGTCAACGAGGGTGCAGTTGATGTTGCCGAGGTCAAAGGCGAACCCCTTGCCGTAGTGTCGGCAAGGGTGTTGTTGTTGCTGAGGTCAATGTTGAGCCCCTCACCACAGAGTTGGCGAAAGCACAGTTGGTGAAGTCGTAGCTCATATTTTTTTGTTGGCCAGGGGGTTTCCCTTGTATACATGTCGAAGACCTACAAGGGAATCTCCGTAACCAATGTAAAGTTGATAAGATTTCCGAGGGAAACATTCGACTTGCTTTGCATTGTGGAAGTTGTGTGCAAGCAAGTAGCTCTGCAAAACAAAGTTATTTTCATATAACAGCGAACCATAAGATTTGAGCCCTTCGCGTGCTTCTTTGCGAGGGTACACAATTTGGACCTCCCTCTTCGTCCTCCGTTATCTTTTGGAGGGCGAAGTGAGGTTTGGTTGTGAAAGTTTGTGACCTCCCTCTTCGTCTTCTTTGTCTTTCGGAGTGCGAAGTGAGGTTTGGTATGCACCATGAATATGCGATGCGATAGTATGATGAATAATGAGTATGCTTGATGCATTTATGACACGTACTTGCACAAAATTAGTGCGAAGATAAGCTGAGCATTTCCATAGCAATTAGTAAGTAGACCCTTCACAATTTTGCGGTATATGTGAATTTTTTTATGTTGAACTATTATGGAGTATTTCTATTATTCCCTTACAGTGATTTTGAGGCGAAAAAGAAGGCAAAGTGCATACTTGGTTGGCTCTGTGGTTTCCCCGAAGCAGACTTGCTGAAAGACTGAAACTGAAATGCATACTTAGATGCCTCATACCCCCGTTAATTCAAATACTGTTATTGCAGCATTTTGTGTGTGCATTTCAACTGTATTATTATATTGGTTCAAACTCAGGTATCGCAGCTTATTTGTGCATTTGGACTCTATAACCTATTTATAACTCAATGCTTGGCTGTCAAACGTTTCCCTTGGTCCAGTGTTTTTGCGCTGTAAGCCAATTCATTTCAGATGTAACAGTTTGTAGTCGTCTTATTCTGTGTGAATGTGTGCTTCGTTTAGTTGTTCCTATCTACCCTGACTAGGCTGATTCATCGGCCTTTTTCTTCATTTCGTGTTATATAGACTTCTAGTTACTCTCACTTCCTCAGTCATTTTGTGTAGAATGTGTTGGTGGCATGCTAAGGATTAGAGTAGTTCACTAATGGCATTCTAAGATCAGTATTCATTAGTGCTGATGTTGATGTTACTCTAGGATTAGTATTCATTGGTGGTGATATGTTGATATGTTACCTTGGCGCTGTCATATTCTTTTCTCCTTGTGCAAAGTACTCAAGAAGTCAAGATATTCATGTATGAAAATTGTGCAGGGATTGTGTTGGCCCTATAATATTTCATATTTAAGTTGATCCTAGAATATCTTCATATTTCAAGTTGATCCTATAATATTCATAATTTAAGAATGTGGTGTATTGGGTCAATGGATGGGAAAAGCATATATAAGCATACATGGTTAAAAGTTATGCTGTGAAAAAAGTTATTTATTTTTGGGATGTATTTACAGGGAAACTTAATTACTAGCAGAAGACGATTTGCTTCCTTTCTGCTAGAGCCTAGGATTAGTCATTCTTCCTGTATAAATGTCGCCTGGACGAACGTCTGAAAATTTTCTGCTTCTGTCATGCCAACATCTCTTAGAAACACTGTCTTGTTTATTTAACATTCTTTCTTATTATGATCAACTGAAAAGTGAACCAAAAAAAAAACAAGAAAAGGACTAAGATCGGGTATCTGTTCCGGAGCATATATGTTGTATGTTTGACATCGGCTTTTCTCTAAATTCATATACATATATATAAATCCGCTCTACCCCGGATCCTTGGAGACGAGAGAAGATTTGTAAAAGCATATTGACCCAAAACTCTTCATGCAATACTATTTGTGTAAAATTTTTAACAAGTCCATATTTTTGAGCATCTCCAAGAGTTTGTTGTATTTTCATACTTGGCAAATCTTGTTTGTTTTTTCAACTCCCAAAATAATATGTCATGTAAAAAATAGCCCATCTCCAAGACTTTGGTATTTGACTTGATAAATTTTAAAAAATGGCTCACAAGATTTTTTTTTTCTCGGTTGTTTTCTGTTTCACGGTTGTCTCACAGGTACTTCCGCGTGTTTAATTTTTATTTACCAGGAATCCAGGATCAGATTACTTTTGTATAAAGAAATATGATTGCATGATATATTACCGTGTCGTATTGAGAGCAGCTATCAGGTTTTGCAAACATGCACAGGCACCCAGGTTCTGCAGACACAACTATCAGCTACGGAGTACGTATCTGGTAGGCAGAGCATACCCATCATCAGCAACCGATTCAAAGCTGAACACGTCGATGCATGTCCCATCAAAGAAAAATCACGCGATGCCAACTCCAGTACGCGCGCGCATATTTACATGTTGGGGGTTTAGATGCCAAGTTGGAAAAAAATGGCAAGTTAGGATATTAATTGTTGGAGACTATTTTTTGTTGTTTTGTCAAAGTTTTATGGATGCCAAATTGAGATGCTCATAAATTGGAGACGCTTGGAGATGCTCATAAATTGTTATATGGCAATATCAAGAATCGTCTTTTGACTACCCCCCTCTTTAGAAATATATTTTTAGAGACAATTAGTGTTCTAGCAATCCCTAAAAATCTAAAACTATCCATTATTTTGATATGCGGTTAGGAACACCAACAATTTATCTAGAAATAGAGGCATTTTTCTATAGCCATTTGGATACATCATCTATCTCTAGAAATCAATTACTAGAGGGGATTGAAATATGAGTTGGCTCTAAAATAGGTGCAGCACATGAAAAAAATTAACTTTTCCAAATTATGTACAATGAAAATACTTTTTTATTTTAAAATCATTTAGTGTCTCATTTTTTAAAGTTCTTAGATTTATTTTGAACTTGCATTTTTTTTATTTTTCAAACTACCTCGTATAGGCACCTTAAAAAAACCAAAGTTTCCATGCTAGACTAACTTTAAAATGTTGCATTTAAAAAAATCATTAAAATGTATAAGGCCAAACTAGTTAATACAAAATGATCACATCCTTTTACTCATAGATTGCGAGGGTCGACGCGGATATCCACGACCAATTTGGTTCATGCCTGAAAGTTCAACCATAGAAGCAATCTTCTTAATAAGACAAGTTATGGAGCGGTTCAGGGAGCAAAAGAAGGACCTACATATGGTTTTCATTGACTTGGAGAAGGCGTACGACAAGATACCAAGGAATGTTATGTGGTGGGTTTTGGACAAACATAAAGTCCCAACAAGTATGTTACCCTCATCAAGGACATGTACAACAACGTCGAGACCAGTGTGCGAACAAATGATGTGACACTGATTTCTTTCCGATTAAAATAGTCTTCATCAAGGGTCAGCCTTAAGCCCATATCTCTTTGCCTTGGTTATGGATGAGGTTACGAGGGACATACAAGGAGATATCCCTTGGTGTATGCTTTTTGCAGACGATGTAGTGTTAGTTGATGAAAGTCAGACAGGAGTAAATAGGAAACTGGAGTTGTGGCGGCAGACCCTTGAGTCCAAAGGGTTTAGATAAGCAGTACTAAGACTGAGTACATGATATGTGATTTCGGCAATGCTGCACAGGAAGAGGGAGAGGTGAGCTTGGAGACCAAGTGGTGCCTAAGAAAGATGTCTTTCGGTATCTTGGATCGATGTTACAGAAGGATGAAGATATTGATGCAGATGTTAGCCATAGGATCAAAGCAGGGTGGATGAAGTGGCGCCAAACATCTGGTATTCTCTGTGACAAGAGGGTACCACCAAAAAGCTCAAAGGCAAGTTTTATAGGACGGCGATTAGACCGGCTATGTTGTATGGAGCAGAATATTGGCCTACTAAAAGAAGACATGTCCAACAAATGAGTATTGCAGAAATGCGTATGTTGCGCTGGATTTGTGGCCACACAAGGATGGACCGAGTCCGAAATGACGATATTCGTGACCGGCTAGGGGTAGCACCAATTGAAGAAAAGTTGGTCCAACATCGGTTGAGGTGGTTTGGTCATGTCCAAAGGAGACCTCCAGAGGCACCAGTGCATTGTGGAGTTTTAAGCCCAAGATTTTCATGTGAGGAGAGGTAGAGGTAGACCGAAATTGACGTGGGGGAGGCAATAAAGAGAGATCTAAAAAGTTGGGATATACCTAGAGATCTATGTTTAGATAGAAATGCATGGAGAGCAGCTATTGACGTGCCTGAACCGTGACTAGGTCTCTTGTTGGTTTCAACTCTAGCCTATCCCAACTTGTTTGGGACTAAGAGCTTGGTTGTTGTTGTTGTTGTATAGTTGATTTTGTGGTGCGGTGGTTAGATAGTATTACGCAAGGCTTGAGGTCTTGAGTTTAGTACCATAGACTGCATCCATACAAAAAGTGTATGAGTCTGTTTGGTTGTGACCTCTAAAGTTTAGTGAGCCCTGAAGTTTAGTCACCTTTTAGAGCTTGTTTGGTTAGCCCCTCTAAAATTTAGAGTCTCAAAGTTTAGTGACTCATGTTTGGTTATAATGACTAAATCACTAAAATTTAGTCACTTTTAGCTTCCTTATCATGACTAAAGACCCCTAAACTTTAGTGGCCCTAAACTTTAATAGGGTGTTTGGTACTTTAGGGACTAATTTTAGTGACTGAACTTTAGAGAGAGCTAACCAAACAAGGCCTATGACTTTTGATGTGGCCACGAATATCCCTTGCGAAACTAAAATATTTCTTTTTCTATTTAAGTTGTTTTCCATTTTATGTAAAATAATTTCTAGAGGTGGGTCTAAAAACCATTTCCATATAGTAGTGTATTTCTTATATATAACTTTCGTAGTATGGTATGACTTTCAATATTCTGTAGGTGAAAGTACATGTTATATTGCCAAAGGCGTGGTTTTGTCAATTTGATATTGTAGCTATTTAATATTACGATGTCTCACAGATTCAATGGAACTATGTGGTATATGCTTATTGTTTCATTGTGCCTAAATAGGCAATCCTTTTGTCAATTGTTTTAACAAAAGGCTCTAATTAATCTAAGGGGAGGTATTTTTATTTAGAAAAATGTCGGCTTCGCGTTGAACACTAACCTACGCGGTGTCCTCTAACAAGCTTGCAAGAGAGTTCAATCTCTAAGATGTGGTAGCTTGTTTCGCTTTCTATGTCTAATGAGGACGACATGTAGGGGATGTTCCTGAAACAATTGGGTATTCTTCGAACTAGTATCACCTTAGCTAGACTAAGTTGTACATTGAACCCATACTCCTCAAGAGACGTACGTATATGCTATGACTGAGATTGAAATGTTTTATGGGTGTACAAGACAAGTCTTTCCTTTTCCTTGGACTGTGTTGTAGACTTCAAGATATTCATAGATTTGCTTGGAAATCTCCGTTCAAGACAACAACTAATTTCTGTTATTTCAATAGTGTTATGTAAGAGAGAATAAGTCGAAGTACGACTGATAAGACAAACGAACAGGGCGAGATCTCACCTTCCACATCTGCTTGTGTAACCAGACCTAAACGGGTATACCTTTTCTTTTTCTATGTCACTTATTAATTTATTAGAGATGGTAACATCATGCCCACTACACGATTCTTGGTTTTTCTTCCCTTATCCAATTTATTTTTACCCAAATACTCCACACAGCTCCTGGCCTCAAACTGCCTTGGCTACTACAGCCATCCTCACCACTCACCCCGTAACAGATCGAGAAAAGTAGATTTTATTTAATTTCCATCAGACATGACAAATCTTTCGTTGCACAGGTTACGGACTTATTTATCTGGGCAGCAACACTTCCAAGGAATTGAAAACTTGCTGCAGTAGGCATGATCCTCCGATTTCCCTTGGCTAGCACAGATGACGCTACAGCCCTTAGCATTGCATTTTGTCAGTTTATCAAGGTTGAAGCAAGGTGGACAGAGGCCGCCGAAACCTACACATGCGGATGCGATGCACATATTGTCAGTAAAAAGTAATGGTCGGATAAATAAATATCCTAAAAAATGTCAAAAAAAAAACACGTAGTGGGACTAAATTAAAAGTGTAGTGCTTCCTACGTACACGACTGGCAGGTCGCAGAGTTCAAAGAAAGGATACAAAGAAGCAAGACGAATACGCCATCAAGTGCACAATCCTTCCCATGCGGATCCTGATGGGTGCCATGCGAAGGTGATATTTCTACCTTTTCTCTTTCGCAAGGTGGAGGTGGAGGTGGAGGAGGTGAGGATTACTTTGTCTTAAGATTGTATGTGCTTTTATAGAATAGAATGCCTCATCAGGAACGTGTGTATCGTCTGTGTTTAACATTATACTACTACTACTACTACTATATATATTATTTAATTTACTAAAATCAGAGTTGCGCTAGTAAATATTTATAATTTAATATAATAAATACTGCGAATTAACCTCCGGTGACCTCAATTTCAATTTTATATAGGTCTATCTATGTCATGTGTTGTCAGTAGTGGTATATGACAAGAATATCTCTTAGACATGAATATCAGTATTAGATTATATATATATATATATATATATATATTATATATATAAACACTAATAATCATGGGATTCGTTTCAAAAAATCATGAGATTAAAATATAATTGCCCTGGTCTTAACAATTATGTATATATTTATAACCATGATTGTTTATCTATATCTGTATCGATCTGTATCTGTATCTGTATCTGTATCTATATCTATATCCATATTCGTATCTGTATCTGTATCCATATCTATATATTTATTTATATATGTAATAATTATACCTATAGCTATAGCTATGTCTATCTTTTTTTTATATTTCTCTATAATGATCCATTTAACAAGCCAAGAGTAATATGCCTTGCATCTACTCAGGTTTTTAACTTTTTATCCATCCACTCAAATGAAATGGTTTTAATTTTTCTAAACCATCCCCTCAGAGTCAGGCTAAAACACCTTTGGATTACCTATCATTGCTTAAAATTAAACCCATTCACCGCAATTGCAAACTAATCATCTGCGACCGCCTCCATTAACACTTAGTGCAACATTCACAAATACACTAGTCAATCATATGATGAACATGTTAGGAATAAAGTAGCAGTATAACATATTTCCATTACAAACTTCCAGTACATCCTTGGCAATGAGCAATGTACGGTCATACTAATATGCCTTACATCAGGTACATTTGGTCTATCAATAATACAAACATTTGCCAACTTAATGCAATAATACCTTTTACAAGCATCCAGAATACCTTGGTCCCCATCTAAAAAAAGACTGATTTTGTATTAGTAGACTGATAAAATGTGATGGGTACTTAATAATGAAATGAATGGTTTACAAATAATGTCATGTACCTAAGCCTGGGAACGGATCGTACAAATCCGAGGGCCGAACGGAGCCCCCAACTCGTGGGCCTTGTTTACGAATCCTTTAAGGGTTGTATAATAGAAAGGGCCGAGTTAGAGTTGGATCCTACGATAGAAGGGCTGGATTCTAGAGTTGGCCCGAGCCGATATCAACCGAGTCGGCCCGTGGAGCGTGAGTAGGATCCTCCGATTGGGGCCAACTCTCAGAACCCTCGCGTTCGCAGGCAACAGGCGTACCGTGACGGCGGCGGCGCAGGCAGCAGGCGTACCGTGACGGCGGCGGCGCAGGCGGCGACAACGGCGGCCGCGGTGACGACAGCCGCGCGGGCGGCAGCTGCGAGCCCTGTTCTCCAGTGCGCAAGATCCATCCTCCGGTGCGCCATTGCCCTGTTCTCCAGCTGCGATTCTACTTGAATTTGTTGTTTGCACTCCAGCCGTCCATCGCCTTCTAATCTTTTTTGCTTACACCAGCATTTTCAGACTCTTCACAGGTACTAGTAGGCTGCGTTTGGGAGCGCTCCCGGAAGCAGATTCTTCGAGAGAATCGCTTCCCGGTAGCCAAACGGCAAAAAATGACTGAAATTCTCCATTGAATCTCAGTGAATCGCTCTTCAATTTTGTACATGACCGAGGAAGCGGAAAAACCCAGATTCACCGGATTCACGCCTGATCCCCACCATCCGAGCATACAAACCTCCCCACTTACTTTGATAGTATTTACCTGCAACTGCCACTGATATAAAAAATAGAAATCCCCTTCATCCCGCATCGCATCCATCCCGCATCGCATCCCCACCGCGGTCGCGACCTATCTGAGCGGTGCGACTGCGGGAGAGCTCGCATCCCATCCCGCATCCACCGAAGCTCGCACCAGTCGCCAGCATCGTCGTCCCGCCCGGCGGCCGTCGTCGCCGTCCCGCCCGGCGGCCGTCGTCGTCGCCCCACTCGCCGGTCGCCGTCCTCGTTCCCGTCCGCTGGCTGTCGGTCTCGTCCCATCAACCGGCTTCCAGCCTCGTCCCGCCCTCATCTCGTCTGACGCCCGCATCGCGAGAGACCGGAGCAGCGAATCCAGGTGCTTGCCCAGGCCTTCCACATCCTTGTTCCTGCTGCTCTCGCCGTAGTGCAAGCCAAAGGTGAGACAACTGCTTTGTCTTTCATTCCTCTTCTCAGATCTAAACCTAGAAATATGTTTCTTCTTTATTATGTATTTCATATGTGATACTGGTGTATAGCTAGTTCAAAATAACTTTTTTAGCATGAATGCTAGTACTTTACATGTTTGTGAACTACGGCTACTATTTTGAGATATGAAACAATATCAGCACCATGAAGGAAGACACAGCGGACTGGTGTGATAGAATGTAAAAATTATTTGTGAGCTATTTGTTGAGCAAGTTAGGGAAAATAATCGCTCAGGCTCTCACTTAAGCAAACTAGGGTACACCAATGTAATTTAGAAGTTCAGAACAAGAACAGGCTTAAGTTACACAAAGCTGCAGTTCAAGAATAAATGGACAAGCTGAAAAAGGATTACAATAACTGGAAACAATGGGAAAAGAGACGGGTTGTGGTTGGAATGCTGACAAAAAATTATATGAAGCTCTAGATTGGTGGTGGAAGAAATAAGCAATGTAAGTTCCTATAGAGTTTGTACTTGTCAATATTTGTCATTTATGTGTGTAAATCTGTTATTCAATTTTTTTTATGCATACAGCAATTAAAGGCATCTCCAAATTAAAGGTTGCTCACTTCAAAATCTGGAAGAACTGTCTATCATGTTTGAGGATATCCGCAATACTGGTGATGACCATTGGGCTCCAACTAGTGGTTCTATACCCCAAGAAACTGAAGAATGACCAGAAGATGATAATGACAAGGAGGAGCGTCTGGATGATAATGAGAGTGACGGCGATGATGACACGCCTTGTAGTTCGAAGGGAAAGAAACGTCGTGTGGTCGAGAAAGATAATAAGGGTAAAAAGGCAAAGACTACTGGAGGCAGCAGTGGATGCAAGACCAAATGGCTAAAATTATTGCATTGAATGAGAAGACAACTGCATCTTGTGAGTCTATTGTGCTAGCAAGAACACAAGAGACGTCAGGCACTTCCATAAGAGATGTAATGGAGTTAGTGAGGCATGTGTGCTACGGCTGGCACAAAGGAACACTTCATTGCAACTCAATATTTACCAAAAACCTGAAAGAGAGATGTTCCTCATAATGGAAAAACCTGAAGAACGTTCCAGTGGCTAACAATGAAGTATGAATGGATGAACAAGAAGGGTTAATAGTGGTTGCTTCCATGTTCGTTGTGATATTTTTCCCATGTCTTATGAGATATTTTCTTTCACGTCCCTAGAACTATTTGATATTTGTTGGTTTGAACCTTGCTGTATTTTTTCTTTCTTTCATGTCTCTAGAACTATTTGACATTTGTTGGTTTGAACCTTGCTGTATTTTAGAACCTGTAATAATTTGGTGCCTTATGTACCAAGTTTGAACCTTTCATGTATTTTAGAACCTTGCTGTAATATTCGAGTACTTATTTATTGTTTATTATACAGATGTCTTCTTCTGAAAGTGAAGTGGATGCTAGTGAGTCAGAAGATGATGAACTACTTGATATTAAGGTCATGCAAATCATGAGACAAAATCAAACAATTTGTCTCTAACAGCATGCCTCTTGAATACTATTTCACTACATAACCATGACAAGAATCCACTAAGGACTTCAAGGCTCGAGGGATATGCATGGATGATGGAAACATTGAACACTCCAGGTGAAAGCCATAGAATTTTTAGAATGGATACAACTCTCTTTTACCGCTGCATGATATATTGTGAGTGACCATGGATTGCAATCGTCTATGCATATTAGCTCTATGGAAGCAGTTGCTATTTTTCTTGTCATATGTGGTCATTGTTGGTCAAATGTTGCTGTTCAAAATAAATCAAACATTCTGGGAGACAATTAGTAGGAATTTGAGGAGGTCCTGAGTTGTGTGGTTGGTATGTCTACACACTATATCAGACCAAGGATCCAACTTTCGGGATGTTCACCAAAGGATAAGAAATGATAGTAGGATGTGGCCACACTTTAAAGATTGCATCGGCGCCATCGATGGTACTCATATAAGTGCAACACCACCTGCAAAGATTATCTTCGATACTAGGTAGGTCCAGTAAACCGTAAACCAACACAAAATGTGATGGCCGTGGTTGATTTTGATATGCGTTTCACATATGCATCTATTGGTCAACCTGGCTCTATGCATGACACCACTGTTCTCTATAAGGCCATCCAAGCTGATGAAGATATCTTTCCACATCCTCCTCTTGGTAATTTTCACTCTTGTCATTAACTCTTCATCTTTTACATAAAAGTTGTATACTCACACTTGTGCTACAATTCGTTAGGAAAATACTATGTTGTTGATGCCGATATCCGAATAGACCAGGATATTTATCACCATACAAAGGTCAAAATATCACATTCCAGACTGGAGAAGTGGCCCAGCACCTATTGGTGAACAAGAGTGGTTCAATCATTTGCATTCAAGTCTTGTAATGTTGTTGAGCGTACTTTTGGTGTATGGAAGATGAAATGGAGAATTCTTCTCAAGATGCCCAACTATCCAATGATAAAGCAAAGATGATTGTTGCAGCCACCATGTGTCTTCATAACTTCATTCGTGAAAATCATGCTCTCGACAAGGATTTTCATAGATGTGACCGAGATCCAGATTATGTCCCTACCATACCCAGAAGGTTTAGGAGGCATGCTCCTCCTCAAAATGCGTCAATACATCTACCTCACTCACATGCTAATGATAGGAATATGGATAGATTTCGTGATGACCTTGCTAGGGCAATCACCTTATCTAGGGCCTAACTTTGCATGTATGCGCTCCTGATGTTCTCTTTGGCACTTGGTTGTAATGTATTACAGTCAAATAGTTTGAACTTGGAAACATATTGACCGTACTACTATACTTTTGGTGTCTAAGCATTTATTAATCAATGCATGCAAAAATCACATAAGACAAAGAATATTATTCCCAATTTTAGTTGCATGACAAAACCATAATATATCGTACATATGTTGGTATACTTTAGTTCAAACAGACAAGGGTACTATGGACAATTCCAGCAAAATCCTCCTTTTCAGGAATCACTTTTGCAGACAGCTTGCCAAACGATTTTATCAGACAGAATCACTTCTATCAGAGAATCACTCAGAATCACTTCACCAGTGAATCAGGGAGCACACTGGAGAATCAGGGAGCGGAACTCTGCCAAACAGGCCCTGTACTGAAGACGGAGTTGTTGATTCTTCTCTACTTGGCGCTCACGCATGGTATGTTCATCTTTAACTTTTTCATCTCCCATTTCCCTATTTGATTGAGGCAGTGCAAGACGGGGCTAGTTCATGTTTCTTCATTCGTTGCCTAGTGGTATGTTCGTTGATTGGCTATTTCCACATGATGTACCTAGTTCATTCCTTTGTTTTCTTTCTCAGTGCAAGTTCTAGAATCATGCAATCCGACCTTGCTACAGGAGCCACATCTGCCCAATATACAGAAAGACTGAACATAACTAAGGCCTTGGCTACACACAGATACATCCCGATACATATGGTTGGGAGGGATTGAGGTGTAATTTAGTTCAAGTTACACTCCAATCCACTCCAACCCACATGGATTGAAGTGTATTTATGTGCAGCCAAACAAGGCCTAAATGTATTTTTATACCTACTCAAGCTTTGCTTGCATCTACCCTGGAAGTCAGAACATCAACACCTGCTGCTCGGTCAGTAGCAGACTTGCTCTGGCCACTTGCAGCTCCACTTGCGCGGTAACACTCAGCACAGGAACACGGCAGCTGCCTGCAGTCACATCTTTTAGAACAGGAATAAGTTATCATTATTTAGAAACTATACATTCATCCATCATGATATAAAACATCAGCATATTACCATTTTTAGAGTTTTTATCACATCTATTGTTGAATATAATCACAAGTTCGAAGAGTACATTTATGGTTACTCTGGCTCAAAATTCCCCTTCAGTATCCAATAATCAGAAGCTGAACATTTATTTTAATATAACAATGCTAAGTTCCTAGTTGGGCAGAAAAATGGACAATAGTACCTACTTACTAATGAAATGGGCCACTGATAATGGAAATCTGAGTATTGGTTGGAAAAAGCGTATGACCACTGCACAATAGAGAACATAAACAAAAAACGTATAACCAGACAATTAAATTTTGTGCAATCAATACAACTCAAAGCTCATGAGTAAATTTCTATAAAAACTACTGAGAAGGATGAGTGCGAGAGATAGAGGGGAAGGCTCCCGAAGGGGAAGGGGCGCGGATCTGAGAAGGTTGAGAGAGAGAGAGAGCACCTCGTACAGGTTGGGAGGCGACCATACGTGTTGTGGTAGCTAGTGACGTGCCTTCCGGATAGGGCCCCATGAGGTTGTGGCAGAGCGAGCGTCAGGACTCAGGAGGCCTATCGAGGCCGCAGCGGTTTCGAACAACAGGGTCCCTCAGTGCAGCGGCGGTGGTGCAGGCATTGGAGAAGCCCCTTGGGCAGCGGCGCAAGAGTGAGAGGCCCCTCGGGCAGTGGCGAGGAGCCCCTAGAGGTGGCGGCATGGGCGGCGGCAACACAGACATGGCAGGGGACCCTGGACGGCAAGCTTCTACGACGGACGTGCGTTAGAAAGGATCCTAGCACGCACCCTCACGAGGATAGTAACGCATATGTCCACACATGTACTTTAAAGCCGGGTTCCCTGTCTACCTTCTAGAGTCCAGTTTTATACATATATAAATCAATTCTCGTGTCTGGTTTTTTAGACCATCTTTTTTTATAGTTTATTTATTTTTCTCTTTCAGGATAACGGGTGTGTGGGAGTAATGGGCGGGGTAATGATTTTACTTTCCTATATAAGTGGAAGTAATAAGCTATAACACAAAATGACAGAAAATCAAATTAAAAAATAGTAGAGAGAAAATGTTTAACTCGTGATCACTTATTGAAAATAAAATTTTGTAGGGAGAAAATGTTTATACTTGAAGATTTTAAACTTTATAATTTCAAATTTTATTTTTCAATTCAAAAAATTTATACTGATACATTTCAAACCTTGTATTTCAAGATTTTAAAACTTTGTCATTTCAAACATTACATTCTAAATTAAAAACTTTATATTACCATATTCAAAACTTTACGCTTATAATTTATAAACTTCATACTGTCACATTAAAAACTTTGTACTGCTAGGTTCAAAACTTTACACAAAAATATAAACTGTGAACTATCACATTAAACTTTGTACTACTAGATTCAATACTTTTATCTATCACGTTAAAGTTTGAATTATTCGGTTCAAACATTACACTTACAATTTATAAGCTTGGAAGTTTGAATTATTCGGTTCAAAACATTACACTTACAATTTATAAGCTTGGAAGTATCATATCATAAACTTTTAGTTACATGGTATAAACTTTGTATTTATTAACCCTAAATTTTATAATTAAACCTTAATTTTAAACTATCACATTACAAACTTTATGCTAATAGATTCAAAAATTTACATTAAGAATTTATAAAACTTTGAACTAACACGTTACAACCTTTGTATCGGTAATAAGTTCAAAACTTTGAACTATCACGCTACAACTTTGAACTATCACGTTTATAAACTTTGTAGAGCTAGATTCAAAACTTTAGGATTCAAAACTCTACACTTGAATTCAGAAACTTATACTAGTTCATTTCAATCTTTAACTAACATGTTATGAACTTTGTACACTTAAAATGACTTTGTAATTTGAAACTTTGCACTCTAAGTTTAAAAACTTTGTACTGTCATATTTAAAACTTCATACTCCTAGACACGAAACTTTATAATCACGTAAATTTTTTCGAAATATATCCAACATGGGTCTAGTTTTATAGATCTCGTCATAATAAATATAATAGTACAAACAGAATTAAAAATAAATATTTTTTAAAGAAGTTATCATATTTTAAAGTTGGTACATCACTTGTATAAAAAAAACAGGACCTGACATATATCTGACACATGCATGCATCTCTCTCCTTTTCTGTAACGTCCACCAATTCCACGTTGGGTGTATAAAAAATAAAAATTCATAAACAGTACATACCGTTTTGGGAGTCGTGCCAAAAACAACAAGTGCGCGCTGCTAACGCGACCGACGCACGCGCGTCGAATAGTGTTTGGGGACCCCGGAGGAACGATGTGGAGACAAAATAGGGTGGGCCACGGGCGAGTGAGAGAATAGGGTTCACGTGTTTTATGTCTAATGTGGGACCCGTGGTTATACCTGGGCATGAAGCCCGAGCCCGTGAGCCCGACCCGAAGCCCGCTAATTTGGCCCGGTCCAAGCACGGCCCGGGCCGGCCCGGCCCGTCCATAGGGCCGTGCCTAGGCCATACCCTCGGGCACGACCCAATATATATACATAATATATATAAATATATATATATATAAATATGTATAAATATATATATATAGCTATATATAAATATATATAAGTAAATATATACTCCCTCTGTATCATAAATAAACATATATATATTCTCAATATTTGACCCAAACTTTTTTCAAACAGCTTCTATTTTTGATACGGAGGGAGTAAATATATATAAATACATATTTATAAATATAAAAATAAATATATCCTAGTTTCACCTTTCGGGCCTAGCGGGCTCGCGAGCCCAGCGGGCCTTCGGGCCGGCCCGTCCTATGTCTGGGTCCGTGCCTGGGCCAGAGGTCAGGCTGGGCACGGCGGGCCTTATAGGCCCGACCCCACCAGCCCGGCCTTGTTGCCCAGGTATACCCGTGGTGCCCAGTTAAACCCGTGGTGCCCAGTTAAGGCGCATTCGTCAATTTTTTTCGCCTAAATCGCACGCGGGAGAGGAATCCTGTTTGTTTGGGGCTGATTGTCAAGAGTCATCAGAGCGTTCCTGATGGTTTTTAGAGCCAACAAGAATATTCATGACTTCTCCTGATGGTTTTTACTACTGACAGGAGTACTTGGTCCGTCAGGGATAGTAAAAACCGTTAGGAAAAAACCCAGCTCTGGTAGTGTAATTTCTACACCACCTTTTGTTCAGCATGACTCTATATAATAATGTTATTATTAACAAGCAATTTATTAGAAAGTCAGACTTCCTTTGGGAGGAGAGGGCAGCTGAGCCCAGGGAACGCCAGCCCCCGATGGAATTTTTATGGACTATCGAATCCCACTCCATAGCATGGGAGATAAACCCTTTTCCCTAGTACTGTTTGGAATGCACGCAACAGATGAACTATGTTCCCTGCTGCTATTTGATTCCATAGAACATCTTACGCATGAGACCCAAAAAATGAATAGAAGACTAACAATGCTTTTACAGGGACTAAAAAACACATAGAAATATTCCAAAATCACTTGCCTTTTAGCAGCCGCACTAAAGAAACACCTAACATAGAATATTCCAACAACACAAGGAAAATGAAGAAATTTAAAGAAAAAAGAAAGATATAAAATTCAGTTACTAAGAAAATAGTTGCATTGCTAGACACACATATAATCATTATCACATATATAAATAAACTACGAAAAACTCATACTTTGGACAGTAATTTGCACTGAACATTAGATTCAATATGGAATTCTTCAGTTTTGGTATGAACAATGATGTATTACTCTATCACTCAAGCCTCATGAACTCAAGAAGAGCAATAGACAAACTAACAAGTTGCTAAAGGAGACATACCATGATGCACCATCATAGTTTGTAATTACTAGCTAACATATTCGTCAAAGTAAATGGGATACAAATACAATGTTGACCTAGACACACATTTTTTCCTCCATCTCATTTAGGGTGTTGGCTAACTATCTCCAATTTCAAAGAACCATAACAGCACATCTCCAAATTCCCTACACCATAGCATCATAGCTCTATAGCTAGCTGCTGCTGGATATTATCTTAGTAGTTGACGAACTCTACTTTCGTGAACAGCTACCATGAATGAGGCTGGAGGGTAGTGTCACCATTAGACTGCAAAAGGCAGAGCAAGAGTTACCACAAGTATCCAAAATAGCAACAATGACTCTTTTCTTTTCTCTAGCTAGAGCATAGCATTTTCATCCTAGGCTGTGGAGCTTCATGATAAAATAATTATCAATGGCTCTGTGTTAACATGTCATCTAATGAATAGTTAGAGTTTGGTTGCACCATTCATACTGTTGTCTAGTTGTAGTACTTGGCGGTTGCTAAATACCAAAGAAAAGTTTAGCGGTGACAAATTTAGAAGGAGTAAGTGCAAACCTTTACCATAGTTTCTATAGGAATATTCGGTAACACATACTAGCCACATGGGGGTTACAATAGCGTTCGAGAATTTCATAACAGGATCCTCTGGATCAAATGGCTCCATTCAAGCACAACAATCCCAAACCAGCTAAATGGCCTGATTCTAGGTGATCAAACACAACCTTAGTCCAACAAGCGTCCCCTAGCAATGTTGACTAGATATGATCACTGCTTAGATATAAGGTAATCCAAGTTAATCCATTGCAGGTAATGGAGATATCTGTTTATCCAACGATATTATGCTCCAGACAAGAGACTCTACTAAAAATATTCTCAACTGATACCATGAACCATGGTTCATTTTCCTTCTCTATAACACTAAAACCAATGAATAGGGCAACCAAATGAGGAGCCCCCCCAAATCTGATAACATGGAGATCAGTATGACAGAAACAAGCATATATAGCCTCCATCTTCAGTTTTTTTTCTTCTCATTTAGCTACTTTGCAGACAAAGAAAAGTAGGATAACAGATGCATTGATCCCTAGACTAGCAAAGTAACGAATCTAAGAAAATGACCCAAAGGTATACTATTATGAATATTGGCCTGAACCTTTTGGAATCATGTTGGTGGTTAGGCAGCTTTACTGACAACCATAAACAGTGAGAGAGAAAGGAAATTTAGCATAATCATATCGCTTATGTTGCCGTTCAGACAGTGGACCGTTGAGTAGTAGTCAATTTGACATGATGCTTCTCAAACATGAGTTTCATCTTAGCCTATGTAGGTGCAACACACTAAAATGGTGAGGAGAGAGTTGTTACTCACCAACATTGTGTTCATGAGTGATGGTCTCCTCCTTGAGCTCCCTTGTCTTCTTCTTTGACTATCAAAACAAAATACAGTCATTTGTCAGTTCACTGTGATAGAACTAATATGAATATATATAGGAAAGGCACGAAGCATGGAAAGATAAAATAAAAACAAACTAAGTACTTACTGCAGGAACTAGGTACTGTCACTTGTCCAGACACTAATCAAAAAAATTCGTCTATAAATAAATGCTGAAATGAGTGGACAATGGAGACTAGCAAGGCCTCAACTCATTTGCATCAATGATACAACAACCTGATCTTTTATTTTTGCTTAGTTTTGGATCACCGCTAAGAAATTAATCTAATAGTTGATAGCCTAATCCATGCGTCATAGTGATCATGGACTACAATTTGTCAAACAGTGCAGAGGCCCAATCCAGCTCAAGTGATTAGCAACAACACACAAATAGCCCTCTAGATGCACTAGTCCTGCAGGAAAGGCATATCTAGATCTGGGAGTACAAGCCCTAATTCTTGCATGGACAAATGCATGATTTGTTGCAAGTCCACAACGATCAAGAATCTGGTATATGATCTGGTAAAGGCACAAAGCACCTAAATCTTTCACCTTGGGTGTTCGGTTTAAACCGACAGTTCGGTTTGTTTGGTTTTCCATAACTTCGGTTTCTAAGAAAACATGACCGATCGGTTCCCAAAAATACCAGAAACCAACTATTTTGGTTTCGGTTTTCTAGTTCAGTTTTTTGGTTTAAACTGTACAAACCGATGAAAACAGAAGTCGTGGGTGGCCTCGTGCCTTTGCCTGCGGCCCTTGCCTGATGCCTGATGGATGATGGGTCATGGTTGAATGATTCTTGGGCTATTTGCCTATTGCCTATTGGGCTAACTGGGTTGATTGCCTAATTGGCTAAAGGCCTAAAGCTAACATCGGACTAGGAACCAGGGAGTACACAGTACAGGGACCAGGGAGTCACGACTCGAGTATTGCTTGTGTAGCTGTGTTACGCCTGATAACATCGGTTCTCCGGTTGTTCGGTTTGGCTTGCTATAGAAAACCGAACACCGAAGCCGAACACCGAACTGTGTACAAACCAAAACCGACACCGAACCGAATAACTAAAAAACTGACATTTCGGCTCGGTTTCGGTTCGGTGTTCGGTTTTCGGTGAAAATGTGCCCAGGGTGATAAATCTTGCACTACAAATATATGCTTCAATTATTTCTTACTCGATTTCTACTATTGTCCTCCCTGCCTTGTCATCTATATTTGGTACAACAACCAATGACTCAACATCAATAACTTTGCTTTGAGTTCCAGTTGCACTCCTTTTGTCCTCATTAGCTGCTTTACATCATCCAAATCTTCAACTCCATTGATAGAAAGGTTAATATGGTTAGGGTGCATTCAATTTCTTTTCTGCTTAGCATTTCCCGTGGGTTTTAGCACAAGTTAACCTTCTCGAGACTCTAGTGGTTTCCAATGCTCAATAGAATACTAGTCTAGGTCACTTGCACGTACAAAGTTTAAGTTGAACATATGTCACTTTAGACATAGCTCCTATCTTGAATGTGAGCCACAGAACTGGGTAATGTAGGGAATGAAGTCCAAACTTAGATTTAGCTTTGCAATCTGGGCTAGCCTCTAAAACATCCAGTTCCTCCAACTCCATTATGCACATGATTTATACTTATGGACACAATAGAGAATTCCTTTTTATGAAACTAGGGGGGCCCATGCCCCTATAGGTACACAATAGGGAATCTTCTATTACATTGAACATCTTAAGAAACATTAGTGGTTCAGATAGTGAGCCAAGGAACACCATGGAACATCCCACTGATAGTGAATTGTTAATATAAGTTCATACCAACCTTGGATGCATGGCAACATAGCATCGATAACTGAAGGCTCCCTTAGTGCACTGATGAGATGATAATGTCATTGAAATCATTTACGCATGAGCCTCGAATACATTACTTCAATTATTGCTAAAATACTTTCAAGAAAGAAAAAAAATATGTATTGAGCGGCATCCTTGTGGCTTAACCAACATGAGAACAAGTAACCTATGCCATGATCATCAATCTTCCTTAGGAAAATGCCTTATATGTTTGTCTTTCACATCTAAATCTATCAACTTTCCTAACCTAAACTCTTCATGTGGAAGCTCAAGAGTTTGTGTGAAACGTATAATCATCATTGCCAGATTCACTATGTTCTTAATGTTTGGTGGAGCCTACTAAATCAAGTCTTGTTAATGCTCAAACACTTTATAAAAATCATTTCACTTTTGCAAATCTATAAATTGTCCGAACCTTTGATATCCAAAATGATAGACAGACAAATATTTGAAAGGAAGAATATGACTATAGCAAATTGTAGCTGGTCGGAGGTGGAGTCTGCTAACTCGAGTCATGTTAATGCACAAACACTTTAGAGAAATCATTTCACTTTTGCAAATCTATTAAATTGTCCCAACCTTTGATATCTAATGACAAATTGACAAACATTTTGAAAGGAAGAGTCTCTCTACGGTAACATTGTTTTTACCCTAGGGGCATATGCCCCCTTGTGAAGAGGTTCAGGTTGGGGAGGGTTAGTCTCTAGGTTTTACAATGCTATGAAAAATATGATGTTGATGCTACACCTAAATTAAGCATGTTCCTAGTACAAACAAACTTTTCACTATCAATTTAGAAACAAGAAATTGCATCATCAAAAGATTTACTTGCCACTAGGACACATAAACACGATTTAGATTGAGTTTGCAATTTATCACCATATGCCTATAGGTGATGATATTCCTATCAATTAGACTACACAAGCATATATTTTTCTTTTAAAAAATGTGCAATAGCAAAGGTTCTTAATTCTAATCAAAAGGAAAAGGAGCCATATTGTACAATTTCTAGCTCCACGCGGCGCAACGGTAGACTCCACGATGGCAAGGATAAAGACGCCCGGATCGGAGTTCGCGGGCTCTGAGGCGGCGGTGGCATTAGTTAGCCAATCTGTCTGAAAAATTAAAGTTCTTTAAGACAGTACTAATTTGCATTTTAGGTTTTGAATTACACATTTTTTAGGCCAAACAGTAATTTTGTAGTTTAACAAATCCAGAAGTAGGATCTTGCTACAATGCCAATATTTCAAAGTATGCAAGTTCCATCACACTAGGTTTGATCACTTCATAGGCAGTGTTTGCTCCTTTTTTTTTTTCTGCTAATAATAGCCTAATGCAAATAATACCAGGGTATTTGAGAAATCATTGATAAAGAAACTGTAAGTTGAATAATGGACTTGAAGAAACAAATTCTTAGATCAGGTGGGTTCGTGCTTTACTCTTTCTGGTTCAGACTATTTTAGTTTGTGAGTGAACTTTTCACCATTACTTTCTACAGCCTTATATGGTTCTATGTAACCTAGCCAATCCAAATGGATTTGTTCAGTAGTATTGTTGTATAAGAGATAGATTATCTAACAAACCAATACTTTTATTTGAGGAATGACAGTATTGACTGTATTAATGGTTAAGCATTATCTGGGCCATGTGTTTGATGCTATATGTGGCCCATGGATATACTGATTTAGCATTTGAGGCTACTCCAAACATTGGTCACAAAAGTGATGTTATTCCGCTTGCTACTTCATGGCTTTCTTTAGTTTTTACTTAAGATCCTCTTGCAAGACAGTTAAAAAATTACAAGGCACTATGTGGAGGCCATGTGACTACTTTTATAGATACATTTACATAATATGCTATAGAGACAAACTGTCACTTCACTTGTCACTTGTTGTAGATCATGAGGATAAACAGGAAAAACATGTGAGTGATAGTGTCGTTTCAATTCATGACCATTTTTAGCGCAAAGAAAAAGTATGGCTAGGTGGCGTCCACCACATGCCAAGCCTCCTTTTGTGGATTTGTAGCTAGGTATTGGGGAATCCAATGATGAGGGAATCCCCTGTCGTTTCTTGCCCTAGAAAGAGTAGGTGAAGAAAAATATGCGCTTTTAATAAGGTATTGGTGTTTCTGACCAGCATGGTCGCAAATTTACTTGAAGGAAACATGAATTCGAAATACATATGGAATGGGAGAAATATTCACCATTATCTAGAATTTTGGGGGTAGTTGTAGTTCATACTTTTCCTGCAATAACTAGAGCTAACTTGTGTGATTTTGTTATCTAAGTTTGTGACTTAAATGAGTTGTGTCCAGACTCCAAAAATCAGAAATGAGGCTGATGAGATACTAAAAGTATGGATTAGGCAACAATGCATCTCTCCCAACGATAACATCTGTAAGAGGTAAGCTTTTATTTTGACCTCAAATTGATTTGCATTTTTTTATTCTGACGCTAGCTAATTTTGTCTACCTAATTCTTAGTTTTTTATTTGTAGGAGGTGCATTAAATATTGCAATGACAGATTTATATTGCATGGCTGGCAACTGGGACCATCTTATAACCCTTCTACTCCAAATAGCGGAATGCATGTGCCATTACCATTCACGCCTTATTCATTTTTAAGACGAGTGAGAATGCTTATCAGTTTAACTAAAGGTTCTTTAGCTCACTATTCTCTTCCTACATTAGAAAGTCTCATTCCCCATTGCATAATAATTATATGATATAGAATCCTCTGCGATGTTCCTTTTTCTTATATAAGTTGGTGATTTTCAAGGGCATGCTATTTTCTTTTATGAAAACTAAATGTTTTTCTGCATTTCCTAATGAACTCCTTCTTGTGTTGTAAAGCCTAGAGCATTTGAAAGAGGTAAAACTCATATATGTATTGTATTAGTATATACTTGGGATTTAGGAGACTGCCATAGCGTTCTCACTATGCTTTCATACTCTTGGCACCTTGAAATTAGGCGTGTAATGCTGGGATTACTACACTATCAAAAACAAATCGAGTTATACGCATTTGGCTTAATGATTAAACATAATTTTAAAAGAGCAAAGATGCTTTCACATAGATTATGCTGGTTAATTTGGTTTAGACAATTTAAACTCTCTCTTTATTGGCCCTGCAGGACAAAGTTAACGAGTGGTTGAAGTGGAAAAGGAAGCACAGGTAGTGGATACTCCATTGATCTCTTGTTTGATTTTGGTGTTTGTGTGGATCTTGGGTTGTGAAAATATATTATGAGAGTCAATTTGATGGGTTGAACGACAATTTGTTGGGATAATCTTGAGGTTTTGACTGCAAAGCATATTGATTCCTGAGCTCCAGGTGGAATTTTCCTGAAGAATGTGTTTGGAGCAAGGTTGAGCCGCCAGCCACGAGATCGAGGGGGACAACAAAGTTGGGATAGGTGGTCTTGCTTGATCCTTGTTTATAATCAGGGTCTAGATTTGTTATGGATTCTTTTCCTGAATTACTATGATTTCAAAAGGTGGTCTCTAGTTTCAAATTTGCAGATATGATTACTATATCTATTGGAGAAATTCATCAAGGACATGTCCATTTTGAAAGAGTTTTGTGAGTCAATCTTATTTGTTATTGTTTATCTTCCAAATTGAAGAGTTCGTTCGTTGAAAAGCATCAAGCAACATATATGTCACATGAACCCTTATGTCTTGATTTTTACAAATACGGGTAGGATGGTAACTGCAAACAAGCTAGAGAATGGCTATTAAAAACAAAATATTTTGTAGACAGTGTGTGTCGCACGTGCATGTTCACTAGTCTATTAAATTGTACCCAACCTTTGATATCCCATAACAAATTGACAAACATTTTGAAAGGAAGAGTCTCTCTACGATAACATTGTTTTTACCCTAGGGGCATATGCCCCCTTGTGAAGAGGTTCAGGTTGGGGAGGGTTAGCCTCTAGGTTTTACAATGCTATAAAAATATGATATTTATGCTACACCTAAATTAAGCATGTTCTAGTACAAACAAACTTTTCACTATCGATTTAGAACAAGAAATTGCATCATCAAAGGATTTACTTGCTACTAGGACACATAAACACGATTTAGATTGAGTTTGAAATTTATCACCATATGCCTATATATAGGTGATGATATTCCTATCAATTAGACTACACAAGCATATATTTTTTTCTTTTTAAAGAATGTGCAATGGCAAAGGTTCCAGATAGACCAGTTCTTTAGTTTCTATATATTAGATGGTGGACAAAGATTAGCAATACTGAAAGCTATTGTAAGGAGTGGGCATTGTGAATCCAAGTTGTTCAACACTAAACGGTAAACAACTTGTCAACCTTTTTTGTGTTTATGCATTTTACGAGGTGTTTAAACAAGTAAATAGGCTAAATGATTCTG
The DNA here is from genome assembly GCA_009763385.1 of Coix lacryma-jobi var. lacryma-jobi. Classification (NCBI taxonomy): domain Eukaryota; kingdom Viridiplantae; phylum Streptophyta; class Magnoliopsida; order Poales; family Poaceae; genus Coix; species Coix lacryma-jobi. Next base: position 17,518,126 of record CM019831.1, read on the forward strand.
TATAGTAACACTATATATATTTATGTGCGTGTGTAAAAATCAAACATGCTAAAAGATATACCTATCTACACATGCAAAAAAAAGTATTCTACCAAATAACTTTATGGAGAAAACTAAATCCCACACCACCTAATATACTTATGGTGTCAATTAGTTGGGTGCCAAATGTGGTAGCGTTAAAACTCCTACTTGGGTGCCAAATGTGGTAGTGTTAATCCTCCTACTAAAGGACAGTGTTCTCTTTCGTGCTACAAAGAAGAGTGGCCATTATCTCTGCCACACCCACGAGGCTTGACATGTCTTGTGTGCAACCTGAACACGAGCAGTCAATTGAAAGCCTCTTGCTGCTACGACGCGAGTGATCCACCACACATGCATATTGTTCCAGAAGGCTGCCTCGAGGGACTGTTTGTTACCTCAAGAAGAGAACTGTAAAAATTGCACGACCCGCACCTTCATACTACAAGTGGCTCTTAATTCTCATATAAAATTAAGGAAAAGGAGCCATACTGTACAATTTCTAGAGTGATTCCATGATCTTGTTTTAGGTTTTAAATGGTTAACAGAAACAAAGCTATAGATATGCAAAGATAAAGGCACGTGCATGATGCAAAGGATTGTGTTTCCGTTCATGCTGCAAAGAAGAGTGGCCACCATCTCTGCGACACCCATGTGGCTTGGCATTGCCTGCCTGGTGCGCAGTGCATGCGACGCCGAGCAGCCAATCAAAAGCTTCCTGGCATCGTGACCGCGAGTGGAACACCATGCACACTCTCTGCAAGGCTACCTGGGGCCTGGGGGACTGTTGTTACTTGAAGAAGTAAACCAAAAAATTGTAAGGCTCCTGCGTGATTGTCGCGCTGCACTACATCGTGTACTACAAGTGGTTCTCAATTTGCATCAGAAGTAAAAGGAGCCATCCCATGCATTACCACAGCAGTTAGAGCATACATGCTTAATGCTTTGGCTCTATGATTCTATGATCTTGTTTTAGGTTTCGAATGGTCAACAAAAACAAAGCTGTAGAGACACAAGGATAAAAGGCATGCATGTGCATGCTACAAATTAAAGGATGGCGGTCCCGTTCATGTTGCAAAGAAGAGTGGCCACCATCTCTGCCACACCCACATGACATGCCTTGTTTGGTGCGCAACACAACGCCAAGCGGCCAATCGAAGTTCGAAGCCTCTTGTTGCTGTGAACACGAGTAACCCACCCCACACGCTGCTCTGCAAGGTTACTCAGGGGTTGTTTGTTACCTGAAGAAGTAAACTGAAAAAAACTGCAAAGCCCCTGTATGACTGCCTGCTGCACTGCATCATACTACGAGTGGTTCTCAATTCGCAACTAAAGGAAAAGGAGCCATCCGGTGGAATTACCACAGCGGTTAGAGTATACTTGCTTTGGCTCAATGATTCCATGATCTTTTTTTTATGTTTCAAATGATCAACATAAATAGAGTTGTAGAGACACAAAGATAAAAAAGGCATATGTGCGCATGCTGCAAAGGATGGCAGTCTTGTTCATGCTGCAAAGGAGAGTGGCCACCATCTCTGTCACATCCACGTGGCTTGCCTTGTTTGATGCACAACATGACGTCGAGCAGCCAATTTAAAGGCCCCTACCACCGCGACCACGAGTAACCCACCATGCACGCTGCCCGCAAGGCAGCCATATTGGGATTGTTTGTTACAGTGATCTTCAAAAATATTATACATAGTTCAAGACGATGAATTAACCTTTTATAAAAAAATGTACAAATAGTTTTTCAAAATTTTGTATAATATTTTTGAATAAATATACATATAAGAAAATACTAAATTCAAATTTAATATTATAAATCATAGATTTTTAAACCAGAGAATATGAATCTACTTTCATTTTTTAAAATAATTGTCTATGTTTTTCTAGAGTTTGGAACTATGATGCAGAGCATGATTTTAGAAAACACATGAAGTTTGGAATTATACTCCCTCCGTCCATAAAAACATGCAATTATGAGATCCGTGCCAGTCAAGGTGATTCAAGTTTGACCAAGATTACAATAAAAGATATTAATATTTATGTCATCAAATAAAATTATTATGAAAAATAATCTATTTTTAATCTAATGGTATATTTTTGTATCAAGAATGTTAATACTTTTTTATATAATTTCGGTCAAAGTTCTAAATGTTTGACTCCTCGATAAGCGAGAATTGCATGTTTTGTTGGACGGAGAGAGTATATATGAGTCCATCCAAACTGCCTTTCTACTCAATCATGTGCTCTCGATGCATGCATAGGCCAACGACGGTGACGGCGACGACAAACAAGGAAGCGGACACGTCTATTCGGAATTCTAGATGATGTCAGACGCGTCACAGATGTCGGTCTAGAGTCCAAAAAGTCACACGCTAGTTGCCATTGGTGTGGTCCAATAACATGTGTTTGTTTGGAGGATGATATGGGTTGGGTTCGACCCAACTTAGTTTTCTGGGTTGAGTTGAACTCATATCTTGTTTGGTTGGTAGGTTGAGTCAATTCTAGTTTTATGTTTGGTTGAGAAAATATTTGTAATTGGGTGGGGTCATTGATATGTGGGCTCCGTTTGTCAGCGCCTCTTCTTTTCTTTTTCAACCTAGTTCAACCCACATGGCCCCCTCCTCGTTTTGGAGGGATGAGCTAAATCCATATCTAGAGGATATATTTCATCCTAGGTTGATCTAGTTTTACAAACACACAAACCAAACATTAAAATAACCTAGATCGAATCCGGGATATTCCGGTTCAACCCAGAAACCAAACACACAATTAAGTCTACACTCGTCTTCGTATAATATGCTGCTCTGGAGACTGTGATAGATATTGTTAATGTATATAGTCAGAGCTTAAAATTAATGTGCCCTGAAGAAAGATGATAGAATTGGTAATGTCTAGAGTCAGAGCTTAAAATTAATGTGCCTTGAAGAAGATAGTGATTAGTGTTAGATATTGTTAATGTTAGAGTCAGAGCTTAAAATTAATGTGCCCTGAAGAAGACCGTGATAGATATTGTTAACTAGAAGTATACCCTGCGCGTTGCCACGGGATTTTCTTAAAAAATATATTATATACATAATATTATTATAATATTTTGTATATTGTGTACATATGTATGAAATTTGACTTGTATGTTATCTATTGTATTAGATCTAGTAAAAAATCGCTAAGCTAGTCAAAAAATAATAAAATATTTGATTACTTTATAGAAAAACATGTGTCGAAACAATAACATATGCATATCACTTGTATGCTAATAGATTAAAGGTTTGAAGTATTTTACGTGATAGAGATGTTATAGATATTTTTTAATAAGATATGATATGGACTCAGTGGAGAATGATGTGGACACCTTGCATGAAGAGAGAAATATTTAATGCGTATTAGCTTTATTAGAGTTATAGATAGATGTACAAACAGAGCTTGAAAATATATTTTTATTTGAAATTTTAAGTGCATTTCTCGACGGTTAAGCTAGACATAGATGCCGAGAAAATTTTTTGGCAGTTTGCACGAGGGGTTGCATGAAGACTCACGTTGCGGTCTGCAATGATTTATCTCGATTTGTATCTTCTATTTCATACTTTGCCTAGTTTTAAATTTTATTAGGAGAGCATCAAAATCCTAAAGAGAGTCTCACATTTTCGTTACGTCCCACGTTGGGCCCGGCCCAACTGATGCGGACGAGTCGACTCCAACTCCCAAGAGAGTCTCAAAAAAAAAAAAAAACAAAAAAAACTCTCCAAGACGGGCTGGACCGATCTATATGGGTTCGCCTCCGCCCATATAGATCCAGGCCGCCCCGCCGCCGCCGCATCCTTCAGCCAAGCCATCGACAGCTAGGGTTGCGAGACCTCGCTTCCAATCGCTGTAAGCTTCGAGGTTTCCCAGCGAGAAGAAGAAGGATCCGATTTGCCGCGGATGGCAGGGGGTGAAGGTGAAGGTCCGTCCAGGCGGCGCACCGCCAGAAGCGTGGAGACCGCGGCGACGGACCGCAGGCTCCGAAGGTTGGAGCGACCGGCGGGGGGCGGCGACCGGCAAGGGGGGGCTCTAGTTCCGTAAGACGAAGGCGGGGGAGGAGGCGCCGGCCACCGGACCTCACTGTTCGTCGTCGAAGGGGTCCTCACAAGAGGAAGTCGGCGTCGTCGTGTCGGACGCCACGTCCGCGCGCCACCCGAAGGAAGGCCAAGGAGGAGGAGGCGGCGGCGGCGGCGGGGGCGCCGGGAGAGCTGAACTGCCGCATGTCGAACGCGTACGTCCGCTGGGTCCTGTCTCTGAAGCCGATGGAGCCCCCCGCGCGCATAGCCGCGCTGAAGCGCAGCAACCCGGAGCTGACGCGGGCGGGCGAGGAGGCGGACGAGGACCTGTGCCGGCGCTACATCATGGCCAAGATGTTTTACGAGGCGGAGGAGAGTCTCCCCGCGACGCAGGAGTGGATGCGCGGCGAGCTGAGGAGCAAGGGGTACGTCGAGCTCGATCCCGAGAGCGCCAGGGCCAGGCACGAGATGGACGCGGTGATCGAGGAAATGTGGCCGCCGATCCAGGCCATGATTGATGCCCTCGTCCTGGAAGATAAGAAGCTCCAACTCCAAGGTAAGGAGTACCAAGGTGGTGACGGGAGCGATTCATCAGATGAGGGCGAAGACTACTCCGATAGAGTGACGACGAAGATGATCGGATGGTCTGTAGTACTAGCTAGAGGAGGTGAGTGATTCTGAACGATGAGGCCGGGTCAGAATCAGAACGGGGGAGATGACAAAGTGAAGCAGAGGAGGTGCCCTGGAATGCGCGCATTGGGCGAGGCACATAGTAGTTTAATATATTTATTAGGCCATATTTATATCCATAGATATTAGATAGTGGCTAATAATTACAGTAACTATTTTCCATCAAACAGTAGATATAGCCAACTATAGTTGTTAGTCCAAGGATCAAAACAGGGGGCTAATTCCCAGCCGCCAAACATATATAGTCGCTCAACTCGTCTCTCTTACGCCAACGACGTTCCGACCTCCGAGGCTTCATCAACTCAGCAACTGGCGACGTACTCCCAGGGTTACCCACGGTAGCCACTCCCAACATTTTTATCCTGTGGTTTTAACTCCGGGTTTTAATCCGGGTACGGACGTTTTTTCATGTGGTTTTAACTAACTCTGGGTTTTAATCCGGGGTACGGCACGTACGGTGGTCGTGGTGGTAGTGGCTATCAAGACGACGACGGCTTCAGCATGGTGGTTTTGGTGGCCAGGCGTACATGCATATGGCATATTGTACGTGGAGATTTTGGACTTTTGGTGGTGGTCACAAACTCAGGGCACTCACAGTGCAGACTCTACCCATAGAGTCTAAACCTTGAAGACTCTATCACTAGACTCCAGGCTCCCCAATGCAAGGTTAATAATAGTAGTTTCTATAAACAAGAACATTTATTATGCAGCACAAACAAAGGTGATCAGTTGTGGCATACTCAATGTGATCCACCCTACACCTCACAACAGCCATGTGAAATCAATATATATAGCATATTCGATACAGGCATACAGTACTGAACCAGCAAATGAACACAACACATACAGTATTGTATGGCTTGACAAAAACAACCACAAAAACCCACCGCACAGAACTTGGATGAAGTTTAGATAATAGCTAGCCATGAGTCATCCATTACAATAGCAATAACGATAGAGATATATAAATATCAGTGGCAAGCACCTAAACAGCCAGTGCAGATACCGTCAGTCCATTAAAAATAACAATAGTAATATAAATAGTATAATACTAAAATATGTAGATAATCTCCAGCCGTTGCTTCAAAAATCTTGCAGCCTACGGAAAACATTTCAGCTTCCTCCAAATAAAAGCCATCGACCCTCCAGGTAGAAGCCATTGAAACTTTCATGTCTTGATCATCAACCTAAAAATAAGATAAGCTAGTAAATAAAGAATTTTATTGTAAGAAAAATAGACAGATAGTACAACAATATAACTACTGTAACATAGCCATATGAAAGTATTCATGTAACATGCTAGTATATAATATATAATTAATAGTTCTACCTAATTAGCTCGATTTCCAAACTTTTGCCAAATGTGATCAATCAAATCAGATTGTAGTTGCTTGTGAGCTTCACGATCACGAAAAATCTCGGTATTTCACTGTATTACCCTCCTCCATCACTGGATCATGCGCATGAGTGATTGTAGATGGCTGAACAGTAGAGGTGGTTGCTTTCCTCATTCAAGTCAAACAAATCATCCTCTATAATCCTTCTCGTCCTCGATTAATCATGTTGTGAAGTATTATACAAGCTAACATGATATCCTCAAGACCCCCTTGTTCATATAGACGTGCTGGACGACGCAAAATGGCAAAACGAGAATTGTAAAATACCAAATGCACATTCAACGTCTTTTCTTTCTCCCTCTTGATGTTGTGCATACAACTTGTGCTCAGCTGATTGTGGTGCACGTATGGATTTGACAAAAACAGCCCAGTCTGGGTATATTCCATCTGCAAGATAATAACCACGAGTATATTGCCTTCCATTCACAAAGTACTGCACCTGTGGAGCTTCTCCTCTTAATTGCTTGACGAACAAATCAGAATGACTTAGCACATTGATGTCATTGTTAGATCCCGCCACTCCAAAAAAAAGCATGCCATATTCCATCGGTCATGTGAAGCAGCGCTCTAGAATGATGGTTGGTACGCCATGATCACCACGAGTATATTGTCCCTTCCATGCATAGGGACATTTTTCCCAATGTCAATGCATACAGTCAATGCTCCCTAGCATGCCAGGAAAACCACGATCTCAGCGATCTCCAACAGACGTTCAACATCTTGTACCGTGGGGCGTCTCAAGTACTCTTCACCATATACTTCAATGAATTCCCTAACAAATGTTTCAAGCACTCCACACCAGTACTTTCTCCCATCTTTCAAATACTCATCAAGTTGGTCTGCAGAGCCGTCATAATGCTAATTGACGCATTGCTACTGTACACTTATGAATTGGTGAGAACCCGGGACGATTCAGAGCATCCGATCTCAAGGTGAAATACTCAGACCACCCACTCAAGGCCTCAACAATCTCAGAAAGAGGGGTCTCCTCACCCTAAATCTTCTGCGAAATTGTGTCTCATTGTAGACTGGATTAGGAGATAAGTAGTATCATAATAGTTGCTGGCTGGCTTGTTGACGAGGCATGTCCACATATCGCCTTGGAACAGATCGGCTTCTGTCACCTTGTATGACACAACAAACGGACTGCATTTCAGCTACAAGATGATTGCCTAAATCATCTAGAATTTCTTGTTCTTGAAGATACTCATCCATGGAGTACAGATCAGCAGGGTTGATGCTGCCATCTCCATCCATGGCAGCAAAGAATAGAGAGCAGGAGATAAGAAAAGAAGCAGTAGCAGAAAAGGGGACTCGGTAGCAGTAGCAGAGAGCGGCAGATAACAAAAATGGAAGCAGTAGTCGTGGCTGTATGCAGTAGCAGCAAGGGGACTCGGTAGCAGTAGCAGAGAGCAGCAGATAAGAGAGAGGACTGAAGACTAATGCTGGAGAGGGAGTTCTTGTAGCACCCAGGTTAATTGGTGGCACTGTATACTGACTCATGGAAGCACCAACAAAGTGAAAATTTTCACTTGCATTAGGATGGTTAGCAAATGGGTTGGACTGCAGAAAATTTGAGAACCCTCCTGGTGGGTATAACCTGAAGAAAATTTCATTTGCATTAGGAAATAAACTGAACTGAAAATAAACTATTCTGATCAACGGTGGTAAACTGTTCTAAAAAATTTGGCTACTAAACTAAAAAGAAAGGATTCCAGGAATCAAACTGAAAAATATAAAACTGAAACTGAAACAGTATACAAATGCAAACTTTATCAAGTTGGCTAAATGCCAATAAACTGAAAAGCATATGGTGGGTTAACTGCCAGCTAAATTCAAATAAAAAAAACTCTAAGTGTTATTCACAAGCTGATCCTTATAAAAAAAACTCACTAAAAAATATCTCAACATGTAAGTGTCATTTACAAGCTGATCCCTTATACAAAAAAAATTGCATTTGTCTGAGATTTACAAGCTCAACATGTAAGTGTCATTTACAAGCTGATCCCTTAAAAAAAAAATCGACCTAGGCACAAAATTGCAGAGATTTCATTTGTCTGAGATTTCATAGAAGGATGGGGTTATTATTTTTATTCTCCTCTACTTTATAAGGAGATGCTTCATTTCCAACTGGCTTTGAGTGGAAAGATGATTTGGTCACCAATGATGGCAGATGTGGCCTATTGACATCTCATTTCCAACTTGATGAGTATTTGAAGATGGGAGAAAGTACTAGCGTGGAGTGCTTAAAAACATTTGTTAAGGGAATCATTGAAGTATATGGTGAAGAGTACTTGAGAAGCCTCACGGTACAAGATGTTGAACGTCTGTTGGAGATCGCTGAGCATCGTGGTTTTCCTGGCATGCTAGGGAGCATTGACTGTATGCATTGGCATTGGGAAAAATATCCCTATGCATGGAAGGGACAATATACTCGTGGTGATCATGGCGTACCAACCATCATTCTAGAGGCTGTTGCTTCACATGACCGATGGATATGACATGCTTTTTTTGGAGTGGCGGGATCTAACAATGACATCAATGTGCTAAGTCATTCTGATTTGTTCGTCAAGAAATTAAGAGGAGAAGCTCCACAGGTGCAATACTTTGTGAATGGAAGGCAATATACTCGTGGTTATTATCTTGCAGATGGAATATACCCAGACTGGGCTGTTTTTGTCAAATCCATACGTGCACCACAATCAGCTGAGCACAAGTTGTATGCACAACATCAAGAGGGAGAAAGAAAAGATGTTGAATGTGCATTTGGTATTTTACAATCTCGTTTTACCATTTTGCGTCGTCCAACACGTCTATATGAACAAGGGGATCTTGAGAATATCATGTTAGCTTGTATAATACTTCACAACATGATAATCGAGGACGAGAAGGATATAGAGGATGATTTGTTTGACTTGAATGAGGAAGCAACCACCTCTACTATTCAGCCATCTACAATCACTCATGCGCATGATCCAGTGATGGAGGAGGTAATAAAGTGAAATACCGAGATTCGTGATCGTGAAGCTCACAAGCAACTACAATCTGATTTGATTGATCACATTTGACAAAAGTTTGGAAATCGAGCTAATTAGGTAGAACTATTAATTTATATATTATATACTAGCATGTTACATGAATACTTTCATATGGCTATGTTACAGTAGTTATGTTGTTGTACTATCTGTCTATTTTTTCTTACAACAAAATTCTTTATTTACTAGCTTATCTTATTTTTTAGGTTGATGATCAAGACATGAAAGTTTCAATGGCTTCTACCTGGTGGGTCGATGGCTTTTATTTGGAGGAAGCTGAAATGTTTCCGTAGGCTGCAAGATTTTTGAAGCAACGGCTGGAGATTATCTACATATTTTAGTATTACTATTTATATTACTATTGTTATTTTTAATGGACCGACGGTATCTGCACTGGCTGTTTAGGTGCTTGCCACTGATATTTATATATCTCTATCGTTATTACTATTGTAATGGATGACTCATGGCTTGCTATTATCTAAACTTCATCCAAGTTCTGTGTGGTGTGTTGTTTTGGATGTTTCAAGCCATACAATACTGTATGCGTTGTGTTCATTTGCTGGTTCAGTACTGTATGCCTGTATCGAATATGCTATATTGATTTCACATGGCTGTTGTGAGGTGTAGGGTGGATCACATTGAGTATGCCACAGCTGATCACCTTTGTTTGTGCTGCATAATGAATGTTCTTGTTTATAGAAACTACTATTATTAACCTTGCATTGGGGAGCATGGAGTCTACTGATAGAGTCTTCAAGGTTTAGACTCTATGGGTAGAGTCTGCACTGTGAGTGCCCTTAGCAGCATGTTTGTAAGTGGCTGATTTTAATGGGCAGCAACTTCGCCGGCGTCCGGACGCGCGCTTCGCTCCGGACGTCCGGGCGCTAGCTTGGCTGGCTTAATTAGCAAGGGGCTGCACCAATGCAACATGCCAACGAAGCAAGCAAGCTCAATCAATAGAGGAGGTGCGTGCACTACGGGAAAACCAATCTTTGCCGAGTGTTTTTTTCGGACACTCGGCAAAGAGCTTCTTTGCCGAGTGCCAAATAAAAACACTCGGCAAAGAAAAAACACTAGGCAAATATTTTCTTTGCCGAGTGTCAGAAAAAAAAAAACAAACACGTGCCTTTTTTTCTGCCTGTAAACCGTTTACCCGGCGGCGATTCGTGCGTATGGCTGGCGGGGAGGGTCCCCTGAGGCGGCGCACAGCCGAAAGCGTGGAGGCCGCGGCGTCGGCGGCGGGACGTCGCGGCCTCCGTTGAGGAGGCGCTCCACCAAGAGGAAGAAGGCGTCGGGGAAGGTGGCGGCGGCGTCTGGTCGGACGCGCCGTCGTCGGCGCGCCTCAGGAAGCGAGACCACCAAGGACGACGAGACAGCCGCCGCCGCGGAGGCGGAGAAGAAGGCGGCGGCGGCGGCGGCGGCGGGGGTGAAGCAGAAGCCGGCTGCCCATGAAGGACGTCCGGTACATCCTAGCCCACGAGACGAAGGCTCCGCCGGAGATCTACCAGGCGCTGAAGCGCAGAAACCCCGGACCTGGTGCCGCGGCCAGGGGAGGAGGAGGACGACGAGGAGCTGGCGGGGCTCTACCTCCTGGCCAGGGTGTTCTACGACCTGGAGGAGAAGTTCCCCAAGCTTCAGAGCTGGGTGCGCGGTGAGCTCAGGGAGAAGGGCTACGTCGAGGTTGACGATGAGTGGTTCCAGAAAACGGCCGAGGGGCAGGCGGTGATTGACCGAGAATGGCCCAGAATCAGAGCCATGATGGATGAGCTCTGCCTCTCGGTTGGGTTGATGGTGAGAGCGAGAGCGAGAGCGACTCTGACGAAGAAGATGGGGGAGAGGATGATGAGTAGATGCCCTAGCTAGATTCATTAATGAAGAATAAGGATTATATTATAATTAACGTGCAGCTTATCATGTGTTCTTCATCATACGTTACCATGAATGAATCCTCGATCCTCAGCCTTCCCTTTTCCTTGTAATGCACTAAGACACGTACGTACATACTCGTTGCTGCTATTCTGCTCTTTAATCACGTAGCTCACTGCTTGGTACAGTTCATTTGTAGAACCTCTCGTACATAGCTCTCTGCATGCTTCTCTATCGGCACTCCAGTTATGTGCTTCCGTCTCATCTGCCACAAGCGCAATACCAATCATATAGTGTCCAATCTATTATTGAAACGTATGTTATTTTATCAACTAATCAAGATTCACTAGTACAGAGACCTCCACTACAGGCGGTTCAAAACCCATTTTCACAGGCGTTTTCTAGCACCGTCTGCGCTGGGGGCCAGTGAAAATGGAACAACAACATAGGCGGTTAGTTGTGAACCGCCTGTGGAAATCGATTCCACAGGCGGTTCACAACTAACCGTCTGTGCTGTTGTAGACCAGTTTTATATATATATATATATATATATATGTTTATTATAATAATTATAATATTAAATTAAATATATACATTAATATAGGAACATGCAATTATATTGTTAAATTAAATATATGCATATACATTAATATAGCTACATGCAATTTACATATTTCATATATACACTTATATACATCAAAGTTTTGTGCTCATAAACATAGAGTTGCAAGTTTGCACATTATATACATCCAAGTTTGCACAGGTGGTCTAATAACCATTCCGAGTTAGTTTTAGCCTCGAAATCTCTGTTAGCACTCGGTACTCTGGCTTCGATAATTCACTCTCATGATTATGATACCTCCCTTCCGTTGAAATGACGTGCTTCAATAGAAAAAAGGCTCAGATCCTCAACTATGTTGTACAAAGTAAGTTCGGTGATGCGCTTTGCCTTGTCTTCCTTGTATTCCTGCAAAGAAAGTTGTCAATACCTTATATTCATGCATATACATAGTTTGTCAATACTATGGTGTACAATACTACACATACATGACTATTACTTGTATTACCTCGGAAGGGTTGCTGACGTATCGACCGGTCTCTCTCATGTGCTCGCACACGTAGTATCCATAGAGGACAAATCCAGGTGGTTGCTTGTGGCACTATATAATGGGAAAGTGGATATTTATACATGCAACCATGGTCCTATGTATAGTACATATATGCTTTGTATTAATAAGAGTAAATTTTCACCAACTTACCGGCCAGTCATAAAAAACTTGCAATGGCTGCCCTTGAATGTTGGACTCGCACTTTCCACCTTTTATCTTATAAAACCTATATGCCCTATGATCTCGAATAGAATCACTATGTTAATTATACACAAACTCTCAAAATACAAAAGTAAGAATGCATATCGACTTACAGCTCTAACATTTCAATGAATTTTGCATAGCTTGATGGCGGATAATTTGCGGAGTCTAGTACCAGCACCCTTCCGTCCCTAGGATAAATGAAAAGGCAGATCCAGTGGTCCCTGCACGAATCAAATTCATGATGCATTTGTGTATTGGAATCAAATTCATGATGCATTTATGGAAACTCACACTTACCCAAAGTGGTACGGGGCCACTACCGATTCCCTATGTTGATACTTGAGCAATGACATTCCAATGTAGAAGGCGTACTGGGATTCATACGCCAACTTCAACTTTGCGATTTTGTTGTCCCGTTCCTCACCTCCTAAGCCCAATAACTCTACGTTGTCATCTTCGATTCTGAAAGTGTGTCGTTCTTTGCATATATCAATTGGGTTCAGATAGCCAATCCTTTCATTGGCACAATAATTGAAATTTTGTTCATAATACAACTCCTGCTGATCATATAGCATTTTGCAAGGCACATGTGCAAGTCAGATATTCAACATTAACGCAACTATAATATATTTTAAACTATGTAACACTTACAGTGCAAACGTCGTTACGATCTGTACGTCCAGTCTCTCGAGGTTCATCATCAAAAAAATGTCTTCAAAGTTAATGATGCACATATTATTTTCACATAGAAATGCCTTTTGGGGGATACACACGTTGATGGTGTCGATGCCAACAGAAGCTATGGTATGAAGAAGTTGCGACAAACTGAATGATTTTATAAAAGAAAAAAGAAAAAACATGGTATTCCTAGAATTATCTATGTATTAAACAAACCATGAGACATATATTTAATTTAAATCATTTTAAATATATATTTCATGAGAGAAACAAAATAAAAATTATTTTTATTATTTGTGTACTCCCTCTGTATCACAAATAGAGTTCGTTTTGGAAAAGCTTTCAGTCAAACATTGGGAATATAAATCATGAATAACTTTTAAATTATTGAGTTTAGAAATGTAAAAATCATATAAATAAATTTATCTTGAAAAGTACTTTCATAAAAGTATATATATACCACTTTATAAGAAATATTTTTAAAGAAATAAGTGGTAAAAGTTATGCTTTGGAGACCGTGTCGCTGTCCAAAACGAACTCTATTTGTGATACGGAGGGAGTATACATCTGGTCGAGGGAAACAATACAACATTTATTTCATTATTTTTGGACCAATTTTCCCAGGATATGAATTTTAGAATGATTATATAAAAGAAAAAAGAAAAAACATGGTATTTCATATTTTTCACAGCTTCTACATAGTTCAATAAAGCTAACAAAATTGGATTCACATTTTAGTATTTCTTAGAATTATCTATTTATTAAACAAACTATGAGACATATATTCAATTTAAATCATTTTAAATATATATTTCACGAGAGAAACAAAATAAAATTTATTTTCATTTATTATATATATACATCTTGTCGAGGGAAACAAAACAAAGTTTATTACATTATTTTTGACCAATATTTTCCAGGATATGAAATTTAGAATGATTATATAAAAGAAAAAAGAAAAAAATGGCCATGCCCCTCGGCCACTCCCCTCCTCTCCCCTCTACGGCCACTCCCCGGCCCAATCCCCCCGGCCCACTCCCTCCTCTGCTTCACGCGCCAGCCGCGCGCCGGCCGCGCGCCGCTGCAACCACGCCACCGTGCACCGCCGCAACGCCCGCGCCGAGTCTCCTCGTCCACCGTGCCGCGCGCCCGCAGCCACCGTCCACCGGACGGACGGAGCCAGCGGTGGCCGTGAGCCACGCCATTCTCGCCGCCGCGCGCGCGCGCCGCCGCCGAATGCGCAGAGAGAGAGGGAGGAGGAGGAGGAGGAGGAGGAGGAGGAGGAGAGGACTCACAACGGCGAGCGCAGCGGAGAGGGGACGGTGGCGCGATGATGAAGCGGCGGCGGAAAATTTCGGCAGCCTGCCGGCGTGTCTCTTTGAATTGAACTGGCGCCAGGACTTAGAAATTTTCGGGTTGACGAGTTGATCTATATAAGGAGCCTATTTCTACAAGCGGTGGTCAATACCAACCGCAGGCGGTCGGTATTGACCACCGCCTGTAGAAAACTATCTCTACATGCGGTGGTCAATACAGACCGCCTGTAGAAATGATTTCTACAGGCGGTTGGTATTGACCGCCGCCTGTATTAACTAATTTCTAATTTTTTTAAAATGCATTTGCATATATTGTTTAAATGATTCAAACATCCATATCTTAAAAAATATTGGTCCAAAAATTATGAAATAAATTTTTAATTGTTGAATACCAAAGTTGTAGGTAACAACATAGTGCACATCTTTTGTATAGGACGTCCCTTCATTTATTACATCTTTTATGTTCAGAGTTTTGAAATTCAAATTTTGAGAGAGTTTTGTGCAGCTTAGGGATTTAAAACTGGTTGTAATGAGAAAGTTTTGAATACCAAAGTTGAAGGGGACACCATGATCTACAACTTTTGTTTTGGTCATTACTTCATTTGATACTGTTGTACCACACACGTTGTCCACATCTACTCCAATCTTCCGTAAAACTCACTTAAACTCATGATTTGAATACATAAAAGTGGCTCTAATGTGGCATAAAGATTACATAAATGGATTACAAGGCAAAACAAAAATAATCTAGGTAGCTACTATTCTTCCTTCTCCATCATGTCGCACCGAGGGCAATGATTTCTGTGGGATGCTTCGCTCAACATTCCTTATCCTTACTGGATGGTCGTTTACAAAGAGAGACATATCGCTGAACTCGTTAAATTCATCCTGGTCAGATACACCATCAACTCCTATAGCTTGTTGCTTTCTAGGAAAAACTACATGACTCGGCTTGTCAGTACTTTTCTTCTCATTACGAGAAAGGATCTCTTCGGCATAGAAGACCTGTGCAGCACGGTTAGCCATTATCCACAGATCATCTTTGTAGCCAACCTTACTTAGATCAAGAACTCTGACCCCATAGTTGTTCACTGTAACATGTTTGTCTTCAACTCATTGACATCAAAACACAGAGATCTGAAATAAACCATAGTCAAGTTCCCATAAGTCCTCAACGAAGCCAAAGTATGTAGTCTCAATACCAGTTTCAGAGTCTAAGGCCTCACATCGAACACCACTATTTTGTGCCATGCTCTTGTTGTCCTTGGACTTCGTACAGAACGTGAAACCACTAATGTCATAAGTTTGCCATGTCGTGACTTGGCGTGATGGTCTAGATGCCAACACCTTGATGGTGCGTTCCTCAGTTGTTTCCCCATCTGGTATGTCATGCTCCGAAGCCATGAGGTGAACTTTTTTTTATGTTCCTTCATTAACCAATCATCTGTGCAGCCATGATTATGTTCGTGAAGCTCATTAATGTGTTTCTCGATCCAAGGCTCCATTATCGAAAGATGATGTAGGATTGTGATGTGCCTCAAGGATTGTATTGTAATCAAGAGGGACGATTGATTTCTTTCCCATCCTCCCTCTTCCATTCAGCCTGCCCTCATGTCTTGACAGAGGTAAACCTATTGCAACCTGGTCTTTTAGGACTTGTTGCAGAAAGGACCTCCGGACTCAATTGCCTCTTCGGTTAAGTACCCCTCTACCATGGACGCCTCAGGACGAGCACGAGTTGATACATAGCCATTTAGTATTGACATGAAACGCTCATATGTCCACATCTCATGCAAGTACATGGGACCTAGAGCCTCTATTTGTGGAACCAAATGGACCACAAGGTGAACCATAATATCAAAGAATGCTGAGGGGACACATCTCAAACTATGACACTGTCTCCACTGCGAATTCCTTAAGGGGCCAACTCATCACGGTTAATCACTTTTTGTGAGATCCTGTTGAAGAAGTAGCACAACCGTGTGACTGCAACCTTGATCCATACTGGATTTATAGCCCTGATGGCAATAGGGAGGAAAGTAGTCAGCATGACATGACAATCATGTGAGTTGTAGTTGGTGAGTGTAAGGTCTTTCATTGACACAATACTCTGTATGCTAGAGCAGAACCCATGGGACTTTCAAATGCTTGAACCACACACACATCGCATGTTTTTCTTCATTGTTGAGGTTGTAGCTTGCTGTCGGGAGGTGGTACTTCCCATTTTCTTGAAGCACAGGGTGAAGTTCATTTTTTATGTCTAACTGTACCATGTCCATGCGTGATTCAGTCCTTCCTTGTCTTCCCCTTCATGTCTAGTAAGGTTCCAATTAGGCTTTCAAACACGTTCTTCTGGACATGCATACCATCGATTGCGTGGCGAACGTCTAACTCTGGACAGTATGACAGATACTCAAAGAAAATAGACTTTTTCTTGAATGTAGCCCCTGGAGTTGGTTTGACATCCTTTCTAGGTTTTCCGTCTTTTGTCTTCTTCCCAAAAAAAATTGAGTTTGCTGACTAGGTTGAAAACTCTTTTGCCTTTACTGTTACCTGATGGAGCAGTAGAATGTAGTTCAACATTATTGTCGAAATACTTATCCATATTTTTCTGGCGGTACCTGTGTCCTTTCGATAAGAAGCGTCTGTGTCTCATGTACACTATCTTCTTAGATGCATTAAGGGACACGTAAGCGGTTTCATCTATGCATACGACACAACCAACCTTTCCCTTGAACTGCCCTGATAATGTGAAGAGAGCAGGGTAATCGTTGATCGTAACAAAGATAATTGCTCTTAGTGTGAATGATTCTTTGTGGTACTCGTCGAACATTTTAACACCTGTTTCCCACAATATCTTCATGTCCTCCATTAAGGGCTCCAAGAAAACATCCATGTCAACTCCAGGCTGTGTAGGTCCAGAGATAAGGATGGTTAGCAAAAGGTACTTTCGCTTCTGCATCAACCATGGAGGAAGGTTGTAGATGGTGAGGATCACCGGCCATGTGCTGTGCTTGCTGCTTCTCTTAGCAAATGGATTCATTCCGTCAGTACTCAATGCGAACCTAACATTTCTTGGTTCCTTTGCAAAGTCCATGTGGTTTTCATTGAAATCTTTTCACTGCTGGCCATCGGCTGGCCGGGTGCTGAAGCTTCCCATCGTCTTTGTGGTCATCAGAAGCATGCCAGCTCATAAGTTTGGCATCCTCTGGGTTAGCGAACAAACACCTCAATCGATCGACCACAGGTAGGTACCACATCACCAAAGCATGAATCTTTTTCTGCGCATAATAGTCTACTTCTTGTTTTTCTTTCCTGGTGGATTTTGAACTACTCTTTAGGGTCTTTTGTTGGGTCCTCTTTCGCTTGGTTTCTTTACACACGGAGGCAGCACACTCTTCCTCTCTGTAGTCTTTATTCGTCTTGTATCTACTTGCACCACAATTTGGACAACTATCCAAATCCTTATAATCAGCACCTCGATACATGATACAATGATTTCTGCACGCGTGGATCTTCTCAACACCCATCGTCAGTGGACTGATTAGCTTCTTGGCATAGTATGTGTTAGCAGGCACTTTGTTCTCCTTAGGAAGCATGTCTGCAATAATACTCAATAACGCATCGAAGCCAGCATCAGAAAGACCATACCTAGCTTTGCACACTGTCGGGCCCTCATCCTGAGAGTACAAACATCCCCATATTTGCGCCAGGATCATGCACAAATATGTACGGGATTAACAGAAATGATATACAGATTTAAAGATAAATACCGAACTTTATTAATCTAGCGAATAAAAGGGTTCATACATAAAGGGTCTGGGGTTCACACCTAGGTAGGTGATATATTACAACAGGGTCAAGGCTTTTATTTATATCACTTGACCAAAACACACTACTGGGGTGGTCGCGTAACAGGGTGCGGAAGCTACTAAGGCGGTGGTCGATGCGTAGCGGCGTCTATCCTCACAGGCAAGCTAGAGCGTAGGCGTAGACCCTATCCTAACGATTCCTTCATGGTCGCGGTCGCTATCACTGGTTCTCCTGGAAGTCATCCTCGTTGTAGCCAGGTTCTCCTTCGTCTTCATAATCTATGAGTCAACAACGGGTGAGTACATAGAGTACTCAGCAAGTCCTATAGGAATAGCAAGAATAAAAGAGAGGTTGGGCCCTAGGAGAGTGGCATCCTTCTCGCTAGTTCCCGGTTAGTTTAGAAACATAGGCAACATTATCACAAGTTCATAGTTGTGCTAGTGCAAGAATTGTAATTAACCTAACCATAGGTGACCTCATCTCGGCGATTGCCCATAACCAAGGACGTGGCTATTCGAATAGGATTTGAAGTTATACTACTGCAGCAGTTGTCCAATTTTCCCCACACGATGGAGTGGACTCGACCATGATCAGTGGCCTCGTCTACTCCAACAAAGCTCATACACGAGAGGACGCATCCATAGGGTCCATGTAACCCTCACCACGGTTTACATAGGGGCCGGAAAACAGACCACACATGGTCTAACTGGCCAAAATAATATCATAAAAGAGGGGCTCGCACACGGCCCAACAGGAATTTAACGTGGAGGATCAAAACTTAGCAAACACGCTGATTGGGGCCACGAGAGATCACTTAGCAGTCGTGCCTTCTCCTGTCAAACCGTTGTCTCCCGACCTCCAGGTAGGTGTTACACTTATGCCTATCGGGGTGTGAAACTAGGCCTACCCATATAGGCGTGTGGCTGGACGCGTTTCTGACCAAATTTGGTGGCCTATGAAAACTACTCAATATGGTGAACAAGTGCCTCCTAGGTAGAGTTCCTCAACAGGCGAGTCTACCCCAACATGTTATATCCGCATATAAGCATCCCCCACTTGTTCCCATTAATTCAAGTTTGCCTTTAAGCACATGAACATATCAGAGTTGTCCATTACTCAGTCAAATTTACCATACGATATTCCAATCATATAATCATCAGTGAGTGATTAATTAGATGAGAGTGGGGTTAGGACTTGCCTTCGTTGCAGCTCACAGTTCCTGATTCCTGGTAATCCGGGTCGTCTTCTTCCTGGTAGTCCTCTCCTTCTGCCGATCGATCCGACGGAAACGATAAGCACAAACAAAGAAACAAACATCACAAACAAACATATGTTGAGCAAAAGGGTTACTCTCAGGTTGGTCACTTTTAGATTATTTTTATAAAATTTTTAGAAGAGGTTTCATAATTTTTGGAGTCAAAACATGAAAGATATGATTTTTATAAGTTTAAACATATAGGTTGGAAATTAATAACTAGTTTCTATAATCATTTTTGGAAAACTAATTATGGGGTAAAGTTACTGAGTGTATGTAGTATTTTAGGAATTTTTCTGGAATTTTTCTCCAAAGGGAAATAGGATTTCTAGCCTCTTGTGTACACTAGCCGGGTGCACCTAGCAATTTCCAACGCGTCTGTGAGGGAGGTTCCACGGGTCTACGGCACTGTGCCATGGACGCGCACCCCACGGTCTCTGGTTCACGTGGACCAAGCGCACAGAGGAAGGAGAGAGTGGGGATTCGGCCGACAGCCACTGACGCGCGGGTCCCGCATGTCGGCCACTCATGGTGACTGACGCGTGGGCTCCCCACGGTCTCCCCACTGCAATGGGGGGGGGTAACGGCGTCGCGTGGGTCCCGCATGCCAGCCACTAGATGGCAACGGTGTTAGGTGGCGCCGCCCTTAAGCTCATCGGGAAGCAGAGGAAGGCCCCGACCTCGCCGGGGTCGGCTCCGCCTGCGGTGTGGCTCCTCCCTGACCATAACCATCTCTGGTAGCATGCTCTGTTCTCGTTCCCGTATCCTCCTGTCCACCAGAGAGGGAAAGCGGAGCACCGTGCGGGTCTCGGCGGCTCGCCAGAGTTCCCGCGGCAGCATTGCTTCGCTGTGACTTAGGGAGGGGGGTCTTTCCATCCGTGTTCTGGCGCATTGCGTGCGTTTGGATGTGTCCCGTGTGCTAGTGTGTTCCCAACCTTCTGATTGTGCTCGAGTTGGAGCTCACTGCCAGCAATGGCGGCTCGGACAGCGGCGCCCATGGTGGCCAGCCGCTTTGGGCCGGTAGAGGTAGGGATGGAGAGGGGAAATGGAAGGGAATGGGTTGGTGAAGCTTACCCTTGCACCAATTCGGCCGTCAGGCCTCTCCCTGGCCTTCAATTGAGCTCGAACTCGTCGGCGGTGTGGTGGCTCCGATTTGGGGAAAGATGGAAATTGGAGAAGAGGAAAGCGGTAGGGGTGAATTAGGGGTGGCAATGCGGTAGAGGAGTTTGCCGCGAAGCTTTCAGTGGCCTCAATTCGGAGCGGGGTGCCTTTTATAGGCTGGCAATGGCGGTGGCGGCCGGAGGGTCGGTTCAGAATATTTCCTCCGCAATTTCTCGAGCTCTTGAGGTCCTCCGATCACCGTACGCTATCCCTCGTTCTCACCGCGTTGCGCTAGGTCGGTTCACCGATGGTTCTTGTCACCAGTAAGGCGGCTCCTCGCCTTGGCTTGTCATAGCCATTAATGGCGTCGACGGCAGCGCTGCTCTCCTCTCTGCCTTCCCTGGCCTCGGTAGGTGACGCCGTACCGCGCAGAAAGGCGGTGCCGGGGGTGGAAACGACGTGTCGGGCGAGCTTTCGCGATGGTCAGCGGCAACAGCGCCGAGTGGGTCACGGCGGTCGACTCACTCTGCTTCGTCACATCGTCTCGGAGGAGACGAAGCTGACGGTCGGGCCCCACTTGTCATCCGTAGGGTGAGGGAGAACGGAGCCGGTCAGGTTGGCGCTGCGCTCGCGTGGCGTTGGGCCGCGGCCCACGCGAGTGAGGCGGGAGGAGGGGGCGCGGCTGGCTTGGGCTCGGTTCGGTCTTGGCCCAGCCGGAAGGGGTGGAGGGCGCGGGAGAGGGAGCAGGAGGGGATCGGGCCGAAAGGAATTGAGGCCCACGCCAGTTTTCCTTTTCCCTTTTCTATTTCCATTTCCCATTGAGTCAAATTCCTTTGGGTTTTGAATTTAAACTGGATTTCCAAAAGTTTCCAACTGAGTGCTACCATATTGCTCAACATATTCCACACAACCAAACAAGAAAGGATTATGTTGTCCTATTTTATTCTAATTATGTTTCCTAAAAGGTTAGTCTAGGTCAAGTTTTAATTTGGTTCAAATTTTTAGTGATTTTCAAAACTTGGAAAATTAGGGGTGTCACACACACCAACAACTTAAGCACAGACCGCAACGTCGTGAACTCTTTGGTGCAACCCTTAGACTCATCATACAAAGGCTCTTCTGCTGCCTTCATCAAGGTCTCCATACCTTTCATGAAGAACATTGATGGATCTTCCACATGACGCAACATTGCCTCTAAAATTCTGCATCTTCCGCAGCCATATTATTTGGCAGCACATTAGTTCTCACATTTTCATTTCCTCCTGCGAAACCATGATCTCCAACATTTGGCACAGCATGTTCGGCGTCAGGTTGTTGTGTCTCCTGTACAAACTGAAACCCACCATCAACCATATCTTCACCATCGACGTCGATGTTCGCAGGGTTTCCAGTTGTATAAGGCGCAGAGCTACCCTCTTCATGCTTTGTCCAAATCAAGTAATCATTCATAAATCCTCGGCGGACCAGATGAGAAAGGATTTGTTGAGTGTTATCAAATACAACCACATTTCTGCAGTCCATGCACGGACAATGTATGTGTGTCTTCTTTGTTCTCCAAGCATGATTCTTAGTGGCATCAATAAACATATGGACCTCGGGTATGTATAATGGATCTAGTCTTGATAACTTATACATCCAGAATGACCTCTCCATCATTACCTGTAAAGAAACAATAAATTGATTGAAATCAATGTAAAAAGTAACCATATCTAGAGATTATATATTTGCTAGGTGAAACCCTAGATCTAAAAATTGAATCATCAAATTGAGCAAGAATGAGCAAATTGAGACAAGAGGGACACAAACTAACCTTTCTTGTTAATCTCCTTCCAAGAAATGAAGATCAAAACCTCTCCCCTTTCTTGTTAATCTCCTTCCAAGAAATGAAGATCAAAACCTCTCCCCTTGTATTTTGTAAAATCTGGACCTCCAAAATCGCCTCTAATGGAAGGTGGCGGCGAGAAACAGTGCTACTCGGGGAGGAAAGAGGGGGGTATTTATACCAGAGATAGCACATGCGGTTAGCTAGGAATTATTTAACCATCTTAAGCAAGCTCACTCATTAACCTAGGTATTCTTCTCTCTCACTCATGGGTGAAACCCTAGATCTAAAAAGTGAGTCATCAAATTGAGCAAGAATGAGCAAATTGAGGCAAGAGGGACACAAAATAACCTAAAAAACAATTGAGAAATAAACAACATAATAAAAAACATAAAATTATATAAAAACCTACATTTCCTTCTCTACATAAATACTCAAGAACACACCATTATACATGGAAACAAGGAAAAATATCATGCATAAACAAAATTAAAAAGTAAACACGAAGCAGTATAGATGAGAGACATTATTTAACCATCTTAAGCAAGCTCACTCAACCTAGGTATTCTTCTCTCTCACTCATGGGTGAAACCCTAGATCTAAAAAGTGAATCATCAAATTGAGCAAGAATGAGCAAATTGAGGCAAGAGGGACACAAACTAACATTTCTTGTTAATCTCCTTCCAAGAAATGAAGATCAAAACCTCTCTCCTTGTATTTTGTAAAATCTGGACCTCCAAAATCGCCTCCAATGGAAGGTGGCGGCGAGAAACAGTGTTGCTCGGGGAGGAAGAGGGGGTATTTATACCAGAGACAGCACAGACGGTTGTCTTAATCCAACCGCCAGTGAAAATGGTGGTATTTACACAGGCGGGTTGGCTAAGCCAACCGCCAGTGGAAATGCATTTACCGCCTGTATAAATGGTCCATTTACACTGGCGGTAGAGTTATTTCCACTAGCGGTTGTTAACTGTTCACGACCCCTTTTATATCACAGGCGCGTGATAACTAAAACCGCTTGTGCTATAAATAGGGGGTGCCAGCTATGAGCAGTATTCTACTAGTGATTATTACCTACTTTGTCATGTGTATCTCCTTGTCCTCTTGCTCATTTCGGACCTTCTCGAACTCGATGAACTTGTTCACAAACATATGCATGGTTGCTAATAATGTTTTAAATAGCGGGCTAAGGCGTTTAGCGGTATGTAGTAGAATATAGCGGCTAAATTGTACATTAATACAAATAGTGGCACTCTGTCTCAAAAGGCTATAGTGGCAGCTTTAGCGGGACATTTAATTAAAACTATGCATGGGTGCTGATCTCTGGATAAATAATTACTTTAGCATGTGGTTCACACTCTCACTCTGTTGTGTGCTCGTCATGCCCGCACAAAATACATTCATGAAGTAAGGCCTAGCCTACATATATACCCCGCTTCTTGTATATTCTTATCAGGACCTTGTTCTTCTCAAGGAGGTACTCGCTCCATCTCAAATTATAAGTCATTCCAACAATCTTACAGAGTCAAAGATTTTTAACTTTGACCAAATTTATATAATAAAATAATAACATTTATGATACCAACTAAGTATTATTAGATTCTTCATTAATTACTTTTTCAGTTTTTCATAATATACATATTTAATTTCATAAATCTTTGAGCTTCTCTCTATAATTTTGGTCAAAGTTAAAAAACTTTGACTCTCCAAGATTCTTAAAATGGCTTATAATTTGAGACAGAGAGAGTATTTTCTTAACAGCTGCCGCCATGCATCTCCTTTCAAACTTCATTGCCGACACCACCTCAGTCACTAGTCTGTGAGTTGAATTCCTTCTTGAACCCCACGTGTTCTTAGTGTGCACACATTTCCTAACCACTGCTTTGCCTTGCTTATTAGAACATGCAACTGCTTGCACCATCGATGCCTAGTGTCCTTTTAGAGTCGTCTTGATCGCTGCTGCCATATAATAGCCTGACATTGATCTGTTGCCACAACAAACAGAAATGATTTTTCACATTAGGTAGTATCCATTATATATACTCTTTAGGCCTTGTTTAGTTTCTCCAACTTCCCCCAAATATTTCTAGATTCCCCGTCACATCAATCTTTAGCTAGATGCATGGAGTATTAAATGTAGGTAAAAAAAATAATTGATTGTAGTTTTAGTATCTACATGTCGAGACGAATCTTTTGAGCCTAGTTGGTCCATGTTTGGACAAAGTTTGTCAAATAACAACAAAAGTGCTACAGTGCAGATTCCAAATATTTGTCGGAACTAAACAAGCCCTTACATTATTGGTACATATGCGAATGCTCTGCGTAGCTAACACTAATGTTGAAAGCGCCATTGACTTTTAATTACCTGTACATCAGCATGCATGGTGGATGGTTCCTTCCTTATATATGTTGGTATATTATGGGTCAAGCCATATAATATATTCAATAATTAATAAACTCTATGATTTATATTAAATAATATTTATTGGTTTATTACCATGATGATGGGCCACATGCATGCATGCATTACCGTCGGTTGGTTTATCATGCATGCGTGCGTTATCGTCGGTTAGCTTGACCATTGAAGGTGGGCAAATGGGCAACGGAAGACACATTAGATATGTAATGAGCAATCAATATTCCACTTTATTCCACTTTGCCAACAATGTGTCTTGAATATATGAGTTACGGAAGTTCTTTTTATTTCCATTTATTAGTTGGCAAATGACAAAGTGAATACGGGAGTTTCCGACTCTAGCATTGATTGTTTTATCTACCTCCTGATCTTCGTGTGCCTGTTCACTATCACATCGGTGCAAGGATAAATTCTCAACCCTCACATTTGGCCTGGTGTCTGTTTTTGAACACACAACCAAAAAGTTCTTGCTGTCACTAGCTTCCTCGTCCCATGACTTGAGCGCACAAGGCCTTGGGAGAGTAGGAGCCTCCGGAACGTACGTCGGCAACGAGTTCACCTGCTCGGGTGGAGATCGGCGATCACATTTTTGGGGAGTGTCTGTCGCCGACACGACTACTCGCTGGTGGTGATCTTCTTCTTCCCCAACGACGAGGTCTTCACTGCGTTCTTTCTGCACAGCTTCGAGCGGGACGACTACATCAACAAAAGCATCATGTCGCTGTCGGGTGCTTCCGGCTCTGCCGCTGGGTATACGACTTTGCAACATCCTCTTTACTTTATGTTGAAAACCTTATTGGTTAGTGTGAGCATCTAGGCCCCCAGTGGGTTTCGGTGATTGGATGACAACGGTAAATTACTATGACTAACGTGTGTTTTGCAGAAACAATTGAGTTAGGTCGTGGTAACGATGATCGTGAGGACACTATGGTATTCATGTCCCCTTATTGATGGAATTCGTTCGGTTTTCAAAGGATGGACGATGAAGACGGTGATAGGCTAGTTCTAAGTGTCATTTGGTGTTGAAGGACACTTAGAGTAGCATAGGTCTTTGTTTTATCTTTGACCGTACTATAAAGAGGGGTTTGAATGGGTAGCTTGACCTAGTTCACCTAGACGGCTTGGTGGTGATCGAAGAGCTTGGTGATCATCCGGAGGCTTTGTGGATGACCCAAGTCAAGTTGTGACCGGTAGCGAGCGATTCACCGGGCCGGAGTGGCGAAGAATCAGCTCGTAGTGAGCACTTGATCCTTGCGCGGATCAAGGGGGAGCAATACCCTTGCGCGGGTGCTCCAACGAGGACTAGGGGGTGTGCCGACACCTCGATACCTCGGCAAAAAGATCGTCATGTCATCTCTACTCCTTTACTTACGCATTTACTTTCAAGCAATTCAATTCTGCATTATTACTTGTTGTTCATTCACTATTGAATTGCTTTGCTAGAGTAGGAGTGGCATAGACTTGGTCTTTTGTGCGGGTAGAGTAAAGAGAAACACACTTCTAGGCACTAGGGGGTTAATTGGGGCTTGATAGGTTTTATTCTTGCAAGAAGTTTTAGAAAAGCCCAATTCACCCCCCCTCTTGGGCATCTTGATCCTTTCAATTGGTATCGGAGCCTCGTGCTCTCGATTTAGGCTTAACCGCCTAGAGTTAAGATGTCCGGAGGTGATGGACCACCTCCCATGTTCGAGGGAGACGACTTTCCATATTGGAAAATCCGTATGGAGTCATACCTAGAAGTGGTTGATGTTAAATGCCGCGATCACCGGCTTTGCCAAACCCAAGGAAGGCACAAGCCTTACTCCTAATGAGGAGGATAATGAAAAATGGAATGCAAAAGCCAAAACATCCTTTTAGAGGCATTTGCAAAGATGTGTTCAACCATGTTCGGAACCACAAAAATGCCCATGATCTATGGGAAAACATTTGTGCGCTCCATGAGGGAACCAAGAGTGAGCGTGAGGAACGCTATCATTTAGTTATGCAAAAGCTTCACTCTTTTGATATGCATGCTAATGAAAGTGCAAATGAAATGTACTCGCGATTGAATGTTCTTGTAGAACAGCTAAATGGACTTGGCCTCACACAAATGCAACCATCCGATGTTGTGAGGAAGATTCTTTGTGTTCTTCCAATTGAGAAGTATGGACACATTGTGACGGTGCTACATCAAGGCGATCTTTCCACCGCTACACCAACTCAAATCTTGGGAAAGATCAATGCGCATGAGATGTACATGCACATCACACCAAGTGGTGGCTCCTCCGTCGACAAGAAGAAGGACTTGGCCTTCAAAGCTAGTCGTGACAAGAAGGGCAAGTCCAAGGCTATTGAGGTGCATCATGAGAGCTCAAGTGATGAAGAGGATGACTCCAACATCGCTCTCATGGTGAGGAGAACCACCAAGATGTTGAAGAAGCTTCACAAGAATGGAGTCAACTTTGACTCAAGAAAGAAGAAGTTCTTCACAAGTAGCAAGAGGAGGCCAATCTCCGAAATGGATTGCTACAATTGCGGTGAGCTTGGCCATCTTGCTCATCAATGCACCAAGCCCAAGAAAGAGAGCTACAAGAACAAGAACAAGGGCAAGAAGTATGACTCATCAAGTGAAGATGAGAAGAAGAATGAGAAGCCCTACTACAAGAAGGATGGCAAGAAGAAGAAGCAATACCACAAGAAAGGTGGCAAGGCTTACATTGTTGGTGATTGGCTCACCGACATTGACTCCTCCGGTGGCTCATCAAATGAAGATAGTGATGATGAGAAGGAGAAGGTGGCCGCTCTAGTCATTGGCTCCTCCACACCACCACCACCACCACCACCATCACCATCATCATCTACACACCTATGCCTTATGGCCAAGGGTGACCGGAAGGTACAAAGCGATGATGACTCTAGTGATAGTGATAGTGATGGTGAATTGAGGCACCCCACTTATGATGAGCTTGTTAAATTCTAAACAACTACTCTAAAATCATAAGAAAGACTAGAGCTAAAAATGAAAAGCTTGTTGATGAAAATGAATCTCTTGTTGAGAAATATGATCATGCTATTCATGCTAGTGATGAGCTAAAAGATGAACTTGCTACTATGTCATCATCCATCAAGGAGCTCAAGTCCTCTAACAAGGAGCTCAAAGCTAAAAATGAAAAACTTGATAAGATGCATAGTGACTTTACCACTAGTTATGCTTTGCTCAAAGAACAATACACTCAAGTGAAAGTTGATTATGATACTCTCACCATTTCTTATGATATGCTTTCACATGAGACACTTGATGCTCCTAACCTTGTTGTTAAGTGTGACATAGCAACATCTTGTGAGGACTTGGTTAGTGAGCATGATGAGCAAAGAGCTAGTGGCAAGGGCAAGAATGTGGTTGTGGGCCGATCACTATGATGATTATGTAAAAATCATGAATGAGAATGCAAAGCTCAAGATTGATCTAGAGAAGCTTGCAACCACAAAGCAAATCATTGTTGAGACCCAAGATGATGATTATAGCATGTCACTTGATCTAGACATGCTAAAAGAAGAGAACAAGAGATTGAAGATGGAAGGGATTACAAGATGACACCATCTCAATTAGAGCTACACAAGAGAATGACAAGCTCAAGAAAGAGAAGGAGCACCTCACCACCGGGTGAAGAAATTCACCAAGGGTCAATGTCTTCAAAGTGAGCTTCTCATGAACACCGCAATGAAGACCAATAGAAATGGCATTGGCTTCCTTGAAGAGAAGATGAAGCAACGCAAAAGCATCACTAAGCCAAAGAAGAAGAAGATTGGAAGATTCTATGAGTGTGGAAGGAAGGACACTTTGCTCATGATTGTGAAGAGCCTAAACCTACACCCTTGCCCAAGCATGCTAGGCCCTTTGCTTTCAATGCTCACTACATGCTTATACAAGACTCTAGTGGCAAGATGAAAGTCATGTTCTTGGGGCCTCCCAACAAGAATAGGCCAAAACAAATTTGGGTTGCAAAGTCACTAGTAGAGAAGGTTAAGGGACCTCAACAAGTTTGGGTCCCAAAAGCTCAAGCTTGATTTCTTATGTGTGTAGGTGAACTACAAGACCGGTGGATCCCATTGGGTGATTGATAGTGGTTGCACACAACACATGACCGGTGATCCCCGGATGTTCACCTCACTAGAAGAGAATGTCAATGACCAAGAAAAGATACATTTGGTGACAACTCAAAGGGCAATGTCAGGGATTGGGCAAAGTGGCTATATCAAATGATCATACCATCTCCAATGTGCTTCTAGTTGCATCATTGAGCTTCAACTTGCTATCCGTTGGGCAACTATGTGATCTTGGCTTTCAATGTTTGTTCACCGACAAGGAAGTGGTTGTGACCAAGAAAGATGATACACAAGTGATGTTCAAGGGATTTAGATACAACAATCTCTATCTAGTGGATTTCACCTCCGAAAGATGCCAACTTGAAGACATGTTTGTTCACTAGCAATCACTGGTTGGCTATGGCATAGAAGATTGGCTCATGTGGGAATGAATACTCTCAACAAGCTATGAAGAACGATTTGGTTAGAGGCTTGAAGGATGTCAAATTTGAGAAGGACAAATTGTGTAGTGCATGTCAAGCGGCAAGCAAGTTGCAAACACTCATCCAACCAAGCCTTTGTATCAACATCAAGAGAGTAGAGCTACTTCACATGGATCTATTTGGGCCAACAACATATGCTAGCTTGGGTGGAAATCTCTATTGCCTAGTGATTGTTGATGACTATTCAAGATACACTTGGGTATTCTTTCTTCATGACAAATCCGAAGCAACCCCTTCATTCAAAAAGTTTGCCAAGAGAGCCCAAAATGAGTTTGACTTGAAGATCAAAAAGATTAGAAGTGATAATGGAAGAGAATTTGACAACACCCATATTGAAGAGTATTATGATGAAGTTGGGATCAAGCATGAAGTCTCTGCAACATATAACCACAACAAAATGGGGTAGTTGAGAGAAAGAACAGGACACTAATCACCTAGCAAGGACAATGCTAGATGAGTACACTACACCGGAAAGATTTTGGGCGGAAGCAATCACACCGCTTGCTATGCATCAAAACGGTTGTTCCCCCATCGTCTCCTTGGCAGACCCCCTATGAGCTACTCAACAACAAGAAGCCAGATATATCATTCTTTAGAGTGTTTGGGTGCAAATGCTGCATCTACAAGAAGCGCCAAACCTAGGGAAGTTCAAAGCCGATGTGATATGGTTCTCTTGTTGGTTACTCATTGAAGTCCAAAGCATATCGAGTATTCAACCATGCCACGGGATGGTTAGAAGAAACATATGATGTGGAATTCGATGAATCTAATGCCTCTCAAGGAGAGCATGAAAATCTGATGATGTAGGTGATGAACCATTGAGGGAAGCAATGAAGAATATGCCGGTTGGAGCCATCAAGCCTAAAGATGATGATGATGATGTGCAAGTCATTGACAAGCCATCCTCATCCAATGTACCACTTGTTGATGACAAAGAGGGGAAGGATCCATTTGAAGATACTCATGTCTCCCATGATCAAATGGTGGTACAAGCTCAAGATGTTGATGCTCCACAAGCGGCCCCTCAAGTGGTTGATCAAAGGACTATCCTCTACTATAAGCTCATCCTCAAGATCTCATCATAGGGAGTCCAACAAGGGGGTGTAATGACTCGATCTCAAAAAACTTGCTTTTTATTGAACATCACTCATTGTGCTCTTGTTGAGCTTACAATTGAGATGAAGCTCAGGTGATCCGGGATTGGGTGAAATGCTATGCATGAAGAATTAAACAACTTCACCCGAACCAAGTTGGACACTTGAAGAGCGACCCAAGGGCGCAAGAGTCATTGGAACAAAATGGGTGTTTAGAAACAAACAAGATGATCAAGGCAAGGTTGTTAGAAACAAGGCAAGGCTAGTTGCAAAGGGGTTCTCTCAAGTTGAAGGTTTGGATTTTGGAGAGACCTTTGCACCGGTTGCAAGACTCGAAGCCATTTGTATCCTCCTTGCATATGCATCACATCATGACATTAAATTATATCAAATGGATGTGAAAAGTGCATTTTTAAATGGCTTCATAAATGAACTAGTCTATGTTGATCAACCTCCCGGGTTTGAAGACCCTAGATATCCTAATCATGTTTATAGGTTGTCCAAGGCGCTATATGGGCTCAAGCAAGCCCCAAGAGCATGGTATGAGCGCCTCCAGGACTTCCTCATTGAGAAGGGCTTCACCATAGGGAAGGTCGACACCACACTATTCACCAAGAAGCTTGATGGAGAGATCTTCATTTGTCAAGTCTACGTTGATGATATCATCTTCGGGTCAACAAATGAAGACTATTGCAAGGAATTTGGTGACTTGATGTCGAAGGAGTTCGAAATGTCCATGATTGGAGAGCTCACATTCTTCCTAGGCTTCCAAGTCAAGCAATTGAAGGAGGGGACTTTCATATCTCAAGAGAAGTATACAAAAGACCTCCTCAAGCGCTTCAACATGGATGATTGCAAGCCTATCAAGACTCCAATGCCAACAAACGGACATCTCGACCTAGATGTGGGAGGTAACCCGGTTGATCAAACTCTCTACCGTTCTATGATTGGTAGCTTGTTATATTTGACCGCATCTAGGCCCGACATCATGTTTAGTGTGTGCATGTGTGCTCGCTTTCAAGCCGATCCTAGGGAATCACATCTCATAGCGGTGAAGAGAATCCTTAGGTACCTAAAGCACACCCCAAGCATTGGCCTTTGGTATCCCAAAGGAGCTAACTTCCAACTCGTTGGGTATTCCGATTCGGATTACGCGGGTTGCAAAGTAGATAGAAAAAGCACACCCGGAGGGTGCCATTTGCTTGGGAGATCACTAGTGTCATGGAGCTCAAAGAAGCAAAATAGTGTGGCCTTGTCTACCGCCGAGGCGGAATACATAGCCGCGGGAGCTTGTTGTGCACAAATCCTTTATATGAAACAAACCCTTTTAGACTATGGTGTAGTTCTAGAAAGGGTATCTTTGTTGTGTGACAATGAGAGCGCGGTTAAGCTTGCTAACAACCCGGTTCAACACTCTCGCACAAAGCACATAGATATTCGCCATCACTTTCTTAGAGATCATGTCTCCAAGAAAGACATATCCTTAGAGGGAGTTAGAACCGAAGATCAATTGG
The DNA here is from genome assembly GCA_009763385.1 of Coix lacryma-jobi var. lacryma-jobi. Lineage (NCBI taxonomy): Eukaryota > Viridiplantae > Streptophyta > Magnoliopsida > Poales > Poaceae > Coix > Coix lacryma-jobi. The sequence goes on from CM019831.1 coordinate 17,550,062, forward strand.
CGGATATCTTCACAAAACCCCTAGATGAAAACACTCTTTGTAGGTTGCGAAGTGAGCTTAATATGCTTGATCTAAGTAACTTTGTCAAAAGGTGAATGGGGGTTGTTTTTGCATTACATTGTATCATATGTCATGTTTAAATCTTGCTATGCACATAGGCTTGTCAGACGTGGTTAAGATAACCGCCCTAAAAAGCGAGTGAAGAAGCTTACCCATGAGCAAACTTGACAAGCAACCTAGATTCAAATTCCGTATTGCATTGCATATGCATGTGTGTTTGCTTTGTCGTTTCTTTTCGGTAATGCTTTGAGCAACCGTTGTGTTCGTCCACCGCTAGGGGGAGCATTTGAGGCTCCTAATGGTTGAGACCCCTAGTTTTGGTGGCCACATGTTGTCTCCTCGGGTTTTATTGCCTATTTTATCTAGAAAACTAAATTAGCCTGTGGCAAAATATTTAAAAAATTTGAGGGTTTGAGAGAGGTAACTCCTCTAAGTTCCAACTGGTGTTTATTTGCGTCTTATTTGCGTTGGAACTTGGTTTGGAGAAGTCGGCGCGAAAAATCGAGTCAAAACAGGGTTTTCCCTGTGACCGGACGCTGCGACCGGACTCACCTGGTGCGTCCGGTCAGTGCTTCCGACACGCGCGATGAACAGTATCATCGTTGCGTCCGGTCAAGTGTTAGCAGGTGCGTCCAATCGTTGATCGAAGTCTGATCGGGCGCTGGGTGCGTCCGGTCATGGTAGACAGGACGCGTCCGGTCGTCGAAATTGCGTTTCTGGACCTCTCTGTTTGCGACCGGACGCTAGGGCTTTGTGCGTCAGGTCAATCCTTCAGTGCGTCCGGTCGTCACTTAAACAGCGTGATATGTTCTTCAACTGACACGTGGGCCTGCGTCCTTGTCTTCTTTCTCTTCCTCGCTGCGCCCGCTGCCCGACTCGGTCACCGCTGTTTCCCCCACCCAAACCCTAGATCGCCGGCCGCCGCTTCACCGCTTCCCCCCTCCCACCCGCGCCCGCGCGCCCGCAACGCCGCAACCCGCACGCCCGCGCCGCCGCAACCCATGCGCCCGCGCCGTCACGCCTCACGCTCGCCGGCGCCCCGCCCCCTCGCCGGAGTTTGCTCTCGTTGAAGCTCGCTGGGGATCCTCTCTCACGCTACTGTGCTCTCCTCCCTCGCCGGCGACTTCTTCCCCGACCTCTCTCCGGCCAGCAGCACCTCCTCATAGTGAGCTTCCCACCCGCCCCATCCACCCTGTCCTCAAGGTGTTCGATAGAATGTCCCAACCACTTGTTCATGCCTATCTAACCACTTCTTGGCCCTTATTCTCGCGCAAATCATTCCGGTGAGCCGTCGTGGTACTCGAACGTGTCGGTCTCTTCCCCTCGCTTCGTCAGTTTGTCGCGTCTCGTCAGGTAGCAAAGCCATGCCTCGTCTCTCCCTTTCCTTTGCCTTGCTTCTGATAGGGCCTTCTTTTCTCTAGTTTATATATGCTTATGTATATCCATATCTATCTATTGCAGCGAGTCGGGACCGTGTGATAGTGACAGCTTAATCCGGAGCCAAGCTCGCGGATACGGAACGAAGCCAAGCCTCTGAGGTTCAGTCCAGCTTCTCTATTGTCAGTGGCAGTGGTTCTCAGTGGCCGTGAGTCTTGTCAGTGCAGTGGTTCTCCGTGGCAGTTGCTTTCAGTGGCAGTGCTCTTTGCTTGGCAGTGGTTCTGTTCTTGTAGCGATGGCTCGCTGCAAGAACGTCGGCGGAGGTCCCGGGGCAGATCCTCCTCCCCCACGCCCTCCTTCTGGTGACAAGGGGAAGAGGCCGCAGAAGCTCGTCTCCAAGAAGCGCAAGCGCCTTGATCGGGATTCAGAGCTGGCACTTGTCGCAGCTCGCGCAGCCGAGAGAGCCGAGCAGGGTGGTTCGACAAGCGGTCTCCGTATTCACGACCAGTCTTCAGAGCAGGCCAGTCAGGGCAGTGGTCAGCGGGTTCGCGACCTTCTCACAGAGCAGCAGGTGCAGGCTCTGCTTCAGACTGAGGGAGGCGTTGTCCGGGTTCAGGGTCACGAGTACTCTCTCGACGACCCAGCTGAGGTCCTTCCTCCCGACTTCCAGTTTCCGTCAGAGGCAGCCTCAGCCCTCACAGGAGCCACAACCGGTGGGTCAGCTCCAGAGCCTAGTTCAGCTACAGCGACCCAGGCAAAGGGTCAGCCAGAGGAGGAGCAGTCGGTTCAGCAGCCAGTCTGCCGGTCTACCCGTACTCGCACTTAGGTGTCTCCCAGACCTGAGGGGCAGAGGCGGGGTGGTCGTCCCCCTCCGAGGCCACAGGGACCCCCACCTGTGGAGCACTTGGACCTGCGGGCTGCGACAGCACGTTAGGTGCAGGCCTTGCGTCTGATCCCCTACGAGGAGTGGTTTCCAGCCGCCAGGTACCCTCAGGCCTCTGAGGGCTTCTACACAGTTATTCAGGGGGATTTCTACAGAGCTTATGTCAACAGCGGCGTCCACATTTGTCCCCACAGAGTATGCCCGCTGGAGACCATAGTTGCAGTTGCTGGAGAGGTCATTCGGCCCATGCTCTCTTACCTGCCAGGTTTAGCAGACCTCCTTGGACGCAGTGGCCAGTACGTTGAGGATTGGGTACGACAGTTCTACGCGTCCCTGTGGATCTCCCCGGACCACCGGTTCCTGCACTTTGCTTTCAGGGGGAGGTCCTACAGGCTCTACAGTTCCCGTGCCAGAGAGTACCTCGGTCTGATAGCGTATGCGACCAAGGTGCACACAGTTTGCTATGGAGAGACAGAGCCACCTCGGCGTCCACACGCAGGCGAGATTCCACCAGACGACTTGGTTCGTGCCTGCTTCCGGGAGCCGTTCGGAGAGGGGTCCAGCCGGCGTCCTCGTGACTTGACGCCGACGGCCTGTCTTGTGAACGAGGTCATGAGGCGTACTCTTCTGCCCCGGACAGGCTACAGAGAGGGGTTGACCAGGATTCAGATCTGGCTAGTTCACCACTTGGTCTCCCAACTTGAGTTCGACATTTGGGACGTGATTATTTCTAAGATGGAGGACACACTGGCAGAGGGCTTCAAGGGTCACCGGCAGCTTCCTTATGCTCACCTGATTTGTTTTCTTTTGAGGAGGATCATTCCGGGACTGCTTCCAGAGCTTCTCCTGTCCCCGACAGAGTTCCCCGTGTATGACACTCGCCAGATTGCCGGGGATCATCCAGACACTCGTCCCAGGGGTCAGCGTCAGAGGCCAGTTGTCACAGAGACAGAGGCACAGCGGGACGAGGTTGTTCGTCAGTTGGCAGAGGCAGAGCTCGCAGGGCTTGAGGCAGAGGGTGAGGACCCCGACCTTGAGGTTCCGACTGACAGCTCCGACGACGACTACGCTCCTCTTTCGAGGATGCGTCCACCGACAGCTCATGACTTCGAGGCCTCCTCCTCGCGTATGGCCGGCTCCGATCCAGCTCTTCTAGCAATACTCTCTCGGATGGAGCAGCAGCAGTCACGGCTTTCTGAGGAGGTTCAGCGTCAGGCTGAGGAGCAGCGACGACAGGCTCAGGAGCAGGCCAGACTGGCCGAGGCACAGGCAGTGGCAGCAGCACAGGCACAGGAGCGCCAGGACACTCTTCAGAGGCAGATGATTCAGCTCCAGACACTGGCACTTGCTTTCATGGAGAGGATGGCAGCTTTTCCTCAGTTACCTCCGCCACCGCCTCAGTTTCAGCTGCAACAGCCCGGTCCGTCAACCTCGTTCTACACGTCCATTCCTTCGTCGACGGTCTCGCCCTTTCCATAGTACCCTCAGTGGTTTACCTCACCTCTGCCAGGGCAGCAGCCAGGGTTCACGCCGATCCGCTCAGGCTTCACTCCTACTCAGACGGAGTCGGTTCTCGTGACCCCTCGGAGTCTGGAGGCTTCTTTCAGCGAGCTCACCGGCCTGCCTACCCCGCCAGAGTTTCAGTTGCCGGTGACCTCTGCTCCAGCTCCTGCTCCCGCTACTGGTACCACAGAGACACCCCCTTCCTCAGTAGCGTCGTCCGAGCCACCGGTCACTCAGAGTTCGACTTTGCCAGTCAGTTCAGCGCCTGAGCCTTCGATGACCGTGTCAGTGGCAGCGACCGAGACAGTGGACCCTCTTCTAGAGACAGAGCCTCCACAGCCAGAGCTTCTAGCGCCAGAGACCGCTCTTGAGTCAGCTGAGCAGACTCAGACTGTTTCACCTACACGTCCAGTGTCCGAGGGTCAGCCAGCTCACAGTTCGTCGTCCGACGAGGAGGCTTACCTTGCTCAGTTTGAGACTCTTCCGCGCACCTCGTCGCCCGACTCGTCTGCTCCCGTCCCGCCTTCCGACCCTTAGGTTTTGGTCCTTGATGTCAAAGGGGGATAGAGCGTATGTTAGACATAGGGGGAGCTTGTGAGAGGGTCTCGGTTCTTTTGTGTGATCTTGCACTCATATGCATACATGTTTATCTTTTGGCACTTGTACGATATGTGTATGTTTTTTGGATGTGACATGATATGCTTCACTTGTTATATACTCCATGTCACTCGTTTATGCTCAGTTGTGACATGTTATGCTTCACTCGTTATTTTCTACATGTCACTTGATTATGCTCATTTACTTTGCTTCCGCACTTATACTCCGATAAATGAGCTTGTTCATAAGTACTTGTGTTAATTCTTATTATGTTGAGTACTTATGTGGACTTGGTTTGTATAAGCATGCCTAACCCCTTTTGATCTTATTGTCACATGCCTATATGAACCAAGCAATTGAAAACCTCATCTCTCTTTCAAACATACTTGAGGTTGTCATCAATCACCAAAAAGGGGGAGATTGTGAGCATCTAGGCCCCCAGTGGGTTTGGGTGATTGGATGACAACGGTAAATTACTATGACTAACGTGTGTTTTGCAGAAACAATTGAGTTAGGTCGTGGTAATGATGATCGTGAGGACACTATGGTATTCATGTCCCCTTATTGATGGAATTTGTTCGGTTTTCAAAGGATGGACGATGAAGATGGTGATAGGCTAGTTCTAAGTGTCATTTTGGTGTTGAAGGACACTTAGAGTAGCATAGGTCTTTGTTTTATCTTTGACCGTACTATAAAGAGGGGTTTGAATGGGTAGCTTGACCTAGGTGAGACTTTTGAGTTAGGTGTGGTGCACACTTGTTAACCAAAGCCCTAGGTAGCTTAGAAAGGTCCCTAAGATCATAAGGAAGAAAGTTCGTGAAGGGAGCATCGCAAACTGAAGTCGTTTTGGACTTCTATTTGCGACCGGACGCTCGAACCCTAGGGACCGGACGCTGGGGCATGCGTCCGGTCAGTGGGCTGGCTGAGGGGGCAAGTATGGTTGCGACCGGACTCACCCTCAGCAGTTGATCGGACGCACCAGGAGAGTGAGTCCGGTCGCATCCAGAGAGGTTCCAGAGAGGAATTTTGATGACCGGACGCGTCCGGTCAGTGGTGATCGGACGCATGGATGCGTCCGGTCAGCGTTTCGTACAGGTGTCAGGCTAGACGTCACGTAGCCGTTGGGCCCCGACAGTGCGTCCGGTCAGTGTATAAACTGGCTGGACTTACCCCTTCGTGCATGATTTGAGTTGGGGGTATAAATATGCCTCCCCCTCATTCATGCTGTTACTCTTGCTCATTTGAAAGGTTGCCAAACACATTGTGATTGCAAGTGAGTGCAAGAGACCTAGTGAGGTTGAGAGATTTGATAATTGAGTGATCAAACACCTCATTAGTGAATAGAGAGTAGCAAGTGTGCATCCACCCATCTCATTAGCCTTGCGTTGGTCAAGTGAGAGTTCTTGCTTGTTACTCTTGGTGATCGGCATCACCTAGACGGCTTGGTGGTGATCGAAGAGCTTGGTGATCATCCGGAGGCTTTGTGGATGACCCAAGTCAAGTTGTGACCGCTAGCGAGCGATTCACCGGGCCGGAGTGGCGAAGAATCAGCTCGTAGTGAGCACTTGATCCTTGCGCGGATCAAGGGGGAGCAATACCCTTGCGCGGGTGCTCCAACGAGGACTAGGGGGTGTGCTGACACCTCGATACCTCGGCAAAAAGATCGTCGTGTCATCTCTACTCCTTTACTTACGCATTTACTTTCAAGCAATTCAATTCCGCATTATTACTTGTTGTTCATTCACTATTGAATTGCTTTGCTAGAGTAGGAGTGGCATAGACTTGGTCTTTTGTGCGGTAGAGTAAAGAGAAACACACTTCTAGGCACTAGGAGGTTAATTGGGGCTTGATAGGTTTTATTCTTGCAAGAAGTTTTAGAAAAGCCTAATTCACCCCCCTCTTGGGCATCTTGATCCTTTCAGTTAGCACTACTTGGATAGCGATCATGATATATATGTGTGATAATTTACATGGTATTTCTCTGAGTATTGCTATGAATATTTTCATGATAGTTTATTTGAACAAGCACATATATGATGTCATGATCCGTTTATTTGTGTCAATTTTCTGGAATAAACTAATCTTGAATTTGCCTAAATTTCTAACAATCCAAAAACGTGATTGTTGACGCAAAACGTGACACCTCGCGCCAAGCACACAGCAAGCCGAAAAGCTGGCTTCAATTGGGTGCCCGGAATGTGCTGAATCCGGAGACGTGCCAGTCGGTTTGACCTGAGAACCAACAAGGGAAAAAACTGTGAGAATACCTTTGGAACATGCCGGATAAAACCAGGCAGTTCCATATGTACGGCTTTGAAAGCCAATCACGACGGCACACAGCTATAGAAGCTGTCTATCAGAGCATGTTTATAAAGTCATTCGGCTAGTATGAGAACAAAGTATGTAAAGCATATTGACTGTCGAATGCATATGTAAAGAAAGACATGCTGGAACAAATTAAAGATATTATAAACAGGTAACTTGCAGATATAGATCTATTCAAATAACACATGCATAGGCTAATCCAACTAATCTGCCGCACGTTTAGTCTTCATAAACCCGTCAGGCATAAACTCAAGCGAAGCTAATCCACCGCATGATACCACTTGCTATAAGTCTACGCCACTTCTTATAATTAGATTAATCCACCGCATGATACAATCTAATTATAACAAGCTAAAAGCATGCATATATTTGAACAGATCTATAAAAGCTCGTTACTCATGTAAGCATAACCAAAATCGGCAAACCAGCCGAATTGGGGTCCATGAAGAAGGAACAAACAAGCAAGCACGATTAGCCTAATCTAAAACCTGCATCTGCCGCACGGTACCTAGTTTCATCAAAGCCTAACCATGATTGACATGCATCAACCCACAACATGTGACAATCTAGATTGAAAGTTGATCCGGCCATCATGATATTATGATTAGCAAAGGCACAAGCAAACTTGTGGAACAAGGTCGAGCAAAGATCAATCTAGATTGGGCAAAAGAGTGTTACAAGAATTAAATAAATAAAACATGTAACACATGATAACTTGATGAATCTATCAAATCTGCCAAATCTAATAGAGCTGATAACTATTTTTACTCATGACTCAATCCGCCGCACGATACAAGGCACAAGCAAAAACTTCCCGTCATAAGCTTAAATCCGTCGCATGATACTAAGCTTAACATACGAGACTGCTTGCATCATATCTAAATCCATCGCATGATACTAGACATGATAGCAAGGTTGTCGGTACTTACGGAGGTCGACGGATCGATGATTCCTCTCGAAGAACTCGACGACACGACTAAGGACTCGAAGACGGCACGGGGCCGGTTTGTATTGATGTGGTTGTGAACACTTTTTACAATAGCCAAGGGTTTATATTTATACCCTGGACGCAATACAAGTCCTAAGAGGACACGACTATGAAATATTAAAGGAAAATACAATATTCTTGGCCTTCAACTCCTTTCAGAATCTTCATTGCCTTAATTGTCGCAATTTTGTTGCCCGATCGGCTCTTGCCTCCGTCGTTTCAATGGAAACTCCTTTTCTCAAAATAGCCGACCGCATGAGCAGTTGCCGAATCCTTGGAAACTAGCCGACCGCATGGGTACTTGCCGAATGCCTCATACGCCCATCTCCGCACACTGGACATGCACGCCGTCTTCTAGCCTTTCCTTCATCGTGAAGCCATTTATGCTAAATATAGAACTGGACGTCGAGATGTGCATGCTTTATATATATTCCTTCATCGTGAAGCCATTTATGCTAAATATAGAACTGGACGTCGAGATATGCATGCTTTATATATATTTATATTTAAATTGCCTTCTTTGCTTGCTTGCCACATCACAACGCCACCAAATCCAACTCCTGGCCAATGAGATCAGACCCCTCTGGCTTCTTGAATACTCGTTTAATCTGTCACGGTCATGGTCGATTATCCTCATGATCGGCTTCTCTTGCCATATCTACTTCCTGAATGGAGTAACCGACCGCTTGGTTGTCTACCGAATGCTCTTCCCACTTCTCGTTGGGTCCACCTGTCATCTTCTCAATGTTGACCAAAATCCAGTGTTAACAGTGATGTTAGGCAATTTTCATCTGTGGGCTTTGCGGGTTTGTTGAAACCAGCGCCGTTTGAGGGCGCTCACTATAAGAGATGGCGCGAGAAAACTATTCTATGGTTGACCGCTATGCGTTGTTACTATGTGGTGCTTGAGCAGCCTGCTGGTGTTAAAACCGTTGATGAGCAACGAATTTTTGATCATGATGACACCACTTGCAAGGCTGCGTTCTTGAGCATAATTGGAGATTCTCTCATTGATGCATATGTGCAACTTCCGACTGGTAAAGCTATATGGGATGCACTTGAGGCCCGTTACGGTATTTCTGACGCCAATTCTGAGTTGTACGTCATGGAACAGTTCCATGACTATCGGATGGTCGAGGGCCGTCCGGTAGTCGAACAGGCCCATGAAATACAGGCACTGGTGAAGGAACTTGAGTTGTTTGGGTGTTCACTCCCTGACAAGTTTGTGGCTGGATGCATAATTGCAAAGCTGCCACAATCTTGGACAGATTTTGCAACTTATCTAAAACATAAGAGGCAAGAGTTCAGCACTGTTGAGCTTGTTGGGACTCTAGATGTTGAGGATAAGGCAAGGGCAAAAGATGTCAAAAACAAGAAAGTCATTGAGGGAAGTTCTAGCGCTCATGTGGTGCAAAAGAACCATTTCAAACCACAGAAAAAGAAATTCAAGCAAGAGCATAAGCAGAAGTCCACCATTCCTTTCAAGAAGGGTAAAAAGTTGAACAAGGATAAGATGAATTGTTTCACCTGTGGCAAGACTGGACACTTCTCTAGGGAGTGTCCTGAGGCTAAGTGGAAGCCTACTCCACAGAAATCAGTCAACACCGTTGAGACTGAGGCAGCTACATCTAGGTAGGGTAAATGTATGCCTTCTGTATTTTCAGTTTGTCATTCACCTGATTGGTGGGTTGATACTGGTGCAAATATACATGTGTGTGCTGATTTTTCCTTGTTTTCTTTTTACCAGGCAGGGCGGGCTGGCTCCTTGTTGATGGGGAACGGGGCGCGTGCGGCTGTTCATGGTGTTGGTACGGTCGATCTGAAGCTCACTTCGGGAAAGACTGTGCAACTCAAGAACGTGCATCATGTCCCCTCAATAAAGAAGAACTTGATTAGTGGCTCCATGCTCTGTCGTGATGGTTATAAGTTAGTATTTGAATCCAATAAATGTGTAATCTCTAAGTTTGGAACTTTTATTGGCAAAGGCTATGAGAGCGGAGGCTTGTTCCGCTTGTCTTTGGTTGATACTTGCTTTAAGTCAGTAAACCATGTGGTTAATAACGTTGAGACGAATATTTGGCATTCGAGATTATGCCATGTTAATGTTGGCTGCATGTCCCGCTTAGCTAGCTTAAGTTTAATTCCTAAATTTGATACGGTCAAAAGTTCTAAGCGCAATGCATGTGTAGAAGCAAAACAACCTCGTAAGCCTCATAAAACTGCTATGGCGAGAGAATTAACACCTATTGATTTAATTCATTCTGATATTTGTGAGATGAATGGGATATTGACCAAAGGTGGTAAGAGATACTTTATTACTTTTATAGATGATTGCACTCGATTTTGCTATGTTGACTTAATGAAAACTAAAGATGAAGCATTGTATTATTTTAAAATCTATAAAGCCGAGGTAGAGAATCAAATTGAGAAGAAAATCAAACGTGTACGGTCTGATCGCGGAGGAGAGTATTTCTCTAATGAGTTTTCTGAGTTTTGCACGGTGCACGGAATAATTCATGAGAGGACGCCACCATATTCACCACAGTCCAATGGGATTGCTGAGAGAAAGAACCGCACTCTTACTGACTTGGTAAATGCCATGTTGAGGACTGCAGGTTTATCTAAAGAATGGTGGGGTGAGGCTATATTGACAGCAAGTCATGTCCTAAATAGAGTGCCCACAAAGAACAAAGAAATTACACCATTTGAAGAATGGGAGAAAAAGAGATTAAATCTTTCTTACCTGCGAACTTGGGGTTGTTTGGCCAAAGTAAACGTGCCAATAAACAAAAAGCGAAAGCTTGGACCAAAAACGGTAGATTGTATTTTCCTCGGCTATGCCATTCATAGTGTGGGCTACAGATTTTTAATAATAAACTCTGATATTCCTGAGATGGTTGTTGATACAATCATAGAATCTAGAGATGCAACATTCTTTGAAGAAGAATTTCCCATGAAAACTAATACACATAGCACATCTAGTCATGATTCTTTTTATGTCCCTGATTCTCATGAACCGGTTATACACGCTAAAGATGAAACTCATGAAGAAATTCCTGAGGAGGATAATAATACAGTCGCTCGTAAGAGTAAGAGACGAAGGATTGCAAAATCTTTTGGTGATGACTTTATTATATACCTTGTGGAAGATACTCCCACAACTATTGTTGAGGCATATTCCTCTCTCGTTGCTGACTTGTGGAAGGAAGCAGTTCACAGTAAGATGGATTCTATTATGTCAAATGGAACTTGGAAAGTGGTTGATCGTCCTTATGGATGTAAACCTGTGGGATGCAAATGGGTGTTTAAGAGAAAAACGAGACCGGATGGTACTGTTGAGAAGTACAAAGCAAGGCTAGTCGCTAAAGGCTATACACAAAAAGAAGGAGAAGATTATTTTGACACTTACTCACCAGTTGCTCGTCTAACGACCATTCGTGTGCTAATATCCTTGGCTGCCTCACATGGTCTTCTCATTCATCAGATGGATGTTAAGACAGCTTTCTTGAATGGAGAGCTTGAGGAAGAGATCTATATGGATCAGCCAGATGTATTTGTGGCAAAAGGTCAAGAGGGTAAGGTTTGTAAGCTGTTGAAATCTTTGTACGGTCTAAAGCAAGCCCCTAAGCAGTGGCATGAGAAGTTTGACAAAACTTTAACGACAGCTAGCTTTGCAGTGAATGAAGCTGATAAATGTGTATATTATCGGTTTGGTGAAGGTAATGGTGTCATTTTGTGCTTGTATGTGGATGATATTTTAATATTTGGGAATAATATTGAAGTGATTAATGAAGTAAAAGGTTTTCTGTCTAATAACTTTGAAATGAAAGACTTGGGTGAGGCTGATGTTATTCTTAATATTAAGCTATTGAGAGAAGAAGGAAATGGTGGGGTTACTCTTGTGCAGTCCCACTATGTGTAAAAGGTGCTAAATCGTTTTGGGTACAATGACTGTGCACCGGCTCCAACTCCTTATGACCCAAGTGTGAGATTGAGGAAAAATCATAAAATTTCGAGAGACCAACTGAGATATTCACAAATAATTGGTTCTCTCATGCTTGGCTAGCGCCACTAGGCCTGATATCTCGTTTGCTGTGAGCAAACTAACCCGGTTTGTATCGAATCCGGGAGATATTCATTGGAAAGCTCTTAAGAGAGTGTTGCGCTATCTGAAAGGTACAATGAGTTATGGTATTCACTTTACCGGGTATCCGAGGGTACTAGAAGGTTATTGTGATGCTAATTGGATTTCTGATGCTGATGAGCTGTACGCCACAAGCGGATATGCGTTCCTGCTTGGAGGTGGCGCTGTTTCCTGGAAGTCTTGCAAGCAGACTCTCTTAACGAAGTCTACAATGGAAGCAGAACTGACGGCATTGGATACCGCTGGCGCTGAAGCTGAGTGGCTTCGTGAACTTCTTATGGATTTACCGGTTATTGAAAAACCTATACCGGCTATTTCTATGAACTGTGACAACCAAACTGTGATAATAAAGGTGAACAGTTCTAAAGAACATGAAGTCAACAAGGCATGTGAAAAGGCGTCTGAAGACTGTCAGAAAATGGAGAAACTCCGGAGTAATTTCTTTGGACTATGTCCATACATCTAAAAATCTGGCAGATCAGTTTACTAAGGGTCTGTCACGCAACGTGATAGAAGGTGCATCGAAGGAGTTGGGCTTGAGACCCACTTGAAGTCACACCATAGTGGCAACCTGTTCTATGTGATCGGAGATCCCGTGAATTAGAATGGTGAAACAAGCTAGTGGTTGACTGAGGGAGAAACCCCTTATTTAAAGTTCGAACTCATTGGAGATGCACCGTTTCTCCTATGCTGTATGGCAGGTTGGATAAGTCCTTAATGTGATCCGAGTGGCTTGTTTAAGCAGGGATGTTGTCCTACAGAACATCCTCTAAAGGAACACACCTATACGAGCTCGACTGCTAGTCACAGTCTATGAGATGTGGGCAATCTCTAGATACTCGTGAAAGGCACAAGAAGTGTGACTTATATGCTTCAAAACAAAGGGGGTGCTTGTAGCAGCCTAGTACCATGATATGAACTTTGGTGAAGCTCATTTTCACACAAAACTGACAATTCAAGGCATAGTCCATTGTTCAGTTGTGAGTGAGTGGAGCCTTTGTTCTAGACGGGTGTTCAACTTAACAGTCCCCGTTGAAACTCTGGTATATCAAAAGAACTATGGTTTTGAGATTATTTTCTATGAATCCTAGAGTTTGGTGGGAATTGTTGGTATATTATGGTCAAGCCATATAATATATTCAATAATTAATAAACTCTATGATTTATATTAAATAATATTCATTAGTTTATTACCATGATGATGGGCCACATGCATGCATGCGTTACCGTCGGTTGGTTTATCATGCATGCGTGCGTTATCATCTGTTGGCTTGACCATTGAAGGTGGGCAAATGGGCAACGGAAGACACGTTAGATATGTAATGAGCAATCAAATGGGCAACGGAAGACACGTTAGATATGTAATGAGCAATCAGTATTCCACTTTATTTCACTTTGCCAACAATGTGTCTTGAATCATGAGTTACGGAAGTTCTTTTTATTTCCATTTATTAGTTGGCAAATGACAAAGTGAATACGGGAGTTTCCAACTCTAGCATTGATTGTTTTATCTACCTCCTGATCTTCGTGTGCCTGTTCACTATCACATCGGTGCAAGGATAAATTCCCAACCCTCACATCTGGCCTGGTGTCTGTTTTTGAACACACAACCAAAAAGTTCTTGTTGTCACTAGATTCCTCGTCCCATGACTTGCGCGCACGAGTCCTTGGGAGGGTAGGAGCCTCCGGAACGTACGTCGGCAACGAGTTCACCTGCTCGGGTGGAGATCGGCGATCACGTTTTTGGGGAGTGTCTGTCGTCGGCACGACTACTCGCTGGTGGTGATCTTCTTCTTCCCCAACGACGAGGTCTTCACTGCGTTCTTTCTGCACAGCTTCGAGCGGGACGACTACATCAACAAAAGCATCATGTCGCTGTCGGGTGCTTCCGGCTCTGCCGCTGGGTATACGACTTTGCGACATCCTCTTTACTTTATGTTGAAAACCTTATTGGTTAGCACTACTTGGATAGCGATCATCATATATATGTGTGATAATTTACATGGTATTTCTCTGAGTATTGCTATGAATATTTTCATGATAGTTTATTTGAACAAGCACATATATGATGTCATGATCCGTTTATTTGTGTCAATTTTCTGGAATAAACTAATCTTGAATTTGCCTAAATTTCTAACAATATATACCGCCCATTATTTGTATGAACTGAAGCTGGAAAAAACCCTCTCGAAGTCTTCACTTCTCTCAGATGTAAGCAGCACGCCCCCAACCAAATACGTACTATTGATTGGAAATGGTTGTTTACTCCGAGGAAAAGCCCGAAATTAAAGGCAGGTTGTACAGGTTCGTGCGATATGTTGTGTCGAACGTACGTACGTCACCGTGTGTCTCTGAAACGACTGTAGCTTTCCTTGTTCTTCTTCCCGGCCGGTGCACACAACATGTGCATTACACATTTACACAATAGTACCGGCCTACAGCCTGTTGTACCAGCTCTGTTCTACGGCATTCTTCCAGACATGCATAACTTCCAAACGAGAGCGCCCTTTGTATGCAATTACAATGCAACAACGTAACTCTTCTTGCAGCTGACGAAAGAAGTAAGCACCGGCCGACCACAGCTCCAGTTTCCATAGCCGCTAGCTACTCCACCATTCACATCAAGCCACCCCAATCGCACCCTCATTGCCTATATAGGTATGTCGCTACCAAAGATATTGTTCTCTCTCCATCGCTCGACCGAGCTGATATGATGGTACCACATCACTCTGCAGCCTGAACTCTCGCCACCGTTGCTGCTCACGATGAAAATGGGTCAGCAATGGTTGACCCAAACACTAACCCATTGTACCTAATTAATTTGTTTTGGGTTTTGGGTCAACCCAACCCACTTTGTAATTAGTTTCTAGTTCCACCGGAAAAATACCCAAACAATCTCCGATGTCAAAGCTTATGCGCTCGTGAGTGCCATGGCCAGTGCAGCTGTTGAAGAACGCAAGCATATGCGCACATGCACATGGAAGGAGAACGAGGAGCGAATACATATCACCGCAGCGGCATGCGGCCGCACATCTTATCTCCCACCGTCGATATATGCTTTAAGATTTGTGCGGAGATGCGATGTTCGAATCTCAGAGCAGCGTCATGCGGACACAATGCGATACACGAATCTTGGAGCAATGTCAGCCGTTGGATAGGGGCTGCGGCCGCTTGCCGTCGCGGCAAAACCGGGTTGAGGAGCGCGAGGAGCGCTTGTGTGTCTGACTTCTGTCAACGCGTTCCTCAAGCAGTTCAAGGATAGCGCGGCAGCGGCGCGGCTCTGCTAGTGTCTCCTGCTCTCGCCTACGCCGCTCGGGCGACGCATTCAAGCAGATCGAGGACAGCACGGCGACGCCATGCGCCGCCGCCGCCGCCTTGGCTCTGCTAGTGTCTCCTGCTCTCTCCAACATCGCTCGGGGGACATTCAAGCAGCTCGAGGACAGCACGACGACGCCGCCACCGCTTTGTCGTGTCCGTGCGCGTGAAAAAGTTGCGATGAACCTCCGCTCGACCGCGCACTCAGCGGCTTCCTCGACCTCGCCGTCGTTCTGGTCGCCGAGGCTTGTGGGTTACGACGGCGCCGTGATTGCCGTCTTTCTAGAAAACGCAGCCGAACCACCGGCTGTGACATCGCGCGTTGCCGTCCGGAGCCACCGAAGAGGATGAAGATTGGTTTGGGTAACCCAACATGCTTAACACCAACTGGAACCAAAATTTGATGGGCCAAGCCGCTGGGTATTTACACCATATTGTATATTTTGGGTAATGTGTCATTGGGTCGACCCACTAAAACGCACGTTGTTACTTGCTGCCATCCTAGCTATCTGCTCGCCCGCTCCGTCCCTTCGTTTCGTACTCCTCCAAGTAACAACGTGCGCACTCCCCCAAGCCTTCCTGAGGCGCGCAGACGGGGGGCGTCCGACCAGACACGCCGCCTTCCTCTTGGTGGACGGAGCCTGTACGTGAACGTGATCCCGCCACCGCCGCGGCCTCCACGTTTTTGGCGGTGCGGCCGCCTGAGGGGACCCTTCCCGCCTGCCAGCCATATCGGATTCATGTCGGATTCGAGGACGGGATGGAGTCCTTCGCGTCAGTTGGGCTTGGATGGGCCGGCCCGACGTGGGACGTGTAAATACGTAACGAAACGCTCGTTCTTTTTCTTTTCTTTTCTTTTTAAATAAAAAAAAGAAACAAACAGGAAAACGAAACGATATAGTTTGTCATTATATAATTCAAGCAGGCGGTGAGCAACGACATTGCACCTAGGAGGAGTTATCTGCGCACGTTGCTCAAGGAGGAGAGGCAACGACGATATGAGAAGGGCACACGTTTATTCCTAGAAATATATATATACTCCCTCCGTATCACAAACAAATAAAAGTCGTTTAAGACAGCGACACGGTCTCCAAATCATAACTTTGACCACTTATATTTCTTTAAAAATATTTGTCGTAAAATAGTATATGTATATTTTTATGAAAGTATTTTTCCAAGACATATTTATTTATATGATTTTTATATCTCTAAACTCAGTAATTTAAAAGTTATTTACGATTTATATTCTTAATGTTTGACTCAAACCTTGTCTAAAACGACTTCTATTACTCCCTCCGTACTCGTAAAACATGTCGTTTAGGACATCGACACGGTCTCCAACACACAACTTTGACGTTTTGTTTTTTATAAAAATATTTATAGAAAAATGATATATGTATACTTTTATGAAAGTATTTTTCAAGACAAATCTATTCATATAATTTTCATATTTCCAAAGTCAACAACTAAAAAATTATTGATGATTTATATTCCCAATGTTTGACATAAATCTTGTCCAAAACGACATGTTTTACGAGTACGGAGGGAGTACTCGTATAAAATACATTAAGTTCGTTCATGATGTTGTGCAACTGTTCTTCGATATATTTCTACACATTTACTCACTCCATCCGTGGATACAAGTTAATTATATTTGTGTTTTTATTAGTTTGTATCAGGTTTGGCTAAATCTTCTCCTGAATGATATACTTCAATGACTTGAGAGAGTAGCTGACACATTTTCAAACTAAGAAATTTGAAAGTCATTTGTGTTTTTCAGTTTATAAGGTTTGGCTAAATCTTCTACTGAATGATATACTTTAATGACCTGAGAGAGTAACTGACACATTTTCAAATTAAGAAATTTGAAATTTATTTGTGCTTTTCAGTTTATAAGGTTTGGCTAAATCTCCTCCTAAATGATACGTATATTTTAATGACTAGAGATGGTACTGCATTCTCCATTCATTCTAAAATACAAGTATTCCTTGTATTGTCTTTAAGTCAAACTATCCTAAGCTCGTTCAAATTTATGACGAAGAACAATAATACTCATGATATCAAACAAGTTTATTATGAAATATATTTATGATTTACTTTTCTAGTTGGCAATGTTGATACTATTAAGGTTTATTTGCCTCTAGCATTTCTAGCTTATCAAGTGAAGCCTTCTCAAACAATGGCTAAAAAATAACTTCACAAAAGAAGCTCTGCTAAAGCTTAGCAGAGAGAAGCCACTTTTTTCTTGAAGCCAACCAAATATGGTGGCTCTGGATTCTTAGGTGAATCCGGTGATAAAGAAGTCATATCAAATTATGTCTGTTTTTTAATTTATTAAAATAGTTTGAATTAAGATAATAAATCAATGTCTATTTTTTAATTTATTTTTGGAGGGAGAATAGAAAAAAAGGGGAAGATGGCAAGATATAGGCGACTCCAAATAAAAATAGGAGTAGACTAAGCATGGGACGGGGGAAGTTATGCGTCACCATCCTCATCTGGACATTGGAAAGCGTGCACGGAAGATCCCATCAATTCAAAAGGCCAAAGGCCAAAAAATAAAAAGAACCCACATGTTCAATCCGTTTCCATCACCGCAACGAACAACAAAAGCCACGACGCACCGGAACTATACGCGACTCAGCTATTGTGTCACCGGTGTGTGGACCCAAGACGTACCACGGCTAGCATGGTCCCACATGTCATTAGGGCCACACGTTAATTCAACGACCGAGCCTTATCTCCACTCCACATCACCATCCATGCGCTGACACGTCACCTCCATATCCCGTCGTCGTTGCCTTCCTCCACCGTCCTAGAAGACTCCCCTATATCTACACAAGAATCCTCCAAATCACCCTCCAACAAATACACATTTGCATCGAGCACCCAGATAAGGACTAAATCGTAACTGCAAACTAGCAACCAAACACAACACAAGGGTGCCAAGCAAAATTACAAAACTTCCAGGGACCCACCCGTGCGACGCCCGCCGAGACTCCCCATTATTAGAGCCAAACCGTCTTTACCGTAACGGCACCACTTACACGGCCTCCTTCCTTCCTTCCCTTCGCGCGCACGCCACGCCTCCGCCGCACGATTTCGTCGAGCACGCACCTCCGCGGCGCGCCCATGGCGACCCGCGCCGACGAATCCGCCGCGGGAGAGGAGTCCCCGGCGGCGCGCCGCCTCCGCCGCCTCTCCCTGCACCTCCTCCAGCCCGCCGCTCCACCACCGGGCCCCTCAGGCGATGATCGTCACCCGTCGCCGTCGCTGGCCCTCGCGGCGTGCGCGGGGCGCGCGCGCCGCGTGCAGGGCGGCGCGGACGTGGCGGCGGCGCTCGCGGCGTACCTCCGCGGCCGGCACCGCGCCGCGCAGATGCGGCTGTTCGACTTCTTCCGGGCGCGCCCGGACCTGCAGACGCCCGTCGAGCAGCCCACGGCCGCGCACCGCGAGCTCTGCTACCGCCAGCTGCGCGCGCTCGTGCGCGAGGCCGGGGTGCGCCCGCTCACGCTCATGGCCAACGACCCCGCCGAGTACTTCGCCGTCATGGAGGCCGCCGGCGGGGCCGACATCTCCCTCGGCGTCAAGCTGGGCGTCCAGTACAGGTGGGTCGGTGTTAGGATCGCGTCGCGGCTCGTGATCTTGATGAGTTCTTAATTGACTGCTTTGGTAGAGTATTTTGCGTGCTTCAGTTGATAGCGATGCTTCCACAGTCCACATGTTTCATGTCGGTGGTAGGTGATGGCGTTAAATCAGTGTTCATTGGTGTTAGTTGTTAGTTAATCAGACCTGCAGAAGGCTTATGTCGCTAACTAAAAGATTTGTGGTAACTAATTTTGCTAGGCGATGATGGTTATGGAAAAAAGTTATCACCCCGCTTCCAATCTAAGTCGTTGTAAAATTTTAGGCTGTATAACTTTTGGCTGGCTGCTTTAAAGAGCCGAAAATTCTAGTATGCAATTCAATATAACATGGCCGATCCTAGGGGACAGGGTACATAGACCATGCTACCTAAATTATGGGTCAATTGAACTGATCCAGCTGTCTGTACAAATACCTAGCTACCTTTTCTTTATAGAGTTCACATGCAATCGGTTGTCACATTCAAAAGGATTCTAAGCATGCACTGCTGTGAGAGTGATGACGGGTCTATCAGTATCTGAATTGAACTATTCTCCATTGAAGCCTCACGAGTATTACTGCGAGTGGTTTTCAGGGGCAGAGTTTGAGTTCTTTTTCCTTTTCAGTATTTCCCCTTCTTTTAGTGGGATGATTTTTTTTTCAGTGTACATAGGATTTCAGTTCCCTTTTTTGAACGGGGCGTGCTTAACATATTACCATGAAGATGCATTAATTACTCAGGACAACGATTGTTCAATCCCATGCAAAAATGTAGTTGAGCAGTTGAGCTTGCTTTTGGAGAACTTTCTGCTGAGGCTGATTTTCAGCCATTAAATTGACAAGATAGATGATAACTATCAATTACTTGCCTTGAAATCACAATCAATATGGGTACTTTTTTACCTCAATTATATGGTTTTGTTTATTTTGATGATTGACCCAGATCCAAACTCTGCCGCCATATATAATCAGTTGTTCATTTCAACATATTTGAATTTGTGAAAGCGTCCTTGTGGATTAAATTCCATAGACAGCTATATACTCTCTATGCAATAGCAGTCTTGTCTCTCATATTGTACTAACTTAACCTCCTTGCTAATGCAGCCTCTGGGGTGGTTCTGTCATAAATCTAGGAACCAAAAAGCACAGAGATAAGTACTTTGATGGAATTGACAATTTGGATTATCCAGGCTGTTTTGCAATGACAGAACTACATCATGGTTAGGTTCTCCACTTATTTATTATCCACTAATTAGTGCTGTCTCTGTTTTTTTGTTGGTTAGCAATTTATCAATGCACAGTACAGCTACAGTGTCTCAATACTGTTGGGTTTTGTTCATTTTGAATGGCGCACAGTAGGGCTTGTTGTACCCAGCACCTAACGCACTGTTACATATTAAAAAGAATTGACACTAAATTCCCCTTACCTTATTACTCTTTTCCTGCAAATAGGATCGAATGTCCAAGCCCTACAGACTACCGCTACATTTGATCCTGTCACTGATGAATTCATCATTAACACCCCAAATGATGGAGCTATTAAGTGGTGGATTGGCAATGCTGCGGTTCATGGAAAATTCGCTACTGTCTTTGCAAGGTTAATTTTACCCCTTCAAGGAAAAGGAGGGGAACCTGCTGATATGGGCATCCATGCATTTATCGTCCCCATACGGGACCTTGAAACTCATGCTGTTCTTCCTGGAATTGAGATCAATGATTGTGGGCACAAGATTGGCCTTAATGGTGTAGACAATGGTGCACTGAGATTCCGCTCAGTTAGGATACCCAGAGATAATCTTCTGAATCGGTTTGGTGATGTGTCACGGGATGGAAAATACACAAGCAGTCTGCCCACAATTAACAAAAGATTTGCAGCAACCCTTGGGGAGCTTGTCGGTGGACGAGTGGGCATTGCATATTGTTCTGTCGGTGTTCTCAAAGTCGCAGTAACAATTGCTGTGAGGTATGCTCTTCTGCGCCACCAATTCGGTCCACCTAAGCAGCCCGAGATCAGTGTGTTGGATTATCAGTCCCACCAGAACAAATTAATGCCCATGTTAGCATCGTCATATGCGTTTCACTTTGCCACGGTACAGTTAGTGGATAAGTACTCGGAAATGAAGAAAACCAATGATGAGGATCTTATTGCTGACGTACATGTTCTTTCATCTGGGTTGAAAGCCTACATAACTTCATATACAGCGAAGTCTATAAGCATCTGCAGAGAAGCATGTGGTGGCCATGGCTATGCTGCTGTAAATCGTTTTGGAGCTCTTCGCAATGACCATGATATATTCCAAACATTTGAGGGGGACAACACTGTTCTTCTGCAGCAGGTACTGATCCGCATCCTGCATAAAAGCCAGCTGATTGCTTGTTTTCAGACTGACAATATTTGATGGGCATGTTTTCTGAAATAAGCTGAGCTCAAGGGAAGCTGGGATCAGTTTCTAAAAATGCTATATAAAGTTACTTCTCCTTAAATAATGTGCATCTTCTCATTCTCTTGTAGGTTGCTGGAGATCTTCTAAAGCAATACCAGGAGAAATTTAAGGGAGGGACACTTTCAGTTACCTGGAATTACCTGAGAGACTCCATGGGTACTTACCTGTCCCAGCCTAATCCTGTCACTGCCCGATGGGAGGGCGAAGATCATCTGCGGGATCCTAATTTCCAGCTGGATGCATTCAGAGTGAGTCAATTCTTCCTAGTTACTGAGAGTTCTCTCATGTTCACTTCCAGTACTGATTGGGCAACCTTTCTTCTCAGTACCGAACATCACGGCTGCTACATAGTGTTGCTGCTCGGCTACAGAAACATAGCAAGACACTTGGAGGTTTTGGTGCGTGGAATAGATGTTTGAATCATCTGCTTACACTTGCAGAATCACACATTGAGTCTGTCATCCTTGCAAAGTTCATTGAATCAGTGAAAAGGTAAATTCTTCTAGTGAGTTTCTTCTGATTGCATTTTTGCACCTGCTTTTGTTCAGATTCTTTGTGCTTTGAATGAATTATTTTTTGAATCAAGCCACCAAATCACTGAATAGCAGAACTCAGGGAGTGCTTAGCTCTTTATATTGTACTGTTATGGAGACCCAACTTTAGCTACTTGGAACTCCTTTTTTGTTTTAACCCTTGTTATCCGCTTTTCTGTTTTACTGAACTGGCAAACCACAACAAACAAACTGGAGTTAAACTATATCTAAGGCACCTCATCATTCAGATGTCTTTCATACCTCTTTTGAAATATTCTGGCTCTTTATCGTGACCACAATTGGCAACCACTTACAATGCATATATGCAGTTGCCCTGATGAAAAAACACGGGAAGCATTGAAGCTGGTATGTGACCTTTATGCGCTCGACAGGATCTGGAAAGATATTGGAACATATCGGAATGTAGACTATGTTGCCCCAAACAAAGCTAAGGTGTGTGGTCTCATCTCATACTGCAATTTCAACTATAGCTTCACACTATAACCTGAAGCCCAGACCTGACAGCAGTACTCCCTTGTATGTCTGCAGGCTATTCATAAGCTGACAGACTACCTCAGTTACCAAGTTAGGCTTGTTGCGCGAGAACTCGTTGATGCATTTGACCTTCCAGATCTCATCATCCGTGCCCCAATTGGCATGCAATCAGAGGCCTATGCACAGTACACCCAGTATGTTGGCTTCTAGAATATATACATACGAACAATATAGGTTGGATAAGTTCATATGTTACTAAGTGACAATTAAGGTATATAGATAGATGAGCAAATAAGTTTCAGTTCTAGTATATGTAAACAGTAACTGTGAAGCACTGGCTCCTTGTGAATAAATTGTCATTTGTTTGGCCCAATTGTTGTTTCTAATGAAGATTTTTGTCAATGAGCTAAAAATGGCTGTAGACTTGGTTTTCTCTTGGTTCTGTATCTTGATGAATATTTTTTTCTTATGAAGTCAGTTTATTCTCCATCACTGTAAAAAATAATGCCAGTACCTATGCCATAGCTGCAAGGTGAGTAGGAGATTACATGAGTGCAGAACTTTTCTAAATAATAATAATAATGCCGGACTGTCAGTACATATACCGCATAACTCATGATATGTTGCCTGATATATCTTTGTGGCAACGGTTCTCATATGCCTTTCCATACATAACTGACAGCACTAAATCACTAATATTAACCTGATTGTTCACAAAATATATACCAAAACACTAGAATTTTTCATCCAGAACAGATAGGAAGAAGTCATACACCACAATCAACATATCCTAAGCATGTTGAGCATTTGGTCCAACTCTCTTATAATCATCACAAGCCATCTCATAGTTCTGCTTCAGCTCCTCGTAGCACTTTAGTGATGCCTCCGAGAACTTTGTCAGGCGGTCAAGAACCGCCGTCAGTCTCGACTGCAGCCCTTCAGCTGATGCTACACTCCCACTCTTTACCGCCTCTGGTTCGCTGTTGTTCTCCAGCATCCCACACTCCTGCGACTCGCTTCTGGGCTTGTTCTGCTCATCCTGGTGCTCGAACGAGTCACGCAGGAGCTGCATCACATCTTTGAGAGACTTGCATACCTCGTCGGCAGGATGAGATTCTGTCATGGCGAGCCAGTCCCTGCAGAGGACAAATATGGGAGGGGAGATGGCCTGGCGGGGAGGGAAGGAGACCTTGCGCTTACGCCTGCGTCGGTCCTGGGGTGGCTGCAGGAGGCACTTCTGTAGCCATGCATTGAGGGCCTCAACATACAATTTGTGAGCAGTGACCCAGTTTCTGAAGCTGGAGGAGAAGCTGTCCATCTCATTCCACAGATGCATTGCCGCCTGGCGGTGGTGCTCACCTTGACGCACCGAGGTTGAGTTTTTCACATGGTATGCCAATGTGATCGTGATGAACTGTTTGTGGTGACATTCCAGCATCAATTTCCACATTCTGATTAGCCTGTATGAAGTCAGATCAAGGTTAGTACACAAGAAATGTCAAAAACAGGATTTTGATCAGCTTAAGACTGAAGGTAGAATTATGAGCCATCAGAATGTTTCAGCAAAACAAGTTAACTTCTGAGAATAGGTTGTAAACTGTAATATTTTGATTCTCAGTATTGTACTATCATTCTGCCAAAACTAAATTTGGAGTGATATTGACACTTGAAATCTTTACTAAATTTGGAGTGATATTAACCAGAGCTGTGGAATTGGCATGTAATTGGACCATTTTCTACCTATTAATGGAATGACACGCAAACTCTCCTACGTGTTCGAGAAAAAGAAAAGATCTTTACTAACATACTATAGAAAACAAAATGAAACAGGAAGATTTCATGGAATTTGTGGTATAAGAAATTATAAATGAAATACTCCCTCCATATTGAAAAACTTAACGTTTTGGACAATTGGGAATATAAATCATAAATAACTTTTAAATTATTGAGTTTAGAGATGTAAAAATCATATAAATAAATTTGTCTTGAAAAGTACTTTCATAAAAATATACATATACCACTTTCCAATAAATATTTTTAAAGAAACAAGTGGTCAAACGTCAAGTTTTTCAATATGGAGGGAGTACTTTCTATCAAGTATTTACCCTTGAATTAGCTCGACAAGCTGTGGCTGCAGTTCTTCATCCCTTATCTTC
The DNA here is from genome assembly GCA_009763385.1 of Coix lacryma-jobi var. lacryma-jobi. Taxonomy (NCBI): domain Eukaryota; kingdom Viridiplantae; phylum Streptophyta; class Magnoliopsida; order Poales; family Poaceae; genus Coix; species Coix lacryma-jobi. The sequence continues at coordinate 17,574,506 of CM019831.1, forward strand.
TCAATTCTTTTGGAGATTGCATCAACAGCTTGAATTGCAACAGATACCCTGGAATGGAGATCCTTCACAACAGCTCTAGTCTTATCAATCAGCTGCGCATTTAGGCCTCGTGCAAATTGGCGCCGGAGGAGGTTACATTTCTCATCATAGGCCTTTCTAACATTTTCACTTGCCTACATAAACCAAGCAAGTTGGTAAACCAGTGGCAAATGATTCATTATGCCAGTTGCCAGCAAGTGTCCAACCACCTCATAGCCCTAGTTTCTTTGCTAGTTAGCACTTAGCACACAATAAACGATCTAAAAACTACATTTGAACTATTAGATAAAAAATGCAATATTAATAAAGATCATGTATTACATGTTCTCATTTATCAACCCGTGACAATAGACTACTTATCTCAAAAACAAAGTCATGAGCGCTTCAAGATTAAACGCGCAAGTTTTTTTACTTGACATCTATAAAAGAACAGGCATTCCATGTATTGGTATTCTTGACACTAGCAAAAGGTTTGAGATTGACAGCATATTAGATGAGCTTGCTGCATATGTATTTATGATGTACCTTGATTTCATCGTATAGTTTTCTCTCCCACGCGTGTAGCCTGTCCAATGTAGAAGAGTGGCTTCCAGATACCATGGCGAATTCCTCAACAAAATCACTATTACTGTCATCCAAATCATCTTTAATTATCGATGTCATAAGTGCACTCTTAGATGAAGATGAAAGAGATGAGACAGAACGCTTCCATGTGACAACCTTTGAGACATGCTGCGCAGTTTCTACAGAGACACTTAAAATTAGTGCTTCAGGAAAACATTATGATAGAGAAGAGTCTAATGAAAACACCCCAGTTACCCTGGTTGAGAATAACATCACGATTGCAGCACACTCGAAGTGCTGACACAAATCTGGCAGTAGGTAGCTTGCCTGGAGAACCTAGAATTTGGGTAATAAAAAAAATTAAAATTTTATTAAAAAATGCCGACACAATCCTGAAACAAAAAGACATACTCCCTCCGTACTCGTAAAGAAAGTTGTTTTGGACAAGATTTGAGTCAAACATTGGAAATATAAATCATCAATAAATTTTTAGTCGTTGAGTTTAAAAATATGAAAACAATATGAATAGATTCATCTTGAAAAATACTTTCATAAAAGTATACATATGTCACTTTTCTATAAATAATCAAAGTTAAGCTTTGGAGACCGTGTCACGGTCCTAAACGACTTCCTTTACGAGTATGTAGTATGATTATCACCTGGTATTTTAGCACATATGTCAAGTCTGATCTTCTTGGTTTCAAGCATTCTGGAAACCTCATTTCCTGCTTCAGCTGCACGCATAAACCGGGTTTCAATGTCCTTCATGCTTGACACAAAATCTTTGGCTCGATGAGTGATGAACTCTGAAGGATCCTCTGCCTCTGCACATAATTCTTTTTCCATTTCGCTTTCCTCCAACTTTGCAGCAACATGCTCAGAGGTAGCTTTGGTTGAAGTATCGACCAACTGACTTGGTTTCCTGGTCCCACCTTGCTTTGGCTCTCTTTCTTGCTTAGATGGTGCATTATCATCAGGAAGTTCTGTATGGCTTCTGTCAGATATGATTTCTTCTTCACCTTCTTTCAGTGGAACCACTTCAGCTACCCTTGACTCTCTTAGACCCTTCAGTCTACTGAAGTTTAAGGTTACCCCATTCTCATTGTTGGAGGAAGAGCTACCAGCAGCATCAATGGGATCAAAGAAGTCCCACGTGGTACATAATTCTGGAGGCAATGGTGGCGGGGGTGGAACAAAAGCAGAGACTGGAGACTCATGCCCCACAAATTCAGCAGCAGATGGATCTATCACAAAGGTCAAAGGAGCGGTTGCTGCTGCTTTCATGCAATGGATTCTTGTCGAGGGCGGAGCAGTCAATGGACTTGTACGATGCGCCGGAGAGCCAACACTCTCTACTGCACGCGAAGGTGAGGGAGATGCCATAGAGGAATGCGATGGTGACTTATCCACTTCTGAAATGGAGAGTGATGATTCTGGTGAGATCTCAGACTCAGCATACCGCCGCAGTGCAGTACCCACAGTACGGAGGGATTGTGTGTAAGATAAGTGTGCCGCTGACAGTGCATCTCTTGAGTCAATGGCTTGTCTGATATGGCGCATCCGGTCCTTGCACAGAACCAGGGCATCCTCTCCAGTGACTTTGGAAGGAGAAGAACCCATTGAGTTCCACTAAACTGCAAATTCCCTACTGTGTACTAGGTACCAATAAATTCATCACAGTCCTTCTACCAATTAGAAATCTTGCTTATGATAAGTAGCGGTCTTTGCTCCTCTGATCCTATCAACAGAAAAAACAATACTTGTCAAACCACAGAACATATAAAACGCATAAATGAATTTAACAGATTGACCTAAATCAAACTTCAGAGCATTTGAATAAGACAATAACTAAATACTCAATATATGTCCACACCACACAGAAGTTGGTCACATCTGCAGCCAACTTGAGCTGAAGTGGCACATTATTACACAGCCTCCCAACAGTCATTTCAGGCAGATAATTAATCTGGTACAGAAAAAGATAAAAAGGCAGAGCAATTGACATTGATCGAAGATACTATCAGGGGTAGGACATCAACGCGCAGGTCCAAGAACCAACCAATCATACAGCAAATGGGAATAAGGCAAAGGAACTCGAACTGTTGCTTGACAAAATAAACAGAAGGCAATGGTCAAAGCGTATTTCTTGAAAGCCTGTGCCATGATTAAAGCAAGCAGGTCTTATGATTAAAGTAAGCAGGAGGCTGTGCCAGCAGATAAGCTGGCACAACTGTGTGAGAAAAAGGAGCCAGCAAAGTGAGACCTTTCCCTAATTCCAACCTCTGATCAAGCAACTGTATCATACAGTACAGTAATAAGAGAGGAAAAAGAAAAATTAAAACCCATTACTACCTCAAAAGCAGCAGCACTTCAACGCCACGGTAGTCTTCCCAATGCAGCCCCTCAAATCCCCAGGTGGTGACCAGGGCACTACGCAAATCCGGTTCTTGAAAGTTGAAAGCAGCATTATCCTACATTCCTACCGACAGGACGGAATGGGGAAGACGGGTAATTTTGGGGGCAAAAATAAATGTTTCCCCCTACTCATCTCATACTCTATCTATCTTCTATATCCTCATACAGTACAGTAGAATGTGGTTTTCCCTGCAGACCAAGGCGCCCGCGAAATCGGGATAGTAACCTCTCCAGAGCCCAAATCAAGACTGGGGATCTCCGAATCAATCAAATGCAGCACACCGGAGAATCCAATCCAAACCAGACCAAGAATCCGCCGAAGGATAAACCTAAAACCCGCTCTAAACCACCAGGGCTTTAGCACAGTATAAAAGAACTCTACTTTCTTACCTACCCCGCCGGATTCCACGGTCCAAGAAGAGCCTAGAACTCAAGAATCCCAGCCCGACAGCTAATTGAAAACGGCGACGAGAGAAGCTCACTCACCGTCACCGGCACCCCCGTGGCGGCGGCGACTCCAGGAGGAGGGACGCGGCAATGCGGCGGCGGCCGCCGCGGCTCGATCCCGCGGGCGGGCAGGGAGGCGGTGCGTCGCTCACGTGCGCACAGTGGCAGGCACCAGGCAGGCTCAGGGTTTTGTTGGTTGGTTCTTGGCGAGGGGGGAGGTGGCGGTGGTGGGTGGAGCCAAACGAGCGGGAGCAATGATGGGGAGTTTAATGGAGGTGTGGTGAGGGTGAGGGTGGGGGCGCAGGAATCCCGAATTTGCTGGTAGTGGGGTGTACTGACGCTGGGAGAGTGGAGATCTTTATTTCGGTTTTTTTTTTTTTTGTCCTTTTGGCCTTTTGATTTCAGTTGGCACATGTGCGGTGCAAACACGGGGGTGTTTTAGTTTTTATTTTTTACCATCTCCTAACGAGGCAACTTTGGCATGGTCAAACTTTAGTCACCAGATCGACTGCTGTACATTTGACCAACTTCGAGTCAGGTGGTGGCCCTTTCGCGTGTGTACGTGTATTTATAGAGTGAGCGTTTACGTTTGTACCTAGCTATCGCCTTGTTTAGATCCACAAATTTTGCAAAATTTTCTATCACATTAACCATCACATCAATGTTTGGACGCATGCATGGAGCATTAAATATAGATAAAAAAATAACTAATTGTACTTTTAGTATGTACATGTCGAGACGAATCTTTGGAGTCTACGTAGTCCATATTTGGACAAAGTTTGTCAAATAACAACAAAAATGCTACAATAAATTTTTGCAAAATTGGTACATCTAAACAAGCCCTATATAGCCTGACTGAAAAAGAACGTACATGCGCCGTCTCCGACGGGGCTGCCAAACAAATAGCCAGTAAAACACGTGTCAATTGTTGGTCAAATTATATGTGGTAAAAATTCGGCAACCATTTGAAATGACCATCTAGTATTTGGTCAATGCGACACAATATTTTACTGGCAGTTTTTTTTTATAAAAAAAAAAATCTACTGGCTACCGCAGCGAACCACTCCCATGTTTAAGCGAGTGACAGACTCGGGTCTCAAGGACTGAACACAGCAGACGAATTATTGCTCAAACCCTAATACTAATAATACTGATAATAATGAGAATCTCAAGTACGCATAGTAGATTTGGATCGGCACGTGGGGCCCACACAACTAACCAGCTGCCAGGCCACTGTGGTGATCATGCGCCCTTTTTCACTCTAGCGCGCGCTAAAAGAAAATCTGATGCCCACATAGCAGACAACAATACGTCAGTCCTACCATCCTATGGCAAATGAGCCAAAAAAAAAAACAATAAAAGGAAGCCACAAACCCTAGCTTTTACACAAAATGGATGCTGAGTTAGTAAAGAATCTCTTGTACATGCTCTTGTTCTGGTATCTGGTATCTGGTATCGATACATGGGTCGCACAAATCAATTACAGTAAAGAACACACAAACAAAACCTAAAGCACAAAAAGGGTGAATCCTCAATCCTCATCTCATGTTCAGTCTGAGTCAGAGTCTTGAGCAGTTGAAGATCTAACCCTCCTATTCTTAGACTCGCTTTCTTCATCATCGTCATCATCATCTTTCTTCTTCTCATCAATTATCCCTACAATTTGTTTTTGGATGTTAACACATTTGTTATCCCAATTCGTCAAGGATTGTCGTATAGTTTCAATGGTTACCTTTCATCTTGAGAATATTTTCCAATGCTCTTGTTGAAAAATCGTCTTTACTCCCGAGATCTTGAAACCCGACTAACCGGTCAGCAGCAATACCCTTCCTGAAATAGGACAGGGATCATAGTATGGTGAAGCAAGAAGATTCCAGGGTACCAAACAGCAATAAACATTATCAAATAGGCAGGAGTAATGAAAAACTTGTGTACTTAGGCTAGTCTCAATGGAGGTTTTACTGGAGTGTCATACACATTAAATAGACTGCCATGTCAGCATTTGCATGAAATTGCATGAAATTGGGATGAGAGAGAAGGAATTCGTTTCACCATGGTGAAACTATATAGCGGTGTTTCCAAAACATTGGAAAGTGTGTGAAACCTCCATTGAGAGTGTTATTTCATTTCATCTACATTCATGGAGGAAGGACATTGGTGGAAGAGAGGAGAGAGAGACAACGGTGGGCCATAGAAGCTTTAAATAGTATGTGAAATTGTGCAATGAAATTATGCATTGAGGGAGAGAGTTGTTTCATATTAAAATTTCAAATCTTGAAAACTGTGAGATGAAACTAGCCATTGAGACTGGCCTTACTTGAACAATATTACACATGGCAATGTTTTGATTCCCAGTTTGGTCACAAAGAATGGAGCATTCTGCAGTGAGTTATAAAAGACAACATTAGCCTTCATGACTATTAAAAGAAAGTAATTTATAGCCAAGTGGTAGTATACAGACTTCAGCGTCAAGCTTGACGAATTTTGTTCCCACATAGATTGGGGCAAGGGCCTTCAAATGCTTATCCATGATCCTATCAAATATTCACAGAAAACAATTTCCATAAGTACCAAAGCAAAACAATATCTCAAAAAAACAAGAAAGACGAGTAATGGCATACTTGCAACGGTAAAATTCACAGTGGTAGAAATGGCATATGACTTTTTCACTGCCAGTAACCTCCCCAAGGAAGTCCCCTTCAGTTATCTCCCTGTATTCACCGTGACCTTGCCTTTTTAGCACTTCACGCTTCTCAACCTCTTTCTGTTGCATAGAGAGCTTTCAGGAATAAAAAGAACAAGACACATGCATAAGCTTCGATCAGTACCTTAAGGGCAGCAATTCTCTCCGCGTGCAACTTTTCAAGTTCTGGGTCCTGGTGAAAAGTTCCATGAAATTGACAACCCACAATATGGCACAATACTATGCGCAAGGAATAAGTAAATGAACTTTTCTGGTTCTACTCACATGCAGCAATTCATCAAGATCAACTTCATCATGGCTTGCAGGTGCTGCTTGAGCCTTGTCTTTAGCTACCATTTCCTAAGATAATTTGCAGCAATGTCAGCATGAGAAAATTAAAATCCATAATGAAGACATAGAAAACATGCTCCACTTGCAATGTCAGAAGTGAAATTAAAAAAGAAAAAAAAAGAAGGGAGAAACATGTAATCTCTATCCCATGATTGAAAGTTGAAAACAAATAAACCGACAGAACCAAGATGAGGAATCTGCCAACCACAGTACAATGGTGGGGGAAGAAACAATGATACAACAAATAAACAATTAATGTGGGCTAACAGAACCGCAAACAAATGTAAAAAATAACGAAATTGATAAATGAAGTTTTCCATGATAGCCAGGCAATGTTATACGCAGGAGTCAACAATCCATGTTCTACTATTAAGGGGTAGAAAGTGAGGGGGCTTATAACAAAAGAAAAAATCAACTTTCACCAATCCATGGTCCTCTGGCAGGCTAAGACTTCTAAACTTTCCCAATTTCAAGCGATTCCTAGCTCATGTTCACAGCTGAAATAAGCGCTTTAACTAAAACACCCCACTGCCATACACACCACCTGAGACAATGCAAAGCTGTCACAAGTACAATATTCAAACATTGCAAAATCAGGAAGTTCACTTCTAAGATATTTTTTTTGTGATGATCAAGAACTCAAGAAGATTAGAAGAGCAATTTGAATACCTGGATTCACAACGAACAGATACAACTGGTCCCAAGGCAGAGGAAAATTCAGTTACTTTTTTTTTCCACACGAGGAACCCCCCATTTCCACTAAAGCTAACGGAAATACAAGTATTCGGATTATTACAAGACCAGCAGACAGCAAACAGAGAAGCTAGAGCCAGTTGTATTAAAGGCCATAGTATTCAGTTACTTATTTCCAGAATCACACTCAACACCATGCAAAATGCAGTACATCCCAATTAGACAAAGCTTGTTTGCGTAAACCCATGAAATGGTTTATTCACAAGAAGTACTTGTGCATCAAGCACCATCACTCTATCGAACACCTGAAACGCAAAGGATTCAGCAGGATTGGATGGCGTCCATTCCATTACTCCCATGGATCACATTCACATCCCACTGTATAACACCAGAGTACATTCGAACTGGAAACCAGGCAATAAACGCGAACAAACATGCAAGCGTTCCCAGAGGCGCAATTCAGCAGCTACTATTCCGATCAAAAAAACCTAGTCTGGATCAAACTCCGCGTACGAGCGCGCGAGCCTTGAGATCCGGCGCGCGGGCGCTAGCTACCTCCTAGTCAAACTCCGCGATCCAGTGGCGGTACCAAAGGCAGAGCTGCGGCAGGCCGGCAGCGTAAGGACGCGCCGGAATATTGGGGGAGAAGTCGGTCACCTTCTGGAGGTCGCGGGCGGCGGCGGCGATGACGTTGCCGAAGGCCAGGTTAGAGAGCGTCGACTTCACCGCATCCGGATCCATCTCCGCTGCCTCTTCCTGATGCTCCTGCTCGCGCCGACGTCTCCCTCCTCCTCCTCCTTCGCCGCTGCCGCCGCACCGGCTCGCCGGATTTGCTCTGGTTTCGCGTGGGGAAGAAGAGCGAAGCGAAGTGAGCTAGGCCTCGGTGGCTGGGAAGCTCTTCATATCTAAGGCGTCAATGGAAATGGGCCCACCGGACCGAAGTATTAAGCCCAACAGGCCCGCTTCCGAAGTTGGGTTGAGAGAACTTGGGCAGTTGTTCTTGTAAGTTTTTAAATCCTTTTTACTATATTTTTTTTGGAAAAATGTATTTTCTACTCCTTTTTTTGAACAAATCATCCAGTAATGTAATAGCAAAATAATTTTATATTCTTCGTGCAGAATCAAGTAGAAATGTGAAATAATGGTTTACGTATGTCTCAGTTATCACAGAATAATGAGAGGACAGTCTGGTACACGAGTTCATACATGACAAAGTCACTTGCAGAGGTTAGAGGTCACATAGACTTCAGTAAAGTACGCGATTTCACTTGGTATAAATTTTTTTGGTTGTCAGGAAGAAATTATCGTTGCCGTTACAATTTACAAAAAAAGAAAAAGAAGATATCAATATTGCCACATTTCAACGCAGAATGCTTGACTTCCCGCTTTGTATCGCCTCCTGTACAGCTGGGTAATGCCACGCCGAGTCCTAGCTTATGGTCATCACCTGCCATCGACGTGATGGCGTGAGCTATTATAGAAGCCCCAGAGATTTCAGCTGGCTGATGTGCTCGGCGGGTAGTGGCGGCGGACACCAGTCTGTGCGCTCGCCATCGACATCCTCTACGACATACTCCTGGAAGGTATGGCACCAAGCATGAATAAAACCATGATAGAATGACACCAAACATGGATAAAATAAAACCATGATAGATGAGACAGAAGATGAATACACGGTAGTACTCACCTTGGTTAGCATTCGCTTGGCAAGAATGTGATAATGCCGCTGCCAGATCCTCTGGCCAACCATTGTCGCGACCAGGACACTGTAGAATATGCCAATAACCGTGAAAAGCCCAAGCACAATAACCCCCATGATGAGAAGCAGTGGTAGCCCCGCTTCCCCAGCACCTCCCAAGCAACCACCACACTCGCCAGCTGTGGTAGCGCAGCCTTCGAAGCAGGTAGTGCAGTCAGTCCACATGCATAGCGTGCCAGGCAGATGGCAATCTGCACACATCCTGAAATAGAACACATGTCGGTACAATTGAACAGTACAATTACAAGCATGGAAACCATGACCTGTGAGAATATACGATGAACACAGTATAAATGCATATGCACAAGTGAACATGCTTTATCAATCAAGTGCTGCAACAAACTATCTGTATCTTTATGAAGTTTAGCATCCATTCAAATAATTAGATAAAAAACTTCTCTGTGTTGACAAATGTTTTTCAGGGTTAAGACATAGCTTTTGTATAAGGTCGTATTTCATGACTTGAAGAGCGAGTTAACTAATGCATACCCTGGTTGACAGCAACAAAGACATAATTCTCGACAAGGCTGAGCCAAGTCATTCCGCACTCTTCGATCATAACAGGTTATGAAGCACCCCGATAGTCCCAACAAAGCAAAAAACAATAACGCACCTGTAATCAAGAGATAAGTTCACAATTAGTTCAGAATGAAACCATTATGTGCAGAATTGACTAAAATGTTAGCAACATAATCTTCCAGTAAAAGTTTGAGCAGTTTGGCTCATATTGTTGAAGTATATATGTCAATGATACAACTTTCTATATACCAATGATAATACAACTTTCAATATCTTCTCTGAGCTCAGTTTCGTCACATGCCTAACAAACACTGATTGATCTAGGCCATGGATAGATATTTAAGTTGGAAGCAAAGCTTTTCATGTCACATTGCATGTTAACTCCCAATAATTGCATTTTTATTCTGACAAATAACACAGAATCCTAATGCTTTTCCTTATTCTTTACTCATTCTTTTTCACATTAATTTATAAACCTAAAAAATTCCCATGCAATTAATGAGTTCTGAGGATACATGGTGACAATAGATATCATAGAAATCAAGACATGATTTTTATCAAACAGGCATTTAAAAACAGGTGAGAGTAGTAACAAAGGAAAGATTAAGCAGTTTACCACATATATAATAAAAACTAACTTCATTATCAAAACCCCAGGCTGTTCTTAACCAATATTGCTGGTACCCATCAATAAAATGTACCAAATATGCCAATGCAGAGATAACCTGAATGAACGAATAAGAGAACACCACTGGTCACTCAATTGAATTTAGATAAGGGATATGAATAAAAGAATGTTTCAAACACTTACAATCTGGACTAGAGCAAAGATGAATAGTATATCTCTAGTAACAAAGAAACGAAACTTTAGTGTTCGCCATTTCCTGTCAGTGTGGGAATGAACCCTCAAGTAATATGGAGCCTTGCAGGTGGTACAATGGGAAAATGCAAATCCCTCCTGTTTGTGAAGCATCAAATCATGGTTAGTTTACTAGTCTTGAAAAGAAAGTAACAATTCAATTTTTAAAAGGAAGATCCAGATAAGACAGGCAGCAAAATGAACACAAACTACTGAATTCTTTCATACTTATACTTGCACCAGGAAAAGACACTATTTTATTTGTATTGCACAAAAGATTTCATATTTCAAGGGTTGACTTGGCAGGAAAAAGGTGTAGCCTTTCGAACCCAGACAGTAAACTATAGCTCTCAGTTTGTTAACATTTCTTGGCATAACCAGAACCATCCAAGTTCAAGCTAAAATCCTATCCAACTGTGCATCTGTGGTTACCTAGCAGCACAACTTCCAAATGGACGTAGACATTCCAACATCCTAACAGGAAGAGAATTGGCAATACTAACTACCAGATTTTGACCTGGGAACCCCTGTCTAACCACTGGCCCCACACAATGGAATTCCAAGTAAAGAGTACAAAGTAAGCTAAAGAAATAAGGAAAACGATCAACCTGTTACAACTCAATCAAATAACTTTCATCAAAAGAAAAAATCCACCACGACAAGCTTTCGTTATACACAGAAATTTATAAGCTATAAATAAATTTTTTGGTGAGCTCAAGTAATGCCATGTCAAACTTTGTGTTTCAATCATATTGAGCTAGATCTTCATTACATTTGTAATAGTGACAGTAAATTTCTAGTCTTTAATGGACTTTAATGAATAAGCAAGCCTGATTGAGATAACTTGTCATCCGAATAAAGTTATTCTTTTATTCGTATCAGTTTAAAAAATTGCTATTGATGTAATCATAGACCCAACTGATAAAATTTATCAAATACATAAACAGCTTATGATATTTGTGAGAAACAGTGGCCTGATGCAGAAAGTAAAATTATCCATTATAGTTATGCTACTGTCCTGTCAAACTGGCTACATCAGGTGTAACAACAATGAAGTTATGCAAACATGTAATGCGCCTTGCGAAGACAAGAAGCTATGCCTAATGATGTCAACAAAACCAGGCAACTAGCAAAGCTTTGTAAACAAATGAGACAATTCCATATTTCCATTTGCCCATCAGACAGATGAGACTCAATATGGCATTAACCAAACATAGTAACATAAGCAAAAATGGCTGCAATAATAGGTCAATAGCTAATTCAACCAATCTCATAGGCAAAATATCGAGGGATTAAAAAGTCTACATCTCTCATCTTCTATTGGCTAAGTGATTGCAACTACTCGCCTACTCGCCGACATGCAACTCACAAAAAAAGAAAACAAAAGGTATTTTTTGACAATTATAGATATGCACAACACATCTCTTGAAGGCAGACAATGCAAAGCTTCCACCATTTGCATAGCTAAACCAATAAATCATGAAGATTACAACTGTAACCTCCAACACATTCATAACATATCATATCATTTATAGTAAAATTCTGGGGAAAAAACAATGTAGCTCAGTAAGAAGATTGACAAGAGAAGAATTGACAATCTCCAAGAAACGCTGCTAAGTTCTTTTCAAATTAAAGCAATATAAGAGCTCGCAAACTATCATATGGCACTAAACAGCACCCAAACAGAACCAAAAAAAAACCCTACTACATCTAAGAACACATCAAGAGGGTCAACCTCCACGTGTTCACAGGATGAGGCAAATAAAGTCGCAGATTCATCAACCTTGGACGGATTCACCACGCAATTCAATCACTTGCAACTTATTGCACTCAGATGCCACTGAAACAGCTCCAGACAGAAAATGCGGACAAAACCCCGTCGACCCCAACTCTAAGCGACTACTTGTATCATTTAGCAGTTCCTGAGCATCCACCCGCACAAAGGGGACGAGCGGTAACCGAGCAAGCACTGCAGCGAGCGCTCACCTTTACCGCCCTCCAGTGGTCGAGGCAGTCGCGGTGCACGTACTTGGACGTCCCCTTGCACTTGCAGGGCGCGATGAAGTCCCTCCCTGCGCACGCACACCCACACAATCAGTCAGATCTCCGCCGCCCTGCCATCCCGGCCGAAATAATCAGGGGAGAACAAGAACAGAACAGAAAAAAAAAAGTTGACAGAAAGTCAGAAACGGCACGCGCAAAGTCCGGCCGTGCCGCGGAGCCTCCCCCCTCACCGTCGGTCTCGAGGCAGATCCGGCACTGCAGCTGCTCCCCGCCGCCGCCCGCCTCCAGGTCGATCTCCGACGGCGGCGGGATCAGCGGCGACGACGCCTTCTCCTCCATCGCCGCCCCCGCCCCCGCCCTCCCGCCCGCCGCTCCCACTCCGCGTGCCCACGGACCACCGCCTCGGCTGCCTGGAGCCTCTAGAGCTAGAGCCTCCTCGGCGCCGCGCCCATCCGAATCCCTAGCCGCCTCCGCCCGCCCGCTTCGACCGAATCGAACGAACCGACGACGGGACGGGACGGGGAGGGAGGTTGGCGAGGAGGAGCTGGGGTTAGGTGTGTGCGCGCGGGCGGGGGTGGAGGTGGACTAGCGGCGAAGCGAGGTATAGCCTTCTTCCGCGACGCGGCGGCGGGCTAGCCGCGGGAGGATGACGCGCGGGGCCCGCCAGCGCGCCTGGTGGGGCCGGACTGCCAGTGGGTGCGGTGGGGTCGGGTTTGGGTGGCGCGGGCGCGCGCGCGCCCGTGTGGCCGAATGGTTGACCGGGCAGCGGGCAAAGCAGGAAGCTTCGGTCTCGAGTTGGCTAGTGGGCTGCCCGGGTTTTTTATTGTTGGACTTGGCCCATAAGTGACGCTGTGGGGCCCGGCAGACAAGGCGTCCGTTTCCCCCGGACGGGAGGCCTTCCGCAATGATGCCAAAAAAAAAAATTCATAGGACCCACTTTCTTTACTGGCATCACTCTTCCTATGTTGCAATAGTAGGCATCGGTAGTATCAATGTATAGACCCCCACTGAGCCAAGAAAAAAAAAAGACACCATACACAGGCAAGGAATGTAGGTACCAACGTAAGGAGGTTGAATAGCAAAATTCATTCTTTATTGAATGGGCATCGGTTCCTCTATATGTACCGGTTCTAATTTTCTGGGCTTCACTCAAATTTGGCACCTTATGCTGCAATGGCAAATTTCTCTCTCCCTTTCAAGCACTACTCAAGAGTGGAGCCTCCTCACTCGATCACTGCACCCGTGCCGCTCGGCCTGCCACCGCCACTCGCTTCTGGCTTCTCTCGCCGGACGGCGGACGCGCTTCGCCGCCCGCCGCAGCGGCTGCAGCACGGGAGCAGGCGCTGTCGTAGCGCCGGGATCCGCAGGTGTAGCGGAACGGTCCTAATCTCATGGCCCACAGGTCCCCGTCAGCCTCTGACAGCCGAACCTATGTTCCACGTGACCAAGACAGTTTGTCACCGGGCTGCATCAGCGCCCATCGTCCGCAGGATCATCTCACCTTTCGGTTACAGCACTGGATACTTTTACAAATAACATCGGAATACAGAGCGGAAGACTTAAATAACATTAGTTTTACAAACCGAGGTTCCAAATAAGATTAAAGGTGCAGTTATTACAAACCAAGTTCGGGTAATAGAAATAGGCAACGTAGCGGAGTACAACAAAATAAAGATACTTGCAAACACCCAGCCCGAGGGTGCACAATTATTCATCGGCCTCATCGGCCTCTCCCAGGACGATGGTCATGCAGCAGGGCGCAAGACACATCGGGGACTCAGTCATACCTGCAGCATGGGTAACAAACCCTGAGTACTGGGGTACTCAACAAGACTTACCCGACTAAAGAAAAGGAAGAAGACTCAGGGATGAGAGGCTTAGGGTAGTCAAGGTAAGGCTTAAGCAAGATCAAGTATTTTGCACAAAAGCATTTTGTAAACCTCGTGCTATTTTTGGAAAGATTCAAGTATTTCTCAATTCTTCATTGTTCATGATTCATTTTACCTTCCAAAACATACCTAGTTGAGAACCACTCTCCGTTGACAGTCAGTGACCAAGTCTCCATAACCGAGGAGCAACGTTAATCCGGATAAATAATACTCAGCTGAGGATCCCTATTCACACTGCATATGTAGCACCCAAGCTTGCATATGCCAACTCGTCTACCATGATTCCTCCAAGATTGGACCGGTCCTACGCCACCCGGAAGTACAGTACACCACTCATATCCAGGCACGACGACCACGTGGGTACAAGCTACTTCCGCCATCTCGCCACTCCCAGTGCGCGATTGTCGGTCCCAATTAAGGAGTCCTCGGAGCCAGAGCTTTCCGAAGTATGTGAATAGTTGCAAGTCTTGGCCAGCAAGCCCCCATACGGATGGTCCCTAATTTTTCTGCCAGAACCATACCTCGGTTATATCTCACCCAAGCGTAATAGTCCTGTCAGTTTTTCAACCCTGTCCCGGTCGGTGTCAACTGTTGAGTCCCGGACTACAACATGACGGCACTGTAGGCTCGGACAACCTCTCCTCGCAATTGACTAGGTACGGATCAGATACTTAGCCAATGGTCGGGGAGTAAAGCCAAATTCCCATAAAAATTCTTTAAGTGATCACACTTTTGAAATTTGCATTTTTATTGCAAATCTATTGTATAGCATCACTAAGCATTTTGCAAATAATTTTTAAACAGGGCGGGGTATTTGCCGGTGGAGGTAAATAGTGCAGGCAATAGGTCATCACACAACTCCTATAACCTAATGCAGTAGTTTAACTCAAAGGCATTTTAGGTAAACTTTTATAAAAACAAGGAAGGGTTAAAATGCATCGGGGCTTGCCTTGAAGAGCAAAAAGGACAGGCTCGGGGTCGGCAGTGCAGGTGTCGGAGCTCGGGGTCGCCTCGGGGGTAGGTTCGTCAGCGGCTGCCTCGACTTTGATGCCTTCTCCTTCAGACACTACACGTATGCAATGATGTATGCTTATGAGGATGCTGACAAGAACAAGAGACTTGCTAAAGCGCAGGATAATTCCACTGATTCTAGAATACAACTTTCCAACATAAAAGTAACTCCTAGTGTGGACATAAAGTTACTTATCTCTACCCCTAAGCAAGATTAATCAAACCTATTAAGCATCATCTAGTAATCCTAAGCATAAGTCATGCATGACATCACAATCATCATAGACCAGTTGGGTGGGGGTCTATGAACAGCAAACAATCCAAAACCACATCATAGGGCATTCAAAGGAATTCTAAATATTTTTCTATTTTTCCTATTTAATTAAAAAGGTCACTTTATGCAGTTGCTCCAAAATTTACCAAATTAATCCCATGGGTTCATTATGGTATAAATAGATGACCAAAACAAATTTCATAATTTTTGGAGATCATTAAGGTGCTTAATAAAAATCAAACATTTAATTAACAAAAGGCACTATTTAACAATTAAAATAAATGCCCAAAAATCAACTTGCTCCAAAAGGCCTCAAAATTGTACCAGAGACTAAACATGACATAACTAGCACATAAAAAATTATCTCATGATTTTTGGAGCTACACATGATTTTCTAAAAATCTAAAACCATCCATTTCTTAATTAAAAGAAGGATTTTTCATTTTCCAATTTTTGCAGAAAAGTAGGGTTTCTTATTTTTCTAAAATACTACACAATGCAAGGAGCATACCACATTTTTCTCAGGATTTAAGAAGCAACATATTAATTCTCACAAAAAAAGAGAAAACAGAATACTATTCACATTTTCAAAAAAAAAAAGAAAAGGAGCACTGTGCTTCTTCCCCGCGGGCTCGGCGCGCTCGCCGGCGAGAGCGCGCGGCGGACCGGCCGCTCGGGCCTCGCGCTGGGAAAGCAGAGGGTGGGGGAAGCTTCGCGGGCTCACCGGGGGTCGGGAACGAGGAACGGCGAGGCGGTGCAAGGGTCGGAGGAGGGAGTTCGACGGCGGCGGTGCTTCGGCGGAGCTCTTCGGCGGCGAGCAAGCGTTCCGGCGGCTCTGTCCATCAAAAGGGATCACCGATGTGCGGTTAGGAGCGCACCGAGGTGAGGAAAAGAGGACGGGGGTCGGAGGGACGGGAGGAACACTCACGGCGACGAATTTCGCCCCACACCGCGACGGGGCCGTTCGCCGGAGTCGGGGACGGATCGCTTGCGCCAGCGAAAGAAGGGGCGGAGGGGTGAAATTGGTTGCTCGGGAAGGTGGAGAAGCTCAAGGCGAAGGTGATGGGGTGCTCAGCGGGCTCCGGGGCGGTCCGGTGGCTCGGATTGGCGAGGTGGCGCCGATGGTGGAAAAACGGCGGAGGCTCGACGGCTTTTATAGCCGCGGGAGTGGTGCCGGGGTCCGGTCAAAGGGGCGGGGAGCGATCGTGCGGCATTAGCGGAGGTAGGGGCAGGGTAGGGCGGCTCGACGTGGGCGGGGAGCTCGCGCGCGGCGCGGCGGCTTGCCGGCGGCCGACAGCTGTCCGCGGCCGAGGGGAAAGAGGAGGAGGGTAGGGGACGGGCGAGGCGGAGGTAGGGGCCGGGGAGCTTGCGCGCTAGCACTGGCGGCGCACGACACGGGCGCGGGTCAGCCGGTCGGCGTGGCCGGCGCTCTGCCGCCGGCGGCCGGGGCCCCCCTGCTTTAAAGCTCGTGCACAGTGACGTCACCTTCCTCCTTTTTCTGAATTTTCAAAATTACTCCCAAAATTTGAACTACACAAAGAAAACTCAAAATACCAAAGTTGCTTAAAATTTTGAGATCTACAACTTTGCCAATATAAACTTTTTCTGAAACTCAATAGTTTTTGAGATAATTTTGAAAACTGAAAAGGGGACAAAATTGAAGTTTGAAAGAATTTGAAATTACTTCTGATTTTGTATTGAAACTTGAAAATCTGCAAACACCAAAGTTGTTCCTTATTGCAAGATCTACAACTTTTCTTATTGAGCCAACTTCAAATTTTGAATAGTTTTTGAATTAGAAAAAGAGGGGTAAAACTAGAGTTTGGAAATTTAGGGTTTTTCAAAAGGAATTTAAATTCTATTTCTGATTTTGAACTTTGGTCAACACAACAAAACATCAAGACACTCAACTGAACAAGATTCACACAAAGCTAGACACAGAGATGAAATTACCATTTTGCCCTTAAAGGAGGATTTGGGCCTTTAGGGTTTTTGAAAAAAAACCACTACACAAGCCACCTCAGAAAAAGGTAAATGCAAAACAAGTATTAGGCAAACATAAATGCATGGCAAGGATGATTAATGACTAAAGATGATGACATGTCAAGTTAATTACATATTAATCACCAGAGGTGTTACAGCAGGCTCCCTCACATTCTCGTTAATTTCGTCGTCGTAGCTCGGCCCTCATCGTCGCCCTTCTGCTGTGTTGTGCTGGTGTACGGATACGGGCTTCAGATTAGGTTGCCCGATTGCCCGACGAAAAGAGGCGAGTAATCCATTTTGATTTCGATTTCCGATCCGCTCACCACTTCGGCTCTTCCCCTTCTCTTACTTTTTGCTTGCAAAAAAAACTTGTGTAGGGTGTGGTTGGCATACATATACAGTCGTAGTTATCTCGCGCCCCTCTCCTTTTTTTGTTTTGTGGGTTGCGGCCGCTGTTAAATTAATGAAATTATAGGAGGGAGGGTCTGAATGTAAGTAGCTATGGACAAAGACAACAAGTTAAATTAAAAAGGTATTTAAACATTTTCGGTAACTCAAGATAGACTAGCAGGTCACCTATTCTTCAAGTGAGTTGCTGGAACTCCATCCCGATTGTTTGGAAGCTTAGGTCCTGTTTGGTTCTCTTCTTAGACTATCTCCAATAAAGAACCTATATGAAGACCCAAACCCAAAATGGGTTGCAGAGACCTAAAATCAGCCTCCAACAGAATACCTATATGCGAGACCTATTTTGGGTTGTCTGATATGCATAACCCAAATATAAGTATCCTCTCTCCTGAAAACCCATTTGCAGAAAGGATTCTCTTTTGAGTCTCGTTGTTGGAGAAGATGTCAAATAGGTATTGAACTATTTGTCTGTAGCGCTACCCATATGTTAAATATGTCTTGTATTTTGGGTATTATTATTGGAGACAGTCTTAGGAGAACCAGGCCTGCACCTCCCAGCCAGGCCGGCTTTGGCCAGGGCCAATACATGCAAGGTAAGGTTGTTTGGTTGGCTGCATAAACTGATACAGGCAGAGTTTATGCAGTGTTTGGTTGCCTGCATAAGCTACAACATTCAAATTCCAGATGCAGGAGATAGTGTTTGGTTGTTGCATACAAGAATATTGCACTCACATGCTGCATGTAGTGGTAACATTACCACCCCTAGTTGAGTTCCAATGATCAAAGCCTAGATATAACATACTTCCAGACTAAGAAACCTAACGATAGAGCCAAAACTACAATAATTACAACTTTGATTACAATTGAATTTTGGCATAGAGGAATGTGGTCATGTAGAGCTGGTTGGAGCACAGGTGGATCATCTGCTGGATCAGCAGCTACAAGGTCGTTGATAGGCATAGAATGCGGCATAAGCTGCTTCTATAGACTGGTACTTCTGGTAGCAATTTTCTTTGAAGCCATCAACTTGAGCATGTGCCTTTTGCCAGGTGTTATACACACCTGGTTCCCTCCCATGAAAAACCACATACCAAGCCATAGCTATGAAACAGAACACAAGAGGCAAGGGCAACGTGCTCAGTTGTTAGTGAAAAAACATCATAGGCAAAGGCATGTGCTCAGATCAAATGATAGAACATCACAGGCAAGACTAGGCATGTGCTCAGTTAAAATTGGAAAACATCACATGCAAGACTAGGCATGTGCTCAGTTAAAATTGGAAAACATCACAGGCAAGACTAGGCATGTGCTCAGTTAAAATTGCAAAACATCATAGGCAAGACTAGACATGTGCTTAGATCAAATTATAAAACATCATAGGCAACAACAGGCCTCAACTGCTCAGATCAAGTGTTCAGAACCACCTTGGTTCACACGAAATACATCCACCAACTTGGTTGATCTAGGATGGAAGGGGCATGGTTACACTATAGTATGTAGGACACTAACTATATGTTAGTGTTAGTAGATAAAGAATGCAGGATCAGATCAACTGCAAAAAAGAGGTCAGCCCACTACACAACCACCAACTGTAGTAAGCTATGCACAAAAGAATCCGCCACTGCACATCATCAAGCAGTCACCTCAAGAGGACCAGACGCTGCACAAAAGGATCAACCACCAGCTCCACAGCTACTCAAGTATAGTAGTGCTTGGCCAAGAATGTCCTGAGCCACAACACACGGTGGGAGTCAGACATCTTGACAAAAGCTGTGCCCAAGGCCTTGTTGTCTAGCAGGTGACCATAACCACACATCAGTGCCTCTTCAGTGAAGCCTGGCACATACATCACAGCACCATACAGCTCCGGGTGGGAATCCTCTACCTTAGTAGATCGAATTGCATCTGCAACATCCCTCACTGCATCTGCCATTCCAGTGAAGAGCACCACATCCTCATCAGCCAGCAAAGATCTCTTCCTCTTGTTACCAACTACCCCCTCAGCCTTTGTAGCATCAATTGTATCAGTCTTGCCTTCCACTAGAATCTCAGTTGGGTCCTGCTTGAGGCAGCTCTCAGCAAAGTCAGAAGGAGTGCCAAGTGCCTCACTGGATCCCATGGCATACTTGCCAGTTGCTTGACCATTTTCAAATATGATCATCATCTGCTTGTAGTGTTGGATGGGTTTATTGAGCAGCTCAGCATCTTTGGGGTGTGCCTACATAAACAAGTGATAGTTGTTAGTCATCAATGTTGAGGAATTACATAAACAAATGACAATTGTTATTAGCTATGCATACCTTGGTATGCCATTGTATTGCTCCTCCTCCAGGACAATCATGCAGGCATCATCATCCCATAGAGCACCACTTAGCTCCCTCAGTTTGGTCACTCTCACCCACCTCTGCCTCCACTTTCTCATATGGTTGTACACCTGGGTACTAGTGACTTCAACCCCACTGAACTCCTGCAGGGCCTTGGCAACCTGATTGAGGTGAACTTCTTCAAAACCCTTGTCAGTCCTAACCCCAGTGGTTATTAGCTGGCACATGCGGCGCAACATAAACCTAGACATGGGATCAGTCCACCTCAAGTTGCCCCTCTGTTGAGCAACCCCTCTAGCAGCAACCCCCCCCCAGCAGCAGTATTGTCTTCACCCAACTCAACTCCAGGGAACACAAGCTCATCAACAGGCATAATGTCCTCAACCATGGCCTAGTTTCAGTTCCAGACCCCACTTAGAAAAATACCATCATTGCACATGTCTAGTTGCCATAGGGTAAAATAGGAATAACAGAAACTATCATTGCACATGCCTAGTAGCCTCAGTGTAAAGTAGGAATAACAGAAACTATCATTGCACATGCCTAGTAGCCTCAGTGTAAAGTAGGAATAACAGAAATCATTATTCATATTCAAAAGAAATGTTGATCAAGATTAAGATGGCCTCAGACATTATATTTAATATTTTCATTGGTGGCTGCCATCCAAATCATATGGTAACTTGCATAATAAAATAAGACATAGCAGCCATGAAATCTGCTAGAACATCCACAGTTTGCCATCAAATTAAGAAAGACTAAAATGTTGCATAAACTGTGGATGATTCCAGAAGATCAGATGATTGTCATGAAATAAGTAACCAGAACAAAAGACAATATAACTTCATTGCAATGGAACATGACAACATAAGATGCAACAAAACAAGACAGCAGCCACCTATATCAATGTTATAAAACGCATCATAGGCCAAGTGGTAGAGACATTAAAATTCATCATTGCATTTGTCCAAAGCCTCAGATATGGTGTAGTATCAAAGTAAATTTAAAGTCATCACAACAATTGTCCAAATCCTCAGATATGCTAATTAAGAAATCCATAGACATCACAACTTACGTCCTTACAACATAAATGAGCAAAGCTTACAACATAAATGCCTAGATGCGCGAAGAACCCTTATTAGCCCACATGTGGGTAGCCCATTCATCCCTTTTGAGAGCCCATGCAGCATTGTCATCCAAGTGGGCATGGGGCAAAGGGGGGTTATTATTTGGAACCCAACAGAACTCAGCAGGAACTACTTCATCAAGCCCATGACCAAGGATCCAATTGTGTAATATACAACAAGCAAGTACTAACTTCACTTGTGTCTTGTAGGGATGGAACGGTTTGTTGTCAATCATGCGAAAACGATTCTTCAAAGCACCAAAAGCACGTTGGACAGTTACTCTCAAACTAGAGTGCCTCAAATTAAATAATTCCTTGTAGTTTGTTGGGTTGTTCCTAGGACCAAATTCTTTCAGATGGTACCTAGTCCCTCGATAAGGAGGAAGAAATCCAGGCCGACATGCATACCCAACATCAACTAAGTAGAATTTGCCTAAAAGAACAATGCACATGCATTAGGTTCATGTGTACGTAATTACATGTTCAATGTATGTAACTAATTCATTTAGTTACCTGGTGCAACCCTTAACCCATCATGTCTCTTTAGTGCATCAACTAGAATAGTTGCATCATGTGCTGATCCCTCCCAGCCAGCCAACACATATGTGAATTCCAAGTCAAAATCAACAACATCAAGCACATTTTGTGTGGGGTGGTTCTTCCTACCCCTAAAAGCAGATTGAATCTTTGCTGGCACTTTAGCATAGATATGTGTCCCATCTATTGCACCAACACAGTCCTACATGACATGCAACATTGCATAGTGAATTAAGATGAACCCATGCACCAACATGCTAAAAACTATATGACAATTTATTTACCTTCAAATAAGGGTACCACCTCGGGCTGTTGCTAACCTTAATTAAGGGGTGTCTCATTGGATGGAGGTCTAATTATGTCTTGCCTAAGTTCACCAATTGCATACAACACCTCCTTGAAATGGCGGTGGACTGTCTCTATAGACCTTCTCCAATTTTTCCTTACCACTCTAAACCGTTGGTTATGCCCAACAATATGCAAAAACATTGCAACTTGCTCTTCTACACAACAATTTATGGTGTCTGCAAGCAAATTTTCTCTCCCTAAGCAAATTACACAACCTAAAGAAGGGTGCCCTTCTCATTCGAAGCATGTTCACACTCTCTACATCATTGTAGTTGTAAATTAAGTCTAAGTTTTTTTGCCGCTCCTCATCCCACTTGCTCAAAGGACCATAACTGATCTCGGGCCGAGAGGATTGCATCATTCTAATCCTAGCAAATAGGAGGGCATGCATAGCAGCAATAAGAGCTGCAACACGAGCAAAAAGCATGCGCCTCTTCTCTTGCAAATCCATCTAAACAAAGTCAACATGGAAATGTGCTTCAATAAAAAAATTATAATCATCACAAACAAGGACATAAGCTCAGACTAACTGAAATTCATCAATGACATGGACAAAATCTTAGACAAACTATAAATCATCATAGACTTGGACAAATGCTCAAACATAATCAAAATCATCATAGACTTGGACAAATGCTCAGGTAAATAGTGGCATCACCATGCACAAGCAAATCATCACATACTGCTCATCGAAGCACGCATCAATAGCTATCGCAATATACAGATTAGGGGAAGCAAAGATGGGGATTAGACATAGTATACCCACGTCAACAAGTAGGAGTTCCACCAAAACCGCAAGATCAACTGAGTGAAGGCAGATCTGGAAACCAACAACCCAAGAGAGTCAACACCTCAGATCTGTTGTGCCTGCGTCCAAATGAAGTAGAAACGGTGAGCTAGGGTTTCAAAAATCGGGGGCGACGAAGAAGAAGAGGAACGGATGGCTCGCCTGCTTGCAAAGGTCTTAGATCCACGACACCTGCAACAAATCGATTGCGAGGGTAGCATCAGGACGCCACGAATCGATGAAGAACTAGGGCAAAGAAGAAGAGGAGGAGGTTCACCAAATACCGGCGGCGTAGACGACAAGCGATGAGAACCAGGCGGGAGGCGCGCAGGCGGATTTTATAGACGCGGTGGATGGCGTGAAATGGGGCGGTAACCCTAGCGGATTGGCGCCATCTCCCGCCGCCCAATTTCGCCAAGCGCGTGCACACGGGAGAGCACCGAGTGAGCCTGGCCGAAAGGAAACGCCCGAATTGAGCGTAGCTGCACAGCCTGGCTGAGGGGGGGGGGAATTTGCACGAGGAGAGACTGGCTCGGGGGGCCGTCCAGGGAACCAAACACGGGTTGCCTGCATCCCGGGAGGCTGGTTTTGGGGGATGCAGGCAACCAAACACGCCCTTAGTCTCCAGCCTCTGGACATGCTGTTAGTAGCAAGACAACAGTTTGGAAGCGAAATTTTTAGAGAGATAATTATGACCACTTGCTGGGTCATCTGGAGGACAAGAAACATTTTGATCGATGTTGCATAATGGCTCACTCTCCATTAGGCCAATCTCAATGGCGAGTTTCATTTTGTTGTTTCCAAAACTGTCATGTCATATGAAACAAAATGAAACTTGAATGAAACTCTCTATTGAGAGTGAGAATTTCATTCTAAAGTTTCATAAGCATTAAATTTTATGACTCATAGAGAGTTGGTATTCGTGTCAAGAGAGTTTCATCTAGATAAAACTCATTTCTTCTCTCCTTCTTAAATATAATGTCATGTCATCAAAAATGCTTGTGTGGCAGCATATTTAATGCAAATAAAACTCAAATGAAACCTCCATTGAGATTGGCCTTAGGAATTGGAAACAACAGCTCAACATTGTGTCAACGCTAAGAGAACGGTGAAAGGACCACTAGCATTTGACAAGACAATTACTCAGATATTTAGACCTTTTCAGGTTGGTCGGTCGCTGCTACATTGCCCACCTCCCAAGTTGATCCAACCTGGCTTGAGATGGTAGGAGGGAAAGCACCGGCATGCGTTGTTACTACCGAGCACGTCGAAATGCCTTGTCGCAGCAGCTCCAACTTCTCATAGGCCACAACATGGCCCAACTCAACAAGGTCAACACCGAAGGAGAGCACAACATCCTGATCAGCAAAGATCTAAATATTGGCAAGCTTTCACGACAACACCTTTAGGAAGGTAATGACACAAATAGTACCAACCCAAAAACTAGAAGGGGTTTTCACTTGAAGAATCCAACAAGGTGCAGTGGGACCCTATGACCAAGTTCCCAGGTCTATTGGGTCATCAGATCGTGGAATTTGGTTTGCTCCTTGAGAAAGGTTTTTTCACTATGAGGGTGAGATTGTTTCCACATTCCTGAGACAGGGAATGTAGCACCATATCGTGTTCCCCGTGACAATAGGTGGGACCCTAGGGCACTTTAGATGCCTCTGAGAAGGAAATGACATTTATGGTGTCCGCGGGGGTCGCCATCAAGGCTCTCTCTCATCTTGACCTCTGTTGATACCACCCCTCTGAGGGCAGCCTAACCACTATTGTACCAACATTGTAGTTTTCATGTTGGGCCCAGTGTGAAAGTCTTGTGATGGGCCCTATCTTGGGGGATCTTGCCAATGAAACCCTACTATGAGTCAAGCAACATCAGCCCTAGGTGCAAGGCCGCTGGCCTGAGCATTGCTTGCCTCGAGGATGCACCTAGACAGCGAGCGAATAGCACCTCTCGCTGGCGACAACCTTAATTCCTGGGGATTGAACCCAATCTATGACATGTGGTTGCAGCAACATGCTAACAAAAAGGCACACATGCCAGATCTACTACATCAGATGGTGCGATCTTGTCGGTCATACACTTTCTCTTCTTCCCCCTTCTAGATACCATTATTGTGTTTGTGTTATACACATCATGTACCATTGTTAATATGGTGCAATCTAGTTTCATTGAATGTATATAAGCTGTTTTCCCTCTCTATAATACAGCTCTCATGCGTATTCGCTAAAGTATTTTAGTTTCATTGAGCATATGGTGCCCAACATGTGCAGTGTGTGAATTTGGGCCCGTCTGGATCCCTTTATTTTGGAGGAATTGGAATTCACTCAATAAACTAGCCTATTTGCCTTAGAATTTGACATTTCACAACTTTTCAAAGTTTACATGTAAGTCTATCTCAAATTCATAGGGTGAGAGAGAGAAATGGATTCTATAAATCACTATGCTATATTTTTACTTTGCAACTTATAACACTATCTTCAACTCATTCCCCTACGATAGAAATGTGACACATGAGTATCTTTTTTTTTGTATAGGCAACAATAATATACAAATATAATCTATATATAATCATATTAGCTTAATTAATATGTGTTTAAATTATAATTCTTAAAATTAATTCAGTTTCTAGTATCCAAATGGACCCTTATAGAAAACTTTCCTTTCATACATGTTTTCTGAATTGTCAACGTGGGCTGGAAACTTACCGTTGAAATTATTTTGAGAAATTCCACCAAAAGATGGAATTCTTTTGACGTGTACTCAAGCGCATCGAACATCCCATATCCTGGGACATTTAAATAGTTGTCATCCTTACGGATGCAATTGAAACATGTGTCACTGACATATGAGACCTCATAAGTCCCTGACAAGACAAATCGGATGTCACCCACGCCGCAAGGATGACAAATCTTTAAATATTCCGTATATATCCGTGTGCCATTAGAAAATAGGAATAACTCTAGCACGTGCTCCTTTAATTCCTCTCCTCGATGATGCATGGGGATCCAACATCCATCGTGTTGCGCTTGCGCCGCCGCCCAAATCCAAGGCCGGCGCGGCGCAATCCACCATTCCGTCGATCCTCCTCTCCTTTCCACGCAAATGCACCGCACCAAACCAAACCAAACCCAGGGAGAGGGAGAGAGACGTACGGTACGGAGCACATGTTAATAATCGATCGATCATCCATCGACCATCAGTCACCACCAGAACAAGCCTCCTCTTCAGAGTCCAGACTCTAATCTCATCTCATCAACAATATAATTAATGCAGCACCAGCCGGCGACGGCGATTACCCACCACCACCACCAGGCGGAGGCGGTGGTGGCCACGGTGTGCCTGCAGGCGCGGCAGGTGGCCGGTCTGCCCGACGCCGCGGAGGGCCGCCACATCCAGCTGACGATGAGTAGCACCACCACCTGTGCTCCGCCGACGACGGCTGCGGCGGTGTGCAGGGCGGGCGTGGCAGACTTCCACCACCAGGTGCTCCTCCTGCACTGCGCACCCGTCAACAGCCTCGACGCCGTCGCGGTCACGGTCACCATGTCCGCCGCCGCCGCCGCCGCGGCTCGTACTATTGCCAGCGTCACCGTCGACCTGGCAGAGCAGCTGCGTCGTCGTCCCTGTCCGTCCCCCAGCGTCCTCAGCTTCGTGCTCGGCGCTAGCGTCAGCGGCAGTACCACTACTAGTACTACTGCGACAGCCGCCGCCGGTGCCGGTGCCGGTGCCGGTGCCGTGCTCTCTCTCGCCCTGCACCACAGGCTGCTGGCCGTCACCACCGCGAGGACGACGACAGGCTGCAGCAGCCTGAGCCTGCTGCGTAGCTGCCTGCGGGCGCCCCTCGACGCCGCCGGCTGCTTCCCACCAGTGCTGCGGACGACGACGACGAAGCGGCAGAGTCGTCGTCAGCATCAGGACGGCCCCGAGGCAGAGGCAGCGGACGACGACGGCGGCGGCGGCGACTCCGTCTCCTCCGGTTTCATCACCATCGAGAAGGGCACCATCTCCAGGCGCCGCCCGCCGTCAGACGACTACCTGCTAACCACCGACGACGACGAGGTCGTGGACGGCAAGCGGCCGCCGGTGCCCCCCGCCACGACCACCTACTTGTCGTCCTTGAACGACGACGACGACACCAAGGTGGAGGACGACTTCCTGGCCATGCTAATGCTAGAAGAGGAGGAAGAAGAAGACGACGACGAGGAGGATTTGGACCTGAACGCGCTCATCAAGGTTGCCGAGGCCGACCTTGCTGCCATATGGCGGCCAAGCCGTGGATGATCGACGAGTGGAGGAGCTCCATCTATACATGTCCAAACGGGCGGCCCGGCACTATCCCAGCACTGGCATTATTCGGCCCGGCCCTAGCGGGTCGTGCCTTATCGGGCTGCCGTATCAGCCGTGCCGTGTCTAATAGGGCCATCGTGCCTGACCTTTGGCCCAAGCACGGCACTATGGGGACTTGATCGTGCCATATCGTGCCAAATGGCCCGTCGTGCCTCCCAGGCCCGCCGTGCCGCGCCATCGCCGCCGCGCGCGGGAGACGTGTCCGATCGCGCGCCGCCGCCACAGGGAGGCGCTGTAGCCACCCTTCGTCGCCACGAGGAGGCGCCCCGGCCGCGAGCCATCGCTACCATGTCGAAGAGAGAGGAGGAGAGAGAGAATTGCTGCTAGGGAGTGAGAAAAGAGGGAGTTAACTAGAATTTAAGACGTACTTTTCTTTATATATGTCACTCTATCTTATCCAATGGTGCTAATCCCTTATAAAGTTATCCGATGGTGAAAATAATCATGCCGCTATCGTGTCAGCCTATTAGTCGCGTCGTGCCAGACCTACGGCCCAGGCACGACAGTACGCTCGTGCCCAAGCCGGCACTGACACTATAGCCTTCATGCCGTGCCGTGTTAGGGCCGTGCTTTTTCAGACCGTGTCCGTGCTGGTCCATCGGACCTGGCCCATTTGGACATCTATAGCTCTATCAGCTAGCTGCCGCCTCCACGCGTGTGCCACGTGTATATATATGACCAATCAACAATATAATTATAATCTATCTCATAGGCCGTAGTAGTAGTAGAGGATAGATGCATGCACCCGCCCATCCCAAATTCTACATTCATTCATTGGGTTACATAATCCGATCCTAGGCGCTCGCTCCCCCGTACTCCCTCCGGAAATAAAGTCATTTTGAATAAAGTTTGAGTTAAACATTGAAAATATAAATTATAAATAACTTTTAAATTGTTGAGTTTAAAGATATGAAAATTATATCAATAAATTTGTTTTAAAAAATACTTTTATAAAAATATACATATACTACTTTATAACAAATATTTTTATTGAAGACCGTATCGATGTCCTAAACAATTTCTATTTACGATAGGCACTACTGGAAACTTGAAATTCCCTGACCAACGTCAGTGTAAACTGGAATTACCCTGTCGAGCTAGCCCTGACGGTATTTTTCTTTTCCTTGACGGTAAGTGCACCGTAAGAAATTTCATAGCGATATTTTTATTTTTTATGACGATACGTACATTTTCATTTTGATATTTTTATTTTCCCTGACTGTAGTGCACCGTGAGGGAATTTCAAGTTTTCAGTAGTGAGGGAAGGAGAACATGCACTGATACACAACAACACAAGCTCCTCCATTGACGGAGCGCGTGAGATAATAAAATGGTAAGGTTGTCTGCATTGACACACGCTATGTGTTCCTGCAGGATCATATAGCGCAAAAAAGCCCTGCAATACGTCCGGTATTTGCTGCGCTATTGGGACGACGACTGTTCTGAGCAGGATAGCGCTCGTCCGCTACCCGCCCATGTGCGGGTCTCCTGTTG
The DNA here is from genome assembly GCA_009763385.1 of Coix lacryma-jobi var. lacryma-jobi. NCBI lineage: Eukaryota > Viridiplantae > Streptophyta > Magnoliopsida > Poales > Poaceae > Coix > Coix lacryma-jobi. Next base: position 17,603,374 of record CM019831.1, read on the forward strand.
CTGCTGTTTGGTGCAAGATGGAAGGAAGGGCCTGTTTGGGAGAGTTGTGCTCCCTGATTTCAGTTGTGCCCCTAGATTCTCTGTTAAAGTGATTTTGTGGCGTGGCTGAAAGTAGATTCTCTTTGATTTTTTAAACTAAACTCTCAAAATCAGGATAGAGAATCACTTGGCAGAATCAGGTGTAGCTGCTTTTTTCAGCTCTCAGCCTCGTAGTTCATTTCAGAGAATCACTTTCATAATGAGCGAAGAATCACTTCTCATTAAAAAATACGTTTGATAGTTAGAGAGTGATTCTCCATAAGAATCCGCTCCGTGGAGCTCTCCCAAACGGCCCCAAAGAGAGCGCATGCGCGGGCCCCATTGCTGCTACTAATTAAAAAATGTTATAACTCACAAACTAAAAAAACAAATTAAATTTTGATTGCACCATTAAATTTGTTTTAATAAATCCTTCAAAATAAGATCTCACATGTATATATTTAAATAAAATGATAAGTGGACCCCACTTTTGGTACTTGATATATAGTATGAGATATAGAGGATGAGTGCGAAAGAAAGGTGTGAGGAAAGAATCTTGATTACTAAGACGGATAGAGGATGGATTTAGAGGACGATGAATGCGGTTAGTCTAAGACGAACCGCACGAGAGGACGTTATCCCATCCGCTACATGTTTTTGCCGTAAAAAACGGCTGCAGCGGTGTCCGCTACTGCTCCCGCTACGAACGCGCAAACGCTAACCGCAGCGAAAAGGCTGGTATTTACCGGATAGGGCGCGGGGCCGGCCGCATGCGTGCGCGGGGAGGGCGCGCTGCCTGGGCGAGCGCTGCAGTTATGGACCCCACCATATTCTGCAACAAAAAAAATACTATAAGTCACAAACTAAAAATCCAAATTAAATTCTGATTGCACCATTAAATTCATTGCAATTAATTCTTCAAAACTAGATCTCTCATGGATATATTTAGATAAAGTGACAAGTGGGCCCACAGTGCATAGAGGATGATATAGATGATGGATGGATGCGAGAGAAATGAGTATAGAGGAGAGAATCTTGATGATCAGGCAGTATAGAGGATGAATATAGAGGAACGTGAGTGCAGATAGTCGAGTATAGCTAGCATTCCACGTGTCTCAACGATCTACAAATGATGTGATCGGAACAGGAGTGTACTAGTGATACATATTAGGTCATCCTCAATGCAAGTTTGATGTTTCAGTTTTCAACGTATTCAGATTTTGAAAAACAGTGCAGAAGAGTTCACCTCTCTCCTAATTTATATAGTGACATGTCAGTATATTTAATGCTCATAAAACTCTATAAAACCCGCAATGAGACTATTGCAGTGTGAAATGTCCTAGGTGATTAAATGAGGTTTCTATAAAGACATTAGTCTAGTGGTGAGTTTCATTATATTTTTTCTAAGATTGTCATGTCATGCAAATAAAACTCGGATGAAATATCCGCTCTCAATGAAGAGTAGTTTTATTTTATATAATTTTATTAGCATTTAATTTCTCCACTCAGAGATTTAATAATCGTGCCAAAAGAGTTTCATTTTATTTCATGTCTCTCCTTAAATACGTTGGCATATGGAGTATATATAAGGGCGGCCTCAACAATGCTAGCGTTTTAGCTAGCTGAAGGGCAACAAAATAATAAATAAAGGATGTATTCGTGGAGGTGGCAGTGCATATATGACACAGAAAACGTTGGGCAGCGTGCGAGACTACCGTTTTACTCGTCGCTTGCGTCAAAAATCTTCTTATTTTCTCTCTGTCTAATTGGTGCCGGGGGTGTTTGCCCCACGGTTTATGTTAAAAAAAAAAGCTCCTAACTAGCAGTATGTCAGTCATTGGGGACGTCCTAACATCAAAATTGTCTATGTGATAGCCTATTTAATGTATATAAAGCTATAAGGCCAGTCTCAATGAGGTTTCATGAGCAGTGTCATGCACATTAAATAGGATGACATGTCAGCAAAAAGGTACTTTTTGAATGAAACTGGTAGGAGAGAGAAGCAAATCGTTTCATCCCGGTGAAACGTTTGGGCGATGTTTCCAAGGCCTCGGTAACTGAGTGAAATCGCGATTGAGGGACTCCGTTCGTTTCATCCGGCCTTCTTCTTCCTCCGCCGGGCGGGCAGGCGCCTCCGCCGCGCGGGTGAGCGAGGCCGCCGCGCGAGCGAGCCGCTCCGCCACCGCGGATGTGCTCCGACGCGAGCGCGATGCACAACTCCGCCGGGCGGGCGAGGCCGCTCCGCCGCGGGCAGGCGCCTCCGCTGCGCGGGTGAGCGAGGCCACCGGCGAGGACGCGGCGCGGGGGGGCCGCTCCGCCCACGCGCAGGGGAGCACGTGCCCCAGCCGCGGGCACTGGTCCGCTGCGGGCGTCGCTCCGCCGAACGAGCGCCGGGCAGGAGCTCCGCCGCGAGCGCCAGCCCCGACCCTGGAAAGGTTCGAACCTGGCGTGGGCGCCGGGCGCGGCTTCCGCCTCGTCGCCGGGCGTGGCCTCCGCCTCCGCCGCCACGAGCAGCCAGCCGGGCGCGGCCTTCGCCTCCACCGCTGCGAGCAGTCAGCCCCCCGCGGCCTCCGCCTCCGCGAGCAGGCAGCCCCCCGCGGAGCTCTGCCAGGCCGCCGGATGCGGGATCCTCCTGGCCGTCGAGCGCGGGCTCCTCCGCCGCCGCGGGAAGGCCGCGGGCGGGGCTCCTCGTCGCCTCGGGTGGAATCAGAGACGGCCGCGAGCGCAGGCTCCTCCTGGCCGCGGAGCGCGGACTCCTCCTCGCCTCGGGTGGAATCAGAGTAGGACAATGAGGAGCAGAGATGGGTGGAATCCACGCAAGCCAAAGAAGTATATGAAACTGTGCCACGAAATTTTGTATTGAGACAAATGACAGTTTCATACGATAGTTTCACGTCTTGGAAACTGACAGGTGAAACCTCCCATTGAGACTGGCCTAACGAAACTCTCACTGAGACTCACCTTAACAATATAATTAAAAAGTGAAATGCAATGTTGCGCTAGCTCAGAGATTACTCCGTACTGTATGTTGCAAGTCATTATTGCTTACAGAGTACTCCCTCCGTATCGCAAATAGAAGTTGTTTAGGACAACGACACAGTCTCCAAAGTATAACTTGACCACTTGTTTCTTTAAAAATATTTATTGTAAGGTGATATATATATATATATATATTTATATTTATGAAAGTACTTTTCAGGACAAATTTATTTATATAATTTTTACATCTCTAAACTCAATAATTTAAAAGTTATTCATGATTTATATTCCTAATAATGCTTGACTTAAATCTTGTACAAAACGACTTCTATTTGTGATACGGAGGGAGTATATCTTAGCGCTAGAATTTATTTGACCAACCATCCCTTTGGAACAAGATATATCTAGAATCTAGAAATATGACTGAAACTCTAGGAAAATTTTGAGTAATGCCCCATTGCAATGTCAGATTTATGCTCGAAATTATTATAGGAAATAAACTTTCTTTTCATACATGTTTTTTTAAGGAGATCTATCTAGGCAACAACTAAGTGTTTTGGAACCTGAATGCTGGCATCTAATTTTTTCCGCACATTTACAATGTGTTTTAACTATATTTATATTGTCTTATTACTATATTTACATTGATTTTTTTACTGTAATTGATTTGGAGCTAATTATACATCCCAGAGGAAAAATATGCCAAATTTTCAGAAAATTTACAAATTATTTACATAAATTATAAATTCAGAGAATATATATCAAATTATTCACGAATTTCATATTGAATTTCAAATTATTCACAAATTACGGTGGGACGCACCTTTACCTTCCTTTTCCTTCTCTTCCGTGAGCTGCGCCTCGTCCTTGTCCGCCGCACATTCTTCTTCCCATCGGGCTCCATAGCCGCCGCCTCGTCCTTGTCCGCCGCATGGCCATCTCCAGGCACCACGCCACCAGACACGAGCGCCCGCCATCGCCGCGCGTTCACCATGGCCAGGGCCCGCTAGCTCCAAGGCAGGTTGCGCTCGCCACCTCATCGGTCAGGCTTGTTGCCTGGCCTACTATACCACGCGTTCCCGCCCGCGCTACCTCACCGACTGCGCAAGTTGACAAGCCGTGCACCCGTCCGAGATTCCATGGCAAGCCATTGTGAAGATTGAATATAATTAGATTCAAACTGAATGAAAAGATGCAAAATAAAGTGATTAGCTTGTTATTTTTTTTTCGAAATCGTGTATTGCACATTCTTTATTAAGAGAAGTGAGAATGGTCAATAGATCTACACGCATAAGATACAAAATAGTTCATTGGTAATCTATGGATTACCAATCAAGCCCTCAACACAAACAAAAGCAAGAACATGAGGACCCTCCACCTAACATCCCCAACAGAGCCTAATAAAATAATAAACCTCAACCCTCGATAGCTAGCAGTGACCGGAGTCGTAGACGACAGGAGCGGCAAAGCATCCGCTAGAACTCCTTGGTGGCAAAGCATCCACCAGAACCACCTCGGCGGCAAAGCGTTTGCCGGAAACCAATTGCTCCTCCGAGTCACTAAGGTCAAAGCGCTTAGGACCACGGTCGAGGAGAATTACACCTCGGTGGCAAAGCATCCACCGAAAATGAACACAAGTACAACTACAACAACCACCGGCTGGACAAACCTAGGTGAAGAGAAACATAAAGCATAAATAGGCGCAGCACGACGACCCAACCGACCACGTGAGAGAAGCAGGAAGATTCTTCAGCAATGCCTTCACGAAGGAGGTGACACCGAAGATGCCATCGTCGCTGGTCTTAGAGAACTAAGGCGAGACTTTCACCCAGAATCAGGTGACAGGAGCATGAGACTCGAAGAACGACGCCTCCAGGAAGGATGTGGCGCCCAAAGGCATCACCATCGTCCACCCGACCACCGTCCGGCTGGGCTTTTGCCCGGAGCTCCATGCATCCAAATCACGGGGCGCCGCCCAGATCCGGCCGCTGCAGAGGAGGGAGGGGGAGCATCGTCGTCGAACCGTGAGGGGCAGGGATGCCTGCTCGACTGTCATCAGCCTTGCCACCATGACGCGACAAATGAGCGAAACGAGCGAGACAACGCCATCCATGCCACCATGACGTCGATGACGCACCACCAGAGAAGCCGTCCACACCACCACTGTGCGAGACGGCGTACGCAACTGGCGGCACCACCCAAACCACCGCATGACAGCCCCACAGACCGCTGGTGCCGTAGGAGCGAGCAAAGCATCCGCCCGAAACGCGATCTCGGGGCAAAGCATCCGCTCGGAGACCGTCAGCAGCCAGCCACAAGTGGGCGCCCCTGCTGCCCATGCAGAGCGGCCACCGTGGAGGGCAGACTGGCCGCAGGAGCCCGCCGCGGATCCAGCAGGCCGGCTGCCGACGACACCCAAGCCGCACCGAAGTCACGTCGACGAAGACCAACGGCGCCAGGGAGGGCCAGGCAGGCCCGGGCAACCAATGCCGCTAGAGCCCCACCGAAGTCGTGCTGACGAAGAACCCATTGGCGATGGGGAGGGTCAGACCCGGCCACAGCCCGTGACCACCCGTCCCCGATCGTCGAGGGCGCCACCAAGGGAACGACAGCAGGTCGACGGAGTCGACGCGACTGCGATGAGGGACGCGAAGGCGACGATGACATCAGCACGACAAGAGGCCATGCCGGCCAGATCCGCCAGCAGGTGACCGCCGCCTAGCCCACGCGAAAGACGAGGAGAAAGCCAGATCCTGTCGAGGGAGGCGCGGATCCGGCCCGCCGGCCGACGAGTTCGCCGGAGAATCGCCGGAACAGGTACGACGGTGGAGGGGAGGCGGGAAGGGGGAAGACTCAGGGGAGGGAAGCACTCGTGGAGGCGACAGCTACCTTTTCTCGGGCCGCCACCGTGTGCCGAAGGACGGCGACCGCGACCGGACCGGAGTTGGGGAGGGAAAGGCCCTAGGGGCGACGCGGCGGTCGCCCCCCGAGACGCCCTGGCGAGAGCGCTCGGGGTCCGCTCGTTTAAAAAAAATAAAATAAAAATAAAAAAAGCTTGTTAAATTACCTCGCCAATATGTTGGTCATATACAAGGTGTGTGATGTACTGGATGAAGCAAAAGTGCTGATAACATATTTATAAAAATCGTAATGCTCCAATGTAAAGAGACAAAGATAGATTGAATACAAGAGGAATGATTGAACACAGTATTTTAGGGTGTGATTGGTTGCTATTGGAAAAGAGAGCCAGGATGGAGAGGTGGTCCAGGATGATGAGATACATGTTCGAACCGTGCAAGTAGTTGTGTTTGGTTGTCTTTGTTGCTGGTCCAGTATGAGACGAGATCTTGTTTGGTTGCATGTATGGATCAGTGTTTGGAGTGTATGACATATGGACCTTTACTCTACCAGTGTATTGTGTCATCCTGCACGGCTTGGGAAGGAGAAATTGAGAAGATGACATCGTCCTGGATGGAGGGAAGAAAAGGTATGACAGGGAACAGAGAAAAGGTGCAAGGAGAACTGAAAGGTCCTTGTTTGGTTTTGGTAATTGAGTGATAACCTAGATGAACTAATATGTGTTTAAGTGAAATACACAGGAGATTAGTTCACAGGTGAATGTGCATTGAAGGAGCTTATTGCATATGAGACATGACATGGAGTCATATGACTAAGGTGGTGAAGATCAAGACAATACTTGGTTTGATGGACCGATTGCGAAGGTGAAGGGCAAGTTGGAGGCTTTAAAGCCGTTGGTACCGAGTGTCGGGAGGCTTGAGCAAAGACTTGGCGTCGATGGACCGAAGCAATGGTGAAGAGCAAGTGAAGTCAAGATCGATGGACCATGGAGGCCATATAATGATATGAAGTGGCTCATATCATTTGGTGATCAAGGTTGGCGCATGTGTTGCATCAACAATGAAGGAGATGAAATGGAATGCGCAAGGCAAATGTATATTTGTAGGGCATTTCATCACCGGTCTAAGGTTGAGTAGAGAAGAAATAGACCGAGTTTAGGATAAATAGCCGTACTATAAAGAGGAGAAATCTTTAGTTGCAATGGTTACCTAGTGCCACTAAGTGTGAGTTTCATTTGCATATGCATTGCGCTTAGTGACATGGAGAGATGGATGAGTTTAACCCTAAAAAGTCTTTATGAAATTGCTAACTTTTGTGCCAAATTGATTTGGTAATTTGTGGGAAAGTTAGCACCTTGAAAAGGGTTTAAAAGTTGGAAAATGGAGAAGTGTTTGCGCATACCAGTGAACCCTTAGCCGGATTTATTCTTGGCCCTAGCTGGATATTCCGGTTTTTATTAGCTCAGCTCAATGTGTATGGACATCAAGGGGTCGCTCGGATATTCTTTTCGCCCTAGCCGGATATTCCAGTTTTTATTAGCTCAGTTCATTTCATGTGGACAGTGAGCTATTGCTCGGATATTTTCCTCGCCCTACTCGGATATTCCGGTTCAGCTGAGATCCAGGCGTCCCAACGGTCAGTGCACGAGCTGAGGGGATTTAGGGGTGTTGCAGCCCCCTTCTTCCTCATTTCCCTCCCCATTTTCTCACCTTTGGAGAGCAAGCAAGTTAGGGTTCATCCTCTCCTCTCTCTACCCCATGATTTGAGCTGAAATTTGTAGGAGAGATTGAGAGCCCTATGTGGGTGTGTATGAGAGGTTGAAGATCCACCTCCTCCCCTTCCTCTCCCTCTCATGCTTGATGCTATTTTGAGTGAGGGATTGAGAGCCTAGTGTATGTGCATTTGAGGATTGCATTTGGTGGCACTAGATAATCTTTGTGATTGGGGATTTCTTATTACTCTTGGTGATTGCCATCACCTAGATGGCTTGGTGGATTATGTCTTTGTTGTGAAGCCCACGTGGTGATTGTGTGTGGCTCTGGAGAAGGATTTGTGAGGGGTGTTGTGCTCGCCCCGCGGGGATCGCAAAGAGCAACTCTAGTTGAGCGAGACGTGAAGAGCGTCAAGTGGTCCGGTCGGGTCAAGTGCTAGAGCTTGTGGTAAACACTCCTTGTGGGAGAGTGTGACTAGTGTAGTCACCACTAGCAAGAGGACCGGCGACAACCTTGAGCTTGTCTCAACGGGGACTAGCTTGGTGGCAACCAAGTGAACCTCGGGATAAAAATCACCGTGTCAACATTGTCTACATCTTCTCGGTGGTTTGCTATCTCCTTTCACTAGCTTGTATTTACTTACTCATACTTGTGCTAGTGTTTAGTTGTTGCTCTTGTAGGTATCTAGCTTGTGTAGCTTAATAGTTGCTTTTGTAATTAGTTAGCTTGTGTAGCTTGCTAGTTACCTTCTTGCTTGTGTAGCATAAAAGTATCTGTCTTGCGTGACTAATTGACTTGAGTAGCCTTGTTAGTCACATTGCTTAGTTTGTGTAGGTAATTAATTTGAGCTCTCTAATTTGGCTTGTGTAGCCTTGTTATTGAGCATTGCTAGTGAGCTTGATCAGGAGCTCCCGGTTTGCTTAAAGTACTAGTTGTATAGGTTTGTGTGACCTTGCTTCTAGAATTGCTTAAGTGAGCTCTTGCTAGCCCGACACCTTATTTGCTTTGTTTAGGATCTTTGTAAGGTGTTTGAGAGTATAGGTAGAGGGGTGTAGTATTGGCTAGACCGATAGTTTTAATTCCGCATTTATTTCGGTTAGCCGGTGCGATTAATTTTAGAAAGGATTATTCACCCCCTCTAGTCCGCCATCTCGACCCTACATGTGGTATCGGAGCCGTGGTCTCTCATTTGTGGTCTTCACCGACCCGAGAGGATGGCGACTTATGGGCTAGATGTTGATTGTTCACACATTTTTAATGGCACACACTTTGCACGATGGAAAAATTGGAATATATGCAATTTCAAGTTTATTTGCTCTCAAATGTGGTGGATGGTAGATGTAGGCTTCTCTCATGTGTTGGATGAAAATAATCTAACTCAAGCACAAGAAAAATGCCTAGATCTTGACATCCAAGCTACTAACATCATCTATAGATCTTTGCATGATGATATATTTGGAGAGATCATGGACATGAAGTCCTCCCATGAAATTTGGAAATATCTTAATGAAAATAATCTAACTCAAGCACAAGAAAAATATCTTAATGACAAGTATGACACCAAGCAATGTGATGATGATGTTGATGAGTCAAAGAAGGAGACATATGAGGATGTTGAGCATGACCACAACTTGGTGATTATGGAAGATTGCTCCACCTCATGGTCAAGTGATGATGATGATCGATCTACTACAAGTTCACTTGACAAAGTTGATGATGATGGTTCATGTTCGGGCCGTAATTGTTATGCCACTACAAGCTCATCCACTACATCACATTGCTTTATGTCACATGGTGACACCAAGGTATCTAATGCAAATGTGATTGATCTTGATTCATATGAGGATCTTTTATATAGATTTGGTAGAATGATCAAAGCTTTAGAAGATGAGATGGCTAAAACAAAGAAATTGGAACATGAAAACTCACTTCTAAAGAACACATGTGAACAACAAAAGCATCTACTCTATGTTACTACTTGTTCACATGAGGAGCTAAAATTGGCTCATGAGGAACTTAATGTTGCTCATGATAACTTGGTACAAAACCATGCTTTACTCACTAACAAATATTCTAATGAAGAAATTAAAACTAGTGAGAGATCATCACTTGTGTCAAATGATCAATCACATATTGTTGCTAACCCTTGTGACGTAGGCAAGAAGCATGTATCCACCTCTTGTGATGACTTATTATCTATGCCATGTTCTTCACATATAGATGCTTGTTCTACTTTTATGTCTTGTGAGACTAACATTTTGAAGGAGAACAATGAGCTCAAAAGTGAAGTGAAGAATTTAAGCAACAAGTTAGAGAGGTGCTACAAATCAAAAGTCACCTTTGAGCATATGTTGAACAATCATAGAAGTTATGGTGACAAGAGTGGCATTGGCTTCAACAAGAGCAATGTCAAAGGCAAGAGATGGGGCAAGAGAAGAAATGAAAGAGAGATGAAGAAGCAAGAACAAGAGAAGTTATCTCACTTCATGTGCTACAAATTCCATGAGATGGGACATCTCGCAAATGGTTGTCCTAACAAAGAAAAGCTCAAGTTGAAGAAACAAGAAGCGAGGCTCAAGCATGTCAAGTGCTTCAAGTGCCGCACTAGAGGACATCTAACCTCTATGTGCCCAACCAAGAATTTGGTGAAGCAACAAGAAAAGCCTCAATCAAAGCCACAAGTTGAGCAAAAAGAGAAGCCCCAAGATCAATTCAAGAACAACCATGATGATGGTGGCTTGATAAATAAGAATACAAGAAGGGGAGGTAGAAGATCAAGATCAACACAAGACCTCACCCAAGTCAAGTGCTATAGTTGTGATAAATTGGGCCACCTAGCTTCGGGTTGTCCAAACAAGCTTGAGAAGAAGGATCAAGCAAACAAGAAGAAGCAAGGCAATGAGAAGCAACAAATGAGCAATGAAGAAAAGGCTCAATCAAAGAGAGTTTGCTACTCATGCCGAGAAAGGGGACACATGGCTAATTCATGTCCCCTAGGTAACACTTCTAAGCCTATTTCAATTGATGTTAATCTTGTGCTTAGAAAGGATGACAATGGTACCTCATTGGTTGCTATTGCAAAACATCCCGCTACTCATACTAAGGCATTGCCTAAGTATGTTGCTCCTAACTTGAGAGGACCCAAACAAGTTTGGGTACCATCAAAAAGTGGATGAATGTGTGTAGGTACCATGGCATTGGAGGCTTGATTCAATTGATATCTTATTGATCATCACATGATTGTGTCAAGCAAATGAAGCCTAGTGCAATCCTATCCCAATGCCAAGTCAAAATAGTGAAGTCCAAATATGCTATGACATACAAGTGCAAAGTTCAAGTTGTGGTGATTTTATTGGAAATATTTGAAGTCTTGCAATTAATTGATAAAGAAGCTTGCTACTTAATGATCATGAGCTACTAAGGTATATCTCTTGTTGATCAAATTTATTTGGGTGCATATGAGTTGATTGAATTGGATATATATGCATATGTTGCTTGCTATGAGATGATTGAATGGATTAAATGCTTAGTAATCAAGTTTGAGTTGGTTTGATTGGATATAATCACAATGTGACCTTTAGTAAGTGGTTTGAATGGATATATGTCTTGTGAGAGTATTCAAACAAGTTGATTTCGAGTTTGATTCATATTTGAAAAAGAACAGCTCAAGTAGTGAAATCTGTCCAAATTTGAAAATCTGAGTTAAGCTGTGATGATAGTCATGTTTGAATGATCAAATCTATTTGGATTGGCTTGAAATTTGGTACACATGCTCTACACTTATGTTATTAGTTGCTGTGCAAAATTCATGATGATTGGATAAGTGATGCTTTGAGTTTGGAGTGGATCTTATCAACACAAGTGCAGTAGTTTTCAGCATGTAGTAGTGTGGAATGATGTGAAATCTGGTAGCAAATTAGAAGTCCAATAAAGCTCAAATTTTTATGGCTACTAGAATACAAAGTAAGGCACATCTCCACCAAATTTCATGGCAATTGGATCAATATATTGTGAGATATGGTCAGTTCTTTGAAGAGGACAGAATCTGCTAGATAAGTGACAATATTGAATTGATTTGGAGTCACTTTGATTGAAAGGCCCTCAAGTTGGAATCATGCTTTTAAGTGGTTGAGGGACCTATGTTTGGTTTTGAGATGAGTTAGAAGCATGAAAAAGATGAGTACAAAGTCATTCAAATGAGAAGTGTTTTTGACATACAATTTGGTACTCAAATTAGAGATCAAGACCAACATCAAGATGAAGATGAAGATCATGTTCTAGTATCAATTCAAGATCATTTGGAAGAAAGAAAATAACTCAAAGATGTATTAATCAAACAAAGTCAATTCAAATGAGTATCAAGGATGATTCTTTGGAGAGAGGTCACTTCTCCCTTTTGTAGGGGCTTGCCGCCTTTTGTAGGTTAACCGAGCACGTGGCTTGGAAGGCTAACATAGAAGTGGTGATCTAAAGTATCATTGGAGATGCTTAGTTGAAGAAATCAAAAGGATTAATCAAGAAAGCAAAGCAACACCCAAATAGAGAGCAAATCATGAGAATTTCAAATGGTAAAGCAAGCCAACCACAACTCAAGATAGTGCACTTGATCGTTAGTGGTTCTTAATTCATATGGGTGAAGAATGGAATTCATATTTGTTATCTATTGGTCTTCACCAAGCTTATAGATGGACTTCACATTGCTATTATGGAGCTTAATTAGAATCTTAATGACTATCCTCTACTCCAAGATAGCAAAGGTATCATTGTAATGTGCATGATCATTTCATCCCTTACTAGTATGCGGTTAGTGCATATAGTACATGCTTAATAGGATCATGCATAACAAATGAAAAATTTAAATTCATAGCCTACCACTATTGCTTGATTGATTATATGATCTAGTGGTTAGTATATGAGTTTGTTCATGAGCTAGTGAATCCAAGTACTTGATCTAGAAGATGAGCATTCAAATATCTAATTCAACGTGAGTAAGATAACCATTGAAAGATGTGTGAAGAAGCTTACTCTAGAGCAAACCGAGTTAGATATCTTGTGCAAAATTGTCTAGTTCAAGTTACAAATGAGAAGCTCATAAAGATGACAAATGTTCAAGAAGAAGACAACAATGCAAATGGATATCAAGTTCAACTTACTCAAGTGGTATCTAGACTCAACCAATCCTTCAAGTGCTATTCATTAGTGTCTAGATCAATATCACAAGTGGTATCCTACAAGACTTCAAGTGATCCTCAACCTTAAGTGATCAAATCAAGCAAATATCCCTCATCTACAAGAGCTCAAGCTTATCAAGTGGTGTGACCCATGCTATTACAAAGGGGAGGTGCCCCACCTATTGGTATCAAGGTCAAAGATCCTACAAGTGTTCTACATGTGGTATTTCAATGTGGTTTTCATGCATCTACATGTGGTGTCTACAAGTGGTGTCATTCCAACACATATGGTAGTGTCCATAAAAAATTGAAGATTCAAGTGTCAACCATCTACTCCCTAGTGCAACCCTTTGTATCAAGAGAAGCATGCCTTTTATGGTCATTGATGACAAAGGGGGGAAAATTATGGCAAAGATATGTCAATTGTGATATGTCAAATGATAAGGGGGAGAAAACAAGAAAACAAGATGGACAAGGATCAAGAGGGAGCAAGATTGAAGGGATCACAATTCTTGGACAAGGGAAGCACACAAGTAGGGGGAGTAAGCTCATGAATACATGTTTGATGCATTTGTTTGTGCATTACATTTGCTTGCTCGCATTGCATATGTTTCACATTCCAACATGCTTGTGTGCAATGTTTGCTAGAGCTAAGACTTGAATGATGTTTGCTTCATTTTGGTATCTAGAGACTAGTCTTAGTATAGCAAGTGGTAACTAGAACCTTGTTTATAATGTTGATCTCACATGGTATCTAGTTTCACTAGTTTCTATGCTAAGGATGATTTGAAATGTGGTATACACGCTACAAAGGTACAATTCTATCTTCTATACCTTAGCATCACTTAGTAGTGGTAACACCCTGAAAGGACCTAAGGTGTCGCCTAGAGGGGGGGTGAATAGGCTTTTCTGAAAATTTACAACTTATAGTGCGGAAGCAATTAGTATGTGAGTTTCCAATTACTTGGAAACTCCCAATCGGAGTAAAACAACCCCTTAAAAGACAAACGCAAAGTATATGACTTGTATTTAATACACCTAGAGGCTATCACCTTGCACCACAAAGATTAGCTCAAGGATTAAACAACTTGGGCGTAGTCAGTAAATACCGGACATGTCCGGTATCAATACCGGACAAGTCCGGTATGCACGGGTTGTGCGGGACTGCTCCTTTTCTTCTCCAATTTCTCACACAACCTGCAATCACTATGTATGATGTATATATAGAACTGATTGCTTGCAAAACAACTAGCACAACGAAGAATTACAAATAGCCGAAAGTAAAGCACAAAGGAATGACACAGTATTTGTTTCACCGAAGTTCGGCACCCCCTCGGGTCCTACTCTCTGTTGAGCCGGCTGCGAGCTACCACAAAGGTGGGCTCTAGAGGACACCACGGGTCACTCTAGCCGCGGTCTATTTCACCCGCAATGCTCCTTCCACTAGTTGATCTCTTTTGAGGAGAGATAGAACCTTCACAAACTTTCTGAGGCACTCCACAAATCTCTTGGGTGCTCAACGGCGACGCCTAACCGTCTAGGACCGTAGAGTCCAAGAGTAACGAATGCGCACAACAAGATCGACGATTTGCACAAGTGCTCAAGAGGTGGCTTGCTCTCTAATTTTGAATCTCTCTCAACCCACAAATGGATTTGGCAATTAGAGGACAATCACTCACTAAGAGAGGGTTGGAAAGTGTTTTGAAAGGCTTAGAATGAGTGTGGGAACCAGTAGAATTAGCAGCCTCCAAAGGTGGAGGCTTGGGGGTATTTATAAGCCCATATTCGAAACCAGCCGTTTTCTAGCCGTTGGCTGAGTCAGCTCATACCGGACATGTCCGGTATGCATACCGGACATGTCCGGTATGACTCTGCTACGAGAGAAACACACTGAATAGGCCAACTTTCAAACTTCCGGAATGAGCCCGGTAGTACCGACCATAAGGTCGGTAGTACCGCTAGATACCAAAGGGTTTTCGCAACCTCTCTGAGTTGGACCAATTTTGGCCTACCGGTAGTACCGCTATAACTTCGGTAGTACCGGTCGGTAGTACCGACCCAGGGGGCGGTAGAACCGCCCATCACAAAGATACTGTTAGCCACCAAACCGCAAATACCGGACATGTCCGGTATGCATACCGGACATGTCCGGTATGACTTCACTGCGCGTGAAATACCATTAACCAACCGTCTTTTCAAACCCCTAAAAGGATCTCGGTAGTACCGACCCCCAGGTCGGTAGTACCGCCAGTTAAGAGGGGGTTTTACAACCTCTCTGTGTTGGGCCAAATTTGGCCTACCGGTAGTACCGCTATTACTCCGGTAGTACCTGTCGGTAGTACCGACGCAAGAGTCGGTAGTACCGCCCGTACACAGGCTGCGAGGCAGAACTCCGCAAATACCGGACATGTCCGGTATGCATACCGGACATGTCTGGTATGGACTCCCTTCACCAGGTTCATCACTAGGCCAGAAGGATGGCCGCACTGCTGTGGGCTCATACCGGACATGTCCGGTATGCATACCGGACATGTCCGGTATGGACAGACAGTGCAGCAAAAAGCTGAAAGTTAGCTCTAGCTCTCTCATGTCTCACTTAGGTTGGTTTGAGCACTTATGAAGAATCATCTACTATATGTTGCATCCCTCTTAATAGTACGGCTTTCCTATTTACTCAAGATAAATTGAAATACGAATTTTAAACCTCTTGAGTTGATCCCCATTTGAACCAAAGCCGCTTGACTTCATTTTCCATATAGAGAGGAATGGTTGACATGTTTAGAAGTAGACATTCCTCGAGCATAGCCATCTTGAACATGTGACTTGACCCTATGCAAGTGATATAATGGAGTTCCAAATGTGCCAAGTCACTCCAATCAATATTGTTGCTAGGAATGTTGATTCTCCACTAGATGCGATCTTCAAGCTTGATTGATCCTTCGACTAAATGCAAGTACTTTCTTCTTCACTCTAGCTAGGTTCTTCGGCCGCCAAGCCGTCGCTTGCCCTTCACCCTTGCTTAGTACCTCAAAGACTCTTTCCTTGCTATCTTCACCATTTCAAGCCATTCAACCATGCTTCATTTTGAATCATTTCTTAGCAATCATAAATGCACTATGATTATCCCACAATACGATAACCCTTTATATCAATATCATTCTCATTGTTGTTTTGTGCTTGTGACATGATCTTCATACAACAATCCATCATTTTGGCTTTGCATTACATTTCAAGTACATAGTGAGATAATCATTTCCCTGTGTCACACTTAGCAAACATATTAGATTTTTAATCAACATTGTCATCAAGTCATCCAAAATTACACTTAAGTGCAACATGCACTTTCAAACTCCCCCTTTTTGGTGATTGATGACAACCTTGATTAAATTTTACCAAAGGATAAACAATTAAGCTTATGGGTTCAATGATTTATGAAGAGCTCCCCCTTAATATGTGCAATGTGAATTGAATTCATAAAGGACCTCAAAATGTCAATTTGCACATACTAAGGTGAGTTGGAAACTCCCTCTAAATCATTGCATCCGAGAAATGCAAGTGTGTGAGCAATATAGATCATGATGCATATGACAAGATATATCACACAAGTCAATAAATGAAAAACAATACACCAAGACATATGCAACACACTAGTAAGTAAAGATCTTATGAAGAATAAATTACTACTCATATCACACACATAGCACTCACACAAAGATTTCTCAAGTCCACAACCACTAAGATAGATTATATTACAAGGTAAGGATCATGTCTCATCACAAAGATGTCTCTGCCATCGGATACACAAAAGAACTCATACATAGCTCATGATATTACAATAAAGCTCAAACTCTGATAACTAAACCACCTGCATTACAAAACTCCAGATACAAGATACATAACTGATAACATGAAGTCTGGAAGCTCTAGCTCTAATCAACTATCTCTCCCCCTTTGTCATCTATCTCCAAAAAGGTAAACGTGAAGCTCACAGATGACACAAAGAGGGCTGCAGGCGAAGCTGTCACTCGTCGTCATCCCCAGGCTGCCGAGAGCTCTGTCTTGGATCAGGGTAGCCGTAGGTACCACCAAGAAAGCTGTCCCACACGTCTGAAGCAAACTCCTCAGCTGAGCTAGGACGAAGTAGGGGGTCTGTGGAGAACCTGGGAGCTGAAGGAAGAGTGTCGTGGGGCTGCTGCTCAGCCTCTACTCCCTGCCTCTGACTCTGCTGCTCTGTCTCTGCTCCCTGTCTCTGACGCACTGAAAGGTCGTCAAACTCCCTCTCATACCTCTGCTGCTGCTGCTCAAACGTCTCAGGCTGCTCAGTCTCGTCATCTGACGGTGGGGACCTCGGGGGCTGAAACCTGTAGTGCTCGTGAAGCATCTTCAGCGTCCTCGAGTTCTCTCTCCTAGCCTGCCTCTCACGGTGCTGCTGAGCCTTGATCACATTGACGTCCTTGCACACGCCGAGAATACTGCTAAGAACCTTGCGCAAGAGAGAGCGCTGCCTGCCACGTCCCTGAGAGGTGGAGTGTGAACGAGTGTGTGGCTGTGGAGAGCCTGCCACGGCTGCTCCTCCTACTGCTCCTGCAACTGGGTCCTCTGGCTGTGGCTCTGCTGCTGCTGGAACTGCCCCTGGTCTAGGTGGAGGTATAGGAGACTCAAGAAGATCTGCCTAGAACCTCAAGGGCCTGTGTGAGTGATCATAGGTGAAAGTGGCACCAATCTGCTGCTCAATCATATGCTGAATATAAGGTGCAAATCCACATCCCTTGAGTGGCCTCTCTCCCACTCTCTTGATCTCATACCAGATGAAATCAAAGATACTGAAAGGCTGTGCTCCTGGTGCTAACCTGTGCAGGAGGTCCCTCGTGTAATCTGCAAGTGTCCCTCTATCTCCTGACTTGCAATCAATAGTGGCCCTGAGCATCCTGTTGAGATAGCCATAGGTAGGGTGAATGCCTCTCACCTTCCCTACAACTGCCCCAGCAGGTAGAGGTGGTGGGTACATGTACCCAAGCTGCTCTGGAGGAAGCACAACCTCATCGTGAATACAAGCTCTCTGAAGATCCTCCTCATCAAAGCCAAGATACCCTGCAAACTCCCTGTAAGACACGGAGTACCAGACACCCTCAGTCATCCAGCTCATGTGCTTCTCATCAATCTCGTCAGACTCCTCAACATATAGGGTGGCATAGAACTGGGCTATCACCTCATCACACCAATCATGCTGAAACTCCAGAATACGGTAGAGGCTTGTCTGCTGGCAAATAGCAATAGCATGCTCAACTGAAGGACGGTGATGATCTCTAGCATGCTGCCAATCAACGTACTGAGCCCTGATGATCACTGGGTTTCTGGTCAGAAGCACCTTCTCATAATAGTCAATGTGAAACAAGGTGTGAAACCTGTAATCATAGATGTTCCTCTCCTGTCCCCTGGGGTCTCTCCTCGGCTCTCTCCTGGCCTTCTGTGTACCACCGGACTCCCGATAGTCCACACGAGCCACCCAAGTAGGAATCAGGGCGGCAGGACGTATCGCAAGAGCCCCAAAGTGCAAACCCTCCTACTGCTGCTGAGGTGCATCTTCTTCCTCTTCCTCTTCTTCTTCTTCCTCTTCTTCTTCTTCTTCAAACTCTTCTTCCACTTCTTCCTCTTCCTCTTCTTCCTCTATGTCATCATGAGCTGCAAACTGATAATGAGCTCTAGAAGCACCTCCCCTCGGAGGTCTAGTGGAGCCACGACCACTACCACTCCCACTGCCACTGCTGCCTCCAACTGACAAGCCGGGGTGAGAATCTTGCCTCCTCTTCTTCTGTCTTTCCCTTGCTGGATCATGTCTCGTCTTGGTTCGAGGCTCGACTCTTTCACTCATAGCTGCTGCCCTTGGGATGAGAGGGAACGAGGGAAAACTTCAAATCCAACACCGGGCACTTGCTTTTGATGGAATCCTTCTCCAAATCCTTCTCCCTCTCTCACTTTTCTATGGAGGGAGCACTAGGTCGCCGTGGGTGGAGACGGTCGGCTCCTTGCTTGGCCGGTTTGGGAAGAACAGAAGTGAGGGAGAGAAAGAGAGCCCGAAGGGGTACGCTGTCCTTATGTCCCGTCCGGTATGGATACCGGACAAGTCCGGTATTGGCGGGTTTTCTCCAGAGCTTCTCTGCTTATACTGGACATGTCCGGTACCATACCGGACAAGTCCGGTATTAGCAGATTATGTCCAACAGCTCCAGATTTGCTTCTCCTTCATCCAAAACCCCTTCCTTTCCTCAAACATATATTCCATCATATTTTATTCTCCTCTTTCATATGACTTCACAAAGAGTATCTGTGTCCAAATCTCAAGTTTTCTTTTCTCTAAGATAATACATGATTTTCAAGTCACTTAAGATTAGAGAGAAACCTTATGTCCATGATTCGATTTGACTAGAGGATTATCAAAGAATATAATTTACTTTAGAGATATAGGACTTGAGAGAGAGAGCCATGCCACTTGCAATTAGTCAATCAAACAATCAAGTAGAACAATAATTACAAGTGACATGGGTAGGTCACAAAGACCAAGAGTCAAATATTTTCACAAAGCACACTTGCTACTCATGCTAGTAAGGAATTTGAAAAATATCTATCCTATCACACACAAGTGCACACGCTAGCATATTATGGGCCTATTATGCACTTTCAATGCACATATTAAAAACATACCTTTGCCTTGTGCCCACAAGTTCCACCTAGCATAATCATGACATGGTGATGATTTTGTTGACCTTTCTTGTCAAATAGTCATGTCCTCACCGAGAAGTCAATTTGATCAAGATGAACTACAACATATGCTAGATAAACCTTATCAGCTCATAAAAGGCACAAAGTTGAAATTGAGCTCCCCCTCAATTGGTGCTTCAAGTATTTGAATTCCTTTCCAAGCACTTTCATTCCATTAAGAATGTGAGAGTCAAAGTTCAACTTCGGCCAACACAAAGTAATTTTCCATATATGATATGAGAGTAAATTTTAAGCACAAATCACTTGAGACACAACGACATGTGAGATCTAAGTTAAGACAATAAGCATAACACAAATAGAATTAAGCTCAAATCTCATGTAGGCAATGATAGGCAGCTCATTGCCATACCGGTCATGTTCGGTAGGCATGACAGTGCAAAGAATGATTCAAAGATGTTTTTTCGTAACCAACTTTTCACAAATAAATCAAATAATGAACATGTGAGCATAAGTGGTGAAATGATGGCTATCCTACCAAGTTTCGGTGCTCTAAGTCATGGTGAAGATGAAGAGATAGATAAGACAGACTTAGATTACCAGCGGGTCAACCATATAAGCAAGTACGATGAAAATAGGTTGATAGGTTGAGTTATAATTTCAAATTGACTTGCTCAACCACCCTGAATGCACATACTAGCATTATGAATCCTATATGCACTTACATAGCATGTATGTAAACACATACCTTGGCCTTGAGCTCACATTTGTTCCACTAAGAGTAACCATGGCCTAATCATCTTCGTGTTGACTTGACTTGTCAAGTGATCATGCCTTTGTCAAAGTGATCTCCATTTTTATTCATAGAACTATCACATCACTTAGAGGTAATTGTTAGATCACAATGGTTCAAGGTAGAAACTAAGCTCCCCTTTACAAAGTGCTCAAGTTATTTGAATTACTTGTGAAAGCACTTTACTTTTCTTTTAAGAAAATGAGAATGCTTTTCCACCTTGACCTAGACACATAATTTTGCCAAGAATTGAATTAAGCCCAAGCAAAGCTTACAAACACTCAATGTTGATCAAATGTGTAGGTCTTTAGTTAGAGCATGGGACTAGATCACAAGGATTTAGAAATCCTACTGAAATCAGGATGCTGTGCTTTTCCTGGTCATACCGGACATGTCCGGTAGACATACCGGACAAGTCCGGTATGAAAAGACTTCGTCGAAATCTTTGTATTGAGTCATTGGTTCTGTCAGAGTGAATATCCCATACCGGACATGTCCGATATGATACCGGA
The DNA here is from genome assembly GCA_009763385.1 of Coix lacryma-jobi var. lacryma-jobi. Taxonomy (NCBI): domain Eukaryota; kingdom Viridiplantae; phylum Streptophyta; class Magnoliopsida; order Poales; family Poaceae; genus Coix; species Coix lacryma-jobi. Next base: position 17,624,135 of record CM019831.1, read on the forward strand.
CAAGTCCGGTATTTGCAAATCAGAACCAGTAAACAGCCATTTCTGAGATTTCCTTTTGACTCTAGTTTATTTCGCTTTCCTGCACTTCATCTAAGATAATGCTCTGCTAGAGAGCCATTAAGAGCATCGAATGACAAATATCATAAGGATAAATTAAAGTAGTTTAATTACTAAGTTTTGGGCACTTATCATCAATGGTGAGGATGAGCAAAAGTGAAATCAACATTACATAATCTTCGGGTCAACCATATAGAATAGTATTAACAACATAGGTTGATAGTTTGAGTTGAGATGTCATTTTGCTTGCTCAAACACCCCGAAAGCCTACATCTCACCATTTGTACCTACATGAACATCCTAAGCACATTTTGGTACCCAACTCTTGTTGGGTCCTTCAAAGTTAGTCAACAAGTGCTTAGGCACCCAAGTGGCCTTAGAGCTAGTATGCGGTGAACACATCACCTTACTAGTGCTAAGTCCCTTTGTGACCTTCCTAAGCACCTTATCATTTGCAAATGTGTTCGGCTTAGGAAACATACCATATGGGCAATTATAGCTTAGATGCCCCTTTCTCCTACAAGCATAGCAAATACGCCCATTGTTTGCTCTTTGCTTGTTTTGCTTGTTGGGACATGCATCAACCATATGTCCCGGCTCGTTGCATGCATAACATCTTCTTGTTGCAACTTGAGCCATCTTCCTTGCCTCTTTGTATGTGGGGCAACTCTTGGTGAGGTGACCCAACTTGTTGCATTTGAGGCAAGGACTTGTTGCATCATTCTTCATTTGCTTGGCCGATTTGGTTGATGCCTTTTGTTCGGCCGCTTCACATTTGTCAGCCCAAGTCTTGTGTGGACACTTAGCCCACTCATGTCCATACAATCCGCAACCATAGCATAATCTCTTCTTTTGTTTCTTGCCCTTGGTTGCTTTCTCATGACTTGAGGGGTGACTAGATTGTTGGATTTTGGAGGAAGCAAGGTTTGAACCCTTCTCAAGCTTCTTCACCATGATATCACGGTTATCTTGAGAAGGTTGTGCTTTCTCCTCATCCTTCAATCTAATCACATCCTTCTTTAGATTTCCCACTTCTTCGATGAGCCCAGCATTTTCTTTAAGAGTTTGCTCAATCGAAGATTGGCTTGCTTGAGAGGCACACTCATTAGCACAAATAACATTTAATTGAGATGGTGCACTAGTGAGTGTAGTAGTGTGAGTTTGAGAAGATTTTACCATAGCAACAACAACCTCATGTGCAATCTCAAGCATGGCATTTGATTCCACTAGCTTCTCATGTGAGCACTTAAGATGGGTGAAGTCCTCTTGTAGGAACTTGTGCTCATATGAGAGATCACTCATTTTTGCCTTAAGCATGTAGTTCTCCTTCTCTAGCCTTTCCACATTAGATAAAGAGTTAGTAGCTAAGGCATGCTCAATTGACAATTTTTCATACCTTTCTTCTAATGCCTTTAGCTCTTCTAATTTGGAGATGAGGAACTCTTCTTGATTTTGAAGGGATTGCTCTTGTTCATCCACCTCCTTTTCTAGCTCATCATTTTTCTTCAGCAAGTTGACGAACAAGAGCTTATCTTCATACTTGAGATAATCAAGCGATTCATCATCTTCATCATCCTCATCGCTCTCTACTTGATTATCTCTTGATGCCTTCTTCTTGATCTCACCAAGAATCTTCTCTTGATCTTTCTTGGTTGCTTTCTTCTTGTTCTTCTTGGCCATGAGACACAAGTGATGAGTATCATGAGCTACCGAGGTTGACTCATCACTTGGTCGCCACTGAGCATGAGAGTCGTTGCTGTCTGCTGCTAGCTCCCTGTCTGCTGGGCTGATACCGGACATGTCCGGTACCCATGTCCGGTATGGACAGACAGGGTCCAGAGCAGCAGCAGATGGCAGCCCTCGATCCGGCTCGCCTTCCTTGAGGCTTCTTGAGGCTTCCTCACATGATGATGACTCAATGGACTTCATTTCCATTGAATCACAATCATATGCTTCATCACATTTGGACTTCCCATACAAGTGAGCAAGTCTAGTCCAAATGACATGAGCACTCTCCGGTGGAGATTCTCCATTGTAGATAGCCTCCTTAAGAACCTCTGCACTCAATGAGTTCAACATGATCAAACACGCATGAGCATTGAGTTGCACACATATCTCTTCCTCTTTTGTCAAGTTCTTATAGTTGCTCCAATCAACTATAGAAAGAGATATGCTTGCATCCACAATATGCTCAATAATGGGGCTAATAGCCCGAAATGCATTGAGTACATAAGATGACCAAGATAGAAAGTTTGAACCATCATTTTGAAGAAGCACCACGTTTGTCTCCATAGGCGAATCCATTGGTTCTCACAAGCGGTGAAGCTCAAACGTGAGTCCAAGCTCCGATACCAATTGAAAGGACCTAAGGTGTCGCCTAGAGGGGGGGTGAATAGGCTTTTCTGAAAATTTACAACTTATAGTGCAGAAGCAATTAGTATGTGAGTTTCCAATTACTTGGAAACTCCCAATCGGAGTAAAACAACCCCTTAAAAGACAAACGCAAAGTATATGACTTGTATTTAATACACCTAGAGGCTATCACCCTGCACCACAAAGATTAGCTCAAGGATTAAACAACTTGGGCGCAGTCAGTAAATACCGGACATGTCTGGTATCAATACCGGACAAGTCCGGTATGCACGGGTTGTGCGGGACTGCTCCTTTTCTTCTCCAATTTCTCACACAACCTGCAATCACTATGTATGATGTATATATAGAACTGATTGCTTGCAAAGCAACTAGCACAACGAAGAATTACAAATAGCCGAAAGTAAAGCACAAAGAAATGACACGGTATTTGTTTCACCGAAGTTCGGCACCCCCTCGGGTCCTACTCTCCGTTGAGCCGGCTGCGAGCTACCACAAAGGTGGGCTCTAGAGGACACCATGGGTCACTCTAGCCGCGGTCTATTTCACCCGCAATGCTCCTTCCACTAGTTGATCTCTTTTGAGGAGAGATCGAACCTTCACAAACTTTCTGAGGCACTCCACAAATCTCTTGGGTGCTCAACGGCGACGCCTAACCGTCTAGGACCGTAGAGTCCAAGAGTAACGAATGCGCACAACAAGATCGACGATTTGCACAAGTGCTCAAGAGGTGGCTTGCTCTCTAATTTTGAGTCTCTCTCAACCCACAAATGGATTTGGCAATTAGAGGACAATCACTCACTAAGAGAGGGTTGGAAAGTGTTTTGAAAGGCTTAGAATGAGTGTGGGAACCAGTAGAATCAGCAGCCTCCAAAGGTGGAGGCTTGGGGGTATTTATAATCCCATATTCGAAACTAGCCGTTTTCTAGCCGTTGGCTGAGTCAGTCCGGTATGCATACCGGACATGTCCGGTATGACTGTGCTACGAGAGAAACACACTGAATAGGCCAACTTTCAAACTTCCGGAATGAGCCCGGTAGTACCGACCATAAGGTCGGTAGTACCGCTAGATACCAAAGGGTTTTCGCAACCTCTCTGAGTTGGACCAATTTTGGCCTACCGGTAGTACCGCTATAACTTCGGTAGTACCGGTCGGTAGTACCGACCCAGGGGGCGGTAGAACCGCCCATCACAAAGATACTGTTAGCCACCAAACCGCAAATACCGGACATGTCCGGTATGCATACCGGACATGTCCGGTATGACTTCACTGCGCGTGAAATACCATTAACCAACCGTCTTTTCAAACCCCTAAAAGGATCTCGGTAGTACCGACCCCCAGGTCGGTAGTACCGCCAGTTAAGAGGGGGTTTTACAACCTCTCTGTGTTGGGCCAAATTTGGCCTACCGGTAGTACCGCTATTACTCCGGTAGTACCTGTCGGTAGTACCGACGCAAGAGTCGGTAGTACCGCCCGTACACAGGCTGCGAGGCAGAACTCCGCAAATACCGGACATGTCCGGTATGCATACCGGACATGTCTGGTATGGACTCCCTTCACCAGGTTCATCACTAGGCCAGAAGGATGGCCGCACTGCTGTGGGCTCATACCGGACATGTCCGGTATGCATACCGGACATGTCCGGTATGGACAGACAGTGCAGCAAAAAGCTGAAAGTTAGCTCTAGCTCTCTCATGTCTCACTTAGGTTGGTTTGAGCACTTATGAAGAATCATCTACTATATGTTGCATCCCTCTTAATAGTACGGCTTTCCTATTTACTCAAGATAAATTGAAATACGAATTTTAAACCTCTTGAGTTGATCCCCATTTGAACCAAAGCCGCTTGACTTCATTTTCCATATAGAGAGGAATGGTTGACATGTTTAGAAGTAGACATTCCTCGAGCATAGCCATCTTGAACATGTGACTTGACCCTATGCAAGTGATATAATGGAGTTCCAAATGTGCCAAGTCACTCCAATCAATATTGTTGCTAGGAATGTTGATTCTCCACTAGATGCGATCTTCAAGCTTGATTGATCCTTCGACTAAATGCAAGTACTTTCTTCTTCACTCTAGCTAGGTTCTTCGGCCGCCAAGCCGTCGCTTGCCCTTCACCCTTGCTTAGTACCTCAAAGACTCTTTCCTTGCTATCTTCACCATTTCAAGCCATTCAACCATGCTTCATTTTGAATCATTTCTTAGCAATCATAAATGCACTATGATTATCCCACAATACGATAACCCTTTATATCAATATCATTCTCATTGTTGTTTTGTGCTTGTGACATGATCTTCATACAACAATCCATCATTTTGGCTTTGCATTACATTTCAAGTACATAGTGAGATAATCATTTCCCTGTGTCACACTTAGCAAACATATTAGATTTTTAATCAACATTGTCATCAAGTCATCCAAAATTACACTTAAGTGCAACATGCACTTTCACACCCCCACAAATTTCATATTTATGCATGTGTGCAAGCTTGAATGCAAACCATTTTAGCACACATGTAGGGGGAGTTATCACTACCAAGTCGGGTTGTATGGTGCTTATCCAAATCTTCACAAGTGATCTTAATGGTGGATAAGTAGCATAGAATCCAAAGAGCTTAATTTCCATATCTTTGTAGAGTTGTCATCAATTACCAAAAAGGGGGAGATAGAAAGGTCCTTGTTTGGTTTTGGTAATTGAGTGATAACCTAGGTGAACTAATATGTGTTTAAGTGAAATACACAGGAAATTAGTTCAAGGTGAATGTGCATTGAAGGAGCTTATTGCATATGAGACATGACATGGAGTCATATGACTAAGGTGGTGAAGATCAAGACAATACTTGGTTTGATGGACCGATTGCGAAGGTGAAGGGCAAGTTGGAGGCTTTAAAGCCGTTGGTACCGAGTGTCGGGAGGCTTGAGCAAAGACTTGGCACCGATGGACCGAAGCAATGGTGAAGAGCAAGTGAAGTCAAGATCGATGGACCATGGAGGCCATATAATGATATGAAGTGGCTCATATCATTTGGTGATCAAGGTTGGTGCATGTGTTGCATCAACAATGAAGGAGATGAAATGGAATGCGCAAGGCAAAGGTATATTTGTAGGGAATTTCATCACCAGTCTAAGGTTGAGTAGAGAAGAAATAGACCGGGTTTAGGATAGATAGTCGTACTATAAAGAGGAGAAATCTTTAGTTGCAATGGTTACCTAGTGCCACTAAGTGTGAGTTTCATTTGCATATGCATTGCGCTTAGTGACATGGAGAGATGGATGAGTTTAACCCTAAAAAGTCTTTATGAAATTGCTAACTTTTGTGCCAAATTGATTTGGTAATTTGTGGGAAAGTTAGCACCTTGAAAAGGGTTTAAAAGTTGGAAAATGGAGAAGTGTTTGCGCATACCAGTGAACCCTTAGCCGGATTTATTCTTGGCCCTAGCTGGATATTCCGGTTTTTATTAGCTCAGCTCAATGTGTATGGACAGCAAGGGGTCGCTCGGATATTCTTTTCGCCCTAGCCGGATATTCTAGTTTTTATTAGCTCAGTTCATTTCGTGTGGACAGTGAGCTATTGCTCGGATATTTTCCTCGCCCTACTCGGATATTCCGGTTCAGCTGAGATCCAGGCGTCCCAACGGTCAGTGCACGAGCTGAGGGGATTTAGGGGTGTTGCAGCCTCCTTCTTCCTCATTTCCCTCCCCATTTTCTCACCTTTGGAGAGCAAGCAAGTTAGGGTTCATCCTCTCCTCTCTCTACCCCATGATTTGAGCTAAAATTTGTAGGGGAGATTGAGAGCCCTATGTGGGTGTGTATGAGAGGTTGAAGATCCACCTCCTCCCCTTCCTCTCCCTCTCATGCTTGATGCTATTTTGAGTGAGGGATTGAGAGCCTAGTGTATGTGCATTTGAGGATTGCATTTGGTGGCACTAGATAATATTTGTGATTGGGGATTTCTTATTACTCTTGGTGATTGCCATCACCTAGATGGCTTGGTGGATTATGTCTCCGTTGTGAAGCCCACGTGGTGATTGTGTGTGGCTCCGGAGAAGGATTTGTGAGGGGTGTTGTGCTCGCCCCGCGGGGATCGCAAAGAGCAACTCTAGTTGAGCGAGACGTGAAGAGCGTCAAGTGGTTCAGTCGGGTCAAGTGCTAGAGCTTGTGGTAAACACTCCTTGTGGGAGAGTGTGACTAGTGTAGTCACCACTAGCAAGAGGACCGACGACAACCTTGAGCTTGTCTCAACGGGGACTAGCTTGGTGGCAACCAAGTGAACCTCGGGATAATAATCACCGTGTGTTGACACTGGTTATCTATCAAAATTAAAGGATAAATAAATATGAAAAGGGCATGAATTCAATCACCAACAAAGGTTTAGGGTTTTAATTGACAATATTCCACGAGTTTTGGTGAATTGTGATTCTGTAGGGACTAAACCAGGAAACCAGCGCTGATTGCTTCCCCTAGAAGGAAACCGACGGGAGATAACGCAACTGCCACGTCAGGAAGTTTCTAGAAGACTCCAGAGGACACCAGAACACACCAGGAGGTCGGGCACCGCGGGACCCTGCCAGGTGGGACCGACCGGTCCCACCATGAGACCGACCGGTCTCCCCCCGGGCCCGCTGGCTTCCGTCTTCTGCAAGCTTCCTCCACCGAACCCTAGGACTCATCTCCACCGTCCCTGAAGTCGGTTTGATCTAACGGTCGCGGTTGATCCCTCAGGGCTATATAAGCAGCCCCAGACCCCCCTCTCCAGGCATCTCCATCTTCATTATTCATCTCCACATCAGAAACTAGGGTTTCAATTAGAAGTAGAGGTCCCTCTAGATGAATCTCTTCTAGTTCATCTAGAATTAGATCTAGTTCATCTAGTTGTAATCAAGAGCCAGCTATCAAGTAGAAGACTAGTTACCCCTCTAGTTTAGGTTTAGAACCTAGTCTTATATTAGAACTAGAAGAGAGAGAGAGAGGAAGAGATCAAGAAGGAGCTCCGGCCTGTCGGATCCACTTCTTCATCTTGTACCTGTGGATTCAAGTTCATCATCAACTTCAGCGATTGTTTCGGTAATCAACGTCTATATTTAAGTTTGAGCTATTGTTCTTGTTATTCTTAAGGTTTGTGACTCTCTTTTGAGTACTTTAATTCTAGTCATTCTAGAGTTGGAGTTGTTAGATAGTGTAAGCGTGGTGCTTAGACTTGATAGCTCATAAATGCCTCCTATAACGCCGGTAGTAGTGGTTGTTCGCAAGGGTGACTCTTATAGCCTTGTTGATTCTTCTATAGTCCACTTACCCGTGTGTAGGCTCGGTAGGATTATACATTTGCATAAAAGACTCATACTCTGTTTGTGACCTTTTATGGCAACTTCCCCACTAAGAATAATATAAACATATCACTCTTAAATTGGAATTAGACAACCTTAGCAATCCCCTCTATACTTCTAGATTCTCCGTCCTTGTTAGCTACTCAGGGGTTAGACTTGAGACTTAACACTATCCGTTCCTTTGGGTTCGATATTAAAACTGGGTTACTCTGGTGAAGTGCTACATCGGTAGATGTTATCTGTGCGCTTGAGGATAAAGTAGAGTGTGCGTTAATTTATACCAACAAGCATTTCTGGCGCCGTTGCCGGGGATAGAGTTTATCTCTACTCTTGGTAGCGACGTTAGTAAGTGTCAACAAGCATTTCTGGCGCCGTTGCCGGGGAACGATAGATCATCTTAAGTCTTAGTTTAACCTTGTAATCATACTTTTATCTTTTTCCTTTTTGTCCCAGTCTTTTCATTATTTTTGTGTTCATTCTTATGAATGTTGTTTTCTAATTCCACTCTTATCTATGACTACCCCATGAGCGCAAGCTATAACCAATAGAATCCTTACACCCTATCATAACACCTGGTTATTAGCTATGCCTACCTTTCCGCTGTACTGAGGATAGAAATATAATTGTGAAAATATTCCTTCGGGTATTCTTGTCACTAACCTTCCCATGTCTGGAGCAGAAAAGAATGAAGGAACAACAAACACAAGGTACGTCCCACCAATCATCATGCAACATTGAATTACATTCATCCAATCTTGATTTGTGCAAAATCCAAGCTTGGGGAATAGACTTTCTAAGAATATTTCTTGTCATGTTGCTATGTTGGTTGTCCCTACCATTAGGATATGCTTATATACTAATCATACTCTTTCATCACCATCTGAATAAATCTCTACAATGCTTTCATGTTACCTCTACCTGCTATAGTGTATGGGTTTGAAGTACAGTCATACATCTCTTTAAAATAGGCATGGTGTTTAGTTTAAACCACGAGGTGTGTTGACTTCGCTTTAGAAGGATTTTAAATTGAGCATGGTGCTTAGGTTAGAATACCTTCCTAAGTCAAATTAGACATGGTGTCTAGGTTGATTTTTGAACTGATAATAAGCTATAGTAGATATTGGATATTTTGTTGGACTAACCCCTGCAGGAAAACTTTCAATATCAATTTGGGAAAGTCCAGAGATGAACTCACCCTAGAGATGAAGCAAGGCGTACAATGAACTTCAATAACTCTTGCACAATGAAGACTCAGCTCATTAATCATGGATGAAAGAACTGTGAGTATCAAAGTTTATTTTGTTTTCTACTGCAAGTTATATTTTGCCTTGAATCATGTTAAAGTGCAGCCAACACATGAAATACTAGTCTATGCTAAAGTAATCCTAAAAACATCTTTTATTAGCATAGATGCAAAATACATAAGTTATGGATAACAACCTATGTTTCAAATTCTTGCAATCCTTCGGGTATATATGTCCACTAACATTATGCAAGAGAGAAATTTTGTTCAACCATGGTTTGGTGTGAACATTGAAGACCCAAAACTCAAACCATAGACAAACCTACTCTCAGATCACAAATGGTGCTAGCCTAGCTTTGAGTCTTGCTTGGGCGCTGAAGACAAACAGGATGCAACTTACCTCGTATGAGACAACCTATGCCTGCAATCATCATTATCCAAGACATCAAGACAAGAAGTGGGGAGTTATCTTCTCTTCTAATCAGGAGCTAGCTTGGGAGACAAGATGGTACCACTACAACAATAGCAAGATCTACAAGTCAAACACATGAACATGTTGTTGGGAGTCCATCTACATCACAAGCCAGCCTGGGAGAGACAATTCCGTTGTCTATATGTGTTTCACAATCAAAGGGAGGAAGGAGAAACCCAACTTCAAACATATTTATCTCCTACTCACCACTTTGATCAATACAAACCACTAGATGCTATCCCAGTCGAGAAGAAGAATATGATCCACCACTCATTCTTGGAAGATCGTTCTTGAACACCATCAATGTTATCATCTATGTCAGACCTGGAGAAGTCAACTCTTGGATCTTTTGCAGATTCTTCAACAATGTCACACCCGGTTTTAAAAACAAAACCAGACTCACCGTATATGTGCCTAGGAAGTCCACACATACAGCAACAGAATAAAGAATATCAGAAACAATGTTATTATGTAACGTAATCATAACTATATTAACACTTACATCTATCAGAGTATAGCAGAACGATTACTAATCTTCTCTTGAGGCTTCTTTCTTCACAGGGACGGCTGACTGGGGGTACATACGTCTAGCACTCCATAGAAACTTAAACCATGTTCCATCCTTCGAGTAGCTTCTACTAAGGACTGGAGGTGTTGGGAAATAGCAAGAGTGAGCATATATCGTACTCAACAAATATAACATGGGGTTCATGAAGCTCAAAGGTCGACACTGGTTTACTGCGATCAACTTTTAGTTGGCATAATTTTAGCATTAAATAGCATCAAAGTATATCCATCCCAATTTAAACATATGATCAAGTAAACATGTATCCATTGAATAAATATAATATCATCATCATTATTATTAAGCAACAACTATACCATAAGAATTCCAGGCCGCTCGTAACCGTGAGCACGACTGATATATCAGTTTTACACTCTGCAGAGGTTGTACACTTTACTCGATGAGTAGTGATTCCCATATGCCGGGGTTTGCAAAGCCCACATTACACTTCCAAGGTGCACGGCAGGGTTCACTGCGCAGCCTTTCAAAGGTTCGTCTAACAAGTTAGGGTCGCTAGGTCTTAAGGCAAGGGGATGTAGAGCCCTCCTTCCAGGTGGCACAATAACACGCAGCCTATACACACGTGGACAGAAGCCGCACTATACCCGTCTCGTCAAGCGCCTTATGCGCCCTTTCGGGTAACCACTAACAAGCTAGAAAAGGTCCTCATACTGAGCTAAGGTCAGAGCCATATAACTCCCATGGTTGCACTGTAAGTCCCGGTTGATCCCTTATAGTAGTTCCTAAACCATGTTGCTATAAAAGTCATATTTTTAACATGTCACATATACCATTAGAACAAATTTACATGATCATAGTTTAAGTTGAGCACTAGCATCAAGCTATCCAATGCATACCCATGGTTATCAAGGCATAAGATCAAACATCTAAGATAAGTCTATATAGGCATCAAGGTAGACACATGCAATATGAATTAAGTGATCATAAGGTGAATAGGTAACAAGGATGGTCCCATGCTATACTTGCCTTGATTACTTGTTCAACCCTCATAGCATTAGCTTCAGTCATCTTCTTCTGATCTTCAGCACACGTAAACGGTCCTCGTCTACTCGTAGCAAACACCACACATAGACAAACATACAAGCACACGAAAAGAGACAACTAAGAACAATACATCATACAAGAGAAAACATCGCGCTAAAGTAAAACTAGATGCTACGGTCGCTAGAAGCAAGAAACGTCGGTAACGGAACTATCCTTAAAAAGACACAACTACAAAGAGTTTTATATTATAAAAGTGACAGCCGAAAACTTATTTTATTTTAGTTAAATAAAAAGATATTAACTCAAATCAGACAAAAACATATTTTAATTTCAAGATCAGATTAGACTGGTCATATTTTACAAGTGATCACATAAGAGTCAAGCCAATTAAATATTTAACTTGAAAGATCAAGGTCTTGCGACTTAATCTAGTGAAAACATTTATATTTCAAAGTTAAACTAAACATGGCATAATTGAAACATTAGTGTTGGTACTAATCATATGTTATATTTATTTAACCAAATTAATATTTATTGCACAAAATAAATATACGTAAAATAGAGCATCTAAACAAGTTATATATGGTGCGTATTTAAACCAAGCAAATTTATAATTAAGAACATATTAATATCAACGATTATTTATATTACTGATATTATATGAACAAGCAGAGTAGAAACCCTAGATTACTTTTAACTAAAAGCTACTAAATAAACATTAACTAAATTAATTATTTAGATTAAAATTTAAGTATCATGCAAAGATTATAATTAGAACAGTACACTAATCATAAGAATAAGATAAGCAGCTTTGAAAACCAATCTACGTCTCACTATGAACACATAAACACGAAAACCACGCTAATCAGAACTATAACATGAAAGTTATGTTTTAATCAAGATTAAAAGGTACTAATTACTAGATTAAATCTAACTGAAATTTTAATTATAAAAAAAAACAGTATGAACAGTAGAATGAAACAAATCTAACGTAACTTGAATGAACCGAAACGAGATTAAAACGAAATAACAGCAATTAAAAACGTTTTAACGGCAAACTTGACATTAGCTCGTCTTGTACCTCTGTCTTGAGCGGCATGGCCACCAGCGGCTGATGTTGGTCGCAGGGAAGGAAAGGCGCCTTGGCCATCGATCGGCTCGGCCGGTATGGACAAGCATCGGCAGCCGCAACTGTACGCCACGGTGCAGGTCCCGTACGTGGGGACGAGTTCGGCCCGCTCGAGGCCTGTACGCCTGATGGTCGAACTGGCAGCCGGCTCTGTTATGTGCGTGCGAGCACGTGGCGGGGAGGTCAGCCGGGACGCGGGTCCAGGTGGTTGCGTGTGGCGGCCGCGATGACAAAAACATACAACCAAGCGAGAACAGTTTACGGTGAATTTGGTGTGCTTTGGCCAAAGAATTGATGGCGTGGATATATAGGGAGAAAAACTCTTCAACTCCGTATCAACTAGTAATATGGTACTAATTGATGTTGCAACTTGCAACTCTCACATTTACTAATGGGTCTAGATAAATATAAAAGCCCATTAGTAAAATAAAGAAGACATGGATATTTGGAATTTATCAGGATTAATGCACATGGGCTTTGTGGAAGGGAGGAAAAAGACAGGTTTTATTATTTTCGTAATTATTTAATTTCTGGATTAAAATAATTCTAGAAAAGTCTAGAATTGATATTTAAGCCAGGAAAAATACTCTGATGGTTCTGAAAATTCAGGGAAAATTTTCGGTGATATTTGAGAACATGAGGAACCCAAATAAAATATTTAGAGTTCATGAAAAGATATTTTGGGGCAAATTAGATTATGCTCCCAGAAAAATAGGAAAAAGGTGCGCGAAAAAGCCAGAAAAAATTCCCGGGAAGATTTTAGAGATATGATGATGAATAACGAGCACCAAGGAATGATTTGGAGTAGAAGAAAAAAGATTCTTGGGAGACTCCAATAGAAAGGTTAAGCTAGGAAACAAAGAATTTGGTTATAAGAAAAGATATGGACAAGGCGGAGAAAGATAAATGACTTACTCAACGCGTTTTGGAAAATTTTACTCACTCACAACGCAAGACATAACAACAAGCAACCATCACACCAAGCATAACTCGTCAAATTACTTTAGCAAAAATTTTGGAATTCATATTTTCCTATGACTATATTTGCGCTAGCTCAACTAAACTTAGTAAATTTTATCCAAATATTAAAATCATAGATTTTACTTAGTGTTTTCTACTCACAGCCCAAAATCAAAAACTTTGGGATGTGACAAACAACTACATCACTTATGAGCAGCCAAAGAGAACCAAGAGAAGACGTCGAAGGGAGAACCAACTGCCAAGAATTGAGGAGGGCATCATGAAGGATGAAGCCACTGCACCACAAGAGTTAGAAGATGGAGAGATAGTACCTGAGCAAGCAAATCAAGAAGAACAGCTGATAAGATCTCCATCATCTAGACACTGTTGAGAGGACAAGTCTCAGTTGTGACATTACAAGACAAAGACTCTCATAGAGGCACTCGAGTAGCAGCTCTAAATTCAAGTCTCTTGCCAACCCAATAATTAAAGGAAAACAAGAAAGGTTGACAAGAGAAGAATACAGAACTGTCCCTACATCCTCATAGTACAAGAAAGAGAGAGGATCCTAGTCAGCATACTCGAGGAACAATGCGCCTTCACTGATAAGTCGACACAAGAAAAGGAAAGTCGATACCTCTAAAGATGATTCCACTGTGATCTTCCTCCTCTCAAGCATACTGTGAGACAAACAAGAGAAGACAAGCCAGCTAGACAAGAGAAGCTTCCACAAGGTGGTTCAACACATCACTCTTCAATGACAAAGTAACATTTCAAGGTAAATAACCATCACTTTAAAAGCTTCTTCTTGATTCTAGTATGAACATAGATAAAGAACAAAACATGTTTAAGTTGCACCTCACTTGATCCAACCTAATCAACTCAACATGTTTAGTCCTTTGATCTTTGTTCCTAGCTTTACTCTCTTGAATCTCACTGTCTTAACTACATGAGCTAAAATGTTGTGCATCTAACCTTTGGAAGATGATATATCTTAATCATGAAAAGATCGATACTTTATGCATAGATTATCCTTCCTTGGGTTAAGTAATTTGATCTATTAAATATTTTAAGATGCTACTTTCATGCTCATTCTCTGATCCTATCACTCATGTTAAAATTGAATAGAACACATAAACAACAAGTTTGTCTTGTGCAATGTGCCCAAGGTTAGAGGGGAATAAACAAAACTTTTGGTTCTGTTGGTGTTTTTCCACCAACAGAGCCATGCACTTGATCTCTACCTTGTCTTTATGAGCAGGAAACACTCTTGAGCAAACAGGGCGAAGTTTGTCAACTCCTAAATTCTACAGAGTGAAGATCCTCGATCTACAAGAACATCAACACTGAGCAAGATGCTGCCAGCTTTCATAATTAACGCTTCATTTCAAACTGCTGGATGAACGAAGAACAAGAGTGACACCATATCAAGAGGCATAAACAAGAAGGAATGATGGAAGACGTCGTAGTCAAAATTACAGGTCATGAAGTCCCCACAGACTTCTTGATTTTCGACATAGGAGAAAACGATGATGTCCACCTCATCCTAGGAAGACCATTCCTCTACGCTACAAGTACAATCATCTACAAGAGGAAATCCATTTTCACTTTCTTGAAAAAAAGGTATGAAGCAACTTCATCAACTACATGCCCAATGAAGCACCCAAGAAGAACAGAAGTAAAAGACGCCGCTCTCAACGCCAAAGAAGACAAGCTATCAAGAATAGAGAGGCCAATCATGACGAAGAAGCTATCGCCACTGTCTAAAAAAGAAAGAACAAAAGAAACCTCAAGACAGTGAGCCACAGGAAGTGAAGACTCAGACCAAAAAAGTATGGAAGAAAATGTCTGCACCTAAGAGGTACAATCGATAACAACTTTCTAAACGTCTGACATACCTTGGGAGGTCTGAACCAAGGGAAGGTCCGGTTCGTCGGACCTAAATATCCGAACCTTCGCCAAAAGGTAAAATCGGTAGTTATCCTCATATTTACTTTTCTGCATATATCTCATATTTAATTCTTAGTTGTTTATTGCATCATCATATTTAATTCACAAATATTTTTATTTCTGCATTACATTAGAACAGAAAATAAAAATATTGCATTTGTTACACTACATCATAAACAATGAAGCCCCATGAGAATAATTCTATGGTGTGTAAAAACCCACATGAATGTTCACCGTGGTGGCATAAAAAAAATAATATAATAATACTAAAAATAAATATGCATGTATTCATCCTGTTGTGCATTTTCTCTTGCGTCATAAAAATATAAAAACATAAAAATATTGAGAAAGAGATCTTACTGAAATTCTAGACAACTAAGGCTTGAATGGCCAACCGCTAATGCTTAATCTGTTCCACAAGTTTTGTTGTCTATTTGAGTTTCACAGGATTTGAAAGGTCAAAGCTGACAAGCAAGTGAATGTCCCATCCACTACTGGAGCACTGTCTCAACAAACATCAACATCAACCAAAACTCTAATAGAAGAAGGACATATCCACTGCCAGTCTGCTACATTGCAAGATCGAACGGCTACGTCAACATTCAGCTTGGGGGAAGGCACCCCCGTGTATCCACGTAAGTATCTTTATCCTCTTAAGTTTTTCATTCTATAAACAAAATGAAAACACCAAAAATATGTGAGCACATGAAGGTTCACTCTTAAAAAGAAAAGAACAAAAATATGTGGGCACATGAAGGCTCACCATTAATTAAAAAAGAGACAAAAATATGAGCACATGAAGGCTCAACACTATTAAGGGAACCAGCTTGGGGGAGACGCACCTCCGTTATCTTCACGATTCAGGTATGTCTTTATTATTATTACTACTACTATTATTATTGGCTTTTATCTTAAAGTGTGTTAGATTAAATGAAAAAAATAGTCTGTCTAGTTTGTTTTAAGGAGTTGATGACTAAAGAAGAACCCTCTCTCTCTTATCTTTTACATGGAAATGATGAATAGTTGCTCTATCTAATTTCTTTCAAGTACCTAGCCTTCAAAACATGAGTTCTCCTAATTAATAATGATGCCTTAAAATAAAATTAAATACATGGATGGCAAAATACTTAATCTAAGGTCTAGGTAATTGAGATATGACATGTGATGATCTGAGCTGCTATTATCTTGTTCTAAACAACACCAAAGTTCTGGAGATTTCTAAATATGAATATGACTAATAATTGCATTGAGTTAAATTAAGCTTTGTGACCCTGTGAGATGTTATCTTGCCATTGAATTGAGATCACTTACACATTTCATCCATCTTCCGCATAAATGCTCATAATTATCTGTTGCTACCCTCTTATAAGTTTGTTGGAAGCATGTGGCTATTAAAAAAAAGAGAAAAGAAAAAAAGAAGGAAAGATCTGAGGAAATAAAAAGGGACAAGTGTCCGAAACCTCAAAAAGATAGATCCCGAGGAAATAAAAAGGGACAAGTGTCCGGAACCTCAAAAAAAATGTCAAAAAAATGGGCACGTGCCCGATAGTAGAATAAGCCTAATAGCCATATGTCTCTGATAAACAGAAGAGAGTGAATATATTCAAAAGAGCATCCGACTCCATTTTTCCATACACATGCACTTCTTGATTCAATGGTTGGTTGACTTTCTCTTTGGATCCGTTGTTTACTTTGACAACACATGTATTAAAACTTTTGAAAATTAATTAAAACTCCAGAATAAAGGTGAAGTAAAGGAACTAGAGACATAGTGCTTGATTTGATCGTTCAATCTCTCAATTATTCAAGACCTAAGGTAAGAGTAATAAGCCCCATGAAGAATAACATGTTTTGGAGCATTTTTGTTTAACAGCAGGTGTACTTGTTGAAAGTGAAAACATTGTAGCAACTCCTGATCCATTGTTAAGTTTTGGTTTTGCTAAGGGACTAGCAAAAGGTAAGCTTGGGGGAATTGTTGACACTGGTTATCTATCAAAATTAAAGGATAAATAAATATGAAAAGGGCATGAATTCAATCACCAACAAACGTTTAGGGTTTTAATTGACAATATTCCACGAGTTTTGGTAAATTGTGATTCTGCAGGGACTAAACCAGGAAACCAGCGCTGATTGCTTCCCCTAGAAGGAAACCGACGGGAGATAACGCAACCGCCACGTCAGGAAGTTTCTAGAAGACTCCAGAGGACACCAGAAGACACCAGGAGGTCGGGCACCGCGGGACCCTGCCAGGTGGGACCGACCGGTCCCACCATGAGACCGATCGGTCTCCCCCCGGGCCCGCTGGCTTTCGTCTTCTGCAAGCTTCCTCCACCGAACCCTAGGACTCATCTCCACCGTCCCTGAAGTCGGTTTGATCTAACGGTCGCGGTTGATCCCTCAGGGCTATATAAGCAGCCCCAGACCCCCCTCTCCAGGCATCTCCATCTTCATTATTCATCTCCACATCAGAAACTAGGGTTTCAATTAGAAGTAGAGGTCCCTCTAGATGAATCTCTTCTAGTTCATCTAGAATTAGATCTAGTTCATCTAGTTGTAATCAAGAGCCAGCTATCAAGTAGAAGACTAGTTACGCCTCTAGTTTAGGTTTAGAACCTAGTCTTATATTAGAACTAGAAGAGAGAGAGAGGAAGAGATCAAGAAGGAGCTCCGGCCTGTCGGATCCACTTCTTCATCTTGTACCTGTGGATTCAAGTTCATCATCAACTTCAGCGATTGTTTCGGTAATCAACGTCTATATTTAAGTTTGAGCTATTGTTCTTGTTATTCTTAAGGTTTGTGACTCTCTTTTGAGTACTTTAATTCTAGTCATTCTAGAGTTGGAGTTGTTGGATAGTGTAAGCGTGGTGCTTAGACTTGATAGCTCATAAATGCCTCCTATAACGCCGGTAGTAGTGGTTGTTCGCAAGGGTGACTCTTATAGCCTTGTTGATTCTTCTATAGTCCACTGACCCGTGTGTAGGCTCGGTAGGATTATACATTTGCATAAAAGACTCATACTCTGTTTGTGACCTTTTATGGCAACTTCCCCACTAAGAATAATATAAACATATCACTCTTAAATTGGAATTAGACAACCTTAGCAATCCCCTCTATACTTCTAGATTCTCCGTCCTTGTTAGCTACTCAAGGGTTAGACTTGAGACTTAACACTATCCGTTCCTGTGGGTTCGATATTAAAACTGGGTTACTCTGGTGAAGTGCTACATCGGTAGATGTTATCTGTGCGCTTGCGGATAAAGTAGAGTGTGCGTTAATTTATACCAACAAGCATTTCTGGCGCCGTTGCCGGGGATAGAGTTTATCTCTACTCTTGGTAGCGACGTTAGTAAGTGTCAACACCGTGTCAATATTGTCTACATCTTCTCGGTGGTTTGCTATCTCCTTTCACTAGCTTGTATTTACTTACTCATACTTGTGCTAGTGTTTAGTTGTTGCTCTTGTAGCTATCTAGCTTGTGCAGCTTAATAGTAGCTTTTGTAATTAGTTAGCTTGTGTAGCTTGCTAGTTACCTTCTTGCTTGTGTAGCATAAATGTATTTGTCTTGCGTGACTAATTAACTTGAGTAGCTTTGTTAGTCATATTGCTTAGTTTGTGTAGCTAATTAATTTGAGCTCTCTAATTTGGCTTGTGTAGCCTTGTTATTGAGCATTACTAGTGAGCTTGATTAGGAGCTCCCGGTTTGCTTAAAGTACTAGTTGTATAGGTTTGTGTGACCTTGCTTCTAGAATTGTTTAAGTGAGCTTTTGCTAGCCTGACATCTTATTTGCTTTGTTTAGGATCTTTGTAAGGTGTTTGAGAGTATATGTAGAGTGGTGTAGTCTTGGCTAGACCGATAGTTTTAATTCCGCGTTTATTTCGGTTAGCCGGTGCGATTAATTTTAGAAAGGACTATTCACCCCCCTCTGATCCGTCATCTCCCTACAAGAACAACCAAACACAACAGTGGAACGTGACGGTTCAGATAATTGGTGCATACACGGGTGACTACAGGCTACCAATCAACCCCTTAATTGATTGATCGGTAGCATAGGATCGATTCGTACGGAAGGGATGGTTAGATGCTAAGCCATCTCCCTAATCTTACGTCTTTGTCACCTAAGCTAAGCGATCGATGGGATGAGATTACTGGAACTTTTTTTTGAGCATAAATTACTGGAACTTGATTGGCACAAAATAGTGTTTTTTCGTGTGGAGAGGAGAAAAAAAAAGACAAGCGGCCTCGTTTTTTATTGGGCTCCTGGTGTTGGGTTATAAGTCATTCCTAGCAATACAAAACTATGCATGACAAAAAAAAAAAACTCAACATGCCGCTCTAGTGACAGTGTCAGGTCATATCATTGTGATGTCCTTCGCCTTTTTTCTGTGGACAATGGATGGATGGACCTACACACGAGTCCACACAGTGAAGACAACGATTACACACGCTCAGGATCGGAGCGACGATTTTTTCGTTGCACATCAAGACCCGCAAGCACAACTACGTACACATTTGCTTCTTACTGTGTACAGCTGTCAATCCGTGCTCTCTACGTACACATTTGCTTCTTACTGTGTATACTGTCAATCCGTGCTCTCTCGCAAACGATGGGATGAGATTACAGGAACTTGATTGGCACCAAATAGTGCATTTTTCGTGCGGAGAGGGGAAAAAAGAGACAAACGGCCTCGTTTTTATTGGGCTCAGCCCATACATAACACAGTGAGCCCAGACGCCCCATATGCTCGCAGCCCAAGGCCCAAGCCATCACCAAGTCTCCTCCCTCCACTTTCGCCTCTCTCCCGATCCTTCACTGCCGCCGGAGGCTGGAACAGCAGCAGGAGCACGCCGCCGGATCACGGGAACCCACAGCTTCCCCGCTCCCGTCAGTTTCTGGTACTATCCTCTCGCTCCCTCTTCGTCCTCCCCTCCCCTTGCACCTCAGTTTCCCCGTTGCGGGCTGCCGGGCTTGCGTCTCGCTCCCCATCGCCCTTGCCGTCGCGCGCGCGCGAGGTGTTCGACGCATTGCCTCTGTGCGTTCTCGCGCGCGCTGGGCACCGTTCCCGTCACGGCGCTTCCCTGTTTTCGCGGAGAAGGTCATGACGCAGCCTCACTGATAGCTCCTCTGCTTCTTTGTTTCCAGGACCGGCTGAGCCTATGGCGAATGCACAGGATCCATGGTCGAGCATCCCGCTGGATATCGCGGAACTCGTTCTCAAGCGCCTTCCCGCTCACGTCGACCGCGTCCGCTTTGCAGCCGTGTGCCCCAAGTGGCGCTCCGCCGCGCGGCAGGTCAAGCTGCCTCCTCCAATGCCGCTGCTCGCTCTCAAGGACGGGGACATCTTCTACAGCATGCCCCAGGGTGAGCCGCTCCACTTTGCTGGCTTCCAAAAAGACCACCTTGATGGCTGCAGAAGAGGCTTCTACACAGCCTGCGGTAACTGGCTGGTGTACCGGCGCATCTTCGACTTGCTCTTGTTGGATCCCTTCTCCGGTGCCACCATGACCCTTCCTCCACCAGATAGCTTTGTTTCCAAGGGCATATCACAGAAGCTGTACATGGAGTTCAAGTACTCCCAAGTGATCAGACTAATGGTGTGCTCGCCAAACCTCATTGCTGCTCTGTTCGAAGCTGACGGATTCAATCGGATTGCAGTGTGCCGGCCAGGAGGCTCCAAGTGGTCAATTGCAAGGGGCCTGTCTTTGTGGATTACTGACATGGCTTTCTACCAAGGGAAGCTCTATGTTGTTGACTATCATGAGGACCTCTTGGCTCTGGACATCAGCGTGGATGACAAGACGGGTGACCCGCGGGTTGCTCGGATTGGAAAGGCCATCAATGTCAATCAATTTGATAATGAGCGGACCTTGCTGAAGATGCGGTTGCTCGGATTGGAAAGGCCATCAATGTCAATCAATTTGATAATGAGCAGACCTTGCTGAAGATGCTGTACCTGGTTGAGTCATGTGGCTCATTGCTGCTGGTGCGTAGAAGGATTTTCCAGACGCACGTTCATGACGACGGACAGATACACACTTTTGTTGGACAGTGTGAGCCTCACCTTTCGATATTTGAGGCAGACTTTGCGCGATCGCAGTGGACCAAGGTGGCGACCCTCGCTGACAATCAGGCACTGTTTCTAGGGCCATGCTCCAGGGCTGTTTGCATGCCTCAGGGTGACTCACCGGGCAATCGAGTGTGGTTCTTGGATGACTACAAGGACTTTCACGATTGGAGTGAGTATCATCACATCTTGCATCCTGGCACCAGCAGCGTGGCAAACCCCAAGCCTTTCTCGCCTCTGGAAATGATCTCGTGGAAGGGCTTACTGGGGAAAGCAGGTGCTGCATGGATCTTCCCTGCAAACTGATGCTGTTGGTTGGACCGTTTTTACAATCAGAGCTGTTAAACGCACCATGTGTTTCTCTGATCGTAGTACGGTGGTCTTCTGGTATTCGCAATGCTGACTTACTTTTGGATTATGTCGTGCTTAGCTTTGTGGACTTGTGATGGGAGCCTTTGTGGTAGCATTATGTTAGTTGCTAGTAACCTATTCTGTTGAGCATTTAGACCGGTAGACCGCAATGCTGCCGTTTAATCTCTGAATTATGTGTTATCTATCCTCAATCTTTTGTCGTGGAGTAAGAGTTTGGTAGGTTTGTGGGTTTCTTGCTATGCTGTTTTAGGTTAAGCCCATGGTCCTTGATTCTGGGAACTAAGGCTAAACCATTTGTTGTATGCATCCCGTGGCACTTGCAGACTTGAAGTGAGGTGTTTCTGTTGAGATGGATTGTCTTTCTGAAAGGGGACGATTGACGCCCTCATCACATGTTTCCAAGGAATATGGATGAACAAGTTATAATTATGTAAGTGGAATTTTTTGAATTATCGCTCGTGTGACTTAGTGAGACTGCCATATGCATCCGTCAGTTTCGTTATGTCTGTAGTCGTATATTGCATCATTGTTGGCAATAATAATGCCAGAGAAACAGTGCACGCCTCATTAGATGGCTCATCAATGTTAATGAATTTGATGATGAGCCGTACTGGTTGAGGATGCTCTACCTGGTTGAGTCTTGTGGCTCATTGCTGCTGGTGCGTAGAAGGATTTTTGGCATGCACGTTCATTGGGGGAGGACAGATACACACATTTGCTGGAGAGTGTGAGCCTGGACCCTGGCGTTTCGATGTTCAGGCAGACTTTGGGCGATCACAGTGGGGCAAGGTGATGACCCTTGCTGACGATCAGGCACTGTTTCTAGGACCATGCTCTAGGGCTGTTGGCATGCCTCAGGGTGACTCACCGGGCAATCGCCATGTGGTTCTTGGATGACTACAAGGACTTTCACAATTGGAGTGCATACATCAGCTTGAGTTCTGGCACCATCAGTGTGTGGCAAACCCCAAGCCTTGCTCGCCTCTGCCAATGATCTCGTGGAGGGGCTACCTGGGAAATGCAGGTGCTGCATGGCTCTTCCCTTCAAACTGATGCTGTTGGTTGGACGGTTGTTACAATGAAAGCTGTTAAACGCACCAGGTGTTTCTCTGATCGTATTTAATATGGTAGCCTTTTGGCATTATTCGCAATGCTTTTGATGATTATGTTGTGCTTTGCTTTGTGAACTTGTGACAGCCATTCTGTTAGTTGCTAGTAAGTTATTCTGTTAAGCGTTTAGATGGGGAAGTCACAATGGTGCTGTTTAATCCCTGAATGTTGTGTTATCTATCGTCAACCTTTGGTCGTGTAACTTTGATAGGTTTGTGGGTTGCTTGCTATACTGTTTTAGGTTAAGCCCATGCATGGTACATGTGGGAACTGGAACTGAGCGTAAAATTTGCTGTGTGCATCCCGTGGCACTTGTAGGCTTGAAGTGAGATGTTTCTGTGTTTCTGGAAGGGGACGATTGGTGGTCTTGTCACATGTTTCGAAGGAACTTCAACAAGTTATAATTGTGTAATTGGCTGGCTCTCTAGGAGTTATCACTTGTGTGACTGAATGAGACTGCCATATGCATCATAGTTCGGTTCTAATATTATCCCATTGCCTTTAGCTTAGCGCTAGAATTTTGCCAATGATCTATTTGGAACAAATTATATCTTAATATCTAGAAATATCACTGAAACTATGAGATTTCTTAATTAGTGATGCTCCATGCAATGTAAGATTTATGCTCGAATTTGTTATGGGAAACTTTCCGTTCATACAATTCTTTTTTGGACTGTCAACATGAGCTGGAAACTTTTTACTGTTGAAATTCTTTTGAGAAATTCCACCCCAAAAAAAGAATTCTTTTGACGTGTACTCAAGCGCATCCAACATCTCTGTGCCATCATAACATAGCCCATAAGGAATAATCCTTGCAATTTTGAATCCTTTTATACAATCCTACGTGTTAGGCCTTGTTTGGATACCACAAACTATCAACTTTTTTTCACTGTTTCTCCATCACATCACCATCACATCAATGTTCGGACGCATGCATGGAGCATTAAATGTTGGTAAAATAAATAACTAATTGTATTTTTAGTATGTACATGTCGAGACGAATCTTTTGAGTCTACATAGTCCATATTTGGACAGAGTTTGTCAAATAACAACGAAAGTGCTACAGTTGAGAAAAAAACTAACCGGTTGCATCAGTATACTTTGCTCATAAAGTCACATGTCCAGTCCTCGCATATCCATCAGCTTTGAAAACTGTGCCTTAGATTTTTAATGGAAATCCATGCTCCGTTTCGCACCTTACAAAATCTTTCCACGATCCTACATAAATCATACGTAATTGAAATTATAGTAAGATTTGGTGTTTGTTCTGAATAACGAGACAATTTGTAGAATTACGAAACGGATTCACAGTTGCATGGCAGAATTTATAGTAAGCTTTGGTTTTTTTTTTTCATGCGGAGAGAAAACACAACGAAACGGGCCTCGTTTCTTATTGGGCTCGGCCCATACGTGACACAGGTGAACCCAGACGTCCGTCCACATGTTCTCAGCCCAAGCCATCATCATCTCCAGGTTTCCCTGCCGCTTGCCATCCCGACGCGCCCTTCACTGCCGCAGCGCCGCCGCCGGAACAGCAGCAGGAGCACACGCCGCCGGATCACGGGAACCCACAGCTCCCCAGCTCCCGTCGGTTTCTGGTACTATCCTATCGCCCCCTCTTCGGCCTCGGCCTGCCCTCCACCTGCAGCTCAGCTTCCCCGTTGCGGGCCATGCGGCTCGCTCCCGATCGCCCCTGTCGTGTCGCGCGCGCGAGGTGCTCGACGCATTGCCTCTGTGCGTTCTCGCGCACGCTTCACGGAGATCCTCTGTTTCCGAGGAGGGGGAGTAGTGACGCAGCCTCACTGACGCGCTTGCTGCTCCTCTGCTTCTTTGTTTCCAGGACCGGCGGCCGAGCCGCCTATGGCGAGGACACAGGGTTCGTGGTCGAACATCCCGCCGGAACTGGCGGGCCTCGTTCTCGGGCGCCTTCACGCTCACGTCGACCGCGTCCGCTTCGCAGCCGTGTGCCCCCAGTGGCGCTCCGCCGCGCGGAAGGTCAAGCTGCCCCCTCCGCTGCCGCTGCTCGCTCTCAAGGACGGGGACATCTTCTACAGCATGCCCCGGGGTGAGGCGCTGAACTTTGCTGGCTGCAAGTGCAAAACCGGCTACATTTCTACAGCTTGCGGTAACTGGCTGGTGTACCGATGCTGGCGCGACTTGCTCTTGTTGGATCCCTTCTCTGGTGCCACCATGACTCTTCCTGCACCATCTAGCGTTCATCTCCCCGACGAAGACGACGAGGGCGAGGATTCTGAGGGTGGCCATGATTCTGCAGACGAAGCTGAGGATTCTGAGGATGGCCATGATTCTGCAGACGAGGGTGAGGATTATGAGGACGACCATGATTCTGCAGGCGAGGGTGATGATTCCGAGGATGGTTCTGCACCATCTAGGGTTCATCTCCTCAACGGAGACAGGGGTGATGGTTCCAGGGCCGGTCGTGATTCTGCAGACGAGGCCGAGGATTCTGAGGATGGCCATGATTCTGCAGACGAGGCTGAGGATTCTGAGGACGGCCATGATTCTGCAGGCGATGGTGATGATTCCGAGGATGGTTCTGCACCATCTAGGGTTCATCTCCTCAACGGAGACGACGAGGGCGAGGATTCTGAGGATGGCCATGATTCTGCAGACGAAGCTGAGGGTTCCGGGGCCGGTCATGATTCTGCAGACGAGGCTGAGGATTCTGAGGACGTCCATGATTGTGCAGACGGGGGTGATGATTCTGAGGATGGTTCTGTTTCCACTGACAGTTCAGAGATGCTATCAATGGACGTGAAACACTTTCATGTGATCAAACTAATAGTGTGCTCGCCCAACCTCATCGCTGCGCTGTTCAAAGGCAGAAACAATCGGATTGCAGTGTGCCGGCCAGGAGGCTCCACGTGGTCAGTAGCATGGGACCTGTCTTTGTGGATTACTGACATGGCTTTCTACCAAGGGAAGCTCTACGTTGTTGACTATCATGAGGACCTCTTGGCTCTGGACATCAGCGTGGATGACAAGACGGGTGATCCACGGGTTTCTCAGATTGAACGGGTCATCAATGTTAATCAGTTTGATAATGAGCTGACCTTGTTGAGGATGCTCTACCTGGTTGAGTCGTGTGGCTCATTGCTGCTGGTGCGTAGAAGCATTTTTCATACGCACGTTCATGGCGACGGACAGATACGCACTTTTCCTAGACAGTGTGAACCTAACCTTTTGATATTCGAGGCAGACTTTGCGCGATCACAGTGGGACAAGGTGACGACCCTCGCTGACAACCAGGCACTGTTTCTAGGGCCATGCTCCAGGGCTGTTTGCATGCCTCAGGGTGACTCACCGGGCAATCGCGTGTGGTTCTTGGATGACTATAAGGACTTTCACCTTTGGAATGAGTGGTGTAGCAACTTGAGTTCTGACACCAGCAACGTGGCAAACCCCAAGCCTTTCTCGCCTCTGCCAATGATCTCGTGGAAGGGCTACCTGGGAAATGCAGGTGCTGCGTGGATCTTCCCTGCAAACTGATGCAATTAGATGGACCGTTGTTACAACCAAAGCTGTCAAACGCACCATGTGTTTCTCTTATCGTAGTTGGATGGCCTTCTGGCATTCTTCGCAATGCTGACTTACTTTTGGATGATTATGCTGTGTTTAGCTTTGTGGACTTGTTATGGGAACCTTGTGTTAGTTGCTACTTGTTAAGTAACCTATTCTGTTAAGCATTTGGATGGAGATGTCACAATGGCGCCTGTTGATCTCTGAATGCTGTGCTTATCTCTCTTCAACCTTTTGTCGTGGAGTAATACTTTGATAGGTTTTGTGTTCCATGCTATGCTGTTTTAGGTTAAGCCCATGATCGTCCTTGTGGAGTATGCATCCTGTGGCACTTGCAGACTTGAAGTGAGATGTTTCTGTTGAGACGGATGGTGTTTCTGAAAGTGTTTCTAAGGAACATGAACAAGTTATGTGTAATTGGCCGGTTGGCTCTCTGTGGCCAATACCATACATATTGTTATTAGGTCGTCTTACATTACATACAATGACCTGACAAGAAGATGAAAGTCCAGATACAAGCATCATATTATATTGCTAATAGTACTGTATCTCGCTGATACATCCCGTGCTCTGGATAATAGTACTGTATCTCGCTAATAGTACTGGGCCGAGCTGGGCTGTGCCGGGCCGGGCTGGGTCCTCTATCAGTTGGCCACAACTCTGAGCTTCATCCCGGCGGCGCAGTGGCCCGGAACGCCGCAGATGAAGTAGTTGACGCCTTTCTTGAGGTCAAACCTGGCGTTGCCGGACGCCGTCGCCGCCGCGTCCGCCGTGCTGCGAGCTTTGCAGCTCCGGTACTCTGACGCGCTCACCGCGACCGCGTTGTGCACGCCGGCCTGGTAGTTGAAAACTGCTTGCATGCACACAAAAGGATTGGCGTTACCAACTCTCGTGACTAATGATGATATGTGTGGAGGTTTGTATGCATCAGAAAGTAATTTAAGATTTTAGTTTTGAACCTTGATAACTATAAAAATTTTCATATAAAATTTGGTTTGTTTGTTGAAATAGGAGTGTTTTTTTTTGCCTGGAAAATCGTATTTTTTGTGCAATAATAATAAGCAATGGTTTGCATCATTTTGCAGATAAATATGTATAGACAGAGACAGAGTATAGTACCAAGCGTGTCACCAGCTGCAAAAGTCTTTCCACCGGACCAGCTGTCGTATGACACGGAGAAGCCCCAGCCCTTGGAGTCTCCAACAACATGGGTTTCAGCAGACACCATCGCCGAGCAGACAAGAAGAGTGAAACCAACAGCCACAAGGACAGCACTGCACATGCCTCTTGTCATTGCTTAATAATCTGATTATTAGGACGCAACCTTAAACACTTGTTGCCACTGCAGGTACAGAAGTGTTCTAGCTATCTACTGGTGTGTGCTGTGCTTCCCAAGCTTAGCACTGTCCCTATTTATACAGGTTTCTTGCAAGCTGTTGCATCCACTTTTTTTTTTTTAAATAGTGACTACTCTCCCTCCTATTCAAACTAGTTATCACATTTCACTTTGTCTAGGCCTCTGTCTTCTAAGACCCATTTTGTTGTAGTGCCACTAATATCTCGTCCTTCAAATTTATTAGATTTAACAACTATTTTTGATAGAAATCAACAAACAAGACTTTCATGTTTCCAAACTAAAACAATTTAAATTTGTTTCGTCCATATGTATAGCTTTTAAGGCCTGACACATCTTGTCCTAAACGTCATTTTCTAATGATCGGGCGGAGCATGGGTGAGAATGTACACACTTACCACTTTTCAGTTCCTTAACTATAGTAGATTGTACTTTAAATTAATATCATGTTCCACTAAGCTTGTGGTGGTGTATGAGTAAGGTAGCATGAACAAAGCTTCCCTTTTGTTTATACAAAGCTTAATACATTATGTCGTACGTCTTGTTGTTTAATACCCCAATTGCACTTACTTTAGTCCTAGAAATAAATTTCTGCCACGTTTTCCAAGGCTTCCCACTGAAACTTTAATGTAGAAGTATTCAGTTCAACAAATTTTATATGCTGGCAATACACGAAATTACTAAGAAAGTACTTTCTCCGTTCCAAATTTATAAGACATTTTGACTTTTCTAAATACATTGCTTTTACCAATGTATTTCTATGTACATAACAAATGCTACAGATTTATAGAAAAGCTAAAACATCTACTGAGGGAGTACATAGTAGTCTGCCATTTTGCTGAAAGTAAATCTGCACCAGGAAGAGAGCTTCACCTATGAATATTATCCGTACTCCAGAGTCTGTTCTTCATACTCATTGGTGGTTTGATTAGGTACATAGGTATAGTGCTTTATTAGTGGAATGCATGCTTTATATATTGATACCACATTACCACTATATACTAATCGGTGAGGAATGATGGCACTATAGTGTCGCTTACAAAGGTACATAAGGAATTTACTAATCGGTGACAGAGACCAAATCATGTATATATAATTAATATACACGTTATCTAGCTCCAAAGTGCACTAGGGTCGTGGCCCACGCAACTATATGTTGGTATGGAATTCAGTCTCCTTATTATGTGTTTTTACTCTCATTATGTTCCATGAGATCTGAAATTTAGTGGCATTATCAACATTTATTTTCCTTAGATTTACTGCAGATTGAGTTTTATATTTTTCTTAGATTATAAATAGTTGTGCTATATCATTAGAGTTAGGTGTTAGAGCATCTTCAATAATTTCCAAAAAAAAACCCACCGGTAAACCAATGAGTTTTCAAGTGGCTAAAATAAGTGAAAAGCATATTCGTTGGATTCCTCCGATCATTTTCAAAACCTCACCCCTAAAAGATAGAATATAACTTCGCATTATAAATCTCACATTATTTCAGAATCAACTCAACCGCTTTTATACTTTCTTTCCTTCTGTCTTGTACATTTTGCATTAGGAACCCTATCCTTGCTTCTTATTCTTTCCCACCCCCTTCCAAATTGGCATTGATACGCGTGCATACGTTGCCACAGGATTGGATCAATTTTCACAAGTGTGGAATGATTGAGAGTTGAGATAAGCTATTGGAGAGTGGTTTTTTAATCTTGCCAAAAAATCAAGATTGAGAGTGGGTTTTGGAAACTCATGAAGATACTCTTATGCCTTCTCTATCACGTAACTTGTAAAATGACCTAGAGCTATAGGGTCAATAAGATTGGTGTACCATCTCACATGCTTAGGCACAATAAATTTGTGTGTCATGCAACATATA
The DNA here is from genome assembly GCA_009763385.1 of Coix lacryma-jobi var. lacryma-jobi. Lineage (NCBI taxonomy): Eukaryota > Viridiplantae > Streptophyta > Magnoliopsida > Poales > Poaceae > Coix > Coix lacryma-jobi. The sequence continues at coordinate 17,653,520 of CM019831.1, forward strand.
TTCATGCAACACTAATTTCCTTATATGCATCCCATAGAGAAAATTTACAATCTCTGATATGTCATCATAGTATGTATGACAAATGGGACCTCAGTGGCATATTAAGAATTTAAGGTTTATTCAGTGGCATATAATGTATCCCCTTTCTTATCTAGCTCGCTTCATCGATGTAGGTGGTCACAAGATTCAATGGGCAATGGCTGCCTTCATTTTTTTTTGTTTCATCCATGCCCCTTTGCCATAATCAGTTATGTAGTTTAAGCTTGTTTCTCCCTTCAACAACACTATTCTTTGTAATATCCTTAGAATCAATGCCATTCGATGCTGGGTCATCTCCTTCTTCAGTTGTTATATAGTGGGCTCCAAGACAATAAGTTAGTGAAACTGGTGGTTCTGTTTGGAGAAAATGAGTGGAAAAATCATTTTGTTTTTTCATGACATATGTGTTTGTTTTCCACACCAAATGAATGGATAGATTTATCTCTTCTACTAGGTCTTATCACATATTTTTTCTAGAGAATTAGGTGTATGACCCTGGAAAAAACTCAGTTTAGGTATTTGACCTTTTTTTTTAATTTGGTTCTATGGCCTCAGATCAAATTTTATTTAGGTGTATGGCTTTCCGTCCATTTAGGCATGTAACGGTGTTAACTTGGGTGGTAAAAAGACCATATTACCCCTGACAGAAAAAACCAGAGTTTTATTTATTTATTGTATATTTTTTGTACATTGATATATCCATATTTATATATATATGAAAATGGGAATATTCTATATATATATAATCACATATACATTACGAGAACTGATACCCTATAGCTAGCTACAAAATATCTTATTCTATAGCCAAACCAACTGCACAGTGCACTAGCGCACCACGGTCAGCCAAGCCGTAGCTTTCACTTGTGGTCCTTCCGACTGATGCATGCATGCATTGATTAATTTAATCCCCTGATTTTCTCCCTTCCTTCAAGGCTTCAACCGGTGTTTTTCTTCCTTCGTTCAACCGGCCACAAGAACGTAAACTTGCTTGCTTCTCCACCCAGAATACACATGCTACTTTCGCTGCAAGATGTGCCGTCGAAGAAACTTGCTTGCTTCGTTCATGAACCATTTGACTCTTATGTAATTATCGTATCAAGAAACTTGAATTATCGTAATAAACCATTGTCCCAATTACAATATATATTTCTAGACTTTATGCATATATATTCTCGTAACTGTCCGTTTAGTTACTCAGATAAAACCAGAACCTAAACAAAGTAACTCATCATGTAATTCTTGTATGAAGCCAACTCGAATTCTCGTAATTATTTTATGGTTCTCGTAATTCACATCCAAGGTTCATTTTCATAGATTATATTAAATTCTCGTAAATCATAGTGGTCAATTCATTACAAGGATATGATAGCAAGGCATAGATTCTAGTAAATCATAATCAATTGACATATAGTTTTCAAGTAGATCATTTACTTAATATGATAGGTTTGTATTTGCTTTAGTATTCTCGTAACTTGCATGCATGGCACCGGCTGCAGTGGCAGAGCCAGGAATAATGCATGAGGGGGGGCCGGTCGAAAATAGTCAATATGTAAAAACTAAGCGCAATCAAACGGTTAGATTATTCGTGGTGATATTTTGAGTTAAATTATCAATTTGATGCTGTCGCTCGTATTTTTTTATATGTATTTTTGGATCTAATGTATTATTCTTTCAGTGGTGGGTGATATGTCTAATGATAACAAAACTATGTGGTAATTTAAAAAATCTTAACACCTACCGGTTTAGTATTTTGGAGGTATTTATAGAGATGATTTGTGTATCTAGCTATGTTTTGTATGACTTTATATCTACTTCATCCATCTCACAAAAATATCACTATGAGATTCATGTTGGTTAAACTTTTTTAAGTTTAACTTGATTTATAAAAATATTATTAATCTATATCTCTAAATAGGTTTATTACAAAAATATATCCAACAACCTAGCTAGTGGTACTAATTATATACTATAAATACTAATATTTTCTTTTAAAGTAAGAATGATACTTTTTATTGAATAAAGTACAAGATATTAATAGATTTATATGACTATAATTTTGTTATATTCTCTCTCAATATAAATACAATTTTAATATTATATAGTAGTAAAAAAAATTAGTGTGAAATGTTAGGGGGGGGGGGGGGGGGCTTGGCCCCTGCCAGCCCCCCTGGCTCCGCCACTGACCAGCTGTACTATGTGTATTCTCGTAACACATCTGTACACACTTGCATGCAACACATATGTACACTCTTGCATGTATGACCCTCTGTGAAGGCGTGAAAATAATTATTTCAAATATCAAGTGTCATTAATTACTGCAATTACCAAGAGCATTGATCCCGCATGCATGCAGCCGGTAGAGGAAAACAGTAAAGATTTGGGGCTGGCCGTCCGGATCGGATGGACAACCAGTGTACTCCCTCCATATCACACTCCATATCACAGATAGAGTTCGTTTTGGAAAAGGTTTCGGTCAAATATTGGGAATATAAATCATGAATAACTTTTAAATTATTAAGTTTAGAAATGTAAAAATCATATAAATAAATTTATCTTGAAAAGTACTTTCATAAAAGTATATATATACAACTTTATAACAAATATTTTTAAAGAAATAAGTGGTCAAAGTTATGCTTTGGAGACCGTGTCGCTGTCCAAAACGAACTCTAAAAGAGATATGGAGGGAGTACGGTGGATGTACCTGTATACTCTCCCTAAAACTCTGGTCTTTCCTGTCAGGGGTAATATGGTCTTTTTACCACCCGAGTTAACACCATTACATGCCTGAATGGACGAAAGGCCATACATCTAAATAAAATTTGATCTGAGACCATAGAACCAAATTCAAAAAAAAAGAGGCCAAATACCTAAACTGAGTTTTTTCCAGGGTCATACACCTAATTCTCTCTATTTTTTCCTCCATGTTTCTTAACCTTCTATTGTTATATTGCATTGCAACATCTTCAACTCGATCTGATGGACAAGTTTTGGATCATCCCCGTGGGCTTCAAAGCTGCTCCACAGCTCCACCCACACGTACTGCCAACGTGATGCACCGAGGTGAGCGATCCTGGTTAGATCCCCACGTTCCAATCAATTTGCCAGAAAAAGTTAAATGCAAAAAATTCTTCTCATGCGTCCCCTGCCTCTGAAAACGAGCAACACGACCTATTCATCTTCCTTCGCCACCAAAGCGTGTGAGCACCATGCCTCTGGATTCCTGCTCTACCCACACTCCTCATGGCCAGCCAAGCCCAATGCCGCCGCACAATTCCTGGTTGGCAACCACCGATTTGATACGTTGCGTCACGCTGCCGGCCGGCCAAAGGCACGAGGAGCCCCTCCCTGCTCCACGAGCCAAGCTCCGATCCATTGTGGCGGGGCCCCTTGAGCCGCCACAACCCGTAGTTACTCTTGTCGTGGTTGCGTTGGTTGACCCTGCGGTGAAGGAGCCCTGAGTGCGGTGGCGGAGGAGCACCCTATCCAGCAAAAGAGTGTATCTCGTTGTAGGTGCAGGAAGAAGCTTGTGTCTGCGATGAGGATTAAACTAGTTGCATCACCTGCAATGGATTTGGGATGACTCCCTGCCCACCATCTTAGCTAGTAAGGCTAACAAGCTTATCATTGGTGGTGCCAACGAGCCTAGGATGATGTCTATCCAAGCTGTCATGCAAGAGGACCAAGGTCTCATGCTCACGATTCTCGCAATCCAACTTGCTTGCCTACTCATGGAGCCTCAACATAAGACTTTGGAGGAACTCCTCTTGGCTCTGCGTCTTCTTGAAGTCACTGACATTTGGCATGTCCTTGAATTTCTTGTGAAGTTTGTTGTCCTATTCATTAGAGGGCCACAGCTCTGGCTAGGCCTTACCATCACCATACACCACCACACATGTTAATGCTACAGAGTGTTGTGAGCTCACTAGCCTTTATTTACCAGGGATTGGTAGCATCTCTTGTACATTGCATACTAAGTAGCATTGCTAGAGATCCACCAGAGATTTACCTTCTTGCATGCCATAGCACCTGCACCTAGTAATAACCTAGCTAGCTTGCAAGCTACTTACAATTCCACAACCGAAATGTAATGGATGCTTTGGTGTTGAGATGAAATGAGGAGAGGGGTGTGTTTGTATATATAGATCAGGAGGGGCATAGGGAAACTTATACTGGTGATAAATCACCTAGTCACACCACAATATTATGGTTAGCATTTACTTACTACAAAAATATGGTGTACATATTTTGCTTCGTAAATAATGCATAGACCTCAAGAAAAAAATTTCATGCATACACCATGAGCACTGTGTAGGCTAGACAATAGTCACATCTTTTAATCACAGTGGCCATAAGTTGCCTAATCATACCATTATATTATGTCTATCATTAATTGTTACATAAATATAGTAATGGTTCTTGAGTAGATAGCTAATCATAGTTTTACTTATTGAATGCATCGATCATAAGGAAAACATTTCATGCATAATCATGAGAGCATTGTGTGATAGGCTAGACATTATTCAAATATTGGTCATTTGCTTTTGTAGAACCATAAGAAATAACCTAATATAGAATAATCACGACATTGAAGAAAGTTGAGCATTATGTGATAGAATAACCGCTTGTCAAATATTGGATAATTCCTGCCATAGAGCCACAAGGAAATAGCTTAATATAATTTCATCATGACATTGTAGAACGCTCGTTCCTTAAAGGATGAGGCCTGTGACTTCAAACAAGTATAGGTCAGTATGTGATGCGTGAATTTGATTACTGGACTAGATCCATGTTTCAAAGCACGATCACATGACTCAATCTGTGTTTCAAAATTCTACACTACATTTTTGTTTCAAGGTCAAGGAGTAAAGTAGTTGATATATGTTTTGAATTTGTTAGTAGTGTCTATTTGTTTTTTATTAGCTTGACATATGCTATAAAAATTAGACTAAAGTTTACCCGACCCACTAATTGTGTAGACGTCAATTATGGCTGTCGGTGATTGGATTGTGCAACCTATGTGAAAGGTGTGTGAAAATTCTAGATTAAATGAAATTTCTTCAGCCCTTAGCGAAGGAACCATTGTAGCCTAGCTCACTGGTTTTTGTTGAATGTTTCATAGTCAAAATCATTTCAGTGGTTCGTATTACTATTGGACTACCACCTTCAAGTTTTATGTATCGCGACGACCAAAGGAAGACTGATGCAACATCCAAAGGAGCTCTAATATGTGATTATTTTCAATTAAATATACATATTAGTTTGGTAAAGTGGCATGTCCCGGTTGTTTGGACTTGAGATTGTTATGTTTACAACTATGATTCTAAATGGCTGGTATTGGTGTTAACTATGCTAGCATACATATACCATAAGCACACGATGACACTCTGAACGCATCTTGGCCCCCAGTGGGTTTCGGTGATTGGATGAAACACAAGATTACTGTGACTAACGTGTGTTTTGTAGAAACATGATTGAGTTAGGTCACGGTAATGGCGATGATACGGGCATATGGAGTTCATGTCCCCTGGCGATGGATATCGTTTCGGTTTTCAAAGGACGGACGACGAAGACGGTGGTAGACTAGGCTAAGTGTCATATGGTGTTGGAGGACACTTGGGTAGTCTTAGGTCTTTGTTTTTCCTTTGGCCGTACTATGAAGGGGGGCGTGAATCAGTAGCTTGACCTAGATGAGTCTATTGAGGTAGGTGTGGTGCACACTTGTTATTTCATAGCCCTAGGTAGCTCAGAGAGATGCCTTAAGTCGAGAGGATCAAAAGTCGTTAAGGCCGCGTCGCGATCCGAGCTGAGTCTGCCCTTCTGAAGGGCATCAGACGCTGGCCAGGTAGGCATCGGACGCGTCCGATGCCCACCTTGACTAGGGTTTGTCTGGTGCGTGGCATCGGACGCGCCGATGTGTTCACATCGGACGCGCCCGTGCCACTGTTCACGTGCACGTGAATTGAAGGCTGCATCGGACGCAGGCATCGGACGCTGAGGGCCAGCGTCCGATGGCCATCCAGAGAGGTCAAATCCACATCGGACGCGTCCGATGTGGTGGCATCGGACGCTTCCCAGTGTCCGATGTCCCTTTAAATAGTCTGACAAGAAGGTATAGTAGACCGTTGGACGAGGTCATCGGAGCGTCCGATGCTAGGCATCGGCGCGTCCGATGCTAGTCATCGGCGCGTCCGATGCCCCCGCAGAATGCCTGTCTTGTGTTATTTTTGGATGACCGGTTGGGAGAGTATATATACTTCCTTCCCTCCATCCATTTGAGTGTTCTTGCCACTTCCATCAGCTGAGAAACACATTGTGAGTGTGAGTGAGTGCAAGAGCCCTAGTGAGGTTGAGTGATTTGCTAATTGTGAGAATTAGACACCTCCTAGCGAGAATTGAGTAGCAAGTGTGCATCCATCCATCTCTTTGGCCTTGTGTTGGTCAAGTGAGAGTTCTAGCTTGTTACTCTTGGTGATCAGCATCACCTAGATGGCTTGGTGGCGATCGTGAAGCTTGGAGAGCATCCGGTGGCATTGTGGATGACCCAAGCAAGCTTGTGACCGGTAGCGAGCGATTCACCGGGCCGGAGTGGCGAAGAATCAGCTCGTAGTGAGCACTTGATCCTTGCGCGGGTGCTCCAACGAGGACTAGGGGGTGTACCGACACCTCGATACCTCGGCAAAAAGATCGTCGAGTCATCTCTACTCTTTTACTTACGCATTTACTTTCAAGCAATTCAATTCCGCATTACTACTTGTTGTTCATTCTATATTGAATTGCTTTGCTAGAGTAGGAGTGGCTTAGACTTGGTCTTTTGTGCGGTAGAATAAAGAGAATCACACTTCTAGGCACTAGGGGGTTAATTGAGGCTTTATGTTTTATTATTGCAAAAAGTTTTAGAAAAGCCCAATTCACCCCCCCTCTTGGGCATCTTGATCCTTTCACACTCTAGTACCTTTACCTAAGGATTTTTCCAAGATTTAAATATTGAACCTATAGGGAACAAAGGAGAAGGTTAGAACTAATTAAACATATGCATTATTGTAGCCCCACAATCAGACCACACGTAAGGAAGGACCAACAGTTGGTGGAGACCGCCTATATGAGAGTTGATCACAATGGTCGAATGGTTGAGCCATGTTGTGCGACTCCTATTAAGCGTTGGGAAATGCTCAGCTCTATTGAGTCATAAAAAAATCTACTGATTTCTTGTGCTGAGATCATAAAAAAAAAATCTATTGCACAACACTGGTAGGAAAAGCACTACTGATTTCTTGTGCCACTAACATGCATATCTAAAACAGTTTCCCCCTTTGTGGTAGCACTTGCCTTCAAGCCCACTTCATTGCTCACCGGACCAAATAACATACTACTTCGCACATAATGGCTAAGCCAACTTCTGCTGTCTAGAGTTTGACAACGTTTGTCTAGGTTGGTTTTCACCATAGTGGCTCTGAAAGTCCCAAGCTTGTTGGTTTTGGTAATTTTAGTGGACTAATTCTTTCTTTGGAGATGATAAGTGTTGGAAATATGCCCTAGAGGTAATCATAGACATGATGATATTTCTATTGTATCCATGATTTATTATATGTTCATTGAATATCCATTAAAGACAACTTGTATTGATTGACAATTATTTGAATTGTCTGTGAGACTCTTTTACTTGTATGGTTATTCAATAGTTGTCCCTGATCGGAGTTCATGTGAGGACACATATGAATATTAGATCAGCACATGTATTAGTTGATGACTATGTTTCACAAGTCATAGACATGGAGATGTCGAACTAATAATGTGGGCACATGTATGACATGGGGCTGGACTGACCCAGCGTGAGATATTCTTATTATCTCTTTACACATCATGTACATTATGTCCTTAGACCTGAGATTGTGGTATGTACTCAAGATATGAATCGGCTTACTTAGGGACTATCAAACGCTACTTCGTAACAGGGTAGTTATAAAGATAGTCTTCGGGTTTGTCAGGAAGTATGCTGTGAGGCATAGACGATCAAGATGGGATTTGCCCCTCTCCGTGAGAGAGAGATATCACTGGACAAATGATTGGATCATAAAATGCATGGCCGTGCTTAGGTTAAGTGTTAACCTATGAGTTGGACCAAATATTGTGTGGCAAGGGAATTACATATATGTGATCGTGGTGGTTCGTCAGATATGATCTTTGCGTATACATAGGAGTTGACACGTCTTGCTAGAGGCCGCTATCAACTATCGGGCGAGTAGAGTACTCGGGCCGTGTCTATGTGTGCGTGAACCCATAGGGTCGCACGCTTAAGGGGCTGGAAGCCTGATTCGAGTTGGACTCGAGTCAGATCAGGATTAGGGTTTGCTAATGGGCCTCCAGGTCGGTGGGCTCATTAGGGATGCCTATATAAAGAGGGGTGGGGCGACCAGGGTTGGTGGACGTCATTAGACTGCCGTCACCCACCCCACGCCCGCGCCTATTGCCCCTCGCAGACCTAGCAGTCTGGAGGCGTGACGCTTCCTCCCTGTACGTGTGGGATACCTTGGAGGTGCTGCATCTGGAGCACAAGGACGAACCGCACGTGGAGACGTGAAGGTCGGACGTGAACATCTACACGGCATCGCTGCGACGCGCGCGTCTACACCGAGACGTCTTCCGCTGCACCTGCGCGTCTAGTGGTAATCCGTGATCTATAACTAGCAGTAGTTCCTGGTTTATGGGGTTGAAAAATTTTGTTTTTCGGCTAGCGTAGCATCCTCGTAACCCTTCAGTGGTATCGGAGCCGTTATTGCCTCGTTATAGATTCGGTTGTGTGCATATAGAGATATGCACGGTTGTAGATCAGTTTTTGATCTTGATTCGTGATCTTGCCGTGTTTGGTCATGTAACGATCTACTCCTACCGGTCGGAATTCCGCCATCGGAGTTAAGTGATATGTGTAAATCCAATCATGGCAAGATGGAGATCAATAAGATTGATCAAATCGAATCTAGGTCAAGAGCTGGGTGCATGAGATGTACGTCGGCATGAGGAAATCAGCAAAAGGAGCACTGTTCGGTAAAACGACCACAACTTTTGCATACGACCTCGAATTGAGATGATCTTTAAACAAAAATCAATCTACAGGAAATTTTACATCCAATTTTCACCCGCTATAGCCGGTTTTGTCGAATTTAGATTTGCGAAAAAAGGCCGGGAAAATTATGCTTTCTGCGATTCAAGATTAGACGTCGGGGGCGTTTAACTCTGTTTTGCAGGGATTGATGACTGGTATAGCCCTTATGTGTATGTGATGCATGTATATAATTATTTCATGGCTTGCACGTCATGTAATATGACAATATGGCAGGAGCCACATAGATATTATCGTCAATATGATGTAATGGCCTGCGTGCCAAATTGTGATGATCCTACTCGCGACTATGTAATTGTTTTAATTACGCTAGTAGTAGCTAGTCTTGGTGGATTCATCACTGGAGGATGGCGTACATGCACCATGTAGATGGAGATCATCGTGGTGAACAGATTGGCGGAGATGGAGATCTCCAAATATACAATGGGCTATACCATGTCATATCTTTGTTGATGCTATTCTCTTATTATGTTCTACTTTCACATGCGGTAGTGAAAGTGTAGAACGATCCCTCAGTAATGTTCAAGTCATATGCTTCCCCAAACCTTGCACTGTCATATGTCTTGTACAACTGGTGGCGCGCCTATGAAATTAGGGTGTCACTAATTTTCCTTGACTAGGCAGGTTCGTATCGGATACTTACTGCAGAAGGGTTGGTTGCTTGAACAAGGTCATCCTAATGGTTAGGGACCTTGAAGCATATGGAGTTGAGCACGCATAGAGATGCTGGCCAACAACAAGAGTCATATGTGATATGATTAGCAAAGAGTTGCTTACCGATCTACCATGTCCACTAGCGGTGATGCTAAAGCTCACTAGTAGACTTGTTAGTTTGGGTCTTGAATCATTGAGATTCAATAGAGGGATATTGATCTCAGTGGGAGTAGATTTTATTAAAGTGTTAATATCATTTACTCTGTCTTGGATACATTGTCTTAGTATTTTGCATTTACTTTTGTTGTAGATCAATGGCACCTAGCAATCCACCATTTACTTTACGTTCAATCCTTCAGAAAGATAAATTGAATGGAACAAACTATGCGGATTGGATCCGCAACCTGAGAATTGTTCTCAGGGCGGAGAAAAAGGAAGATATTCTAGACACCCCACTACTAGAGGAACCTGCTGATAATGCACGTGCTACTGAGAAAACCGCTTACAAGAAAGCATGTGATGCTGATCTTGAAGTGGGATGCCTGATGCTTGCTAGCATGGAACCAGATCTGCAGATGCAGTTTGATAATAACCATACAGCCTACGATATGATCGTAGCGCTAGATGAGATGTTCCAGACTCAGGCTAGAACCAAAAGGTTCAATGTTTCTAAGTCTCTTGCCGAGACTAAGTTAGTTGGACCACATGTAATCAAGATGGTTGGTTACACTCAGAGGTTGGAGAAGCTAGGCTTCCCAATTGGTCCAGAACTGGCTACCGATTTCATTCTCTCTTCTCTCCCACCTAGCTATGGGAACTTCATCTCGAACTACCATATGCATGGTGCGGAGAGGGGCTTGAATGAGCTATGTGGCATGCTTAAGACAGCAGAGGCAGACATCAAGAAAGGTGCTGGCAGCAGCCATGTGATGGAGATCCAAAACAAGCCTAACTTTAAAAGGAAAGGCAACTTTTGGAAGAATAGGAAGGGCAAGGGCAAGGCCAAAGATGTGATCTCTAAGCCAAACCCTCCTGCGCCTGATGATGCTGGACCAACTGCTGATTCTGAGTGCTTCCACTGTAAGGGGAAAGGTCACTGGAAAAGAAACTGCAAGGTGTACTTAGCATCCTTGATGAAGGATGGCGGTGGTAAAGGTACTCCCGCTGCTCATACACTTGCTGTTTATATTACAGATATTTTCCTCGCTAACTCTTATATTAATTCTTGGGTATTTGATACCGGCTCGGTTGCTCATATTTGCAATACGATGTAGGGAATGATAAGAGGTAGAAGCGTTGGAAAAGGGGAGGTTGATTTCCGCGTGGGCAATAATGCAAGAGTTGCTGCGTTGAACGTCGGGACGATGCAACTCCACATCCCATCAGGATTTATTTTGGAGTTGAATAATTGTTATTTTGTTCCAAGTTTAAGTCGAAACATTGTGTCACCTTCATGTTTGATGAAGGATGGCTATTCATTTGCGAGTAAAGACAATGGTTGTGTAATCTTGAAAAATGATATGTTTGTGGCTTATGCATCCATTGTGAATGGGTTGTTTATTTTAAATCTTGATGATGCACCTATGTCTATCTGTAATATAAATGCTAAAAGGCCTCGGCTTAATGAGTTAAGTCCTACCTATATGTGGCATTGTCGTTTGGGTCATATAAGTGAGAACCGCATGAAGAGGCTCCATGCAGATGGGTTTCTAACTTCGTTTGATTTTGAATCATACGAGACATGTGAGGCTTGTTTGCTGGGCAAAATGACCAAGTCGCCTTTCACAGTTTTTTCTGAGAGGGCGACTGACTTATTGGAACTTGTACATACTGATGTATGTGGACCAATGAGTACGACAGCTAGAGGCGGATTTCAATACTTCATAACCTTCACTGATGATTTTAGCAGATATGGCTATGTCTATCTAATGAAGCATAAATCTGAAACATTTGAAAAGTTCAAAGAATTTCAGAATGAGGTAGAGAATCAACGTGGCAAGAAAATTAAGGCTTTGCGATCTGATCATGGAGGTGAATATTTGAGCCACGAGTTTAGCAATCATCTTAAGAGTTGTGGAATTGTTCCACAGCTTACGCCACCTGGACGCCTCAGCGAAACGGCGTGTCCGGGCGACGTAATCGGACTTTGTTAGACATGGTTCGGTCTATGATGAGCCAGTCAGACCTTCCTTTATCATTTTGGGGATACGCTCTAGAAACAGCCGCTTTCACATTAAATAGGGTACCGTCTAAGTTCGTAGTTAAGACACCATATGAGATGTGGACTGGTAAGAGTCCCAGTTTGTCTTTTCTAAAGATTTGGGGTTGTGAAGTTTATGTCAAACGACTTATATCAGATAAACTAACACCCAAGTCGGACAAGTGCTTTTTCGTGGGATACCCAAAGGAAACTTTAGGGTATTACTTTTACAACCGCTCAGAGGGCAAAGTGTTTGTTGCTCAAAACGGTGTTTTCTTAGAGAAAGAGTTTCTTAAAAGAGACAAGAGAGGGCAGAAGGTGTATCTTGAAGAAGTTCAGGATGAGCCAACAGGGATTGACTCCACGAGTGATGCTAATGTAGCAGAACAAGTTGAGATACCTGTGGCAACAGACACCCCGCCCCAACCACGAAGGTCGGCAAGAATCCGTGAGTTGCGTGGGGATGTGTTATTGTTAGACGATGACGAACCTGCAACTTATGCCGAGGCGATGATGGACCCTGATTCCGAGAAATGGCATAGTGCCATGAGATCCGAGATAGATTCCATGGGAGCCAATCAAGTTTGGAACTTGGTTGACCCGCCTGATGGGGTAAGACCCATAGAGTGCAAATGGATCTATAAAAGGAAAAAGGATATGGATGGAAACGTCCAAGTTTATAAAGCTCGACTTGTCGCAAAAGGTTTTCGGCAAGTTCAAGGAGTTGACTACGATGAGACTTTCTCGCCGGTAGCGATGCTTAAATCTATCCGGATCATTCTAGCAATTGCTGCCTATTATGACTATGAGATATGGTAGATGGATGTTAAAACAGCCTTTCTAAATGGAAATTTGTAAGAGGACGTGTATATGATACAACCCGAAGGTTTTGTTGATCCTAGCAATGCTGAAAAAATATGGAAGCTTAAGAAATCTATTTATGGATTAAAGCAAGCATCTCGGAGTTGGAATATTCGTTTTGATGAGGTGGTCAAAGGGTTTGGCTTCCGTCAAAGTGAAGAAGAACCTTGTGTTTACAAGAAGGAAAGTGGGAGCGCTGTTGTGTTTCTAATCTTGTATGTAGATGACATACTGTTGATTGGGAATGACATTCCGATGTTGCAAACTGTTGACACCTGGGGTGGCACGCAGAAGAAACCACAAGCGCACGGCTGTCAGTTGTAGCTTTTCACCTCAGAGTATTCCGGGGTATCGAATCCACAAGGAACGCGAAGTGATTTTGAGAAAACTAAAGGGGTAAGGATATCTAGGATAGATGAAGGGAACGGGCACTATCTACTGGGGTAGATCCTAGTTCTATTAGACTTCTAGTGATTTAAGTTCTTTACTAGTGTATTGTGGGCGTACTAGACTTTACCACTGACTTAGATTGAACGCTAGCACAACGAGCCCTACTGTTAAACTAGACCAACTACGTGGTGGAATTCAAGGCGCACAGGGCTGTCACCACCTGCTTGCTACCACAGCTATCCGGGGGCCTAGCCGTATTCACTGGCAATATATAGCCTAAGTACCACACTTAATCTATATACTACTACTACTAGCCCTGTACTAGAACTAGAGCACTTGAAAGTAATATCAAGCAATGAAACAAACACACAAGTACTGAAAGTAAATACTTGAAGATAAAATAGATACTAAGTTACCAAAGTTGAAGCACAGACCAGAGCGAAGCAGGGGTCTCCGACAACTCCAGAGCTCTCCAGACTTCTACTCTTCTCCTCTCCAGCTCCTCTTCTAGTGAGGCACTCACACTCTCTCTAATCTCTCTAACATAGCAAGTGGTCTAACCTAACCAAATGGGGAGGAATGATGTGAGGCTCTCCGAATGAGAGCTCAAAGGGCCTATTTATAGTGCTAGGGAGCTAGGGGGGTACTTATAGAGATAGTGGGGGGTCGGTTAGGGTTTAGGGGGTGGCGCCCGCCACCAAACCCTGGCGCCCGCCACCTCTCAGCCGTCGATTTCAACCGCCATTCATCCAACGGTCTTCATTTGCTCTCCTGAGTCGGTTTGAGGGCTGGCTAGGGTTTGGACACGTGTCCAAAGCCCACTATCCAGGTGATGCTCTTCTTAGCCCTTGGATCAAACCGCCTTAGTGTGCAACGGCCAGGATTTGAGCTTGAGGTGACTCCCATGGATCGATGACGTGGCTTGGGCCACTTTTGGCACGAGTGACCTGGCGGCCGCCAGTAATAGGTGGCGGCCGCCACCTTGCTCTGGCCCATTTGGGCCAAAATGGTTGGCCTTGCTCCTGGTACCCTTGTTTGGCCCAAATTCCATTATTTCCTGCATTAAGATAAGAAACTATGCACATGTGGAAATAGGTTAGTTATAAACCAAATCTTCTACTTTTTATGTTGTTTTACCTTGGTTTTGGGTGAAATGTTGATGGTGAAATGATGCTTTAAGCACCGTCAACAAGCTCCCCCACACTAACCTCTTGCTCGTCCCGAGCAAGCATGGACTTTTAAGAAATGAAACAATTTTATTGAACTAAGCATTCACACAAGATGTTCAACTACCTATACTCATGTTAGTAACCTTTCCAAGTCGCTAATAAATCATACCTATGGCGGTTGAAGGATAGAATAGCTTGCAAGCAAGAGAAACACACTTTCCTCTTTTACATACCTTGGGGTTTCAGGATATTTTCAAAATGAAAACCATGGTTCATTGAACCTCTCTTTAACTCTCAAGGCACTCATGGTGTATATCCTCACTTTATGGCAAAAGAAAATGCCAGAGTCTATCCTATGGCTTATGTGGAGTTTATAGGGAAAGGAAGGAATGTAAGGCACTTCTATCTCTCTTTTATTGCTAAGTCAAGTTTAGGATCATGGGAGAGTATAGTCATGCACTAGCCAAGGTATAGGGTGGACTAACTCAACTCCTTTGTTCTTTTTCTTTTTGAATCTCTTTTCTTCCCAAGGATCATGGCTATATGCATCTCTCTCTCTCTCTTTTTTTTGAATACTTGGACACTTGTCCCTTTTAGAGCATTTGCTCTCTTTTTTTTGAATACTTGGACACTTGTCCTTTTTAGAGCATTTGCTCTTTTTTTAGATACTATATAGCCATGTCCTTTGGGGGAATGAGAAAATTTATACAATTCTTTTAGAACAAAATTTTTGGAGGAGAACTACGTGAGTATACTCTCAGTGTGAGAGTTGTCTCAAAAAGGCATGGTTTGCCTTGGCTTTTAGAGCATGACTAAACTCTTCTACCTAGATCAACTATTCTTGACAAAGCTCAAAGATTGATTTAGAAGGCTTTATGGGCTGTTCTCCTATACTCTAATATTTTGGCTCTGGTAGGTGGATAGGAAAGAAAGATCATGAACCATGGTAATTTTGGTTTTCAAAATAAAAACTCCTAAGGTTGTAGCAGAGTACTAATGCAATTTCAATTACCACTTCTATATCTTATCAAACAACAACCTAGGTTGACTTCCCTATCAAAATGAGTAGGCTACTACACATGAATAAAAAGGTAGAATAACATGTCATGTAAACACTCAATTCAAAAGAAATTGTTTCAACATTTTTATTTCCTAGCTACATTTTTAGTTTAAACCGAGACATCCAGTGATCCAAATTGTACAGAATTTTAAACACAGGTTTAGGGGTTCACCTGGGGTGTTTCGGTGCAGAGTGGCCTGGTGGCCGCCAGTAATAAGTGGCGGCCGCCATGGGCTTTGGCCCATGCGGCTTGCAAACAGCGTGGTAGTTACCTTGCTACGTTCAAGTTACATCTTTGAACATTTTTGTCACATTTTACAGAGGTGTTTAGAGAGGGGATTTCCCCCACACTAGAAGTTTTGGTACTTTTTATTTTTAAAATGAACAAACTTAATGAAGGGAAAAATAATAAGGGTGTCTTTTTATTCATTAAATAAAAATTTCCTAAACAATAGTTCTAAATTGAAAATTAAACAATCTAAAATTTAAATCAAGCAAAATTAAACTTAAACTAAATCAAACTAAAAAAATCTAACTAGACACCCTAATCTAATCTAATCTAATGGAGGAGCCTCGTAGAGATCCTCGAAGCCCGTCTCTTTGAAGAGACGCTTGATCTTCGAGGTGCAGCCCTTGCGGAGGATGGTGAACCGATCCTCCAAATCCATTCGCCAGAGGGCTATCTCTGCGACTTGATCCTCCAAGGCACTTTTCTCCATGCGCAGCTTTTTCACCTCGGCGGCGAGTTTTTCGAGGGTTAATCCCTCACCACCGCTGTGCTCCATCTCACCGGGGACTCCTGCCGGCGATGGGTTGAGACGGCGGCGCACGGATGGCTCGGAGAGCGACCCATTGGAGTCATGAGTGCTCACCTCATGCTCACGCAGCCTCTTCTCATAATGCCCATCGGGCATTCTCACGCCGTACACCTCTAGTTTAGCCCTCTTAGGATTGGGGCTGTAGCTCCGGGTGCGGCTATCCGAGCCAAAGCTGACCCGGGATTTCGCCCTTGATGGAGTGGGCGTTTCATCACCCCTGGCCTTGACGGCCGGAGACTTCCTCGGGGTGATCTCCCCTGTGGTCGGCCTGGTGGGCGTCCTCAATTTCTTCTCGGGTGGCGCCACTGGAGGAGGATGAAGACGGAGCGGAGACGAGGCCAGGGGACGTTTCACCCCTGGCGGCCGCCCAGCAGGGGTGGCGCCTGCCACTGGACTGGTGGCGGGTGCCTTCCCTGCACTCTCCGGTGGTGTCCCCTTGACATAAGTGCCGTCTGGCAGCACCATTGCCAAAGGAGGCACGTCAAGTACCTCCATGTCGTCGTCGATCAGAGATCGGATGATGGCTTTGGTGGAGGACGAGATGGATCCTTGGGGGTTATAGGACTCGGATTTCCGTGGAGACGACATGGTTTTGGAGGAGGCTTGGCTAGGCTTTGTGAAACGATGGAGGGAGAAGAAAGACTTCTTCTTTTAAGAAGGGGGAGAAGTGGAGGGATAAGTCTTGGATGAACTAACTCGTCCTCATCTCCTCCTTCTTTAACTCTCCCGAGCTCAGGATTAGCTGCCACGTGGAGAAGGGCTTCTAAACCACCATCTAGAGTGGCGGGCGCCAGGGTTTGGTGGCGGCCGCCAGTTGGGAGTGGCGGCCGCCACTCCTCCTTCGACGGGCATTGAGCGGGAGAAGGTAAGCCTCCTAAGTTTCAAAGTTCCAAGGTCGAAATAGCTTAGTTGGGCCTAAAGATGCCTTTCTCGGGGTTTTGGATGGACTAGGTGTATGAAATGGGCAATTGGGTCCATCCATTAATTGTCATGGGCTTGAGCTACTTCAAAGTTAATTATATCAATTTCGTTTAGCTCATTTTTATCAAAGTCATAAAATATTTTTAATCTTTGTCCATTGACTTTGAAGATTTGCCCATCGTCACTTTCTAATGTGACGGCTCCATGGGAAGAGGTTGCAACAACCTTGAAAGGTCCTTCCCATTTGCTTCGAAGTTTACCATGTCTGAAAAGTCGAACACGAGAGTTAAAGAGTAAAACTTTATCTCCTACTTCGAACTCTTTCTTTTTGATCCGTTTATCGTGCCATCTCTTAGTCTTCTCTTTATAGAGCTTGGCACTATTATAGGCTTTCTCTCGCCATTCTTCTAGTTCGGAAATTTGCATCTTCCTATTCTGGCCAGCTTGGTCGAGGTCCATGTTCCATTTCTTAATGGCCCAATGAGCTTTGAACTCAAGTTCAACAGGAAGATGACAAGTTTTCCCATAAACTAGTTGGTATGGGGACATTCCGATCGGGGTCTTGTAGGCGGTCCGATAGGCCCACAGAGCTTCGGGTAACTTATGTTTCCATCCCTTTCCCATTTCTTCTACCGTCTTTTGCAAGATATTCTTTATTTGTTTATTGGACGTTTCGGCCTGCCCACTTGTTTGGGGGTGGTATGCAGTGGCTACATTATGTTGGACTCCTTGACTAGCTAAGAAATGTCGGAAGCTCTTATCTATGAAATGAGGGCCTCCGTCACTAATGACTAGTCTAGGAACTCCAAAACGAGGAAAGATGTTTTCTTGGAACATTTTCTTCGAATGTTTAGCATCTGCCGCTCGACAGGGTATGGCTTCTACCCATTTCGAGACATAATCCACAGCCACAAGAATGTACTCGGCGTTATAGGATTTAGGAAAGGGGCCCATGAAATCTATACCCCAAACGTCGAACAACTCAACTTGGAGATTGTTCACGAGAGGCATAGCATCTCGGGCATTAATGTTACCATGCTTTTGGCAACGAGGACAACGTCTCGCATAATTCTTAGTGTCCTCGTACATTGATGGCCAATAAAAACCACTTTGCCAAATTTTAGCATGTGTCCGGAAAGCTCCATAGTGTCCTCCATATTCGGCGGAGTGACATCTATCTATGATTTTTGTTGCTTCTTCTATGGGGACACATTTTCTCAAAAGTCCATCTGCACAGACCTTATAGAGATATGGTTCATCCCATAGGTGTGTTCTGCTTTGATATAGCAGTTTCTTTTTATTCTCCCCCGGCGGGACATAGCCGGCGACTATAAAATTCACGATGTTTGCATACCAAGGGTTGGTATATGTGACTTTTAAAAGGGTATCATCGCGAAGAAAGTCATTTATTGGGAGATTGTCCGAATTATTGACTTGTAGTCTAGACAAGTGATCAACTACTGAATTCTCCACTCCTTTCTTGTCTCTTATTTCCAGGTCAAATTCTTGAAGGAGTAAGATCCAGCGGATCAACCTTGGCTTAGCATCTTTCTTAGTGAAGAAATATTTTAGAGCAGAGTGATCGGTATAAACAATCACCTTAGCTCCCACTAAGTAAGATCTAAACTTGTCTATGGCAAAGACTACAGCCAAAAGTTCCTTTTCTGTGGTTGCATAGTTTAGCTGGGGGCCAGTCAAGGTCTTACTAGCATAAGAAATAGCATAATGCTTCTTATATTTAGTTTGACCAAGGACGACCCCCACAGCATAATCACTAGCATCACACATGATTTCGAACGACAGATTCCAATCTGGGGGTTGGATGATTGGTGCCGAAGTTAGAGCCTTTTTCAAAATATTGAAAGCTTGTAGACAATCCTCGTCAAATTTGAACGGGACGTCTTTTGCTAACAGGCTCGTTAAGGGTCTAGCGACTTGTGAGAAATCCTTAATAAACCTTCTATAAAAACTGGCATGGCCCAAGAAGCTTCGGATCTCTCTCACATTAGTGGGTGGTGGCAATTGTTCAATTATATTGATTTTGGCTTTATCCACTTCTATCCCACGTTCTGAAATTCGATGGCCCAAGACAATTCCTTCCCACACCATGAAGTGACACTTTTCCCAGTTAAGAACTAGGTCCTTCTCTTCACAGCGTTGGAGGACTTTGTCTAAATTGGTTAGGCAATCGTCAAAGGTTTTCCCATAGACCGAAAAGTCATCCATGAATACCTCCATGATTTGTTCAATCATGTCGGAAAAGATGGACATCATACACCGTTGGAAAGATGCCGGCGCATTGCAAAGTCCAAAGGACATGCGTCTATAGGCATAAGTTCCATACGGGCATGTAAAAGTGGTCTTACTTTGGTCATCTGGATGGATTGGGATTTGGTGATAACCAGAATATCCATCCAGGAAGCAAAAGAAGGAATGGTTTGCCAATCTCTCTAGCATCTCATCTATAAAAGGAAGCGGGAAATGATCTTTCTTTGTGGCTTTATTCAGCTTCCTATAGTCTATACACATCCCTCCATCCAGTGACAGTGCGTTGAGGGATTAACTCATTTTTCTCATTCTTAATGACTGTCATACCTCCTTTCTTTGGAACTACTTGCACGGGACTTACCCATTCACTATAAGGAACTAGATAAATAATTCCCGCGTGCAAGAGTTTCAGGACCTCCTTTTTCATGACTTCACGCATAGCGTTATTAAGTCATCTTTGGGGTTCTCTTGAAGAGGGTATCTCAGGATTGAGAGGGATACAATGGGTGCAGAGATTTGGACTGATTCCCTTCAAATCATGAAGTGAATAGCCAAAGATAGATCGGTGTTTTTCTAAGACAAGGGTTAACCTGCGGACTTCCTCTTCAGATAGCTTACTGCTAATGATTACGGGAGTCTCGGGGTCTTTGTTTAGAAAGATGTATCTCAGGCCTTCAGGCAGAGGTTTTAGCTCTATGGAAGGTCGAGATGGCTTTTCCGATTCGTTTAAGCGAAACGGTTCATCTGTCTCGGCTTCTTCTTCAACAAAGAACTCAGAATCTTCTTCAAAATCAGGCTGAGCCAACTCATACAGGGTAGAGGTTCTAGCTTGATCGAGAAGATCTGGTTTCTGGTGGTTGTTCGGCAATAGAATTTAATGCTCGAACAAAAGGTACTGAGTACTCTTTTCCACCGATTTGAGCATTAAAGTGCTCTTGACATGGTCCTTGCAAGGCAAGTATGGACCACGGTTGTCCTAAGAAGATGTCAAAAAGGACTACATTGAAAATGTAGAAATCTAAGACCGTGTCCGCTCCATCTACTTGGATGGGGACCATCTTTAGGATTCCTTCACTTTCCAAGATGTCACCATGTGGGTCTCTTAAACACCGTTTAGTTGGATGTCGTTGAAGGTCGAGGAATGTTCTGGATACGTAATTACTAGCAAGAACATTAATTCCCCACGACATGGGTCGTAAAAGGCAAAGGCCCTTTCTCCCCTAATTCGACAATCTATTACGCTAGGTACTTTATCTATGCGAGGGATGTTTTCTGATACTTCGGCTTCCATTGTCCATTCATGACTCATGACAGCTGAAAGTTCCAAAAGACGCTCTCGGCTATAGATTCCATCAGAAGACTCAGGAAGTGGTTTGTCGGATGGGAGAGCTTGAACGGAGTAGTTCATAGCTATTTCCGTAATCCTCAAACACATCATCCTCTATCTCGCCCCAAAAATTCTGGAAGAATTTCTCTCCCAGATGTGGACTGGAAATAGGTTCCGCTAAGCTCCAGCGAGCTAGACTCCGGGCTCTTCTTGTTGTTCTACGGTCTAAACTTGGGTTTCTACGACTTCTTCCTCAGGGATTTCATCGGAAACTCCAGTATAAGGAGTACTCTCGAGAATTCTATTAAGAACCTCCTTTCCACCTCGTGGAGAAAGATGAAGGAACGCTCCACCTGACGAATGATCAAGGTGAAGAGCGCTCTCTTTCTCTAGACCGACATAAAAATGTTGGAGGAGCACTGGATCGGGTATGGCTAAATCGGGTCCTGAATTGATTAAACCAATAAAATGGTCCCAAGCCTCCCCTAAGGTCTCCTTATCATTTTGTCTAAAGGTCATTACTTCTACTCGTAGTTGTACCACTCGGTGGACAGGGAATACGTCAAGATAAACTTGGTCCGTAAAGTTCCCCAGTCTCCTTTGGCACTTCCCACGGTTCGAGCATGCCATGTTTTAGTTGCTCCCGTCAAAGTGAACGGAAACAGCTTCCACTTGACAGTGTCAGGTGAAATGCCCGGAATGTTCAAGCATGCACAGACTTGCTCAAACTCACGTAGATGTATGTAGGGATTTTCTGATCCCGTAAACATGCTCTCCTGAACTTTGTTAATAAAGCCAGGGTGCAATTCGTAACTATCGACATATATAGGTTGTGATGATAAATGTGGCTCTAATCGCGAACTCTTAGGAGCTGCGAATTGTAAGATAGATTGATTCTCCATGCGGAGAGGGTAAAGATGATCCTAACTCTAGTCTCAAAAATCAGCTACCGTTCCCCGGCAACGGCGCCAGAAAAGCTTGTTGACACCTGGGGTGGCATGCAGAAGAAACCGCAAGCGCACGGCTGTCAGTTGTAGCTTTTCACCTCAGAGTATTCTGAGGTATCGAATCCATGAGGAACGCGAAGTGATTTTGAGAAAACTAAAGGGGTAAGGATATCTAGGATAGATGAAGGGAACGAGCACTATCTACTGGGGTAGATCCTAGTTCTATTAGACTTCTAGTGATTTAAGTTCTTTACTAGTGTATTGTGGGCATACTAGCCTTTACCACTGACTTAGGTTGAACGCTAGCACAACGAGCCCTACTGTTAAACTAGACCAACTACGTGGTGGAATTCAAGGCGCATAGGGCTGTCACCACCTGCTTGCTACCACAGCTATATCCGGGGGCCTAGCCGTATTCACTGGCAATATATAGCCTAAGTACCACACTTAATCTATATACTACTACTACTAGCCCTGTACTAGAACTAGAGCACTTGAAAGTAATATCAAGCAATGAAACAAACACACAAGTATTGAAAGTAAATACTTAAAGATAAAATAGATACTAAGTTACCAAAGTTGAAGCGCAGAGCAGAGCGAAGCAGGGGTCTCTGACAACTCCGGAGCTCTCTAGACTTCTACTCTTCTCCTCTCCAGCTCCTCTTCTAGTGAGGCACTCACACTCTCTCTAATCTCTCTAACATAGCAAGTGGTCTAACCTAACCAAATGGGGAGGAATGATGTGAGGCTCTCTGAATGAGAGCTCAAAGGGCCTATTTATAGTGCTAGGGAGCTAGGGGGGTACTTATAGAGTGAGTGGGGGGTCGGTTAGGGTTTAGGGGGTGGCGCCCGCCACCAAACCCTGGCTGCGGATACATGGGTTTATGCCGAGTCTCTGAGTGATGAGTGATTGTCAACTGGGATGATGCGCATGTTCTTTGGCTTGTGTTGTGCAGGTGTCGAGCACGGATACAGTGATTAGAGGCAAGGTGAAGGTCAAGTAGAGACGTGCCGTGCCGATGGACTGAGAGTGGCGAAGGGCGGACGTGAGGCTTGGACTGAGGGACCGGTGGCCCGAGGATCAGCTGTGGTGGCTGGCAGCCTGGGACAACGAGGAGCGAAGACTTGCGGTCATGTGTTGCCTGAGTCGTGGACTTGGGGACACGTGTCGGTGGACGGGTGCACGGGTGGTGCATCCCATCTACGGTGTCGGTTTGGTGGTAGAGCCAGAGAAAAAACCATTGGGTGGACGGTTTCTAGGTTTGGGCCTCAAAACCTGGGTGCTGAGGGTTTCCGAGTTTGGCCACAAACTCGGGCTGAGGACGGTTTCTAGGTTTGGGCCTCAAAACCTGGGCGCTGCGGGTTTGCTGAGTTTGGGCCTCAAAACTCAGATGCTTGGTGGGCTGGTTTCCTGGTTTGGGCCTCAAAACCGGGGGTTGGCTGTGAAGGCTGGTTTCCCGATTTGGGCCTCAAAACCGGGGGTGCGACGTCTAGGAAAAGGATGCGGAGCGGTGGCGGCACGTGGCGGCAATCGGGAGGTTGCGTCGAGGCAACGCTACGAGTTGTGCGGGCGTGGCCGTTGGATCTACCTACCACCGAGTTGGTCCAGAATAACCTTAGGGTTTAGCTGGCTCGCTTTGTAAGTAGAGAGGGGTAGAATAGGAATAGAGTAGGAATTAGGAATAGGTTAAGTAGGGGGAGACACCCTCCTCCCCATCTATCTCAGTCATTTGCTCTTTGCTTCTAGGTTTTCCTGCTCTCCCACTCCCCTGCTGTAGCGAACCTGAGATCCACAGAGAAGAGAACAATACCTCTGTGTTCATGAGATTTTGAGAAAGTGAGACCGTAATCTCACTATTGTAGCGTGTGGTAGCCACACGGTTGCAATTTCGTGGTTGTGATTCGTGTTTCGTTCGTGTTCTTCGCGGAATCCTTTTCTCCACGTTTTTCCCGTCGCTTGATCTCTTTGCTCGGTTCATCTTTTGCAAATCCGTTTGAACCAAGTTGTTCTAGATTGTGAGGCACTTCTTTCCACCGAAGGAATCCATCTCTAACCTCACGGTCTAGGAGATCGATCGGTTTTAGTTTCGGGTCAAGCTTTTCTCACTTCCCCCGAATTTCTTCGATTCACCATTTTGGAGATAGGTTCGAGCCATGATCTCTTAGAGATAGCTCACTATCCTCCGTGTGACTCATCTCTCCAAGTTTTAACCCTAGAGGTTTCGTTGTGGGAGAGTTTGATTCAAATCGGTGGACGAACAGAGCTGACGCGTGGTGGACCGTAACGCTGAGCACATGGTCTGACCGGACGCCCCCCCATAGTCCGGTCGTGAATGTTTTCTCGATTCTTCTCTACTTAATACCGGACTCACCCCCTGGTACGGACCGGTAACGCACATCTGTCACTGTTCTCGTTCTTTTTTTTTGTCAGTTGAACCGACGCACAGGTTCGACCACGGACGCACGGCACCCAGAGTTCGGTCCAACACAGTACGGTTCCAGAACATTTTGTGTGACCGGACGCGTCCCGTGCTCATTGACCGGACGCAGCAGAGTCCGTTCGTTGCAGTTTCGCACGTTTTCAGTCGCCCGTTGTGCTCGTGTCGTTGTCGTATTTGGTTTCCGTCTTTTGCGGTTGAAGTTTCTAGAGTTGTGTAGTGTCCCTCTGTGCTTCTTGAAGCATCCACCCTCTCTAGGTCGTGGCACTCGCAGCTCTAGGGTGTTGCTTTTGGGGTTGATTCTCGGACAGTAGCGACAGGTTCTGAAGGAAAATTTTGAAGCTCCATTCACCCCCCTCTGGTCGCTTTCTGTGTGCCATTCTCATTCCTTCAATTGGTCTCAATCGGGTTAGGACGTCTCACAACCTAACTCGATTCCAGATCCACAGAGGCGACATGGATCGCGGCGTGGGCCAACGCCGTTCTTTGATGGGACGAACTATGCGTTTGGAAGATACGCATGTTCGGCCTATCTGCAGAGTTGGGTGCTTCCATCTGGGATATTTGCAACTCGCTGTTACCTTGTCTTGGCTGCTCGTGTGACTCAGCAGTCAATCGATGAGCAACGATGCCCTAGTCCGAGCACGTATGCCTTTTTCTCTGCTTGAGCATAGT
This sequence comes from Coix lacryma-jobi var. lacryma-jobi, assembly GCA_009763385.1. Lineage (NCBI taxonomy): Eukaryota > Viridiplantae > Streptophyta > Magnoliopsida > Poales > Poaceae > Coix > Coix lacryma-jobi. The sequence goes on from CM019831.1 coordinate 17,678,408, forward strand.
GAGTTTTGATCGCGTTTCTCACACTTCGCTCGGCTCGTGAGATTTTGGGCTACCCTCATGCGCTTTCCATGAGGGAACCTCTCAAGTCAAAACCCGTCTCTACGAGTCATTCAAGCGAGAGTATGAGAACTTTCGACATATGCCTGGCGAGAGCATAGAGAGTTTATTCGCTCGCTTCAGGTGATTGTCAACAGGATGAGGGCTAACAAGGAGCTGTTGCCTTTCGACGATCATGAGAGGGCTTTGAAGCTTTTGCATACTCTTGATCGGTCGGTGTGGGATTCCAAAGTTCAGGCGATCATTGAATCACCTAACTATGAGACCCTCATGTGCGACGAGCTCTTCAGTAAGCTCAAGTCTAGTGAGATTGACGCCATGGCGAGGGCTTCTTATGAGAATCCTTCTGGCCCGACTATGGTTTTGGTTTCTGGCTCTTCTGCTAACCCCTTTGGAGGTTTTGCTTTGCACTCTCTTCTTTCTGTCACAGAGGAGCAGTTGGAGTCTTTGGGAGACGACGAGTTGGCTTTGCTTGCCAACCGGTTCTCGCGGTTTCACAACAACCGCATGAACCGTCGCCGCGGAGGAGGACGCTCGGGATGCTACGAGTGCGGCGACCCCGACCACTTCATCGCCAACTGTCCCAAGAAGAACAAGCATTCTGGGAAGGGCGATCATGGGCACAAGTACGACTCCGGCAAGCACAAGGAGAAGTACGTCCCCGCAAAGCACAAGCGGAAGGGCGGCTTCAAGCACAAGGAACATCAAGACCACTTGAGAGAGAAGGCCCAAGCTGAGCAGCGTGTGTTCTTCGTCACGCTCAGCGACGTCGACGACTCGGACGATGACTCCGCTTCTTCAAGCGACGATGAGTCTGAGAAGAAGAAGAGGATCGAGGACAAGCTCAACGGTCTCCTCTGCTTCTTCGCCGACGATGACGGCTTCTGCACCATGGCTCTTGGTGATGAGGTCGAGGCGACACTCGGAACAACGATGACGACGACGACACCTCCCAGGTATCTCTGACCCACGACGAGCTTTCCCTGAGGTCGAGAAACTTACTTACTGCCGTGCTTCTTAGTCAAGATAAGCTGCTTAGGCATGCCGCTAGAGAGCGCAAGGAGTTTAGGCAGAAGTGGGAGGATACAGTGAAGGAACTTGATTCTGTCAAGTCCACCGTGGTTGTTACCGATGAGGAGGAGTGTGAGATGTGCACCACACACATGACTGACCTTCTCACTTTGAGAGCAAGTATGCTGTGTTGGTAGGAGAGGTGGATGAGCTCCGGGCTAGACCCATGCTGTTGGGTGCGTGCAAGACTTGTCCTGTCTTACAATCTGAGTTGGCAGAGAAGAATGTCAAGATTGTGTCTCTTGAAGAGGCCAACTCAGGTAGCACATGTGTGGCTAGGTGTGTTCTTTGTGAGGGCCTGGAGATGGAGATAGCCAATGTGAAGCATGACAAGATGCAAACCGAGGAAGAAAACACATACCTTCGGATCATCTTGTCATGGGTGTCTTGTGGTGAGCCGCAGCTCGGGATGATGATCTCCCAATTCAAGCGAGCTGCTGGAGGTCCTGGTGTAGTTTTGCTCCAGGTGTTGATCTTTCTGCTTTTGGGAAGATTGGAGAGTCGAGTGGTTTGAACCCGAGTGAGAAACCCAACTCCACCACTACTCCCAAACTTACCAAGCTTCCACCCAAAGAGCCTCTCAAACCTAACACCAAGGATGGAGTGTTTGAGAACCTCCGAGAGCTCCACCCAAAAACCAAGTGTGGCATCCCAAACCCAACCACCTCAAGAACAAACTGGACACCATGCCATGCCACCCATCCAGAGGAGCTTATGCCACAGAAGGGCAAAGTGATCCACACCCACTACCGTGAGTACCAACAACCCCCTTTGAGAGCGGTGAGGTACCACTGTGAGCATTGTGGGAAAGATGGACACTTGAGTGAGTTCTGCTTTCGGCGCAAGAGAGAGGCGCGCCGTGCTAGGGAGATGAACAATGCGGACATGTACCATCCTCTTCATGATGTACATGCGCCGAATGTTCAGAGTCGTGCTGCTAGGTCCAGAGGTCCAGAACCTCAAGTTCCCAGGACTAGGCAGAAGAGAGCTCCGAGGAGAGATGCTAGGCCTAGAGGTGCAGTGCCTCAAGTTCCTAGGCCTAAGCCTCGTAGAGAGCGTGCTCGGGGGGAGCCTGCTATTGTAGGCCATGGACCCCGTGGCGGTGGCTTTGTAGTTGAGCGTTTTCCCCATCGCGTTTTGAGTATCGCGGTGAGCGCTCCTTCCCCAGCAGACCACGTCTGTCTAAACATGGTGATCGCTTCCTTCGTAGGTGTGCTAGGAATGGTTTTTTCGCTAACCGTTCTTTTGAGCAGCCGGCCCAACACTGGTATTCCCCTTACTTCACTAACCCTAGTGTTGGCCCGTATGCTCACCCTATGTCTTTTTATTGATGTAGGTAAAACGATTGGAGAACGTTTGGTTGGTGGATTCCGGTGTTCGAGGCACATGACCGGAAACGCCAAGTGGTTCTCCAGTCTTAGTCCGGTCGCCGGAAAGGAGTATATCACCTTCGGCGACAACAGCAAAGGTAATGTGCTGTCTCGTGGGTCGTGCGAGTTAATGAGCACTTCGTGTTGCGCGATGTTGCTCTTGTTCTAACTTGCATTTTAACCTTCTTTAACCTTCTTTCTGTTTCACAACTTTTCGATGATGACTATGAGATTCGTTGTAAACCGAATCTCAATTGTATTTTGGACCCTCAGGGCAATCTTGTTTGTGTGATTTCGCCCTTTGGGAAAGTCTTTCGTGCGGATTTCTCGAGTCTTTTGGCATTTCTCGTTGTCTTGTGGCTGGACCTTCTTCTTCTGATCTTTGGAAGTGGCATAGGAGACTAGGACATTTGAGCTTCGACTTGCTTGCAAGACTTAGTTCACTTGGCCTAATCCGAGGATTGCCCAAGTTATCCATGGAGAAGGATCTTGTTTGCCATTCTTGTAGACATGGGAAGATGGTTGCCGCTCCCCACATCCAGTGACACAGGTCATGACTAAGCACCCTGGAGAGCTTTTGCACATGGACCTTGTTGGTCCGGCTCGGGTGAGCTCGGTTGGAGGGAAGTGGTATGTGCTTGTTGTTGTATGACTTTTCGAGATATTCGTGGGTCTTCTTTTTAGCTGAGAAGACCGAGACTTTCTCCTTTGCTCGCAATCTGATTTTGCGTCTTCAGAACGAGTTCCCTTTGAACTCAATGCGAGCTATTAGGAGTGATAATGGTTCCGAATTCAAGAATTCAGATTTTGAGAAGTTTTGTAACTCTTTGGGTTTGAGCATCAGTTTTCTTCCCCCTACACCCCCCCTGAATGGTGTTGTAGAGAGGAAGAATCGGACCCTTGTAGAGATGGCCAGGACGATGCTCGATGAGCATAGGACTCCTAGGCGATATTGGGCCGAAGCTATGAGCACTGCATGCTACATTTCCAATCGCATTTTTCTCGAGCTTTCTTGAAAAGACCTCTTATGAGTTGCGTTTTGGAAAGCTCCCCAAGTGAGTTATTTTAGAGTTTTTGGTTGCCATTGTTTTATACTCAAAAGGGCAATTTGGACAAGTTTGAGTCTCGCTCTTCTGACGGTGTGTTTTTGGGTTATGGCACTCATACTCGAGCTTATCGTGTACTTAACCTTGACACTAACCGAGTCATGGAGACATCCGATGTCACCTTCGATGAGACCATGGTTTGTCCTTCTTCTTTTTTTGAGCGTGCAGGTGATCATGAGGTTGGCGAGCCTCTTTCGATGATGAAGATGAAGGTGCTGAAGGGATAGATGACCCAGCACCTCCTCCACCTGCTGTGCCGCAAAGAGCGGCTTCTACAACGACTCACGGCCCCGACACGTCTCTTCTCCTGGGGGCCGTGGGATCCGCCACCGTCGAGCGGTACCCTTTGTACCCGAGGAGGCACCAGCTGCTGTTGAGGGGGAGGCCACTTCGGCAAGGGAGGCGCCACGACACATTCAGCGCCAGCACCCCCCTCAACAGCAGATGATCGACAGCATCGACGAACGCGTCACCACCCGGTCAAGGCAAATCTCTCACTTTGCTCATTCTGCATTTGTTGCTGATTTGAACCCTGAGATGTTGGACACGCTTGACGGATCCAGATTGGGTCAATGCCATGCATGAGGAGCTTGAGAACTTTGAGAGAAATCGGTTTGGGTTCTAGTGTCTCCACCTTCTGAGTGTCATCCTATTGGAACAAAATGGGTTTTCAAAAACAAACAGGGAGAAGACGGCCATGTTGTGAGAAACAAGGCCAGACTCGTACCCAGGGATATAGTCAGAAGGAGGGGATAGACTATGAGGAGACTTTTGCTCCTGTAGCTCGTTTGGAGGCAATTAGGATACTCTTGGCTTTGCTGCATCCAAAGGCTTCAAACTTTTTCAAATGGATGTCAAGAGTGCCTTCTTAAACGGCTACATAGAGAGGTGTGTTGTTAGACAACCCCCCGGTTTCAAAAATCCCAAGTTTCCAAACCATGTTTTTAAACTCACAAAGCTTTGTATGGTTTGAAACAAGCCCCTAGAGCCTGGTATGATAGGTTGAAAAACCTTTTTGCTTGCTAAGGGTTTTAAAATGGGATTGTAGATAAAACGCTCTTTCTCCTCAAGCAAGGCACTGATACTCTCTGGTCCAAATTTACGTGATGATATCATTTTTTTTCGGTGGTTCTTCTCACGCTTTGGTTGCAAGTTTGCAGACACTATGAGCAGGGAGTTCGAGATGAGCATGATGGGCGAGTTGACGTTTTTCCTCGGGTTGCAAATCAAGCAATCCCGGGAAGGGACGTTCGTGCACCAGGGCAATTACACCCGGAACATTCTGAAGAAATTCGACATGGGTGAGGCCAAGCCTCTTCCAACACCCATGGCGACCACGACGGCCCTGGATGCGGACAAGGAGGGAGAAGCAGTGGACCAGAAGGAGTACCAGAGTATGATCGGGTCGCTGCTGTACCTGACGGCGACACGCCCGGACATTCAGTTCGCGGTGTGTCTGTGCGCGCAATTTCAGTCGTCGCCACGCACTTCTCACCGTCAGGCAGTCAAGCGCATAATGAGGTACTTTTCCTTCACTCCAGAATTTGGGATTTGGTATTCTGCTTCCTCGCCCTCTCTCGCTTTGCGATATTCCGATGCTGATTTTGCTGGTTGCCGTATTGACCGCAAGTCCACTTCTGGGACTTGCCAGTTTATTGGTTCTTCTCTTATGTCGTGGTCTTCTCGCAAGCAGTCTAGTGTCACCCAGTCTACCACGGAGGCTGAGTATGTTGCTGCGGCTAGCTGCTGGTCCCAGTTACTCTGGATGATGGCCACTTTGCGTGATTTTGGTCTGAGCTTTTCTCGTGTTCCATTGCTTTGTGACAGCACGAGTGCGATTAGCGTAGCTAAGAACCCCGTGCTTCACTCGAAGACCAAACACATTGATGTGCGCTTTCATTTTCTGCGAGATCACTATGAGAAGGGTGATATCGACCTTTGCCATGTCGATACTCATTCAGCTTGCTGATATTCTCACCAAGCCTTTGGACCATCAACCTTTAATCGGTTGATAGGTGATCTTGGTGTGTGTTTCCCCTTTTAGATGGGGGAAACTTTTGACTCTTGTACGATTCACTGATTTTGTGTTTTCAGCTGTTTTTTGCTTCTTTTTGGTTTCTTTATGCATCTTTGCATTTTAGCATACGCTTTTACATTCTGAGCTTCATGAATATAGTCTGAAGAATGTAACTATGCTCTGTGTAGTCTTTACTCGATGCTTTATGATGCTGTAGCTTATGCTCTTTCTGATAACTAATACATGCTGAGCTATTTTGAATGGTGAACTTGCTTAATAAACATAAAAACTTGAAAATGTTCACCGTTGAGATATGCAACTAGCATGTGTAGGATGTGTTGAGATCATTCGTGCTTTTCATATAGGCTAGGTTGCTATGTCTCTAGTGTTGAGTCTTTCACTTGCTTGGTCTGTTCATATTCTGTTTAAAACTGAACCAAGTTAAGTGATTGAAAGATCGAGATGGGTTTGCTTGTTAGCACCTCACAGTTTCGAGACTGTTTCTCATTGCCACTTTGAGTTAAACTTGAGCTGTGTAGTGTATGACCGAAACTGTAGCTTTAAGCTTCTGATTGCTTCTGCATAGGCTTCGCACAGTTGGAAAGTTAGGCAATAACAAGCATTCAACCTCTCGCAGTCACATGTTGTTTTCTGAACTTGTGAAATTTCACCGCTACAACTCCGATTAAAATCTGAAATCACAAGTATATGCCTCAATTGGTATCACCATGATGATTGAACTGTGCTAGGGGTAGTTCACCTGGTATACATGCTTAGCACGTTTGACTTCCTGTCTATACATGTCTTGTGCTATTTTGATGGTGAATACCTTTTCGGCTGAAAAACTGCTCACATGTTCATATTTCATTCTTAGTGATCAGCTTGAGCCTTGCTAGCATTCTGAGCATTTCCTGAGTCATCGGTACAGAACTCCGTAGAGCATTTTTTGCACTCTTTTGACTCTACTCCTGAAGCTCCTAACTTGCATCTTGACTCATATGCATTTGGAAGGCGAAATCTGCGTATTGGCACTTTTTGGTGGTGCATTTTCTGAGGGGGAGCATCGGTTCTTGATAAGTGCATTTTCAACTAAGGGGGAGAAATTGCAAATCATAACCCTCCTTTTGCTTAGGGGGAGCTTCTCTGGTTGTGTGCACTATTCGAGGGAGAGTGTGCTCCGAGTTTTTGGACATTTTTAATTGGTTTGAAGCGGTTTGCTAGTTGTGTTGAGCCTTAGCCTCTTTCTTGAGGGACTAGCATTTGCTCTCAGATTTTCAATTGGTGTCGAACCTCTTTTTGGTAACAGTTGGTATCGAGCTTTCTTGCTAGTTGCGTTGAGCCTCTGTGCCTCTATCTTGAGGGACTAGCATTTTTGCTTCGATTTCTTAATTGGTATTTGCTAGCGGTGTTGAGCCTGTTCTACCTCTTCTTGAGGGCTAGCTTTGCTTTGTTTTGGTCGCGTCGAGCCGTTGCCCATGTCTTTGGGGACCAAGTTGTCTTGCTCTTTCCACTTGACCTTCTTCGGCTTTGCTATGCTTTTGGGTCATTTGTTGAGTTCTCTCTCTCTTCTCTCCTTTTTCCTTCTTCTGTTTCCTTTATGATTTGTGTTGGTAGTTGGCAATGCACTCATCAGGGGGAGATGCGGATACATGGGTGTAGCCGAGTCTCTGAGTGATGAGTGATTGTCACTGAGATGATGCCATGTTCTTTGGCTTGTGTTGTGCAGGTGTCGAGCACGGATACAGTGATCAGAGGCAAGGTGAAGGTCAAGTAGAGACGTGCCGTGCGATGGACCGAGAGTGGCAAAGGCGGACGTGAGGCTTGGACTGAGGGACCGGTGGCCCGAGGATCAGCTGTGGTGCTGGCAGCCTGGGACAGCGATGAGCGAAGACTTGCGGGCACGGTGTTGCTTGGGTCGAGGACCTGGGGACATGTGTCGGTGGACGGGGTGCATGGGCGGTGCATCCCTCTACGGCTCGGTTTGGTGGTTGAGCCACAGAAAAACCACCGAGTGGATGGTTTCCAGGTTTGGGCCCAAAACCTGGGCGCTGATGGTTTCCGAGTTTGGGCCACAAAACTCGGGCTGAGGACGGTTTCCAGTTTGGGCCTCAAAACCTGGGTGCTGCGGGTTTTCTGAGTTTGGGCCACAAAACTCAAGCTATGGACGGCTGGTTTCCCGGTTTGGGCCTCAAAACCGGGGGTTGGTCGTGAAGCTGGTTTCCCGTTTGGGCCTCAAAACCAGGGGTGAAGTCTGGGAAAAGGACGAGCAGAGCGGTGGCGGCACGTGGCGGCAATCGGTGAGGTTGCATCGAGGCGACGCTACCAGTTGTGCGGGCGTGCGTGGCCTCGATCAACCAGCATCTTCGAGTTGGTCCAGAATAACCCTAGGGTTTAGCTGGTTTGCTCTGTAATTAGTTAGGGGTAGAGTGGGAATTAGAATTAGAATTAGGATAAGTAGAGGGAGACACCCACCTCCCATTCCATCTCAGTCATTTGCTCTTTGCCTTCTAGGTTTCCTGCTCTCCCAATCCCCGCTGTAGCAACTGAGATCCGTAGAGAACCATACCTCTGTGTACTGGAGGTTTTGAGGAAGTGAGACCGTAATCTCACTGTTGTAGCGTGTGGTAGCCACACAGTTGCAGATCGATGTGTTGATTCACGTTTTGTTTGTGTTCTTCACGTTCTTTTTCTCCGCGATTTTCCCGTCACTCGATCTCCCCCTCTCATACTGCGTCTTTTGAAATCCGTTTGAATCATCTTTTTTTTTATTGTGAGGAGATCATTTCCACCGAAGGAATTCGTCTAACTCCTCACGAACAAGTAGATCGGGTTGATTTCATTTTCGTGGCGCTTTTCGGTTCATACACCTTCCTCCTTCGAGTTCCCGTTGTTTGAGTTGATTTGAGCGGATGATTTCTTGGGGATAGTCTCCTAACTACCTCGTGATCATCCTCTCCAAGTTTGGGGACAAGGGATTTTGATTTGGATCGGATTTGGGAAGTTTTGGGAGAAGGCTTTTGAAATCGCCCTCCCTGAGTGACCGCGGACAGTCCCCCACTCAGGGCGCGGACAGTCCGCGCATCGGGCTCCGACCGAGCAGTGGTCGCGCGGCTCGACTGTGTTGTTTTGGATCGACCGGCAGACAGTCCGCAGTATAAATCCGCGGACAGTCCGAGAGTCGTCCAGGGACTGTTCAGCAGCCTTGCTATTTCGCCCAGTTGCCGGCGGACAGTCCGCACCCCCCTAGCGGACAGTTCGCAGTAGGGGCGGACAGTCCGGGACCCCAGGGCCGGACAGTCCGCGAATCGGCTGTAGGCTGAGCTTTAGTGCGTTTGTTCTCCGTTCTCCCGACTTTTCGCTTGGTTTCCGTACTTCTCGTTTGCCCTAGAGTTGACCAAGGAACCTGTCTAGGTATCTTTGCTACTTGTTAGCATCGGTATTTGGGATTTTCTCGACGTAGCCTTTCATCTACGTTCGGGACTTGGTTTTTGAGGGTCGAACTTGTGCCGGTGCTTTGGCGTTTGGTTTGCTATCGCTTTGTGGTGCCTCGCTGTGATCCTAGGGATCATCCACCCTCTTCCAAGGGTCGTGGGCATCACGGTTTCGATCGAAGCTTTTGGGGACAAAAGGCCAAAGTTTTGAGAGAAATTTTTGAGCTCCCATTCACCCCCCCTCTGGTCGCCTTGCTATTGCATTCTCAGTCCTTCAATTGGTTTCGGAGCAGGTTAAGGATCTTCCACCTTAGCCGGTTCCAGATCCACAGAAGGCGACATGGATCGCGGCGTGGGCAAACTGCCGTTTTTTGATGGGACGAACTATGCGTATTGGAAGATACGCATGTCAGCCTATCTGCAGAGTTTGGGTGCTTCCATCTGGGATATTTGCAACTCTGCCGATTACGTGGCCTTGGCTGCTCGTGTTACTCAGCATCAGATCAATGAGCACGATGCCAATAGCCGAGCCCATAATGATCTTTTCTCATGCTTGAGCATGAGTGAGTTTGATCGTGTTTCTCACCTCGCTACGGCTCGGGAGATTTGGGCCACCCTCATGCGTTTTGATGAGGGAACCACTCAAGTCAAAACTCGTCTCTACGAGTCGTTCAAGCGAGAGTATGAGAATTTTCGACATATGCCTGGCGAGAGCATAGAAAGTTTATTCGCTCGCTTTCAGGTGATTGTCAACAAGATGAGGGCTAACAAGGAGCTGTTGCCTTTCGATGATCATGAGAGAGCTTTGAAGCTTTTGCACACTCTCGATCGATCGATGTGGGACTCAAAGGTTCAGGCGATCATCGAATCACCTAACTATGAGACCCTCACGTGCGACGAGCTCTTTAGTAAGCTCAAGTCCAGTGAGATTGATGCCATGGCGAGGGCTTCTTATGAAAATCCTTCTGGCCCGTCAATGGCTTTGCTTTCTGGCTCTTCAGCTAACCCCTCTGGAGGCTTTGCACTCTCCTCTCTTCTTTCTGTTACAGAGGAGCAGCTGGAGTTCATGGGGGATGACGAGTTGGCTTTACTCTCGCCAACCGGTTTCTCGCGGTTCCACAACAACCGCATGAACCGTCGCCGCGGAGGAGGACGCTCGGGATGTTTCAAGTGCAGCGACCCCAACCACTTCATCGCCAATTGCCCGAAGAAGAAGCATCTTCAGCAAGGCGGATCATGGGCACAAGTACGACTCCGGCAAGCGCAAGGAGAAGTACGTCCCCGCGAAGCACAAGCGAAGAGCGGCTCAACAGGAGTACATCAAGACCAAGTACTTGGAGAAGGCCCAGGCTGAGCAGCGTGCTTTCTTCGCCACGCTCAGCGACGTCGATGACTCAGATGATGACTCCGCTTCCTCAAGCGATGATGAGTCCGAGAAGAAAAAGAGGATCGAGGACAAGCTCAACGGCCTCTGCTTCTTCGCCGACGACGAGGGTTTCTGCACCATGGCCCTCGGCAAGGAGGTCGACGGCGAGCTGGAGGACACCCCTCGGAACGACGACGACGACAACACCTCCCAGGTATCTCTGACCCGCGACGAGCTTTCTGCTGAGGTCAAGAAACTTACTGCCGCTCTCCTTAGTCAAGATAAGCTGCTTAGGTGTGCTGCTAGAGAGCGCAAGGAGTTTAGGCAGAAGTGGGAGGATACGGTGAAGGAGCTTGAGTTTGCCAAGTCCACCGTAGTTGCCAAGTCCAGCACACACATGACTGACCTTCTCACCTTGAGAGGTAAGTATGTTGCGTTGGTTGGAGAAGTGGATGAGCTTAAGGCTAGATCCTCGCTGTTGGGTGCGTGCAAGTCCTGTACGGGCTTGCAATCCGAGTTGGCAGAGAAGAATGCCAAGATTGTGTCTCCTGAGAAGGCCAGCTCGGGTAGCACTTGTGTGTCTAGGTGCGTTCTTTGTGAGGGTTTGGAGATGGAGATTGCTAATGTGAAGCATGACAAGATGCAAACCGAGGAGGAAAACACATACCTTCGGACCATCTTGTCATGGGTGTCTAGTGGTGAGCCGCAGCTTGGGATGATGATCTCCCAGTTCAAGCGTGCTGCTGGAGGTCCAGGTGTAGGTTTTGCTCAAGGTGTTGAGTGTGCTTCATCTTTTGGAAGATTGGAGAGTCGAGTGGTCTGAACCCGTGTGAGAAGCCCAACTCCACCACTACTCCCAAGCTTACCAAGATTCCACCCAAAGAGCCTCTAAAGCCTAACACCAAGGATGGTGTATTTGTGGAACCCCTCCGAGAGCTCCACCAAGAAACAATCGTGGGCTCCAAAACCCAACCACCTCCAGAACAAGCTGGACACCATGCCACCCATCCAAAAGGAGCTTATGCCACAGAAGGGCAAAGTGATCCACATCCACTACCATGAGTACCAACAACCCCCTATGAGAGCGGTGAGGTACCATTGTGAGCACTGTAGGAGAGATGGACACTTGAGTGAGTTTTGCTTTCGGCGCAAGAGAGAGGCGCGCCGTGCAAAGGAGATGAACAATCCGGACATGTACCATCCTTTCCATGATGTACATGTGCCAAATGTTCAGAGGCGTGCTGCTAGGCCTAGAGGTCCAAAACCTCAAGTTCCTAGGCCTAGGCCGCGAGGAGGTCGTGCCCGGCGGGAGCCTGCACTTGTAGGCTATGGACCCCGTGGCGGTGGCTTTGTAGTTGAGCGTTTCCCTCCACCGCGTTTTGAGTATCGCGATGGACGCTCCTCCCTTAGTGGACCACGTTTTCCTCTACGTGGTGATCCCTCTTCCCGTAGACGTGCTAGAAATGCTTTTTCCGCTAACCAATCTTTTGAGCAGCCGGCCCAACACTGGTATTCTCCTTACTTCACTAACCCCAGTGTTGGACCGTATGCTCACCCTATGTCTTTGTAATGATGTAGGTAAAACGATTAGAGAACGTTTGGTTGGTGGATTCCGGTTGTTCGAGACACATGACCAGAAACGCCAAGTGGTTCTCCAGTCTTAGTCCTGTTGCCGGGAAAGAGTTTATCACCTTCGGCGACAATAGCAAAGGTAAGGTATTGTCTCGTGGGTCGGTGCGAGTTAATGAGCACTTTGTGTTGCGCGGTGTTGCTCTTGTTTCTAACTTGCATTTTAACCTTCTTTCTGTTTCGCAACTTTTTGATGATGACTATGAGATTCGTTTTAAACCGAATCTCAGTCGTATTTTGGATCCTCAGGGCAATCTTGTGTGTTTGATTTCGCCCTTTGGAAAAGTCTTTCGTGCAAATTTCTCAGAGTCTTTTGGCAATTCTCGTTGTCTTGTGGCTGGACCTTCCTCCTCTGATCTTTGGAAGTGGCATAGGAGACTTGGACATTTGAGCTTCGACTTGTTTGCAAGGCTTAGTTCACTTGGCCTAATCCGAGGATTGCCCAAATTATCCATGGAGAAGGATCTTGTTTGCCATTCTTGTAGACATGGGAAGATGGTCGCCGCTCCCCACCATCCAGTGACTCAGGTCATGACGAAGCGCCCTGGAGAGCTTTTGCACATGGACCTTGTTGGTCCGGCTCGGGTGAGCTCAGTTGGGGGAAGTGGTATGTGCTTGTTGTTGTTGACGACTTTTCGAGATATTCGTGGGTCTTCTTTTTAGCTGAGAAGACCGAGACTTTCTCCTTTGCTCACAATCTGATTTTGCGTCTTCAGAATGAGTTCCCTATGAACTCAATGCGAGCAATTCGGAGTGATAATGGTTCCGAATTCAAGAATTCGGACTTTGAGAAGTTTTGTAACTCTTTGGGTTTAGAGCATCAATTTTCTTCTCCCTACACACCGCCACAGAATGGTGTTGTAGAGAGGAAGAATCGGACCCTTGTTGAGATGGCCAGGACGATGCTCGATGAGCATAGGACTCCTAGGCGATATTGGGCCGAAGCTATGAGCACTGCATGCTACATTTCCAATCGCATTTTTCTCCGAGCTTTCTTGAAAAAGACGTCTTATGAGTTGCGATTTGGGAGACAACCCAAGGTGAGTTATTTTTGAGTTTTCGGTTGCCATTGTTTTATACTCAAGAAAGGCAACCTGGACAAGTTTGAGTCTCGTTCTTCTGACGGTGTGTTTTTGGGTTATGGCACTCATACTCGCACATATCATGTACTTAACCTTGACACTAACTGAGTCATGGAGACATCTGATGTCACCTTCGACGAGACCATGGTTTGTCCTTCTTCTCGTTTTGAGCGTGCAGGTGATCATGAGGTAGGCGAGCCTCTTTTTGATGATGAGGACGAGGGTGCTGAAGGGATGCATGGATGACCCAGCACCACCTTCACCTGCAGTGCCGGAAAGAGCGGCCTCTACTACCACTCATGGCCCCGATCCCTCTTCTTCGACTACGTGGGGGCCGTGGGATCCGCCACCTCGAGCGGTACCCTTTGTACCCAAGGAGGCACCAGCTGCTGTTGAGGGGGAGGTATCTTCAGCTCGGGAGGCGCCTCGACACATCCAGCGCCAACACCCGCCTCAACAGATGATCAGCAGCATCGGTGAACGTGTCACTCGGTCAAGGTCACAAGAAATCTCTCACTTTGCTCATTCTGCATTTGTTGCTGATTTTGAACCCCGAGATGTTGGACACGCTTTATCTGATCCGGATTGGGTAAAAGCCATGCATGAGGAGTTAGAAAATTTTGAAAGAAATCAGGTTTGGGTTTTGGTTCCTCTTCCTCCTGAGTGTCACCCTATTGGAACAAAATGAGTTTTCAAAAACAAACAAGGAGAGGATGGCCATGTTGTGAGAAACAAGGCCAGACTAGTAGCCCAGGGGTATAGTCAGAAGGAGGGGATAGACTATGAAGAGACTTTTGCTCCTGTAGCTCGTTTGGAGGCAATTAGGATACTCTTGGCTTTTGCTGCTTCCAAGGTTTAAACTTTTTCAAATGGATGTCAAGAGTGCCTTCTTAAATGGCTACATAGAAGAGGAGGTGTATGTGAAACAACCCCCCGGTTTCGAAAATCCCAAGTTTCCAAACCATGGTTTTAAACTTCACAAAGCTTTGTATGGTTTGAAACAAGCCCCTAGAGCCTGGTATGATAGGTTGAAAACCTTTTTGCTTGCTAAGGGTTTTAAAATGGGATGTGTGGATAAAACGCTTTTTCTCCTCAAGCAAGGCACTGATACTCTCTTGGTTCAGATTTACGTGGATGATATCATTTTTGGTGGTTCTTCTCACGCTTTGGTTGCCAAGTTTGCAGACACTATGAGCAGGGAGTTTGAGATGAGCATGATGGGCGAGTTGACGTTTTTCCTCGGGTTGCAAATCAAGCAATCCCGAGAGGGGACGTTCGTGCACCAGGGCAAGTACATCAAGGACATCCTGAAGAAGTTCGATATGGGCGAGGCCAAGCCTCTTCTAACACCCATGTCGACCACGATGGCCCTGGATGCGGATGTGGAAGGAGAAGCTATAGACCAGAAGGAGTACCGGAGTATGATCGGGTCGCTGCTGTAACTGACGGCGACACGCCCGGACATCAAGTTCGCGGTGTGTCTTTGCGCGCGATTTCAGTCGTCGCCGCGCACTTCTCACCATCAGGCGGTCAAGCGCATTATGAGGTACTTATGCTTCACTCCTGAGTTTAGGATTTGGTATTCTGCTTCTTCCACCCTCTCCCTTTGCGGTTATTCCGATGCCGATTTTGCTGGTTGCCGGATTGAGCGCAAGTCCACTTCTGGGACTTGCCAGTTTATTGGTTCTTCTCTTGTATCGTGGTCTTCTCGCAAGCAGTCTAGTGTCGCCTAGTCTACCACGGAGGCTGAGTATGTTGCTCCGGCTAGCTGCTGTTCCCATTTGCTTTGGATGATGGCCACTTTGCGTGATTTTGGTCTGAGCTTTACTCGTGTTCCTTTGCTCTGTGATAGCACGAGTGCTATTAGCGTTGCTAAGAACCCCGTGCTGCACTCTAAGACCAAACACATTGATGTGCGCTTTCATTTTCTGCGAGACCTCTATGAGAAGGGTGATATCGACCTTCGCCATGTCGATACTCATCATTAGTTGGCTGATATCTTCACCAAGCCTTTGGAACAATCAACTTTTGCTAGGTTGAGAGGTGAGCTTGGTGTGTGTTTCCCCTTTTAGATGGGGGAAACATTTTGGTTCTTGTATCCTAAACTGACTTTTTGCCTTCCATTGATATCTTTTCGGGTAAGTTAGTTTTTGCATTTCTTCGTGCATCTTTGCATTTCATCTTGCATATTTACATTCAGAGCTTCATGTATATAATCTTTAGAATGTGACTATGCTCTGTGTAGTGTATGCTCCGATCCTTTATAATGATGCTTGTAGCTTATGTTCTTTCTGATCACTGATACATGTTGTGAGCTGAGCTATTTTATGAATGGTGAACTTGTTTAATGAACCTAAAACTTGAAAATGTTCACCATTGAGATATGCAACTAGCATGTGTAGAATGTGTTGAAATCACTTGTGTCTTTCATATATGCTAGGTTGCTATCACTACTGCACAAAGCTTAACCGCAACGGGCGTTTAGGCTTTACCGCAGCGGGCAACAGCGTCTGCTGCGGTGCTAAGGCCACGGTTAATCGTGGCCATTACCGCAGCGGGCGCTGTTGCCCGCTGTGGTAAAAGCCTTAACCGCAGCGGGCAACATAAACAGCCCGCTGCAGTTAATAGCATTTACCGCAGCGGGCAACCTAAAGCGCCCGCTGCGGTAAATTATTAACCGCAGCGGTCGATTTAGGTTGCCCGCTGCAGTAACTGCTATTAACCGCAGCGGGCAACGTATGTTGCCCGCCACTGTTATTAATTTTGGATTAAAAAAATAAATAATGCAGCTAGCAGAAACAGCAGGATATGAATTCAAATCAAATACAGTTTTCAAATATTTCCAGAATTCCAGATTTCTAACAGAGATATATATATATATATGCACATATAAACCATCTGGACATAACATACAAAGTCACTTAGTTGTTTGTTGTCATCATATACACATTGACTTAGTTGATTTCAAATTCAAATTACAATTCATAGTTCAACTTGATGAGCGTAATCTGTCGGACGAAGCATTGTGTTCCATTTGCGGAGCTTCTCGTATTGGGGTAGCAACGCCAGCTCGGATTCGTTGTCGAAGAATGTTTCTCCTTCGAGAATGCATTTCTCCATTACAAACTTGCATATGTCCGCCTTGACTTGTTTAAAGCACATCCTGCGGCTCTGCTGCTCTCCCCAATACTTGACACCTTCCTTGAGCTTATTCCAGCTATTGGTGTACTCCTTGCTTTCCCTTAGAAACTCGCATGTGTACAAGCCACATGTCTTCGATCCTAGTGGCTGTTTGGTGCACTGCACGATTGATACACAAGCATTAGAACCCATATATGTATGAAACATGAATTGAATGTTTGAAATACTTACCGGGAAATCTCGGGATTTTGAGGTGGTACCTATGCTTGTCCTTGAACTTTTGAGTTCTTCGGTCCCAGAATCCAGGCACCTTTGGTATTCCTTATAAGCGCTGTACGAAATATAATAGTTTTAGCCACCATTTAAAAACGTATGGTAATCGTAACTGATGAAAAAGATGGATGACTTACTTTTTCAGACAATCTTCGAATGCCTTGTACCCTTGCTTGTTTGGTACGCTCAAGGAGTCAAACACACAGGCCCTGCCATCTTGAGGGTATATTATAAAAGCGACCCAGTGGCCACCCACGAGGCCTTGGCTGCACCATTGCAACAAAATAGAGTTTATGACGGCGAGAAGGCATGATATGCTAGCGACTTAGGTGTACGTATATGTATTTGACTTACCCAAAGTGATAGGCAACCATTATACACTCTGGCCCATCCGGCTTGATCTTCTCATGCATTCTAGTATGTAATTTTTCAACTTAGTCTTCTCGGCTTTCATATTTTCTTCATATTTCTTCTCTCGCTGTCGAACTGTCATCTCCGGATCAGTGATCTCGAAACCCTTGATGACTCTTTCAGCATATGTGCAGGAGAGAGGTAGAGTACATGACGTGTCTTTTTATTACTTACAGTGACCGTCATGCTGCACGTTGTAACACCTCTGGTGACTAATATGTAATTAACCTGACATGTCATCATCTTTAGTCATTATCATTCTTGCCATGCATTTATGTTTGCCTAATGCTTGTTTTGCATTTACCTTTTTCTGAGGTGACTTGTGTAGTGATCTCTTTTTCAAAAAACCCTAAATGCCCAAATCTTCCTATAAGGGCAAAATGGTAATTTCATCTCTGTGTCTAGCTTTGTGTGAATCTTGTTCAGTTGAGTATCTTGATGTTTTGTGTGTGTTGGTCAAAGTTCAAAATCAGAAATAGAATTTAAATTCCTTTTGAAAACCCTAAATTTCCAAACTCTAGTTTTACCCCTCTTTTTCTAATTCAAAAACTATTCAAAATTTGAAGTTGGCCCAATAAGAAAAGTTGTAGATCTTGCAATAAGGAACAACTTTGGTGTTTACAGATTTTCAAGTTTCAATACAAAATCAGAAGTAATTTCAAATTCTTTCAAACTTCAATTTTGTCCCCTTTTTAGTTTTCAAAATTATCTCAAAAACTTTTAAGTTTCAGAAAAAGTTTATATTGGCAAAGTTGTAGATCTCAAAATTTTAAGCAACTTTGGTATTTTGAGTTTTCTTTGTGTAGTTCAAATTTTGGGAGTAATTTCGAAAATTCAGAAAAGGAGGAAGGTGACGTCACTGTGCACGAGCTTTAAAGCAGGGGGGCCCGGCCGCCGGCGGCGGAGCGCCGGCCACGCGGCCGGCTGACCCGCGCCCGTGCCGCGCACGGTCAGCGCAGGCGCTCGACCTCCCCGGTCCCCTACCTCCGCCTCGCCCTCCTACCCTCCTCCCTTTCCCCTCGCCCACCGCGGACAGCGGGCAGCTGCCGGCCGCCGCGCCGCCGCCGCCGCCGCGCCGCTCGCGAGCGCTCCCTGCCCACGTCGACTCGCCTACCCCCCCTGCCCCCTACCTCGGTTAGTGCCGCGCGAACGCTCCTCACCCCTCGTCCGGACCCCCGCCCCCCTCCGTCCCGCGCTATAAAAGCCGCCGATCAACCCGCCATTGCCGCCATCGGCGCCACCTCGCCAACCTAGCCACCGGACCGCCCGCCCCGAGCCCGCTGAGCACCCCATCGCCTTTGCCTTGAGCTTCTCCACCTTCCCGAGCAATCAATTTCACCCCTCCGCCCCTCCTTTCGCCGGCGCAAGCAATCCGTCCCCGACTCCGGCGAACGGCCCCGTCGCGGTGAGGGGCGAAATTTGTCGCCGTGAGTGTTCCTCCCGTCCCTCCGACCCCCGTCCTCTTTTCCTCACCTCGGTGCGCTCCTAACCGCACATCGGTGATCCCTTTTGATGATCAGAGCCGCCGGAACGCTTGCTCGCCGCCGAAGAGCTCCGCCGAAGCACCGCCGCCGTCGAACTCCCTCCTCCAACCCTTGCACCGCCTCGCCGTTCCTCGTTCCCAACCCCCGGTGAGCCCGCGAAGCTTCCCCCACCCTCTTTTTCCCAGCGCGAGGCCCGAGCGGCCGGTCCGCCGCGCGCTCTCGCCGGCGAGCGCGCCGAGCCCGCGGGGAAGAAGCACAGTGCTCCTTTTCTTTTTTCGAAAATGTGAATAGTGTTCTGTTTTGTCTTTTTTGTGAGAATTAATCTGTTGCTCCTTAAATCCTGAAAAAAATTTGGTATGCTCCTTGCACTGTGTAGTATTTTAGAAAAATAAGAAACCCTACCTTTATGCAAAAATTGGAAAATAAAAAATCCTTCTTTTAATTAAGAAATGGATGGTTTTAGATTTTTAGAAAATCATGTGTAGCTCCAAAAATCATGAGATAATTTTTATGTGCTAGTTTATGTCATGTTTAGTCTCTGGTAGAATTTTGAGGCCTTTTGGAGCAAGTTGATTTTTGGGCATTTATTTTAATTGCTAAATAGTGCCTTTTGTTAATTAAATGCTTGATTTTTGTTAAGCACCTTAATGATCTCCAAAAATTATGAAATTTTTTTGCCATCTATTTATACCTTAATGAACCCATGGGATTAATTTGGTAAATTTTGGAGCAGCTGCATAAAATGACCTTTTTAAATAATTAGGAAAAATAGAAAACAATTAGGTTTCATGTTGTATGCCCTATGATGTGACTTTTGGGTTTGTTGCTGTTCATAGACCCCCACCCAGCTGGTCTATGATATTTGTGATGCCATGCATGACTTATGCTTAGGTTTACTAGATGATGCTTAATAGGTTTGATTAATCTTGCTTAGGGAAGAGATAGGTAACTTTATGTCCACACTAGAAGTTACTTTCACGTTGGAAAGTTGTATTCTAGAATCAGTGGAATTGTCCTACGCCTTAGCAAGTCTCTTGTTCTTGTCAGCATCCTCATAAGCATACATCATTGCATACATGTAGTGTCTGAAGGAGAAGGTATCAAAGTCGAGGCAGCCGCTGACGAACCTACCCCCGAGGCGACCCCGAGCTCCGACACCTGCACTACCGACCCCGAGCCTGTCCTCTTTGCTCTTCAAGGCAAGCCCCGTGCATTTTAACCCTTCCTTGTTTTTATAAAAGTTTACCTAAAATGCCTTTGAGTTAAACTACTGCATGTTAGGTTATAGGAGTTGTGTGATGACCTATTGCCTGCACTATTTACCTCCACCGGCAAATACCCCGCCCTGTTTAAAATTATTTGCGAAATGCTTAGTAACGCTATTCAATAGATTTGCAATAAAATGCCAATTTCAAAAGTGTGATCACTTAAGGGATTTTTTATGGGAATTTGGCTTTACTCCCCGACTGTTGGCTAAGTATCTGATCCGTACCTAGTCAACAGCGAGGAGAGGTTGTCCAAGCGTACGGTGCCGTCATGTTGAAGTCCGGGACTCAACAGTTGACACCGACCGGGACAGGGTTGAAAAAACTGACAGGACTATTACGCTTGGGTGAGATATAACCGAGGTATAGTTCTGGCAGAAAAATTAGGGACCATCCGTATGGGGGCCTGCTGGTCAAGACTTGCAACTATTCACATACTTCGGAAAGCTCTGGCTCCGAGGACTCCTTCATTGGGACCGACAACCGCGCACTGGGAGTGGCGAGATGGCGGAAGTAGCTTGTACCCACGTGGTCGTCGTGCCTGGATATGAGTGGTGTACTGTACTTCCGGGTGGCGTAGGACCGGTCCAATCTTGGAGAAATCGTGGTAGACGAGTTGGCATATGCAAGCTTGGGTGCTACATATGCAGTGTGGATAGGAATCCTCAGCTGAGTATTATTTATCCGGATTAACGTTGCTCCTCGGTTATGGAGACTTGGTCACTGACTGTCAACGGAGAGTGGTTCTCAACTAGGTATGTTTTGGAAGGTAAAATGAATCATGAACAATGAAGAATTGAGAAATACTTGAATCTTTCCAAAAATAGCACGAGGTTTACAAAAATGCTTTTCTGCAAAATACTTGATCTTGCTTAAGCCTACCTTGACTACCCTAAGCCTCTCATCCCTGAGTCTTCTCCCTTATCTTTAGTCGGGTAAGTCTTGTTGAGTACCCCAGTACTCAGGGTTTGTTACCCATGTTGCAGGTATGACTGAGTCCCTGATGTGTCTTGCGCCCTGCTGCATGACCATCGTCCAGGAAGAGGCCGATGAGGCCGAAGAATAAAGTGTACACCCTCGGGCTGGGTGATCATGAGTATCTTTATTTTGTTGTACTCCGCTACGTTGCCTATTTCTATTACCCGAACTTGGTTTGTAATAACTGTACCTTCAATCTTATTTGGAACCTCGGTTTGTAAAACTAATGTTATTTAAGTCTTCCTCTCTGTATTCCGATGTTATTTGTTAAAAGTATCCAGTGCTGTAACCGAAAGGTGAGATGATCCTGCGGACGATGGGCGCTGATGCAGCCGGGTGACAAACTGTCTTGGTCACGTGGAACATAGGTTCGGCTGTCAAAGGCTGACGGGGACCTGTGGGCCATGGGATTAGGACCGTTCCGCCACAGAGTGGTATCAAGCATCTCACTATAATAACGTTGCAGTGTTCTTGCGAAAACTTCAAAAGATCTTCGAGTCCAAACAAACTAAACTTGGCTATTTTGGGTCCAAACTGCTTTCCTCTCTCATCTGTCTTGTGGTGGCAACACTAGATAGCGAGACAACATGTTTTAAGCCCTAAGTACCGTGTTTATTCATTACGTTGCCTTGTTCCGTAGAAACGAATCATATCATGTCATATTCACTTAAGTTAATATAATAACTTCCTCTCTAAGTTCGTTGGTTAGTATGCCTTTACCTTTTCTTGCTAGCCTTTTACTCCTCATCCAACTTACCTTATCCAGACATGGCTCGTATCAAGCTGACTGCTCGCAAGTCGACTGGACCCAATGGTGTGCCACGCCACCAACTGGCACCACGCACTGGAGAAGAGACTGGCGAAGCCTCCAACGGTCGTCGCTTTCCCCGTCGCACCCCCGCAAACACCTAAAGGAGGAGATCAAGAATCTGAAGGCTGAGCTAGAGAACTTGGAGCATGACTTCTACCACTCACGTCTGGAGTTCTATGAGGCCCGAGCCTCCCTGGAGCAGGCCAACCGGAACGTGATTCGCGCCATCCAGCAGCGCGATGCCACTTGGGTTCGCGAGGACGTTACCAGAGCCGAGCTTCACGGACTGCGGCAGTACACAACTCAGATTGAACAGTTCAATGATATGCTTCATGAGGAGGTACACCAGCTGCACAACCAACTTCACCCCGTGGTTCCCCCGGTTGTCGAGGACCCTGAGGACGGAATAGTGGAAGAGCCGGACGTGGAGCAGGAGCCAGGCATGGACGAGGAGATTGAACCTGCCGTGAACATCCACGCCGAAGACGAGGACGAGGAGGTTGAGCCTGAGCTCATCCTCGAGGAAGACGACGACGAGGACATGATCATCATCAATGAAGACTAGATTCGTTGTTAGAGTATGGAGATCCCGTGTGTCTGTACCACCTGCTTACCAAAACCCTTAGTCTAGGTTTGGGGGCGCTAGTCTGTCTTTTGTTAAGTCAGGTCTGCATCTTTCTTTTCGTATCTTTTCCCCTTATCAGTCTGTTGTTATCTGTCGGTCATCTTTATCAATCATCTACCTTTGTATCAGTGGAGTTTTTCAGTCAGTTGTTTTCAGAACTTAATCAATAAATGCTGAGTTCCAAGTTACTTAACAGATGCCTGTGAACACTCGCACTGGAGCTGGAAGTTCTCAGGAGGCTGACCTTCCAAACCCTCCACCTGTACCTGCTACGCTAGCAGATGCCATCGCAGCCTTGGCAGCCGCTGCTAACCTGATGGCTCAAAACCAAGGGCAGCAGAACAATGGCCACCGTGGTCGCCGCAACATCAACAACGAGACCACATATGTGGATTTCACCGAAACCCGTCCACCGGTCTTTACCAAGGCTGAGGAACCCCTTGAAGCTGATGATTGGCTCCGCACCATGGAGCAGAAGTTTGGTCTTCTCCACTGCACTGCGCGACACCCAGAAGCCCCGGTTCGCTTCTCAGCCGCTTCGTGGTCCAGCAAGTGCTTTGTATGCCAACCTGTTGGCTGCCCAGCCAGAGGGCCATCAATTGACCTGGGAAGAGTTCTGCACAGCTTTCTGTGCACATCACATCCCTTCTGGAGTGATGAAGATGAAGCTTGATCAGTTTCTGGCACTGCAGCAGAAGGACTCCACAGTGATGCAGTACGTGGGTCAGCTCAATCACCTTAGCCAGTATGCCTCGGAGTACGTCAACACAGACGAGAAAAAGAGGGACTGTTTCCTTAGGGGACTGCACCCCAAGATCCGCAGAAGTATGTCCAATAACCTGACCGGCTCGTATCATGATGCCGTTGACCGGGCTGTTGCTTTTGAGGAGAGCAATCGCCAGTACCAAGAGGAAGAAGAAGAAGAAAGCAGGATCTAGCAGTTTCTCTGGCAGTCACAAGCGCCAGAGGGTCATTTATCACCCTAGCCACCACCAAAATCGCCCACCTTACCCCCACCAGCAAGTGGTCGTCCGTACTGCGGCCACCACCCACAACGCCAACCAGCAAAGTGCCACGCAGCCGAATGCCCCAGGTGTTCGTATCACCACCCCAAATCGCTTACAACCATCCCTGCTACAACTGCGGCCAGACTGGCCACTGGGCTCGTGAGTGCCCAAAGCCCAAGAGGTATGCTCAGAACGCTCAGAAGAGTCCTGGAGGACCTCAGCAGCAGCAGTACCGTGTCTAGCAGCAGCATGCTCAGAAGGGCAAGTTGTCAAGAAGCACGGCAAGTCTACTACTACTACACCATGTCACCGCTCGCGACATCCCAGAAGGGGAGCCCGTCATGATCGGTAGGTTTCCCGTTGCAAATTATCCCGCAGTCGTGCTGTTTGATTTCGGTGCATCGCATTCCTTCATCAGTCGTACATTTGTCTTTGAGCATGGGATATCAATTGGGGAATTGAAAGAAAATTTCTGCATATTTTCGCCTGGAGGGCGTATAAGTACTAAGGAGGTAATTCGTAATATACCAGTGATGTTGGGGAACATGTATTTCCTACCACCATGATAGTGCTTCGTGATCAGGAAATAGATGTCATTTTAGGCATGAATTGGATGTGCCAGTGTAAAGCCATGATTGACATCCTGAATAGGGTTGTGAGAGTGGACATTCCTAACAGTACCTCCAAGCTCCTTCTCCAACTCCCAATGCCTCCGAAACCAGCAGCCACGCAATTGAATACCACCTATGTTCAGGAGACCAGAGACATCCCCGTGGTCTGTGAATTTCCTGATGTTTTTCCAGAGGACTTACCTGGCCTACCTCCTAACCGGGATGTTGAGTTTGCCATAGAGCTTAAGCCCGGGACTGCTCCTATATCCCGCAGAGCTTATCGAATGCCTCCCAGAGAGTTGGCAGAGCTAAAAATCCAGTTACAAGAGTTGCTGGATAAGGGCTTCATTCGCCCAAGTTCATCTCCTTGGGGCTGTCCTGCAATCTTTGTGAAGAAGAAAGACAAGAAAGTCTCAGGTTATGCATTGATTATCGCCCACTCAATGAAGTCACCATCAAAAATAAATATCTCTTGCTCGTATTGACCTCCTTTTTGACCAGCTAGCTGGAGCCAGAGTATCTCCAAGATTGACCTCAGATCTGGCTACCACCAAATAAAAATACGCCCCGAGACATTCCTAAAAAGCTTTCACTACTAGGTACGGCCTATATGAGTACCTGGTCATGTCCTTCGGTTTGACCAATGCCCCTGCCCACTTCATGTACCTCATGAACTCCGTATTCATGCCGGAGCTTGATAAATTTGGGTCGTGTTCATTGACGACATCCTTGTCTACTCAAAGACCCCTGAAGAGCATGCCGAACATCTTCGTATCGTTCTATCCGAGCTCAGAGATCATCAGCTTTATGCCAAGTTCAGTAAATGTGAGTTCTGGTTAGATCAGATACAGTTCCTTGGTCATGTCCTATCCGCTGAAGGAGTGTCAGTCGATCCCGGAAAGGTGGCAGACATTCTGGATTGGGAGCCACCTACCACTGTTCACGGAGTCCGCAGCTTCATGGGAATGGCTGGATATGATCGCCGTTTCATCCCGGATTTCTCCAGAATCGCCAAGCCTCACCGAGTTATTAAGAATTCCGTGAAGTTTGTCTGGTCACCAGCCTGTGAGCAGGCCTTTCAACACTGAAGAAACTGTTAACCACATCACCAGTGCTAGCCCAGCCAAACATCGAAAAGCCTTTGATGTATACTGTGATGCATTGGTACTGGTTTGGGCTGTGTTTTGATGCAAGAAGGTCGAGTGATCGCGTATGCCTCCGGCAACTTAAGCAACATGAAGAGAATTATCCACCCATGATCTTGAGTTAGCAGCAGTGGTGCATGCCTTAAAGATCTGACGTCATTATTTGTTGGGCAGTACCTGCAATGTGTATACAGATCACAAAAAGCCTGAAGTATATCTTCACTCAAGAAGAACTGAATATGAGACAGAGAAGATGGCTTGAGTTAATTAAATATATGATCTCGAAGTACATTACCATCGGGGGTAAAGCAAATGTAGTCGTCGATGCGCTCAGTCGCAAGTCGTACTACAACTATCAGATGATGAAGCCCTGTAATCTTCCCTATGTTATGAACTAGAAAAGCTGGGTATTGAGATGGTTCCACAAGGAACGCTGAATAATATCAGAATAGAAACACCTATCAGGGAACAGATCATTGTGACTCAAAAGGATAACCCTGGAATCAAGCACATCGTCGAAAGGATCCGAACCGGAAAAGCTGATTGTTTCAGGATTGATGATGCAGGAGTGGTTTGGTTCAAGAACCGACTGGTAGTTCCCAAAGTGCCTGAGTTGAGGCAATTAATCTTTGATGAAGCACACTTGACTAGGTTCTCCATCCACCCCGGCAGCAACAAGATGTACCAAGACTTGAGGCAGAGATTCTGGTGGACAAAGATGAAGATTGAAATCGCCCGGTATGTCGCTCGATGCGATACTTGCCAGAGGGTCAAAGCTGTGCACATGAAGCCCGGAGGAGAATTGCAACCTTTACCTGTACCTGCTTGGAAGTGGGACGATATCAGTATGGATTTTATCAATGGACTACCCAAAACACCAAGGGTTTTGATTCCATCCGGGTGATCGTGGATCGCCTCACTAAGCAAGCTCACTTCCTGCCAGTCAAGACCAGCTACACCGTCCCCACTTACGCCGCTATATACAAGAACAACATAGTAAAACTCCATGGCATACCCAAGACCATTGTCTCTGATCGTGGTACCCAGTTCGTCGCAAAATTCTGGAAAGCATTCCATACCTCACTTGAAACCAAACTCTTGCATAGCACAGCATATCATCCACAAACGGATGGACAAACTGAGCGAGTCAACCAAGTGTTAGAGGACATGTTGAGAGCCTGCGTGCTCACCTTCGCAGATACTTGGGATGAGTGTTTGCTCTTGGCAGAATTCTCATATAATAACAGTTACCAAGAAAGCATCAAAATGGCACCCTTTGAAGCACTGTACGGTCGCCGTTGTCGTACACCTCTCAGTTGGTCTGAACCTGGAGAAAGGGAATTCTTTGGAGTTGACCTAGTAAAAGATATGGAAGAAAAAGTCAAGCAAATACAAGAGAATATGAAGATTGCGCAGTCTCGACAGAAGAGCTATGCTGACAAAAGACGTCGACCTCTGAAGTTCCCAATCGGGGATTATGTGTATCTGAAGGTCTCACCCACCAAAGGAGTTACTCGTTTTGGAGTCAAGGGAAAGTTAGCACCACGCTATATTGGTCCCTTTGAAATCTGGAACGTTGTGGCAAGGTAGCTTACAAGCTAAGATTGCCCGATCATCTTTCCGCAGTCCATAATGTGTTTCACGTCTCCCAACTCAAGAAATGTCTCAAATGCCCGAACATGTGGTGGAAGTTGAAAGGTGTTGAGTTAGAACCCGATCTGTCATACTCTGAGTATCCAGTTCGCGTGTTGGATTACAAGGACCGTGTTACCCGGAGGACTCCACAAGATGGTAAGATCCAGTGGACCAACACTATGAAGAAAAGCCACTGGGAATCCGAACATTCTTAGCAAAGAACTATCCCAACTTTTCGAAACTCTGTAGATGTAAAGTTGTTTGTCCCTTTAAGACGCAGAATCTCGGGGCGAGATTTTTTAGGGGGGAAGCTGTTGTAACACCTCTGGTGATTAATATGTAATTAACCTGACATGTCATCATCTTTAGTCATTAATCATCCTTGCCATGCATTTATGTTTGCCTAATGCTTGTTTTGCATTTACCTTTTTCTGAGGTGACTTGTGTAGTGATCTCTTTTTCAAAAACCCTAAAGGCCCAAATCTTCCTATAAGGGCAAAATGGTAATTTCATCTCTGTGTCTAGCTTTGTGTGAATCTTGTTCAGTTGAGTATCTTGATGTTTTGTTGTGTTGGTCAAAGTTCAAAATCAGAAATAGAATTTAAATTCCTTTTGAAAAACCCTAAATTTCCAAACTCTAGTTTTACCCCTCTTTTTCTAATTCAAAAACTATTCAAAATTTGAAGTTGGCCCAATAAGAAAAGTTGTAGATCTTGCAATAAGGAACAACTTTGGTGTTTACAGATTTTCAAGTTTCAATACAAAATCAGAAGTAATTTCAAATTCTTTCAAACTTCAATTTTGTCCCCTTTTTAGTTTCAAAATTATCTCAAAAACTTTTGAGTTTCAGAAAAAGTTTATATTGGCAAAGTTGTAGATCTCAAAATTTTAAGCAACTTTGGTATTTTGAGTTTTCTTTGTGTAGTTCAAATTTTGGGAG
The DNA here is from genome assembly GCA_009763385.1 of Coix lacryma-jobi var. lacryma-jobi. Lineage (NCBI taxonomy): Eukaryota > Viridiplantae > Streptophyta > Magnoliopsida > Poales > Poaceae > Coix > Coix lacryma-jobi. The sequence goes on from CM019831.1 coordinate 17,705,863, forward strand.
TAATTTCGAAATTCAGAAAAAGGAGGAAGGGTGACGTCACTGTGCACGAGCTTTAAAGCAGGGGGGCCCGGCCGCCGGCGCGGAGCGCCGGCCACGCCAGGCCGGCTGACCCGCGCCCGTGCCGCGCGCGGTCAGCGCAGGCGCTCGACCTCCCCGGTCCCCTACCCTCCTCCTCTTTCCCCTCCTCCTCTTTTACCTGCCGCGGACAGCGGGCAGTGCCGGCCGCCGGCAAGCCGCCGCGCCGCGCGCGAGCTCCCTGCCCACGTCGAGCCGCCCTACCCTGCCCCCTACCTCCGTTAGTGCCGCGCGAACGCTCCTCATCCCTCGTCCGGACCCCAGCGCCGTCCCGCGGCTATAAAAGCCGCCGAGCAACCCGCCATGCCGCCATCGGCGCCACCTCGCCAACCCGAGCCACCGGACCGCCCGGAGCCCGCTGAGCACCCCATCGCCTTCGCCTTGAGCTTCTCCACCTTCCCGAGCAATCAATTTCACCCCTCCGCCCCTCCTTTCGCCGGCGCAAGCAATCCGTCCCCGACTCCGGCGAACGGCCCCGTCGCGGTGAGGGGCGAAATTCGTCGCCGTGAGTGTTCCTCCCGTCCCTCCGACCCCCGTCCTCTTTTCCTCACCTCGGTGCGCTCCTAACCGCACATCGGTGATCCCTTTTGATGATCAGAGCCGCCGGAACGCTTGCTCGCCGCCGAAGAGCTCCGCCGAAGCACCGCCGCCGTCGAACTCCCTCCTCCGACCCTTGCACCGCCTCGCCGTTCCTCGTTCCCAACCCCGGTGAGCCGCGAAGCTTCCCCCACCCTCTGTTTTCCCAGCGCGAGGCCCGAGCGGCCGGTCCGCCGCGCGCTCTCGCCGGCGAGCGCGCCGAGCCCGCGGGGAAGAAGCACAGTGCTCCTTTTCTTTTTTTGAAAATGTGAATAGTGTTCTGTTTTCTCTTTTTTGTGAGAATTAATCTGTTGCTCCTTAAATCCTGAAAAAAATGTGGTATGCTCCTTGCACTGTGTAGTATTTTAGAAAAATAAGAAACCCTACCTTTCTGCAAAAATTGGAAAATGAAAAATCCTTCTTTTAATTAAGAAATGGATGGTTTTAGATTTTTAGAAAATCATGTGTAGCTCCAAAAATCATGAGATAAATTTTTATGTGCTAGTTATGTCATGTTTAGTCTCTGGTAGAATTTTGAGGCCTTTTGGAGCAAGTTGATTTTTGGGCATTTATTTTAATTGTTAAATAGTGCCTTTTGTTAATTAAATGTTTGATTTTTGTTAAGCACCTTAATGATCTCCAAAAATTATGAAATTTTTTTGCCATCTATTTATACCTTAATGAACCCATGGGATTAATTTGGTAAATTTTGGAGCAACTGCATAAAATGACCTTTTTAAATAATTAGGAAAAATAGAAAAACAATTAGGGTTCATGTTGTATGCCCTATGATGTGACTTTTTGGGTTTGTTGCTGTTCATAGACCCCCACCCAGCTGGTCTATGATATTTTGTGATGCCATGCATGACTTATGCTTAGGTTTACTAGATGATGCTTAATAGGTTTGATTAATCTTGCTTAGGGGAAGAGATAGGTAACTTTATGTCCACACTAGAAGTTACTTTCACGTTGGAAAGTTGTATTCTAGAATCAGTGGAATTGTCCTAGCCTTAGCAAGTCTCTTGTTCTTGTCAGCATCCTCATAAGCATACATCATTGCATACGTGTAGTGTCTGAAGGAGAAGGCATCAAAGTCGAGGCAGCCGCTGACGAACCTACCCCCGAGGCGACCCCGAGCTCCGACACCTGCACTACCGACCCCGAGCCTGTCCTCTTTTGCTCTTCAAGGCAAGCCCCGGTGCATTTTAACCCTTCCTTGTTTTTATAAAAGTTTACCTAAAATGCCTTTGAGTTAAACTACTGCATTAGGTTATAGGAGTTGTGTGATGACCTATTGCCTGCACTATTTACCTCCACCGGCAAATACCCCGCCCTGTTTAAAAATTATTTGCGAAATGCTTAGTAACGCTATTCAATAGATTTGCAATAAAATGCCAATTTCAAAAGTGTGATCACTTAAAGAATTTTTATGGGAATTTGGCTTTACTCCCCGACTGTTGGCTAAGTATCTGATCCGTACCTAGTCAACAGCGAGGAGAGGTTGTGTCCAAGCGTACGGTGCCGTCATGTTGAAGTCCGGGACTCAACAGTTGACACCGACCGGGACAGGGTTGAAAAACTGACAGGACTATTACGCTTGGGTGAGATATAACCGAGGTATAGTTCTGGCAGAAAAATTAGGGACCATCCGTATGGGGGCCTGCTGGTCAAGACTTGCAACTATTCACATACTTCGGAAAGCATCTGGCTCCGAGGACTCCTTTCATTGGACCGGACAACCGCGCACTGGGAGTGGCGAGGGCGGAAGTAGCTTGTACCCACGTGGTCGTCGTGCCTGGATATGAGTGGGTGTACTGTACTTCCGGGTGGCGTAGGACCCCGGTCCAATCTTGGAGAAATCGTGGTAGACGAGTTTGCATATGCAAGCTTGGGTGCTACATATGCATTGGTGGATAGGCCTCAGCTGAGTATTATTTATCCGGATTAACGTTGCTCCTCGGTTATGGAGACTTGGTCACTGACTGTCAACGGAGTGGTTCTCACTAGGTAGTTTTTGGAAGGGAAAATGAATCATGAACAATGAAGATTGAGAAATACTTTGAATCTTTCCAAAATAGCACTAGGTTTACAAAATGCTTGTCTGCAAAATACTTGATCTTGCTTAAGCCTACCTTGACTACCCTAAAGCCTCTCATCCCTGAGTCTTCTCCCTTATCTTTAGTCGGTAAGTCTTGTGAGTACCCCAGTACTCAGGGTTTGTTTACCCATTTTGCTAGGTATGACTGAGTCCCCGATGTGTCTTGCGCCCTGCTGCATGACCATCGTCCAGGAAGAGGCCGATGAGGCCGAAGAATAAAGTGTACACCCCTCGGGCTGGGTGTATGCATGTTATCTTTATTTTGTTGTACTCCGCTACGTTGCCCTATTTCTATTACCCCGAACTTGGTTTGTAATAACTGCACCTTTAATCTTATTTGGAACCTCGGTTTTGTAAAACTAATGTTATTTAAGTCTTCCGCTCTGTATTCCGATGTTATTTGGTAAATTATCCAGTGCTGTAACCGAAAGGTGAGATGATCCTGCGGACGATGGGCGCTGATGCAGCCCGGTGACAAACTGTCTTGGTCACGTGAACATAGGTTCGGCTGTCAAAGGCTGACGGGGACCTGTGGGCCATGGGATTATGACCGTTCCGCCACAAGAGTGGTATCGGAGCATCTCACTATAAAGTTGCAGTGTTCTTCTTGAAAACTTCAAAAGATCTTTGAGTCCAAACAACCTAAACTTGGCTATTTTGGGTCCCAAACTGCTTTCCTCATCTTGTCTTGTGTGTGGCAACACTAGATAGCGGCCAACATGTTTTAAGTAGCCCTAAGAACCACCGTGTATATTATTACATTGCCTTGTTCCGTAGAACGATCATGTATCATGTCATATTCACTTAAGTTAATATAATAACTTCCTCTCTAAGTTCGTTGGTAGTATGCCTTTACCTTTTCTGCTAGCCTTTTTACTCCTCATCCAACTTACCTTATCCAGACATGGCTCGTATCAGCTGACTGCTCGCAAGTCGACTGGACCCAATGGTGTGCCACGCCACCAACTGGCACCACGCACTGGAGAAGAGACTGGCGAAGCCTCCAACGGTCGTCGCTTTCCCCCCCGTCGCACCCGCAAACACCTAAAGGAGGAGATCAAGAATCTGAAGGCTGAGCTAGAGAACTTGGAGCATGACTTCACCACTCCACATTCTGGAGTTCTAATAGGCCCGACCTCCCTGGTCAGGCCAACCTGACTGATTCGCGCCACCGACACCGCTATGGCCACTTGGGTTCGCAGTACGACCAGAGCCGACTTCACGCACTGCGCATACACACTCGAACAGTCAAATGCGCGTGCATGCTCCATTGACGTGACGCGTACAAATTGGAGGACACCAGAGCAGAGCCACACGAGCTTAGGTACACAAATCAGATTCTCTCCGTTCAATGATATCCGTTCATGAGGAGGTACAACCAGCTGCACAACCAACTTCACCCCGTGGTTCCCCCGTGTGTCGATGACCCTGAGGACGGAATAGTGAAGAGCCGGACGTGGAGCAGGCCAGCATGACGAGGAGATTGAACCTGCCGTGACATCCACGCCGAAGACGAGGACGAGGAGGTTGAGCCTGAGCTCATCCTCGAGGAAGACGACGACGACGACATGATCATCATCAATGAAGACTAGACTCGTTGTTAGAGGATGGAGATCCCGTGTGTCTGTACCACCTGCTTACCAAAACCCTTAGTCTAGGTTGGGGGCGCTAGTCTGTCTTTTGTTAAGTCGGGTCTGTCATCTTTCTTTTCGTATCTTTTCCCCTTATCAGTCTGTTGTTATCTGTCAGTCATCTTTATCAATCATCTACCTTTGTATCAGTGAAGTTTTTCAGTCAGTTGTTTTCAGAACTAATCAATGGATGCTGAGTTCCAAGTTACTTAACAGATGCCTGTGAACACTCGCACTGGAGCTGGAAGTTCTCAGGAGGCTGACCTTCCAAACCCTCCACCTGTACCTGCTACGCTAGCAGATGCCATCGCAGCCTTGGCAGCCGCTGCTAACCTGATGGCTCAAAACCAAGGGCAGCAGAACAATGCCACCGTGGTCGCCGCAACATCAACAACGAGACCACATTTGTGGATTTCACCGAAACCCGTCCACGGTCTTTACCAAGCTGAGGAACCCCTTGAAGCTGATGATTGGCTCCGCACCATGGAGCAGAAGTTTGGTCTTCTCCACTGCGCCGACACCCCAGAAGCCCCGGTTCGCTTCTCTCAGCCGCTTCGTGGTCCAGCAAGCGCTTGGTATGCCAACCTGTTGGCTGCCCAGCCAGAGGGCCATCAATTGACCTGGGAAGAGTTCTGCACAGCTTTCCGTGCACATCACATCCCTTCTGGAGTGATGAAGATGAAGCTTGATCAGTTTCTGGCACTGCAGCAGCAAAGGACTCCACAGTGATGCAGTACGTGGGTCAGTTCAATCACCTTAGCCAGTATGCCTCGGAGTACGTCAACACGGACGAGAAAAAGAGGACTGTTTCCTTAGGGGACTGCACCCCAAGATCCGCAGAAGTATGTCCAATAACCTGACCGGCTCGTATCATGATGCCGTTGACCGGCTGTTGCTTTTTGAGGAGAGCAATCGCCAGTACCAAGAGAAAAAGAAGAAGAAAGCAGATCTAGCAGTTTCTCTGGCAGTCACAAGCGCCAGAGGGTCATTTATCACCCTAGCCACCACCAAATCGCCCACCTTACCCCCACCAGCAAGTGGTCGTCCGTACTGCGGCCACCACCCACAACGCCAACCAGCAAGTGCCACGCAGCCGAATGCCCCAGGTGTTCGTATCACCACCCCACAAATCGCTTACAACCATCCCTGCTACAACTGCGGCCAGACTGGCCACTGGGCTCGTGAGTGCCCAAAGCCCCAGAGGTATGCTCAGAACGCTCAGAAGAGTCCTGGAGGACCTCAGCAGCAGCAGTACCGTGTCTAGCAGCAGCATGCTCAGAAGGGCAAGGTTGTCAAGAAGCACGGGCAAGTCTACTACACCGCTGTCAGCGACATCCCAGAAGGGGAGCCCGTCATGATCGGTAGGTTCCCGTGCCAAATTATCCCCCGCAGTCGTGCTGTTTGATTTCGGTGCATCGCATTTCCTTCATCAGTCGTACATTTGTCTTTGAGCATGGGATATCAATTGGGAATTGAAAGAAAATTTTCTGCATATTTTCGCCTGGAGGGCGTATAAGTACTAAGGAGGTAATTCGTAATACCAGTGATGTTGGGGAACATGTATTTCCTACCACCATGATAGTGCTTCGTGATCAGGAAATAGATGTCATTTTAGGCATGAATTGGATGTGCCAGTGTAAAGCCATGATTGACATCCTGAATAGGGTTGTGAGAGTGGACATTCCTAACAGTACCTCCAAGCTCCTTCTCCAACTCCCAATGCCTCCGAAACCAGCAGCCACGCAATTGAATACCACCTATGTTCAGGAGACCAGAGACATCCCCGTGGTCTGTGAATTTCCTGATGTTTTTCCAGAGGACTTACCTGGCCTACCTCCTAACCGGGATGTTGAGTTTGCCATAGAGCTTAAGCCCGGGACTGCTCCTATATCCCGCAGAGCTTATCGAATGCCTCCCAGAGAGTTGGCAGAGCTAAAAATCCAGTTACAAGAGTTGCTGGATAAGGGCTTCATTCGCCCAAGTTCATCTCCTTGGGGCTGTCCTGCAATCTTTGTGAAGAAGAAACAAGAGTCTCAGGTTATGCATTGATTATCGCCCACTCAATGAAGTCACCATCAAAAATAAATATCTCTTGCCTCGTATTGACCTCCTTTTTGACCAGCTAGCTGGAGCCAGAGTATTCTCCAAGATTGACCTCAGATCTGGCTACCACCAAATAAAAATACGCCCCGAGGACATTCCTAAAACAGCTTTCACTACTAGGTACGGCCTATATGAGTACCTGGTCATGTCCTTCGGTTTGACCATGCCCCTGCCCACTTCATGTACCTCATGAACTCCGTATTCATGCCGGAGCTTGATAAATTTGTGGTCGTGTTCATTGACGACATCCTTGTCTACTCAAAGACCCCTGAAGAGCATGCCGAACATCTTCGTATCGTTCTATCCGAGCTCAGAGATCATCAGCTTTATGCCAAGTTCAGTAAATGTGAGTTCTGGTTAGATCAGATACAGTTCCTTGGTCATGTCCTATCCGCTGAAGGAGTGTCAGTCGATCCCGGAAAGGTGGCAGACATTCTGGATTGGGAGCCACCTACCACTGTTCACGGAGTCCGCAGCTTCATGGGAATGGCTGGATATGATCGCCGTTTCATCCCTCCCGGATTTCTCAGAATCGCCAAGCCTAATCACCTAGTTATTAAAGAATTCGTGAAGTTTGTCTGGTCACCAGCCTGTGAGCAGGCCTTTCAAACACTGAAGAAACTGTTAACCACATCACCAGTGCTAGCCCAGCCAAACATCGAAAAGCCCTTTGATGTATACTGTGATGCATTTGGTACTGGTTTGGGCTGTGTTTTGATGCAAGAAGGTCGAGTGATCGCGTATGCCTCCCGGCAACTTAAGCAACATGAAGAGAATTATCCAACCCATGATCTTGAGTTAGCAGCAGTGGTGCATGCCTTAAAGATCTGACGTCATTATTTGTTGGGCAGTACCTGCAATGTGTATACAGATCACAAAAGCCTGAAGTATATCTTCACTCAAGAAGAACTGAATATGAGACAGAGAAGATGGCTTGAGTTAATTAAATATTATGATCTCGAAGTACATTACCATCCGGGTAAAGCAAATGTAGTCGTCGATGCGCTCAGTCGCAAGTCGTACTACAACTATCAGATGATGAAGCCCTGTAATTCTTCCCTATGTTATGAACTAGAAAAGCTGGGTATTGAGATGGTTCCACAAGGAACGCTGAATAATATCAGAATAGAAAACACCTATCAGGGAACAGATCATTGTGACTCAAAAGGATAACCCTGGAATCAAGCACATCGTCGAAAGGATCCGAACCGGAAAGCTGATTGTTTCAGGATTGATGATGCAGGAGTGGTTTGGTTCAAGAACCGACTGGTAGTTCCCAAAGTGCCTGAGTTGAGGCAATTAATCCTTGATGAAGCACACTTGACTAGGTTCTCCATCCACCCCGGCAGCAACAAGATGTACCAAGACTTGAGGCAGAGATTCTGGTGGACAAAGATGAAGATTGAAATCGCCCGGTATGTCGCTCGATGCGATACTTGCCAGAGGGTCAAAGCTGTGCACATGAAGCCCGGAGGAGAATTGCAACCTTTACCTGTACCTGCTTGGAAGTGGGACGATATCAGTATGGATTTTATCAATGGACTACCCAAAACACCAAGGGTTTGATTCCATCCGGGTGATCGTGGATCGCCTCACTAAGCAAGCTCACTTCCTGCCAGTCAAGACCAGCTACACACGTACACCGTCCCCACTTACGCCGCTATATACAAGAACAACATAGTAAAACTCCATGGCATACCCAAGACCATTGTCTCTGATCGTGGTACCCAGTTCGTCGCAAAATTCTGGAAAGCATTCCATACCTCACTTGAACCAAACTCTTGCATAGCACAGCATATCATCCACAAACGGATGGACAAACTGAGCGAGTCAACCAAGTGTTAGAGGACATGTTGAGAGCCTGCGTGCTCACCTTCGCAGATACTTGGGATGAGTGTTTGCTCTTGGCAGAATTCTCATATAATAACAGTTACCAAGAAAGCATCAAAATGGCACCCTTTGAAGCACTGTACGGTCGCCGTTGTCGTACACCTCTCAGTTGGTCTGAACCTGGAGAAAGGGAATTCTTTGGAGTTGACCTAGTAAAAGATATGGAAGAAAAAGTCAAGCAAATACAAGAGAATATGAAGATTGCGCAGTCTCGACAGAAGAGCTATGCTGACAAAAGACGTCGACCTCTGAAGTTCCAAATCGGGGATTATGTGTATCTGAAGGTCTCACCCACCAAAGGAGTTACTCGTTTGGGAGTCAAGGGAAAGTTAGCACCACGCTATATTGGTCCCTTTGAAATTCTGGAACGTTGTGGCAAGTAGCTTACAAGCTAAGATTGCCCGATCATCTTTCCGCGCAGTCCATAATGTGTTTCACGTCTCCCAACTCAAGAATGTCTCCAAATGCCCGAACATGTGGTGGAAGTTGAAGGTGTTGAGTTAGAACCCGATCTGTCATACTCTGAGTATCCAGTTCGCGTGTTGGATTACAAGGACCGTGTTACCCGGAGGACTACCACAAGATGGTACAAGATCCAGTGGAACCAACACTATGAAGAAAAGCCACTTGGGAATCCGAACACTTCTTAGCAAAGAACTATCCCAACTTTCTCGATACTCTGTAGATGTAAAGTTTTGTTTTTGTCCCTTTTAAGACGCAGAATCTCGGGCGAGAGATTTCTTTTAGGGGGGAGGCTGTAACACCTCTGGTGACTAATATGTAATTAACCTGACATGTCATCATCTTTAGTCATTAATCATTCTTGCCATGCATTTATGTTTGCCTAATGCTTGTTTTGCATTTACCTTTTTCTGAGGTGACTTGTGTAGTGATCTCTTTTTCAAAAAACCCTAAAGGCCCAAATCTTCCTATAAGGGCAAAATAGTAATTTCATCTCTGTGTCTAGCTTTTGTGAATCTTGTTCAGTTGAGTATCTTGATGTTTTGTGTGTTGGTCAAAGTTCAAAATCAGAAATAGAATTTAAATTCCTTTTGAAAAACCCTAAATTTCCAAACTCTAGTTTTACCCCTCTTTTTTCTAATTCAAAAACTATTCAAAATTTGAAGTTGGCCCAATAAGAAAGTTGTAGATCTTGCAATAAGGAACAACTTTGGTGTTTACAGATTTTCAAGTTTCAATACAAAATCAGAAGTAATTTCAAATTCTTTCAAACTTCAATTTTGTCCCCTTTTTAGTTTTCAAAATTATCTCAAAAACTTTTGAGTTTCAGAAAAAGTTTATATTGGCAAAGTTGTAGATCTCAAAATTTTAAGCAACTTTGGTATTTTGAGTTTTCTTTGTGTAGTTCAAATTTTGGGAGTAATTTCGAACTTCAGAAAAAGGAGGAAGGTGACGTCACTGTGCACGAGCTTTAAAGCAGGGGGGCCCGGCCGCCGGCGGCGGAGCGCCAGCCACTCCAGGCCGGCTGACCCGCGCCCGTGCCGCGCGCGGTCAGCGCAGGCGCTCGACCTCCCCGGTCCCCTACCCTCCTCCTCTTTCCCCTCGGCCGCGGACAGCGGCAGCTGCCGGCCGCCGGCAAGCCGCCGCGCCGCGCGCGAGCTCCCTGCCCACGTCGAGCCGCCCTACCTGCCCCTACCTCTGTTAGTGCCGCGCGAACGCTCCTCATCCCTCGTCCGGACCCCAGCGCCGTCCCGCGCTATAAAAGCCGCCGAGCAACCCGCCATTGCCGCCATCGGCGCCACCTCGCCAACCCGAGCCACCGGACTGCCCCGGAGCCCGCTGAGCACCCCATCGCCTTCGCCTTGAGCTTCTCCACCTTCCCGAGCAATCAATTTCACCCCTCCGCCCCTCCTTTCGCCGGCGCAAGCAATCCGTCCCCGACTCCGGCGAACGGCCCCGTCGCGGTGAGGGGCGAAATTCGTCGCCGTGAGTGTTCCTCCCGTCCCTCCGACCCCCGTCCTCTTTTCCTCACCTCGGTGCACTCCTAACCGCACATCGGTGATCCCTTTGATGATCAGAGCCGCCGGAACGCTTGCTCGCCGCCGAAGAGCTCCGCCGAAGCACCGCCGCCGTCGAACTCCCTCCTCCAACCCTTGCACCGCCTCGCCGTTCCTCGTTCCCAACCCCCGGTGAGCCCGCGAAGCTTCCCCCACCCTCTGTTTTCCCAGCGCGAGGCCCGAGCGGCCGGTCCGCCGCGCGCTCTCGCCGGCGAGCGCGCCGAGCCCGCGGGGAAGAAGCACAGTGCTCCTTTTCTTTTTTCGAAAATGTGAATAGTGTTCTGTTTTCTCTTTTTTGTGAGAATTAATCTGTTGCTCCTTAAATCCTAAAAAAAATGTGGTATGCTCCTTGCACTGTGTAGTATTTTAGAAAAATAAGAAACCTTACCTTTCTGCAAAAATTGGAAAATGAAAAATTCTTCTTTTAATTAAGAAATGGATGGTTTTAGATTTTTAGAAAATCATGTGTGGTCCAAAAATCATGAGATAAATTTTTATGTGCTAGTTATATCATGTTTAGTCTCTGGTCGAATTTTGAGGCCTTTTGGAGCAAGTTGATTTTTGGGCATTTATTTTAATTGCTAAATAGTGCCTTTTGTTAATTAAATGCTTGATTTTTTTAAGCACCTTAATGATCTCAAAAATTATGAAATTTGTTTTGCCATCTATTTATACCTTAATGAACCCATGGATTAATTTGGTAAATTTTGGAGCAACTGCATAAATGACCTTTTTAAATAATTAGGAAAAATAGAAATAATTAGGTTTCATGTTGTATGCCTTATGATGTGACTTTTGGGTTTGTTGCTGTTCATAGACCCCCACCCAGCTGGTCTATGATGTTTTTGTGATGCCATGCATGACTTATGCTTAGGTTTACTAGATGATGCTTAATAGGTTTGATTAATCTTGCTTAGGGGAAGAGATAGGTAACTTTATGTCCACACTAGAAGTTACTTTCACGTTGGAAAGTTGTATTCTAGAATCAGTGGAATTGTCCTGCACCTTAGCAAGTCTCTTGTTCTTGTCAGCATCCTCATAAGCATACATCATTGCATACATGTAGTGTCTGAAGGAGAAGGTATCAAAGTCGAGGCAGCCGCTGACGAACCTACCCCCGAGGCGACCCCGAGCTCCGACACCTGCACTACCGACCCCGAGCCTGTCCTCTTTGCTCTTCAAGGCAAGCCCCGGTGCATTTTAACCCTTTCTTGTTTTTATAAAAGTTTACCTAAAATGCCTTTGAGTTAAACTACTGCATTAGGTTATAGGTTGTGTGATGACCTATTGCCTGCACTATTTACCTCCACCGGCAAATACCCCGCCCTGTTTAAAAATTATTTGCAAAATGCTTAGTAACGCTATTCAATAGATTTTCAATAAAATGCCAATGTCAAAAGTGTGATCACTTAAGGGATTTTTTTTATGGGAATTTGGCTTTACTCCCCGACTGTTGGCTAAGTATCTGATCCGTACCTAGTCAACAGCGAGGAGAGGTTGTCCAAGCGTACGGTGCCGTCATGTTGAAGTCCGGGACTCAACAGTTGACACCGACCGGGATAGGGTTGAAAAAACTGACAGGACTATTTCGCTGGGTGAGATATAACCGAGGTATAGTTCTGGCAGAAAAATTAGGGACCATCCGTATGGGGGCCTGCTGGTCAAGACTTGCAACTATTCACATACTTCGGAAAGCTCTGGCTCCGAGGACTCCTTCATTGGGACCGACAACCGCGCACTGGGAGTGGCGAGATGGCGGAAGTAGCTTGTACCCACGTGGTCGTCGTGCCTGGATATGAGTGGTGTACTGTACTTCCGGGTGGCGTAGGACCGGTCCAATCTTGGAGAAATCGTGGTAGACGAGTTGACATATGCAAGCTTGGGTGCTACATATGCAGTGTGGATAGGAATCCTCAGCTGAGTATTATTTATCCGGATTAACGTTGCTCCTCGGTTATGGAGACTTGGTCACTGACTGTCAACGGAGAGTGGTTCTCAACTAGGTATGTTTTGGAAGGTAAAATGAATCATGAACAATGAAGAATTGAGAAATACTTGAATCTTTCCAAAAAGGCACGAGGTTTACAAAAATGCTTTTCTGCAAAATACTTGATCTTGCTTAAGCCTACCTTGACTACCCTAAGCCTCTCATCCCTGAGTCTTCTCCCTTATCTTTAGTCGGGTAAGTCTTGTTGAGTACCCCAGTACTCAGGGTTTGTTACCCATGCTGCAGGTATGACTGAGTCCCGATGTGTCTTGCGCCCTGCTGCATGACCATCGTCCAGGAAGAGGCCGATGAGGCCGAAGAATAAAGTGTTAACCCTCGCTGGGTGATCATGAGTATCTTTATTTTGTTGTACTCCGCTACGTTGCCTATTTCTATTACCCGAACTTGGTTTGTAATAACTGCACCTTCAATCTTATTTGGAACCTCGGTTTGTAAAATTAATGTTATTTAAGTCTTCCGCTCTGTATTCCGATGTTATTTGTAAAAGTATCCAGTGTTGTAACCGAAAGGTGAGATGATCCTGCGGACGATGGGCGCTGATGCAGCCCGGTGACAAACTGTCTTGGTCACGTGGAACATAGGTTCGGCTGTCAGAGGCTGACGGGGACCTGTGGGCCATGGGATTAGGACCGTTCCGCCACACACGGACAAGTCATCGTGACATAATAAGTATAGAACCATGGAAAATACGAATGTAGTGATCTATGGAAGTTGCATTCATCGCTTACAGTGTGAATAGGGTGATTTGAACGATGTCCAGGTCTTCTTCCCGCATCAGGTTGTACATGTCGCTAAAGTCGATGGGTAGGTGCATTTCGTTACCAGCGGGCAAGTGGAAGTACTCCGTGGGAATCTTGACATTAAAACTTGACATCCCGGCTTTTGCAGCTTCCATGTACCATAGATGGAACCTCCTTGTATCCCACTTTTCCTCGTCGATGAGCTGGGCCTTGGGAATCAAGAACTTCCCGCACACTAGTGGCCAGGGCAGTCTTCGGCCTCATCAAATAGTTGACGGGTAGTTTCAGGCCTGGCAAACGATGGATAGGGATGTTAGTAGCATATATACTATGGACGTGGTATTATGCTCAATGTTACCATACCTTTCGAACGTGAGCGTGTACGGGAGCTTGTCGGTGGACGTTCTTGGATTCTTGGTGGGCGGGGGAGGACATTGGCTTGTGGTTGACGGGGGAGGTGTCTTCGTCCCTGTTGCCTCCCCCGTCGTGCCTCCTTGTTGCTCGTTCGTGCTTGGCTGGCTTGTCGTGTTGTCGCCCTTACCGGCCTCTGAGCTTCTTGCCTCATGGACCGGGCCGATCGACGGACTATTTGGAGGCGGGGGAGACACAGTTCCCATGTCAGTGCCCTTTTCCTTTTCCCGCCATCACTCACCTTTACCTTTCCTTGTCCCCGCCTTCGCTACCGCCTTCTCCTTTGTCCTTTCCCTTTCCCTTGTCCCCGCCCTTTTCTTCGTCATCATCGCTGTCGTGATCTGGATCTTCCGGAGGACAAGATCCGGCGGCTGATGGATGTGATGCTGGTGTCGGTGTTGGAGTTGGCGTCCGAGCAATGATCTCGATGTCCTCGCGGTTGCATAGGACTTCCAATCCAAGTGCCTGCCCTAGGTGCCTGGCCGTTTGTAGGTTGGGATGGTCCAATTCAAAATGTTCCTGGTCGGGAACGTGCCATAACGGGCTCACGACCACATAGTCTTCAGGGGTGTTGTCTTTGTTGAAGTCGTGAATATCGTGGGTGCAAGAATGCATCCCTCGGCCACCACCATCTTCTTGGACCTTCCGAATGAGATGAGGACTTGGACGTGCTGGTTTTCCTTGAAGTCCTCGTTCGAGACCCTTGGGCGATCCTTGTTCATTGGCAGTAAGGCTTTCTTTTCCTTTGCTTGAGGATTGGGCAGCCCATGGTGATCAAACATCTTCGACCTCATCGCGACCATCTCCGGGTCGTTGCTCGTGAAGGCTTCCTTTATTGAGCTTTTGATCATTTCAGCCATGCCTTCATTGAAGCCCTTCTTATATAGCTCATCTTTATACCTCTGCCTGGACTTGTATGTGGTCGCGTCGGATTGCCACGACTCAACCGACTTCCAGCTCATCTTTGACCCAAAACCACGAATGCGGTCGCGGTGCTCGGGGGTTCCCAGGACCTCGGTGAGCAAGTCGTGGCCCCGGCGGACCACGATGTTGTCCTTAAGCTTTGCTTTCTCCATCAAAGTCTTCTCGACGTCCTCGAGGTGGGGCTCATTAAACTTGGCCGCCCCGGGCTTCAGCCTCTTTGGAATGTGGGCCCTCATGTAGTACTTTGCCCTTGGGTCGATGCCCTCATACGGATCTGGAACCCCGGCAACCTGTCTTGCTTGTTCTTCTTGCTGCCACTTGGTCCTCTGACCGGCAAAGCAATTCATGCCCAAGTGGTGAGGATTCTTGTTCCTCTTCGCGAGCTCACTGAACTTAGCGCTCTTTTCTTTGCTTCTGCGTCTTTCTCATTTCGCAGAAAGCGTCCCACACGTGTGCCTTGACCATATTGTACTTCAGCAGTGGCGACTTCCCCTTCTTCAGGTAATTTCTGGTCAGCATGGACCTGAAGTTGTGAAGCGCAGTCGACGCCACGTGCAAAGCCCACTCTTGGCACTTCTCCATGTCAGCTGAGGGCGGATATCTGAATCTCCTTGTCACCTCACCCCATACATTGTTTTTATGTCTTTTGGTACATCGTGCCAGTTGGGCCAAGTGATCTCCACCTTCTCCTTGGCTATACACGCCACTTGATTGCTGAACTTGCCAATGACTGTATCTGGAGCTATTGGGTTCCCTCTGGCCCCACCGCATGGATGACATGCACCTCGTTTTCTTTGTCCAACTTGTGCCTCCCGTGTTGTCCCCTCACCCTCTTCTGGCCCTTAGATTTGGACGAAGAGGTTGCCGTAGAGGGAGCGGGGGCTTCTTCCTCCCTGACCGCGTCTTCGTCCCTAAACTTGAGCTGACGAGGCACAATCGGCAGCTGTTGACAAGAGTCACGAGCCTTTAGTGATTCAATCACGTCTTTGTACATGTTAGAAAGCCAGTGTGTTGCGTAAACCTCAAGACTCTCTGCTTTGTCCGCCCCTGGTTCGTACGTGGGATCGTTGCCCTCCTCTGTACGCTGCTTCTTCGGCGGTAGAGTCACGGACACCTCACTCATCAAGCTGGTTGACGAGGAGCTAGGGGTAGGGTCCCTCCATTTGTTTGTTTTGTCTTCTGCCATTTCAGTTCTACATATACACAGACGCGTATATAATATGATCAGTTCAAAGCTTTTGAATAAAAAATGACACGTATAAGTTTTTGGCTCAGATTTGCCCCTAGGTCAACACGTCACTGCTAAACTGGTTACTTGTAAAATACAAGCCATCCTAGTCTAGCAGCTGACTCAGCATAGAAAAGTAGGGGGGCAATTGATCATCATCGCCGCTGCCTCAGCATAGATCGAAAGGGGTCACATCATCGCATTTGCCACTACCTCAGCTTACAAGTTCAAAAAAAATCATCAATGTAAATGCCATAGTAGGGAGTAGGGAGAGTAGTAACAGAGAGTAGTAGTAGGGATAGTAGTAACAAAGGACTAGTAGGGAGAGGAGTATAAAAAGAGGAGTAGGGATAGTAGTAACAAAGGACTAGTAGGGAGTTGTATAGAGTAGTAATGAAGCACTAGTACAAAGTAGTAGTAGAGAGTAGGGCATTTGCATAGTGTAAAAAAAACATCACATGGCTTCATAGGTCGCAAATAAAAAAGCATCAGATGGCATCATAGGTAGTGTCATTTGCATAGTAGGGTAAAAAGGCATCAAAGTGCATCATAGGCAGCAAATAAACTCTGAATTAAAGCATCACGAGACATAAAATAGATTCCATCTGAAGACAAGTAGTAACCAAGAGTAAGTAGAAGTAGACAGTAGTAAGTAGTAACTAGCAAATAATCCTCTATAACTGTCCAGATTCCTCATTCAGTTTTGACAGAACATAACTGAAACCCCAAATTCAACTTAAAACTGTTTAGTCCATAGTACAGAAGTAAGTAGTAAGTAGTAGAGAAGTAGTAAGTAGCATAATTACTACTACAAGACAGAGTAGTAGCAGTAGCAGTGACTAATAACTGAAACATAGCATAACTGAAACATAGCATGGTTACTAATTAGAAGCCAGAGTATTGTATTTATGGTTCCACGGTCATGCCATTTTTAACCGGCAACAGTATGGTTCCATGGTTACTAAAACTGCATAAGTAGTGGAGAAGTAGTGGAGAAGTAGTAGAGAAGCACAACCAGAAGAAGTACAACTAGGCAAGTGAGTAGACAACAGTAGTAACCAGTAGTAAGTAGACAGTAGTAAGTAGTAGAGAAGTAGTAAGTAGCAGTAATAGTTAGCAGTAGTAAGTAGTAGAGAAGTAGTAAGTAGCAGTAATAGTTAGCAGTAGTAAGTAGTAGAGAAGTAGTAAGTAGCAGTAATAGTTAGCAGTAGTAAGTAGCAGTAGTAGATAGAGGTGTAGTAGACAGAGAGGAGTAGGCAAAGATCAGGGAGTAGCAGAGAGTAGTAGTAGTAGTAAGTAGTAGTAGTAGATAGAGGTGTAGTAGACAGAGAGGAGTAGGCAAAGATCAGGGAGTAGCAGAGAGTAGTAGTACAGGGAGAGTAGTAGTACAAGGAGAGATCATAACAGAGAGTAGTAGTACAGGGAGAGAGGAGTTAGGGAGAGCAGAAACAAAAATGTGGTCAAATTAGTTTCAGAAATCCAAAGATGCCCTGAAACCCAAAGCAGAGGAGTAATAAAGCATAACTGAATAATCATATATAGGGTGAGAGTAGTAGTAGTAGTACAGGACATCATATCAGTTAGCTATATTAACTAAGCATCTTAAGGAAATAACATAGAGATATAGTAGGCCACATCAGTTAAGTAGTTTTTTAGGCACTTTGTCTAAAAAAACTTCTTCAATTTTAATTAAGTTCATAGACTATGTGGGTAGACATGATTTTGGTCTAAAACTTCCTCAGTTTGGAACTATTAAGCAGGCATGTATAGTTTCCATAAGCTGAATCTTCATCTCTGGTAGACAATCTAATGAAGAAATAACACGGATGCTGATAATCTAATGAAAATGACATGGATACTGCAACAGAACACATGAAAGAAATGGCATGTTGCTGCAACAAGAAAACACTAGGAAGACATGTCATTTCTGCTCGATGTGGGTAGACTGATGTAAAACTACTTAAGTGAGTAGACTATGTAAAACTACTTAAGGAATAACAGAACTGCTTAGAAGTACTTGGATGGTGAATCATGGTTTGTCTTGGTCATGACATGCCATTACAATGTATGGACAATGTTGGGGATTTTATTTGAATTATTAAATCATGGTTATGCTGAACATGAACCCATTTCCTTGCTTGAAATTGGTGTGAATCAGTTTCAGTAAGCAACTATGCATTGGTAATAGACTGAAGAGCTCTTATCTTTAATAAAAGCTCTAGATTGCAACCATGTACAAGAAACCCTGCATAAGAATTAACCATGTATAAGCCAGAGCAAGCAAGGAAAGAATGTGTACCTCTCCTCAGGTCGGTGGAGGAGGTCGGAGCTAGGGTTCCCGGTGCGGCTCCGGCTTCAGCGGCGTGGGGTGGCTCCGACGTGGTCGCGGTCGAGTGGCTCCGCGTGGTCGTGGGTTGCTTGAGGCGTGGCTCGGCTCCGGCGGCGCTAGGGCACCGGCTCCGGTGGCTCCGATGGCTCGGCGGCGGCGCTAGGGCACCGGCTCCGCTAGGGCTCCGGCGGTGGCTCCGGTGGCTCCGGCTCCAGAGGCGTGGCTTGAGGGCGAGCAGGGAGGAGGATAGGGGGACAACTACGGGAACGGGTGAGGAGGACAGGGGCAGCGGCAACGGCGATGGCAGAGGAGGTCGGCGGCGGTGGTCAAATTCGGCAGCCCTTCGGGTTTCCCAGGACGACGCGTGAAGGACTAAAGTGCCCTTCGGGTTGTGGGTTATATAGGCAGCGTTTAACCGCAGCGGGCATTTTAAGTTGCCCGCGCTGTTTATATTAATCGCAGCGGGCACCTAAAATGCCCGCTGCGGGTTAAACCAAATACCGCAGCGGGCAAATTAAGATGCCGCTGCGGTTATTGTTAAAAATGTTTTAATAATATTAACAATAATCTGTTACAAAATTGTTATTAATAATATTAACTTATTAATATGTCATTAACTTATTAATATGACAAATATAATATTTATTAATAATATTAACTTTTTAATAAGTCATTAACAATTGAGATTTGTTATTAATAATATTAACGTATTAATAATATCTATTACAAAACTGTCTCAAATACTATTACATAACTTTCCACTACTTCATTAAAAACGTGTGGCATATATATTATATATATATATATATATATATATATATGAATATACATCTCATTTTGGTGCTGGCGCTTTCACGGACCGCTTCTCACCATCGGGACGGGCCCAGGGCTTGATACCGCTCTTGTTGCAACGGTCCTCGATGGCCTTGATCTTCTTTGCAAAATCGGTAAAAAGTTGGAGCTCTGCATAGTTGTTGTATTGTTCTGGGCTTTGGACCCCATCAGCTCCAACAATCCGCTGCTTTCCTAACACGACCACATGCCTCTTTGGGTCCTCCGGATAGATATAGTAGGCCACTTGCGCGACATTGGTTGCAAGTACCCATTAGTCATCTTTGTACCCGATACTTTTGAGGTTCACGGTGGTTAGCCTGAAACTGTCGACCGCAACCGCTTTGGGGTTTACCCAGTGGCACCGGAAGACGGTTACGCATACTGTTGTTTCGGGTCCAAAGCCCCGAAACAGCGGGTTGTCGCACGAGCGAACGCACAGAACGAAAGTGGAAGTAAACGCCGTAAAAGGAGGAATCAAGTCAAGTGAACAGTGTTCTCCCCCCTCCCGCGGGGAGGTCGGAGCTTTTTTATATGGAACTAGATTACGTCATTGTGAAGCAGATTGCCTTTCTCAATCACTCTACTATAATTACAAAGATGCCCTATCCAACTACTCTGTAGCCGTTCAGCGCTCTCTCCCGGCGCTGGGGCACCATTGTCACTTCACTTCGGCCTCTGGCGGGCCCAGCGCCCCCGGCTCTCTTCCCGACCGGTGGGCCCGCTCTCCCTGACCCATGCTTCCGGCGACCTGCGAAAACTCACGGACAAACAAAATCGTAAAGATGAAATCTCCCGCCGGAGACGCTGGGTTCCTTTCGTACGAATGCTCCCTTCCACACGAAGCCTCCGTCGTACGCCCGACCGCGAGCCGAAAGGCGCGCTACCACGCGAAAACACCCTTTCGCGCGAAGGCGTTGCCTCCCTTGATCCGCGGGCAGGCGCGCTATCGCGCAAATGTCGCCTCCGCCCGAAGCGATACGCCGAGCCGTGCTCGCAGCTAGCGCGCTACGTGTGCCTTTGCGCGCGTGCGCGCCGCGCAATGCGACGCCTCCTCGAGCCAGTCGCCTTCGAGCGAACGCGTCTTCGCGCCCGCTCGTTGCCGAGTCTTTCGCTACAGACGGCGCCCGTCGTCGTTCGCTTCTCGCAAGTCATGCTCGTAGGCTTGTCGCTTAAGCCTTGTCTCTGGAAATGCGCACGAAACAGTCTTTCTTAGCTGGTTAGCGGTCGGGTCGGACGCGCTCGATCGTCTGGACCGCCCTGATCATAGTCCCGTGCCTCGGTTGAATCGGTGAGCTCGCGAGCGCCTGTCCGCTATTAATCTTGCTCAGAGCCGTCGTCGCTCGTTGCGTCGGAAGCGCTGCTTTCGCGCGAATGGTACCTTCCGCACGAAAGCACCGTCATCTTTCGGTAACTGGGTCGTAGGCGCCTGCGGTCAACAATAGCCCCTTACGGTTGAATCTGCAGCTCGCGAGTGTCCTTTTTCGCTAGGGCCTACGCCCGCCCAAAAAACCTCGTTTCGTCTGAAGCTGAGTTTTTTTGAATATAGATATATATTTTTTATTTTATTATTATTTTTTATATTTTTATTTTAAGTCGCGTCGCAAACGTCTTTTCGTCTTCCTCGAAAACCGTGTGTCATGATGTAAAACCTCTGCGACGCTTCGAATCTTTTGCCGGGCGCCTCTTCGTCTCCCTCCCTCAACCGTGTCGAGTCTGATCGTATATAAAAGCTGAGGCTTCAGTTGAGGGGGGCACTTGGTCAATCAACGCCTCCCTTCACTCGCCGCCTCTTTCGCGAAGCCTGTCGCTATTCGTTGACGCCATTTGCTCTCCTTGGCGAAAGCTGTTTGTTGTTTGCTTCTCATCATTCGCTGAGCGATAGTTCGTGGTACGCATGTCACTTCCCTTCTCTTTATTTCCTTTAGACTTAAGTCCTGCAAATTGGTTGTTTAAGGTTGCTTAATTTCGCTTCTATTTTTGTCCTTTTCGTTTCTTCTCCTCGCTTGCATAGTTTGTTTATTTGTCTTTCGCGCCCTGTTAGATGGCGTCTTCCAGCTCGACTTCGACCTCGAGCTCGTCTAGCGAAAGTACGGGTGATACCGAGTCCTCCCGCCGCGAACTTAGCGCGGAAGTGTCCATCGGATCAGGGGTTGCTCCGCGAGTTCCAGAGCACAGCGGGAGCGTGTCTAACGATGGGGACTCCAGTTTGGTTTCGGTCCCAACAGATTGTTCTTTTTATCTCGGTGTATCGCGAATGACGGCTGCCAGATTGCAAACAATGGCCGAAGAAGGGCCTTTAAGGAGAGATCATCTTGCGAATTGCCGTGTCCCTGGAGACGAGGAAGTGCCTATTCCACATCATAACGAAGCCGTTGTCTTTCGCGACTACTTTGTAGCTGGTCTTGATTTTCCTCTCGAAGAATTCGTCTCGGATGTTCTGTCGGGGTTCGAAATACAGCTTCATCAGCTCACGCCGAATGCGTTTGCCAGGCTCAGTGTTTTCGCACATAATGCAATGAAGATGCTAAATTGCACCCCGTCGGGCTGACTTTTTTTCGTGCGATTCTACGACATCCCCCGTCGCCGGACGAAAGTGAATGATCCCTTTCTTGGATGTGAGCTACCCAGCGAGATTGGGTGTATCAATTTTGTTCCACGGAAAACACGGGGAAGTGTTTTCCATTTCGCTCACATATCGGAACAATGGGTGGACTGGAACCGCTTTTTGGTCTACTATCGCGTGTGCTCGAACGAAGCCGTTGCTATCCGAACTAAGTAAAGGGGCGAAGAAGGGTTCTCCGCTTGTATCGGTCTTGGAGAAATGCCCTGGGAGGGCCCCTTCCGCCTGTCGTTTTAAAGGACCCAGAAGCCATTCGAAGTGGGGATGCTTTCGCGCTCACTGCGCGGTTTCAGATCAGCCGGGATTGGTTGAAGAATGGATGGCCATCGGGATGAATCCGCTCTGCAGCGCAACTTCATTCGAAGGCTTTTCGGAGAAGGATGGTTATTGGGGCCCCACGCTACTGCTTGAGAGGCCTGCGGATTTCGATGATGATAAATCTATGTGAATATATCGAAAAGGAGGCCAGGAAGGTTTGCGGGCCGTACTTGCGCAAGGAAAGCGAGTTCCAACTCGGCAACCTTGGCCGGAGTCGCCGCCTGAACCGAGCTTTCGACGCTATGGTGTCGATTACGCTGAGAGGCCTCTAGTTGACGAAGGCAAGGAGGAGGCTGAAAGTTCGAAGGCTAAAGGGAAAAGCGTGGCTCGGCGTGGTGGGCGGAGCGGCGTGGTCCCCCGGCGAAAGAGCACCGAAGTCGGTGAAATTCGCATCGGCGATTGATCGCCAAACCGATGCTTAAGAGCCGAGGGAGAGCGCTGGTGTCGATCCCCGACGTTGATCCTTTCGATCATCCGAGGGTGGTTAGTTTCTTTGCCTTTCGCTTCCGCTTGGGCTTCGCCTCGCGTGCATTTGAATTCGGCTTTCGCATCTTGTTAACGTTTTGGAACCTTTCGATCATTGTCTTAATGAATATATGCTTTTTTCGTTTTACGTCTTTTTAACAGAGTGCATCGCACGCTGGGGGTATGGCTCCGAAGAAGCCAAATGTGCCGCTTTCGCGCGCGGCGTTTGAACGACGATGCCTCAGTCGCCGACATGCCAACCTTCGCGAAGGTCGGGGCTCGGAGGCCCTCCGGCCCGACCGAAACCACGGAGCGTCCGGCGAAAAAGGCGAAAACTCTCCGCGGCCGGATGCGCCTGCGCCGGCGGTGGCGAAAAGCCGCTGCTGGCGAAAAGCAGAGTGCGTCCTTGAAGATGCTGCCCCTGCCGCCGTTGACAAAGGTAAGCTACACCTTTCGCCACATTGCATTCGACTGACACAGGAGATGGTGGAAGGGCAGCTTTTGGGCTTTGGTCGGCTGGTTCTCGACGGGGCCCATCGGACTACGAGAACCCATGCTTTTATACTGGCTTGAGCTCGTCAAATGATACTGACGAGGCGAAAGAGGGATCTTATCGCATTGCTCGTTCTTTAGGTGCGCCTTGGACGCCCAACTCGCTTGCCGGCTTGACTATCGCCGAGCCGGAATCCTTCCCGCAGCAGCGAGGAGGCCACCAATTTGTGGAGTTCTCGCAGAAAGCATTCGTTGCACCGGAGATGGAGAAGATCTCCTGAAAGTGAGCAGCTTGAAACTCGACGATGCGTTGTCCTTTCATCTGCGAGCGTAAGTTTTGAACTTTCGTCGTTTTCTTCTTGATCTTTTCGGAGTTTTTTGATTGCGTTTTACTGTTATTCGCAGGCCGCTGTTGTCGCTCGCAGCCAGATCAACCAAAGGGACCTCTATACTCGCAAACTCGAGTGCGAGAAGCAAGAGCTAGATACCCAAGTGAAGAATTTCGATGCACAAGTGAAAGACTCACCACCGACGTTGAGCAGCAAACCAAGAGGGCTGACGCCGAGCGCACCTCAAGGAAAGCAAGTCAGAGAGAGGTTGAAAATCTCAAGAAAGAGCTTTCGCAGCTACGGGCCGGCCAAGCCGAAAGGGAAAATCTTCTTTTAACTTCTGCTGAAGAGGTCGCGGCTCGCTTCCGCGAATGCCTTCGCAGCATCGGCGTTGAGGCGGATGCTCCCTCAGAACGCAACGTCGATAGCCTCGTTGGCTGGATTCGCTCCGAGATGGAGTCGTTGGAGGGACACATGGCCCTTGGCCGAGACTACGCCGCCGTTACCGGCATCAAGGCGATCGGCCATAGTCTTGTGGACGCTGGCTGCTCCCATATCGCCGAGCTTTCGGTCAAGAAGTTGACTACTATTGACGCACCCCCCGAAGCGGCGAAAGTCCTAGGGAAAAGATTTTTTGACGAGTTCTGGCTAGCTGGCGGGAATGATATGTCACTCATGCAATCCGCAGTGGCTCGCGGGAAGGTATTTTCTACCAACCACTTGAGATTTCGCTTGACTTCTCCGTCAACTATCGCTCTTTCTGCAGCGTCCTGAGGTTTAAGTGTTGCCTCTTCTGAGATTTGGCTCCTCTACGCAGACTGCGGAGGAGAAGGCGCACATTCGGCAGGTGTTTTCGGATTATATTTCCGAAAAACGAGCGCGCGAGGCCGAGCTAGACGACGAGTGAGTCGTCCGCCCCCCCTAATGATGGAGCCCCCGAGAGCTCGGCCGCCGCTGCTTCCCGCGACGCGAATGCTTCTCCAGACGCAGCGGTAGACGAATGACTTTTTCTAGGGCCCGTTTTTAATGCGATGGTAGTTTGTTCTTTGGACCTTGTGTAAGATTTGGAACTTAAGTTCGAATGTTGTATCTTGAACAGGGCGTGGATGCGGGAACGCCGGACGTTCTCGACATCTGCCCATTAATGATTAGGTCCGGCGATATCTGTGTTGGTGGTGACCTGTGGAGGAGTTTCCGATCTAGGTTTCCGACGGCATCGCTTTCGGCTTACATGAGAAAACGCGCTAAGAAACTTAGACGCGCAGAAGAGCGGCTACGCGCTTTTTATGATACTTTCGACCCAAGCGAACTTGAGTCGAGGCGAATGAGGCGCGAGGCTTCGCGTGCGCCACCAGGCTTCGAGGGGGCCGCGTTTATTAAGTTGGAACCCGAAGACGCCGTGCCTTCGCCAGACGAGAGGCGATACAACATTTTCCTTGGTCGCGGAAATAATTCGCGGCCCTGAATTACATTGTACAAACTTCACTTGGTCCAGTTAATGGAAGGCGTCACCGAGGGTTCTGTCTTTCGGTGTTTGGTAGTTGATTGCGGATACGCTTTCTCGCTCGCTTGTTACTTGGATAATTGTATGATTTGGTGCCTCGCGCGGATTGCTGATTTTCGCTGTGTCTTTGGCTCAATAGATGAAGCGGGAATCTTTTGCCGAGTGATTTAGTCACTGTCGTCCTACCAGTTCGCGCGATAGCGCTTCCATTGCGGTCCTTTTGGCCGAGGCTTGGACGCGCCCGCCTTTACACAATTAGACGAGGGGCGTTGGCATTCGCGCGAGGGAGCTTTCGGTGCGAGCCCCTCGGCCGGTAGCAAAGACGCGCCCGCCCCCACTCAATAAGGCGAGGGGCGTTAGCATTCGCGCGAGGGAGCTTTCGGTGCGAGCCCCTCGGCCGATAGCAAAAACGCGCCCGCCCCCACTCAATTAGGCGAGGGGTTAGCATTCGCGCGAAGGAGCTTTCGGTGCGAGCCCCTCGCCTTAGCAAAACTCGCACGCCCGCCCCTCAATAATTCGAGGGGCGTTAGCATTCGCGCGGGGGAGCTTTCGGTGCGAGCCCTCTGGCCGATAGCAAAAACGCGCCGCGCCCCACTCAATTAGGCGAGGGGCTTTGGCATTCGCGCGAGGGAGCTTTCGGTGCGAGCCCCTCGGCGATAGCAAAAACGCGCCCGCCCCCCACTCAATTAGGCGAGGGGCGTTAGCATTCGCGCAAGGATCTTTCGGTGCGAGCCCCTCGGCCGATAGCAAGACGCCCCCCCCGCCCCACTCACTTAGGCAAGGGGCGTTAGCATTCGCGAGGTAACTTTCGCGCGAGCCCCTCGGCCGATAGCAAGGACGCGCCTACCCCCACTCACTTAGGCGAGGGATGATAGCATTCGCGCGACTTTGCTCGATAATTCGGTTGACGAAAATGTCTTTATGAACACAACATGGGGAGGCGTACAATCGACTATGATTATGATATTGCTCCTGTTGTCATCTAGCAGCATGCTTGCTTTCGCTCGTCTCCTAGCCGCAGCTTAGGATGGATGTGTTACTTGATAGGGCCTTCGCCAAAGTTACTGGATTGGTGACGGTAGCTAGACGCGACGCCGGTGACATAATCGTCAAAGCGAAACCCCGGTTCCTGTTGCCTCCTATTCGCATTTTGCTTTTGAGCCAACTTTTTGGGACTGGTATTTGAATAGAATCGGTAGCTTTGGATCGCTGGGAGGCTTACAACTTGGCGTTTATTTATATCGCCCTGCCCCTGGTATGAAAGTACTGCGTTTAATCCCTTGGTTGTACTTCTGAACGCTTCGTAGGTGAAAAGTTAGCGTGGCGTTTATGCTTTTGCAACTACTGGTGCCCACTGCCATGTGTCTTTGATGAGTGCTGGACCCCATTGTGTTTATCGGCTTGCTTTGACCGTCCTCCGTATTGTTGGAGGGACGGTTTGCTTTGCCCGTAGGCTTTCGTGCCGCCTCTAGTTTATTGGAGGTCGGTTTGCTTTATAGACGAAAGGCTTTCGTCCGCCTCTCGTTTTGTGGAGGTCAGTTGCTTGATAGCCCGCAGGCTTTCGTTCCGCCCTCTGTTTGTTGGAGGGTCGGTTTTTCATAGCCCGAAGGCTTTCGTTCCGCCTCGCGTTTTGTCGGAGGGTCGGTTTGCTTATAGCCCGAAGGCTTTCGTTCCGCCCTCTCGTTTTGTCGGAGGGTCGGTTTGCTTTATAGCCCGCAGGCTTTCGTTCCGCCCTCTCGTTTTGTCGGAGGGTGGTTGTTTTCATAGCCCGCAGGCTTTCGTTCCGCCCTCGCGTTTTGTCGGAGGGTCGGTTTGCTTCATAGCCCGAAGGCTTTCGTTCAGCCCTCTCGTTTTGTCGGAGGGTCGGTTTCTTCATAGCCCGCAGGCTTTCGTTCCGCCCTCTCGTTTGTCGGAGGGTCGGTTTTTCATAGCCCGCAGGCTTTCGTTCCGCTCTCGTTTTGTCGGAGGGTCGGTTTTTCACTAGCCCGAGGCTTTCGAGCCTCTCGTTTTGTCGGAGGGTCTCTTTTGCCCAACCTCCGGCTTTCTTTTCCGCACATTTCGTTTTGGGGGGGTCTTTTTTTCTTAGCCCCCAGGGGGCGAGGAGGGTGCGGGGGAATGGGGGGGTTTTCGCCAACCCCACCGACGGACATCTCTTCAACACATTTTGAATGAACGTGTCTCAACCTTATGTTTGGTGACTTCGTCTTTTACCGAGCCACGCGATGTTTGGGGGAATTATGTTTGCTTTCGCGATGTAGCGGTTACATTCGGCTGCCTCGTAAAAAAACCTCGCACCCTGATGAAGGGCTTCCCCGGCGAGGAAAAAGAGTGCAGCCGACCTTTGATTACAAGAATGGTGAAAGATGGAAAGGAAGTTTACATCGAAGTTCAAAAAGATAAGTTACGGGTAAAAACGACGCAGATTGCTCGCATTCCATGTGTGGGCTGATTCTTCGCCCTTGTCATTCAATAACCGGAATACACCGGTGCTGCCATACTTGCCACGATGAAGGGGCCTTGCCATTGCGATTGCAGCTTACCTTGCTTGACTGGCTACCGAATGGTGACCATGTCTCCAGGCTTGATATGCTTTTGGACTATCGTCTTGTCCCTGTGATGCTTTGTTTGGCATGGTACTTTTCGAGATTATCTGCAGCCTTCAGTCTTACTTCTTCAATAGTGTCGAGTTCGAGTGTTTTTGTTCTTGGGTTGTTGGGGCCAACTCGGTTCGGAAGGAACCCAGCTTTACCTCTTCCGGGTGACTGCTTCCTCGCCGTAAAGTACCTAAACGGGGTGAAGCCGGTAGCTCTGGACCGTGAGATGTTGTGTCCCCACACAGCCGTTGTTAAGGTGTTGCCCACTTGCCTTTCGGCGAGTCGTATAAGGATTTCGAAATTGCCGAGAAGATTAGGCCATTCGCTCTCTCGACAGCCCCGTTTGCCTGTGGGTAATTTACTGAGGCGAAGTTAAGCTTTATGCTGAGCTCATCACAGAAACTCCTGAATTCGGCGCAGTCGAATTGCTTCCCATTGTCGCAGGTGATGAATGACGGAACACCGAAGCGACAGATTACCCTCTGCCAGACGAATTTGGTTAAGGAGGTGGAAGTTATGCTAGCAAGAGCCTTCGCTTCCACCCACTTGGTGAAATACTCGAGGGGCAACTGCTGCGAAACGCAGGTTGCCGGAGCTGCCGGTAGCGGGCCGACTATGTCGATGCCCCATCTTTGCAAAGGCCAGGTCGGTACTATTGGCGTGGTTTCATTTGCTAGGGCTTTCTGATTTTTGGCGAACATTTGGCAACCTTTGCAACATTTTACCAACTCTCTGGCGTCTGATGCGGCGGAAGGCCAATAAAATCCTTGCCTCATGCTCTATGCGCTATTTCGTGAGGCCCTCTGTGCGCTCCGCACATTCCGGCGTGCATTCTTCGAGTAGTTGAATGCCTTCGCGTTGCTTATGCATTTTAGAAGAGGAGCTGTTCCCATTTTTGAACAATTGCTCTCCGATGATTGAGTAACCTTTCGCTCTGCTGGCCATCCTTTCGGCATCCTTCCTCGACTCTGGCTCGTATGTCCCGGATAGATAGGCGAATATCTGCGACCTCCAGTCATCACTGGCGATAGCAGGTACCGAACTTGGATGTTCTTCCTCCTCTTTCACTGCTTTGGCCGAAAGCACTTGAAAGAGACGTCTGGTGGAAGTGGTAGATTTTGTGCTGCGGCTTTGGCCAGTTCGTCTGCCTCTGTGTTTTCGGTCCTTGGAATGTGACATAAGGTGAAACCAGCGAAATACTTCTCGATTCTTCTGATTGCTGCCAGATACTTGGCTAGCTCTAGTTCTCTTGCTGTGAAATCCTTTTCGGCGTGACCAACAACGACTTGGGAGTCCGACTTGACTATGCATATTCTCGCTCTGATTGCTCGGAGCTTTCGTAAACCCAATAATACGGCTTCATATTTGGCGGTGTTGTTTGTTGTGAGGAATTGCAGCTTGCGGCAAATCTGACCTTCGGTCCTCTTGGTGGTGTGAGGATCGCTGAGACTCCGGCTCCAGCCATTCCCCATGCGCCGTCACAGTTCACTGTCCACACGGGCTCCTCGAATTCAAGTGTTGTGTCGAAAGCGGCGGGGGTCCAATCTGCTATGAAATCCGCCAATGCCTGCGACTTGATTGCGGATCGGTGTTGGAAGTCGATCACATATTCGTTTAGCTCCGCCGCCCACTTGCCAATTCGGCCGATAGCTTCGTTGTTGCGGAACAGGGCTTCCAATGGCTGAGCCGAAAGAACTATGATGTGGTGAGACTGAAAGTAGTGCTTTAGCTTTCTAGAGCCATTACTACTGTGTAGGCTATCTTCTCAGCTCTGAGTAATTCAGTTTTGCTCCCGAAAGGGCCTCGGAAACAAAGTAGATGGGAAACTGTGTCATCTTGTTTGATGTTCCTTCTCCTCCACAGTACTGCGCTTACGGTGGTGTGGGATGATGCGAGGTATAGCAAAAGCGTTGCTTCCGGCGATGGTTTAGATAGCGTGGTCAGTTTTGTCAAATACTCCTTTAGTTGCTGAAAAGCCTGCCGCTGCTCGTCCCCCCAATCGAAAGGGTCGGAGCTACGCAGAGTTCGGAAGAAAGGTAGCCCTTTTTCAGCGGACCTTGTGATGAATCTGTTTAAAGAAGCCAGCCTTCCTGTCAACTTTTGCACTTGCTTTCGGTTTGAGGGCGATTGCATGCTGATGATTGCCGCTATCTTGTCGGGATTAGCTTCAATTCCTCTTGCCGATACCAAGCAACCGAGGAGCTTGCCTTTCTTGATGCCGAAAATGCACTTGTCAGGGTTAAGCTTCAAACCACTCTTTCGGAGATTGCCGAAAGTCTCGAGCAAGTCTGCCTGATGATCTTCCTGTCTATCGCTCTTGACCACTATATCGTCAACGTAAGCCAACAAGTTTTCTTTTCTTCTGGTTTTCGAACACCTTGTCAGTCATCCGCGAGAATGTTGGGCCTGCATTCTGCAGCCCTTCCGGCATTCGTCGGTAGCAGTATGTACCCGTAGGG
Source organism: Coix lacryma-jobi var. lacryma-jobi (assembly GCA_009763385.1). Classification (NCBI taxonomy): domain Eukaryota; kingdom Viridiplantae; phylum Streptophyta; class Magnoliopsida; order Poales; family Poaceae; genus Coix; species Coix lacryma-jobi. The sequence continues at coordinate 17,735,509 of CM019831.1, forward strand.
GTAATGAAACTGGTTTTCTCCTCATCGTCGGGATGAAGCCAAATCTGGTGATAGCCTGAAAAACAATCTAGCAAGCTCATTATCTCGCATCCGGATGCAATGTCGACAAGCTTGTCGATACGAGGCAAAGGATACGGATCCTTCGGGCAGCATTTGTTGAGGTCGGTGAAATCGACGCACATTCGCCATTTTCCATTCTTCTTTTTCATCAAGACAACATTCGCCAGCCATTCGGGGTACTAGACTGGTCGGATTACTCCTGCATCGAGTAATCTTTCCACTTCGGCTTTCGCCGCGTCTGCCCTTTCGTTTGACATCTTTCTCAGCTTTTGCTTTCTGGGCTTAGCGCCGCTTGCGATGTTCAAACTGTGCTGGGCGAGATCTCTGCTGACGCCTTGCAAGTCGCTTGCTGACCAAGCAAAAATGTTATTGTTGTTCGCAAGGAAGGATGCTAGAGCGTTCCTTTCTTCTTCCGGCATGCTTGACCCAATGTGCACGGTTTTTTCGGGCCTGGAGGCCGCGAGCGGAATTCTTACCGTTTCTTCGGCTGCTCCAACCTTGCATTCCGACGGGCTGACGATAGCATGCTCTTCGGTGGTTGTTTGCATTTCGTCTTTATTGGCCACCTCATTGATAAGGCTGTAGCCTGGGGTTGGTTTTCCCTCAATTCTTCTAGAAGCTTGCTGATCTCCATGTATAGCGATAATGCCGAAAGGGGATGGCATCTTCATGCACAGGTAGCTTTGCTTGATGACAACGTTAAACTTGTTGGTGAAACCTCTGCCGAAAATGGCAGTATACGGATAGTCCATGTTTACTATGTCGAATGTCAGTGTTTCGGTGCGGACTCTTTCCCTTCGGCGAAGGATACAGGGATTTGCTTTTTGCCGATAGCATCGATCTTTCTTCCTCCGAACCCGTATAGTGAATTGCCGGCGGGGTCCAAACTGCGCCTGTCGAATCCCATGCCTCGAAAGCTTTGACGAACAGGATGTCTGCTGAACTTTCGGTGTCAATCAGAATGTTATGCAAGGTGAAACCGGCCACATTGGCCGTGGCGACGAAAGCGTCACAATGCGGGTAGTCGCGGACTTTGAAATCTGATTCGTCAAAGCATATCGGCGCTAGCGACCAAGCTGGCCTGTTCAGTGGGAGTCTTGGTGATACCGTCTGGACTCTTCGTTGATAGTCCCTTCTTGCTCTCTTACTTTCGTGCTCGAGATTAGATCCGCCCGTGATGGCGAAAATGTGGCCTCTTGACAGAAGGATGTTGTTGACTGCGCTAGTTTCGTTTCCATTTCCTGCCCTGCTGGTAGCCTGGCTATGCTTGCTGCCCCTGAGGTTGGGTTTGAGCCGGAAGCATTGGTGGCAGCGTTGGCTGACGCTGATAATGCATAGGTGACGAAACTGCCACCGACTGCGGCGCAAATACCGGAAGCTGATAGCCCTGATACGCCGGATTGTACCAATGTAAATTTTGGGGATGCATGTACTGCGGAGGATGCATGGGTGCGCCTGCGTAATTGCTGCATGTTGCCGCCAATGCTGTCGAGTCTTGTGAATTGTGAAAAACATGCTTTGAGCTTTCGACAGAGGCCGAAACTTGATCCTTATCTTTCAGCTCTTTCGCCATCTTGCTGTATTTGCAGTCCCGAGTGGTGTGACCGAAATTGCCGTCACAAATGACGCAATATGGTGGCCTGGGTCCTCTTCCGCATCCTCTACCGTCTCGTCCGCCGTGTCCTGTCCTTCCACCGCGCCCTCCGCGGAACGGTTGATCAAGCCCTCTTGGGGCTGAGAGTCAGCCATGTCAGGCCTCTCCGTGCCTGTCGCTGATTGTGCTGGTTCTTCCTGCAAATTGTTGATTGAACGAAAAGGCCTGACAATCTTTGATTCGGCACGGGCGGTGGCCTACTTGCTTTCGTCGCTTGCCTCTGCGTCAGGCGCGCGGCCTTGCGTCGCCGAAAGTCATCATCCGACCTCCGTACGCATTCATTACGTCGAACAATTCCTTGACATCTTTCGGCGGCTCCCTGGACAAATGAGCGGCGCACTGCCCAGTCCCCAAGCCTTCGATGGCTGCTGCGATCACCGTGGCTTCCGGCACATTCGGGGCTTGAGCTTTCAGCTGGATGAAACGTTTGATGTACTCCGAAAGTGGCTCGTCGTCTTGCTGGGTGCAATTCATGGGATCCCGCGTGGTCTTGACATCCGGTCGGAATCCTTGGAAGGTGGCCAGCAGTTCGGCCTTCAGCTGTGCCCACGAATAGATAGACAATGGCTTGAGGGTAGTGTACCAATCGTGGGCCACGTCTTCGACTGCCAGGATGAGAGATTTTGCTAAAGCCTGATTGTCTCCGCCTGCCGAAAAAACAGCTGTCTCGTAGCTTGCCAAGAACTTGCGTGGGTTCGCTTTACCGTCGAAAGTCGGAATGCGGGGCTTGTAATTGAGTGGCCACAGATGAGCTTGCAACTCCCTCGAGAGCGGAGAGGTTTATCGATGGCGTTGCCGAAAGCTGGCGGTTGCTCTCGCCTTGGTATGAATGCGTTTTCTTGTGCTATCGGATTTGGGTCCGCCCTGGCCCTTTGCAGCTCCTGAATTTCCTTCTCGAGTTGCCTCCTCTGCGCCTCAGCTCGCGAATGGCGTTGCGAGTCTCGTCTTCTCTTGCTTTCGCTGCCAACTGCTGCTGTAGTGGTCTTTTGCAACAACAGCCTTTCGATTTGCCCTTGCTGCTGGGCCAGCGTCTTGATTGCTTGGGCGTGTCTTGTGATTTCGTCATCGTCTTCATCCTCATCATCGAACTCATCCTCGACGTGCCCATCCGGCGTGCCGTCTCTGCCCAAAATCCGCTGATCCTGAGGCTGCACGCCCTGGCTCGTCGATGCTCCCGGCGGCGGCCGCGCTTCTATCGACAGAGTGCCGCCGAAAGGTGGTGGCTCTGCGACTGCGTTTGGTGGAACCTGGCTAGCTGGGACTGAAACCGCGATGGTGCCGAAAGCATCCTTTCTCGCGGCGATCGTCTCCGGATTGTCGACCATCTTCGGCGCTTTCCTTGGCGGCATGGTAAGCTCGGGCGACAACCACGGTGGGCGCCAATGTTGTTTTGGGTCCAAAGCCCCGAAACAGCGGGTTGTCGCACGAGCGAATGCACAGAACGAAAGTGGAAGTAAACGCCGTAAAAGAAGGAATCAAGTCAAGTGAACAGTGTTCTCCCCCCGCTCCCGCGGGGAGGTCGGGAGCTTTTTATATTGAACTAGATTCACGTGAAAGTACAAGATTGCCCTTCTCAATCACTCTACTATAATTACAAAGATGCCCTATCCAACTACTCTGTAGCCGTTCAGCGCTCTCTCCCGGCGAGGGGACCATTGTCACTTCGGCCTCTGGCGGGCCCAGCGCCCCCGACTCTCTTCCCGACCGGTGGGCCCGCTCTCCCTGACCCATGCTTCCGGCGACCTGCAAAAACTCACGGACAAACAAAATTGAAGACGAAATCTCCGCCGGAGACGCTGGGTTCCTTTCGTACGAATGCTCCCTTCTGCACGAAGCCTCCGCCGTACGCCCGGCCGCGAGCCGAAAGGCGCGCTACCGCGCGAAAACACCCTTTCGCGCGAAGGCTTTGCCTTCCCTTGATCCGCCGGCCGAAAGGCGCGCTATCGCGCAAATGTTGCACCTTCGCCCGAAGGCGACGCCTTAACTTGGCCAGCGAGCCGAAGGGCGCGCCACCGCGCGAGCGTCGCGCTACCGCGCGAATGTTGCCTTCCGCTCAGAGACCGTCGTCGCTCGGTGTTGCGGGTCGGAAGCGCTTGCTTTCGCGCGAATGGTACCTTTCGCATGAAAGCACCGTCATCTTTCGGTAAAATGCGGGTCGGAGGCGCCTGCGGTCTGGGTGCCGCCCCAACACATACGTCCTTGCCATAGTCAAGTTCCCATATTTCTTCGATCTGGCCATAGTATTGCGTCCTCGTGTTTGTGGCCTCGTCGACGCCCTCATATCGAACACCGCAGTTCTGTGCCGCGCTCTTCTTATCCTTCTCTTTCGTGTGGAACCTGTACCCCTTCACATCGTACCCTTGCCACGTCGTGATTTGGCTTGACGGGCCTTGCAGAAACTTCTGCACGGTCTCCGTATCTTCATCATCAGGGCATCTTTCTAGGGGTACGTGTTGCTCTTTGAGCCAATCTATGAAACTGTTCCTGTGCTCATTCTGGACCCATGCCTCTGTGCGTTGTCCGTCATTAGCGACGCGGATCTCTTCTATGTGCCTCTCGACATATTTCTCCATGCTCACCAACTGATGAAGGATGTTGTAATGAGCTTGTTCAATCTCCTTGTATGGTATATCTGTGCGAACTTTTCGGCCGTGCACCCCATGCCCCGCGGTTCTGCCCTCATGCGGATGGACAGGCAACCCAATCGCCCTCCCATCTTTATGTACCTCATACACCAGTTCACTGCCTCTTCGGTTGTGTACGCCTCGATCATAGAGCCCTCCGGGTGAGCACGGTTATGAACATATCTGTTGAGGGTGGACATGAACCGCTCGTACGTCCACATCTCGTGTAGGTACACGGGGCCTAGTTGCTCGATCTGATCCACCATGTGCATCATTAGGTGTACCATAATATCAAAATATGATGGGGGAAAGCACATCTCAAGCTGGCAAAGGGTCTCCGCGATGAAGTCCTTAAAGGCAGGGAGGTCAGCCTTACCGATGACCTTCTGCGTGATGTGGTTAAAGAAGTATGATATCCGAGTGACCACCATATTCACGTACTCTGGACCGATAACCCTTATCACAATTGGAAGGAACACTGTCAGCATGATGTGGTAGTCATGTGCGTTGTAGCTAGTCATTGTGAGGTCTTTCAAGGAGACGAGGCTTTTAATGTTGGAAGAGAAACTGGTAGTCACCTTGATACCCCTGAGAAGGTTGAGCATAGCAGTCTTCTCGCCATGCCTTAGGTTGTAGGCCGCACCTAGAAGATCGACTTTAACATTATGAGGTGACCCAGGGTGAAGGTCCTGCGTGATGCCCTGGTTGAGAAGATCCGTCCGTGACTTCAGACCATCCTTCGTCTTTCCCGGGATGTCCAGCAGGACACCGATCGTGCTATCAAAGACGTTCTCTCGAGATGCATACAGTCGATGGCATAGGGTGTTTTCAGTGTCTTCCAATATGACAGGTACTCGAAGAAAATCGACCTCTTCTTGAAAGGAACAGGGGGACCTGTGACGCTTCCTCCGTCGTGTCTCGCTTTCGCTTCCTCGTTTGTTTTGTCCCCTCCTCTGGTGGCTTCTTCTTCTTCCCAAACTCGATCTGATCAATATCCTTCACCATCTCATACACCTTTGGCCCCCAACTAGTCTGCGCCGGTGCTTCACCCTATGGCTCGCCCTGATCATCGAACAATTGATTCATGACACTTCTTCTATATCTGTGTGTAACACCCCTGGTGTTAAGCAGTAAGTAAAGTTCTAAATAATATGTTTAGTATGCATAATCATCTGGCATCATGGCATAAAAGCATTTCATGTTTTCATGTTTAAGGCATAAATGTGATGCTTTATATGTTGACAAGAGTGTTGTATGTTTTTGAGTGTTGATTTCCATGTTTGAAATATATGTGGCTTGATTGTGATGCTTGGTGTTACATGAAAGGGCAAGTGAGAAGAACCTTGGTTTTTAAATCTCTCTTTTGTCCCCTTTTTAATAAGTCAAAAAGTAAGTCAAATTTCAAAATGATTTCAAAAGCAAAGTTGTAGCTCTTGTTGAGAGGCACAACTTTGATATTTAAGGTTTCAAAGTTTCAGTACAAAAGTTTGTATAAATTTGAAATCTTTCAAACCCTGAATTTGACCCCTAAACTAGATTTCAAAAATTAAAAAGAATTAGACTTTGGTCCTTTAATCAAAGTTGTAGAGAAGTTTAAAATAAACAACTTTTATTAAGATAGATTTTCATGTTACTAAAGAAAATCTGAAGTAATTTGAAAAACAAGTTTGATTTAGTTTCAAATTGAAAATCAATTTCTAAACCTAGTTTTACCCTTTTTTTTGTAGTTCAAAAATTAAGCATAATTCTGTTATGGGACCAAAAGTGAAGTTGTAGATCTTTCATAAGGAACAACTTTTATATTGGTAAAATTTGAAGTGTTTTAAAAATTCAAAAGTAATTTTGAATCTAAGTTGGAATGCTTTTTAATTCAAAATGTGATTTCAAAATCTAGGCAGATTTTGGGTGTGCTCCTTAAATGAAAGTTGTAGATCCTAATTTTTGGAGCAACTTTCCTTTTGGGAGTTTTGTTTGTTGCATAGTGTTTTTGGGAGATATAGAAGAGAGAAATAGAAAACGTTTCAGTCTGTTCTAACTGAGCTTGGCAGGGGGAGGGAAACTAAGGTGCAGAGCACCTAGCGCCGGCGCCGCCGCCGTGCTTGAGCTGCCGGCCGCGCGTGCGCCTGCCACGCCAAGGCCATCGTGGCATGCTCGGGAAGCTCCTTGCGCCGCGCTGAAGTCTTCTTCTCTTCTACCTTCTTCCTTTGCTCTACTCTCCCTCTGCTGTTCCCGCCATGGCCGACAGAGCTGTCCGCCGGCACCATGCGCCGCTGGCGTTTCCTCTCTCTCTAATTCCTCTTGCAACAAAGTCCGCCTCATCCTTGCGCCTTGTTTGAGCCAAACCACCCAAGCTCTTGCAGCCGAAGTCGGCCAAGCACCGTGTTTCCGCCATGGCCGTCCGTCATGGTCGCCGTGGTCGGTTCGTCGTGGCTGGGCGGAGGTAGGGAAATCTAGAGCCAAACCAACTCTCTTCCGAGCTTCACCATCTTCCTTGAACCCTATCGGCTCGAAAGCTTGAACGCTACCGCCTCAGATGGGTTGGAACGTCACCCATGCCGACGGTATATAGCGCCGCCGCTCCGCCATCACCGCGGCCAGCTGCTCCGCGCCACCTCCACCCACTCAAGCGTAAGCAACGGGTCTACGTGAGTCCCCGGAGTACGTAGGTCTCCTTTCCCTGGTCTCTACCGAGCTCCCATCGCCGGAACAGCCACGCGCCGCCGTGTCCGCACCCTGCTCCGCCATGGCCGGCGCGGAACTCTCTCCGAGCTTTAACCAGTCCGCCAACCCTCTAGGGCGATGCGCGGGATCTCGGGGAGTCCGTCGGTGCAAGTCCCGTCGCCGGGAGGGTCACCGCCGGCGACGCCGGCCGGTCAGAGCGGCCATAGCCATAGTCAAGGCTGAGTCTTGGCTTTGGTCGGAAATGTTGACCGGGCTCCCGCCTGTCAGTGAAAGTGGGTGAGAGAGGGATGGGTAAGAAATGTGTTTTCGCTGCTTTTCTTTTCTATTCTGAAATGTTAATTTTGTGCTGATTGTTTGATTAATGCATAACTAATTCTTATGTGCTCCAAAAATTATGAGATAAGTTTTGTTATAATCCTGGTGATGTGTTCATAGATACAAAATATGAAACTTGATGTTTGAAGAAATTTTGGTAATGATTTAAATATGGCTTTTATTAATAAATGAGAGTTTGATGATTTTTATAGGCTTATTTAAATGTCTAAAATCATGAAACTATTTTATAGCTGTTTTTAGCTGAAAATGTATCTTCACAAAAATTTTGAAGTCATTTGGACAAAATAATTTTCATGCTAGTTTTATGCTTGTTTATTAATTAAATAATGCATGAAACTTAAATAATTTGTATAGGCTAAAATAAGGATCCAAAATTATGAAATTTGTTTTGCAAACCATGATTTGCTATAACAACCACCACTAAAAGTTTGATATTATTTTGGCAAACTTTAATTGAACCCTATTTTCTATAATTAATTAATAAAGAGTGGTTAATAAGCTTTGATTAAGTAATTAGTTAATTAAGTGTTGGTGGGGTGATTAGGGTTCACCTTGGATACCCTAGTGACCCTTTGATTGATGGATTCCTTTTCATGATGTTAGTTGCCATGCTTGATTTTAAGTCGATTAACTAATGCATTGTTTTGCATGCTGGTGATATTATGCATTAATTTTGCTTACATATGAGATCATGGACTTGATCCATGAGAGAAGATCATGGGGTACATTTCCCTTTGTTATTCCATGGCTTGGTTGATATGTTGATAACCTTAGTCATCTTAGTTAATCCACCTAAGATGTGTGGTTTAGTAGAAACCGTAGTGGTAAGTGCAAGTTGGTTTTGTTGGCTTGCAACTCTACCGCGAAGGAAAGTTGTACTCGACTTTCCTTATCTTGTGTTAACCTCTGTTATGTGTTTGATTGTCCTGCACTTAGCATGCATCACATGGCATCATGCTAAAGCATACATCATTTATCTACGTGTAGTATCCGAGAGTGTTTGAGTCGTGTTGATCAAGCTTTGATGATCACCCTTGTCGAATAAGCCTCGGAAGGAGACCCTTGTTGGACAAGCTTCTTCGAGAAGATTTGACTTCAAGTCAGCAAAGGAACTAACCTCTGTGGATTCTTCTTGGATCCTAGTTTTCCCTGCAACAAAGGCAAGCCCTGGTTCATTTAACCATTTCCTTGGATTTACAATTACACTTACTTTCGATAACCTGATGCATTAAATGTTTATCAAATAAATGCTTAAACCTGTTGATGCATGATCAACCTTGTTATCGATATATCATTCCTTGCTACCTGCTTTATGCAAATGATAGAAATGCTTAACCTTGCTTTATGAAGCTTTTGATAAATGTTTTCGATACTTTATCGTTTTGGAATGATAATGAGAAAGAATGATGGTTAAGACCAGACGGGCACATGCATCGACCCTTGGATCGATGTGTGGTGACCCGGATGTGTCGGAATAGGACCTTATCGTTGTTGGCCTGCTGTGATTGAGACCTTTGAGTACAGCCCACATGTGTGGTAAGCCTCGTCTATAGCTATTCCGATACTTGAGAACGGCTAACCGCGTACTAGGAGTGGAGAGATGGCGGAGAGTAGCGTGTACCCCTCGGGGCTATGAGATAGTCGGGTTCGAGGTGTACTGTACTCTCGGGTGACGCTGGACCCGTTCTTGTATGGAGGATCTATAGATAGGTTGACGTATGCAAGATTAAGTTCTACATATGTCGTGTGGTACTGAATCCCCAGCTGGGTTTTAATCGATTCGAATCGCCGTGTTTCCTCGGATATGGAGCCTCAATCCACCACCCGCAACCGTAGAATAAAAATGGAACTGGCTTAAGAAAGAATGACATGATCTTTCACTAAGGTTCACTTTCAGTTCTTACCAAGTACTTAAATGATTAAGTAAAATTTGGATCTAAGATTACGTTTTAAGCTTTTATGCAATGAAAATACTGTTGAGCCTACCTAACCAGCATGACCCTGAGTCTTTTCTGTTGACGGGTAAGTCTTGCTGAGTACCGACAGTACTCAGGGTTTGTTAATTCCCTGTTGCAGGTTTCTTTAATAGGTGATGTTGATCATGATCATGTCAGTGGGCTTGACGTGATCTGGTTGTTCTTCTTCTCCACTTAGGTGCTCCACCTAAGTGTGGTTCTATAATACTCTCCCTGCTTCCTCAATACAAGTTATGTTTTTGTAAAAGTAACTTATTCATGTTTTGTAAAGGTTATCTATCTTGCTTCCGCACTCCGATGGTATTTTGTATCAACTGTCGTAATGTTGTAATTATTCCAACCTTCATGATGATGATCCTGTGGTTCGTGGATGATTCGGGTTTCTCTCAGGAACACCCGACAGTTCTTTCCAGTGATGTGTTTCATTTGCACTGTCATTGGAGTCCTTACGACGATGACGTGTGCGGGTGGGCCACACTAATGGGAGGTTCTGCCACACTGTGCCTTTTCGGAAGGAACCGTCTGTGCCTCATGTAGAACATCTTGTTCGATCCCATGAGGTAAGTGTAGCATGTCTCGTGGATGCACATTACGCAGCCGGTCTTCCCTTTGATCTGCCCCGACAGTGAGAAGAGGCCGGGGTAGTCGGTGATGGTGACAAAGATGATGGCTTTTAGGGTGAACTTCTCCTTGAAGGACGCTTCCACCATCTCGACCCCAACATCAAATAGCTCCTTCATTTCCTCCATTACCGGCTCCAGGAAAACATCGATATCATTGTCGGGCTGCTTCGGTCCCGAGATAAGCATGGTCAACAGAAGATACATGCGCCTCTGACACAGATGGGGAGTTAGGTTGTAGATGGTCAGTACGACCCGGCCAGGTGCTGTGGGAGCTGCTCAGCTCGCCGAACGGATTCATCCCATCGGTGCTAAGCGCGAACCGAACGTTCCAGGGATCTTTGCCAAATTGCGGGTAGGCCTTGTCGAAATCTTTCCACTGCTGGCCATCGGAGGGGTGCCGCAGCATGCCATCGTCGTCTTCAAGCGGTCAGCTGATGCATGCTAGGACATGAGCTTCGCGTCCTCTGGGTTCCCAAATAGCGCACGAAGGCGGTCGATCACTGGCATGTACCACACCGACAGTGCCGGACTTCTCCTCAACGTGTAACCCTCTTCTTCCTCCGTAGCTGCTGAGCCGAGATGCGATTGGCTGCAACATTGCTCTTCTTGACACCCTTCTTCTTCTTCCTCTGACCACCTCGCAAGGCCTCATCGTCGTCTGCATCCACGCGACAGCCAGCATTTCTCTTGTAGCGACTGGCGCCACATTGCGGACAGCTCGTCAAATTCTCATACTTTATGCCCCGATAGAGGATGCAGTGGTTAGGGCAGGCATCGAACTTTCTAAGCTTCATCGCCACTGGCCGGATAAGCTTCTTCGCCCGATACGTATTTGCTGGGATCTTGTTACTCGTCGAGAATGTTTTAGCAAGGTAACCTAACAGCTCATCAAAGCTAGTGTCTGACCACCCATGCCGAGCTTCATCATCAACATGTAGAGGTTGAAACGGAGCACCATGCAATCCTTCGGACATTCCTCGCCGTCCTTATATAAAGGATCAAGTGACGCCTGCTTCATCTCTCTGAAATTTTCCAGCCACTTCGGGGAGCCATACACGACGTCGTCTTCGTCGATGTGGTTGACTAAATCCTGAAACAGCTGCACATCCGCAGGGTCCTGCACCGTAGCGTCCTCAACATCTCCACCACCATCATCTGTCATATCCTGGAGTACATCTGCCTCCACAGCGATGTGGTCACGAGCACTACTGTCACTGAAGGCAGCGCTACTGTTGCTGATGAGACGTGCGCTCCAGGATCTTGGTTCATCGTCGCCGTCGACGCTGAGCTTACTCCAGATGCCGCCCCGACACTCGGATCGAATCTCTCGCCGTGATGAGTCCACATCGTGTAATCATCCATGAAACCAAAACGAATCAAATGAGATTGCACTGTGCCTTCGTCTTTGAAGGCGGTCAGATTCTTGCAACGATGACATGGACATATGATTGTCGTCTGGTTCGATCTCTCACGGTCAGCTTTCGCAGCGGAAATAAACTTTCTCACTTCAACGATATACCGCACATCAAGTACTCTATTGATCTTATACATCCATTCCGACCGGTCCATCGTACCTGCGATCCTTAATTAATAACACACATCATGAATCACAAAACAAAGATGAATTAGAAAAACATAATAATTTATTATATTTATGTAAAATCTAGGGACAGAATTAATAACGACGGCAAATAAAATTAATGCATCCATGATGAACTTAGAGAACAAATACCAGTTTTCTCTCTCCTACATAAACTAGATCTAAAGGGAGGCTAAAAGAGAGAAAAAGAGAGGGGAAGAGGGGGTGAGATCATCTAGGTACCTCTTGTGGAGTACTTCTCCTCCAAATCAAACAAATAAACCTCAAAAACAAGTTATTTGGGACAAAAATTCGGCAAAACTTCTTCCCCCGTTTTTGGTCTAGAGGAAGAAGATGATCGAGTTCTTTTCTGCTGGCGGCGGCTTAAATAGCCAGGAATAACCGCAACGGGCAACGTAAGGAGCCCGCTGCGGTTAAACTTATTTAACTGCAGCGGGCATAGAAGGAAGCCCGCTGCGGTTAAATAAGATTAACCGCAGCAGGCTCCTTACGTTGCTCGCTTCGGTTAATGATTAACCGCAGCGGGCGCTTCCGCAGCCGGCCACGGTAGGCTGGCCACCGAATAACCGTGGCGGGCAAAAACTGTGCCCGCCACGGAGCCCATTTAGGCAACGCTGCGCAAGTTCTTTTTTGTAGTAGTGTATGTCTCTAGTTCTGAGTCATTCACTTGCTTGGTATGTTCATATTCTGTCTTTAAATTTGAACCAAGTTAAGTGAATTGGAAAGATTGAGATGGGATTGCTTGTCAGCACATCACAGTATCGAGATTGTTTCTCATTGCACTTTGAGTTAAACTTGAACTGTGTAGTGTATGACTGAAACTGTTGCTTTAAGCTTCTGATTGCTTCTGCATAGGCTTCGCACAGTTGAAAAGTTAGGCAAAGACAAGCTTTCAACCTCTCACAATCATATGCTGAAATATGAACTTGTGTAATTTAACCGCTGCAACTCCTCCGATAAAAATTGAATACACAATCTATGTTTCATTCTATAGCATTTTGATTGAACCTTGCTAGGGGTAGTTCACCTTGTATACATGTTTAGCACTTGGTTGACTTCCTGTCTATACTTGTTTAGTGCTATCTTGATGGTGAATACCTTTTTGGCTGAAAACTGCTCATATTTCATATTTCGTATCTGGTGATCAGTTTGAGTTTTTGCTAGCATTCTGTGCATTTTATGAGTCATCAGATCAGCACTTTGTGGAGCATCTTACACTCTATTGATTATATTCCTGAAGCTGTTAACTTGCATTTTGGCTCATTTGCATTTTGAAAAAGGGGGGAAGAAACTTGCTTATTGGTGCATTTTTTTGCTTGATGGTGCATTTTCAACTAAGGGGGAGAAAATATTGACAAATCATAAGTGCCTTCTGTGTTCGACTAAGGGGGAGACAATTTTGATAAATCATGTGCTTTCCGAGTTGAACTAAGGGGGGAATTTCCTGGTTGTGTGCATCATTCAAGGGGGAGTTTGTGCTGGCTCGATTTTTGAGTTTTCGAACTTTCCAATTGGTTTGGAGCATTTCTTTTGGTAGCTAGTTGTGTTGAGCCTTTGCCTCTTTCTTGAGGGACTAGCGCTTTTGTTGTTATGCTTGTTCAGTGGGTATAGAGCTTTCTCGCTAGCGGTGTTGAGCCCGTTCTGCTTCTTCTTGAGGGCTAGCTCCATCTTTGCTTGGATTTCAATTGATTTTTCGATTGATATCGAGCTTTCTTGCTAGCGGTGTTGAGCCTGTTCTACCTCTTCTTGAGGGCTAGCTTTGCTTTGCTTGGTTGCGTCGAGCCGTTGCCCATGTCTTTGGGGACCAAGTTGTCTTGTTCTCTCCACTTGACCTTCTTCGGCTTTGATATGCTTTTGGGTCATTTGGTCGAGTTCTCTCTCCTTCTTCCTTCCTTCCTCTATTCCATTATGATTTGTGTTGGTAGTTGTCAATGCACTCATCAAGGGGGAGATTGCGGATACATGGGTGTATGCCGAGTCTCTGAGTGATGAGTGATTGTCAACTGGGATAATGCGCATGTTCTTTGGCTTGTGTTGTGCAGGTGTCGAGCACGGATACAGTGATCAAAGGCAAGGTGAAGGTCAAGTAGAGACGTGCCGTGCCGATGGACCGAGAGTGGCGAAGGGAGGACGTGAGGCTTGGACTGAGGGACCGGTGGCCCGAGGATCAGCTGTGGTGGCTGGCAGCCTGGGACAGCGACGAGCGAAGACTTGCAGGCACGGTGTTGCTTGGGTCGAGGACCTGGGGACACGTGTCGGTGGACGGGGTGCACGGGCGGTGCATCCCCTCTACGGCTCGGTTTTGGTGTTGAGCCACAGAAAAACCACCGAGTGGACGGTTTCCAGGTTTGGGCCTCAAAACCTGGGCGCTGATGGTTTCCGAGTTTGGGCCACAAAACTCGGGCTGAGGACGGTTTTCAGGTTTGGGCCTCAAAACCTGGGTGCTGCGGGTTTCTGAGTTTGGGCCACAAAACTCAGGCTATGGACGGCTGGTTTCTCGGTTTGGGCCTCAAAACTGGGGGTTGGTCGTGAAGGCTGGTTTCCCGGTTTGGGCCTCAAAACCGGGAGCGAAGTCCGGGAAAAGGACGAGCAGAGCGGTGGCGGCACGTGGCGGCAATCGGTGAGGTTGCGTCGAGGCAACACTACCAGTTGTGCGGGCGTGGCCGTCGGATCACCAGCATCTTCGAGTTGGTCCAGAATAACCCTACGGTTTAGCTGGTTCGCTCTGTAATTAGTTAGGGGTAGAGTGGGAATTAGAATTAGGATAAGTAGAGGGAGACACCCACCTCCCATTCCATCTTAGTCATTTGCTCTTTGCCTTCTAGGTTTTCCTGCTCTCCCCATCCCCTGCTGTAGCAACTGAGATCTGCAGAGAACCATACCTCTGTGTACTGGAGATTTTGAGGAAGTGAGACCGTAATCTCACTGTTGTACTGTTGTAGCGTGTGGTAGCCACACGGTTGCAGATCGATGTGTTGATTCGCATTTTGTTCGTGTTCTCTTTTCGTTTCGTTCTCCGCTTCTTTTTCTCCGCGATTTTCCCGTCACTCGATCTCCCTCTCTACTGCGTCTTTGCGAAATCCGTTTGAATCATCTTGTTTTTTATAGTTAGGAGATCATTTCCACCGAAGGAATTCATCTAACTCCTCACGAACAAGTAGATCGGTTTGATTTCGTTTTTGTGGCATTTTTTCAGTTCATACACCTTCCCCTTTGAGTTCCCGTTGTTTGAGTTCATTTGAGCGGATGATTTCTTGGGGATAGTCTCCTAACTACCTCGTGATCATCCTCTCCAAGTTTGGGAACAAGGGATTTTGATTTGGATCGGATTTGGGAAGTTTTGGGAGAAGGGCGTTTGAAATCGCCCTCCTTGAGTGACCGCGGACAGTCCGCCACTCAGGGCGCGGACAGTCCGCGCATCGGGCTCCGACCGAGCAGTGGTCGCGCGGCTCGGCTGTGTTGTTTTGGATCGACCGGCGGACAGTCCGCAGCAGTAATCCACGGACAGTCCGGGAGTCGTCCAGGGACTGTTCAGCAGCCTTGCTGTTTGGCCCAGTTGGCCGGCGGACAGTCCGCCACCCCCTAGCGGACAGTCCGCAGTAGGGGCGGACAGTCCGGGACCCAGGGCCGGACAGTCCGCGAATTGGCTGTAGGCTGAGCTTTAGTGCGTTTGTTCTCCCGGCTTCTTCGCTTGGTTTCCGGACTTCTCGTTTGGCCCTAGAGTTGACCAAGGAACCTCTCTAGGTATCTTTGCTACTTGTTAGCATCGGTATTTGGGGATTTCTCGACGTAGCCTTCCATCTACGTTCGGGACTTGGTTTTTGAGGGTCGAACTTGTGCCGGTGCTTTTGGCGTTTGGTTTGCTATCGCTTTGTGGCGCCTCGCTGTGATCCTAGGGATCATCCACCCTCTTCCAAGGGTCGTGGGCATCACGGTTTCGATCGAAGCTTTTGGGGACAAGAGGCCAAAGTTTCGAGAGAAATTTTTGAGCTCCCATTCACCCCCTCTGGTCGCCTTGCTATTGCATTCTCGGTCCTTCATCGTAACCCTTCAATAAGCTAAGGTTCACAAGATGATGTTGAGTAGTTGGGTTCTCGGCTCTCTCTAGTCTAACATTTGAGTTTGGATGTTCATCATTAAGGCACTATTTTTTGTTATGCATCAGGTTGGCACCGACGAGTAGTGATACCACATTTTCCCCCTTTAATAAACAAAAGAAATGCAACAAGATCTGAGTTGCCAGCTTAACTCAAACTACAAGACTATGTAGAGATAAAGTTTTGAAAGTTTAGGTGTGACGAGTCTATAAATATCTCTTCAATTTTGTGAAAGTAGATCAGTGGAAATTTCTGTTCATCATAGATTAATCTTACATTCTATTCATAAATTCATAGATTCAATCTTACTTATCAGTAGCCTTTTTTTACCATGGACTCATAGCGTCTCTTGTATGTTGCAAGCCGAGTAGCATTGTGGGAGATCCACTAGAGATTTACCTTCTTGCGTGTCATAGTGCTGACGCCTAGTAACCTAGCTAGCTTGCAAGCTACTTACAATTCTACAACCGAAATGTAACAGATCCTTTGGTGTTGGTCAAATGAGGGGTGGGTGGGTTTGTATATGTAGATCCAGGATGGTTACAGGGAAACTTTATACCGGTGATAAATCACCTAGTCATTCCACACAATTTATGGTTAGTATTTACTTACTCCAAAAACATGGTGTACATATTTTGCTTCGTAAATAATGCGTAGACCCCAAGAAATCATTTCACGAGCACTGTGTGATAGGTTAGATAGTAGTCACATTTTTAATCACAGTAGTGATAAGTTGCCTAACCATACCATGATATTATGGCTAGCATCAATTGTTACATAAGTATAGTAATGGTTCTTGAGTAGATAGCTAATCATAGTTTTACTTATTAAATGCATCGATCACAAGCAAAACATTCCATGTATACATCATGAACATTGTGTGCTAGGCTAGACATTGGCCGAATATTGGTTATTTGCTTCCATAGAACCAAAAAGAATAACCTATATACAATAATCATTACATTGTAGAAGGCTGAGCATCATGTGATAGGCTAGCCATTTGTCAATATTGGATAATTCCTGCCATAGAGCCACAAGGAAATAACCTAATATAATTTAATCAGGATATTGTAGAAGGCTCGCTGCTTGTAGGATGAGGCCTATGACTTCAAAACAAGTATTGGATAGTATGTGATGCATGAATATGATCACATGACTAGATCCATGTTTCAAAACACGATAACATAACTTGATCGGTGTGTTTCAAAACTCTACATTACATTTGTGTTTCAAGCTCAAGGAGTAAAGTAGTTGAAGATACATGTTCTGAATTTCTTAGTAGTGACTATTTGTTATATATCAGTGTGACATGCCATAAAATTTGGACTAAATGTTTACCTGACCCTAATTATAGACGTCGATTATGGCTGGCGGCGATTGGATTGTGCAACCTATGTGAAAGATGTGCAAAAATTTTAGTTTTGAAATTTCCTTAGTCCTTAGCTAAGGAACAATTTTAGCCTAGCTTAGCTGTTTTTGTCGAATGTTTTATAGCCGAAAGCATTTTAGTGGGGCAAATTACCATTGGACTACCCACCTTTGATGTTTATGTATAACTATGGCCAAAGGAGACGATTCAATATGCAGAGGAGCTCTAGTATATGTTTACTTTGAATTAAGTATAAATATTAGATAGGTAAAGTAGCATGCCTCAGTTGTTTGGGCTTGAGGTTTGTTATGCTCGAGGTTTGTTATTATGGTTTCAACTAAGATTCTAAATGGTTAGTATTGGTGTCAACTATGCTAACGTACGGATATCATAAGCACACAATGGTTCTCTAGTAATTTTACCGAAGGACTATTCCGATGTTCAAATATTGAAACCATAGGTAACAAAGGAGAAGGTTAGAACTAATTAAACATATGCATTGCTAATCAGACAACAGGTAAGGAAAGGACCAGCACATGGTGGAGATCGCCTATGAGAGAGTTGATCACATTGGTTGAATGGTTGAGTGGTGTCGTGCGGCTCCTATTATGCGTTGGGCAATGCTTGGGTCTATCGAGTCTAGGAATTGTGGGAGAGGACCTGTTGTGTGTTGAGATAAAAAAATCTATTGCACAACACTAGTAGGAAAAACACCACTGATTTCTCATGCCACTAACATGCATATCTTAAACAACTCCCCCCTCTATGGTAGCACTTGGCTTTCAAGCCCACTTCATTGCCCATCGACCAAATAAACACTACTACTTCACTGGTAGTGCTAAGCCAACTTCTGCTCTCTAGAGTTTGGCAATGTTTGTCTAGGTTGGTTTTCATGATAGTGGCTCTAAAAGTCCCAAGCTTGTTGGTTTTGGTAATTCTAGTGGACTAATGCATTCTTTGGAGATGATTAAGCTAAGGTTCACAAGATGATGTTGAGCAGTTGGGTTGTCGGCTCTCTCTGGTCTAACATTTGAGTTAGGATGTTCATCATTAAGGCACTAGTTTTTGTTATGCATCAACTTGACAGTGACAAGTAGTGATACCGCATTTTCCCCTTTTAATAAAGAGAGGAAATGTAGCAGGATCTGAGTTGTCAGCTTAACTTAAGAGTCTATAAATATCTCTTTATTTTTTGTGAAAGTATATCAGTGGGAATTTCTGTTTATAGATTAAATCTTACTTTCTATTCATAGATTTAATCTTACTTATCACTAGCCTTTTTTACCACGGACTCATAGCATCTCTTGTATGTTGCAAGCCAAGTAGCATTGTGGGAAATCCACTGGTGATTTACCTTCTTGCATGTCATAGTGCTGACACCTAATAATAACCTAGCTAGCTTGCAAGCTAATTACAATTCTACAACCAAAATGTAACAAATGCTTTGGTGTTGAGGTGAAATGAGGGGTGGGTGGGTTTGTATATATAGATCCAGGAGGGTTATAGGGAAACTTATACCGGTGATAATTCACCTAGTAATTCCACAATTTTATGGTTAGTATTTACTTACTCCAAAAACATGGTGTACATATTTTGCTTCGTAAATAATGCATAAACCCCAAGAAAAACATTTCACGAGCACTGTGTGATAGGTTAGATAGTAATCACATTTTTAATCACAATAGTGATAAGTTGCCTAATCATACCATGATATTATGGCTAGCATTAATTGTTATATAAATATAGTAATGGTTCTTGAGTAGATAGCTAATCATATAGTTTTACTTATTAAACACATTGATCACAAGCAAAACATTCCATGCATACATCATGGACATTATGTGCTAGGCTAGATGTTGGCCGAATATTTGTTATTTGCTTCCATATAACCATAAAGAATAACCTAATATACAATAATCATTACATTGTAGAAGACTGAGCATTATGTGATAGGCTAGTCAATTCCTGCCATAGTGCCACAAGGAAATATCCTAATATAATTTAATCATGACATTGTAGATGGCTTGTTGCTTGTAGGATGAGGCATGTGACTTCAAAACAAGTACATGACAATATGTGATGAGTGAATATGATCACATGACTAGATCTGTGTTTTAAAACATATGATCATATGACTCGATCTATGTGTTTCAAAACTCTATAGTACATTCATGATTCAAGCCAAGGAGTAAATTAGTTGAAGATATATGTTTTGAATTTGTTAGTAGTGACTGTTTGTTATATATCAGCGTGACATGCCATAAAATTTGGACTAAATGTTTACCCGACCCACACTACAACAGAACAGGCCTTTAGACGATCTATCAACTGAGCTTTAGTCTCGACAAAAAATTGCGTCCGGGACTAAAGACTTTTAGTCCCAGTCGAGACTAGAGGTGGACCTTTAGTCCCGGTTGGTATTACCAACCCGGACTAAAGGTCCCCCAACCTTTAGTCCCGGTTGGTAATACCAACCGGGATTAAAGTGTGACCTTTTAGCCCCGGTTGGTGTTACCAACCAGGACTAAAGGTCCTTTTAGTCTCGGTTGGTGTTACAAACCGGGACTAAAGGTACTTCACGAGTGAATTCAAAAGGAAAACGTCCTAAACTATATCACACTACTACAAAAAAGAACTTGCGCAGCGTTGCCTAAATGGGCTCCGTGGCGGGCACAGTTTTTGCCCGCCACGGTTATTCGGTGGCCGCCCTACCGCGACCGGCCGCGGAAGCGCCCGCTGCGGTTAATCATTAACCGAAGCGGGCAACGTAAGGAGCCCGCTGCGGTTAATCTTATTTAACCGCAGCGGGCTTCCTTATATGCCCGCTTCGGTTAATTATTAACCGCAGCGGGCGTGTAAAGAAGACCGCTGCAGTTAAATAAGTTTAACCGCAGCGGGCTCCTTACGTTGCCCGCTGCGGTTATTCCTGGCTATTTAAGCCGCCGCCAGCAGAAAAGAACTCGATCATCTTCTTCCTCTAGACCAAAAACAGGGGAAGAAGTTTTGCCGAATTTTTGTCCCAAATAACTTGTTTTTGAGGTTTATTTGTTTGATTGGGAGGAGAAGTACTCCACAAGAGGTACCTAGATGATCTCCACCCTCTTTCCCCTCTCTTTTTCTCTCTTTTTAGCCTCCCTTTTAGATCTAGTTTTATGTAGGAGAGAGAAAACTGGTATTTGTTTCTCTAAGTTCATCATGGATGCATTAATTTTATCTGTCGTCGTTATTAATTATGTCCCTAGATTTTACAAAAATATAATAAATTATTATATTTTTCTAATTCATCTTTGTTTTGTGATTCATGATGTGTGTTATTAATTAAGGATCGCAGGTACGATGGACCGGTCGGAATGGATGTATAAGATCAGTAGAGTACTTGATGTGCGGTATATCGTTGAAGTGAGAAATTTTATTTCCGCTGCGAAAGCTGACCGTGAGAGATCGAACCAGACGACAATCATATGTCCATGTCATCGTTGCAAGAATCTGACCGCCTTCAAAGATGAAGGCACAGTGCAATCTCATTTGATTCGTTTTGGTTTCATGGATGATTACACGGTGTGGATTCATCACGGTGAGAGATTCGATCCGAGTGTCGGGGCGGCATCTGGAGTAAGCTCAGCGTCGACAGCGACGGTGAACCAAGATCCTGGAGCGCACGTCTCATCAGCAACAGTAGCGCCTGCCTTCAGTGACAGTAGTGCTCGTGACCACATCGCTGTGGAGGCAGATGTACTCCAGGATATGACAGATGATGGTGGTGGAGATGTTGAGGACGCTACGGTGCAGGACCCTGCGGATGTGCAGCTGTTTCAGGATTTAGTCAACCACATCGACGAAGACGACGTCGTGTATGGCTCCCCGAAGTGGCTGGAAAATTTCAGAGAGATGAAGCAGGCGTCACTTGATCCTTTATATAAGGACGGCGAGGAATGTCCAAAGGATTGCATGGTGCTCCGTTTCAACCTCTACATGTTGATGATGAAGGCTCGGCATGGGTGGTCAGACACTAGCTTTGATGAGCTGTTAGGTTACCTTGCTAAAACATTTTCGACGAGTAACAAGATCCCAGCAAATACCTATCGGGCGAAGAAGCTTATCCGGCCAGTGGCGATGAAGCTTAGAAAGTTCGATGCCTGCCCTAACCACTGCATCCTCTATCGAGGCATAAAGTATGAGAATTTGATGAGCTGTCCGCACTGTGGCGCCAGTCGCTACAAGAGAAATGTTGGCTGTCGCGTGGATGCAGACGACGATGAGGCCTTGCGAGGTGGTCAGAGGAAGAAGAAGAAGGGTGTCAAGAAGAGCAATGTTGCAGCCAATCGCATCTCGGCTCATCAGCAGTACGAGGAAGAAGAGGGTTACACGTTGAGGAGAAGTCCGGCACTGTCGGTGTGGTACATGCCAGTGATCGACCGCCTTCGTGCGCTATTTGGGAACCCAGAGGACGCGAAGCTCATGTCCTAGCATGCATCAGCTGACCGCTTGAAGGACGATGGCATGCTGCGGCACCCCTCCGATGGCCAGCAGTGGAAAGATTTCGACAAGGCCTACCCGCAATTTGGCAAAGATCCCTGGAACGTTCGGTTCGCGCTTAGCACCGATGGGATGAATCCGTTCGGCGAGCGGAGCAGCTCCCACAGCACCTGGCCGGTCGTACTGACCATCTACAACCTACCTCCCCATCTGTGTCAGAGGCGCAGGTATCTTCTGTTGACCATGCTTATCTCGGGACCGAAGCAGCCCGGCAATGATATCGATGTTTTCCTAGAGCCGGTAATGGAGGAAATGAAGGAGCTATTTGATGTTGGGGTCGAGATGGTGGAAGCGTCCCTCAAGGAGAAGTTCACCCTAAAAGCCATCATCTTTGTCACCATCACCGACTACCCCGGCCTCTTCTCACTGTCGGGCAGATCGGAAGATCTGCGGTCTATCATCAACAATGCGTATTGAGTGCACCTACGAGACATCTACACATGATCTGAACAAGAATCTACAATGAGCACAGGCTCCACAGACATGCACAGATCGAAAGGGCGGTAGGCCAGATATAGAAGAAGTGTCATGAATCAATTGTTCGATGATCAGGGCGAGCCACAGGGTGAAGCACCGGCGCAGACTAGTTGGGGGCCAAAGGTGTATGAGATGGTGAAGGATATTGATCAGATCGAGTTTGGGAAGAAGAAGAAGCCACCAGAGGAGGGGACAAAACAAACGAGGAAGCGAAAGCGAGACACGATGGAGGAAGCGTCACAGGTCCCCTCTGTTCCTTTCAAGAATAGGTCGATTTTCTTCGAGTACCTGTCATATTGGAAGACACTGAAAACACCCCATGCCATCGACTGTATGCATCTCGAGAAGAACGTCTTTGATAGCACGATCGGTGTCCTGCTGGACATCCCGGAAAGACGAAGGATGGTCTGAAGTCACGGACGGATCTTCTCAACCAGGGCATCACGCAGGACCTTCACCCTGGGTCACCTCATAATGGTAAAGTCGATCTTCCAGGTGCGGCCTACAACCTAAGGCATGGCGAGAAGACTGCTATGCTCAACCTTCTCAGGGGTATCAAGGTGCCTACCGGTTTCTCTTCCAACATTAAAAGCCTCGTCTCCTTGAAAGACCTCACATTGACTAGCTACAACGCACATGACTGCCACATCATGCTGACGGTGTTCCTTCCAATTGTGATAAGGGTTATCGGTCCAGAGTACGTGAAGATGGTGGTCACTCGGATATCATACTTCTTTAACCGCATCACGCAGAAGGTCATCGGTAAGAAGGTCATCGGTAAGGCTGACCTCCCTGCCCTTAAGGACTTCATCGCGGAGACCCTTTGTCAGCTTGAGATGTGCTTTCCCCCATCATATTTTCATATTATGGTACACCTAATGATGCACATGGTGGATCAGATCGAGCAACTAGGCCCCGTGTACCTACATGAGATGTGGACGTATGAGCGGTTCATGTCCACCCTCAACAGATATGTTCATAACGGTGCTCACCCGGAGGGCTCTATGATCGAGGCGTACACAACCGAAGAGGCAGTGAACTGGTGTATGAGGTACATAAAAGATGGGAGGGCGATTGGGTTGCCTGTCCATCAGCACGAGGGCAGAACCGCGGGCATGGGGTGCACGGGCCGAAAAGTTCGCACGGATATACCATACAAGGAGATAGAACAGAATGATCTGAAGCACTTGATAAATTTAAGATATTCAAAGCTGAAGTTGAAAATCAGCATAATTTAAAAATCAAAGTGGTAAGATCAGATCGTGGAGGGGAGTATTATGGGCGAGCTGCTCCATATGGACAAATCCCCGGTCCGTTTGCTCACTTCCTTCGGGAAAATGGTATAGTTGCCCATTATTCAACTCCTGGTGAACCTCAGCAAAATGGAGTAGCTGAGAGGCGTAATCGTACCTTAATGGATATGGTTCGAAGTATGCTTAGTAACTCTACGCTACCAGTGAGTTTGTGGATGGAGGCATTAAAGACAGCCGCGCATATACTTAATCGGGTTCCTAGTAAATCGGTCCCTAAGACACCTTATGAATTATGGACTGGTCGAAAACCCAATTTAAATTATTTGCGTGTATGGGGCTGTCCAGCCGAAGCAAAATTATTTAATCCACATATTGGGAAGCTAGATCCTAAGACAGTAAGCTGCCATTTCATAGGGTATCCCGATAGATCTAAGGGGTATCACTTTTATTGTCCGGATCGCACCACTAAATTTGCGGAAACTAGACATGCAGTCTTCTTAGAAAAAGATGGCTTAAGTGGGAATTTTGAAACTAGAAGCATTGATCTTGAGGAAATATGGGATAATGCATCATTACTGACATTCCAAGAGAACTTTGTTTCTACGCCTCAAACAATTGCACCTCCAGCTGATAACTCAGATTCACATCCAGCTGAGGACACTGATGCTGCGCCAGCAGCAGAAAGTTCAGAAAATGAGCACCCACAAGAAAATGTAGGGACAGACAGTTCGGTACCCAATAATGAGGTGACTAATGAAACTGAGCCTGTGCAAATCGAGCAAACCCCTGTGATAACTGAAGAACCTTTAAGAAGGTCACAACGGGAAAGAAGAACTGCCATTCCAAAAGACTATGTTGTGTACATGTATGAAGATGTAAATGACATAGGATTGGCAGATGATCCCGAAACACATAAAGAAGCCATGATGAGCCTAAACTCACCTAAATGGTTGGAGGCCATGGAGATGAGCTAAGATCTATGAGCTCTAATAAAGTCTGGGACTTAGTAGAAATTCCCAATGGGGTCAAACCAGTAGGCAGCAAATGGGTCTACAAAACTAAATATGACTCTAAAGTGAAGGTGGAAAAGTTCAAGGCTAGGCTTGTAGCAAAAGGTTTTACACAAAGAGAAGGGATTGATTATAATGATACTTTCTCTCCTGTCTCATCAAAGGATTCATTTAGAATCGTCATGGCGCTGGTTGCTCATTACGAATTAGAGCTACATCAGATGGATGTTAAGACTGCATTCCTTAATGGTGACTTGCATGAGAATGTATACATGGCTCAACCGGAAGGTTTTGTTGTGGAAGGCAAGGAACACATGTGTTGCAGACTAAAGAAATCCATTTACGGACTTAAACAAGCGTCACGACAATGGTATCTTAAGTTTGATAATGTGATTTGGCAATTTGGCTTTGCTGAAAATAAAAGAGATAAACTGCAAGTTTATTATCCTAGTACTTTATGTGGATGATATTCTATTAGCAAGCAGCGATATGAACATGCTGCAAGAAACTAAGGGGTTCCTCTCATCTAACTTTGAAATGAAGGATCTCGGTGAAGCCTCTTATGTTCTTGACATAGAAATGCACCGAGACAGGTCCAAAGGTGTGTTAGGTTTATCACTACAGCAGAATCGCTCTTTGCCGAGTGCTGGCAGCACTCGGCGAAGGCTTCGCCGAGTGCCGCACTCGGCGAAGAATTTCACGGCAAAGGGTTCTTTGCCGAGTGCCAAATATCGGGCACTCGGCGAAGGCTTCGCCGAGTGCTGACATATTTGGCACTCGGCAAAGAAAAAAATAAAAAAAACCCCGAAAAAATAGGGAAATTTTTTTATTTAATTGGAGGAGGGGCCCACTGGGCAGCGCCCACTTGTCGCCCTCGAAATCGCAAGTTCTACTATTTTTTACGCAATTTTCTCTCACGCAGTCAGCAGGATTCGAACTCACGACCTCTCGTTCGCGCGGAGCCTCCTCTACCACTGCACTACACACTCATATACGTTCTGTTTCCGTTTCGATTAGCCATATATTATACTAAACCATGTGTAACTTGCTTATTTGAGGCCCTAAACGAATTCAAATCAAAAAATTGTAAACTACAAAGTTTTCTAACTTTTCAAAATCTACAACTTTTATTTTGGTAGTTTTTCCATCCGAGATCGTTTATAAAAATTTGAATTTTAAATTTTACAATTTGAAACGTAGTTTTCGTTGACAAGATGATTTCAAATCAAAAAGTTGTCAACACCAAAGTTTCATAACTTTTTGAGATCTACAACTTTCATTTTGGTCATTTCTCCATCTAAGGTATTTTGAAAATTTTGAATTTTAAAATTTTCAGATTCGACGCAGTTTTGCATAACTAGATGACTTCAAATTAAAAAGTTATCAACTATAAACTTTCATAACTTGTCAAGATCTACAAAGTTTATTTTGGTTGTTTGACTATTTGTGCATCCGACATTGTGGTTCTAATATTATTCATAAACATTATATATCACTCTTGTAGTTTTATAAACTACCGGAGAGATAAGATTTGTGAACGAATTTATTTTAAGTTTGTCAAATGAAAAAATCACCAAAACAAAAATTGTTCATCTTGATAAGTTAACCAACTTTGTAGTTAAAAACTTTTTCATTTGAATTAATTTACTGCTTCAAAATATAATTTAAAAACTGGCTTTGCCGAGTGTCAGAAAAAAAACACTAGGCAAAGAGCTCTTTGCCGAGTGCCACGTGGCTGGCACTCGGCAAAGGCACCTCTTTGCCGAGTGCCAGCCACGTGGCACTCGGCAAAGAACCGCCCACGTGGCACTCGGCAAAGCGCAAACACAAGGCAACCACGTGGCCGGCACTCGGCAAAGAGGCTCTTTGCCTAGTGCCCGAAATTTAGCTCTCGGCAAAGCCACAGGCACTCGGCAAAGATTGATTTTCCCGTAGTGTATCCCAAAACTCGTACGTTAAGAAAGTACTTGAAAGATATAATATGAGTAAGTGTTCACCTACGGCTGCTCCTGTTGTGAAGGGCGATAAGTTTGGTGATTATCAATGTCCCAAAACTAAAATTCAATCTGATCAGATGAAGCTCATTCCTTATGCTTCTGCTGTCGGAAGCCTTATGTATGCACAAGTATGCACACGCCCTGACTTAGCCTATATAACGGGGATGCTTGGCAGATTTCAGTCAAATCTAGGAATAGACCACTGGAAGGCTGTAAAGAAAGTTTTACATTATCTGCAAAGGACTAAGCATTATGTACTTACGTATAAAAAGTCTGATAGCCTTGAAGTTGTTGGCTATGCTGACTCTGATCACGCTGGTTGTAATGACGGTAGAAGGTCGACATCAGGATACGTCTTCACACTAGCGGGAGGTGCCATTTCATGGAAAAGCTGTAAGCAGTCCATTGCGACAGGTTCAACTATGCATGCAGAATTTTTAGCATGTTATGAAGCTGTAGGGCAAGCTGTATGGTTAAAGAATTTTATTCCCGGACTTAGAGTGGTTGACAGCATTTCGAAACCAATTACGATATACTGCGATAATAAGGCTGCAGTGTTTCTTTCGAGTAACAACAAGTCAAGTGGTGCTGCCAAACATATTGACATTAAATATTTTGTTGTGAAAGATAGAAGTCAGGATCAAACTGTCAATATAGTGCATATAAGTATGACAGTGATGTTAGCGGATCCTCTAACAAAAGGCTTACCACCCAAAATCTTTAATGAACATGTTGCCGGCATGGGATTAATGGAAAGCCTCTGATCCTGGGTAAGGGCCATAAGACAATCAACTCCCATTATGTCTAAATTTATCCTATCTTGGTAGTCTGGTGTATTGTCGATACTCGTGTTGCAGTGGCATTCTTTTCTGAGTGTTGTATCACAATATTTTGGTACATTATTTTACTAAGTGTGGACTTATGATGATAAGCCATTCGATCAAAGGGGAGAATGTTGGAATTAAGTGATCTCAGGCTCGGGCTATTAGAAAGGGGTACGGGGTCAAACCCACGTACCGTTTGTCCGAGTCGGGGACCAATTCCCCATCGCGCAACGATCGGTAGCGCCCAAACCAACCCAATGGTTGCGGCCCCGAGTTGAGCAGCGCCATAATAAAAGGGGGAACCCGGCTTCTCTTTTGGCCAACGCACAACTGAGAAACAGTTTCCCCGCTATTTCCCGATCATTAGAGGCGCTGGATCAACCCGAAGGCCGCCGCCCTTCTTCCTCGACTCCGGGCACGACCAAGGTGATTGGTCAGTGTCGTTGGCGTCCCGAAGGTCGACGCTACTCCAACGTCGTACCACGACATCGACCTCCTCTCGTTGTCATCCCTACTGCGCCGATGGCGGACAATCAAGGTCTATGATCCTAAACTCTAGTTGATGTGATGTTGTTGACTAGACTAGATCCTAATTGTCGTGATCTCGATCTATCACCTCTCAATCTGCTCGGGCATGAACTACAACTTCGGCAAAGATCTCAAGGAAAAGTGCAAGAGCGGTATATCAACACAAAGCTGGAGCAGGACTACAATTAAAACACCTGACATCTTGGATCATCACAGGTCATGGTTGAGGGCGAGCAAATCTTCAGTCGATTACGCTGTAATCTTGGGCCAAGCGGGGTGGTGGTGGCTTGACCAGACACGCACCCAAGATTTTTCAATTGGATTTGACATGTGAGCGTGGGTGAACCTGGGGCTTGAGAGGCATGTGAATAGAAATGACCAAATTCTAGTCATGATATAACTATAACGTACCCTCAATTGCATAAATCTAATTTTGTTAATTGTACTGTTCAAATCAGCCACAAAAATTTCCAAAGAGAAAGTACCTAAGGTACGTACCACAAGTATTGCCAACCATTGTAGCTAAGCTCGCTTACTAATATCTTAAATCTTCCTATCCATTAGATTATATTATGTATATATGTACACAATCCAATCTCCCATGTCTTTATTGCATGTTTCAAACTCTTGTACTCAGACGTTCCTGGACTTTAAGCTATTGTTTTCAGTAGAAACACAAGAGGTACGTTGGCTTCTCATGTTCCTAATGTTGAATGGGTATTGTACAAATACTTATGCAATCAGTGAAATTATTTCCTAGAGATTTCCTTCTGTTTTGAATTTTCTTACCTTGAATATTTCCCTCCATCCTGATAAAGAAAAGCTTGCTAGCTAGATATTCCTATCTTGTATAGGTAGTTGACTTCCACCATTCTGCTGATTGTGTACAGACGTTCTGTTGGATGTCACAGTTAATTTTTCATAGATCGCTGGCAAATGTTATTTAGCTACCTACCTTTAGTACAGTACAAGTGATCTATACCTCTGAAATAAATTAATTTAGAATGCTAGTAAATAAACAAACTATGACATTTATCTTCATAATAATGTTGCTGTTTATTTTTTTTCAGTTTTAGAGGTGGTGTTATCCATTAGAAGACTTGGTAACAAAAGGACCTATCATTTATAAAGAACATCTCATAGTTCGTAGATGGATTGGTATGTATCCTGGATCATTTATCTAAACAACTGAGACAGATACAACAGGATGCATGCATACATACTATTAGACATGAAACAACATGAAGGCTAACTCAAACTATTTTGCCACGAAGCACTAGGCATGTGATGCAATGGGTGACCCTCCTAAGACAAGACCCTTTAGGAGTAACAGATGAAATGCAACATGAAAACATGTAAGAGCTGGTGGCCATGCAGAATTGGAAAATTGAGTTCCATGCACTGTTGTGTCCATGGTCCTAAGGAAGAACCCAGATTGTAAGGCTGCACCATTTGACGCCCACTGCCGCTGCCTATACAAAGCCACCATAGAGCACAACGTCGTCAAGCTCATCCGCACAGTTTTGGGCCAGGCTTGCAAGCGGCCAGTCCTGCTGCAGCCAGTGATCATGTAGTGGTGCCATGATTTGCATCTCGTTGTAGTTGTAGGAAGAAGCATGTATCTGCAATGAGGATGAAACTGGTTGCATAACCTGCAATGGAGGGCTGCCTGCCCGGCACCGCGACAAGCTGCTGGTACCGTGCTTTGGCTTTGCTCATCATTGTCTCCACCATCTCCCTAAGCCTAACCAGATCATTCTTGGTGGTGCCACTGAGGCCTGGACGACGTCCATCCAAGCTGTCATGCAAGAGGACCAAGGTCTCACGCTCACGATTCTCGTGATCCAACTTGCTTGCCTGCTCATGGAGCCTCAACGTGCGACTTTGGAGGAACTCCTCCGAGCTCTGCGTCTTCTTGAAGCTGCCGACATCTGGCATGTCCTTGAATTTCTTGAGGAATTCCTTGGCTTCTTCGTCAGAGGGCCACAGCTCCGGCTGGGCCTTGCCGTCACCGTACACCACAAAAACACACAAGTTAATGCCACAAAGTGTGGAGAGCTCACTAGCCTTCTTTTACTAGGGACTTGTAGCATCTCTTGTACGTTGCATGACGAGTAGCATTGTTGGAGATCCACTGGAGATTTACCTTCTTGCGTGTCATCACTACTGGAAAGTCGAAATACCCTGACGGTTTCGATATACCCTGACGGTTATTAAGAAAACCGTCAGTCTAAATATATTTTGTTTGACGGTTTATATAAAACACACAGGACAAATACATAACCGTCAGTCTAAATATAATTTTTTTGACGGTTTAAGAAACCGACAGGATAAATAATTACCCTGTCGGTTTGTGTATTTACCCTGACGGTGATTCAGATTACACACAGGGAAATTATCTGAGAGACGCGAAAAATTAGCTTAGCGGGAAAAAGCCCGCCACAGTTTATGTCGTTCCTCCAAGATTGAGAGGCGGGCTGAAAAGCCCGCAAAAAATCTCACTCCCGCCTAGGCCCATTCAGGCAAGAAAAAAAAAGAAAAAATACCAAACCCTATCCCTTCCCTTCACTTCACGCATGCCCCAAGCACCAGCCGCAATTTTTTCACGCACGCACTGGCTGCCCCCTTCGCTCCCCACGTTGTCGCTCCCCACGCCGCTGCTCCCCACGCCGTGCGCCTCGCGCCGCGCCTGCCCCACGCTGCGGGCACCGGTCAGCACACGCGCCGCGGGTGTCGTCCCCGCGCCGCACCTCTGCCGTCGTACGCCACGCCGCCCCGTCCGTCTCCAAGACGTCCCTCCGCGACTCGACGCCATCGCGGCTCCCCGGCGGTTCCTCCACCCCACTCCCACGCTGACGGATATTAGGACACGGAGGCAGCGACACCAGATCGATCTGAAGAAGCTCGTGAGGATCCACGCCGGAGGTGAAGGGCCCGTGAGGAGGTTCCTGCTTCTTGCTGCGATGGAGGCAGCGACACCAGATCTGAAGAAGCTCGTGAGTGAGGATCCACGCCGGAGGTGAAGGGCGCGTGAGGAGCTCCCTGCTTCCAGAATCAAGGTTAGAATCTATTTTCTTAAGATTCTTGCTCAGCACTAGAGAATCCTAATGGTCTGCCTCTTGAACAATTTTTCTCATCAGAAATCAGAAATGTAACTTTGATTTGCTTTCTACTATTACTGTTACAGTAGAAGGAGCAACAAAGTATGTTTGCTATGCTACCTAGTCATGGGGACTAAATAAAAACATGAAAAGCAGCAATAATAATGTGCAGCTCTCACTTTCACACAAACAGTAGTAGAAGATATGCTTTGCACGTGTATTACTCCATGTGTCTGATTCTTTAACGTTGCACGTGTATGCTTGAATTTCATGCAGTGTATATTGGTTTGTTTTGTTATCTAAAATAAAATAATAGTACATAACATGATATCTAATATATTAATCTTTCAATACAGAACTTTTAACATGTCAAACCGTACATGGATGTATAGTGGTTGGCAGCGTGGTAATCTTTCTAATGAATGGGTTAATCGAAGCACTGAGTTCTTGAATCATGCATTTGCATTTCCGGGTGTAGCTCAAAATGGTACCATCAAGTGTCCTTGTGCCAAGTGTCGGAACTATTTTAGACACCCAAGAGAAACATAGAATTGCACCTATGTAAGTATGGTTTTAAGGAAGACTATGAAATATGGACAGAGCATGGAGAGGGGACTGTTAGTCACGCTGAATTTGACAATGCAGCAAATAGAGAGGGTTTTGATGAGACCGATCATATGGATGAAATGCTAATTGATCTAGCTGGGGCCCATCCACCTGCAGTAGATGAACCAACACCTTATGCTAAAGCTTTCTATAGGATGGTCGCTAGTGCAGATGAGTTGGTTCACGAAAAACCCAAACACTCATGCATGTCCGCGGTTGCTCGATTGCTTGCTGCAAAGTCACGATACAACATGTCTATTGCGGAATATGTTATTTTCTTGACGGTTTGAGAACCGACAAGGTATTATTTCTTATATCCTGTCGGTTCTTCACCGACAAGGAAACTAGTTTACCTGACGGGGTTTCACATTTTCTTGTCGGTTGCACCCGTCAGGGAAACTAATTATTGCCTGACAGTTTTTGCCTTTCCTTGACGGTTTGCAACCGTCAAGCAATTTAAATTAAATTTCCCTGACGGTAGACCGTCAGGGAAAATGCAATAACCCTGTCGAGCCAGCCCTGACGGTTATTCCCTGACGGTTCACCGTCAGGGAAATTCAATTTTAATTTTCTTGACGGTGTTTTGCTTTTCTCTGACGGTACTTGCACCGTCAGGGTATTTCGACTTTCCAGTAGTGCATAGCGCTGACGCCTAGTAATAACCTAGCTAGCTAGCTTGCAAGCTACTTACAATTCTACAATTAAAATGTAATGGATGCTTTGGTGTTGAGGTGAAATGAGGAGAGAGGTGGGTTTGTATATATAAATCTAGAAGGGGTATAGGGAAACTTATACCGGTGATAAAACACCTAGTCATACCACTATATTATTGTTAGCATTTACTTACTACAAAAATATGGTGTACATATTTTGCTTCGTAAATAATGCGTAGGCCCCAAGAAAAAAATATTTTGTGAGCACTGTGTGATAGGTTAGACAGAAGTCACATTTTTAATCACAGTAGTGATAAGTTGCCTAATGATACCATGATATTATGGCCAACATTAATTGTTACATAAATATAGTAGTGGTTCTTGAGTAGATAGATAATCATAGTTTTACTTATTAAATGCATCGATCACAAGCAAAATATTCGATCAGACGAGCAGTCACCCGAATTATGACAGGGAAGACCAAGCGAATGGTCACGCGCACACGACTGAAGGCCTAAGGGCTACGCCATCAGGCTTGAAATGAAAACACCAAGAAGGTGCAACCACCGTGCGATCAAAGCCCTTGAAGGGATCTATAATCCCTCCAAGGCCTTGTGGCTGCACCCGGCGGGTGCGCTTGCGCCCACCCACCGGCCGGGAAACACCGAAGAGATCCCTAATACATTTTCTCGGCATAGTTTCTCAAGCTTCTGGAGGAGTACAACCCGATGTGACAACGACCTCTTCACCATGCCTCTCTATCCGTGCGGTGATAGAGCCAGACACTCAGCTTGGTCGTTATGGCCCTGTACCCACGACTCTACAGGACCGATCAGCCGAACTCTGCCGGCCCGGTCAATCTACCACCTAACACACCTCCATGGCAGAGACCAGCCTGCATCTTTGCTTTGCTGTGTCTCTGTGACTGCATGGTGTCCACGCCTCAACAGGGGTGATTGATCGATGACCTATCTCCACGAATCCGGCGCCCACGACGCCACAGTGGAGTGTACTTCCCGACTGTGGCACCTACTCGTTCTCCGTGATGGATCGGAGAATACGCCCTGCCCATCGATCTCTATGGTACCAGACAACCCGGGTCAAACATGGCCACAATGCACTTCGATAGTAGACAGAGAATCCTCGACTTCGACGACCATTACATCCTCGCTCTAACAGACCGACCGCGACAACCAGATAAGGAGGGAGAAGGACAAGCATTATAGGAGCGCTCGAGCCCCACCCTGTCGGAGGAGGGAAACAGCGACACCTGAGGTCTCCTTTTTTGTTTTTTCTCTCTTTTTTTCCTTTCTACCGCTTTATCTTAAACTGTAACCCGGGCCATCTCCTTGAGCTATAAAAGGGGAGGTACGAACCTCGTCTAGGGTGAAGGGGCCAAAGATAACCTCTTGATCAAGCAACGATGTACACTCGACCTGGGGAATAACGAACTCTACACTAGTAGAGAGACGGGCTTTAGCCCCGGTTTCCCAACCGGGGCTAGCAATCCGGGAACCTTTAGTCCCGGGTGCTCCCAACCGGGGCTAAAGGCTCCCATTAATTAGAAAAAAAATAAATATGCATCCGTGAGATTCGAATTCAGCACCTCTCGCCTCCCGCACACTTACCAACTCGGCTACACAACCCACGTGATATAGTTTAGGACGTTTTCCTTTTGAATTCACTCGTGACTAAAGGTTGAGGACCTTTAGTCCGGGTTGGTACCAACTAGGACTAAAAGTCTTTAGTCCTGGACGCAATTTTTTGCCGAGACTAAAGCTCAGTTGATAGATAGTCCAAATGCCTGTTCTGTTGTGGTGCTAGGTCAATATACCCATACACGCACTCGAACCTACATAGAGACTATTGGGACTGGCTCCCTCTCTCGCCCGCTTATACGTCCTACTACAAGCACCACCAGGTGCAAGGCAACACGAATCGCCATACTTCGCACTGGACGTAGGGCATCACTGGCCTGAGCCAGTATACACTCTCATGTCCACTTTGCACACCATCCGGGGCCAGATGCGCAAATACAAATTTACTCGTCGGCTGTCTAGGCCCGTCATTGTAGACACTGATAGATTCGTTGCGCAAGATGTCATCATAGTTGTCACTGACAGAGATGATGTCCAGTCACACGGTGACTCCGCGGTGGCACTGACCTCGTTCTGGTGTGCTATGGCTGGATTCAGTGAGCCCTAAGCTGGATATGGCATGGCCATGGCCGCATTTCGTGCCCACTCCGGCCTGCTTCTGGCCCAATGTCTCCATCATTTGGTATACTAGTGGATGGCGCGCGCTTTCGCGCGCCCCGTGAGGAACTAACCTTGATGGCTGATTAGTGTAATGTAGATTGTAAAGAGGTGGAGAGATAGGTCAACCTGATTTTACATAAAAGCACTAGATTTAACATGATAGAACATAGTTTAATAGACTGGAGGTTTAGAGTTAGGTTCTATGTACATAACAACGCTACAACTCTAGTTTACTGTATCTGTATAGAGATAACGACGATAACAGTATATATACAAGATAACTGTAGAGAGGTCTCTGGTCAGGGTCCTTTTTGTTGCTGAAGAATAATGGTGACGCAACCTTTCATCTTTGTGCGCGCCAGTAGGTGGATAAATTTAGATATATACTGGAGTCATTTTTTCATAGTAGGTACCAAAGAACAAACCTACATGCACTGCAGCAAAGCAAACAATACATTATAAACAATAGAGGATGTAGGTTGTGGTACAACAGAAGTTATAGAAAACGATATATATTCCGAAGAAGGTAGCTCGAATTATATATCCGATGAGGCTAAATCTAAACAGAAAGTTCAGCAAGTGAACATAGACACCTTTTTAACGAAATCGAGGCAATTGAACCATAGTTGCAGAACTAAAATAAAGTGCTTGATTCCTATATTCAGCGGTTCAGCTCAAGGTCTTTTCAGTAAAGCAGAGGTACTTCCAATCGATTTATTGTATTTGACATTTAAAAAGGTTGGACTACAAAAATTTTAGATTACAAGATGGAAATAACAAATATTTGACCTATGGACAGTGACAAAAATACTTAAGAAACAAATGAAGAGATGACATGGAAACAAAGGTTGGAGCCCTGTCATTCAATCACTTAAGAAAGAAAAGATTGCTGGAAACACATATCACAAGATGATTTCAAAGATTAAAGGATCTAGTAACAAATCCCCCAAGAAAAACCATCTGGTGACCAAAATCATTCAGCGCAAGTCTGATTGGTATTTCACGTTATTATGTTTGTGGACAACAATGATTTTTTTCAGGTTATTTTTGTGGGCAACCATAAATTTATATATAATCGGCCAACCAATAAATGGATTAAGCCGTCACAATGAAGCTAACCTGCTAAATTCTATGGTTCCCAATGCATTGTCAGCTTTGTCAAGAGCACTGGTCACAACAGTAACATCTTCTATGCTCGAAAGAGGGCTTTGTCTGGTGTGAGATTGAGATTGGCTTGTCCGAGTTGTCGTTGAGCTAACCAAAAGTGAGAAAGTAGACCTCCAAAAATAGAGCAATAAAGCACGTGACCATATCATAAAACAAATGTAATTTATATATGGGCACATCAGATAAAATGGCGAAACCAAAGTAACTAAGATGGAGCCCAAGTTGGACATAAAAACTTATTATGGGTCATAGAAACACTGAACCAAACCATTTCCCCAACTTCAATACATGAACCTTTGGTAAATTGTTGGAGGTTAAAAAAGCACATGGAAACAAGCAACAAAAATCAAATAAGGGTCATAGGTGTACCTTGAGCTTGTTAATGTCAACACGGTGTCATTTGAGATCAATTTGAAAGAGCAGACAGATCTGCACCATCATGCCAAAGAGCGAATCAGCATCTGCAGCACATGAAAAGACAAATGAACAATCAAATATTCAGCTGAGACAGTATCCAAAAAAACAAATTCAGTTGCAATGCATTGGAGGCAGGGTCAAGCAACTTACCCAAAAAAGGGTCATGTTCACATATTTGTATACCTGATTCCACCTGTAGCTCCTGTTAATAAAGTCAACCTGAACAAAGGCAGTAGCGCCATAATTAGTAACTTGAACGGAAGTAGTTGATTAACTCTTTAAAATTTTGTGTTCGATGGACATCACCTGCTCAATATCTTCCATGTTGAATGAACATGTCTAGAATTTAGACTAATTCATGCCCTTCAATCCTTCATTCAGTCATTATGAGCTGAAGATATCAACAACTGCAATTTTAGGCTCTCAGTTAACACCAAGAAACGCCACGAAGCTAAAAGCATTACAATAAACCATGATTTGCAAAGCACAGGAAGAAGGAAAATAATTACATGTCATGTATATCAATGTCAGACTAAATATCTCCAGCAAAAAAAACATATTTAGGAAAAGTAGAGAAACTATTAGCTATATATTTGGCAGTACAAAATACTATGCAAATGTACGACCTTCCAAGCAAGGATCATCCTTGTCAAACAACTAAGGCATGCTGAGTATAGAATTTGATCAAGGGAAAATACCAATAGACAACATAAAGTAGATTTAAACTTAGAATGCAGTAAAATTTTGAAGCAATGCAAAAAGGTAAGACACTTTTTTTTGCATCGCTGATTTTTTAGCTAACAAATATGGCACTGTGATCTGATAATTCACCATAATATAGACTCACAGAATCATTTTGGCAAGTATGCCTTACTTGCATAAATATCATGTCCATCTTTTTTGGCATGTTGAGAATTTTTTTCGATGTATAAAATATATTGGTAAGTAAGGCTATAAATTACCAGCAAGCTGCAGTAGGAAGATGAACCACACATTTGCTGATGCGATCACCATTGTAGAGTATAATAATAAAGAATTGCCTCTAATTGGTCGAAACTCTGAAATGCAATAGTGCATATTTCATCCCTGGCAACATGAAAATATCTATGTTAGCAACACACCAACCAATCAATCAACACATGCTGTTCATCTAAACAAAGAACAAGAAGCAGGAAGCTGGTAGAACAAGAAGCACTGTATTTAGCAGACCCAGACCCAATTCCCCAACTCTCTGCAACAGAACAAGAAGCAGGAAGCTGGTAGTAACCGCCGGAAATCGTTGGAAGAAGCCCAAGCCCCCAACTCGCTGCAACCAAACAAAGAGCAGGAACCAGGTATTAGGCGCTGAAACTCGCTGTAACTGCTGACTGAAAGCCCAAAATTTCGAATCTGAGCAGTTATAAACAACACAAGATAGGAAGATCAACTTTTTCTAAAGCATACCTCTTGGCGAGCACTGTATCTAGCAGACCGAACCCCAACTCCCCAAATCTGTGCAACCGAACAAAGAAGTAGAAAGCCGGTAGTAGCTGCTGGAAATCGCTCGAACAAAGCCAATCCCCCAACTCGCTAGACCCGAACAAGGACCAGGAAGCAGGTAGTAGGTGTTTTGCTGGAAATCGCTGTAACTGCTGAATGGAAGGCACAACTTCAGACATCGTGGAAGCACCTAGAACCGAACAAATGCGTTGAAAGCACGAACCTGCTTAACGTATCAGCGGCGCAAATGATGGAGCAACCCGTGACGTCCTGCACTGCCCGAAACTGCACAAGAGCAAAGCACGCAACGAGACAGGAAACATAATTTCAGTAAAAAAAAATCCTTTGAGAATGAAAATCGATAAACTGAGCAATAGTGAGATGGAGAACCCAATATGGCGGCACAGAACAGGCCATATGGCAGCAGCGACACGAAGCCGGTCGGAAACAGCACGCGTCCCTCCGCCATGCGGTCTTTGTCGGACGTCGACTCCTTCCCTCGACCCTGCTCCCGTCCGTCCTTCGGCGTCGTTCGCCCTCTGACGCACCCCCTTCACCCGCGACCGAGCCGGACGGAAGCAGGGCCTGCTCCGTCAGGAGATTTTTCCCTCCATGACCCTCCCGTTGTCCCTTCCGCGCTGCAGGCCCTCCGACGCACCCCCTTCAACCGCCCCTAGAAGACAGTGGAGGCAGGAGGCGGTGGCGCAACGAGCAAGAAGCAGCAGCTGGTCAAAGCAATGGCGGCGGCGCGCGCGGGGACGGAGAGGAAGCGAGAGCGGCGAGCCGTGCGTGGAGAACGAAGAATGAAGAGCCGACCGATCGGGCAGAAGCCGAGGCAGTAATTATTGGGCCTGGAAGCCGAAGCTGAGAAGCTAGGAAGGGCAGGTGAGCGCAGATAGCACTAGAAGCTAGAAACACAAATGATTCAGCACGGAAGCTAGGTTTGATTTAGCTTCGTAAATCAGTGATGGCCGCAGATCTCAAAATCGGATGGCTCAAACAATCCCGGTGACGTGGAGGGTTGTTCCTTCTTAGGAGCCGTTGCTCTTTGTATCTCTAGAATACTAGATACATAAGCACGCTTTGCTGTGCTGATTTTAGCATTGCACGTGTTCTTGTTATTTTGGCTAAAAATAAGTTACAAGCTTGGCAACTCCCTTGTTTGTTTCTACTGTAGAGACACGTAGTATGTACAGAACGATCAATTGTGGGACAATAACTATCAGAGCAGCTTCAACGTGTGATCAAATGAGGTGCAAATAAGAGAGAATAAAATAGAATAAATGCAATATATTGAACCAATGGTGCTAACTTACTATTTGAAAAATAGTTGTAACTTTTATTTGAGAATAAAAAAGAAAAATAAACACCAAAAGTTGACTTGGTTGGTACGTAGATGCTATCATGCATGCTAACATCTTCCCAAGTCGCCAGCTCCGGTGGCATGTCAAACCAACGCACGAGAACTTGAGGAACCATATAGTGTCCCTGTTCTGGCGAAGATGATAATCCAAAATCTCCAAGGGTACTTGAAACTCTTTAATTAGTAATGTCCAGTAGTGTAGAGCTTACCGGCTCAGCTGGTGGCACTACTTTTTTGAGTTGCGAGACATGAAAGACTGGGTGAATTAAGCTGTCATTCGGTAGCTTAAGTCAATAAGCAGAGTCACCAATGCGTTCCAGTATGTCGAGTGGCCCAAAGAAACGAAATGCCAACTTGTTTGAAGATCTTGAAGCCAACGAGGTCTACACATATGGTTGGGCCTTGACGTACAAGAAATCACCCACTTCAAATTTACGATCAGAACGATGTTTATCAGTCTGGGACTTCATCCTTGTTTTGAGCACGTATCAGATGTTATTTAACTAGTAGTTGCATCAATTCTTGTGCAGATCGCTGATTGGGTAGGCTTGCGGTTAGGCACGCAAACAACGACAGTTATTTAAGGACAGAAAGACTATATATATTACCCATATAACGGTTTAACTTTATGGGCAAATCATCACTGTTAATAACAAATATCATGTAATATAATGTGGAAAAAAGGGGATGTCATTTCACTATCAGTCACCACAAGTCCAAGTTTTCAGTAGGTCACAAAGGGCAGCCTTTGCATGCAGCCGCTGGTCAAGAAAAGAGAGGGACAACTGCTTTGCAGCTTCAACGAGGAGAAAAGGCGGTGAAGAGAAAGTCCTCGCATATCCATTCCAGCCTCTCCAGTCCATACCTCTGTGCCGCCACGAGCAGATGCCAAGCCATCGCCGTCTCGTCGTCATCGTCGTCGCCGGCGTTGATCTCATCAGGCAACGAGTCGGTATAGATGAAGTGGAGCAGGGCCCTGAACACGCTCGGCTCAATGTCATGGACCCTCACGTGGGTCGTCGCCGCTGCCGCATCATCCTCCTCGTGTGGTGGTGGCAGTCCGCCGAGCAGCTCCTCCTTGAACACCGGCGGCGGCAACCGCGCGGCGAGCACGGTCCTGTGCGCGGCAAACGCCTCCCCGCCGACCTCGAACGTGACGTCGGCCCCAACCCCGCTGGCGAGGAGCGCGCCGAGGTGCCGGTGCAGGTCCGGCGGCGGGATGACTCCGGCCGGCCTGCACGTCCTCGTGACCACCGTGACGTCGCACCTCACGCTGAACCGATTCTCCTTGACGTGGCGCGACTCGAAGCTCCGCCTCTCCATGAACTTCGTGTACCTCATGGCGGATCGCATGTGCGGCAGGGTACGCTCGCCTTCGCTCCTTATTACCGAAGACGGCGCCGGCTCCGGCTGCCCGCCGGCGGCGGCGGCCAGGTCAAGGTCAAGCAAGCTGTACGTGGTCCGGATTCGGACCGTGGCGTCGGCGGGGTCCGCGGCGGCGCCGCGGCTGTTCGTCGAGGCAGAGCCCGAAGCAGACCCAGTCCGCTGGGTCGTCGGGGAACCCGCTCGGGGAGTACGTGATGCGCCAGCAGCGCCCGCCGGCGGCGAACGTTTTTGACGGGAGGTGCCGGCTACTACCGGCGGCGTGGAGTTGCTTGTTTCCGGCGTAGTCCGTGACCGTGAACACGTGCGAACCAGTCGCCGCCTCGGCCGACAGGGTCGACGTGCTGGTGGAGTAGGTACTGTCGTCATCGTCGTCGTCGGCGGCGGCGGACACCGGAGGCCAGGGCTGCGAGGTCGACGACGACGCTCCGGCGTGCCCGGTGGTGGGTTGCCGGTGGTGCCGCTGGTCGGCCATGTGGTATGTACGCAGAATTAAGGTGCACGTACCTGTGCGCGATACACGGCAGTGTCTGGACAGACGGACGGGCAGGCAACGTATATATTTTTATTTGGAGGAGCGAGTCCGCGAGTCGTATTCGAATTCCGATCGGCCTCTACCTGTTTGGAGCCTTGAGTAGTTTGGACTTTGGACATCGCAGTCATATGGACGGCCAGCATATATTGAGTAGGACTAAAGTCCTGGTCGCGGACGAATATAGGAGCATCTCCGATAGTTCTCTAAATATGTTTTTCAAAATTATTTTTATGGTCAAGAGTTTGCCAAAATTTACTTGATAAATCTTGTATTTTGACATGTTACTAAAATATTTGAGTCAAAATTTATTCTATGTCTAAGAGTTTGCCATCTAGACTTGTTAAAATTAAAATTGAGGTTCACAAATAAAGTTGAGCAAAAAAAACCCGAGGTCCGATGGCACGGCCTGAAGACCGGGAATTTGGCCCGGCCCAAGCACGGTCCGGCCTGGGAGCTACTGGGCCCAGGCCGACCCGAAGCCTGCAACGGACCAGGCCTGGGCCACACCCTCGGCCCACAGGCTGGCTCGGCCCGCCCCGGTATATATAAATATATATAAATAAATATAAAAAATATTTATTAATGTAAAAAAATTTATTAGCATGCCTGGTGGGCCCGCAGGCCTTTGGGCCATCCCAAGTCCTGATCGGATCGGACCTGGGCTGATGGCGTGGCCCGACTCGACTCGGCCTGGCCCGGTGGCCCGCCGTGCCTTGGTCGGTCCGGTCCGATCGGGCCGGACCAGGCTGAGGGGCCCGGTTGCTCATCACTACTCACAAACCTCTTCTACTAAGTTGTTCCGAAAGATAGCAACTTGTCAAAGATAGCAAATTTAGGCCTCCAGATGGCAACTTGGCAAAGATAGCAACCTCTTTTACCAAGCTATTGGAGGGTGAATTTTCATGTTTTGCCAAAAATACAAAGAATGTCAAGTTGATTTGAGGAACTCTTGAAGATGCTAACCGCTAAAAAGATATTGAGGGACAAAAGACCATCTCTGATA
This sequence comes from Coix lacryma-jobi var. lacryma-jobi, assembly GCA_009763385.1. Classification (NCBI taxonomy): domain Eukaryota; kingdom Viridiplantae; phylum Streptophyta; class Magnoliopsida; order Poales; family Poaceae; genus Coix; species Coix lacryma-jobi. The sequence goes on from CM019831.1 coordinate 17,777,120, forward strand.
TTTTCTATTATTTCACTTTTAAAAATAAAAAAAATTGTCAAGAACTTTGAATTTGTTTATACACCGGTATAAGCTCTCCACTAGATGATCTTTCTATCTTCCATTTTTCTCACCCGGAACTTGGTACTTTTTGTTTTTCCTTTTTCATTTCATTCTTCTTCTAACACTTGCAAAAGAGGGCGCACATGGCACTACCGAAGACAACCTCTTTGTGGAATGCCTCCTGCTTTGCTGAGTGCAATAAATCAGACACTCGGCAAAGACTGTTTTGGCCGAGTGCCACATTCAGCAAAGCGGCCCTCTCGGCAAAAGGTTGGTTTGCCTAGTGTTAGGAACTCAGAAAAGCCTGACACTTAGCAAACCCACCTTTTGGCGAGTGTCAGGCACCCGGCAAAGCCTGACACTTGGCAACATGTTAACAGCGATAATGGCCGTGACCTGGCATCACGTTTGTCGAGTGCCCTTAGCTGACACTCGCCAAAGAGATAGGCTTTGTCAGTATCTTTTATTGACAATCGATAAAGTTTTATTTTTTTTTTCTTTTTAGTCCCAATTTTTTCGATAGTGTTTCTACATTAAATAAGACTACATGTTTAAATTTTACACATTTCTAAGACTTTTTGTTTTATTTCTTCAATTTATTTCATTTCAATGAATTTTTCTCGAAAATGTAAATTTGAATTGCAAGTTGCATCGAATGATGCAACTCTATGAACTGAAAGTTGATATTCGTATTATTAAGTGTAATTTAAGGCCATATCCATGGACATATCCGAAATTTCGCACATCTTGTATGTGTATAGAATGTTTTTTTGTGATCCAGCAAATGCATTTAAGAAGTAAGAAATATGTTTCAATAGTTACTTAGGGATTATAATTATTATATTTTTGTATCTAGCGACACAATCCTGTGTATGTGTGGAATGTTTTTCTTGTGATCCAGCTAATGCATTTAAGAAGTAAGAAATATGTTTCGATAGTTACTTAGGGATTATAATTATTATATTTTTTATCTAGCCTATCATAATCCTGTATATGTGTGGAATGTTTTTCTTGTGATCCAGCTAATGCATTTAAGAAGTAAGAAATATGTTTCAATAGTTACTTAGGGATTATAATTATTATATTTTTTTATCTAGCCACACAATCCTGTGTATGTGTGGAATGTTTTTCTTGTGATCCAGCTAATGTATTTAAGAAGTAAGAAATATGTTTCGATAGTTACTTAGGGATTATAATTATTATATTTTTTGTATCTAGCCTATCATAATCCTGTATATGTGTGGAATGTTTTTCTTGTGATCCAGCTAATGCATTTAAGAAGTAAGAAATATGTTTTGATGGTTACTTTGGGAATATTATTATTATATTTATGTAGTAGTAAATGCTTGCCATGCAATACCATGTTATGATTAGGAAATTTATAATTGATATAATTAAACATAATTTCACCATTGTCTAACCTATCACACATTGCTCATGATGTATATGGGATGTTTTCTTGTGATTGATGCATTTATAAATGAAAAAATATCCTCACCTATAGGTAGGAAAAATATATATACACTATATTTTGGCAGTGAGTTAATGCTTTCCATATATAATACCATGGTATGAGAAACCCATTTATCGCTGCTGTACTAGACTCCCTCCTTGGATCTATATATATATGAAAACCACCCCCTCTCCTCATTTCATCTCAACACCAAAGCAGCCATTTCCTTTTCTTTTATATAGTTCTAGTAGTTGCCCAGCTAGAATATTGCTCTAGGGTGCTATGGCACGCAAGAAGGTGAATCTCCAGTGGATCTCCAACAACGCTACTCGGCGTGCGACGTACAAGAGACGCTCTCATGGCCTAGAGAAAAAGGCTAGTGAGCTCAGCACACTCTGTGGCATCAAGTTGTGTGTAGTGATGTATGGTGAGGGCGAGGCTCAGCCAAAGGTGTGGCCCTCAGATGAAGAGGCCAAACAACTCCTCGTGAAGTTCAACAGCATGCTAGATGTTAGTAGCCTCAAGAAGACAAAGAACCAAGAGGAGTTCCTGCATAGTCGCTCCTTGAAGCTCCATGAGCAGGTAAGCAAGTTGGACCTTGAGAATCGTGAGCGTGAGACCTTGGACCTCCTCCATGATAGCATGTATGGAGGACGCCCAGGCCTCGTTGGCACCGACAAAGATGACCTCCTTAGGCTTAGGGATATGGTGGAGATGAAGATGAGAAAAATCAAAGCACGGCTCCAGCAGCTTGTGGTTGCGCAGGGAGTCATCCCACAGCAATTGCCACAAGTGATGCTCCCAGCTTCGTTGCAGACACAAGCTTCTTGCTATACCTACGATGAGATGCAAAGCATGGCAGTACTAGAGGAACACCCGCTCTTGCAGCAGGACTGTGGACTTGCAGACCTAGGCCCAAACTACAGTCCCTTTGTAGGTAGTAGCAGCGAGCCCAGTAGCCGTGGGTGTGAAATGATGCACCCTTACAATCTGGGTGCTTGTTCAAGGTTCTCATCAGCACAGTAGTAGGGAAACTCATCCCATAGTGCATAGCCAGATCTTATATGTTTTCATTACGTTTTGCATGTTGCTCTAGTACTTATAGCCAGATGCTAGATCTTATAGCCAGATAATGGGGGATAGCCAGATGCTAGATCTTATAGCCAGATCATGGGGGATAGCTACCCATAGCTCGGATGGGTGACAAGTGGATGCATGGATGGTCGGATTACACTGTTTGTTTTGGGCAAATGAAGTACACCAGTGGAACATGTTTGACTTGTTTTGGTTTGGCTGGACCACACTAAAAGTATAAAGTATAGAACCACTATAGCTTACAAACAAAAAAAAGTGGCAGGTACCCAGGCCTCTGGAGTACTAGTTGTGTCTACCGTATTCATCTACGCAGGCCCCAGCAAAGCTAGACCGTCTCCCTCCATCCCACCATTTTGATAGACCACCGGTTTATAGATGTGGATATGATGGATCATATCCAGCTGCCATGAACTCGCCAGGCTTTGCCAAGATTTTCCGTCACATTGAATCTTTACACGCATGCATGAAACACTAAATGTAGGTAAAAAAAATAACTAATTACTCCCTCTGTCCACGAATAAATAGATTTTTAGAGTTGTCCTAAGTCAAACTTTTTATACTTTGACCGAATTTCTAGAAAAATTATCAAGATTGATGATCTCAAATTTGTATAATTAGATATACCATAGAGTACATTTTTATAATGTGTCCATTTTATACCATAAATGTTATTACTCTTTTCTATAAAGTTAGTCAAAGTTTAAAAAGTTTGACGGACAAAGATTCTAAGAATTGATTCTTTCATGGACATTCATGTAGAGACGAATCGTATGAGCCTAGTTAGCCTATGTTTAGACAAAGTTTGTCAAATAACAACGAAAGTGTTATAGAAACTTTTCACCAAATATTTCGTGAAGTAAACAAGGCCATATACTACAGCCAGCTGGACAAGTCGGCAGCCACTTAAAACAGGACGCTCGCAATTTTCAGCACATATAGTATGAGTGGGGTGCACTGTATTGGGAACGGCAAAAGTGATGACAGAACAGCAGCAAACGTGATGGAACGACATTAAAATATTGAGAATGACATGCAATCCGGATGTTCGGCTGGTCATTTTTACGGCTGATTTTTGATGTTTTAATAGTATTCTGTGAGAGAAAAAATAATATTTGCCATTTAAAATTCCAGATATTAAAATTCCTCTACATTAGTTCTTATTAATTTACAACAATCTAGTCTATGGTCCTATCTAGTTCCCTAAAAGACCCAAAATTTATCTAGATTCTCTATCACATCGAATCTTTAGACGCATGCATGAAACATTAAATTTAGATAAATAAATAACGAATTGTACTTTTGGTATGTATACATTGAGACAAATTTTTTAGCCTAATTAGTCAATATTTGAACAAAGTTTGTCAAATAATAATAAAATTGCTACAGTAGTCGTTCCTAAAATTTTCGAAAAACTAAACAAAGTCCTATGTCTATAATTTTTTCAAACACCGTAAAAAGCCGCAAAGGGTTCATGATCCCAAACACCGTAAAAAGCCGCAATCAATTCCGCGTCTACTCTATTGTGCATGATCGCAAAGTGATAGAAATGAACAGTTCTTCTGCAACTTTGAATTTCTTTTTTTTTTGGCCCCGTTTAGTTCCTTCCATTTTGTAAAATTTTCCATCACATCAATGTTTGGACGCATGCATGGAACATTAAATGTAGGTAAAAAAATAACTAATTGTACTTTTAGTATGTACATGTCGAAACGAATCTTTTGAGTCTAGGTGGTCCATATTTGGACAAAGTTTGTCAAATAACAACGAAAATGCTACAGGAAAAAATTTTGCAAAATTTTCCAACTAAACACACCCTTGGTGTCCGAACGAGTAGTACAGTACAGTACTAATCTGCAGCTAGAGAGATGCCTTTTTCTGATACACCAGGCAGGTTTTTTTATCTGCAACAGGCCAATATGTTGTATCACTGTCCTCTCAGATTCCACACTTTTTCTATGCGTGCACAGGCTTTTTGGTTGTTGTTTCTCTCGTGAATTCAGAACAGGGTCACCCAACACAAAACTGTTTCTATTTAGACGGCCTGCGCACTGCCACCACAGAGAAGCCGTATGCTTGTAAACTGTTTTGCATTTCGGTGGACTTGCAGTTGAATCGAGTTCTTTTTCGCCATTTTGTTTTGCTGCAACAGTGCATTCATCTTTATTTTTTAGTGGTATATCTGCCAGGACAGTATATTACAGGCACATATAGTATAATAAGTGGGGTGCACTATATCGGTGCGAAACATTTGACCAAAAAATGTTCTCCTAAGCCAGCTTCGACCACGCACGGTCCGCTATATATAAACGAAACCCTGGTTCATACCGTATGGACCATATCGGACTCAAACTCAGCTTCGGTTATTATAGCAAAGCAAGGTGGACTATATATAGGAAAGCAGGGACATGACAGCGAGCGTGTCTGGTTGGATTTGGGTGGTGGTAGCTATTTCCCATGGGTGATAGATAACACGGGTGGTAGCACAATATATATATATATATATATATATATATATATTATTGCTTACAATTACAACAATGCCGGGCTGCTGCCTATTACTATTGCTCATCATGTGCTCCTCCTGCTCGCTTGTTCTGCTGGCGGGGTTGGAGCGGCGCAGGCATCCGGCAACGTGAGCATCCCGTCTGCAGCCACGCTCGCGCACTGCCCCAAGACGTGCGGCAACATCAGCTTCGAATACCCCTTCGGCGTCGGCGCCGGCTGCTTCCGAGACCCCGACTTTGAGCTCTTCTGCAACGGCAGCGGCACGGAGCCGCCGGCGAGTCTCTTCCTTAACGACGGCGAAACACAGATCAACTACATGGACAACCTGTCTGGCTCGCGCCGCCGCCCCGACGACCAATATCCTGCTGGTACGTACATACATTATTATATATATATACAAGCAAGCGCTTTTATTTTCCAACAAGAACGAAGGTAGTAGTGTACGTTGGATCATTTTCGCTAGCTCATCGATCTTGCTGGATGGTGAACAAACAGGTTTAGGCGTCTCCTTTTCTCGTGTGATCCCCATGGTTTCCGGGGTCGATGTGTACAACATGTCATTGGTACCACCACCTGCCGGCAATTCTTTTATTGACGTGTCATACGCACAGCTAAACTTCATCGGCTGTGACTTCGATACCTACTGGCTACATGATGACCTGCTTGGCAAAGCAACAAGAACCTTGGTATGTAAGGCTACCTGCCCTAGCGAAGGGATTGTCGGCGAACCCGTGGCGACGGAGGATCAGTGGTGCAACGGCACTGCATGCTGCTCTTATACATTTCAGCAAGGCACTATTTCAAGCCTCGAATTGCAGTTCGTGAGGCATGGCCGCCGCAAGCTTGAAAGTCAGCAGAGTAATCGGAGCTCCATATGGGACAGCATCAAGGTTGAAACCTATATGTGGCTTCATTGGGCTATCCGACTGGATCAAGATCAACCAAGCTGTGCCGCAGCAGCCGCGGAGAACAACAAAACCAGAACCAGCTACGCATGCGTCAGCGAGCACAGCGCATGCGTACCATATCTGTATTCATATTACATGTGCGTGTGCGGTGATGGGCATGTCGGGAATCCTTAATTATGTGCCTGCTGGGTGCGTTCTTGATCGAGGTAATTAATTAACAAGCATCATTTGCCACATTAATTCGTATTTAAATATATATACTCGGTCGTCTGTACGTCCAACGAACAATGCTTAATTGAGAGGTTAATTAGGAAATTAACTTGTCCCCAAAATGACAGGGTATAAGCCGCATCCGCAGAAGGTGAACTGTGGGCGATCATGTGGGAACATCAGTGTTCCATACCCATTCGGCCTAGAAGAAGGCTGCTCTGCTAGGGAAGAATTTCAGCTCGAGTGCAATGACGTGGTGTCCTCCAACCTTACAATGCCTAGTTTCGGTAACCGCCAATACGTGCTGGATATCAACATTGCCAAAGGCGGCATGATCATCTCCAGTGACACTTTTGGATATTCTGGCCCTCTCTATGCTGTTTCGTCGGCTACTCAAAATGTGCGTTGGGCGGTAGCCAATCTGAGTTGCCAACAGGCACAAAAGGATACCGTTGCATATGCATGTGTAAGTCTAAACAGTACATGTTTGGATATCAACAACACAGCAGCAGATAGCTTCAACTATGTCTACTTAGGCTATCGATGCAAATGTGTAGATGGCTTTGATGGAAACCCATATATCCCAAACGGTTGCCAAGGTTAGTCATGCTCACATACTGCGGATACATGGGTGTATGCCGGGTCTCTGAGTGATGAGTGATTGTCAACTGGGATGATGCGCATGTTCTTTGGCTTATGTTGTGCAGGTGTCGAGTACGGATACAGTGATCAGAGGCAAGGTGAAGGTCAAGTAGAGACGTGCTGTGCCGATGGACCGAGAGTGGCGAAGGGCGGACGTGAGGCTTGGACTGAGGGACCGGTGGCCCGAGGATCAGCTGTGGTGGCTGGCAGCCTGGGACAGCGACGAGCGAAGACTTGCGGTCATGTGTTGCCTAAGTCGTGGACTTGGGGACACGTGTCGGTGGACGGGGTGCACGGGCGGTGCATCCCCTCTACGACGTCGGTTTGGTGGTAGAGCCAGAGAAAAACCATCGGGTGGACGGTTTCCAGGTTTGGGCCTCAAAACCTAGGCGCGGATGGTTTCCGAGTTTGGCCACAAAACTCGGGCTGAGGACGGTTTCCAGGTTTGGGCTTCAAAACCTGGGTGCTGCGGGTTTGCTGAGTTTGGGCCACAAAACTCAGGCGTTGATGGGCTGGTTTCCCGGTTTGGGCCTCAGAACCGGGGGTGGACGTGAAGGCCTAGTTTCCCGGTTTCGGCCACAAAACCGAGGGCGGAGTCCGTGAAAAGGACGCGGAGCGGTGGCGGCACGTGGCGGCAATCGGGAGGTTGCGTCGAGGCAACGCTACGAGTTGTGCGGGCGTGCACTACTGGAAACTTGAAATTCCCTGACCAACGTCAGTGAAAACTGGAATTACCCTGTCGAGCTAGCCCTAACGGTATTTTTATTTTCCCTGACGGTAAGTGCACCGTAAAAAATTTCATGGCGATATTTTTAGTTTTTATGACGATACGTACATTTTCATGAAAATATTTTTATTTTCCCTGACGGTAGTGCACCGTGAGGGAATTTCAAGTTTCCAGTAGTGGTGGCCGTCGGATCCACCTACCACCGAGTTGGTCCAGAATAACCTTAGGGTTTAGCTGGTTCGCTCTGTAAGTAGTTAGGGGTAGAGTGGGAATTAGGAATAGTTAGAATTAGGATAAGTAGGGGGAGACACCCACCTCCCCATCTATCTCAGTCATTTGCTCTTCGCTTCTAGGGTTTCCTGCTCTCCCAATCCCCTGCTGTAGCTAGCTGAGATCCACAGAGAACCACACCTCTGTGTACTGGAGATTTTGAGGAAGTGAGGCCGTATCCTCACTATTGTAGCGTGTGGTAGCCACACGGTTGCAATTTGGTGCTTGTGATTCGCGTTTTGTTTGTGTTCTTCGCGGAATCCCTTTTCTCCACGTTTTCCCGTCGCTCGATCTCTTTGCTCGGTTCATCTTTTGCAAATCCGTTTGAACCAAGTTATTCTAGGTCATGAGGCACTTCTTTCCACCGAAGGAATTCATCTCTAACTTCACGGTCTAGGAGATCGATCGATTTTTGGTTCGGGTCAAGTTTCTCTCCTTTCCCCCGAAATTCTTCGATTCATCGATTTGGAGATAGGTTCGAGCCATGATCTCTTAGAGATAGCTCACTATCCTCCTTGTGACTCCTCTCACCAAGTTTGATCCCTAGAGGATTTGTTTTGGGTGAGAAAGAGTTGGATCGGTGAACAAACAGTGTGCTGTCGGGGTGACCGGACGCACCCATCGGATCGACCGGACGCAAGCAACATGAGTCCGGTCGTTGAATGTTCACTGCGTTTCTCTGGACTTTGATCGGACGCACCAGTTGTTTCATGACCGGACTCAGCGCTTCTACTGTTCACCTGCTTGAGTTTTTGTGACCGGACGCTAGGGCTTCGACCGGACGCATAGAGGCAGTGAGTCCGGTCTCAAACAGTAAGGTTCCAGAATCATCTTTGTCTGACCGGACGCGTCCGGTGCCTCCTGACCGGACGCATCCAGAGTCCGGTCACTGCTGTTCTGTGCAGTTTCGTCCGCAGTTCGCTCTTCCGTTGTCGGGTTTGGTTTCCGTCTTTTGCGTTGGCTTTCTAGAGTTGTGTAGTGTCCCGCTGTGCTTCTTGGAAGCATCCACCCTACATCTAGGGTCGTGGACATTAGCAAGCTCTAGGGTTTGTCTTTCGGGGTGATTCTCGGGACAGTGGCTACTAGTTTCCGAAAGGAAATTTTGAAGCTCCCATGCACCCCCCTCTGGTCGCTTTCTGGTTGCTTCTCGGTCCTTCAATTGGTATCGGAGCAGGTTAAGGATCTTCCACCTTAGCCGGTTCCAGATCCACAGAAGGCGACATGGATCGCGGCGTGGGCAAACCGCCGTTTTTTGATGGGACGAACTATGCGTATTAGAAGATACGCATGTCGGCCTGTCTCCAGAGCATGGGCTCTTCTGTTTGGGAGATTTGCAACAAGGCCGATTACGTTGTCTTGGCTGCTCGTGTCTCTCAGCTTCAGATCGATGAGCACGAAGCCAATAGCCGAGCACGTAACGCTCCTTTCTCCTGTTTGAGCATGTCCGAGTTTGATCGCGTTTCTCACCTCCCCACGGCTCGTGAGATTTGGGCGACCCTCATGCGTTTCCATGAGGGCACCACTCAAGTCAAATCCCGTCTCTACGAGTCGCACAAGCGGGAGTATGAGAACTTTCGACATATGCCTGGCGAGAGCATAGAGAGTTTATTCGCTCGCTTTCATGTCATTGTCAACAAGATGAGAGCGAACAGGGAGCTGTTGCCTTTTGACGATCATGAGAGGGCTTTGAAGCTTTTGCACACTCTTGATCGGTCGGTGTGGGACTCAAAGGTCCAGGCGATCATCGAATCGTCTAACTATGAGACCCTCACTTGCGACGAGCTCTTTAGCAAGCCCAAGTCTAGTGAGATTGACGCCATGTCGAGGGCTTCTTATGAAAATCCTTCTGGCCCGACTATGGCTTTGGTTTCTGGCTCTTCTGCTAACCCCTCTGGAGGTTTTGCACTCTCTTCACTCTTTTCTGTCACAGAGGACCAGCTGGAGTCGTTGGGGGATGACGAGTTGGCAATGCTCGCCAACCGGTTCTCGCGGTTCCACAACAACCGCATGAACCGTCGCCGCGGAGGAGGACGCTCGGGCTGTTTCGAGTGCGGCGACCCCGACCACTTCATCGCCAACTGTCCCAAGAAGAAGAACACATCTGGGAAGGGCGATCATGGGCACAAGTACGACTCCGGCAAGCGCAAGGAGAAGTACGTCCCCGCGAGGCACAAGCGGAGGGGCGGCTTCGACAAGGAGTACATCAAGAAGAAGTACTTGGAGAAGGCCCAGGCTGAGCAGCGTGCGTTCTTCGCCACGCTCAGTGACGTCGACGGCTCGGATGACGACTCCGCTTGCTCAAGCGATGATGAGTCCGAGAAGAAGAAGAGGATCGAGGACAAGCTGAACGGTCTCTGCTTCTTCGTCGACGACGACGGCTTCTGCACCATGGCCCTCGGCAAGGAGGTCGACGGCGAGCTGGAGGAGATCCCTCGGAACGACGACGACGACACCTCCCAGGTATCTCTCACCCACGACGAGCTTTCTGCTGAGGTTGAGAAGCTTACTGCCGCCTTGCTTAGTTAGGACAAGTTGCTTAGGCGTGCTGCTAGAGAGCGCAAGGAGTTTAGGCAGAAGTGGGAGGACACGGTGAGGGAGCTTGAGTTTGCTAAGTCCACCGTGGTCGTTTCTGAGGAGGTGGAGTGTGAGATGTGCACCACGCACATGACTGACCTTCTCACTTTGAGAGGTAAGTATGCTGCGTTGGTAGGAGAGGTGGATGAGCTGAAGGCTAGACCCTCGCTGTTGGGTGCGTGCAAGACTTGTCCTGTCTTGCAATCTGAGTTGGCAGAGAAGAATGCCAAGATTGTGTCTCTTGAAGAGGCCAACTCAGGTAGCACATGTGTGGCTAGGTGTGTTCTTTGTGAGGGTTTGGAGATGGAGATCGCTAATGTGAAGCATGACAAGATGCAAACCGAGGAGGAAAACACATACCTTCGGACCATCTTGTCATGGGTGTCTAGCGGTGAGCCACAGCTCGGGATGATGATCTCCCAATTCAAGCGAGCTGCTGGAGGTCCTGGTGTAGGCTTTGCTCCGGGCGTTGATGTTTCTGCTTTTGGGAAGATTGGAGAGTCGAGTGGTTTGAACCCGAGTGAGAAGCCCAACTCCACCACTACTCCCAAACTTACCAAGCTTCCACCCAAAGAGCCTCTCAAGCCTAACACCAAGGATGGAGTGTTTGAGGAACCTCCGAGAGCTCCACCCAAGAACCAAGTGTGGCATCCCAAACCCAACCACCTAAAGAACAAGCTGGACACCATGCCACCCATCCAGGAGGAGTGTTTGCCACAGAAGGGCAAAGTGATCCACACCCACAACCGTGTGTACCAACAACCCCCTTTGAGAGCGGTGAGGTACCATTGTGAGCATTGTGGGAGAGATGGACACTTGAGTGAGTTTTGCTTTCGGCGCAAGAGAGAGGCGCGCCGTGCTAGGGAGATGAACAATGCTGACATGTACCATCCTTTCCATGATGTACATGAGCTGAATGTTCAGAGGAGAGCTCCGAGGAGAGCTGCTAGGCCCAGAGGTCTAGAACCTCAAGTTCCTAGGCCTAGGCAGCAGAGGAGAGGTCGTGCCCGGCGGGAGCCTGCAGTTGTAGGCTATGGACCCCGTGGCGGTGGCTTTGTAGTTGAGCGCTTTCCCCCACCGTGTTTTGAGTATCGCGGTGAGCGTTCCTTCCCCAGCGGACCACGCTTTCCTCAGCGTGGTGATCGCTCCTCGCGTAGACGCGCTAGGAATGGTTTTTCTGCTAACCGTTCTTTTGAGCAGTCGGCCCAACACTGGTTTTCCCCTTACTTCACTAACCCCAGTGTTGGACCGTATGCTCACCCTATGTCTTTTTATTGATGTAGGTAAAACGATTGGAGAACGTTTGGTTGGTGGATTCCGGTTGCTCGAGGCACATGACCGGAAACGCCAAGTGGTTCTCCAGTCTTAGTCCAGTCGCCGAAAAGGAGTTTATCACCTTCGGCGACAATAGCAAAGGTAAGGTCCTGTCTCGTGGGTCGGTGCGAGTTAATGAGCACTTTGTGTTGCGCGATGTTGCTCTTGTTTCTAACTTGCATTTTAACCTTCTTTCTGTTTCGCAACTTTTCGATGATGACTATGAGATTCGTTTTAAACCGAATCTCAGTCGCATTTTGGATCCTCAGGGCAATCTTGTGTGTTTGATTTCGCCCTTTGGAAAAGTCTTTCGTGTGAATTTCTCGGAGTCTTTTGGCACTTCTCGTTGTCTTGTGGCTAGACCTTCCTCTTCTGATCTTTGGAAGTGGCATAGGAGACTGGGACATTTGAGCTTCGACTTGCTTGCAAGACTTAGTTCACTTGGCCTAATCCGAGGATTGCCCAAGTTATCCATGGAGAAGGATCTTGTTTGACACTCTTGTAGACATGGGAAGATGGTTGCCGCTCCCCACCATCCAGTGACTCAGGTCATGACCAAGCGCCCTGGAGAGCTTTTACACATGGACCTTGTTGGTCCGGCTCGGGTGAGCTCGGTTGGGGGGAAGTGGTATGTGCTTGTTGTTGTTGACGACTTTTCGAGATATTGGTGGGTCTTCTTTTTAGCTGAGAAGACCGAGACTTTCTCCTTTGCTCGCAATCTGATTTTGCGTCTTCAGAACGAGTTCCCTTTGAACTCGATGCGAGCTATTAGGAGTGATAATGGTTCCGAATTCAAGAATTCGGATTTTGAGAAGTTTTGTAACTCTTTGGGTTTAGAGCATCAGTTTTCTTCCCCCTACACACCGCCACAGAATGGTGTTGTAGAGAGGAAAAATCGGACCCTTGTAGAGATGGCCAGGACGATGCTCGATGAGCATAGGACTCCTAGGCGATATTGGGCCGAAGCTATGAAGACTGCATGCTATATTTCCAATCGCATTTTTCTCCGAGCTTTCTTGAAAAAGACTTCTTATGAGTTGCGTTTTGGAAAACTGCCCAAGGTGAGTTATTTTAGAGTTTTCGGTTGCCACTGTTTTATATTGAAGAAAGGCAACTTGGACAAATTTGAGTCTCGTTCTTCTGACAGTGTGTTTTTGGGTTATGGCACTCATACTCGTGCATATCGTGTACTTAACCTTGACACTAATCGAGTCATGGAGACATCCGATGTCACCTTCGATGAGACCATGGTTTGTCCTTCTTCTCGTTTTGAGCGTGCAGGTGATCATGAGGTTGGTGAGCCTCTTTTTGATGACGAGGATGAAGGTGCTGAAGGTATGGATGATCCAGCACCCCCTCCACCTGCTATGCCGCAAGGAGCGGCTTCTACGACGACTCATGGCCCCGACACGTCTTCTTCCTGGGGGCCGTGGGATCCGCCACCCCGAGCGGTACCATTTGTACCCGAGGAGGCACCAGCTGCTGTTGAGAGAGAGATCACCTCTGCACGGGAGGCGCCACGACACATCCAGCGCCAACATCCCCCTCAGCAGATGATCGGCAGCATTGACGAATGGGTCACTCGGTCCAGGTCTCAAATCTCCCACTTTGCTCATTCTGCTTTTGTTGCTGATTTTGAGCCCCGAGATGTTGGACACGCTTTGACGGATCCCGATTGGGTCAATGCCATGCATGAGGAGTTAGAGAATTTTGAGCGAAATTGGGTTTGGGTACTAGTTCCACCTCCTCCAGACTGTAAGCCTATTGGGACAAAATGAGTTTTCAAAAACAAGCAAGGAGAGGATGGCCACGTTGTTAGAAACAAGGCCAGGCTTGTAGCGAAGGGTTATAGTCAGAAGGAGGGGATAGACTATGAGGAGACTTTTGCTCCCGTAGCTCGTTTGGAGGCTATTAGGATACTCTTGGCTTTTGCTACATCCAAAGGTTTCAAACTTTTTCAAATGGATGTCAAGAGTGCCTTCTTAAACGCCTACATAGAAGAAGAGGTTTATGTTGAACAACCCCCCGGTTTTGAAAATCCCAAGTTTCCAAACCATGTTTTCAAACTCCACAAAGCTTTATATGGTTTGAAACAAGCCCCTAGAGCCTGGTATGATAGGTTGAAAACCTTTTTGCTTGCTAAGGGTTTTAAAATGGGATGTGTGGATAAAACGCTCTTTCTCCTCAAGCAAGGCAAAGACACTCTCTTGGTCCAGATTTACGTGGATGATATCATTTTCGGTGGTTCTTCTCACGCTTTGGTTGCCAAGTTTGCAGATACTATGAGCAGGGAGTTCGAGATGAGCATGATGGGCGAGCTGACTTTCTTTCTCGGATTGCAAATTAAGCAATCCCGAGAAGGGACGTTTGTGCACCAGGGCAAGTATACCAAGGACTTGCTGAAAAGGTTTGATATGAGTGAGGCCAAGCCTCTTCCAACACCCATGTCGACCACGACGGCCCTGGATGCGGACAAGGATGGAGAAGCTGTGGACCAGAAGGAGTACCGAAGCATGATCGGGTCGCTGCTCTACCTGACGGCGACACGCCCGGACATCCAGTTCGCGGTGTGTCTGTGCGCGCGCTTTCAGGCGTCGCCGCGCACTTCTCACCGGCAGGCAGTCAAGCGCATTTTCAGGTACCTTCGTTTCACACCTGAGTTCGGGATTTGGTATTCAGCTTCCTCGACCCTCTCCCTTTGCGGTTATTCCGATGCCGATTTTGCTGGTTGTCGCATTGAGCGCAAGTCCACTTCTGGGACTTGCCAATTTATTGGTTCTTCTCTTGTATCGTGGTCTTCTCGCAAGCAGTCTAGTGTCGCCCAGTCTACCGCGGAGGCTGAGTATGTTGGTGCGGCTAGCTGCTGTTCCCAGTTGCTTTGGATGATGGCCACTTTGCGTGATTTTAGTCTGAGCTTTTCTCGTGTTCCTCTACTTTGTGACAGCACGAGTGCCATTAGCGTTGCTAAGAACCCCGTGCTTCACTCGAAGACCAAACACATTGATGTGCGCTTTCACTTTTTGCGAGACCACCAGGAGAAGGGTGATATCGACCTTCGCCATGTCGATACTCATCATCAACTGGCTGATATTTTCACCAAGCCTTTGGACGAATCAACCTTTAATCGGTTGAGGGGTGAGCTTGGTGTGTGTTTCCCCTTTTAAATGGGGGAAGCATTTTGGATCTTGTATCATAAGACTGCCTCTTTTTCGTTTGACTTTGTTCTCTTTTGCACTTTAGCATACGCATTTACATTCTGAGCTTCATGCATATAATCGTTAGAATGTAACTATGCTCTATGTAGTATGCTCCAATGCTTTATGATGCTTGTAGCTTATGCTCTTTCTGATCACTGATACATGTTGTGAGCTGAGCTATTTTTTGAATGGTGAACTTGCTAATGAACTTAAAACCTGAAAATGTTCACCATCGAGATGTGCAACTAGCCTGTGTAGAATATGTTGAAATCACATTTGTGCTTTTCATATATGCTAGGTTGCTATGTCTCTAGTTCTGAGTTGATCACTTGCTTGGTCTGTTCATATACTGTCTTTAATTTGAACCAAGCTAAGTGAATCAGAAAGATCGAGATGAGATTGCTTGTCAACACATCACAGTTTCGAGACTGTTTCTCATTGCACTTTGAGTTAAACTTGAGTTGTATAGTGTACGACCGAAACTGTTGCTTTAAGCTTCTGGTAGCTTCTGCATAGGCTTCACACAGTTGAAAAGTTAGGCAAGACAAGCTTTCAACCTCTCGCAATCACATGCTAAATTCTGAACTTGTGTAATCTTAACTGCTGCAACTCCGATAAAATCTGGATACACAAGTCTATGTTTCATTCTATAGCATGATGATTGAACTTTGCTAGGGGTAGTTCACCTTGTATACATGTTTAGCACTTGTTTGACTTCCTGTCTATACTTGTCTAGTGCTATTTTGATGGTGACTATCTTTTTGGCTAAAAACTGCACACTGTGCTTTCATGTTCATATTTCGTATATAGTGATCAGTTTGAGCTTTTGCTAGCATATGCGTTTCAGTTGTGTCATTGGACCTATCCTGTGCAGAGCATCTTTGCATTCTCTTGACTATATTCCTAAAGCTGCTAACTTGCATTTTGACACATATGCACTTTGGAAGGGGGAGAACTTCTCTTGTTGGTCGGAGTTCCTCTCTTGTTGGCACTTTCGTTGGTGCAATTTCTGAGGGGGAGAACATTGCTTTTGGCTCCTTTTGCTTGATGGTACATTTTCAACTAAGGGGGAGAATTTGCAAATCATATGCTTCCTTGAGTTCGGGAGTGTTTTAGTTGTGTGCACTATTCGAGGAGGAGTTTGACCGTAAGGTTTTGGGTATCGAGCTTTCTTGCTAGTTGTGTTGAGCCTCTGTGCCTCTATCTTTAGGGACTAGCATTTTGCTTCGATTTTTCAAAATTGGTATTTGCTAGCGGTGTTGAGCCTGTTCTACCTCTTCTTGAGGGCTAGCTTTGCTTTGCTTGGTTGCGTCGAGCCGTTGCCCATGTCTTTGGGGACCAAGTTGTCTTGCTCTTTCCACTTGACCTTCTTCGGCTTTGCTATGCTTTTGGGTCATTTGGTCGAGTTCTCTCTTCCTCCTTCTTCCTCTTTCTATTTCTATCATGATTTGTGTTGGTAGTTGACAATGCACTCATCAAGGGGGAGATTGCGGATACATGGGTGTATGTCGGGTCTCTGAGTGATGAGTGATTGTCAACTGGGATGATGCGCATGTTCTTTGGCTTGTGTTGTGCAGGTGTCGAGCACAGATACAGTGATTAGAGGCAAGGTGAAGGTCAAGTAGAGACGTGCCGTGCCGATGGACCGAGAGTGGCGAAGGGCGGACGTGAGGCTTGGACTGAGGGACCGGTGGCCCGAGGATCAGCTGTGGTGGCTGGCAGCCTGGGACAGCGACGAGCGAAGACTTGCGGTCATGTGTTGCCTAAGTCGTGGACTTGGGGACACGTGTCGGTGGACGGGGTGCACGGGCGGTGCATCCCCTCTACGACGTCGGTTTGGTGGTACAGCCAGAGAAAAACCATCGGGTGGACAGTTTCCAGGTTTGGGCCTCAAAATCTGGGCGCGGATGGTTTCTGAGTTTGGCCACAAAACTCGGGCTGAGGACGGTTTCCAGGTTTGGGCCTCAAAATCTGGGTGCTGCGGGTTTGCTGAGTTTGGGCCACAAAACTCAGGCGTTGATGGGCTGGTTTCCCGGTTTGGACCTCAAAACCGGGGGTGGACGTGAAGGCCTGGTTTCCCGGTTTCGGCCACAAAACCGGGGGCGGAGTCCGTGAAAAGGACGCAGAGCGGTGGCGGCACATGGCGGCAATCGGGAGGTTGCGTCGAGGCAACGCTACGAGTTGTGTGGGCGTGGCCGTCGGATCCACCTACCACCGAGTTGGTCCAGAATAACCTTAGGGTTTAGCTGGTTCGCTCTGTAAGTAGTTAGGGGTAGAGTGGGTATTAGGAATAGTTAGAATTAGGATAAGTAGGGGGAGACACCCACCTCCCCATCTATCTCAGTCATTTGCTTTTCGCTTCTAGGGTTTCCTGCTCTCCCAATCCCCTGCTGTAGCTAGCTGAGATCCGAAGAGAACCACACCTCTGTGTACTGGAGATTTTGAGGAAGTGAGGCCGTATCCTCACTATTGTAGCGTGTGGTAGCCACACGGTTGCAATTTGGTGCTTGTGATTCGCGTTTTGTTTGTGTTCTTCGCGGAATCCCTTTTCTCCACGTTTTCCCGTCGCTCGATCTCTTTGCTCGGTTCATCTTTTGCAAATCCGTTTGAACCAAGTTATTCTAGGTCATGAGGCACTTCTTTCCACCGAAGGAATTCATCTCTAACCTCACGGTCTAGGAGATCGATCGATTTTTGGTTCGGGTCAAGTTTCTCTCCTTTCCCTCGAAATTCTTCGATTCATCGATTTGGAGATAGGTTTGAGCCATGATCTCTTAGAGATAGCTCACTATCCTCCTTGTGACTCCTCTCACCAAGTTTGATCCCTAGAGGATTTGTTTTGGGTGAGAAAGAGTTGGATCGGTGAACAAACAGTGTGCTGTCGGGGTGACCGGACGCACCCATCAGATCGACCGGACGCAAGCAACATGAGTCCGGTCGCTTAATGTTCACTGCATTTCTCTGGACTTTGATCGGACGCACCAGTTGTTTCGTGACCGGACTCGGCGCTTCTACTGTTCACCTGCTTGAGTTTTTGTGACCGGACGCTAGGGCTTCGACCGGACGCATAGAGGCAGTGAGTCCGGTCTCAAACAGTAAGGTTCCAGAATCATCTTTGTCTGACCGGACGCGTCCGGTGCCTCCTGACCGGACGCATCCAGAGTCCGGTCACTGCTGTTCTGTGCAGTTTCATCCGCAGTTCGCTCTTCCATTGTCGGGTTTGGTTTCCGTCTTTTGCGTTGGCTTTGTAGAGTTGTGTAGTGTCCCGCTGTGCTTGTTGGAAGCATCCACCCTACATCTAGGGTCGTGGACATTAGCAAGCTCTAGGGTTTGTCTTTCGGGGTGATTCTCGGGACAGTGGCTACTAGTTTCCGAAAGGAAATTTTGAAGCTCCCATTCACCCCCCCTCTGGTCGCTTTCTGGTTGCTTCTCGGTCCTTCACATACACAAAAACTACGTACACACACATCCTCTTTTTTTGATTCGCTTTCTAGCTCCGTCGTCCATCCATCTTATTACAATCGTCTGCGTGAATGTGGTGGTTCGTTGCAGATATCGACGAGTGTGCAACAACACCAGGCATCTGCGGAGGACCCTGCCTTAATACCGTAGGAAGTTACAACTGTACGAAATGCCCACAAAAAACAGAATATGACATAAGAAGAAATCAGTGTACTCAAGGAAAAAGGCAAAGAAGTCTTCTGTTAGGTGAGTTTGTATTGCATGCACTAAATAAACTTGACAATGAACGAAGTGATATATATATCATATAGGATTTATATATACTGACGAAGGATAAATTAATTTTCATGATAAGTATTGTGATTGGGGTTTGTGTTGGCTTTGGAATTCTGCTTCTTGGATTGTCTACAACACTTTTTGTCAATAGATGGAGAAGGCAAGCTGAAAGGAAGCAGCGTAGGAAGTATTTCCGTGAGAACCAAGGCCTTCTACTAGAGCAGTTGATATCGTCCGATGAAAATGCCAGCGACAAGACAAAGATCTTCTCTTTGGAAGAGCTAGAAAAGGCCACAAACAACTTTGATGACACACGTATACTTGGTCGTGGTGGCCATGGGATGGTTTACAAAGGCATCTTATCTGATCAACGAGTTGTTGCTATAAAAAAGTCAAAGATAATCGAGCAAACTGAGATCAACGAATTCATCAACGAAGTTGCCATTCTGTCTCAAATAAACCATCAGAACATTGTCAAACTTTTTGGTTGCTGCCTTGAGACCAAGGTGCCGCTATTGGTATATGACTTTGTTCCCAACGGTTCACTATTCCAAATACTTCACTCAGGTACAGGTAGTGACTTCTCTTTGTCTTGGGATGATTGCCTAAGAATTGCCACTGAAGATGCAGGGGCTCTTTGCTATCTTCACTCCGCAACTTCAGTATCAGTGTTTCATCGTGATGTCAAGTCATCTAATATACTCCTTGATGCAAACTACACTGCTAAAGTTTCAGACTTTGGAGCTTCTAGACTGGTGCCTATTGATCAAACCCACATTGCAACAAATGTTCAAGGTACATTTGGGTACTTAGATCCAGAATACTACCATACCGGGCAGTTAAATGAAAAGAGTGATGTGTACAGTTTTGGAGTAGTTATTGTGGAGCTCCTTCTTCGTAAGAGACCTATTTGGACTGATGAATTTGGTTCAACACATAACTTGTCGAGCTATTTCTTACATGAGTTGAAGTCAAGGCCAATGAAGGACATGGTTACTGCTCAAATTCGTGAAGAAACAACCGAAGAAGAGATAAAAAGTGTTGCCTCTCTTGCCGAGATGTGTTTGAGACTTAGAGGTGAAGATAGACCTACGATGAAGCAAGTTGAGATATTTTTCCATTCCTTGCAAATGAAAAGGTCAAAGTTGTGCATAGTTACTCCAAAAAATGATCAAGAGATGCAACCATTGCTATATTCATGACCTCAAGATAATCCATGGAATCTATTGACAACTCACATGGATCAACCAAGCAGTGGATGCACATCTTAGAGCAAGAGTTCTTAGCATTTGTTGAGCTATGTGACCAAATTCCAAAGAAATTCTCAATGTTGATCACCTTAAGTGCCCTAATGAGATTATTTTCCTTTTATCTTTTGGTTGTTTTTGGATTTTGTTCAAGATATTATTAATGTAGTTTGGTAGCGTGGCCCTTGTGATCTTTGTTGTCTGGTTTTCATAATATTCCTGTAGTTTGGTACCCTCACTTACACAAATGACGTTGCGTGGGACGCCCCTTTGATGATCCCTTTTATTTTAAGAGGTGTTTGCAAAATCCAACCGCCTCGGTCATTTTTATTAACTGAGGCGGTCACAAGCGACCACTTTGCAAAATCGATTTACGGAGGCAGAGCTATTTGGAGCGCAACGCTCTAAATAATATTTAGAGTGTTGGTGGTTAGAGTATCGACGTAAATTTAAGTACTAGTTGAGATCTCATAACTGTAAAAGTGAGAACAAATTCAGCACCCATAACGGTAAAAGTGACAACCAATCCTGCTTCCACGACCGTAAAAGTCAGTACGGGCCTGGTGGACAGTCTAGTGATCGACGAGTTTTGTCGGTCGGATCAGCATATAGAGACAACGTGGGAGTTGTGGCAGGACTGGGGCGCACAGCAGGGCTACAAGGGGCGACGGGATGTCATGGATGCTAATGGAATTTTGTAACAGGCAAGAGGGAGGAGTGGTAGCGTTCGGCTGACCAGACCTCAGGGCTCGTGTTGTAGTGCTCGTTGGCGGCAAGCGGAGGCCGTTGACGATGTTCTGAAGTTCGACAGTGTCGTTTTTCAACGTGTGTTCTCAGGAGTGATGGAGTCAGATGCAAGCTGACAGGATCAAGGTGCATAGCAACTCGTGGTGATCTGTCTGTGATTGATGGATCAGGGCCAAACAATTCGTGGGCCAAAGACAAACAATTTAGGATGGCTGACATATAGTTTGCTTGGAGGGCGAACATACCATGGTGCATGGCAAAGAGGCCAGTAGCGACAGGCTAGTCATATCATGAGGAAGAGACAACGACAGGATCAGCGACAACGACAACATAGGAGCGTGATGGCCGATGAGGTTTCTTGTTCTCTGTGGCGTGAGCTCAGAATGCAGGTTTACGTTGGAAGAGTTGCGTGCTTCCAAATCAGCAAGGGCATGGGTTTTGATGTGTGGATCGAATGACACAAAGAAGCTTTAAGGGTTGAACCGGAACGAATTATAAATGACAAATGTGTGTACATGCAACTCAAGTAACACTGCAAGGAATCAAGGGATACATGACGGTTTGCTTTTGTCACAGATGCTCGAAAACGTGTCACAGTTAACCTACCATGACTATCGAGCAAACTGTCATGTATCCCACGTCATACATTTGCTAGGCCAATCTAAGCCGTCACAGATTGGAAATCGTTTCGTCGTGGAATAGCTGATCCACAACCATAGCAACAGGCTATTAGTGACGACATGAAACGTCATGACTCCTTGGACACGTCAGCTCTTGCCACATCATTTGGTGATGCTGGATCTAACGTGCATTTTTCAGGAGGCCCATTTATTATTTTAGTTTTTTCCAAGATCAGGCCTATGTGTTTTGTATTTTTTGTTAGATTTAGTTAGGCCCATGGGCTAGCGCTGGTGGACTGACAAATTGGCCCATTCAAAACCAAATTAGACATTTAAATTGAATTTATTTTTTTTTGAGAAAAATTCAAATTTGAATTCGAATTTGCACCACATTCAGATTATATATCAGAGATCAGAGATCGTCATAGATCACCACAGATCACATTTAACATGTCATCACACATTATATATATAGTTTGCATTGGCGGATCATCACACATGTCATCACACATGATATATAGATCGTCACAGATCATTTACATATAAAGTGGCAGATCAAGTACATATATAAAGTTTGCCACACCATACTAGGACATCAGTTCAAACAAAAGAACACGCATCAACCAATAGTTCACAGATTCCATGCAAGGCATCATTCACAGACCAACATTGCATCAGTTCACAGGCCACTCCAGAAACATCCATTTCCATTAACCCAAAAGACCACTTGCCGAACTGCATGGACCATAAAAAAAAGCACAGGTGCGGCTGCTGGTAACCTGAAGACAATCTTACCGTGTTGGCAGACTTGCTGGAAGCATAGACATCAAACCCTTGATCAGTGCATCAGTCTCAGCTTGCTTTTTATTCAACTCCTCTTCTTGTCTGGCCCTTGCTGCTTCTGCTTCCTGGATCTTCTTCATCATCTCATCCATTTGATGTTGTTGAGTCTTCACAAGGTCCCTAAGTTCACTTGTTGTTTGTTTCTCCACCAACAGCTCTGATTCTAGCTCGCGCTGACTTTCAGCATTGTCACCACCAGGTAAGCTTTTCAACCCCACATTTACTAGAAATTTGTTCTTCTTAGTTTTTTGAACAAGAACCTCAGAGACAACATCGGTCACGTCCTTTGATTCCTCACCATCTGTTACAGGTTTGTTGATCTTGTCCTCCATTTCAACCTAGCAGTGCATGAGACATAGATAGCTCAATGATCATGACATATGAACCTAATGTATCATTTGGTTTTGAACTAATTATAACTCTACTTACAATGACTGATTGAACAGCAGCAGCAAACCCTTTCTTCTTGCTGTAGTGGCATTCTTTAAATAATTCCAGGGCATTTGGTGGTTCATTTTGGTACTTGTTCGCTTATATAAATGAATTTAAATCAAGGACAGTTTGAAAAACTGCTTGTCACTTGATGTATTTCAAACACAGATGAAAAGCAATAAACAAACTAAATGATAGGGGATGCAACTGGTGTGGATAATCAAGCAGTATGTACTACCCGAGTCATGATATTTCTACTCACCAAATTTACAATGTGCATTTCGTAGCTGCAAGAACCAGTGGTCTGGTGGAACTGTACTTTGCTTTTGTTGGTTTTGTTCTTCTCACAAATCACCTACACCAACAAAGTTCTGATGTTAGGCACAAGACATCAACATCATGGGTTGAGGATTAGTGGCATTAGCTTACCATTTTTTTCTCATTTTTCCAGTGGTTGACAAGTTTATCCCATTGAGCATCATTCATAGAGCTCACAGGAGATGTTTTGGGCACCAGATGTAGTGGACAAGCATCAAAGTGCTTCTTTTTTAGCTTATAGCGCTGCTGGCGAACGACTTTCTTCAACATAGCCACACATGCTTTTTTCAGAGGGGCTGCAGTCACATCCGTATGAAACTTTGTCTGATAACAGTTAAGAACAGTGTCAATTGTTATTGAATACATACATAATGTTATATTTGAAATAAACAGTGAATTGAGGCAATGTTAAATACTTACACCAACTCTTCTTATAAATTCCTTGATGACAGCAGGGTTTTTCTTGTATTCCTTCCAATGTGGAAATATGGGAACATGGTGCCTGACTGCAATGTTGCATTCACTTGCAAATTTAGCAGCAATCATGACTGAGTTTGGCCTCTTCTTCCCTTGTTCAATAACCAAAGGAAGTTTGCCTTTCCTCGAGCGAGTTATCTGATCAAGCTCCCTCTCCCAAGATTAGGTCCCCTCATGAATTCATCCTCCAATAGGTCACCTACAAAGAACATCTTTAAGTACAGTAGTGTTCTATGAAAGGATTACAAAAGAACAAACCTTCAGTTTCATTGCCCTCAGTCATGGTGGTGTCATGTTCATTGTGTCCATCCTGGTTAAGCTCAGTTTCATTGCCCTCAGTCTGTATGTGATCAACTACTTCATTCTGGCAGCCACTTTGCTGGCCTGCATCATCTGTGTTCTCATCTCCTTGATTCTAGCAGCCATTTTGCTAGCCTGCATCAACTACAATGCATGATAGAGTTAGTATTACAAATGCAATGCTCTTTCTAGATTTTGAGTGCAATTTGTTATAGGAATGGGAGGGTTACCTTCCTCTGTAGGTTGAGTGAGAATTTCAGCTTGGGAGCTCATGACACTATCATCTGCTAGCCGATTCTTCATGGATCTTGTGACTCTACCAGTTAGCACTCGAGGTTGTGCCTTTCGAACACCTCTTTTGGTAACTTTGTTTGCATTCTTCTCCTTCAAACAATCAGTCAAACATTCAGAAAGGGATATAGAACTTTAAATACAATGAGCAAGCAAACCACATATTAAGAGTACCTAGACAAGATGGAATAAGTAGCACCTTTCCTCCTAAACTAGCCAGTGTAGAATCTGACTCCTGCAAGGCATCCGTCTCAGGTACTAGGCTATCATCACTTAGATGGCCATCACTGTTAGGCTCATCCTCACCCTGATACTCAGAACCAGAGTCATCTGTGTTCTTCTGCTTCTTTTTTTCTAGGGAAATAGTAGTGTTTGCGAAAAGGTTGGTTACAACAGGTAGTCCTAGCTGACGCATAAATGCATTGTTGCTGAGACATCTTCTCATCCTTGCAAGTTCATAGTCAGTAAGCGGAGTATCTGCATTGACAAAATACAAAACAACTAATTAGGGAAACACAAAACATAATTATCATAATTCACTAAAACTGAAGTAAAACTACCAGACACATATCATAATTAACATGCAGTTCGCAATAGCAAGTCCACCAAGAACCAGGAGGCCTTAGTTTCAATAAAAAACAACCAGGAGACCTTGGACACCTCAAACAAGAAAACATACAACTAGCAATTAGAGAAGCAGTCCCTAATATATACAGCCACCTTCTGCTATTTCAATAAAAAACAACCAGGAGGCCTTGGACACCTCAAACAAGAAAACATACAACTACCAATTAGAGAAGCAGTTCCTAATATATACAACTACCCTCTGCTACTTTGTTTACAGACAACCAAACAATTTTGGAGTATTACAACTATACTGATTTGTCCAATTTCTCCAAACTAGAACATCAACGGTATCCACACCAGGCCATAGCTCCTAAGCGCATACAGATAGGGCTCATAGGAGCTTATCTAGGCTATACACTCTCAGATAGGGTTTGTATGAGCATGAGCTGACCCAAACACAAGAAGGAGAAGAGAAAATTACCTGCAAACTTGTTTTTCGGCGATCTCAGACCAGAAGGCCTCTTCGCTTGCTTTTCCCCTTCTTTCGTGGCGTCATGGTCGATCGGAGAGGATGCAGGCCCAAGTGATTGTGCAGCTAATCCTGGTATAGACGAAGCGGTGGCTCGAGGATGTCGGAGCGGCAGCGTCTGCCAGAAGGCGGAGCAACGGTGTCTGCCAGAAGGCGGAGCGGTGGCGGCGGTGGTGTCTGCCAGAAGGGTTTGGGGGATTTGGGGGTGGTCGAGGGTTTGGGGGATTTGGGGCAGAGATGGACAAGCCGTGTTATATATGCTAGCACAATATTACCAACATGCCCTTATAATATTGCGGAGCTACCCAGATGAGCGGGGCAAAAAGGTAATTTGGCAGTGCCCGTGGGCAGCGGAACTTTTCCTGTGTGCGCCTTCACTGTTCATAAGTCCCGCCTACGACCGTGGGTCTTTCCTTCTTTTTTATAAAATGGTCCTTATTTATTTTTTTAGCTTTCCAAATTTAGGTTAATAACTATAAAAGGCACAAACATTGATCCGATTATTATTTTAGTTAATTAAATGGTTTAGTATTTTATTGAACATTGTGGTATATGTGATTTTTAATCGTTTAGGATTGGAGATAACTCGACTTGTTTATGCTATGTAGACAATTTAGTTCAATCAAAAACTAAATACCTAACAATATAACGTCAGTGTGTCACATATTTTTAATCCTTTTAGTAGGCACCATTCTTCATGGTAGTCATATGTGACCCTGTTGATTTTGTTTCTAACAATTAGCCACAAGTAATGACTTATCATTGTTTTATCATTTCAATTAGTTGAACTTTAGATAAACAAGGCTAGTCATCAAAGTAGTGGGTATCTTGCTTATTGCGTAAGAGGTTCTTTCTTGAGTCTACTTCCTTTTCAATTAGTTGAACTTTAGCTAAACAAGGTCAGTCATTAAATAGCGGGCATCTGTGACTTACATAGTTAGATGTTGCTTTCATGTTCTTGAGTGGGATCGAGTTTGTTCTTGAGTGCATCTCGAGCCGACTATCTGAGGTTGCCAGTCATCTTTGACATTTGTCATCAAAGTCATAACCATTTTTGGACACCATGTTCGTCCACTTAGCTTGGTACGCTCCATGTGCTTGTCCCTGGTGAGTACCTTGGCATTCATCTCTTCATTAATCCAAATTCGAGTGACTTCGTGTTGACTACATATAATAAGAACCAAATTAGCTGCAGTAACCCCTAAATGGTCCTCACCAATTGAACCCATAAGTACCTAGGTAGTGGAGAAATTAGTCTTAGTCTTACTACTACCTAGGTAGTGGATACAACAGTCTCACAGAGAAGTGCTACTCCCTCCATTCAAATATGGTAATCGTATTTGACCAGATGAAAAGGAAAACTTCATAAATTTTGGTCAACAATTAATGGAATTGTGTGAAAACTTCATAAATATTGATCAACAATTATTTGACAAGAGGAAAACGGGTTTCATAGTTGTCGTTTCCGCCCACTCCAGAGGAAAACGCCTCTGTCACATTGCCTTTGTCGTTTTGAGACCATGAAAACGCATCAGCCGCACGCCAATCGGTCAAAACGGATCAGCCAAACAGCACTTGGTCACACGCCACTCGGTTAAAACGGATCGGCCGCATAGCGGAGAAGATGCACCCCGGCCGAATGCCACACGCACCACATCCCACACGCCATAGCCGCACGCCGGAGAAGACGCACCCAAGAGAAGGCGAAGAGAAGCCTGCGGCGTGCAGACGCGCTGGAGGCTGTGCACCATGTTGACTGAAGCGAGCTCTGTTTCTTCTCCATAGTCGACATTGACAAGCCATGGCGGCGGGGGTGGATTGCACGATCAGCCCCCCCCCCCCCCCCTGGTCCCTTACCGCGATGCCCCTCTCGAGTATCATCCACCTGTAATGTGCTCCTGCAACCTCAAATCGTTGAAGTTGATCTCGTGGAGTTTGAGCAACCCTGGCCGGAGATACTACCGATGCCAGTGTGTACAGGTAAATTTTTCCCCATTGAATTGATGCTGAGTTGTATTTGATATGATGATGAAATTGACATGATGACCTAATTTTGAACTTATTTTGTTGTTTTGTAGACAACTCGGGATTGCGGGTTCTTTCAGTGGATGCACTCGAACTTCATGAAGACCTTGTTGTTAGATCTTCGTGATGCAATTAGGAGCTTGAAGAGGGAAGTTGTTGTCGAAAAAACAAGCAACTGGTGAACTGAGGGCACTCAATGAGGCCTTCGGGAAGGAGCTGTTGGAGATACAGAAGCAGCTGAATGCAAATAATGAGGCCTTCAAGATACAGGAGTTGTTGGCTGCTAGGAAGATTACTGGAAGCCTGAATTTCAGTAGCATTTTCTTTGTTTTAGTTGGGGTCTTGTTAGGTTTGTCATTCAGATTACTGGGGATAGTGTGAAGAATGGCTACTGAATTTCAGTAGCTTCAATGTTTGTGTTGTCAGTCTATAGCTAGTGCAAACTGAATTTCAGTACTCATTTATACTCCCTCCGTTCCAGAATAAGTGTCGTCCGGAAAGCGTGTCTGTGAGAGAAACACGGATTTCTAGTGACACTTATTTTGGAACGGAGGGAGTATCTAATATGTAGTATGAAGGATGGCTTCTTCAATGTATGACTAAAATTCAAACCGTTAAATTTCTATCATATGAATGTATCAGCTGAATGTATGACTATGGTTTCTATCATATGAATGTATGACTATGGTTTCAGTAAATATGAATGTATGACTGAAGATCTGTTAAATATGATTGACATTAACAGCAACTCACATATCAACTATCCCAACTGACATATCAACTATCTCAACTGACATATCAGCTCACTTTTGGTCACAATTTTGCAACTAACCCAACTGACATATCAGCTCACATACACGCATAATTTTGCAACTATATACATTCAAGATATGAACTGAAAGACACAAAAAATTAGAAATGCAACTGGTTTCAATTTCCTCACATCCAGTAGTACATATTATTACAAGATATAAATGGTTCCTACAAGATAGTATAGAAATATTATTACAAGACAAATGAGTACTGCATGATTATGTCATCCTCACATCCAGAAATATTACTAACTACTCATCTTCGCTATCAACCTCAAGTGGGGTAGTTTCTTCTTCACTGCAGTACTCCATGATTGTGTCATCCTCTTCCCCATCACCCTCTTCAAGATCAACATTAGTATTTGATTGATTTTCCTTTGTAAGTCGACCAACCTCAGTAGCATCAACTATAAGACCATCTTCATCATCTCGATTTAAAGGCATGTCAGGTAAAATGTCAGATACTTTTGGTCTTCTACCATTCTCCACAACACATGTCAACTCTTGAGAAGGTGCAGCAGTGGATACAACACCATCTATTTCAGACACATTGTACAAATGACGATGCTTAAACGTTTGGACAACCCGCCAATTCGGTCCATACTTTGTATCTGGCAGATAGAAAACCTATGTAGCTTGAGTAGCCAAAATAAAA
Organism: Coix lacryma-jobi var. lacryma-jobi; assembly: GCA_009763385.1. NCBI lineage: Eukaryota > Viridiplantae > Streptophyta > Magnoliopsida > Poales > Poaceae > Coix > Coix lacryma-jobi. The sequence continues at coordinate 17,805,658 of CM019831.1, forward strand.
CAATCCTTTTTGGACCACAAGCTGCCAATATTGATACTTTTGTAGAACCCATCATCCTTTAGTGCAGTGTGCTTACCATCCAACTTGTACCAGTCGCATCTAAAAACAACCACCATTCATTTGGCATTAAACTGTAACTCCATAATCTCTTTCAAAGTACCATAATAATCAATTATGTCATCTTTGTACATGCTTGTGCAGGTTAGGGCAGAGTTTTGTGTCTTCTTGTTTCTGTCACACTCGGCGGTGTTGAACTGAACACCATTGACAATACATGAGGAGAATGATCGTACTCTCAGGTCAGGGCCACAAGCTAAGGCAAATAAGTCATCATCAACCTCCTCTGATGCATTGGACCGCCACATCTGTAAAGGGAATGTGTCAACAAATAATAATTAACCACATACATGAAAATTAGGATAACTCAATGAGACTTACATAATTCCTGAACCAATTCCCAAAACCACGCGAAGTCCTGCTCTCAAGATTGGCAGTAGCCACCCCTGATGCTCTTAATTCTTCTTCAAACATTCTATAACTCAAAAAACGCAGTAAGCCCTTAATCTGAAAAAACAATTACAAATATTTTTAGTATAAAAGATTAAGAACGTACTTTATGTATTCGGTAGCCTGATCACAATTATTGACAATATACCAAACCAACTAATCAATCTCCTCGGAGAAGTTCAAATCACATGCACCAATAAGATTAACACCATACCCAAATACATCAACAGTATAGGCTAACTGATCTAAAAATCCCACATTTCTTGGGAGTCGATTGAACCTTGTCTCCACATCATCCATGTATCTAGAGCAAAATGTGAAGGCTTCATCTGTCACATAAGCCTCTGCAATTGAGCCTTCTAGACGTGCCTTGTTCCTAACAGACCTATTTAAAGTATACAAGCGCCGCTCAATTGGGTACATCCACCCAAACTGCACCGGACCACGAAGAATGGCCTCCTCGGGCAAGTGGACAGCAAGGTGAACCATTACATCAAAAAATACAGGGGGGGGAGATTTTCTCAAGCTTGCACAATATGACAGGTATTTCTGTCTTCATTCTTGCCAACACATCTTTGTTTAGTTTCTGGTTGCATAGCTCCCAAAAAAAAATTGCCAAATTCAGCAACTGTTTGATATATGTCATCATCCAACAGCCCTATGACCCTAGCAGGAATAACCCTTTTCAGTAGAATGTGGCAGTCATGAGTTTTCAAGCCCTGCCACTTGAATGTGTCACTAGCAACACATCTTTGTATGTTTGAAGCATATCCGTCTGGAAACTTGGCATCCTTCAAATAATCAGAAAATGCAGTTCTCTTTGACTTGTACAACGTATATCGAGCTTTGGGCATGGCATAAGAATCTCCACTCTGCTTTAGTTGCATCTCCTTTCTAATTTTCAAATCAGCTAGATCAAGCCTTGCATTGACTGTGTCTTTTGACTTCCCTTTTATATATAGAATAGTGCCAAGGAGGGCTTCACACACATTTTTTCAATGTGCATGACATCAAGGTTGTGTCTAAGTTTTAGAGATGCCCAATATGGTAAGTCCCACAAACAAACCCTTCTGCCCCAAATTGGCACACGATTCCCTGAACACTTCCTCTTTTGTCCAGCTCTAACATCTCTAACCTTCTCTAATTCTTCTAGCAGCTCTTCTGTGGTGAAAGTGCCTAGCTTCAAACTACTATCATGAAGAGAGCCAAAATCATTGTCTTTGCGCAAATAATGCCCTTTTGGAAGGAATCTGTAGTGCCCAATATAACATAGCTTGCCCCTTATGGAATATGATAGTGGATTTTTGTCACAATGGAGACAAGCAAAGTAACCACTTGTAGTACGCCCTGATAGAGTACTCAATGCTGGATAGTCATGAATACACCACAGGACTGCAGCACGAAGCTTAAAACCCTTTCTAGTGAGAGCATCAACAGTATCTACACCAGACCATAGCTGAAGCAAATCTTCTACAAGAGGCTCCAAGAAAACATCAAATGCCTTCCCTGGTGAATGAGGACCCGGAATCAACAAAGCCATCATGAAATTAGATTCATCCATACATAACCAAGGTGGTAAGTTGTATGGAATGATAAAAACAGGCCACGTGCTATAAGATGAACTCATGTTGCTGAAAGGGTTGAAACCATCTGTAGCAAGTCCAAGTCTTAGGTTTTGTGCATCTTTAGCAAAATCAGGCCAACAATTGTCAAAATCTTCCCATGCCTTTCCATCTGCAGGATGAGTCATTTCCTTCTCATTGGGTTTCCTCTTCAACTTATGCCACTGTACTTCCTCAGATGACTTCTTGGAAACAAACAATCTTTGGAGCCTAGGGATTAATGGGAAATGGTGCAATACTTTTGCTGGAACTTTCTTCCTCTCTGGATCTTTCCATCTAGATGTGTCACAGACTGGACAGTTATCTAACTTTGCATGTGTCTTTCTAAATAGCACACAATTGTTGGGGCACACGTGAATTGGTACATAACCAAGTCCTAATTCACGGAGCATTTTCTTTGCTTCTTCATATGATTTTGGAAGAGTATTGAATTTTAGGAAAGCTTCGGACAAGATGGTCATCATTGCAGTAAATGTTGAGTTAGTGACCCTATAGTATGACTTCACATGGAGCATCTTGATTACAAATGTTAACCTTGAAAAATTGGTGCAGCCAGGATATAGGTCACTCTTAGCTTGTTCAATCAAATGTTTGAATTGTGATGCAGCGTCAATGGATGGGTTGCCACCTTCAGGAACAACATCATTTCCATGTTGTTCAGAGCTGACTAGGCCCCTTAACATGCCATCCAGTCCACCATCATTAGTGTCCTCAGGTATCAAAGGATCCAGATCTGCTTCCTCATGTACTACTTCCTCCGAAACATGAACATCACTAGCCTCTCCATGGTTTATCCACTTGGTATATGTACTGGACATGCCATTGAGCAGTAGGTGCCTCTCCACATCATTTTGGTTCAGAGATTGATTGTTCATACACCGAGTACATGGGCACAAAATCTATTCATACTTAGCAAACCTATCTCTCATGAAGTTCATGAAAGACTTGACACCGCAAATAAATTCAGGCGTGAAGAGCACACCATGCACCCAACGTCTATCCATCTACATCAAAATTGCAAAAAATAAAATTCAGCTAACCAACTACATCAAAATTGCAGGAAAAAAATTCAGCTATCCATCTACATCAGAATTACAGAAAAATAAATTCAGTTGTCCATCTAAATCACAATTACAGAAAATAAGCTATGCATCTACATCAGAATTGCAGAAAATAAAATTAAGGTATCCAACTACATCAAAATTGCAGAAAATACTTGTTCATCACTGAATACAATTCATGAAATAGCAAATCCATCCGAATACAATTCATGAAATACTTGCTCATCAATGAATAAAATTGCATATCCAAATCCATACCAATCCAAGTTAGGTGGGGTGAGATCTAGAGCTGCTCGCCGGATGAGATCTCAGGTGGGTGCCAATGGAGCCTGTGGAGGGGAGCTGTGCAATCCACGCCACCGCCTAGACACCTGCCACCGCGCCACTGCCTAGATGGTTGCCACCGCGCCACAGCCTCGACGGCTGCCACCGCGCCGCCGCCTAGACCGTTGCCACCACCAACGCCCAGCTCGTTCTTGTCGCCGAGCCCTACGCCGCCAACACCTTCTACACCGCCGGTAGCACCCGCCGCCTACACTGCTGCCATGGCCTCCTACACCACCGCTAGACCTGAGCATTTTGAGCCCAGCCCGACCCGGCCCACGGGCCTGGCCCGGGCCCGCCGGGTTTTGGCACGCCCACGAACCTTACTGGACAGGGCCTGGGCAGAGATCTTGCTGCCCAGAAAATTTTTTCTCGGCCCGAAATGCTTATTTTAGTTGTTTTACCCTATAAATTACGCGGGCGGCCCGCCTAGGCCCGAGCCTGGCCCGAAAATAGCAGGCCCAACTCGTCCAGTGGACAGTAATGGGCAGGATTTTTTCGGCCCGATATAACCGGGCTTTTTTTCGGCCCGGCCCGAACCAGACCCGGCCCGCAAAATGCTCAGGTCTAACCGCCGCCGACATGGCCTCCTATGCCGCTGCGGAAAGTCAATGTGGTGTGCAGACATGGGCGATAGATGTGTGTCTAGACAGGGGCGCTCCTTAATCTCAATTAGTTTCAAAGAGTACAAATAAGGTACCATATCAACTCATGTCGAAAACAACATCGCATCCCAGTGGTAAGTTTGCTCTCTTAGAGTCAACAGGTCCATGATATGGTTTGAATCCTGATGACGTGCAATAGTTTTTTTTGCTCATTTAACCACACCGACAGGTGGTCCCACCTAACCGCACCAAACCGACAGGTGGCCCCAAACTGCCTTGTTTACAGGAGAACATTTTATCATGGACACCGACATGTGGGTCCTAGATCCCCCGATAATAATCAATCATGGCCACGTACGAATGATGTGGACGCTGACGTGTCAGATGTTTGATTTGTGACGATGCCAAGTTGCCATCATAGATTGGCCACGAGGTGCCAAAATGATCTGTGACGTCTAATAGTGACGACAAGATAACCGGTTGTCATAGATGGATCAGGCTAATCCTGAACCGTCATAGGCGATAGAATTCTATGATGATTTACTGAACCATCACTAGTAAACCGTCATGTAGTGTAATCTAGTTGATCGAGCTGCAGGATGCTATGATGTATAACATCAGATGTAGCATTGCAGTGGAAAAACAAAGAGCAAATTAATGTGATAATTTCTCATATGTGACTTGGATAGCGGTTGTGAAGTTCTTGGTGTCACGTATGCGGTCAGGTCGAGTATAGGATTGGATTCAGTTAGCTCGTGTGATGCCTAATAGGATCAAACGTTCTTCAGAGAGTCATGCATGTTAGAGCTAGAGATGAATCTAATTTTACTCAATAGATTGTGGTGATTAAAGAGAAGGTGCACAACTGCAGGTGGAGTCATCAAGTATGGTGTTGCATGTATAACATAGTCTCTTGTTTGCGGTGGGTCTATGATGACCTATCAGGCAGCTCTTGTGGAGCGACAAAGGAACAACTCAAGTCAGGTGTACATGGAGGTTCGTGCATGGACGCTTCAAGGTGATGGAATATTCACCAAGGCGGAGTTTATTAGATATGTGTCAAATATTATGTATGAGTTTGGTTACGCTAGGACTCTTGAGTTTTATTTTTTTATCGGGTACAACTTGGACGCACACAACTCTCACACTCCACACTCACACCACACGCGCGCACATGCGTGCGTGTCCATACACACGCAAAGGAAGAGATTGGTGTACGGGAAACGTGCAGTACCACCGAACGCGCACGCGTGCGTGTACCCTGCAAATTCTGGATAAAATCCAGAAAAGGTGCGAACACCAGGATTTGAACCCTGGTGGGTAGCATCCCACTAGACAGACCTACCGCTGGACCATAGGCCCATTCGTGGGACTCTTGAGTTTTATTTGGTAGTATAGGGTAGAGTTGGTGTAGGACTTTGTAACCTGGCCTCCTCATAAATATAACCTGGTCTCCTCATAAATATGAGAGGAGGGTTGCGGTTGTAACCATGACAACATAGCGACAGGTTCATGGGAGGACGACGGCATGTTGTTGGGACCTTAGAGCGGCCAGTGTAGCTAGTATTCAGAAAGAGCGTCCTTAGTCATGCCCCAAAGACGTAGGCTTTGACTGAACCTCGTTAACAAATATTGTGTTTCTAGTGTCGTCTATGATCTTGCATGTTTGTCTCAGTGGATCTAATTGATGCTTCTATGTGTGGAGATTGGCAGACAACTCGTCTCTGTGGGGGCTAATTTCTAACATCTCTCCATGTCAAATTTCTTGGTATTGGAGTTTTATCTATTCCTCTCCGGTGATAGTGAAGGGAAAGGGTGGAGTCGTCTTCTTCATAGCGACCCTGTTGAAGATGAGGACGATAACTTCGTTATTGGCATCTTCACCAACATGATGACATGGAGACTTTTATTTGAGGATGGCGGCATCAAGGTGAAAAAGATGTCATCACCATGGAATAATTTTCTCTGGTCTCTTCTCTTTGTTATTGTTAGATCTGGCCACAATGAAGTACTAGGGAGAATAATTTTTAGATCAGTCTTCCTCACTCTTTGGTGGCAGAAAGAAGAAGAAGAAAAAGATACCGAAAAGAAGAAGTTCCTCATTTCCGCTTATAGGAATGTTGCCTGTCATTTGTTGGGCATATGTTCTCGGGCCATTTGTCGAGTGTTCTGTGCGATCATCCATACTGCAAAGCATCTAACATGTTAGGTTTTGAGTTGTGTTATCCACGTCATGGGTACAATTTTGTAATCAAGATTGCTTGTAATGTATGATATACCCAACTATCATATAATATAATTCTTCTTTCATCTTAAAAAAGGTTGATATGTGTCGTTGTGTGTCAAGTTGTGATCAGTGATTATCAGGAGATGATTGGCTTTTGTTGAGTTTGGAGATTAACTAATTGCCTGAGTGTGTGTGCAACATATCTCTTGGTTGTATTGGTGTACATGTGTGGAGCAAAGAGACAGTCGACAAACATGGAGAGGGTCAAGTAGAGACATGTCTTGCCAATGGACTGAGAGCGGTGAAAGACAAGCGTGAAGCCTGGACTAGGGACTAAGATGGCCGGAAGACTGACCTTGTTGACCAAGTTAAGATGGCGGTTGGCAAGCAGAGGCGTTGGGGCACTTGGTGATCAAGCGATCGAGGATGATAGTGACATGTGTCGAGATCATGGAGTAGGCATAGCAGACATGTTTCTTTAGGTGTTTTGGTGGTTTGGGCCTTAAACCACCGGTTGGATAGTTTTCGGGGTTGGGCCTCAAAACCTGGTTAGAGTTTGGGTGGGATCAGAAGGAGGCATGTAGCATAATCATGAAGCTTATGTCTAGGCGAAGCAAAGTCATGATTGGCATGTGGCCATCAAATCAACATATCTCAAGTTGGACCATTATGCCCCTAGGGTTAAGTGGTTTAGCTGAAATATCTAAGTGTTTGTTGGAAATATATAATAGCTCTATAAATAAGATAGAGGATGTCACCAACTAGACATTTCTCCATCTTTAGGTTTCCCAGTCGCTAGTTTTCAATTTCTAGTCTAGAGTATTGAGAGAGATCACAAATGAAAGCCCAAGTCCCTCTGTCTATGTAAACCTTCATCTATGTAACTCGACAAAGGTCCTGACCTCGTTCAAGAGAGAAATAAAGCAATCATTTCTCTGAAATCCATGGCCAAGTACTTGTGTGCAAACCGATTTGGTTTTTCCTTTCCCTTCCTCTTCTCTTCTCTACTTTGATGAATTTTGAGTTCCTGCAGATTTGGGCGATGTTTTGAGTGGATATATTTGTGCTAGGACCTCCGATAAACATCTATGCAAAGTGGTTTGGGTGGATTCCTCACAAGCACATAGAACCATCGCTTGGAGGGAAAATTGAAAAAATCCTAGTTTGAGAGCTTGTTTTTGGGTTGACCTTCAAGCTTTAATATTTTGGAGTTCAAATTTTGTGGAAACCTAGGTAACTCCCTAAAGAAAGCGTGTGCAAAAGTTTAGCTCAGTTGGAATCCATTTGGTTGACTTTTGCCTTTTTCTTCCTTTGGTTCACGCTATTGAAATCTGTCAGCACGGAACCTCCACTCCTATATGTGGATCCTCCGCATGTGCTGAACCTTTGCACAAAAAAGATAGAACCTTTGCACTCTAGGAGATAAAAATGGTTATGTGGTGTTCCCATGTGCTCCGGGTATCCATTTTTATCCGCTCCTTATGTAGGGTTTCTGAGTTACCCGGGTTTCTAAGTTACCCAAGAAGCTTTCCAAGTCATCAAACTACATGTTGGTTTAGGTGATTTGGTTTGGACTCTTGCTTCATTTCAATTGAAGTTTAGAGCTCTAGTTTTTGTTTTTGAGAGTTTTGGTGTTGCACTTGGTTTCAGTTGAGGTGAGTGTCCCACTGTGTTCTCTAGTCTTCATTGAGAACATCCACTTCAAAGATGGCAAAGTAAGATACAAGGTTTAGACAATTTCTATAGGTTTGCGCCAAGAATGTTAGTGGTACTAATAAGAAAGAAAAACTCAAGTTGGTTAGGAAAGTTGAGGGGCTAGATAAAAACAAAATTACAACCACTTAGTAGTGTGGTAATTGATCTAAAAAACTACTTTAAAGAGCGGTTGGCTCTTCTTTTACCAGAAGATTGGAAATTGATCTCAAAAACTAATTTAAAGAGTGGTATCAACGAACCAAAACAACTAGGTTGTTATCTGACGATTGTAATACCAAATGTTTTCACCTAGTGGCTAATGGAAAACATAGAAAAACAAGGATTTGTTATTCGGAGAAGAATGGAGCAATAATCGAGGGTGATGAAAATCTTAAGAAATCTTTCAAGAGCCAGCTAGTAATAGTTTCTCGATGATAGACACTATTATGAATGGCATTACACAAGTTTCACAACTAGAAAAATGAACTTTTAACGATGACATTATTAGAAAATGAAGTTTAGGAGACTATCTTTTAAATGTATCATAATAAAACTCATGGTCCTGATGGGTTTCCAACCAAGTTTTACCAAGTTTTCTAGGAAGTAATAATAAAGCTTCTATTCGTGATGGGTTCCCAACCAAATTTTAACAAGTAGTCTGGGAAGTAATAAGAGGGTACATTATGCCTCTCTTTTCTGAATTTTGTAAGGGTAACCTCCAACTTTTAGCCTTAACTTTGGTATAAGCACTTTAGTACCAAAGCAAAAGGAAGCTATACAAATTCAACAATTCTAACCCATTTTTTGTTGAACATTAGCTTCAATATTTACAAAAGTGATGACTAATTGAATAGTCCTAGTGGCTCCGAAGGTGATCTATCACAATCAACTTTCATTAAGGTTAGGAATATTTTGGAAGGGGTGGTCCTTTTACATGAAACCATTCATGAGATGCTTAGGAAAAAAGTTGGATCGGTCGATCCTAAAGCTAGACTTTGAGAAAGCATATGATTGGTCAAATGATCGTTTATATAACAAACACTAAGAATGAAAGCCTTTTCACCAACATGGAGTGTGAATTAGCCTCTACCTATGATATAATTAACTTATATTTACTCTTCTTAATTAATATCCGAACATTCGACACAAAGGTACTAGACTTCCCTCAATCCAAACATTCCCTAAATAAAGGGCGATTTAGTGTCATAGAGCACAGCTCTCGTCCCAAAATCAGGCATGGGCCGTGGGCCTGCGGCCCAAAACTACCATGACAGACCCAATCCTCAGTTCCCCACTCTAGACCTCTCCAAGTCTCCAAGCTATAAGAGAGAGAGAGAGAGAGAGAGAGAGAGAGAGAGAGCGGCAGGACCGCGGCCATGGATTCGTCGGGATGGTGTTGCCGGAGGAAGGACATGGGAGAGCTGATGACGACTGGCATCCGCCCTGGACGCTCTCCTCTTAACCTCTCCCAGAAAGAGAAAGAGCGCAACGGAGCAGCGGTGTCTGCGGACCTGCCGGGTCGGCGGCGACTGCAAAGTGCAGATTCGTCAAGGCGTCGACGCTGGACAAGGACATGGCAGAGGTGGTGAGTGCCCTCCGCCCTGCACGCAGCCTGCCACAGTGCTTTGTTTTTTTCGTACGTGGTTGCCAAATCTGTATGTTTGGTTGGGCACGACCGATTGGTGGAGTAGTGCTAAGTCATTTTGTGTTTGGTTGGGTACGAGCGATTGGTGGAGTGCTAAGTCATTTTGTTGTTGGCTTGTTGCCTGCTACTGTAACAGATAATCGATTCCTCCCAAATTTACTGCTTCCAATTTGTAACCTGTAGCTTAAGAATTACTAATTTGTATTGGTATTTTGCAAAACCATTAATAAATGGGGTTAGCGGAGGCTATAGCCTTCTTTAGCCTCTGCAAACCCCTGCACTTAATAAATAGTTACTCCCTCCGTCCCAGAAAGAATGCAATTCTAGCACAGTAACACGTTTTTGTACGTTAACTTTGACCAATTATAGATTAAAAGGTAATAATATTTATGATACCAAATAAGGCAACGTATGCTATACAAACTCTCTTCCCATACAAACTATACAAACTACGACCACCACCGTTAGATCGTCATCCGATGGCTGCAACCAAGGGTGAGAATCATTAGCAAATAGGCCCCCCGGCCACTGCTGCGCCCTGCTGCCATGATGGCATACGTTGATAATGATTCTCACCCTTAGTTGCAGCCATCGGATGACGATCTAACGGTGGTGGTCGTAGTTTGTATAGTTTGTATGGGAAGGGAGTTTGTATAGCATACGTTGCCACCAAATAAATATCATTAGATTAGTTACAAATGTATTTTTATAATAAATTTATTTAAATCCACAAATGTAAATAGCATTTACTAGAAACTTGGTCAAACGTAAACCACTTTACGTGGCACATAACCCGTAGTTGCATTCTTTTTGGGACGAAGGGAGTAAATGGCATGACCGGCTATTTTTAACACTGGCGAAAACCCTAGACCATTCAATCAGTCCATGATATCTTTGGATGTCGTTTCCTCCATGGAGGTGTCATATTGGGAGAGACCATTGATATTGCCCACAAGTGTCTTCTCTCATCGGTATTTTGAGTGTGAACAGGGATGATGTAGTTTGTTGGGGCTTTGTGGGAAGAATCTCAACTATGGCTCACAATGATCTGGTCAGCCGTATCAGTTATCATTGGTGATTGCTGGTCAAGTGCTACTTGATGGTTTGGTTGGCGGATGGCAGAGGACAGTTAGTGGACTTCAGTGGTATGTGAAATGCTTTAGATTCATTGTTCAGCAGCTTGTTTTGCAGGAGGACGCGATGGGGATTTTTGCGGGCTTTAACAATCTCAGTTCATAGACATGAGAATAGGTGGAAGTGGAACCACATCCAGCTTTCTCTATAGGTGGATAGTAGATTGATGGGTGGTTTGAGTTATATGCTCAGTCTGCGATTCTAAATTTGCTTAGAGCCTAGTCGGTCCCATTCATATTTCTTTACAAACTGCAACCATTTTCATCGACTAGAGGGCTTTGTTTAACTAGGAATGAATGCTATATATTGTAATTATTTGTATGAGCTCCCAAAAATGCACGGTGACGCTGGCCTCGGAGCCACGCTGCCTTATGAATGGTTTTCCTAGCTTGCAAAGCTAGCTCATTTCACTACTGTAGTTAAGTAATAGGCGTTAAGTGGATCCAACTTTCTGTGGTGGCCATGGAAACCCAACTTCTCAAAGTGGATCCAGCTAAACTACGCAGTCGTGCAAACATGGCTTTCCTTCACTATAAGGGGCGATTTTGATGGACCACATGAACATACTATTTCTATATGACATCTTTTTTCTCTGCCATTGAATTCCGGGTAGAAAGAGACGGGTTTTTTTTTCTTTCATGTCGAAATCATATGAGTGGTATCTCTCACTAAAGCTAAGGTCCAGTGAACTGAACCCGTCCTGTTTGAATAGCACATTTCCATCGCTGCATCTTCCGACGACTAAAGCTATAAAGCACATCTCCTTGTCTACCAACGGCACAGGTGAGAAATTAATGGTCATTGTCAGGCATAATTCAAATTTTGGTGTTGAATTCAAATTAATGCTTTAGTAGGTGCCATCTCACAGAAGAGTTTAGCTTCTTTTCACTACTACAGAAATAGTTTTCGCCTTTTCGCCGGCGATATTTTCACCACCGGTTTGTATTAAAACCATAGGTGATACTGGTAACTGATAACATATCACCACCCGGGCACCCGTTTCTAATAAAATTGGCAATGAAAAACATTTTTACCGTAGGTTCTAGAGAAAAACCAGTGATGAAAAATATCCTAGCTTTCACCATTGATTATTCGGTACAGGAAGTCAGGGACCAACAATGAAAATCTAGCATGATCTGCCTCTGCCCAAACTAACATGTGGTTGTGCTTCCTTGGAGTGTCTAACAAGCGGCCCAATATTCTGGTGGTAAAGGATTGTAAGTCTACGTTCCTTAGGAGAGTTTCTTCAGTTGATGTTCTTTTAATGGATATTAGATCTTACTGCCAGTGACAAGTAACTTTTGTGGTCTTCAAAGTTTTGTATGGGGAAGGTGTTTGCAGGTATCCCTTGCTATCTGTTAGTGTGAGCTCAATCTCCAACGTGCGCTAAACGAACGAAGGAATAAGATGAGTAGATTGGTCTTTATGTACTCTTATTTTTTTCAGAGAGGCTATTTTGTGCCAAGTTATTATTTCATACGTACTATCTATTATATATTGTTTCTCTAGATGAATATCATATATGGGGCACCTTTTGAGTATCTTTATTAAAAAAACTTGAAGGGGAAAATCACCTTTAATATAGCTCCTACTGAATCAAAGACGCAAAGTAATCCAAGCGTGCTGAACTGAACTAGTTTATTTTTACTAGCCTTACACGGATGGCAAAATATTCCTGTCGGTGTGGAACCAACGGAAAAAAAAATACAAATCATAAAACACACAGGGAAATAACAAAATTCATAATGATTTGTAGCTGACACTTTTTTCTTATTTACTACTGAATTATTGCTGCTGTCAAGCTTCATACCTCACTACAGTGCGATCTCTATCTATAGCTAACCTCATTAGAATAGTTCAACGTTTATTTGGTCATGTCATGTGCCATCCTTTTCTTACATGTCACATTGATAGTTCTCCCACATTTATTTCCCAGACAGTGATGCTATCTGTAATACTTTTCAAAGATAAAATATTTTTAATCATTTGAAAAAGAAAAATGTAGTAATAATTAAAATTTTGACCAGGTTCCTGTTGATGATTTGGCTACTACTGCAGATATTCATGCCTTATTTAACGACTTCCACCCCACAGGATGGAAGACGCAGCAGGCAACCACGGTCCAGTGCAGACTACCACAATAAAACCATCACCTTGCTGAAGAGTGAAGACCCATAAGATGATCTCCTGCCCGTGTACATTGCTGGTCTCCATGGTCATTCTTAGCACCAATATCCTCTTGGTTACATCAAGCTCTCTACCTACTAGCCACCATGATTTCTTGGCGCTCTTATCCCTCAAATCCCACATAACAAGTGATCCAACAGGGGTGCTATTGTCCTGGGATGCAGCTAGTAACGACACCAACAATCCAGTTCCTGATTTCTGCAAATGGACTGGCGTGACCTGCGGCGACCATCGTCACACTGGCCATGTCACAGCCATAGATCTTCATGACCATGGCCTAGGAGGCACCATCTCTCAAGACATCGGCAACCTCACATACCTCCACTCCATCGATCTGTCGTCCAACAAACTGGTAGGTGATATTCCCTCCAGCCTTGGCAATTGCAGAAGACTTCGTACTATGAATTTGAGAGCTAACCAATTCTCTGGTTCTATCCCTGCTACTCTGAGTCACCTATCAAAGCTAACAATTTTTGAGGTCAGCTCCAACAATCTGACTGGTGAAATTCCCACGATGCTATTAAATGTCACAGCGCTAATGGTACTTAGAATTGGGGGAAACTCCATCCAGGGCCAAATCCCTATCTGGCTGAGCAACCTAACATCATTGACTCAGTTGTATCTTGCTAAAAACAACTTCAATGGCAACATCCCTGCAGATTTATATAAGTTAACTAACCTTTCCATCTTCGATGTAATGAGTAACAAGCTTGTCGGCCCTGTCCCTCCATCACTCTTCAATATTTCTTCTATCACTGTCATACATCTTGGCATGAACCAGCTTATCGGATCACTGCCACTTGATATTGGCTTTAAGCTTCCCGAGCTAACTGTTTTGGCCACATTTAAGAACAATTATTTCGAGGGCTCAATACCAGCATCCTTATCGAATGCGTCTAAACTCCAATATCTGCTTCTTGGTGAAAACCGATATCATGGTTTGATCCCACGGGATATTGGTATTCATGGTAAATTGAAGTATTTTTCGGTAGGCAACAATGAACTACATACCACAAAGCCTAGGGATTGGGAGTTTCTCACATCCTTAACCAACTGTAGTAGCATGGAAAGACTAGACCTCCAAGGAAACAATTTTGGAGGTGTTATGCCAATTAGTATCGCCAACCTATCTGAAGACCTCAGTCAGCTTACAATTGGCACAAATCACATAGCTGGGACCATATCTTGGGTAGGGATGTTCCAAAAACTTACACTGCTTACCCTTGAGGATAACCTATTCACAGGCACCTTACCTATAGACATTGGCCAACTTTCTAGCCTCCAGCATCTTGATCTGTCTCATAATGGATTTGAAGGGCAGATTCCACAAACATTAGGCAATATCACAGTACTGAGTGATCTTTCTCTATCTAATAACTTTCTGAACAACAGCATTCCAGCAAGCCTTGGTAAATTAACGCATATTGGATACATGGATCTTTCTTGTAACCTGTTGAGGGGCCATATCCCACAGGAGATACTTAGTATTCCTTCCCTGACCATACTTCTTAACCTTTCCACAAATGCTCTAAGTGGGGCAATTCCAACACAGATTGAGCACTTGAAGAGCCTTGGTACACTGGACCTCTCAATGAATAAGCTAGATGATGAAATCCCAGAAGCTATTGCAGGCTGTGTCCAACTGCGTTTCCTATATTTACAAGGAAATCTACTGCAAGGACAACTCCCAGAAGGGCTGAATAATCTTGTAGTGCTGGAAAAAATGGATCTCTCGAGCAACTACTTAACGGGACCGATACCCATGTTTCTAGAGAGCATGGGATCTCTGAACTATCTAAACCTGTCCTTCAATAACCTTTCTGGTCCTGTGCCAGATACAGGTGTCTTTGGTAATGCCACTGCATTGTCAGTGACAGGTAACAGCATGCTATGTGGTGGTCCTCCATTCTTGCAACTACCATCATGCCCATCTATACGTTCTCACAAAGCTTCACTGCATCGATTGCACATATTTATCTTTGGAGCCGTTGGAATATTCATCTTTTGTGTATGCTCTGCAACCGCTTATTGCTTTATTAAGAGAAGGATCACAGCAACTTTTGTTGGTTCTGATGAGTACCTATTCTTTAATGAGCATGAGAGAATATCCTATGCCGAGCTACATGAAGCAACAGGATCATTCTCTCTGGCAAATTTGGTTGGTTCTGGAAGCTCTGGCAAAGTATACATTGGAAATTTAACTTTTGGTAAGAATTTAGCGACTGTAGCAATCAAGGTTCTTGATCTTGGCCAACAAGGAGCCAGTAGAAGCTTTTTAGCTGAGTGTAATGCTCTAAAGAGGATCCGCCACCGGAAATTGGTGAAGGTGATCACCGTATGTAGTGGCTTCGACCATAATGGTGATGAATTCAAGGCACTTGTCCTAGAATATATTTGCAATGGGAGTTTAGATGAGTGGCTGCATCCAGACAAAATGACAAACAGCATGACCAGAAGAAGTCTAAGTTTGATGAAAAGACTCGACATTGCTCTTGACGTTGCAGAGGCATTGGAATATCTTCATGATTACATTGATCCACGCATAGTTCATTGTGACATTAAACCAAGCAACATACTTCTTGACGATGATTTGGTTGGACATGTTACAGACTTCGGTTTAGCTAAGATATTGTCATCTGAAGCAGGCAACAAAAACAATCCTGAAACTGAAGGCAGCTCATTTGCAGTCAAAGGCACAATTGGATATGTCCCCCCAGGTCAGTAATTAAACTGTTGTTGACGCATACTAGTATATATGAATATGCTGTTGCTGTTCTGAAGATTATTTATCTGATAAACTGGTAATATTAAGTTTTTATGTAATCTAATTATAATGTAGCCAATGAAATTTCCTTTTCTGTATATTATTACAGAGTATGGATCAGGATGTGATGTCTCCATGGATGGTGATACATATAGCTACGGTGTGCTCCTGTTAGAAATGTTTACTGGAAGAAGGCCAACTGACAGTTTCATCGATGGTGTGGCAAATCTTGTCAGCTTTGTGAAGATGGCTTATCCTCATAATCTGTTGGAGATACTTGATGTTACTGCAACATACAGTAGAAACATAGACACCCAAGCTATCCTAGATATTCTCGTTTATCCAATATTTAGAGTTGCTTTAGCATGTTGCAATGACTCACCAAGACAAAGAATGAAGATGCACGACGTAGTGGAGGAGTTGAATGCTATAAAAATGGCATGCGCTGTTCAGATGCCCTGCTCATAAATTACGGGTCTACACATGAACTAGGCTAGCATCCGGTTTTCTAATTTCCCTTGTGAACAACATCCAAGTTTGCTAATTTCCCTTGTGAACCTCCAATTTATAAACGATCAGATTTGAAAATTTTCACATTATCTCACTTACTAATGTGAAAATTTTCGGACACGGGATCCCTCACTAGTGGCGGACCCAGGATAATGTGAAAATTTTCAAATCTGAAATATTTTTTTTAAAAAAAACATATATGGCTGCAAAGGGACACCTTTGATTCAAAAAGAAAAGACCATGAACATTAAGGCCCTGTTCAGTTAGTATTTGTTCCAGACCGTTCCGCGCCATTTTGGCCTCGAATCATTCCAATCCTATGTCCGTAAAACATTGAAGGGACCGAACGAGTCCTAAGTGTGGTCGACCGGTTTTGAAGGATGCATGGTGAAAATTCATTGTAATGAAAATCCACAAGTTAACAATAACACTAAAAAACATGAATACGACATGAGTTTATGTTGTGAAATCCATTCAAAATTGCACGTTCAGATTTGGTTCCACATATATGTGACCAAAATCATACAAAAACGTCTTTTAGTGCTTAAAATGTTGCACTTGAAATTGTGGAAGGAGTATTTACCAATTCATTTTTAAAGAATTCTTTTGAGAGTTTTTTTTTCATAAGGTTCTTTTGGGCTTTTTTTGGCCAGCTCTGAACTCGAACAGTCGCCGTCCACCACTTCACCTCCAACGGAACCACGGCGCAACTCTTCCTCTCCCCTCCGCCCTCCCGAACCTGCCCACCGAGCTCTGCCGTCGGTCTGCCTCCGCCCGAACAGCAAGAGGAGGAGCACGATTCACCCTGCCGCGGTCGTCGATTTCTGGTAATCCGCCAGCATTCCTTCCCCCCGAGCTCGATGCTCCTCTGTCCCTACTCCCTCGGCTCCTACCGCTCTCGCGGCGGATCGCACGCGCAAGGTGTTCGATGCATTGCCTGTTTGCCTGCGCTGCGCGCCACCCACGGTGCTGGCGTTTTGCCGCCGGTTTATGAACGCAATGCGTGTCCTCGCTGACGGCTGCTGTCTTTTTGGATCGTATTTGCAGCGTCGGGTCGGCCGATGGCGGATACCACGGGAACTTCGTCGTGGTCGGACATCCCGCTGGACCTCGCCGGCCGGATCCTCCGCCGCCTGCCTGCCCACGTCGACCGCGTCCGGTTCGCCGCCGTGTGCCCGCAGTGGCGCGCGGCCACGCGGCAGGGGCCCCTGCCCCTGCCCCAGCCGCTGCCTCTGCTCCTGCTCTCGGACGCTAGGGTGTACAGCCTGCCCGGAAGCGAGCCGTTCCACTTCTCTGGCTTCACGGGGACGGGGTACACCGACGCCTGTGGCAACTGGCTGGTGTTTTCGAGTGAAGACGGCTGCTACCTGAGGGATCCTTTCTCCAATGCCACCGTGACACTTCCACCTCTGTCCCGTGTCCGAGCCTGGCTTGTGACCAGAGACGGTGGAGCAGATTGGGTTCAAGCCCCTCCTACTGCCTCCACGGCCATGACGCGCCGTCCTAAGCGCATAATAACTTTTACTCACCATGGAAGAGATGAAGGAGGGGTTTTGAAGGATGACGATGTCCTAAGCCCCGGACCCTCTATGATTCTGAAACCACCCATGCGTGTGGTTGATGAGTTCATTAATGTGGCAAACCTAGAACGGATGAAAATGGCTGAAAGGTTGCAGTTGGAGGAGCCAAAGAAGTGGAAACTGTGGCTCTGTTCACCCAATTTCATTGTAGGAAGAATCAAGTTTACGGTAGGCAAACGGATTGCGGTGTGCCGGGCACAGGCAGGGGCCACCTCATGGTGGTCTGTGTGTTTGGAAAATCACTGTCCAGACTTCATCGACATGGCATTCCATCAGGGTGCACTTGTCGTCCATGATTCACTTTTCGCCATCGACGTCAGCATGGACAACAGTAGCAGTGATCCATGGATCTCTCAAGTGCAAAAGGTCATCAACGGTCCATGTTTGCACAAGCCTTGTTACCCAAGACGTCAGAAGAGGGCCTATCTAGTTGAATCACGTGGTGCGTTGCTGGTGGTGTTGAGAAATTTGCGCCACCCATTGTTCGACCTGAATGTTCTCTATATGCAGCTGGGAATAATAATGAGTTCGAGGTGTTTGAAGCTGACCTCAGTCAGGCACAGTGGCTCAAGGTGACAGCGATAGGGAACAATGAGGTTTTGTTCCTACGTCGGCGAAGCAGCAGGTCTGTTTGTGTTTCTCATAATGCGTTGCCAGGGGATTGCATCTTCTTCCTGGATAATGATGACAAGGATTGCCGTTGGTATATGGTGCCTCAAGTTCTTGCGGCGTCTACAGCATGACGGACGGCAAGGTCTCCTCCACCCCTCTGCCAAGGGTGTCGTGGGAGCCTGGCATGGCGTTTGGGACTTGGCTGTTCCCTCGAAGCTGAAGTGAAAGCTGTTGCTGAGCTAGGTGCTAAATTCGTCGAACGAAACTTATCTTATCCTCGTAGTATGTTTAATGGTCTATGATAATAACAGAAGATAAGCATATCAGTACTTGTCTGGTCGAAGTATGGCGTGACAATGTGTTGATTGTGTTGTGTATTATCAATTTGTAAACAACTGATGAATCTTTTGGGATTGGTATCTGCTGCTGTGGACCTATTCTGTGAGCTTGGCACCCTAATGGTGTCTCTAGTTGGGGAGGTAGCAAGCCTTTTAATTTGATTGATCTTAACCGTCGCTATGTTGAATCGTAGAGTAAAATACATCCTAGGTCCTCAAACTTTTGGCGTCCTTCTATCTGCGTCCTCAAACTAAAAAAGAGGCTATCTACATCCCTAAACTATTGTACCCACACACCAAAGGCCCAAAGCCTGCCACACCAGCACGAGCATTCGGATGTGGTAGTCTCACGGTGGCAGCTGGACTATGTGGTCACATGCCAACTTCCAAAAAAAACCCTATCCCTTTTATCCTTATCACTTTTAAGTCTTTGCATATGTATGGCCTCCGCCGGCCGCGCGTGCATGCATGGCCCCTAGCCCTAGCGACCTCCACCAGCCGCGCATGCTGCATGCATAGCACTCCGTGTATTCCGTCGTTGCATCACGTGAAACGAGTGCGGCACCAACCGACCAACGCCGCACGTCGAGCTAGGCACGCGGGCTGCATGCACACCCCTCGCGGTATGTCCCCCGGCATGCATGCATGCCATGCAGCGCGTGACAGCGTGAGAGGGCCGGGCATGCATAAGCTGTGCCTGTGCTTGAAACGCGTGAGTGGTGAGACGTGTACGACTCTGGCGCGGGCGTCCGTCGAGAACCTTGGTAGATCTTCGATCGAGTTGACGATCCACGGCCCATGCTGGGAGAGTAGGAGACGATGATATATGTCCCCAAGCCGATTAGCGCCAGCCACGTACTCAACGCCAGTGTGGCATGCATTCAACCGTCCTACCGCTGGAACCTGCAGGGAGCGCCCGTACCCGACCGCCGACCCTCTCGCCGCGCGGTGTCGATGCGCCGTGCCTTGCTTCCGAGATCAGCTGCAGGTCACAACAGGATGCGTCGTCGTGGTCGTTGCGCCGAGCAGGACGCCGTCGGTGACAACGGTGCGAACTTGCCCAGGTACACGGTGACCAGCAGGCTGCAGCTCAGCCGAGGCCACACCGCGCGGAACTTGCAGGAGCTCCGTGTTCCTGCTCTAGCAACTTCCCATCCTGTCGACTCCTCCTTCACCTCCCTCTTCTTAATGTTACTTTTCGCACTCACGCCCATGCTGCCGGCATCATCGTCACCGCTCGCACTTGAGCACGTGTTTTCCATGTCGTGAAATGGGCGTGAGTTTTTTTTTGCATTTTGGCCTCTTTTTTTAAACTTTTTTTTGCAAATAGACCTCGTGGAAAACTTTGTCCGCAAATGGGACAAAAGCTCGGCGTCACGTTACGTGACGCCGAGGTACAATAGCTCGGCGTCAGGTGCAATCACGCCAAGTTGTGCCACGTCACCGACGACTACGGTCGCCGTTGCATCGTGGCTCAGCGGGACCCACGGGGCTCGGCGTCAAAGGGAATGACGCCGAGGTGGGACACGTCAGCCTCCCCAAGGCCGAAGATACACCTGGGCCCAGGGCTCGGCGTCACGTCCTTTAACGTCGAGGTAGCTTATTACCTCGGCGTCAACTCGTGTGACGCCGAGCTTTGGGGAGAAAAAGTCGCGCCGGCCTCCTTCTTCCTCCCTTCCCCATTCTTTTCCCCAACCGAGCAGCTCTCTCTCTCTCTGCCCACCGATTCCCCCCCAACCCTAACCCTCTAATGGAGGCCTAGGAGACCGGATCTGACCTTGGGACGTGCGCACGAGGTACCTCCCTCCCCTCTTCCCTTCTATCCGTGTATTTTTTGCTGCATTTGTTGTTTCCATGGTGGAACCCTAGGCACCATTGGTATGGATGGATATGTGAAATTGTTGATTTGGATGGAAATGTGTGTGTTGGATTCCATGGTAGAACCCTAGAGACCATTTGTTGTAGGTTAGGGTTTGGTATATAAATATTTGGGTATCTATGGTTTGTTCATGGTAGTGGTATGTTGTATAATTGTGTATTATTATGGTGTAAGGATTAGGTTTTGGCAAAATTGATTTATTTAGATGATATTATATATAACTTTATTATGTATATGATGGCTGTAGATGGATAGACTAGTGAGGTTTCATCATGGAGGAGTTGTTGTGAGGACAAAGGAAGATAGTGTTGTTTTTAAGGGCATGTTGGAGGATATGTTGATTTTTCATTAGTCACCTAGTTTGGCCGACCTAATAGACCGAGTAAAAGAGAGGCTTGGATGGACTGAAGGAGATGTTGTGCTTCGTTTGGAAGGGTTGATAGATGTAGGTTCATCGAATGGTCCTCGCATGAAGAGGTTGCTCAAGATCACAAGTGAAGGTGACTGGGGTGTTTACAAGGCTGTTGTTATGTCCTCAGAAGTTCGATCTTTAGAAGGTCCACAGCATCAGATAATGGCACAATCAACACATAGTCACACCATACTTCGACCAGACAAGTAATGACTACTGATATGCTTATCTTCTGTTATTATCATAGACCATTAAACATACTACGAGGATAAGATAAGATAAGACAAGTAATGACTACTATGTATATAACACTCCAGCTTTTTAACAACTAGATATACACTATTATCTTTATCAACACTTGGTTCTGTAGATCAAGCAGAACTTTAACAGTACCATGTAAACCATTATGTAGTGGCACACCTAAACCATAGAGTGTTATACTAGTCAAAATAATAATTATTTACCATGGAGTGTTATATACATAGTAGTCAAAATAATCACCGACAGATAATTAAAAATTATTTTATTTATTATATACTAGCACAATATGCCCGTGCGTTGCAACGGGAGAAAAAACACAAATATAGAGACATAAATATATTATAACTTTAATTTTTATACTATTCATACGGTCTTAATATAGCCTTGTGGTATGGATAGTAGTACCCGCTTCTCGCCATATCTAACAAGCAGCCCATTATCTCGGAGTGTAGCGAGCAGACCAAGCTCAAGCACTACTAAGTAAATCAGCAATAGTAAAAGACAAGAGAATGTTGAGCTCCTCATTCATGTGAGTGTCTGACATCGAGCTTTCTAGCCAAGCATCCTCACCATCACCATTGTGGCTACCCCCAAGCGTTCATGTTGTCGAGCTCACCAACTGCGCATCTATGATTTAACCTATGTAAATACGTGAAAGTTAAACGGGTATCCTAGATCAATTTGTCTTTTGGTTTAAGCGATGGAGTTTTATTGTTTTGACTTTTGTAATCTGAAAACTACCTGCACCAGATACTATAAAAAGAACAAATCAGTCTATCTATTTATGTTTTACCTTTTATATAAAATTTTAAAGATATACTCCCTCCGTCTCAAGATATAAGGCGCGATTTGACTTGGTGTGATCTTCAAAATTATACTTTGACCATTAATTTATACTATTTTATGTAACTAATGGAAACAACAAAAATATCATTAGAAAGTATTTGTAAAGATAAATCTAATGGTATTATTATTGTACTATATAATTTTTTATTTTATTTGACTTATTATTGGTCAAAGTTAATAAAGTTTGAATTTTGAAATACGTGCATGCCTTATATCCTGAGACGGAGGGAGTACAAAGTAGTATTTTTTTTTATGACTATGATATCTATAATATAAGCTAATTTTTAGTAATAATATGTCCTATTACGCTAGTATCAATGTTAGGACTGATTTTAATAGTTAGTGTGAAGCACAAAATTATTTAGAATATGTCATAACTTTGATTTCATATTATTCAAGCATTATATAATTAAATTGAATATCAAGTTTCATAACTTTATTTAGAAACCTATAAAAATTATAAACATAGATGGTCGGGCATGATCAACATTTGTTAAGTATGGGATGTAGAGAGTGTCGGCGCTGTTCGATTGGTCGTCGTGGCTATGGCGGTGTTTAAAGAAAATAGAAAACGAGAAAGAAAAATAAGGAAAGAGAGAAAAAACGGACACAAACCAAATCACGGGGAGGACCCAAGGCCGGGTTCGCATTCGCAAGGAACACGACAAAATTTTATGGATGGAATCGGAAAGGGTAAAAAATACTCTGTACAAACACTTTCCGATGGATTAAAGTATATGTCTACGGTCTACTCCATTCGTCCCTAAATAACTATCTCTAGAAATCCGTGTTTCTCACAGATACGCTTTCCGAACGACGCTTGAAAAGGGACGGAGGGGTAGCTATTTTGCCGTGATAGCCGTCCACAGCCTAACCTTTTTTTTTTTTGACAACAACAGCCTAACCTCTTTAAACCTCCATGAATCATAGTAACGACGTCGATGTGTTGGTATCTGTAGTACACCCAGGTGGCGTTTGATATGCTGAGAAATACTGTAGAGTTCTAGCCAAATACGACCAAACCAAACCAAACCGGAGCACATACGGAAGATGTCCTCTTTAATCATACACGGATAGAAAAGTGGAACACAACTCTTTTGATCGATGAAGAAAAAGAGATAGTTTAGGAAGAAGAAAATTAATGTAACACCCTAAATTTTGCCTTTCTTTAAATAGGGTTAAATTGTTTTCATTATGATTTTGTGCACATTTAAAACATAGAGAAAATAATTATTGTTTTAGAAATAAAAACAATCCTAGAGTTAGAAACATGTTTGTGCATTCATGCTGATGCATCTGAGTTTTTGAGCTGAGTGGTTTTGACCAAGATTCAAAACTGATTTGAAATCATTTGAAAAGTGTTTTTGAAAATCTGTTTTAAGAAAAAGAAAAGGACTTTTCCTTCCCTCTCCCCTCTCCTTCTGTTTTTTGGTCCGAGAGGCCCAGCCGACTGGCCTGACCGGCCTGCTCCGCTCCCCCCCTTCTCCTTGCGCGGCCCGCGCTAGCACCCAGCCCAAGTGGGCGCCGCGGCCCAGCAAAATCCAGGCGGACGCCCCTCCCTTCTTCTTTGTTTCACTGACGCCACGACCCCACTCCCTGTGACGCTGACTGGTGGCCCCAGCTTGTCAGTCGTCTTTCTTCCACCTCGTGACGAAGCCGAGCAGGACTCTATTCTTCCCCCTGCTACAGATCGGGATCCTCGGATTCGTCTTCGTGGAGGACACGAAGGCCCCCCTATAAATCCTGGAGCCGCCGCACCCTAGCGAGGCTTTCAAACTCTGTCGCAGCCGCCGCAGGGTGACCTAGCTGCCGAATCGAGCGTCGTGAAACCCTAGGCGCCGCCGCCGCGGTGAATGCTCCTCTCTGTTCCTTCTCCACCCTATAGACTCGGCCTTCAAGCTTCTCTGGAAGGTAAGGAAAACCCTGGTGTCGTTCCCGTGCCCTCTCTCTCGCTGTGCCGCTGGAACGAGCTCGCCGGAGCAACCTCAGTTATGTCGGCCGCCAGATTACGTCTCCCGCCGTCTCTGTTCGTCCTCCGCCGCAACCAATACCCCAGACGAGTTCGCCATCCTTCACCCCACCTCCCTGTGTCTCTGGTTTGGGCTACAGAGGCCGGAAACCCCTTTTCCGGCGAACTCCTGCGAGGAGCCGAGCTCCTGAGCCATGGCGCCGCCGCGGATTTCTTTTGCGCCGGTGACAGCGCCGCTCGTCTCCCTCCCCATCTAATCCCGTCCATCCATCTCGCATCCGACGGCCGCAGATCGCTGATACCTCTTCGCGTGACAAAGTTTCAAAAGAGCCCTTACAATTATTTACACATCAACCCGCACTCCTTTTGTTACTGTTCACTGAGTCTTGACAATCTTCCATCCAAGCCCCTGCGCTTTTACCAAAATGAGGCGCAGTCCAGTCGAATTTCCAATTTCGTTTTATTTATTTAAATCTGCAAAATCAAGTTGAGTTAATTACAGTTTTGCCACTGATTTGAAAAGCTTATATCTTCTCCGTTTTAACTCCAAATCGATCCGTTCAACTTGCGTTAGATTCGTTTCAAAAAGATCTTTCTAACCATATAACTTTCAATACTGTTTTCTGTAATTGAAATTTGAGTTAACTCCAATCTAGTAATTAGAGTTTTGAAATTTGTTTAATTCATAACTTCTCCGTTATAGCTCTGTTTTGAGTGATCTTCGCGTCTGCGTGTTCGTAGTGAAACGTAGATCAGTTTTTAAAACCTTTTTATTTCTTTTTATTATGATTGGTGTACTGTTCTAATTAATCTATGTTTGCTATGCATGTATGTGTGGATGCCTGTGTGGTGTTGTCTGATCCGAGTAGATTGCCAGTTGTTCGTTGGTGCTCGAAGCATCTCCTGAAGTTCGGGATCAACGTCAGTGCTCGAGTTAAGGCAAGTATAACAAGAGGCTCCTTGTTTCCTATTCACTAAATGCAATCTCAATCATATGCATGTGTCCAATGAATCGCCTGAATTTACTTCCTTGTTATTGTTACCCTGATCCCTTGTTACCTATGGTTATTACATGTGGCTAGTTATGCTTAGTTCGCTCAACTATAAACAAGGATGTGAAATATTGATTAATTCTATATGCAATTGATGTTTAAAAGATGCTTTTTAGCAACATGGATCTAGGGGCTAGAGCATTGGGTTATGGTGCTCTAGTTTCCTATAGGACTTGTCATTAAGCGGCAACCCAGGATTTACAGTGCATACCTTGAGAACTACATGGCTCTGGTCTGGCCAAGTATCATGAATTGTTCTAGTTTGCGAGCAGCTTACCAAAAGGGCAAGAGGGGTGTTCCTGGTGGACTCCAGCGCAACTGAATCCTTAGCGGTTGCTACTTATTAGAACTAACTTGCGAAAGGCTACGTTGTGAACCCTGTCGTACACCTCGGAAGTGTAAAATGCGCTGGCATATGGGTATCACTGCTCAATGGGTAAAGATGTGCAACCTCTGCAGAGTGTTAAAAACTGATATATCAGCCGTGCTCCCGGTTATGAGCGACCTGGATCCTTTTTGATTAGATGGTTACTTGGTTGGTTTGGGTTATAATGAAATATGATGATATCTTTAATCATTTTACATATGGGAGCCTATGCATAATCTAGCAACTAAGGTTTAATAATAAAATATGACCAACTAAAAATGCTTACCGCAGTCTAACCGTGTCAAGCCTTTGAGCCTGCATCCCCTCTAAGTTATGCTTGCTAAGCGGTAGTAGCTTACGCTTGTTTTACTTTCTATATCTTTGGCAAAATCCCGGATGGGTACCAGATGGAGGTTTTCATGAGAAGTTTCCAAGAGATGATAGGCTTGTGATCAACCAGTTGACGTTTCCTGTGGAGTTGAAGGCTTCGCCAGAAGAGTAGATCTATAGTGTGTTTGGTGATGTAAGGCCATGTCTTTTGTAATATATGTTTTTACGCTATGTAATAAAGGCATTGTCTTTGATATTTCCCCTTCATTTGTAGCTATATGTGTGAATTGTCTTCCTGGGCACACATATGGTATGTATCTGGTTTTGTTCTTAAAACCGGGTGTTACAAAGTGGTATTAGAGCTATGTCGACTGTAGGACGCAAGCCTAGTTAGAAATGGTCGTCTTAAGGTTTACAACTTGCTATGAAATCCTTGTTTCATAAAACCTTGCTATATTTCTCCTACCCTTATGATTTATCTCCTCCTTGTGGCTATTTTAAAGATCTTGTTCTTACCCTCACACCTTGACTTGGCATTTCTTTTGATCTATCCCTCATCTCATTCTCGCGTAACATCAAGTTAGAGTCTTAGAGTTGAACCCATGGTATAACAAGAAGGTTAGTTTCGTGAGTAAAGTTAATGAGTCCTAATGCTTGATTCTTGATCCTTTCGTGTGTGAATGATTGTCTTGATGCTTATGCATGATTTGGATCTTTGTAATGATTGTTGTGACTTGTGGTGTATCCCCACATTTCACTTAGATATAAGGTTTAGGCATAGGATCTAGTGCTTAGATAGTTGGGTTGGTTTTTCTCTTCTCTGTGTGTGCTGTTTTTCTGAGCAGTCTGAGATCATCAAGCTATATCTTCAAGTAAGAACGTCCAAAAATCATGAAAATTTTATGGATGAAAGTAGACTTCTGTATCTTTCGTTTGCCACTGGAATCACCTCCAAATCTGTTATGGTTTGAGAGTTATGACTCTCACAAGTTGAAGTTTCTACGCTGTCTGGAAGTCTGAACAGTTTCGGTTGTGGTCAGTTTTCGACTGAGTTAACTTCAGAATCTGGGAAAGTCACTTAAATAAAAGTTGTAGATAATTTCGTCATCTTTCCAACCGTATATGGCACGCCCTGTTTGGAATTATGGAACTCAAGATATGACTGTTTTTCTGTACTGCTGTTTCTAGATCTCGCCTAGAAATTTTCAGATCTCCTGTTTCCTCTCATATAAGTGATCTTTTCTTAAAAAGTTCACTAACCTTGATCCCTGTTTGGAAACACAGATGGCCGCCAGAGGAGGTGGTATTGGAGGTGGACGTGGACGTGGACGTGGTCGTGGAGCACCTATTAACCCACCACCACCACCCCCAGTTGACATTCAGCAGTTGATGGGCATCCAAGCCCAATTTATGCAAACCATGATGCAACATATGCAGAATCAGCCAGCTGGAGGAGCACCACCGATGCAAGTGAGGGACAAGAGGGGTGAGTTTCTGAAGGGTCATCCGCCAGTGTTCTCTCATGCCGATGATCCCCTAGAGGCTGATGACTGGCTTCGTGCTATTGAACGCCAGCTTACCATCGCGCAATGCAATGACCAGGAGAAGGTGCTCTATGCTTCTGGTCAGTTGCAAGGAGCTGCTCTGGATTGGTGGGAATCGTTTCAGTTCGGTCAAGCCAACAATGCCCCACCTGTCACCTTTGAGGAATTCAAGACCAACTTCAAAGCGTACCATATCCCTGCTGGTCTGATAGAGTTGAAGCAGGAAGAGTTCAGATCTCTGCGCCAATGAGCCATGACCGTTGCTGAGTACCGTGACAAGTTTGCTCAATTGTCACGCTATGCCCCCGCTGATATTGCTCAGGATGCCGACAAGCAGCGTCGCTTCCTCAAGGGTCTGAATGATGGACTGGCACTGCAGTTAATGTCCAATGAGTATGCCAGTTACCAGACTCTAGTCAACTGTGCTATAGTGGTTGACAACAAGTGCAAAGAGATGGAGGCTAGAAAAAGGAAGCTCCAAGGTCAGTCCTCTGGTAGTAACAACCGCCCTCGTTCCAACTTCACACCAGGCAATCAGTAGAGGTACCAGGGACCTACTACTCAGTGGAACCGCAACCAGGGACAGCAACGTCCTTCATACCCGCAACAGCAGCAGAACAATAATCAAGCCCAGCGCCAAGGCACTCCCAACAATGCTCCAAGAGTAGTGCACCCAACACCCCCGTCAAGAATGGAACACCCAATGCCTGTTTCCGTTGTGGTGATCCCGGTCACTATGCCAACCGCTGTCCGAAGAGGCAAGATCAGCTCCCACCTCAGAATAATGGGCAGAAGGGAAGGCAGCAAGCACCCCCTAATGCGGGCAAGGTGAATCACGTGTCCGCAGAGACCGTGCAGGAAGCGCCAGAAATTATGCTTGGTACGTTCAACATCAGTTCCATCCCTGCTACAGTTCTTTTTGATTCTGGTGCATCGCATACTTTCATATCACATACCTTCGTTAGAATGCATAATTTACCTGTTAGCCTCATGAAAACCCCCATAATGGTTACCTCACCGGGTGGAGGTTTGCAAGCTACGCTTCAGTGTATGCCTATAGATGTGTCCCTAGGGGGGTAGATTTCTCGGTATCCCCAATTGTGCTAAGGACAGCTGGTATTGATTTGATACTGGGTATGGACTGGATGAAGAGGTGCAAGACAGTTATACAGTGTCAAGATAAAGTTGTGGCAGTTACCACAGCTAAGGGAGACAGAATCAGTGTGAATGTAGTGCTACAACCAACTCCGACTGCAACCGTGAACCAGATGAATGAAGAGGTTTTCCCGGAAGATCTAGTGGTGGATGAGTTCCCGGATGTGTTTCCCGATGATTTGCCAGGTATGCCACCTGATCGCGACATTGAATTTATTATTGAGCTTTTACCTGGATCTACACCCATAGCTAAAAGACCATATAGGATGGGAGTACCTGAATTAGAAGAACTTAAGAAACAAATTAAAGAGTTACAAGAAAAAGGGTTTATTCGTCCTAGTTCATCCCCTTGGGGAGCTCCTGTTATCTTTGTTGACAAGAAGGATGGTGGTCAACGGATGTGTGTTGACTATAGATTGCTTAATGAAGTTACCATCAAGAACAAGTACTCGTTGCCGAGGATTGATGATCTGTTCGACCAGCTTAAAGGTGCATGTGTGTTCTCTAAGATTGATCTGCGTTCTGGTTACCATCAGTTGAAGATTCGAGCATCTGATATTCCAAAGACAGCTTTCACTACCAGGTATGGGTTGTATGAGTATACAGTCATGTCCTTTGGATTGACCAATGCACCTGCCTACTTTATGTATTTGATGAACAAGGTGTTCATGGAATATCTCGACAAGTTCGTAGTTGTGTTTATTGATGATATTCTGGTATACTCTAAGAACAAGGAAGATCATGCTGAACATCTGAGGTTAGTACTACAAAAACTCAGAGAGCACAAGTTGTATGCCAAGCGCAGCAAGTGTGAGTTTTGGCTGAAGGAAGTTTCTTTCCTTGGACATGTTATCTCTAATGGAGGCATTTCAGTAGATCTAGGCAAGGTTGAAGATGTGTTGAATTGGAAGCCACCAACAGATGTGACCGAGATTCGTAGTTTCCTTGGATTGGCTGGTTACTACAGAAGGTTCATTGAAGGATTCTCCAAGCTTGCTAAGCCAATGACAGCTCTGCTAGAGAAGAATGCTAAGTTTGTCTGGTCCAATAAATGTCAGGCTAACTTTGAGGAGTTGAAGAAACGTCTGACCACAGCTCCAGTGTTAATTTTACCAGATCTAAGTAAGGATTTCTCTATTCATTGTTATGCATCTCGTCAAGGTTTGGGTTGTGTTCTTATGCAAGAAGGCAGAGTTGTAGCATATGCATCGAGGCAGTTGAGAAAGCATGAGCTGAATTATCCCACACATGATCTGGAGTTGGCAGCTGTTGTCCATGCATTGAAAATTTGGAGACACTATCTAGTGGGTCACAAGACAGACATCTATACCGATCATAAGAGCTTGAAGTAAATTTTCACTCAATCTGATCTGAACTTGAGACAACGCAGATGGTTAGAATTGATTAAGGACTATGATTTGGAAATACACTACCATCCCGGTAAGGCTAATGTTGTAGCAGATGCCTTGAGCAGAAAAAGCTATGCCAATGAGATCCAAATTGCTTCTATGCCAGATGAGTTGTGTGCTGAATTTGCACATCTGAATCTGGGAATTGTGACCAACAGAATGGAATTAGTACTTGAACCGGTACTGATGCGAGAGATACGTAAGGGTCAGATGGTGTGACGGAACGACCCTAATCCCATGGCCCACGTGTCCCTGTCAACCTCTGACAGCCGAACCCATGTTCCATGTGATTAAGACCTATTCGCCACCGGGCTACATCAGCGCCCAATGTCCGCAGGATCATCTCACAATTCGGTTACAGCATTGCATACTTTTACAAATAACATCGGAATAAAGAGCGGAAGACTTAAATAACAATAGTTTTACAAAGCAGGGTTCCAAATAGAAATTAAGGTGCAGTTATTACAAACCAAGTTCTGATAATAGAGATAGACATAGGCAACGTAGTGGGGAACAGCAAAGATACTTATAATCACCCAGCCCGAGGGTGTACAACTATTCTTCGGCCTCTTCCTCGACGATGGTCACGCAGCAGGGTGCAAGACACATCGGGGACTCTGTCATACCTGCAGCATGGGTAACAAACCCTGAGTACTGGGGTACTCAACAAGACTTACCCGACTAAGAAAAAGGGAGAAGACTCAGGAATGAGAGGCTTAGGGTAGTCAAGGTAAGGCTTAAGCAAGATCAGGTATTTTGCAGAAAAGCATTTTGTAAACCTTATTTTATTTTGGAAAGATTCAGTATTCCTCAATTCTTCATCGTTCATGATTCATTTTACATTTCAAAATATACCTAGTTGAGAACCACTCTCCGTTGACAGTCAGTGAACCAAGTCTCCATAACCGAGGAGCAACGTTAATCCGGATAAATAATACTCAGCTGAGGATCCCTATCCACACAGCATATGTAGCACCCAAGCTTGCATACGCCAACCCGTCTACCACGATTCCTCCAAGATTGGGCCCGGTCCTACGCCACCCGGAAGTACAATACACCACTCCTATCCAGGTACGACGACCACGTGGGTACATGCTACTTCCGCCATCTCTCCACTCCCAGTGCGCGGTTGTCGGTCCAATAAAGGATTCCTCGGAGCCAGAGCTTTCCGAAGTATGTGAATAGTTACAAGTCTTGACCAGCAGGCCCCCATACGGATGGTCCCTAAAGTTTTTCCGTCAGCAACAAGCACCTTGGGACTCTAACCCAAGAGTACAGGTCCTGTCGGTTTTTCAACCCTGTCCCGGTCGGTGTCAACTGT
Organism: Coix lacryma-jobi var. lacryma-jobi; assembly: GCA_009763385.1. Taxonomy (NCBI): domain Eukaryota; kingdom Viridiplantae; phylum Streptophyta; class Magnoliopsida; order Poales; family Poaceae; genus Coix; species Coix lacryma-jobi. The sequence continues at coordinate 17,837,014 of CM019831.1, forward strand.
TGAGTCCCGGACTACAACATGACGGCACCGTACGCGCGGACAACCTCTTCTCGACAATGACCACATGCTAGCTAGGCAAGCAGTCATCGAACGGGAAGTAAAGCCAAATTCCCATAAAGATTCTTTCAGTGATCACACTTTTGAAAATGGCATTTTATTGCAAAGTCTAATTCAATAAGCATTGCTAAGCATTTTTCAAATACTTTTGAAAAGCAGGTATCGGGTGTATCAGTGGTCAAGGTGGATAGTGCATCAATTAGGATAGCACACAACTCCTATAAACCTAATGCAATAATTTAACTCAAAAGCATTTAAGGAAAACATTTTATAAATCCAAGGAAAGGGGTTTAATGCACCGGGGCTTGCCTTGAAGAGCAAAGAGGGCAGGCTCGAGGGCGGCAGGGCAGTTGTCGGAGCTCGGGGTAGCCTCAGGGACAGGTTCGTCAGCGGCTGCCTCGATCTTGACGCCTTCTTCGGTGACTATACGAATGCAATGATGCATGCTCATGAGTATGCTAGCATGAACAATGCAACACAGGGCATACAACATGAACCTTAATCACCTTTTCTGTTTTTCTTAATTATTTAAAAAGGTCATTTTATGCAGTTGCTCCAAAAATTACCAAATTAATCACATAAGTTCATTATGGTGTAGATAGATGGCAAAACAAATTTCATAATTTTTGGACGTCATTAAGGTGCTCAAATAAAATCAGACATCAATTAACAAACGACACTATTTAACAATTAAAGATAAATGCTCAAAAATCAACTTGTTCCAAAAGACTTCAAAATTTCACCAGAGACTAAACATAGCATAGGAAGCTCTCAAAAACTTATCCCATGATTTTTGGAGTTATAAATGATTTTCTAAAAATCCAGAACCATCCATTTATTAATTAAAAGAGGGATTTTACATTTTCAAATTCTTGCAGAAAAGTCAAGTTTCATATTTTTATAAAATACTACATAGTATAAAGACTCAACTGTAAAATTTTCAGAATTTTTAGAGCAATACAGAAAATCATACAAAAAGATGAAATAACAAGACTATTCATATTTTTGAAAAGGAAAAGAGCACTGAGCTCGAGTCGGAGCGGGCTCGACGTCGAGGCTCGAGGCTCGGCAGAGAAAACAGAGGCTGGGCTCACCGAGAGTCAGAGGCAAGGCTCGGCGAGGCGGATGGAAAAGAGGGCTCGACGGCGAGGCCTCGGCGGGTTCTCTTGCGGCTAGCCTCTCGAGGGTGGCCTCGGCTCACTCGAGGCTTGAGGCTCGGTGGTAGTTGCGATTCGCCCGAGGCTGAGGCTAGTCTCGGCTGCTTCGAGGGGCGGGGTTCGAGGATGTGCTCGAGGGTGTGGCTCGGGAACGTGCTCGAGGGTAGTGCGATTCGCCCGAGGCTTGGGGCTCGATACGGTCGAGGGTGCGGCTCGAGGAAGAAGACAACCGCGGCGGACTCCGGCGAACCGGCGACCCTGTACACCAGGCACGGCCACCAGTAGCCGGTTAGGAGCGCAAGAAGACAAGGAAGGAATATCAGAGGTCAGAGAAAAATGATCATGGCCGGAGAGTGGGGATTTCCCGAACCCGAGCTCACCGGTGTTTCGCCGGAGTTTGGGAAGATGGGGTTACGCCGGGCGATTGGAGGCGGCAGAGGTAAAATTGAGGGGCTGGGAAGCTTCGCGAGCTCAAGGCGGAGCTGCTGGGCTAGTTGGTTGATCGGCGGAGACTCTGGAGTGTGCTGGCCACGGTGGTGGGGTGAGTGCGGAGCTCCGGCCGGCCGGCGGGCCTTTTATAGGCGCGGCCAGGGGCAGATAGAGAGCGCGCGGGGGTGGATAAGAATGCCCGTGGCACGTGCTATCGATCTCATGATGAAGAAGGGACGGAAATCAGTTTGGGACCCGGGCGTCGTGCTTGCCGGCGCGGCCACGCGGCGGCGACGTCGGGGAGCAGTGGGGGACGGGGGCGGAGGTCAGCGCTTGCGCGTGCGGATGCAGAATGATGGCGCGGACAGCGGCGGCAGGTTGGAGGCAGGCGAGTAGCTGCCAGGCGCGTGGCGCACGCGGCGCCGGCGAGCTGCCATGACCGGCCCCCCTGGCCCTAGGTAGAAGATGAACAGGGCTAGGGTGTAGGGTTTGACTTTCTGTATTTTGCAAATTACTCCCAAAACTTGAACTGCACGGGAAAAACTCAGAATACCAAAGTTGTGCAGAAAAAGGAGATCTACAACTTTGTCAATAAGAACATTTTCAAATTCCAAACAGTTTTTGAATTATATTCGAAAACAAAAAAGGAAACACTTTTGGGATTTGAATAAATTCAAAATTACTTTTGATTTTATATTGGAACTCGAAAATCTGTAAATACCAAAGTTGTCCCTCTTGACAAGATTTACAACTTTGCCTCTTGAACCAAATCCAAATTTTTAATAGTTTTTAAAGTATTAAAAGAGGGGTAAAAACCAGGGTTTGGAAATTAGGGTTTTTAAAAAGGAAATCCAATTCTATTTTTGATTTTTGATCTTTGGTCAACACAACAAACATCAGGGCACAAACTGAACAAGAAATACACAAGACTAGGCACAGAGTTGAAATTACCATTTTGCCCTTATAGGAAGATTTGGGCGTTAGGGTTTTTGAAAAGAGATTGCTACAAAAGTACTAAGCAAACATAAATGCAAGGCAAGAATGATTAAAGACTAATGATGATGACATGTCAGGTTAATTACAGATTAAACACCAGAGGTGTTACAGATGGCAGATGAGAAGCTGAAGCAGATAGCCGATAACATTGTTCTTGGCAAAGCATCAGGTTTTCGGTTAGGTGATGATGGTACGTTATGGCATGAGAATAGGTTATGCGTGCCTGAAATCAAGGAGATACGTGAGGCTATACTGCGTGAAGTGCATGAGTCAGCTTATTCCATTCATCCTGGAAGCACTAAGATGTATCTGGATCTCAAAGAGAAATACTGGTGGTATGGTTTGAAAAGAGATGTGGCAGAGTATGTGGCAATATGTGACACATGCCAGCGAGTCAAAGCAGAACATCAAAGACCAGCAGGTTTACTCCAACCTATGAAGATACCCGAGTGGAAATGGGAAGAAGTTGGCATGGATTTTATTGTTGGTTTACCACGAACTCAAAGTGGTTATGACTCGATCTGGGTAATAGTAGATTGGTTGACTAAGGTTGCTCACTTCATACCGGTCAAGACTACATACGCCGGTGCAAAGTTGGCAGAATTGTACATGCAACGGATAGTGTGTCTGCATGGAGTTCCTAAGAAGATCGTGTCTGACAGAGGAACACAGTTCACATCACATTTTTGGAAGAAACTGCATGAATCTATGGATACTAAGCTGAACTTTAGCTCTGCTTATCATCCACAGATGGATGGACAAACAGAGAGGACAAATCAGATCTTAGAAGATATGTTGAGAGCTTGTGCTTTGCAGTATGGCACCAGTTAGGATAAGAGTTTACATTATGCAGAATTCTCTTACAACAATAGCTATCAGAAGAGTCTCAAGATGGCACCGTTTGAGGCACTATATGGTAGAAAGTGTAGAACTCCGTTGTTCTGGAATCAGACAGGTGAGAGTCAAGTGTTTGGACCAAAGATCCTTAGAGATGCTGAAAAGCAAGTGCAGATTATCAGAGAAAATTTAAAAGTGGCACAGTCAAGGCAGAAGAGAGTTGGTATTTGTACCAGGAGATTATGTCTATCTCAAAGTGTCACCAATGAAAGGTATAAAACGATTTAACGTAAAAGGCAAGTTAGCCCCTCGCTACATTGGTCCGTTCAAGATTCTCGAACGAAAAGGGGAAGTAGCTTATCAGTTGGAATTGCCAGAGAGCTTGTCTGGTGTACATAATGTTTTCCATGTGTCTCAGTTGAAGAAGTGTCTACGTGTGCCAGAGGAACAAATACCTTTGGAAGAGCTCAATGTGAAGGAAGATCTTACCTATAAAGAGTATCCCATCAAGATTTTGGAAACAACAGAAAGAGTTACTAGAAGTAAAGTGATCAAGATGTGCAAAGTTCAATGGAATAGATGTTCAGAGGATGAAGCTACATGGGAAAGAGAAGAAGATGTGAAGGCAGAGTATCCGCATCTCTTTGAGGCATCATCTTCAGAATCTCGAGGACGAGATTCATCCTAAGGGGGGTAGGTTTGTAACACCCTAAATTTTGCCTTTCTTTAAATAGGGTTAAATTGTTTTCATTATGATTTTGTGCACATTTAAAACATAGAGAAAATAATTATTGTTTTAGAAATAAAAACAATCCTAGAGTTAGAAACATGTTTGTGCATTCATGCTGATGCATCTGAGTTTTTGAGCTGAGTGGTTTTGACCAAGATTCAAAACTGATTTGAAATCATTTGAAAAGTGTTTTTGAAAATCTGTTTTAAGAAAAAGAAAAGGACTTTTCCTTCCCTCTCCCCTCTCCTTCTGTTTTTTGGTCCGAGAGGCCCAGCCGACTGGCCTGACCGGCCTGCTCCGCTCCCCCCTTCTCCTTGCGCGGCCCGCGCTAGCACCCAACCCAAGTGGGCGCCGCGGCCCAGCAAAATCCAGGCGGACGCCCCTCCCTTCTTCTTTGTTTCACTGACGCCACGACCCCACTCCCTGTGACGCTGACTGGTGGCCCCAGCTTGTCAGTCGTCTTTCTTCCACCTCGTGACGAAGCCGAGCAGGACTCTATTCTTCCCCCTGCTACAGATCGGGATCCTCGGATTTGTCTTCGTGGAGGACACGAAGGCCCCCCTATAAATCCTGGAGCCGCCGCACCCTAGCGAGGCTTTCAAACTCTGTCGCAGCCGCCGCAGGGTGACCTAGCTGCCGAATCGAGCGTCGTGAAACCCTAGGCGCCGCCGCCGCGGTGAATGCTCCTCTCTGTTCCTTCTCCACCCTATAGACTCGGCCTTCAAGCTTCTCTGGAAGGTAAGGAAAACCCTGGTGTCGTTCCCGTGCCCTCTCTCTCGCTGTGCCGCTGGAACGAGCTCGCCGGAGCAACCTCAGTTATGTCGGCCGCCAGATTACGTCTCCCGCCGTCTCTGTTCGTCCTCCGCCGCAACCAATACCCCAGACGAGTTCGCCATCCTTCACCCCACCTCCCTGTGTCTCTGGTTTGGGCTACAGAGGCCGGAAACCCCTTTTCCGGCGAACTCCTGCGAGGAGCCGAGCTCCTGAGCCATGGCGCCGCCGCGGATTTCTTTTGCGCCGGTGACAGCGCCGCTCGTCTCCCTCCCCATCTAATCTCGTCCATCCATCTCGCATCCGACGGCCGCAGATCGCTGATACCTCTTCGCGTGACAAAGTTTCAAAAGAGCCCTTACAATTATTTACACATCAACCCGCACTCCTTTTGTTACTGTTCACTGAGTCTTGACAATCTTCCATCCAAGCCCCTGCGCTTTTACCAAAATGAGGCGCAGTCCAGTCGAATTTCCAATTTCGTTTTATTTATTTAAATCTGCAAAATCAAGTTGAGTTAATTACAGTTTTGCCACTGATTTGAAAAGCTTATATCTTCTCCGTTTTAACTCCAAATCGATCCGTTCAACTTGCGTTAGATTCGTTTCAAAAAGATCTTTCTAACCATATAACTTTCAATACTGTTTTCTGTAATTGAAATTTGAGTTAACTCCAATCTAGTAATTAGAGTTTTGAAATTTGTATAATTCATAACTTCTCCGTTATAGCTCTGTTTTGAGTGATCTTCGCGTCTGCATGTTCGTAGTGAAACGTAGATCAGTTTTTAAAACCTTTTTATTTCTTTTTATTATGATTGGTGTACTGTTCTAATTAATCTATGTTTGCTATGCATGTATGTGTGGATGCCTGTGTGGTGTTGTCTGATCCGAGTAGATTGCCAGTTGTTCGTTGGTGCTCGAAGCATCTCCTGAAGTTCGGGATCAACGTCAGTGCTCGAGTTAAGGCAAGTATAACAAGAGGCTCCTTGTTTCCTATTCACTAAATGCAATCTCAATCATATGCATGTGTCCAATGAATCGCCTGAATTTACTTCCTTGTTATTGTTACCCTGATCCCTTGTTACCTATGGTTATTACATGTGGCTAGTTATGCTTAGTTCGCTCAACTATAAACAAGGATGTGAAATATTGATTAATTCTATATGCAATTGATGTTTAAAAGATGCTTTTTAGCAACATGGATCTAGGGGCTAGAGCATTGGGTTATGGTGCTCTAGTTTCCTATAGGACTTGTCATTAAGCGGCAACCCAGGATTTACAGTGCATACCTTGAGAACTACATGGCTCTGGTCTGGCCAAGTATCATGAATTGTTCTAGTTTGCGAGCAGCTTACCAAAAGGGCAAGAGGGGTGTTCCTGGTGGACTCCAGCGCAACTGAATCCTTAGCGGTTGCTACTTATTAGAACTAACTTGCGAAAGGCTACGTTGTGAACCCTGCCGTACACCTCGGAAGTGTAAAATGCGCTGGCATATGGGTATCACTGCTCAATGGGTAAAGATGTGCAACCTCTGCAGAGTGTTAAAAACTGATATATCAGTCGTGCTCCCGGTTATGAGCGACCTGGATCCTTTTTGATTAGATGGTTACTTGGTTGGTTTGGGTTATAATGAAATATGATGATATCTTTAATCATTTTACATATGGGAGCCTATGCATAATCTAGCAACTAAGGTTTAATAATAAAATATGACCAACTAAAAATGCTTACCGCAGTCTAACCGTGTCAAGCCTTTGAGCCTGCATCCCCTCTAAGTTATGCTTGCTAAGCGGTAGTAGCTTACGCTTGTTTTACTTTCTATATCTTTGGCAAAATCCCGGATGGGTACCAGATGGAGGTTTTCATGAGAAGTTTCCAAGAGATGATAGGCTTGTGATCAACCAGTTGACGTTTCCTGTGGAGTTGAAGGCTTCGCCAGAAGAGTAGATCTATAGTGTGTTTGGTGATGTAAGGCCATGTCTTTTGTAATATATGTTTTTACGCTATGTAATAAAGGCATTGTCTTTGATATTTCCCCTTCATTTGTAGCTATATGTGTGAATTGTCTTCCTGGGCACACATATGGTATGTATCTGGTTTTGTTCTTAAAACCGGGTGTTACAATTAATAGATGGTGGGAAGAAACGTTTGTGTTACTTAGGATTCGAGAGATCTGATATTTATACAACTTCGTGGCTTAAATTCCAATTCATGTGAAAAAGAAGGAAACTGAAAATAAATTTTTTATTTATATTAGGATTCCTATCCTATTCAGTTTTTTCAAGATGAGAAGATGTATTTAGATTAGAACTCCTAGTTATTCTGTTAACAGAACTTACATAATACAACAATAACGATGTTGTAAACAGATTAAGACTCTTAGTTATCTTTACACTCACGAAATTAATTAAAGGAGGCCATATAAAAAAAGTACTAAAAAAGAGGCGGAAATTTTGTCATTTTATTATTATAATAGATATAGATATAGAAGAATTCATATTCTATTTAGTTTTCTCAAGATGAGAAGATGTATTCAAATTAGAACTTTTAACAGTCCTTACATAATACAACAATAATGATGTTGTAAACAGATTAGAACTCTTAGTTATCTTTGCATTCACAAAGTTAGTTACAGAAGGCCATATCAAAAAAATATACCAAAAAAGAGACTAAAAATGTTGCCTCTTTATTATTAGGTAGAGGTAGAGATTTTTTATTTTTTTCTTTTCTCATATGTAATTATGTTTTCCTTATAAAATTGTTCGTGCATTGCTACGGGTGTTGTTAATAATAATTACAGCTTTTAAAATTTTTATTCAAAACTATATCAATAATTTAGTAGAGAATATTTATTTATTAGTGAAGGTTTAAGGTTTGAAAGATCCATGTTACTTGTTTTTGATTGACGCTTACAGGAAGAAAACTAAAAAGGAAAACAAATAATAAGCAATGAAACGTATAGAAATTCCATAATTCTAGGAAAAAAAACATGAAACGTCCGATATGGGATGGAAAGAATCCTCCCATCCATCCCCCACAGCCGCACCTATCCCACCAAATCCCCGCCACCGCACTTGTCCCACCAGCATCGCCGCACCCGGCTTCCTCTTCTCTTCCGCATGCGGCGGCGCAGCGCTAAGGTGGAGGCTGCTGGTATCGAGCTGGAGTGGACTGGCATCGGCACGGACCAGAGCAGAGCGGCCGACCCCCAGGAGGAGCGGCCAGCGCGGAGGTGGAGCCACTCGACGGAGGCTAATCCGGCGGCGCATCCCGAACGGGCTCCATTTTTCTACTTCGCCGTTGCCCCCTCCCCTTTCTTCTCCTGCACCGACGTGGAGCTGCTGGGCTTGGCGGCTGAGATCCGGTTCGTTCCTCATCCATCGCGCTCGACGCGGAGGGGTTGGTGGATGGCGCGACGGCGGAGAGCCGGGGATCCGGCCCAGACCTCGTCGCGGCCGGGGAGGCGCGAATGGCGCAGCGGCGGAGAGCCAGAGATCCGACCCCGCCCTCGTTCGCGGCGTTGGGCGCGAATGGCACGGCGGCGGAGAGCCGGAGATCCCACCCGGTCTCACCTCCTTCAGCGCCGGTCGGAGGCCCTATCACCACCCAGCTATCGTGGAGCGCCACCACCGCCCCATGCGCCTCGTTGTGGTCGTCGCGGCCTTCGCTGACGCCGCGGCCCCGGTGGCCTCCGATCTCGTCGACTTCGTTCGGTCAGATGCGGACGAGGTCTCGTGCAACGTCAAGCAGCTAGCAAGCTCGACGTCTCCGCATGCTTGGCTATTATAGGGAACATAAGATTCATAATTTGGTCTCTGCACATATTTGATTTGTGTTTCTATTCGTTCTGTTGTACAGGGTGGTTTTGATTCGGTCTCATTCTAATTTGTTCTCAGATTGATTTGATCTTATTCGATGCATCTAGCAATATGGTTTAATTTTATGGTAGGGCTTACAGGCATAGCCTACCGATGTTGTATTTGTTCATTAGAGTCTTAGACCGAGAAGAGACAGAGAACAAACAGAACACGGAGAGTTGATTAATCGATGATATAACCTAAGATAGATAGGTCGGACGAAACAAAAAAAAAGGCAGAAATTTTGTCTCTTTATTATTATTATATATATATAATATATATATATAATATATATATATATACTAGCAAAAACATGTCCGTGCGTTGCTACGGGTGAATATCAAATTATTTAATTGAATCTGTACATTTTATGCAAATTTTTATATAACAAAAAACAATTTTAAATCTAATAGTTTGTTGTCCGAAATCTATTGATTGATGGTCCCGGCGGCGGCCGGCGAGGGCACGTTCCCGATGGCTCGCGAGGGGCTCGCGATCCTGACGACGATGGTGGATCTCGCTCGGACCATGCTCGGGCAGCGGCGACGGATCTCGCGGGGCGACGCTCAGGACTCAGGAGAATCTCGCTGGATCGTGCTGCACCTTCACGACGGGGAGGCCGTCGTGATCTGGTGAACAGTGGGCTTGGGATGCAACAACCAGGCTGTGAGAAGACCGTCGATACGACGCCGCGCGGGCGCCCTTGGCGGTCTCTGCGGCCTGGAGCCGTGACCCATCTGATTTCGGCGATTGGATTTTTTCTTTCTCTGATCTGATTTTGTTGAATCGATTTTCTGTTTTTTTATTGCTGTGAATATACTATATATGTTTCAACTTTTCCATGGCGGTTTCAATTTAGTCTCCTCAGTTTGATCCGTGATCCATGTTGTAGTTTTAATCTATACCTAATACTTCACGCGTGTTCATGTCGGTCTCGGTGGATCTGTAGACATCCGTGTTCTGCGATCTGTTGCAAATGTCCTGAATTTGGTTATCCTGCATCTTTGTGTGTTTCGATTTGGTGTCACGTGGTGGGCTTTGGTAAGGATCGCACTGTCATGCAGGCCGTGCTCGTCCGACATTCGCTTCGTATGTGCATAGAATGTATGAGTCAATTAGGACTCTGTCGACTGATCCAAAAAAAAAATAGGACTCTATCGAACGAGCAAGGAAGCTATAGACAGAGTTGTAGTCGGTTATGACTCTGTCGAACGAGCAAGGAAGCTATTGGCAGAGTTGTAGTCAGTTTTTCTTTACAGGATTTAAACTTGAGTCTTGGAATAGCCGAAAGCGAACAAAGGAGTGGAACATACAGGCCGGACGAAAAAGGGCTAACAAAAAAGAGGCAGAAATTTTGTCTCTTTATGATTTGAAATTATAATATATATATATATATAATAATAATAATATATAATATATATATATACACACACTAGTATAAACATGCCCGTGCGTTGCAACGGGAGATTAAATTCTTATTATTTCCCTCAAAACTCATGTGGTAACTTGACTTATGATTAATTTCAATTATTTGAAAACTGAAAACTAAGCATTATTTGAAAAACTGAAAACTAAGCAGGATGTTGTCATGCAAAGGTACTGGTTGTTTAGTCAATGCAAGAGAGCTGAAAAAGATTGCCTGGGCTATACATACCATCCAGAGCTCTTGCTTGTGCTTGAAATTCGCGTGCTCCTATTGGGTCATTGCACTGGTTTAGTATCAACAACCAAGTGAGAATTAGTATAGCATCTCCAACAACTCCCTATTCTCACTTGCTATTCTTATAAATTTGGTAAAAGCACAAATATTCTTCTCCAACAACTCCCTAAATGAACTTGCTATCTTTTCCAACTTGTTATTCCTCCATGCCGCACGCGTAAATTTCCGCGCGCGGAGGTGAGGTTGCTATCCCGTGATTTCACCGTGGTGGGCTCTCGCGCCCTGTTCCCCCACCTCTCCTAGCGCAAAATCTTTTCCCCTCCTCTCCCGCGGCAACACAAATCGGCCTAGGTGGGCCTAGTTTTTTTATTTTAGCAAGTTGGAATAGCAAATTGTTGGAAAGAGATCTTTTTTTTTACTTGCCAAATGAATTAGCAAGTTGTTAAAACTCATGATATACCAAGTCATTTTTTCCAACTTAGGTGTTACGCTAAATTTGAACCACATATAATGTACCCGAGCTATTAGTTGGTACCCTGATTTTTTCGGCAATTAGAAGCGAAGTGTGCCCATTACTGGTGTGAAATGTCACATCTTAATGAAAATAAAAGCCAACACTCCAAGTGATCCAGGTATTATGGAATTCGGAAATACACCAATGTCTAACTCATTTTAGCTTTAATTGAAAGACATAGCTCCTACCATATGTGTTAATAAAACAACTCATTTTAGCTATCCTTTTTAAGTAAATTCATTCTGAGGAATGTACAAGAACACAAAAGTTCAGAGCTGATATTTCATATTTGAGTAGGCTTTTCTTATGTGATACAAAACAAGTATTATTTTTAATTAATACATGAAAAAATTGATAAACAATGTCCTTAGGACTTTGTTGCATGCGCCTCTTTCAAATTGGATGCACTCATAAATGTTTGTCCAAAAACAAAAAAAAACGTGTATGCCATGAACCAAAGTATGAACCCTGACAGAAGGTACAATATAGAGTATAATATTGACATTATAAACATCATGGATATAGTTTCAACTGAATCAACAACTTTTCTGACAAAGAGGAAACAATGACTTCTCTGACAAAGGAGATCAGATTGATTATATTCGTCAGGTTAATACCAAATATCTTGCTCTGTCAAACTCTTTTTTTGGTTTTGTGTAGGCTGTATGCTTTTATCCAGAGGTCCAAAGTGAATAAGTGACAACTGTCAGGTTTGTTTCCTAAATCGATGCTTGCAGCAAAATCTCTAACAACAAAAAGAAATCCTCTAACCCGAATACAACTTCTTGCTCCCACCCATGGTTGTCTTGAGGACAACTGCGCCAAGATCAATCTTTGCCTCAGACCCACACTTGGATAGAAGTTCACAGTGCCTAAGTTAAGCTTATATCCTCCTCCTGGATTGGTGATCGTGTCTGCTCAACTGGCCAGGTAAAACATGAAGAAAACAGATCCCGTAAGAAAAGGTAGAAAATAAATTTCATCTACATGTCCTTCAGAGACATATCATTGGACTGAATGATTATTGGAATTGCAAATCCGAAGAGAATCAGAGCAAAGTTTACACCATCTAGAAATTAGGACCTACCAACTGAATTACTTGATTGTACTCAGAATGTGCATATTTTGAACTGTAATCACATCTCCAATTAATTTCTCTAGGAAAAGGCATATGTGCTGAAGTTATGACACTAAATTTGTCAATAATTAAATACTTTACAGGAAAAGGCATTGTGCTGAAGATAAATGTTTTAGCACTTAATTTTTCAGTAATTAAATACAGGCACCTAATTAATATGAGCTCAAGATAAATGAAAAATAGATATAATACAGTTTATGTTGTATGTACGTACACATTCTAGTGATTAGTGCAGAAGACATAATACTCACCATTAGCCATGTCTGGACTCCGAAGCCGTGGAGGAACAGTGCAGGTGTCTGTTGTCTGCACCTTGAAGATGAAATATTAATCCAGTACTCTAGGCCTGGAGTTTCAGACAAATTAATGGATTGGAGCAGAGGTAGCATGTGCAGGCTGACGCGCGAACAAGCAGCGGCGCTGTCCTCCCGCCTCTGCTGCGACTCGCTCACCGTGACCACCCTGAGAAGCAGAGCGCACCGCGAGATCCTATGAATCCTGCGAGATCAGGATATGCCAGCGAATCCTGCGAGATCATGAATTCATGATACCCTAATGGCAACTTTTAATTTCTAGTTCAACCAAAATCGATGTCCCAACGAATCCTGCGAGTTCAGGATGCCCTAATGGCAACTTTTAATTTCAGTTTGAACTGAAATCCTGTAATCTATCCCTAAACAGGAAAATTAGTGCAAGGAGTTCGTGTCGAACTTACTCTAGGCTTTTGTGATCCGAGTTGGTGTCTTCGAGATTTGACTCCGACTTGAACGTGGATGAAGTATTCGGCGTTGCCATGTACAACGACCAACGCCAACGCTCCGGCTCACCTAGCAACGGACGAGGGACTCGAGTTGGGAGCTTGGAAGGCGGCCGGCTGCCAAGGGCCAGTCAGCGAGCGCGCTGCCGGTGCAGAGCCAAGGTGCGTGGTGAGCGGCCAAGCTCGTGCGGCCAGGGCTCATGCCCGACCACAAGAGCTCACGCGGCCTGTACTCGGAGCCGGCCATGGCGTGCTCGGCCAGAGGAGGAGGCTCGCACGACGGCCATGGCCAGGGCGTTGGCGCACGTCGCGACAGGACCGACCGAGGCGGCGGCACGGGGCGGGCTGGCGGGGAGGCGCGTTGGGGTGGTGGCGTGGCCGACGCTTTGGGGCAAGGGCGACTGGAGCAGCGAAGGCTAGCCTGCCATGGCACGGGTGGCGGCGGAGAAGCGGCGCGACAAGGGAGAGATCGAGTTGGCGATGGGAAAGAGCGCAGTCAGAATCAGAGTGCCGGACAGGGCGAAGACTGGGCTAGCAACGGTGCTGGAGCGGGACGTTGGAGTGGGCCGAACAGTTGGACTGAGAATGGGCCAGACGAAAAAATGTCAACCAAAAAAGAGGCAGAAATTTTGCCTCTTTAATATTTATTAGGTATAGATATAGATTAATTACTAGAACAAATGCCCGTGCGTTGCAACGGGAGAAGAAAGAGACTCTAAAAATCTTTTAGGTTAAGTTTAATCCGAAGTTTAAATTTTTAAACTCTAACTATAAATAAACTCTTTTGGGTTTAGTTTTAAAAAATGAAAGTGATGTAAGTAGATTCATTTCAAAATTTAATTTCATAGTACATATGCACGTACGTTGTAACGGGAAAAAATACATAAGGATTGTTCGACATGATTTATGACGGTTGTTGTTGTTTTGTTGTGATAGAAAAACATTGACCAACTTTGACTGATCATAAGCTTTAGCAAACAAGGTCATTAACACAAAATAAGACATGAATGTTAAACACCTAAATATTTATATTTGTTCCTTTCTATTAATTTTTTGAGCTATAATTTTCTTTATGATGGATTCATAAAACATTGATAATAATATCATAATGTCTAGTTTATCTATACTCCTAAAGGAGTTGAAGGACCTGCAGAAGGACACGCCCACCTCCTGCAGCGCAGGTGATTTGCTCTCTAGCTCGGTGGTTTGTGCCCAGATCTCGGGGAATTGTCTTGCGATAGCGATGTACGCGTCTGTCTGTGTGTGCTTGAGTTGTAGAATGGTGTTTGTTTGTTTCGTCGGCTTTTGATTCATGCAGTTAAAGCTCTAGTTACTTGTACATGTGATGTCATGTTTTCGGTGCAAAAACAAATTTTACAAATTTTAGATTAGAATAATAAATTTAGTCAGAATCGTTTCACGGGAGAAATATTTGTCAAAACTGACCCAATCTCGTCGAAAACAAATAAATGCAGAAAGACCAAAGTTTAAATTATTAATTTTAGCAGTGGTCCACGAGCCTTAATGATCTCACGTCGACCCCGTCCAGGTAAATATGGAGCAACGGGGCACGAGGCACTCTTCTTATAGCATGAGCTCGTGGCTCGTCCGCCTTCACCTGGTGAGGTGGTGCTAAACGCTCAGACCGAAACTGAACGAGGCTCGTCTCCGCTCTACTGCCGCTGAGGTCTCGTGGGCTACCGAGACTGGGCCTTCAAGTTCGGGCCGATTTCGTTGCAAAGAGGTCTGGGCCGAGAAGACAACACAGCTAGACTGGATCGGTTTTTCTCCAACCGGTGCTGTCGACCAAACGAAAGGGGAGGGGAAACGAACACGCTATTAGTCCCATATCGGTCCCCTAATCTTGTGGGAATTCTAGTTAGTCTATATAAATAGGCTTGACGAAAACGGTCAGACAAAAACAGTGAAGAAATTTTGCCTCTTTATTATTATTAGATATTAGATATTAGGTATACCTATTAGGTAGGTATAGGTATATATACGGCCCAAATTGGACGGTTCCCGTTCACATTCAAGCCCGCAGCGCAACTCTAGTCCACAGTCCACACACATTCGCCCGGCGGACGCCACCGCCTCTGAGTCCGACGCCGGCGGGAAGCCTGGAACCCGGAGTCCCCGAGTACAATTCTTCCACTACGGTAGCCGATTCCTGGTATTCCACCCTACCTTCGCCGCCTGCACCCCTCGCTCCTTCATCCCTTTGCTTATCTTGCTCTCGCCGGTGGCCGCGCACGCGAGGTGTTCGACGAACCGCCTGCGTGCTCATGCCGCCCTCCTCGTTTCGTTTTCGATCTTTTGGTTTGCGGTTTCTCCTCACTTCTGATTCCTGCGCTGCTGTCTTCGCAGCGTCCGTGCACCCGATGGCGCCGCCGCCACCATGGTCAGACATCCCGCTGGAGCTGGCCGGCCTGGTCCTCCGCCGCCTGCCCGCGAACGTGGACCGCGTCCGGTTCGCCGCCGTGTGCCCCCAGTGGCGCGCTGCTGCCGCGCGGGAGGTCCACCTGTCCTCACCGCCGCTGCCGCTGCTCGCGCTCCCGGACGGCACCGTGTACAGCCTCCCTGGGAGCGAGCCGCTCCGCTTCCCAGGCTGCACAGGCTACGCTGACGCCTGCGGCAACTGGCTGGCCTTCTCAACCGAGGACGGGCCCTTCCTGAGGGACCCGTTCTCCAACGCCGTCGTGACACTTCCTCAGCTGTTCCGCGCCCGAGCCCCATGTCGCCGCAGTGAGACACGCGTCTCATGGATTGAAATCGAGGAGGCCCTCGAGAAGGCTACTATCTGCAAACCGGTGTTTTGCTCCGGTCAACTCATCGCGGCATTCATCAGGTTTCAGAGCAGCACTAAGGTTGCAGTGTGCCAGCCAGGGGCGGCCTCCTGGTGGTCGGTGCATGTGGATCACACGTTTAAGCTGTCTGATGACATGGCGTTCCACCAAGGAAAGCTCTACGTCCTCAATGACCACGACCATAGCCTCTTCGCGATGGACATCAGTTTGGACCCCAGAACGGGACATCCATGGATTTGTCAGGTTCGGCGGGTTATCAGCAGCGTCCTGATTCCTCGTCCTGCAATTAGGGGCATACGCCGCCGAAATGAGCATCAGAAGATGCTCTACCTGGTCGAATCCGAATCACATGGCACGTTGCTGATGGTGCACAGGAAGACATACGGCGTGGGGATTATAGGACCCAGATGGTTAGTGGCGGGCACATTTGCCCCATCCGGGCTTTTCGAGTTTGAGGTGTTCATGGCGGACTTCCAGCAGTCAAAGTGGACCAAGGTGACGACCATTGGCGATGACCAGGTGCTTTTCCTGCGGAGGCGGTGCTCCAGGTTCGTTCGCGTCTCTCCGGAGGAGATGCCGGGGGACCGCATTATCTTCCTGGTCAAAGATGATGAGGATCATGACTGGTATGAACATGGGGGCTCTACCTCTGATTCTTGCAAGGTCTATGACATGAGAGATGGCACTGTCTCGCCCTTTGTACCAAGTGTGCATTGGGAGCGTCGATCTGTACCTGCAACGTGGCTCTTCCCTCAGGTCTGAACTCTGAAAGTGATGCTGTCACTGAGATTGCCGGCTGTTAAATGCTTTGATCAGTGCTTATCAGTGAATTGTGATCTCAGTAAGCCTGGTGTTTATATTTTCATGCTCAGTTCGTCAGCATGTTGCTTGAGGGTAGTGATTTCAACTTACTACAAGGGTATCAGTCTGATCTGAAACGTGTTGGATGTTAATTAGGCATATTCTAATTCTAAACTACAAATTGCAACGCGACGCTGCGTGATCAGGCTGGCCACGTTAGCAATTTTTTTTCCGTTCGTCCGATCTCCATCTGATGTGTGTGCTGCCTTTTGCCAATACCTTACTGTTTTGGGCCACGTGCTCGCCTTCTATATGCCTCCCAGAGTCCCAGCCACGAATATCTCTTTCCTTCCTCCTGAAAAAAAAACACGTACCTCTTCCATCCTCTCTCTCTCGGTCTTTCCCGAAGCGGCGACGGCGGCCCCCTCCCCCTCCATCGCTCGCGGAATTAAATTGGGTGCATCCCAGGTGCACCAATGTCTGTACACCCCTAGCTAGATTGTTGACAACAACAACAACCAAGCCTCTTAGTCCCAAACAAGTTGGGGTAGGCTAGAGTTGAAACCCAACAAGAGACTCTAGTCACGGTTCAGGCACGTCAATAGCTGCTCTCCATGTATTTCTATCTAAACATAGATCTCTAGATATATCCCAACTTTTTAGATCTCTCTTTATTGTCTCCCCTCACGTCAATTTCGGTCTACCTCTACCTCTCCTCACATGAAAATCTTGGGCTAAAACTTCACAATGCACCGGTACTCTGGAGGTCTCCTTTGGACATGACCAAACCACCTCAACCGATGTTGGACCAACTTTTCTTCAATTGGTGCCACCCCTAGCCGGTCACGAATATCGTCATTTCGGACTCGGTCCATCCTTGTGTGGCCACAAATCCAGCGCAACATACGCATTTCTGCAACACTCATTTATTGGACATGTCTTCTTTTAGTAGGCCAACATTCTGCTCCATACAACATAGCCGGTCTAATCGTCGTCTTATAAAACTTGCCTTTGAGCTTTTGTGGTACCCTCTTGTCACAGAGAATACCAGATGCTTGGCGCCACTTCATCCACCCTGCTTTGATCATATGGCTAACATCTGCATCAATATCTTCATCCTTCTGTAACATCGATCCAAGATACCGGAAGACATCTTTCTTCATCCACCCTAGCTAGATTGTTGACACGTGGTATAATAAAATATAATGCGGACACCAGGTATCATGTGTAGGGACTAAATTTAGAAAATTGCCCACAACATGCGGGGACTCAGTTGTTGTGAATTTTGTTGGACGTAGGATTTATTTATCTAGACACTTGTCAACAATCTAGCATGAGGGTGTACATGCATTTGGGTACACCCGGAGTGCACCTATTTTAATTCCTCGCTCGCACAGGTGAGTCCCGTCGGCCTTCTTCTCTTCCCCTCCCACCCCTCTCTCCCCATCTCTCATGGCGGGGGCAAGGCGGCGGCACGAGTGGGCCATCACGGCGGCCGGCCCTCGGCGTTGCCCGCGCCCGCGCCCCCATCCTCTCCCTCTCTCCCGGCGTGCCGGCACGCCCGAACGCGGCAGCCTCCACGCGGTGCGCGTGGCCAGGCGGCGGCGCCCTCGGTGTGCGGCGCGGCTGCCCAGCCGAGCCCCGCCGATGCCTGCCTCCCGGCACGGGCCTCGCCCGCCTCCCAGCAAGGCACAACGGGGGAGAGCCCCAGTGTTGGTCGGCCCGCAGCTGCTCTGCCGCCATGGCCTCCTGTTGGCGGTCCTCGCACCGTCCAGTCCTCGGTTCCAGTGCTTGCGGAGCCTGCCGAATTAATGCTTCACTCATGGATGATACACACCACGTGTTCGACGAATTTCCTCTACATCAATTTTTGTTCCTAACCGAATAGCCATGCTTATTTTTCCAAACATGCGGCTGCAGAAGAAGCACAAAAGGTACCCTTCCAGAAAGCAAGCATAATAATGTTGTGTACAATTTAATCTGTGTTTTAACACATTCGGGGCAGACTCTACCAATAATAATATTGATAATATTTTTATTACATGCAGTTGTCTTATTTAATTTGTGCCCTTGAGATGGTCGCCTGTGATAGCAACGGCGCCTGCGTGGATGGCGTGGTAACCTCCCAGCTCTCCTCTCTCTTGCCCTCATTCTCTCTATTTTGATGAAACTCATATCTAGCACCATAGACCTTGGTTATGCAAATATGACTCCAAGATGACCGTGTTAAAAAGGTTCTAGGAGTTTGGCTCCACCAAATATGAATCTATTTAGTTTAGCCCAAGTTAATACACGATTTCATTTCTATTCAGCCTGATTTATGTGCCTTTTTTGGCATGTGTGGACAGGTTGTGCTTAATCACATTCCCAATTTAGACTTCGCAGCACAAGAGCAGCACCGGTACCAGGCCTGAGTATCCACTTTGCCTGGCCATTCGTTTCAGCGAGGATCCAAACCCAAAGCTGGTCTTAGTCACCAACCAATGCAAAGTAAATTCCATTCACAGACTTACAGATAACTGTCGGTGGTGGATTGATCATAGGGTAATTATTAGTTGACAATGATATTCTGAAATTAGAAAGAGAAAACCATACCATTATATGAATAAGAAGTAACAATGCAAGAATAATCTGCTACACTGGGTGAATTGTTGCTTACTTTACCTGGGCGACAATGCCTACAGGAATTCTCCTATATACATTTTAGTTTTAGCACCATTGCCTTTGCCGTGATTAGTTACAGTGGGCTGACACATAATTTTCAGACTATTACTCTGTTACTGTTTTTGAACTTTTTTTAAGGAATACCGTATCTCCTTATTGGTTATCTCAGGTGACAAGTGGTAATGTCTGCTGAACCTTTCTGTGATTCTTCTAATTCTGCAGATTCCCGTGAGACCTCCAACAAAGGAACCCACCAAACCGATCCATCATGTGCTGCACAGCGAAGTGCGTGTGGTCAGACGCGTCAAGTTCGATAGCCAAGTAAGCTGCCCACTGCGATGCTCTTCGCTCGCCGTAACCGATTCCTGAGGGCTCCTATGCATCGCCTGTCTTTCCATCCTGCAGGTTGCTGAGCGCAATAGCTTCATGGAGGAATTGAAGCTGGAGAGGGAAAGACTGCAGAAGGTTTGCTGTCTATATCCATCTGAAACTTACAACATGGCTGTTGGTTCGAGTTCATCTTGTTCAGTCTAAAAAATAAGGCCAGGGTTGCTGCGATGTGTTCTTGTGTAGGTGGATGAGGAGATTGAGATCAAGCAGCTAAGGAAGCAACAGGTTCCAAGAGCACACCCAATGTCAGACTTCTCCAAGCCCTTTGTCCCGAAAAGGTATAGAATTTCTAATTCTTTTCCAGTTTAGCCTTCTCTGATATCTGTCAGCATTTTTTCCGCATGATCAATCGCTCAGTCTCGCAATCTCAGCACCCAATAAGGTCTAAGTGAACTTAAACCATAGTTTCTTGTACATTTCCGCGTATAATCAAACGCAGGTAACGCAACTGTTTGTTACAAACTATTTTGAGCTAAAGCTTTTTTTTATGTGAAAATGCAGGTCAGTGAAGCTTTCTACAATTCCCAGAGAGCCAAGATTTCACTCCACGTTGATGAGACACATATCAAAGGCA
Source organism: Coix lacryma-jobi var. lacryma-jobi (assembly GCA_009763385.1). NCBI lineage: Eukaryota > Viridiplantae > Streptophyta > Magnoliopsida > Poales > Poaceae > Coix > Coix lacryma-jobi. Next base: position 17,857,152 of record CM019831.1, read on the forward strand.
CAATGAACTATGAAAGTAGTAGTTGCCTTGGTAGTTGAAAGCAAGTACAGACTTCGTTTTTTTCCTGAAATAGACAAAAAAGAAAGAAAATACCATGCATCAAGACCTGTAACTATGTTATTCATGAACGCATCTTGGCCCCTAGTGGTTTTGGTGATTGGATGAAACAGGGATGAGTTAGGTCACGGTAATGACGACGATACGGGCATATGAAGTTCATGTCCCTTGGCGATGGATATCGTTTCGGTTTTCAAAGGATGGACGACGAAGACGGTGGTAGACTAGGCTAAGTGTCATATGGTGTTGGAGGACACTGAGGTAGTCTTAGGTCTTTGTTTTTCCTTTGGCCATACTATAAAGGGGAGCGTGAATCAGTAGCTTGACCTAGATGAGTCTATTGAGGTAGGTGTGGTGCACACTTGTTATTTCATAGCCCTAGGTAGCTCAGAGAGATGCCTCATGCCGAGGGGAATAATAGTCGTTAAGGCCGCGTCGCAAACCGAGTTGGTTTTGGCCTTGTAATAGGCATCCGACGCTGGCTGAGTAGGCATCGGAAGCTCCGATGCCCACCCCGTCTTAGGGTTTGGTCTGGTGCGTGGCATCGGAGGCTCCGATGGTGTCACATCGGAGGCTCCGAGAACTGTGAGAGGCATCGGACGCTGACATCGGATGCTGAGGGCAGCATCTGATGGCCGTCCAGAGAGGTACCAGAGAGGTTCAAACGGCATCGGACGCATCCGATGCAAGGGCATCGGATGCTGACCAGCGTCCGATGCTCATTTAACAGGTCTGACAAGAGGGTACAGTCGACCGTTGGTCGAGGTCATCGGAGCCTCCGATGCCATGCATCGGAGCGTCCGATGCCCCCGCAGAAACCCTGTCTAGAGCTGTTTTTGGATGGCCGGTTGGGGGAGTATATATACTTCCTTCCCTCCATCCATTTGAGTGTTCTTGCCACTTCCATCAGCTGAGAAACACATTGTGAGTGTGAGTGAGTGCAAGAGCCCTAGTGAGGTTGAGTGATTTGCTAATTGTGAGAATTAGACACCTCCTAGTGAGAATTGAGTAGCAAGTGTGCATCCATCCATCTCTTTGGCCTTGTGTTGGTCAAGTGAGAGTTCTAGCTTGTTACTCTTGGTGATCGGCATCACCTAGACGGCTTGGTGGCGATCGGAGAGCTTGGTGATCATCCGGAGGCATTGTGGATGACCCAAGCCAAGTTGTGACCGGTAGCGAGCGATTCACTGGGCCGGAGTGGCGAAGAATCAGCTCGTAGTGAGCACTTGATCCTTGCGCGGATCAAGGGGGAGCGATACCCTTGCGCGGGTGCTCCAACGAGGACTAGGGGTGTGTGCCAACACCTCGATACCTCGGCAAAAAAATCATCGTGTCATCTCTACTCTCTTTACTACACATTTACCTTTGAGCAATTCAATTTCGCATTTACTTGTTGTTCTCTCATAAGTTGAATTTCCATGCTAGAGTAGAATTGGTTTAGCGATAGTCTTTTGTGCGGTCGATTCTTGTCAAACACACTTCTAGGCACTAGGGGGTTAATTGGGGCTTGATAGGTTTTATTATTGCAAGAAGTTTTAGAAAAGCCCAATTCACCCCCCCTCTTGGGCATCTTGATCCTTTCAATTGGTATCGGAGCCTCGTGCTCTCGATTTAGGCTTAACCGCCTAGAGTTAAGATGTCCGGAGGTGATGGACCACCTCCCATGTTTGAGGGAGACGACTTTCCATATTGGAAAATCCATAGGGAGTCGTACCTAGAAGCGGTTGATGTGAAATGCCGCGATGCCGCCATAACCGGCTTTGCCAAGCCCAAGGAAGGCACAAGCCTCACTCCTAATGAGGAGGAAAATGATAAATGGAATGCAAAGGCCAAAAACATTCTTTTTTAGAGGCATTTGCAAAGATGTGTTCAACCGTGTTCGGAACCACAAAAATGCCCATGATCTATGGGAAAACATTTGTGCGCTCCATGAGGGAACCAAGAGTGAGCGTGAGGAACGCTATCATTTAGTTATGCAAAAGCTTCACTCTTTTGATATGAATGCTAATGAAAGTGCAAATGAAATGTACTCACGGTTGAATGTTCTTGTAGAAGAACTAAATGGACTTGGCCTCATACAAATGCAACCATCTGAAGGGTCGAGATGGCGGACTAGAGGGGGGGTGAATAGTCCTTTCTAAAATTAATCGCACCGGCTAACCGAAACAAATGCGGAATTAAAACTATCGGTCTAACCAAGACTACACCCCTCTACTTATACTCTATGACACCTTATAAAAGATCCTAATCAATGCAAACAAGGTGTCGGGCTAGCTAAAAGCTCACCTACCCAAATCTAGATGCAAGGTCACACAAACCTAAGCAACTAGTACTTCAAACACGGGGGAGCTCCTACACAATTTAGTAAGCAAAGCACAAAGCTCCTAAGCTCACTAGCAATGCTCAATAACAAGGCTACACAAGCCAAATTAGAGAGCTCAACTTAGCTACACAAACTAAGCAATGTGACTAGCAAGACTACAAGTCAACTAGTCACTTATGGGATCAACTCTATGCTACACAAGCAAAGAATGTAACTAGAAGGCTACACAAGCTAACTAATCACAAGAGCAACTATTAAACTACACAAGCTAGATAGCTACACAAGCACAATATGTAAGAAAGTAAATACAAGCTTGTGTATGGAGATTGCAAACCACCGAGAAGAGTAGACAATGTTGACACGGTGATTTTTCCCCGAGGTTCACTTGGTTGCCACCAAGCTACTCCCCGTTGTGTCGACCACACACTTTGGTAGTTCGGCGGCTAATAGGCACCACACCTAGCTCGACACTCGAGCGCCGCAAGAACTCACCCACAAGTGAGGGTAACTCAATGACACGCGCAATCCACTAGAGTTGCTCTTCGCGATCCCCGCGGGGCGAGCACAATGCCCCTCACAAAGCTTCTCCGGAGCCACGCACAATCTTCACGCGGGCTTCACGACGGAGACTCCAACACCAAGCCGTCTAGGAGGTGGCAACCTCCAAGAGTAATAAGCACCACCGGCTTGCAACTCGAACACCTAGTGCCACTCGATGCAATCTCTCAAAGCAACGCACTAGAATCGCTCACTCGCATTAGATTCGCACACTAGCAAGCACAAGCGAGTTAGAAGGCTCCCAGGCACATCCACACAAGCCACCAAGGCTTTGGAGTGCTCCAGCAGCCGGCCTCCACTCCTATTTATAGAGGGGAGCGGCCAACTAGCCGTTTCCCCTTCTCTGCGCCTTGGTCGGTAGTACCGACCCCCTGGGCGGTAGTACCGACTTAGGTCAAACTAGCCGTTTCCTCACAACGCGCAGATTAAGGCAAACCACCGACCCCTGGTCGGTTCCTCCGAGGTCGGTAGTACCGGCCCTATGGCGGTACCACCGACCGATCACTTTCGGATCTACGCAGAACGAGCTTCCAACTTCTGAACTACCGACCCCTGGTCGGTACCTCCGAGCCCGGTGGTACCGGCATAATGGCGGTACCACCGCCAGGCCAAAACTGGCCGCTTCCAGAGAGCTCCGCGAAACCCTTCAGGGCCACGGTACCACCGACCATTCGGTCGGTACCACCGCCGGCGGTAGTACCGAGATGATAGCGGTACCACCGCCAGGCCAAACTGGGCCACTTCCAGAGAGGCTGCAAACAGCCCTCTTGGGTCGGTACTACCGACCACCAGGGTCGGTACCACCGACCACACCAGCCTGCACTCCCCGCGCTAGAACGACCATAACTCTTCACTCCAAACTCCGATTTCGATGATCTTGGACATTTTGGAAAGCTTATTCAGAGGGCTACACATCCCACATGAATTCAAGATCCAAATCACAAAGGATTAGAACAGAAATCCAATCCAAGATCCATCGCTTCTCTTTTTCAACCAAAGATTTCTCCGAAACTTCTCCGAGTTGATCCAAATCAACTCCAACACCTTCTCCTTTGCAAATGTGCTAACACCAACAAGTGTACACCATCATGTGCATGTGTGTTAGCATTTTCACAATCATTTTTCAAAGGATTTTAACTTGCTCTCACCACGCCACTCGATCTTAGTAACATCGCAAAGTTAGATCGCTCAAGTGGCACTAGATGACCGATATGCAAACAAGTTTGCTCCTCTTGATAGTACGGCCATCTATCCTAAACCCGGTCATAATCTTCTCTACACACCTATGACCGGTGAAGTGAAATGCCCTACAAATATACCTTTGCCTTGCGCATTCCATTCCATCTCCTCCGGTGTTGATGCAACACATGCACCAACCTATCATCAAATGATATGATTCACTTCATATCATCACATGGCCTCCATGGTCCATCGATCTTGACATCACTTGCTCTTCACCATCGCTTCGGTCCTTCGGCGCCAAGTCTTGCTTAAGCCTCCCGACACTCGGTACCAACGGCTTCAAAGCCTCAACTTGCCCTTCACCTTCGCAACCGGTCCATCAAGCCAAGTCTTGTCTTGATCTTCTCCATCTTAGCCACATGACTCCATGTCATGTCTCATATGCAATAAGCTCCTTCATTGCTCACTCATATGTGAACTAATTTCCTGTGTATCTTCACATAAGCACATATTAGTTCACCTAGGTTGTCACTCAATTACCAAAACCAAACAAGGACCTTTCACCATCCGATGTTGTGAGGAAGATTCTTTGTGTCATTCCAATTGAGAAGTATGGACACATTGTGACGGTGCTACATCAAGGCGATCTTTCCACCGCTACACCAACCCAAATTTTGGGAAAGATCAATGCGCATGAGATGTACATGCACATCACACCAAGTGGTGGCTCCTCCACCGACAAGAAGAAGGACTTGGCCTTGAAAGCTAGCCATGACACGAAGGGCAAGTCCAAGGCTATTGTGGTGCATCATAAGAGCTCAAGTGATGAAGAATATGATTCCAACATTGCTCTCATGGTGAGAAGGACCACCAAGATGTTGAAGAAGCTTCACAAGAATGGAGTCAACTTTGACTCAAGAAAGAAGAAGTTCTTCACAAGTAGCAAGAGGAGGCCAATCTCCGAAATGGATTGCTACAATTGCGGTGAGCTTGGCCATCTTGCTCATCAATGCACCAAGCCCAAGAAAGAGAGCTACAAGAATAAGAACAAGGGCAAGAAATATGACTCATCAAGTGAAGATGAGAAGAAGGATGAAAAGCTCTACTATAAGAAGGATGGCAAGAAGAAGAAGCAATACCACAAGAAAGGTGGGAAGGCTTACATTGTTGGTGATTGGCTCACCGACATTGACTCCTCCGGTGGCTCATCAAATGAAGATAGTGATGATGAGAAGGAGAAGGTGGCCGCTCTAGTCATTGGCTCCTCTACACCACCACTACCACCACCGTCGCCATCATCATCTACACACCTATGCCTTATGGCCAAGGGTGACCGGAAGGTACAAAACGATGATGACTCTAGTGATAGTGATAGTGAATTTGAGTCACCTACTTATGATGAGCTTGTTACATTGCTAAACAACTACACCAAAATCATAAGAAAGACTAGAGCTAAAAATGAAAAGCTTGTTGATGAAAATGAATCTCTTATTGAGAAATGTGATCATGCTATTCATGCTAGTGATGAACTTGCAACTATGTCATCCACTATCAAGGAGCTCAAGTCCTCTAACAAAGAGCTCAAAGCTAAAAATGAGAAACTTGATAAGATACATAGTGACTTTACCACTAGTTATCAATTGCTCAAAGAACAATACACTCAAGTGAAAGTAGATTATGATACTCTCACCATTGCTTATGATATGCTTTCACATGAGACACATGATGCTCCTAACCTTGTTGTTAAGTGTGACATAGCAACATCTTGTGAGGACTTGGTTAGTGAGCATGATGAGCAAAGAGCTAGTGGCAAGGGCAAGAATGTGGTTGTGGCCGATCACTATGATGATTATATCAAGATCAAGAATGAGAATGCAAAGCTCAAGGTTGATCTAGAGAAGCTTGCAACCACAAAGCAAGTCATTGTTGAGACCCAAGATGATGAGTATAGCATGACACTTGAGCTTGACATGCTAAAAGAAGAGAACAAGAGATTGAAGATGGAGAGAGATTACAACATGACACCATCTCAATTAGAGCTCCAACAAGAGAATGACAAGCTCAAGAGAGAGAAGGAGCACCTCACCACCGGGTTGAAGAAATTCACCAAGGGACAATGTCTTCAAAGTGAGCTACTCATGAACACCGTGATGAAGACAAATAGAAATGGTATTGGCTTCCTTGAAGAGAAGATGAAGCAATGCAAGAGCATCACAAAGCCAAAGAAGAAGAAAATTGGAAGATGTTATGAGTGTGGAAAGGAAGTTCACTTTGCTCATGATTGTGAAGAGCCAAAGCCCACACCCTTGCCCAAGCATGCTAGGCCCTTTGCTTTCAATGCTCACTACATGCTTAGACAAGACTCTAGTGGCAAGATGAAAGTTATGTTCATGGGGCCTCCTAACAAGAATAGGCCAAATCAAATTTGGGTTGCAAAGTCACTAGTAGAGAAGGTTAAGAGACCTCAACAAGTTTGGGTCCCAAAAGCTCAAGCTTGATTTCTTATGTGTGTAGGTGAACTACAAGACCGGTGGATCTCATTGGGTGATTGATAGTGGTTGCACACAACATATGACCGGTGATCCCCGGATGTTCACCTCACTTGAAGAGAATGTCAATGACCAAGAAAAGATAACATCTGGTGACAACTCAAAGGGCAATGTCAAGGGATTGGGCAAAGTGGCTATATCAAATGATCAGACCATCTCCAATGTGCTTCTAGTTGCATCATTGAGCTTCAACTTGCTATCCGTTGGGCAACTATGTGATCTTGGCTTTCAATGTTTGTTCACCGACAAGGAAGTGGTTGTGACCAAGAAAGATGATACACAAGTGATATTCAAGGGCTTTAGATACAACAATCTCTATCTAGTGGATTTCACCTCCGAAGATGCCAACTTGAAGACATGTTTATTCACTAAGCAATCACTTGGTTGGCTATGGCATAGAAGATTGGCACATGTTGGAATGAACACTCTCAACAAGCTATTGAAGAAAGATTTGGTTAGAGGCTTGAAGGATGTCAAGTTTGAGAAGGACAAATTATGTAGTGCATGTCAAGCCGGCAAGCAAGTTGCAAACACTCATCCAACCAAAGCCTTTGTATCAACATCAAGAGAGTTAGAGCTACTTCACATGGATCTATTTGGGCCAACAACATATGCTAGCTTGGGTGGAAATCTCTATTGCCTAGTGATTGTTGATGACTATTCAAGATACACTTGGGTATTCTTTCTTCATGACAAATCCGAAGCAACCCCTTCATTCAAGAAGTTTGCCAAGAGAGCCCAAAATGAGTTTGACTTGAAGATCAAGAAGATAAGAAGTGACAATGGAAGAGAGTTCGACAACACCCACATTGAGCAATATTGTGATGAAGTTGGGATCAAGCATGAAGTCTCCGCAACCTACACACCACAACAAAATGGGGTAGTTGAGAGGAAGAACCGAACACTAATCACCCTAGCAAGGACAATGCTAGATGAGTACACTACACCGGAAAGATTTTGGGCGGAAGCAATCAACACCGCTTGCTATGCATCAAACCGGTTGTTCCCCCATCGTCTCCTTGGCAAAACCCCCTATGAGCTACTCAACAACAAGAAGCCAGATATATCATTCTTTAGAGTGTTTGGGTGCAAATGCTACATCTACAAGAAGCGCCAACACCTAGGGAAGTTTCAACGCTGATGTGATATTGGTTTTCTTGTTGGTTACTCATTGAAGTCCAAAGCATATCGAGTATTCAACCATGCCACCGGGATGGTAGAAGAAACATATGATGTGGAATTCGATGAATCTAATGGCTCTCAAGGAGAGCATGAAAATCTTGATGATGTAGGTGATGAACCATTGAGGGAAGCCATGAAGAACATGTCGGTTGGAGCCATCAAGCCTAAAGATGATGATGATGATGATGATGTGCAAGTCATAGACAAGCCATCCTCATCCAATGTACCACATGTTGATGACAAAGAAGGGAGAGATCCATTTGAAGATACTCATGTCTCCCATGATCAAATGGTGGTACAAGCTCAAGATGTTGATGCTCCACAAGCGGCCCCTCAAGTGGTTGATCAAAGGACTACTCCTCTACTACAAGCTCATCCTCAAGATCTCATCATAGGGAGTCCAACAAGGGGTGTAATGACTCGATCTCAAAAACTTGCTTTATTTATTGAACATCACTCCTTTGTGTCTCTTGTTGAGCCTACCATTATAGATGAAGCTCTAGGTGATCCGGATTGGGTGAATGCTATGCATGAAGAATTAAACAACTTCACCCGCAACCAAGTTTGGACACTTGAAGAGCGACCCAAAGGCGCAAGAGTCATTGGAACAAAATGGGTGTTTAGGAACAAGCAAGATGATCAAGGCAAGGTTATTAGGAACAAGTCAAGGCTAGTGGCAAAGGGGTTCTCTCAAGTTGAAGGTTTGGATTTTGGAGAGACCTTTGCACCGGTTGCAAGACTCGAAGCCATCCGTATTCTCCTTGCATATGCATCACATCATGACATTAAATTATATCAAATGGATGTGAAAAGTGCATTTTTAAATGGCTTCATAAATGAACTAGTCTATGTTGATCAACCTTCCGGGTTTGAAGACCCTAGATATCCTAATCATGTTTATAGGTTGTCCAAGGCGCTATATGGGCTCAAGCAAGCCCCAAGAGCATGGTACGAGCGTCTTCGGGACTTCCTCATTGAGAAGGGCTTCACCATTGGGATGGTCGACACCACACTATTCACCAAGAAGCTTGATGGAGAGATCTTCATTTGTCAAGTCTACGTTGATGATATCATCTTCGGGTCAACAAATGAAGCATATTGCAAGGAATTTGGTGACTTGATGTCGAAGGAGTTCAAAATGTCCATGATTGGAGAGCTCACATTCTTCCTAGGCTTCCAAGTCAAGCAATTGAAGGAGGGGACTTTCATATCTCAAGAGAAGTATACAAAAGACCTCCTCAAGCGCTTCAACATGGATGATTGCAAGCCTATCAAGACTCCAATGCCAACAAACGGACATCTCGACCTACATGTGGGAGGTAACCCGGTTGACCAAACTCTCTACCGTTCTATGATTGGTAGCTTGTTATATTTGACCGCATCTAGGCCCGATATCATGTTTAGTGTGTGCATGTGTGCTCGCTTTCAAGCCGATCCTAGGGAATCACATCTCATAGCGGTGAAGAGAATCCTTAGGTACCTAAAGCACACCCCAAGCATTGGCCTTTGGTATCCCAAAGGAGCTAACTTCCAACTAGTTGGGTATTCCGGTTCGGATTACGCGGGTTGCAAAATAGAAAGAAAAAGCACATCTGGAGGGTGCCATTTGCTTGGGAGATCACTAGTTTCATGGAGTTCTAAAAAGCAAAATAGTGTGGCCTTGTCTACCGCCGAGGCGGAATACATAGCCGCGGGTGCTTGTTGTGCACAAATCCTTTACATGAAACAAACCCTTTTAGACTATGGTGTAGTTCTAGAAAGGGTACCTTTGTTGTGTGACAATGAGAGCGTGGTTAAACTTGTTAACAACCTGGTTCAACACTCTCGCACAAAGCACATAGATATTCGCCATCACTTCCTTAGAGATCATGTTTCCAAGAAAGATATATCCTTAGAGGGAGTTAGAACCGAAGATCAATTGGCGGATATCTTCACAAAACCCCTAGATGAGAACACCCTTTGTAGATTGCGAAGTGAGCTTAATGTGCTTGATCTAAGTAACTTTGTCAAAAGGTGAAAGGGGGTTGTCTTTGCATTGCATTGTATCATATGCCATGTTCAATTTATGCTATGCACATAGGCTTGTCAGACGTGGTTAAGATAACCGCCCTAAAAAGCGTGTGAAGAAGCTTACCCATGAGCAAACTTGACAAGCAACCTAGATTCAAATTCCGTATTGCATTGCATATGCATGGTTGTTGCTTTGTCGTTTCTTTTTAGTTTTGTTTTGAGCAACCGCTGTGTTCGTCCACCGCTAGGGGGAGCATTTGAGGCTCCTAATGGTTGAGACCCCTAGTTTTGGTGGCCACATGTTGTCTCCTCGGGATTTATTGCTTATTTTCTCTAAAAATGATACATAGCCTATGGCAAAAAATTTATAAAATAGAGGGTTTATGAGAGGATGCTCATACTAGGTTCCAACTGGTGTTTATTTGCCTCTTATTTGAGTTGGAACTTGGTTGGGAGAGGGAGACGCAACAGAAATCTTCAAAATGGCCCAAAATGGGGCATCGGAAGCTGCATCGGACGCTCCCCCAGCGTCCGATGCTCTGTACTGTAGACAGCCCCGGCTGGAACAGTAACAGGGTAGCCTCCGATGTGTCACCATCGGAGCCTCCGGTGCTCCATCGGATGCTGTTCAGCGTCCGATGCTGAGGCAACGGAAGCATCTGATGTGATTCTGGCGGTTTTGGAGCTCTCTGGACAGGCATCGGAGCGTCCGTTGTGAATCCATTGGCGCGTTCGATGCCCCTTTAAGTGGTGCGTTGAGTTATTCTAATGACAGAGCGGTCCCACGTGTCATATACCCTTCGTCCTCATCCTTCTCGCGCTCACCCGCACCGAGCCCGATCCAGCGCCGCCGCTCGACACTCCAAACCCTAACCACCTCCGCCGCGCGCCCTCGCCTGCCCTCCCCGCCGGTCGCCGTGCCCCTCGGTCATCGGCCTTCGTGCTCCTCCGCGCCCGCGGATGATCCTGTTCGCCTCGCAGGCACCTGCCCCGCTCCAGCTCGCACACTCGCCGGGGTTTCGCGCCTCCTCGCCGGAGCTTCTCGCCGGCGATCGAGCGTCTTTCGCCGAAGATCCTCCATCGTCCCCGAGCTTCTCCTCCTCTTCGGCGATCATCTCTCGGCGGACCGACCTCCCACCAGTGAGCCCCCCTCCTCCACTTTCTTAACCTGTGCGCTCCAGGTGTTCGCCGAAATGATTCAACGGACGTTCACCTAGCATCTGACCCTGTTTTTTCGCTCCAATCCTATGCAGACCTCCTTGGTGTGATACGTGGGTCCCGGACCATCAGTTCTTACCTTATTCTTCGATTGTCTCGTCGGTTCATTCAGGTAGCAAAGCCTTCTTCTATCTCTTACCCAATTGCTTTGCTTCCATAGGTCTCGCTTATCTCTAGCATATATGTTTCTTATATCTATCTCTCTCTCTTCCATGCAGCAAGTCAGTGGCCGTTGTCAGTAGTCAGTTGTCAGTGACAGATAACCCGGGGCCAAGCCCGCGGGTAAGGATCGAGGCCAAGCCTCGCGAGTGACAGCGGCAGCGGATCTGTGCCAGGGGGAGTTGTCCGTTTCAGTTGATCAGTTGGGTTGTCAGCTTGCTTCTCAGGGTCAGTGGGTCTTTCAGCGCCAGTCCAGACCTCTTTCAGTGTCAGTTTCTTCGTTCTTGTCAGCCATGCCGCGCTACAAGAATGTTGGTGGTGGCCCAGGGGACTCCTCTCCTCGTCCCCCTCCCGGTCAGCGGCCAGGGAAGGCGAAGTTGATTACGCGCAGGAAGCGCTCCAGGGAGCAGCGAGAGGCAGACCAGGCTAGAGAGGTTGCAGCCGCCGCAGAGCGTGCTGAGCGTGGTGGTAGTGCTGGCGGACTCCGGATTGAGGACCAGTTGTCCCCAGACCAGCGCAGAGCAGTCGAGGAGGTTGAGCGTCGCCACGGTTCGCCGACTGGCACACTCATGGCTGCCGGTCGTCGGACGACGTTCGCCTCACTGGGAGTCGAGCCCTAGAGCTCGCAGTAGGGCCAGGCAGAGGCCGAGGCAGCTGAGGCCGAGGCAGCAGAGGCAGAGACACCTAAGGCCGAGGCAGAGGAGGAGGTCCCTGAGGTGGCTCCCCCGCGTCGGTCCACGTGTCGCAGGACAGCGGTGCCACCCAGGCCCGACGTCCCTCTGTGGGGAGCACGTGCTCCGTCGAGGCGTGCGCCCCTGCCGATTCCGTGGCTCGACCTCCGGGGGGCTACCTGTTCTCAGATTCAGACGCTCAGGCTCGTCCCAGTCGAGCAGTGGTTCCCGAGGGAGAGACAGCAGCAGGCAGGCCTAGCGTTCTATACAGTGCTGCAGGAGGATTTCTATCAGGGTTACAGGAACGTCGGCATCTCCTTGCGACCCCAGTGTGTTTGTCCTCTGGAGGCGGTAGTCACGGCAGTCGGAGAGCAGATCCGTCCTATTCTCACTTACCTACCTGGTCTGGCGGACCTCTTGGGGCGGTCTGGCTCATATGTTGAGGACTGGGTCTTTCAGTTTTATGCTTCGCTATGGGTACACCCGGATAGAGAGACCATCGAGTTCGCACTTGAGGGGGAGCACTACCGACTGTTTTCGTCAGAGATCCGGGATTGGTTCGGATTGACACACTCTCAGACCCGGATCCACGACCTGTGCTACGATAGGACGGAGCCACCCCGCCGCCCTCACGGTGGTGCACAGCCTTCGACGGACTTGGTTTGCCCGTGCTTCACTGAGCCTTTCGGTGAGGGTTCGAGTCGCACTCCTAGGGACCATACCCCTACGGCTCGGATCCTCAACGCGATTCTCAGGCGGACCTTGCTTCCCAGGGTGGGCTTCGGAGAGGGACTCTCTAGGCTGCAGCTGTGGTTACTGGCTTACATGGTTCGGCAGTAGGAGTTCGACGTCTGGGACGTCATCTTGTGTGAGATAGAGGACACCGTCGCAGAGGGCATCAAGGCCCGCAGGCAGCTTCCTTATGCGCATTGGATCTCGTATATTCTTTGGAAGGTAGCTGCCACCACTGGTACTCGTCTCAGTCAGTCTCTCACTGGGTCCGCGACCGTGTTCCCCGAGTACAACATGAGTCAGCTTTTGGGACACGACCGGGATCGCAGGCAGCAGCAGCAGCAGGACGCTCCGTCTACTTCCCGCCAGAGACCAGAGGTCCCAGAGTCAGCCCAGGAGCAGGACGAGGCTGTCCAGGCACTCGCCGAGCGGGAGCTTGCCGATCTCGAGGGTGGTGATCCGTACGTAGCCTCAGACCCCTCTGACAGCTCTGATGAGGATTACCAGCTCCCGCTCCGTTTTCAGCCGCGTGCCCACGACTCACAGGCCGGGCCCAGTGGTACTGCCTCCTCCGATCCAGCTCTTCTTGCTATTCTAGCACTGATGGAGGAGCAGCAGAGGACTGTGACCCAGGACGTATAGAGGTTAGCTCAGGAGCAGCAGCGGTTGGCCCAGGCACAGGCCCTAGCACAGCAGCAGGCACAGGAGAGGTCTGATGCTCTTCAGCGACAGATGATGTCACTGCAGCAGCAGACTCTCACCTTCATGGAGAGGCTAGCGAGTGGACCCCCCCAGTGGCAGTGGCAGCAGCCTCCCCCCCAGCAGCAGATCCAGTGGCAGCCACCAGTCCCTCCGCAGCAGTTCGGTCAGCCACCACAGTTCCAACAGCCACTCACGGGCCCCAGCTCCTCTTAGTTCACGAGCTTCACCACTCCTCCAGGCGGGGCACCGCTTTTCAGTCCGCTGCGGACAGGTTTCACTCCTAGGCCGATAGAGTCTCTCTACGCTACGACGACATCTGTGACTCGAGACTTGTCAGACACCTTCAGTGAGCTTACCGGATTCCCCACTCCAGATCTTCAGGCTCCAGTGCAGACGACGACGGCTCCAGTGACTTCTACCACTGAGACCCTCCCGAGCTCAGTCGCGTCTTCCGAGCAGATAGAGCCGGTGCAGTCAGAGACGCCCACGATAGTTCAGCCTGAGTTGTCCGTTATTCCAGAGCTTTCGCACTCCGATACTCAGGGTGACACTACTACTGAGACTGCGCCAGACCAGCTAGAGCAGTCAGTGCCCGAGCCGACCCAGACCGCTTCACAGCAGCTTCCAGCTTCACAGGGTCAGCAGGCTACCGGCGCTACCTCTTCCGACTCCGAGGAGTACCTACAACAGTTTGAGTTCACTCAGCGCTCTCTGGAGACGGCACCTGGCTCGTCTGCACCACCTCCGCCCTCCGACGCTTAGTTTGGCGCTTGATGCCAAAGGGGGAGAGTGGCCGAGTATAGCGATAGGGGGAGCGATGTGAGAGGGTTTCGATGTCTTATGTTGTGTTATGTTCACATACGCTCTTTGCTTATCGTATCTTTTGTGCATGCTTATGTTATATACTTATTCCATGGACCTTTATGACATGTATGTGCTCACTATGTTATCATATATGACATGTTTTATGACATGTATGTGCTCACTATGTTATCATATATGACATGTCATTTTGTTTCGCTCATTTACTTGCGCTTAATTCTCACTTGTCTATGTACATGAGCTCTTTTACTCTTGCACTTGCTATTCACTCTAACTTGTTGAGTGCAAGATGATGGCATGACATGTTTGAACTTGCCCCTAATCATTTTCTCTTATTCATTGCAAGTTCATACATGTCATGATTTAAAAACCTCTTCTCTCTATACTCGATCTCGTGTTGTCATCAATCACCAAAAAGGGGGAGATTGAACGCATCTTGGCCCCTAGTGGTTTCGGTGATTGGATGAAACACAAGATTACTGTGACTAACGTGTGTTTTGCAGAAACAGGGATTAGTTAGGTCACGGTAATGGCGACGATACGGGCATATGAAGTTCATGTCCCCTGGCGATGGATATCATTTCGGTTTTCAAAGGATGGACGACGAAGACGGTGGTATACTAGGCTAAGTGTCATATGGTGTTGGAGGACACTTAGGTAGTCTTAGGTCTTTGTTTTTCCTTTGGCCGTACTATAAAGGGGAGCGTGAATCAGTAGCTTGACCTAGATGAGTCTATTGAGGTAGGTGTGGTGCACACTTGTTATTTCATAGCCCTAGGTAGCTCAGAGAGATGCCTCATGTCGAGAGGAACAATAGTCGTTAAGGCCGCGTCGCAAACCGAGTTGGTTTTGGCCTTGTAATAGGCATCGGACGCTGGCTGAGTAGGCATCGGAGGCTCCGATGCCCACCCCGTCTTAGGGTTTGGTTTGGTGCGTGGCATCGGAGGCTCCGATGGTGTCACATCGGATGATCCGGTGTCACTGTTCACTTAGGAGTGAACTGTGAGAGGCATCGGACGCTGACATCGGATGCTGAGGGCCAGCATCCGATGGCCGTCCAGAGAGGTTCAAACGACATCGGACGCGTCCGATGCAAGGGCATCGGATGCTGACCAGCATCCGATGCTCATTTAATAGGTCTGACAAGAGGGTACAGTCGACCGTTGGTCTAGGTCATCGGAGCCTCCGATGCCATGCATCGGAGCGTCCGATGCCCCCGCAGAAACCCTGTCTAGAGCTGTTTTTGGATGGCCGGTTGGGGGAGTATATATACTTCCTTCCCTCCATCCATTTGAGTGTTCTTGCCACTTCCATCAGCCGAGAAACACATTGTGAGTGTGAGTGAGTGCAAGAGCCCTAGTGAGGTTGAGTGATTTGCTAATTGTGAGAATTAGACACCTCCTAGTGAGAATTGAGTAGCAAGTGTGCATCCATCCATCTCTTTGGCCTTGTGTTGGTCAAGTGAGAGTTCTAGCTTGTTACTCTTGGTGATCGGCATCACCTAGACGGCTTGGTGGCGATTGGAGAGCTTGGTGATCATCCGGAGGCATTGTGGATGACCCAAGCCAAGTTGTGACCGGTAGCGAGCGATTCACCGGGCCGGAGTGGCGAAGAATCAGCTCGTAGTGAGCACTTGATCCTTGCGCGGATCAAGGGGGAGCGATACCCTTGCGCGGGTGCTCCAACGAGGACTAGGGGGTGTGCCGACACCTCGATACCTCGGCAAAAAGATCGCCGTGTCATCTCTACTCTCTTTACTACGCATTTACCTTTGAGCAATTTAATTTCGCATTTACTTGTTGTTCTCTCATAAGTCGAATTGCCATGCTAGAGTAGAATTGGTTTAGCGATAGTCTTTTGTGCGATCGATTCTTGTCAAACACACTTCTTGGCACTAGGGGGTTAATTGGGGCTTGATAGGTTTTATTATTGCAAGAAGTCTTAGAAAAGCCCAATTCACCCCTCTTTTGGGCATCTTGATCCTTTCAATTCAGTAGCGCCATTTTACTGCTTATTATTATTCTTGTCATACAGTTTGACTAAATCGTTATTAGCTACAGTTCAACTTATTTAGCACACACATGGACCCTATACTAGCAATTAGATTTCAGTTTAACTGCAAAATGAAATCTTTTTTTTTTGACAAAAAGAATTGATGGCTATACTTTAGGAGATTCTTTAAGTTTCTAGCACTTTGGATTGTTCAGCATGGTGGCTGCTGCTTTACCAACCTGGTGGGGTTCTATTTACATAATTGTTTATTCAATTTTGTGTTCCTGATGATAAGTCTTGCGCAAGATGGTTTCATATTATTAATACTTTCAGCTGGTTTACAGTGGATGATGATAATAGTCCTGGCAGACCCTCTTCCTCCCTGCTCTATAACAGAACACTCTCCCTCTACACTGACGGCTGATGGAGGCCACCGAGAATTACTTCATTGCCCTTCATCCATTGTTTATTTCAGAGTTCTATCAATATGTGTTGTTCTCCCACATGGTTAATGCTTCCGTTCTTGCACCCTACCTGATGCTTGTGTCCTTATTATTTGGTTATGCATTGATTGATTACAGATGAAAAGTTACTATGTAACAATAAGATTCCTATTTGGTTTCGTAACCAATACTAAATGAACTGCTGCCTACTGTTGTATATATAACCTACTTGCATCTGCTCCCTGCACAAAATCTGAATTTGCACCAGTCTACTCTTTCCTTATATAATACCTATGCTTCTATAAATGATTGTTTATCTTGTCTTATTCTTTTCTTCTCAAATAAAGCTTACCAATTCCTTAGATTGCACACGCGAAGTCGCGCGTTTTCCACTAGTATCTATTATGTTATTTTGGGTTGGAAGTGGAATGGTCCATGTGGAATTATGCCAAGTTTATTTATGCTATAATGCAATCATCTTATGGTTCAGGTGCTTTTATTGTCCATGTAATCAGTCACATGTTCCTGAAGCAAATGGAATTTTTTTTTAGATCAGACTATATGCCTATGTTTCATTAAGCAGATGAGAGTGATCAATAGACCTACACATAGTTGATACAAAAGGAATTGCGGGTAATCCATGGATTACCAACGAATTCCTCAACACAAAACGAAAAGCAAGAACACGAAGGGGTGGGGGACCCTCCACCTAACAACCCCAGCAACTAAGGCTAAAACAATAAATCTCAACACCTAGGATTCCTGAAGCAAATGGAATGTATGCGCTTTCTGTAAAGTACAATTTTATCTTGATTTTGTGATCCGTAATGCGTGCCATTAAGCTTCAGATCAACATGCCATTTGGTAAGTGTGTTTTCCCTGGAATAATCATGCAAGTCCTCAACTCAACCAAACTCCTTGTCTTGCGGAGTAATCTGATATATCAGTGGGGACTGAAGAGGTGAAAAAAGGATGGGAGTTTGCCATGTATCTGAATGAACTGGAACTCTTTTGCTCGAAAGGTGATAATCCACATTTTGTTGTTGTACAAAAAAAAAAACACATGCTTTGTTTTGCGAGAAAACAAAATACATGAAATACCGAGGCACACAAAAATTGAAAGAATGGGTAAAAAAATATATTGCAAAACTATGATAGGCAAACAAAAAAAACGCTATTGGCGCAAACTAAAAATTGAAATATTGCAATACTATGATGGGCCAAACTAAAAATTTAAAGGATATGTTGAAAAACAGAAAAAATAAATGAAAGGATATGTTGAAAAACAGTGAAAAAAATCTTGTCTGAGCCCAGGTTCGAACTGGGGACCTTTAGGGTGCGTTTGGTTGGTGACCAGAACTTGCCACGCCACAGATTCGTCGTGCCACAGTTTTTCTGGCAGCCGTTTGGTTCACTGCCACAGCTATGGCACGCCACACTTTCTTAGCACCATGTCCCACACGTCATAGACTCATTTTCGTGCCAAAGTTTGCCAGAAGTGTGGCTTCGATTTTGTTCGCCACACTTTCTGTGGCAGCCACAGTTTGCCGAAGGTCAGGCGTGGCAAGTTCCGGTCACCAACCAAACGGACCCTTAGTGTGTGAGACTAACGTGATAACCAACTACACCACCCAGACAACTTAAGCAAAACGAGATTAAAATTTATTTAATACTGAATTGTCTTTGTCTTTCTATCCAGTGAGTGTGTTTGTCTCCGTTTTGGCAGACAGCGATCCAACACAAGTCCACAACACACCTCGCCACCGGCAGCCGCGGCGACCCATCCGCAATGGGGAAGAGGAAGAAGGAAAGAGCGGCCAAGGAATCCGGCGAGAACCAGCACCTCCATCTACATTCCCAGCCCTCCATCTCCACCCGCGAACACAAACGCCGAGGCCCTGTCCCCACCACCGGCTCCGGCTCCGACTCCGACCCCTCGCCGCCGTCCAGTCCGGACGCCGTTCGCCGCCTGGTGGAGCCCTACTCGAGGCCCCGCCTCGTCGCCATCCTCGCGGAGGCGGCCACGGCCAGCCCCGCGCTGCGCGCCCGCCTCGGCGCCGCCGCCGCCGCGTCGCCCTCCCACCGCCGGCTCTTCGTCCACGGCCTTCCGCCGCACGCCGACGGCGCCGCGCTCGCCGAGGCCTTCTCCCGCTTCGGGCCCCTCGCGGACTGCCACGCCGTCGTCGCGGACCGCGCCTCGGAGGCGGGGCGCTGCAAAGGGTACGGCTTCGTGTCCTTCGCCTCCCGCGCCGCCGCCCGCCGCGCGCTTCGTCAAGCCCCGCGCGTCACCGTCGCCGGCCTCCCCGTCTCCGTCCAGTTCGCGTCGGCCGGCCCCGACCCGTGGGGCGGGGGCGCCGGGCGGCGGGTGTACGTGACCAACGTCGCGCCGGACGCCAGCGCGGAGCGGCTGCGCGCGTTCTTCGCGCGGTTCGGGGAGCTCGAGGGCGGGCCGTTCGGCTTCGACGCCGGCACCGGCGCGTCCCGCGGGTACGCGCTGTTCGTGTACCAGGCGGCGGCCGGCGCCGCGAAGGCGGTCCAGGAGCCGTACCGCGTGTTCGAGGGCCGCACGCTGCATTGCCAGCTCGCCAACGAACCCGCGCGGAAGACCAAGGCGCCCCTGGCGCCTCCACCGGCGTGGGTGGCAGCTTCGGCTGCCGGAACGCCACCACGGCAGGAGGTACGGCTACCCGCGCTGCAGTCGGTGATTGATGCTGCCGTGGCCGCTGGCGTGGTAGACCTTGCAGCTTACGCTCGTGACCCGGCACAGGCTGCAGCGTTGCTTGGCCAGAATCCTGCTCTTGCGGCTGCAGCATTGAGCACTGCATTGGCGTCAGGGGCTGCCGCTGCCATTCCGCTCACTCCGGCAGCTGTGTCTGTGCCAATGGAAGTAGCAGTGGCCTCACCAAAACCGGCGGCTGTTCGACCAAGTGGCGGTCCAGGACTGCTTGGGCCTTACAAACCACCATCCTTGCCAATGGTGTCAGTGTCATCCTCCTCAGGGAGGAAAGGGACAACGATGGGCACCTGATGGATTTCCGCTTTCTAGGATACTTATGGTAATTTGTAACCTTCTCTTGCTGCCAAAAAATGGCCTTTTGTTTATTTTGCTTACGCAAATTGCAATTTGTTTAGTGCCCTTTTATCGATTTAGGCTTGATTAATTGATATCTTGATATTGGTTTGTAGAGATGGGCGTACGGACACTGCAAACCTTAGTTGTGCTCAAGCTCAAGAGGCCTTCAGAAAGTATCTTGATGACTTCTGTTTTGTAACCTTGAGACATGGGTGCAAATCTAGTTGCGTGATCCTCCATTCCATGGAATTGTGTAGTGTTTCGCACTTTCAGTTGCCTTATAAACGTCTGACCTGCCAAAAAATTATAAAATGTATCATCATTCTTACCTGAGCCGATTTTGCCTGTCAGCAATCAGTATCATCACTTAGCTTCTGCAGTCTCCATGGATCAGAAAATCTTGGTTCCTTGCATTTGTTTTGATATGGGTTTACTTTAACTGGTGCACTGTCTGATCGACTGATGGGAGTCGCGGCACCACCTTCTTAAGACGAAAATCAGGGGGACGTCTCTCCCCCTGGTCGAGTTTTTTTTTTTTTGATCGACCGATGGGCCGTGGGAGTGTCAGATTTGTGTTGGGATCGTTCTGAAACTGTGATATGCTGTCCTGGTCCTGGAGTTGAAGGGCATAATTGTGATATGTTGTGCGATTTGTTTCCATTATTCCTTTGTATAGCTACTACGTCTCACCAAGGGTGATACAAAAATTTGATCTCCGAATTGAAGAAAGAAAGGTTTTTTCCCCCTTTGTGTCTCCTGTGAATTTTAAGTTTAGTGTTTAGTTGATTGGTGTACAAGTTTAGTGTCTCCCATTACATTATTTTCAGTAGATAGGCTTCCATGTTTGTTATGTGATGTTCTAAGTTCAATTGGTGCCATCTGGTTGTCGATTTGATCAAATGATCAATTGTTTGCTATTCAAAAGTACTAGCATTTGTTGTCAATAATGCATACAAATAATTATTTCTCAGTAAATCAAGCTTTGATCGATAACATCTTGCAAGGATAACCACATTTTTTTTCCTTCCATGCATTTTGTTACCGACAGAATAAGCTATTGCGTCTCCCTGCTATATATTGATGTAATACAGAACACACCAACCTAAATCTGCAGCATACAAATATAAACCTGGTTTGTATTCAAGGTTTGTATTCAATATATTTAATATGTATCGATTAGTACATGTTGTACATGAGAAAGAACTGCATGTGAGGCTGTGACCAACGGCATTGTACAATATGTGGTTCTACTGTTGAAGTAGGAAAACTAACTAAATGAATATGATGGCATTTCCATTCATCGCAAAAAAAGACCATTCTTCCTTCAGAAATTGCCTGTATTATGTACAAGGTCACATAACCCTTCCTGCTTACTTGCTTAACAGTATTTTCGTTCTTCTATGGTGCTACTAGGACTACTTTCTGCTGATGTATTCCAGTGATTTTGTTGATATGCCGATTAAAGCATACAGCACAACAGGCAGAGTAGCAAATACTGGTGTCTGCATGGTAGTGTCACAGATGGCATTCGGCATTGTGAATGCCTCTCTGGACCAAGAAAGTTCAATTCCACCTCTTTGAGTTTTTAAGAGACTTTGATTTCTGTTTGCTTTGTTGGAAGGCCTGCATCTTCTGCTTCTTCCTGACGGCTTTCTCTGCCTGCATTACAGTTGAGAAAACGAAAAGGACTGTTAGAGTGGCAAACCAATTAGACAGTTCACACCTGAAGTGGCATAAATATTTACCTTGGACATTTTGGACTTAGCTTTTACTTTGGGGGCTTTCTCCTCGAGCTCTTCCTCACGAGCAAGTTCCCTTTCTCTGGCTTCAAGGTTCCTTTCAAGGTAATACTGCAAACATTTGATAAAGAAAAAACTTCATCATTGCTGGTTTTCTCATCTTCCAATGACCTAGACAAGCACATTGATTTGATGCTAATTTATCACTGAATGGCTGGAGCCATTATGATTTTGTTGCCCAATTCGCTCATGTCAGATTCAGTGTGGGAACCTTTGGGCACTAGATAGATTTCTTAGTTCTTCTCTTTCATTGCACAGTTTTTGTCATACTAATTCCGTACATGACCAGCTAATAGTTACATTGAGAATGATAATACAAATCACTTATGCCATGTAAAGCAGAGAACAGAATACATGGATGTAATCAGTACTAAGGGGAACTATTATATGCAAAGAGTTCAACATATTCCATTCCCATTGCAATCAGAAATCTGAAAATCAAAGGTGAGGCAAGTTTATAAGATCATAGGACAGCTTACATTGTAATCTCCTTGATAGTCTTGGATAGTCTGATCTTTCACTTCAATGACTCTGTTAACAATTTGTTTTATAAAGTACCGGTCATGAGAAACTGTTATAACAGTACCTGTATATTCTGATATTGCCTCCTGTCATGCATGCAAAAAGTCATTAGGACTGCATGCTAGATCATAAAAATTGATTATTTGTATACAATGAGAACTGTGTCTGACCTCAAGCATTTCTTTTGATGGGATATCAAGATGGTTTGTCGGTTCATCCAAGATGAGTAAAGTAGATGGAGTCACCATGAACTTGCAAAATGCAAGCCTTGCCTAAGAAAACACAGATAGAGAGTGAGCTAATGTACACAGGCCAGTAATACTGTTCCACAAAACATCACTGTGAACCACCACTGTTGAACATTATATAAAGGTGACTTGTTGTAAGGAGTAAAAAACTAAAAAAGCAAAAACTGTACTGAAAATGCTCATTACCTTCTCTCCACCACTTAAAAATTGAACTTTTCTATCCAGCATGTCATCCCTGAAGTTACAACGGCCAAGGAGACCTTTGATATCATCAAGTATCCAGTCCTCTGCAGCTTCTGCTACAGTGTCTAGCACAGTCTTCTCTAAATCCAGAGCTTCTGCCTGTTAGAACAGCATATCCCATTAATCTAATTGGAAAAGGACAACTTTTCTTGTATTTATTCAGTAGGAGCATGAGTAATAACCAAGTGCCCCCATGTCAACATCTTATCTAAACAACCGCAAGAGAAGATAACAAGCAGAGTAACTCTATTTACCTGATTCTGCTCGAAATAGTTCGGCAACACATTATGGTCCCCAAGAAGCACCTCACCATCTTGTGGCTTCTCCATCCCCAAAATAAGTTTAAGCAATGTGCTCTTTCCACAACCATTGGGCCCAATAATAGCTATCTTTTCACCTCTCTCTACTATAAGATTAGCATTGTTGAACAAAGTCTGGACAAACAACACAGCAATCAGGATAGGGGAAAAATTTGATGTAGAGAATATCACAGTATAAAAATTCAGAGAACTTAAATTTTGGAAGAAATGGCCAATGGGCATTTATGCAACATTGCTGACCTTATTTTCAAATCCGAATTGAAGATTGTTTATTGCCAGCACAGTTCTCCCACTTCTTCCACGTTCAGGGAATCTTATCTTTAGCTGCTTCCTTTGGAAAGGTTTCTCAATCAACCCTTCTTTTTCAAGCTTCTCCAATTTCTGTTGAAACGAGATAAAAGTTAGTAGTCACACAAAAAAATGTGTGGAAACATATGAAAAGAAATAGCAGCTGAAAATTCAATTCAGTCACAATGATTTGTTGCAAGCTTCCAAATTCCAATGAGCAATCCATGTAGTTACCTTCTGCTCGCTGGAAGCACGCCCAGCATTTACTCCAGCACCAAGTCTGTTTATCAGCTCCTTTGTCTGTTCAATCTCCTTCTGCTGCTTCTCCCACGCAGCGTACTGTACCTGCACTGCTACTGCCTTCGCTAGAATGTACTCTGAATAGTTACCCTTGTATGTCTTGGACACACCAAATTCAGTTTCCACTATCTTTGTACACAACTGATCAAGAAACGCCCTGTCATGAGATATAATGACCATCGGCACATCCTGTGTCTTAAGATAGATCTCCAGCCACTCAACGGTATCCAAATCGACATGATTCGTAGGCTCATCAAGCAAAAGCAAATCAGGGTCCTGCACAAGATCGAATTCACAATGATATTAACAAATTGGGACACTATGCTTAGAACATTTTAAAGTAAATTCAACTGCCATCTCCAATAGCCCAATGACAATCTATCAGAATTCACTGCCAATTTTGCCACAACACAAATCCATTTCTGTCATCACAATTCCTCACATTGTACGTTTGTAAGGATTATTATGCCTGATGTAAAGGTTAACGTTTATACCTGAAGAAGTATCTTGCCGAGAGACATCCTCATTTTCCACCCACCACTGAAGGAGGCGACGAGGCGGTCGGCGTCCTCAGGCATGAACCCGAGCTCCGGCATGAGCTTCTGCACCTTGACGTCCACCATGCCGAGGTCGACGTCCTGGGAGCGGCGCTGCAGCAGGTCGAGCTCGTCGAGGAGGCGGCCCATGAGGTCCATGTCCTCGGTGGCGCCCTCGAGCGCCGCCTGCACCTGCTCGAGCCGGCGCTTGACCTCCATCTCCTCCTCGAAGGCGCTGAAAAACTCCTCCCTGACGGTGCGGGAGGCGGAGACCTCGAACTCCTGGCTGAGGAAGGCGATCTTCATGTTGTCCTTGGCCTTGACGACGGCGCCGCCGTCGGGCTGCTCGAGCCCCGCGATGATGCGGAGCTGCGTCGTCTTGCCGGCGCCGTTCACGCCGACGAGGCCCACCTTCTCGCCGCGCTGCACCTCCCAGGACACGTCCTTGAGCACCGTCACGCCCTTGTACGACTTGGTGATCCCCTCCAGCCGCACTCCCGACGGGATGCTAGATGCGCCGCTGCTGCCGCCCGACCGCTTCTTCTTGGTCCCCGCGGCGGCGGCGGCGGCGGAGGGGTCGGAGGAGGTGAGGAGGGAGGAAAGGTCCTGGCTTTTGCCGCCCTCTTTCTCCTCGGTGGTTGTGCTGGTGGAGGGGGAAGAGGAGGAGGTGGTGAGGCGGCAGTAGAGGGGCGCATGGCGGCGGCGGCGGAGACGGCGGGATGTGGGGACTGAGCGGGAGGAGGAAGGAGCGGAGGGGAGCAGTGAGGAATGGAGGCGGAGGGAGCGCACGAGCTTGCCGGAGAGGAGGTCCATGGCGGCCATGGAGCTCTCCGTCTCTCGGCGCTGGAGCGGGGGCCTCTCTCTCTCTCTCTCTTCTCTGCGTGCGTGCTCTGTTCTGTTTTGGGTGGAGACGGAGCGGCCACACAGCACAAAAACCAACCAGAGGAGAGTGTATGGGTGAGGAAGGAGGAGCAGTAGTAGAAGAAAGACTTTTATAAAAATTATAAAAAAAACAATTTTGATGCGTAATTTTTTAGGTTCTATAAACAATAACCTTCAAACTTGTAATCTCAAAAAATGCTATTTATCATTTTAATTTATTTTG
Organism: Coix lacryma-jobi var. lacryma-jobi; assembly: GCA_009763385.1. Lineage (NCBI taxonomy): Eukaryota > Viridiplantae > Streptophyta > Magnoliopsida > Poales > Poaceae > Coix > Coix lacryma-jobi. The sequence continues at coordinate 17,882,186 of CM019831.1, forward strand.
CTCTGTATTTTTTAGGATAAAATTCCATTGTGTAAGAATCTATTTTTTTATAGGAAACGAGAGTCATGTATTTCTTTTTCTATTGATTTTTTTTTTCAATTGCTTTAATGTGGTCTCAGCATTTGTAGGATAGGGTCTAGAAATTATTGGTGACATGGTGTGTGATATTGACGCGGTAAAAGGATCAAGAATAATCTTTCGGTTTTATGTGTTTTGGTCTCATGAAGATATTGTTTTTTTATGAAAGCCTTAGTTTAGATTCTTCTAGATAGGGGAAGAAGATAATAGTTTTATCTTCCCTTTGAGGTCTCTACTCGTTGATTTCATGTGGTCTAAATATTTTTGGGAGGGTAAAATGGGTAGAATCTTCCTCCCCATGAAGTTGATGTTTTCCTACAAGTTAGGAATACTTATTGTCATGTAACCGTCACCGCAAGGGTTGTATTCTCGAATGTTTTTTTCTTTTTGGAAAAGGAAAAATGGTTTCATTAAGATGCTTTGCTTTAAATACTCTCTTATCTAAGGTTGTCACTGAGATTTTTATTCTCTGCTTTGTTTACGTTAATATCTATCTCTTTTTTTTTTTGCAAGACCCCGAGTTAGATCGGTAAATCTCGAGATTGACGAAGTCACCACAAGCGTCTTGTTGTCGACGGGCACATCATCTATCACTAAAAGAATAATATGTGCGAACATTTATGTTAAGTCAAGGACTTAAACCTAGATGGATAGTTTTCCAATATAGAGAACTCAACCAACTGATCTACGCTCAGGTCATTCTATCTCTTTTCTTTTGTTTGGAAGGAAAGGGGATGCACTGTTTGGAAGGAAAGTGGAGGCACTCAAGCTTGTTTTCCTTTTTTTTTTTTTTTTTGAGTTTCACGTAGATTGTTGAATACGTATGCTTGACTACATTTTTTGAGTGAGCTACCTAGAGTTTTCTACTGAGGATTAAATATCCTTCCTTGGTTCAACGTTTTATGGAACTTCGATGCTGTGCTCACTAGATAGAGCTAGATATGGTGGGAATAGGCAGTACCATGGCGAAAATGTTTTTTTTTCCTCCGGCGAGCTGATGGGCTGAGAAATTCTTGTGGCCTGTGTTCATTCATGGGTAGGCGGAGGACGAAAGCCGACGAGGCCGTGGTGGGCCACTGCCGGGCCGAGCGGGACCCAGACGTGTGGCCGCGTGCGGAATCGTGTGGAGCTTCCTCAGCCACCCACGTGGCGATCGCGTGCGCGCCGGAGATAAAAAGGCATCGGGTCCTTGGCTCGCCTTTGGTCCGCTGGTGTCTGATTATCACAAGGAGTACCAAGCAAATCGTTTGGATCAGTTCTGAGAAAGTAGAGGAGAATCTTAGTGTTCTATTTCTTCGATATTTTATACTTTCACCGTATAGAAAATATATGTCGGTTTAGACAAGGTTTGAGTTAAACATTAAAATTATAAATCATAAATTACTTTTAAATTGTTGAGTTTAGAGATGTAAAAATCATATAAATAAATTTGTCTTAAAAAATATTTTCATAAAAATATACGTATACCTCTTTACAATAAATATTTTTAAAGAAATAAGTGGTTAAAGTTATGTTTTATAAGAAGAGGGTATGTAGTATGTTCTGTTGCCCATGCAAAAACACAAACGTTATGTTATGTATAGGTGAATATTACTCCATCCATTCCAAATTATAAGACGTTCCAAGAATCTTGGAGAGTCAAAGTTTTTTAACTTTGACCAAAATTATAGAGAAAAATATAAAGATTTATACCATCAAATATACATATTATGGAAATATAACAAAGGGAGAATCTAATTGCACTTAGTTGATATCATAAATATTATTATCTTATTATATAAATTTGGTCAAAGTTGAAAAACTTTGACTCTCCAAGATTCTTGGAATGTCTTATAATTTGGGATGGAGGGAGTATTATTACTCCTCTCTCTCCAAAGGAAGTTTCTACTCTCTCATTTTTTAAATTATAAGATAAATTGGCTCTACTAAACATATAGATTTTACTATACGCTTAGGTTTACATTATGTCCACAGAAATATAGTAAAAATAATATACCTTAGAAGGCCAAAACGCCATCTAATAATTTAAAACGGAGGGAGTAGCTGATGATTGTTCCGAGCATCCGAGCTTCACGACATAAGCAATGGCTGAAGTAGACCTGAGCGAATTTCAGCAATGTTCATGTGTATACTCATATTTTGCGCCCTTACGAATGTATTCGAAACGCTTGGCCGATGAACCTTAAGATCGATACACTTGCTACATACAGAGCTAATGTTGAGTCAAAAGATACAACCTCTGAATGGACAAGTTGTAGCATATAAAAAAGAAAACATTTTAGTTTGGAGGCTCGCTCAGTTGATCAAACGGCTTGTGTGAACTCTGGTTGGTCCATCAGGATCAACTATAGCTTTTGATTCCCTCATTAAAAAAACTAAATCTTTTCACAAGCACAAGCCGACAACAAAAACCCAATAGAGAGTGGCATACAACTCGTGCAACGAAGAAAATGGAAGAGCAAAAACCAGAGTTAGTCTCCAAGAGCTTCAAATAGAACCTCCTAATCTAAGATTTCTAGCAAGAATAGAGAAAAATCATCTGCAAGAGTTCTCAATATCACCTCCCAATCTTTTGGCAGCTGAAAAAATCACCCAAAGTGTGCAAAGATCCACGCATCTACCACGCGGATATTGGTCTCTCAATCTAAAGGTGGAAGGACACGGAAAGAAATAAAGAGTAGGAAGGCAAAACAAAATTAAAGTTTCCATTTTATGAATTTTTTATTTACAATGATTTTTAAAAATTTAGCCAAAATAAAAAAAAAAGACAAAACCACCTATAATCGGTTAGGAGGTAAAACAAATAAAGTTCAGGGAGACTGTCTATCCGGTTCTAGAGTTCAGAGACCAGAAGGAAACTTCAAGATACTTTAGGGAGATAAAATGAACTTTTCCCCCCAAAAGAATATTCAATCACTGCATCCCACCTTATTATTCAATTCAAGGCCCACTCAAATTGGACTTGATTGGGGCTCCAAGTGCCCCACCAACGGCACTCGGTGGCGCTATGGCAGCGGCGTTGACGACGACGGCTATCCTCGGGCGAACCAATGTTAGAGAAAAGGTCAAAAAAGAAGAAGTGACTAAATCTATATAACTAAGTTGTACATGATTCAATGAGTGTGAAGTTTTTATTATAACTCAAACATACAATACTTAGTCCACCATAAATATTTCACCACAATTAGACCATATAAACTGGAGATATGAATTATTTCATTTAATTAAAAAAATCATAGATCTAAAGCTACATGAAAATTTTTGGACTAAAACATACTATGTTATATATTCATTCCGTAGATGTACTCGTATGGAACCAACAAAGTTGGAATTTTTTATTTTATGATATGACTTTTACGTGATTTATTATAATTTTTAAAAGATTTAGCCGAAATAAATAAAAAAGACAAAAGACAAAACCACCTATTACCCGGACATGAGGTAAAAAGAATGGTTTTAAAAGTTTACGGAGGAAAATAAAACTTCGAGATAGGAGTAGTTTAGGAAGATAAAAATAAACTTTTATTTTTCTAAAAATACTCAGTCACCGCGGCCCACCTTATTCAATTCAAGGCCCACTCAAATTGGACTCGATTATTCCTTGGGCTCCAAGTGCCCCACCAACGCCACCCGGCGGCGCTGTGGCAGCGGCGGCGGCGGCGGCAATCCCCGAACGGCCGAACCACTCGACGAGGCTCCATATCGGCGTCTCACACATATCAGGTCAGGCAGCAACGCCACCCACCCTTATCCGGCTACCCCTCTACTCAGGCGAGGGCCTTCCGATGGCAGCTTGCTGTCTTGGTATACGCGGCCGGCGGTCGGCGGCCACCAGCCCACAAGTGCCGAGGGGATCCGGCAGGGTTGCTGGAAAGGAAGGCTACGGTACGTTCGTGAAGGATATTACTGACCGTATGGGCTGAGGCATTTGTGTCTGCAAGCTTCAAGATTCCATTTTTTTTTTACCTCAGATCCAGGTAATAATTCCTTTCCCTATTCACATACAAACGCTACTTTGGTACGCAAATTTTCTTCCAGCCTGTGTGATTGTTTGCTTCGTTGTAGCCAGTTAGATGTGCTATCAACAATGTTAATAGACTATACAAAAATTGTGACAGGTCTGCATTTCAAAGATATGCTAAACTGAATTCCTCATCTGGTGCACAGGATGTTTGCCATGTTACAGTACTTCGAAAGTAAAGTTATCCCAATATGTAGTGGTCTCAGATTACTTTAGCCTACAAAGAAAATGAAAAATACAACATAGCGTGGCCTTCTTTTGGACAGAGTCTCGTGTGCACGATATCAATAGATATACTCTTGGTGAATGGTGATTAGCCATTTCACCTTGGGCCTGATACATCAGAGGCAAGAGGTGGAGCTGAGAAGCCCACATTTCCAGCAACACCATAGATTGTTTGACTTGTTGCAACAAAGTTATGATCTATGTTTGTTTCCACACTCATGGTACCCTCCAAGACCTTGACAACATCGGACATCTGAGGCCTTCTTTTGCTATCAATTTGTAAACACCACATTGCGAGCTTCATCATTTGTATTACTTCTTGCTTGTGTACTTGCATATCATTATTGTGCTCATCCATCAAATCTGCTAACTGACCATTCTTCACCTTTTCTTCCAATAAGGTAATGAGATGTACGCTCTCTTCAGATCGGGAAGTGTCAAGGTTTTTCCTTCCACTGATGATTTCCATTATCACGACGCCAAAGCTATATATATCAGCCTTCTCTGTGATTTGTGACGTCAACCATTCTGGAGCTAGATACCCAGGTGTACCTCTCATTCTGGTCATCACTTGGCTCTTATCCCTATCAATGAGCTTGCATAGTCCAAAGTCAGAGAGTTTAGCATTGAAGTTGTCATCTAGCAGGATATTTTGTGGTTTGACATCCAAGTGAGCAATTCTCATCATGCACTCCTCATGAAGATAACAGAGAGCCTTAGCTACGTGAGTAATAATCTTGCATCGTGTTCTCCAATCCAGAGGAAGAGTGCTATTCCTATGCCGGCAATAGATCCACCTATCCAAGGATCCTTTGGGCATGAACTCATAAACCAAGAGCCTATGTGATTTCTCTGCACAGAAACCAATCAGCCTAACCAGATTAATATGGTGAATTCCGCCGATTGTCTGCACTTCTGCTGAAAATTCTCTCTTTCCTTGACCAGTTTGATCCAAACGTTTCACTGCAATTACGTCCTCACCAAACCGTCCCATGAAAACAGTCCCAAATCCTCCTTCCCCTAGTTTGTCTTTGAAATCCTCAGTTGCTACTTTTAGCTGTTGAAATGTGAACCTCACCGGTGTTCCTTGTAGGTCCCTGTAATCTTCCACTTGCTCCATCTCCCGGTGTCGTGCTCTTCGTTTGCACATGAAGAAAACGGCAGCGCATAATATTAGAAAGATAACACCGCTTATAGTAGTAGCTAGAAGAACAACTACTCGACTTCCTGAGGATGATCTCGTCCTTGTTGCCCCAGAAGGTTTGTGGCTTGGTGATGAAGGTGTTATCTGGATTGTTGGTGGAGGTTGAGGACTTACAGATGCAGGCATAGGTTTTAGATCACTTGGGGGACAGAAGACAACCTCGTAGTCGGTGTTCCCTGGGCAGGCGTGAGTTTTGCTATTGTCAGTAGGCTCCTTGAACGCGTCTGGGCACTGTGACTCGCTGTTTCCCTCACAGCGCAGCACCATGTTGCATTTTGGCCCTTCCTTGGCAGGCAGGAGGGCCATAGGCAAGTTGAAGCCATCGATCATGGTTAAATCAAAGAAATCTGTTGGGCCACCGAGTGTGAACTCTGCAAATGCAACGGGTGGTTGAGGGCTCAACGAGCACAAAAGCTTGCCAGCACAGTCAGCCGTTTCACATGCCCCGGAGCCGCTACTGTTGAACTTGCAGCCTGTGCGCCCCCAGATGCGCCCGCTTGTGGTCCCAGCCGGCACATTGAGGGTCCACTCGCCCCCAGATTTGAGCTCTGAGCCACCGCCGACCGGCGTGGCTGCTGGCCACACGGTGTAGCTGCAATTATTGATGATGCTGAACACGGCGGCATCATCGGTGGCAAGGAGTAGTAGTAGGAGGAGGAGGGTAGGGAGGAGACGGTGAGCCAGGGAGGCGGCCTCCACCACTGCCATCTTTCTGAATAGCTTTCTTATGAATTGCAAGGAACCTTGTTAGAGAGGAAACAGCAAATAGTACTGCAGCTGATAGGGAATTGTCGGTGGAAAATACCCAAACATTATTGGGCTTTGCCTGTTGAATTTGTTCCACGGTGTGCAGTCAATAACGTAGTGTACAAGCTTGACTGCTTCTGGGGCTTGATTGTCATTGTGTACGAAGATTTGAATGGACAGGAGGTATGGGATATTAGCTGCCTGCTTTAACTTCCAGCACAAGAAGTTTTTTTTCTCCTGTTATTGCTAGGTTTGGAGTAAAAAAAAGAAAGTATCCCAAATAGCAAATAGTACAGGTGAAGAAGATATTTAATTTACTGCTGCTTAATGCTACTTGATTTGATTAATCTTATGTTAGTTATGTATTCGGTCATTGTTACTTTGATATTTCCTAATCCGCTTTCTGTTTTGTTTTTGGTACTCAGAAAACATGAAGCTCTGGAGTCTAGTCAGATATTCAGAGGCAGTAGTAGCATGAGGTTTGGACACGCCGAAACTTGACTGGCTGAAGGTCAGTCTCTGCCGTGAACCAAGGGGAGGTCATGTCGACCACAGCTTAACCGGGATGCTGATGTTTCATCCCTCTACTTGTAATAGCAATATAGGAAAACGTAAAAGTTATTGCGCGTACAATCCGCGTCCGCCGCGTTGTACAGCATATAGGCCCCACTTAGCAGCCTATATAAACATGGAGTGAACCGGACCGAAAACAATAAGGACATGTTTGGAATACAAGTATTTGGCCTTGTTTAGATGCCAAAAGTTGCAAAATTTGCTACTGTAACACTTTCGTTTGTATTTGACAAATATTATCCAATTATGTGCTAACTAGGCTCAAAAGATTCGCCTCATGATTTTCAACTAATATGTGTAATTAGTTATTTATTTTACTAACATTTAATGCTTTATGTATGCGTCTAAATATTGATGTGGTGGAGAGAGAGTGAAAAAAAGTTGAAAGTTTAAGGTAGTCTAATACCCTTGTAAAATATAAGCCACATAAATTTTCCGCTTGTAACCTTTAAATGTTGTTTGGATAATTGGTATCAAAGAAAATAATACCATCGGTTTGGGTTATTTTGGGCGGAAAATAAAAGTCACCGAGGGAGATGATTATTTTTATCCGACAGATATTGGGCGGTCCACCGCCGCTGCTCACTTGCGGTCGCAAATGTCAGGACCAGCCTTGCCACTTCCGTGCTTGCGTGTTGTCGCCCTTGCAAAATCGATGAAGCCAAACAATAGAGATCTTCTGAGACTCTAGGGCTCTCGCATCCAGATGACGGAACTTTGCTTCAGAAGGCTGTAAAAAAAAGACACATGTCGCAATAATGTACAGTATGAACTAATCATGCTCAAGCTTCTTCTACCTCCTAGTGCTCGTAATCCCGCTCTAGTGCTCGTACATTGCGACAAATGGCGTGTGTAGATTCATTGGACCATTAGCCGTAGTCGGCATGTGACTTTTTAGCTTCGTATAAGCCGATCTCTGCAACTTGACCAACAACATCCGATCGATTTATGGACACGAGCGCTTCCTTTTTCGTAGTTGTTGTAAAAGTAGGTTTGCATGACAACATCTGAAGAGAGCAAAAACAAAATTTTCTATTATTTTCTAATATTATCAAAAGAAATTACTATTTCTAAATACATACTTGTTCTAGATAATATTTGAATAATTTTTTCAGGAAGCTTAATGTCTATAAGTATTTTAGGAGCGCGATTTTGGAAAGAATATAAAACATGTTTCGTATTTTCTTGAGTTATTAAAACAAATTTTATATAATTTTTCTAATATTAAAACATATTGTAGTATTTTTAAATGTAATATTTATTTTATAAAAGTAATTGGATATTTTTTATGAAAAGAACTTTTGGATAGTTTTTTTTTTTAAAAAAAAATAGAACAATTTCTTATAAAGTCTAGTCTACGTTCAGGTAAACTGAACTTTAGTTAATTAACTAAGGAGGTCAAACAAAGCGTCTTGTTGGTTAATCAGGGGCCTCGGCCCCCGCAGAAATCTTGCCTGTGGAAATGGGCCTCCAGTGGGCCCATGTACTCTTTTGCCCACTAGCCGTCGCCGTCGACGCCGGCGGAGACGAGGGTTTCGGCAGCTCGTCTCCCGCTCTCGCCGGCGGTTCCGCGGCAGGCTGGAGGCTATGGCGCTGGCGGTCGGTAAGCCCCATACCCGTACCACCCATCTCTACACCGTCGCTTCCCGTACGACCCACCCGTAATCGATTGTTGTGAAGGAATATGAATCTTCGTATAGGAATCGCTTATAATCTCTAATACGGAAGGGCATGGGATGGGGGCTTCGTCCTATCTCCAGATCTTGCGTTGGTCCCGATTTAGCTGCACATTCCGTCTCTTCATCGGATCGAATTTCGTGCGTTCTTGTGTAAATTGGAAAGTGGGGATTCCGCTGTACTGTACCCCAAACCAAACTTTTTTGTTAAAAAAAAACTTATTTTTGAGTCTTTTTCGCATTTATTTATATATTTATTATTGTTCAGACAATTTCTGCGTGAGTTGCAGCCGGATTCTGAGGTGTAATCGAACCGGAGTCTGAGGTGTTGTAGGTTGTAATGGAACAGGATTCAGAGGTGTCCCTTTTTTTTAATTTGTTGGTCGCTTGGTCATCCTATAAATATAGTATATATACATGGAGCTTGCAGGACACGTACTCAATGGAGCTTGCAGAGGGCGCAAGGAAACGGACCCGTGCAAGCCATGGCGGCGGCGGAAACTCGGCCGGTGGCCTGGACCGGCTGAGCGCTCTACCAGACTGCCTCCTCCACATCATCATGTCCTCCCTCAAGGCTCGGCAGGCGGTGCAGACGTGCGTGCTGTCAACACGCTGGAGGCACCTCTGGCACTCTGTGCCGTGCCTCGACGTCGACATCGCTGAGTTCAGGACCAAGGCGGCGGTGGTGCATGCCTCTGACGATGATGTCAGCACCGACTCTGACTCGGGCAAAAATCAGGAGGAAGGCAAAGAGTGGGACGAATTCGAGGATTTCACCGTCAACCTCATGCTCCGCTGTAACATCGCGCTGCTGGATTCATTCCGGGTGGACATTGACAGGGGCTGGAGACCTCATTCCTATGGTTTGTTTGGCAGTGAAATACAAGGCTGGGAGTACAGCGGCCGACAAGCACAGGCGTGGCTCCGTCGCGCGATGAAGTACTGCACGCCGCCAGGACCTCCAGGCGATGATCAGCGTCAGGGACTGAACTTGAGCCCCAGCTCCAGCTCTTGGCGCCTCAGGAGGCTGCATCTCTGCCACGTACCTCTGGACAGTCGTTTCTCGGAGCATCTCAGCTCAGCGTGCCGCTCCTTGGAGGACTTGGAGCTGGACCACTGCACCTGTGAGATCCGTTCGATCGCCTCGGACTCGCTCAAGAACCTGGTTCTGAAACAGTGCACGTGGGGCGGCGGATTCCTATCTGACATCACATCCCAAACACTGAAGACCTTGGTTATCGATGGCGGCTCCAATGGACATGGCCAGATGCTGGCTATCACGGCCCCCATGGTTGCCTATCTACGCGTGGATGGTGTCGGCTTCCGTGGAGGTATTTCGATAGATGAGATGCCGTCCCTTGACAGGGCTTCGATTCATCTAGGCAGTCACAAATTCAGTTATGTGTCCAAACTTATGTGTGGAAGTAGACTTGGCGGGGATCAATCCGAGCTTCTTTGTAGTGTGTCTAACGCGACAAGTTTGGAGTTGTTAGGTGTCGGGACGACGGTATGCATCATGCTCTTTGCTTCCCTCTGCATGCAACTGTTCCATTTTACTTATTGGTCACTCTGATATTGGAATTGTGTTGGTGCTATCTACTACTTCCTTGCAACGTGCTTCAGGTGCTCGGTGAGGAACCCAGATTCCTGGAATTCCAGAACCTGAGGAACTTGTTGCTGGGCGACTGCGATCTCAGCGACGACTTCCGCTTGTTGCGGTTCTTGCATCGGGGTTCGCCTAATCTAGAGAAGGTCACTTTGCGGCACTGCAAGGTACTACGACGTACTGTCAGCTTGGTTTTCTAGCTCCTTATTATGTGACCCAACCAGTGCACAACATAGTTGGTCGTCGTTGTTCTCACATCTTTTGTGTTCATTGCCTACAGTTCCCAGGCGATTCTGAGGACAAGGAAGAAGCACGCAAACTGGACAAGGCCTCATGTTCTGGTTGCTGCTGTGGCCTAGGCTTCCTACGCGATGAGGACGTCGAGCTTGAAATCATACATACAGATGGTGTTGTCTGTCGATCTACCGCCGCCATTGTTCCTGACGCTGCTCCTGAAGATTCCATGCCTCGTCGGGGAGCTCGGCACAGGATGACCAGCGTGCGCATTTCGGGACCGGAATGGGAACGGTCCTTGTGAAGTGGCGTGTTTATCTTGTGTAGCATGTAGCAAAAGATATATAGATGAGCGTCTGAGGGAGAGGACAAGCAATTATGAACTAATCAGACCAAGTTCTGATTGAATCTAGCTGAACCCAGTACTCTTAATCTCGCTCTAATTCTGGTACCAAACACACTCAAGGATTTCATTAGACTGACCGAATTTTATTAGCGTTGCCTTTTTAGTGTGTCCCACTCAGGGTTCTTCGTTCATGTCGATTTTAAGTGCATTTTATAAGTAGTGAGCACGTACTGTTGACTCATTTCTAAATGATGTAAGCCTTTGCTTTGTTAATCCTGCCATTGAAAATTACTCTGCTTTTCCTGCTTGAGGATAAGATTGCGTCTGCAAAATATCTCTTTTGAAGCCCTATGTATTGTGTCCACATGCATTTGCATGTTTTCTTTATTTTTTTTCTTGTTGGAAGTGTTTCTAATTTATTTTTAAAAATAACACTGAAGGAAATTGCGTGTTCCGTAGGGGTTTTTTTGGTACTTAACAAGGGTATATATAATTTCAAAGACTAAACACAAGCTCCAATTCATTAATGTTTTTTTTTTCATCAACGTATCCAATATATTTTGTTGGCTTATGATTTGACTGACGGAGGGCCTCGGATCCCTAATATCCTTTTACCTTATTCCTCTCTTCAAAACCCACGGACGCTCCTCACCATGTAGGCCCTCTTTAGATTCCACCTCTTTTCACCCTCTCTTCATCATATCAACCATCACATTAATATTTTGACGCATGCATGGAACATTAAATATAGGTAAAAAATAAATAATTGTACTTTTAGTATGTATATGTCGAGACGAATCTTTTGAGCCTAGTTAGTCTATGTTTGGACAAAGTTTGTCAAATAACAACGAAAATGCTACAAGATTTTTTTTTGTAAAATTGAGCAACTAAACACACCTGTAATCTTGCCATCGAGACACATCAAGCATGCATATGATGACCTAGCACACATCGGCTTCGTAGGAAGTAGCATGCACATTGTCACGGCGTACACCCTGCATCTCCACCACTCCTCAAATCCCACCCATCATCATATAAAACTATCACATTTGAAAAGATAGCCTATTTTTTCTCCATCACTCACTCAATAACCCTCTTTTTTTTTGTCGGCACGGGTTGCATTTCCCCCAAATATTGTGGATCCATGGTAACTATCTCCTCTTCCTATTGCACAAAGCCAAGGCGGCTGCACCGTCACAGCCAGATCGGGCTCAGGCTAGGGTGGATGTGGTGGCCACGACGACAGACGGGAGGGGGTGCCTGGCCACACGCGTGCCTCGGCTAGGGATAAGAAGCTCCAATCCATGACTATGGGCAGGGGGAGGAGGGTACGACCTGAAAAAAAGGAAAGAAAAAAAATAATATGATCTAACAAGTAGGCCATGTGTATTGGGGAGATTATTAGGTTTCTGCTACAGTATCTCCTCCAATAATCTAAAAAGTGATATTAGACTACCTATCATCACCATATATCGGTGGAGATGTATTGGGAAGCTTCTAGATGTGCTCTTGCATTGTTAACATACACTGCACGTAAAAATTGAGTGCAGCTTAGTTGGTTAGGACCTGTCCATTCGTTTTTAAGTCCTTGATTTCATATAAAAATGCTCTGTTTGTGCCTTTGTAGAGGTATAAGCATAATTTGGAATTAATTTGTTACGAACCGCCTCGGTCTTTGTTAAATTTATTTAAGGGGCCTCGGACAGGCTGTGGAAATGGGCCTCCAGTGGGCCCATCCGTCCCAGACGATTCCCCCACTCCTCTCCTTTTGCGACCCTTTTGGCCATTAGCCGTCGCCGTCGACGCCGACGGAGAGGAGGGTTTCAGCAGAACCCTCGTCTCCCGCTCTCTCCGGCACTTCCGGTTGGATTGGAGCCTCTCCTTGCGGCAGGCTGGAGGCTATGGCGCCGGCGCTCGGTAAGCGCCTTCCCCCGGACCACCCATCTCTACACCGTCTCTTCCCGTACGACCCAGCCGTAATCGATTGCTGTGAAGGAATAGGAATTAGGTTGTTAAAAAAAGAAAGAATAGGAATTAGGAATGTTCGTATAGGATTGTTGATCTCTAATACGGAAGTACATGGCCGCATGGCCGTATCTCCAGTTCTTGCGTTGGTTCTCGATTTAGCTGCGCATTCCGTCTCTTAATCGGATCGGATCGGATTTTGTGCGTTCTTCTGTACATCGGAAATAAATGGGGATTCCACTGTACTGTCTCCTAACCAAACGTTTTGTTGATATAAAAGCTTTATTTTTGAGTTTTTTTTTTTTTGTATTTCTTATTGTTCAGGCAATTTCTGCGTGAGTTAGAGACATGAGGTGTAAGGGGTGTTCTAAGCCTTGTTTAGATTGCATCAAACTTCTAACTTTTTTACTCTCTCTTTATTATATCAATATTTGGACGCATCCATGAAACATTAAATGTTGGTAAAATAAATACTATTTGCACAAATTAGTTGTAAATCACGAGACAAATCTTTTGAGCCTAGTTAGCACATGATTGAACAATATTTGTCAAATACAAACGAAAGTGCTATAGTACAAAGTTGAAAAATTTTCAACATCTAAACAAGCCCCAAGTCGTTCAGAGCTCAGAGGTTGGTAGCACATGGAAATAGAGTAGTTGTTGACAAAGTATAGGTGTGAGTAGGGGCTAGCCAAGAGAGGTGGGCACGGTAAGTAAGAAGCTTTTTCTTCGGACAAGTGGAGAGAAGAAAGCTGCCTACTCTGTATCAGTGCCAGTACTTTACCTGTAATATAGTAAGTAAGGTATGAAATCTCAATATAGTAGAGAACTTTGCTGTCGATACAAAGCAGTAATCGTTAATGCTAAGAAGGTATGAAGCAAGACTCGGTGCAAATAAAAAGAGTGGAATTCAACCACTATTGTAGTGCAAGTACGTAACTGCATGCATAAAAAAAACATCTATATATCTTCGTAAAGACGCACTCTGGGCTGTGTTATAGCTCCCATAGCACGAAAATTGGTAAGCTCTTCTTTCTTTATTTTGGCATTATTGCATTGTTGCTTTGAAAGAACTGAAAGCAATCCTCTCTTTTTACTCTAATGGAAGGGGCCCCCTTTCTTCTACGGTAAGGGCCTACTACAGTGACAATGCTCGTATGAAATAAAGTTCTAATTTTCATATCAAATTGGCTGCTTTTCCGGCAGGATTTTCATAGATAGTCCGATGTCGTCGTCAGTTCCATCATAGACATGCTTGCATTGGTTGGGAACACGGCACATCGCTTTATTGCTGGGAGAGCTATGCTTGGATAGGAATCGTACTAGGTGATTCGGACCTGATTAAGCATCTTATTCCCGTAGTCTTCATTCTTCTCTTTGATGTGGATAGGCCGCGTAGTAGTTAATCCGAAGCTCATAGCCAGTGAAGGGGGAGATTTCTCCAACAGTAAATATCGTGTATACATACGAATGTCCTCTTGTTGGTAGTCCAATAGGCGAGCTTTCATTCGTTCTTACCACAAAGTAAAGTTCTAGTTTTTCATGATCCATATAGCATAGCCTTGACACGGGCATTAATTCTGTCTAAGCTAGGGCCTTGCCGCTGATAGGTTTCTCTGAAGCGTCAAAAGCACTTCCCATTTCCCCGCTTACCTGCCCATTCTCTTCTTCACTCCACTAGGCACCGTACTCCTTTTCTTCAAAGTTCAAGATAGGCACTCGGTGAAAAGAAGTTGCTATGTCGGGTCCTTCTTTTCTTGAAGCAAGGTTCGACAGGGGAAAGAAGCAAGGGAAAGAAGGCCCTTATTCCACTACTGAACTTGGATACTTGCTTTAAGATAAGAAGAAAGGGCTTTATTCCAGATAGATGTTTTATTGCATCCGGGTGCGGAAAGCATAGGAAAGCAGAAGAAACTAATAGAAAGTATAGCAGTGTCAGTGATAACTGCAAATTATTCGTCGTTCCAAATAAACTAACAAAGCAATTCAAGGCCCATCCACATGAAGATATTGCTGCAAGTCTGCACTATGCACCAAAAGGTTCAAGTAGGCCCTACCTCTCCTAAGAATTATTTCACTGAAGTGAGCAAGTCAAAATAAAAGAATAAATAACTGCATATGCGTTCAATCCAGTTCTTCTTTAAACGTTGACTCAAAATACCTGACTTCTGAGCGCTGCATACGTTTCATTGAAAGAAGCATAAAAATAAAAATCATCGTTTATGTCCTTTGACGTTACTAAAGTGACCGAAGTAAGCTTGACAGCCAAGACAGAATCCACTAGTTAGACAGTTTTTTTATAGTGGATATCCTCCACCTGTTTCTATTGAAACCAGAGTTTAGTTGGTATCACACCCTGCATAGGGATTTACTCCTACAATTATTAGAAAGTACTACTACTCTATCTACTATGCAATACTACATCCTGGTATGCAATAGGCATCCTACCAAAATAAGCATATAATTTTGAAAAGCTTAACAAAGAAGGTAAACATAGAAAATATGATACCACATCCCGGTATCAACTAAACTAGGATCTCTAAAAGGACCTTCTCTTCATTCTTCTTCCTGAGCATGTTGTACCTCCAGCTATAGGTCCTTCTGGCTTGACCAATGTAACAGCTCCTTTTGAGAAATCAGATTCACAAGAGGAGAGGAGTGAAATGAGAAAGTGTACCTACGGATTAAACGAATCTATGTAATCTTCGAGCATTCCCCAAAAAGATGTATCTGGTGCCTTACTTGCTAAAGTCGTCGATGAGCACGAAGCTAGAGTTCTTTATTCTTCCATGTCAGCATTGTTCAAAGGGCCGGCCCCCCTTATTACCTTCTTCTTTCAAAGGTAAATGAGCCGCCCTACTATCTATTAGTGGATTTCCTTCCTTCTTACTTGAAGGTTGTTATTACTTCTGGGCAACTTCCCTTCCCCGTATGGTCGACTATTTCATTCCTCTCGAAAAAGAATAAGGGGCAGCTGACGAAACCTTCCTGTTTCCTTTCACCCGAGAATCGTTCATTGGCCGTAGCAGCGCTCATATTCGTTTCGCCTACGGATTTCCTTGGATCAACCCGCCCGAGCTTCCCTACCTACTATTGTATTTGATTCCCACAACCCCACATCCTTGCTTGTTTTTTCATCACTGTCCACTGTAAGACCTATCTTTCTGGAGTCGGGGTGAACTCGTTTACATGAAATTGGTGGAATGGAATCCCCTGCCCTGTGTTAAGCATATTGCTAGCGGACTTCCTTTTATCTTTGCTCGGCTCTCTTCCTCTCCCAAGGTCGTAAACTTAATAGGAATTGCAACCGCCATTTCTTTCATTGATTGAATGTTCGCTCGGCACATAATACAACGGAGTGCCCACTCAATTTATCTATCTCGTAGAACTTTCCTTTCTAGTCTTGCTCAGACTTCTCCTCCTTTAGACTGTCTAGCCAGACGTTAGCACAAACAAGAGGCAATAGTCCCCTCACTAAAGGCTTACCCAGTCTGACTTCCATGGCTTTGAACGAGTGAGCCCTACTTACTGAACCCGGTACTATATTGTTCTAGGTATAAAGTAAGAACTGAACAAAGTCCCCTTCTTCATAGCTAAACAATAGTAAGCTGATTCATGCAAGATAAAAGGCAAAGCAGTGACTTCTACAGCGGCAAGAGCTCAGATATATATTTATGCCCCTTCACTTGGCTTTCACGCCCACGTTGCCTTTCGTTCGTATTGAGCCCGCAGGTTTCGAATCTGACTGTCTGCGCGTACGTCTCGGTTTAGCTTTTACCTGGCCTATTTACAAGGCCTACCTTCCGCTCTCCTTTAGAAACTGCCTCGTTCATCGAGTAGCACCCAATCGCTGATCTATCCATAAAGAACTGGAATTCCTTCCTAGACTGATAAACTGAAAGTGAGAGAGAGACATCTAAATAAACTCTCTTTTTAGAACATGGCATAAATCGAAAATAAATAGGAATTGATTAGAGAAAAGAGGGTCGCTTCAATAAGCGTCTCAGTGTAGTGAATAGCTGACTGCCTAAGAAAAAAGCACATGGAAAATGAGAGAGCAAAGAAAGAATGAAATCAGTAGTGTACATCCGTTGCTTCTTTCCTTTCTTCATAATTCAACGTTGAGGAGAAGTGATTAGACAAAGCGGAACACAGTATTTCTCGCATTAGAAGTATAAGTAGTTCTTTCTTTTTAAAGAAGCGGGAAAGAAGTGTTTGAAGCCAAGAATTGAATTTAGGTCTGTTCGGGTCTTTTATTTCGAAAAGACAAAGAATTGCCTTTTGTGTTTGGAATCTATACTATGTCAAAGCCGCCTATCAAAAGATTCGGTAGAAAGAAAAACAAACCTCTATCCAAGCAAATCATGGACAAAGAAATGGTATTATCCACAATAAAAGCCGAGTAGGAGACGACTAATGTGGAAATTCCAATCTGAAAGTCCACCGACTAAGGCGAAAGAAAGCGACTCGAAGCAATCCGAACCCGATACCTATCTTTGAAAGTGATCTGAACCTTATTGAATCCGACCGAAACACAACCCGACTCGCCAGGTCTAGATCTAGTGATTTTAGCTATTGTCATGCATATGGGCTTATGTAGTAGTAAAAAAAATGAGTAAATGACATTTTTAATTTACTTTCGAGAATCTCAGGTCTTCTTCTTTCAAAAAATAAATGAAGTAGCATAGTGAGTACTTTCTTTTTTCAGTGTAGTGATACACCGGCCTGAGAGGAGAATAAGAAGTCCCATCAGACCGTACGTTTATGTATGTCACAAGACTGGAAGAGAGAAAGCCAAAACCTAAGGGTATCCCAAGCACAAGCAGGCTAGCCCTTTCTTTCTTTTTCATATAAGGGGAAGGAGTGAAAGTAAGCATTGGCACGGCAATAGCCTGAGTTTGAAAGGAAGTCGGACTAGCAGAAGTAGTAAGTAGAAATGTTCTACTGGGCGTAGGAAGCAAAAAGGCTATTAGGTAAAAATCCATCCTCTCCAGGCTTGCCCTATCCCAGACACAGCCCTATCTCGGCTATGAAGAGAATGGATTCTACTTTCTAGAATCAGAAAGGCATAAAGAAAGCATGGTTGGATTTGTCTCATATTACGTACTCTTTATTGGTTTATCGAGATGAAATGGAAAGCAGACAATATCTTCTTCGCTAGGCTAGTGCTGATCCAACAACTAGCTATTCAAAGTTGCGTAATTGGAAAATTAAAATAAACTTGTCGAATTTTTGGAGGACTTCGTTCCTGATGTTGGCTCGGGGTATTGACATAAACTCCGAGACGGGCCTCCCTGCAAGCAGCCCAACATCCGGGTTGTTAAGCAAGAAAAACAAAGTGCGAGTAGAAAAACTCAACTAAATACGAGAAAAAGTGCAAAAAGTATGAAATCCCGGTAAAAAAGGCATAAATGGTCTTTACCCGACTCATTGACAATTAAAAAAAAAGTAGGAAACACCTATATGAGAAAGTCCTACCATCGAAACTTGGGTATCCTGACTACAATCGACCCATCTTCATATTTGAAATGCACAAGTCAACCGAGTACCATTTAATTCTTAGGTCCAACTGGCTCAACGGGAGCGCGCCAGCGTTTCAAACCAAGAAGCAAAATCTCAGTGTACTTGAGATGTGGTCAAGAGTGGCATTGAACTTCAGAAAGCAAGATAAAGACATTACGCCGACTCCAATACTCGGTATACCAACGAGAATATCGTCTGCATAACGAGCAAAGTGGACAATCTTCTCAAATTCCCCATTCTTTTGCTCGATCATGGCATCCAACTCAATATCGAGTGGATGTAGAAAAGAATTCATTTAGGACAGGAGAAACCCTACTGCCTTGGGGCAGACCAAACCTACTCTTTGAATAAGAATTTCCCTCCTTATCTAGAATAGGAGTCGTGCCGGATGCTACGAATGAGTTAAAGAAGCGCGGATTGCTGCACAAGTAAAAGAAGCGGAGGAATGGAGGGATCAAGGCAGTCAAGTAGTCAGACCTATGCCTTCGTTCATAGATTGATGACTCCCTACCGTCCATCCTATAGTAGAGTAGGAATGAAAATAGTCAGAAGAGAGTCGGAACTAAGGAGTCAGGGGTAAAGCTCACTCACTCCGACCAATAAAGCAGAGCCAAGCAAAGGAAGAGTATACAAAGGGTGGCTCGCAACCGGAGAGATTGAATTCAATGCGCTTTGGAGACATTGTTAGAGATCCGGGTTTAATGGATATTTCGTTGCATGGGAGACGATTCACTTGGTCAAATGCACGTGAGAATCCTGTTCTGGCCAGACTGAACATATTTATCGTTTCCACTGAATGGAATGCTAAATTTACCAATACCAAACAGATAGCTCTGCCCAACACCTCTTCTGATCATTGCCCCCCAGATCGAGACCACTTTTCAGTCCTATCACTTCTTCAGGTTTTATAACTTTGACCTCAGCATTCCAGACTTTCACACTCTGCTTTCTTCTTCTTTGAGTTCTGAAAGAAGCAGAAGATGGTCAATGACAGGTGGGTGGGTCATAGGAAGAGTTTTATTAGAGAAAGTAAGTACAGAACACAAAGACACAATTTCCAATCTTGTTGAAGAGAAGAAATAGCACCAACCGCAACAATGGTAGCTAGAATCGATACAATGGTAGCTAGTTTCAGGGAAGCTGCTTCAATGGAAGTTGGGTTGCTTAGTTTTGCTTTTGAGTTCGATTTGAACTAGTTTCCAAGGATCTACACTGGGCTAACTTGAATCTGTTTACTTGACTTCTATTTGAAACTACTCCTCATCCTAGGTGAAATGATTTGGTGTTGTTCAAAGAAATGCTTCGAATTCGTTTGGTTTAGGGTCGATCCCAATAGCCTGAGTTCTTTACCGTGAACCAGCTATTCCTTCTTATTGATGCACTGTGAAAGCAGAATCCCTTTTCTGACTTTGTCTAATCCCTAGGAAAAAGGCCAGTCTCAGGTCAACAAATCCTATCCTAGTCAGACTGACTTTGCAGCAGATTCCATGGCATCGGACGCATAGGCATTCATTCTCTCACAATCATCTGACTCCGAACCTTGATTTGCTACGGGATATGACCTAAAATGAAAAGCATTTACCTGTGGGTTGCCAGCTTCCTTCAAAAGAGCTTCTTCTTCGTCCTCTATCTTGTTTTGCTAAACGACATAAGAAAAGCTCTTATCAACCAGATAGTATAAACATAAGTTAAAGTATGAAACCTGGAAGCTAAAACACTAGCATTTCATAGAACCACACTATACTTTACCACCACAGGGAAGAACTATACCACCACAGGTAAGACTTGACTTTTATTGTATAATAGAAGGGATTCAAAATAGAATGGTATTAGTATAATAGTGCGTTGCTTTACGGTAGTACACGAGTTAAATTGGTTACGGTGGTACACCTGTGAAATATATAAATGTTATGGTTGTACACGAGTTCCTTATAGGTGTTTAAGACCGATTACGTCGGTTACACGAGCGGTAGCTAAAATGTTTTTCAATTTCACTTAGCTTGGTTACAAGCCTGGTAGGTACTACAGCGGAAATACAGTTGGTTTCACGTTAATTAGGTTATCTTGGTGGCAAACAAGTGCTTGGTAGGTTAGGTACTACGACTGAAATGGTTTATGATGGCACATACAGTACATTTAAGCTGTAGTACGTGGGCCTACTGTGGTATTGGATGTATTGGTTGTTGCCGAGTCTATGCTCGACCGCGCTCCCTCTCAGAATAGAGATCACGTTTCCCTTTACCCACCCAGAATCTGAAGTGAGTGTGGAATCTATTCTGCCTATTGGCAGATGGCTCTCTATTATCTTTATCTTATTAATGGGTCCCCATTATATTAATAAATATGAGTGTCAGGCTTGCTGTACTGAATCTCTTTATAGTCTACCTGTCAAGCCCAAGATAAGGGCAGGGCTGGGTTTATTATTCAACTATGGAGATGAGGATTTAGCCATAACTTGACATTAGAATTATTGAACAGAACTCGATCACCCGAGGAAAGCGAATAGAGCTAGTTGCCAAGGTAGCTGGGTGTTGGGGCGGCGCCCAGACCGCAGGCGCCTCCGTCCCGCATTTTACCGAAAGATGATGATGCTTTCGTGCGAAAGGTCGCATTCGCGCGGAAGCAGGCATTCGCCTCCGGTCCGCACAACTGGAGTAGGGAGGCGGAGCTTTCGTGCGAAAGGAGGCATTCGCGCGGAAGCACGCGTTTCGGCTCGCGGACCGAGGGGAGGCGGAGCTTTCGTGCGAAAGGAAGCATTCGCGCGGAAGCAGGCATTCGCCTCCGGTCCGCACAACTGGAGTAGGGAGGCGGAGCTTTCGTGCGAAAGGAGGCATTCGCGCGGAAGCACGCGTTTCGGCTCGCGGACCAGGGAAAGGCGGAGCTTTCGTGCGAAAAGGAGCATTCGCGCGGAAGCAGGCGTTTGCCTCCGGTCCGCATGGCCGGAGCAGGACGGAGTTTTCGTGCGAAATGGAGCATTCGCGCGAAAGGAGCCCAATGCTTCCGGTGAGTTTTCGTCTTTCATGACTTTGGTTTTTCTTAGGTTTTCGCAGCTCGACGGAAGCCTGGGTCAAAGGGAGCGGGCCCACAGGCCGGGAAAAGGAGCCGGGGGACGCTGGGCCCACCAGATGGCGAAGTTACGACGATGCCCCTCGCGCCGGAAAAGGTGGCGTGCAACCATGGAGTAGTTGAGCAGGGGCATCATTGTAATTGTAGCAGAGTGGATGGAAGGGTATTCTTGTACTTTCAATTTGATCCGGATTAATATAAAAAGCTCCCAACCTCCCAGGGGAGAGAGGGAGGAGAACACTGTTCACCACTACCACTTCCCCACTCCACCGAACGTTTTCCGCTTTCGCTTCGTGCTTTCGCTCGTGCGGCGACCCGCTGTTTCGGGATCTCGATCCCCGAAACAACATTGGCGCCCACCGTGGTTGTCGCCCGAGCTTACCATGCCACCAAGGAAAGCGCCGAAAGCGGTCGACAATCTGGAGACTATCGCCGCGAGAAAGGATGCTTTCGGCACCGTCGCGGTTCCAGTGCCAGCTAGCCAGGTTCCACCAAACACAGTCGCAGAGCCGCCACCTTTCGGCGGCACACTGTCGATAGAAGCGCAGCCGCCGCCGGTAGCATCGACGAGCCAGGACGTGCAGCCTCAGCATCAGCGGATATTGGGCAGAGAACGCACGCCGGATGGGCACGTCGACGACGAGTTCGAGGACGAGGATGAAGACGATGACGAAATCACAAGACACGCCCAAGCAATCAAGACGCTGGCACAGCAGCAAGGGGAGATCGAGAGGCTGTTGTTGCAAAGAGACCAGCTGCAGCAGCAGTTGGCTGCGAAAGCAAGAGAGGACGAGACTCGCAACGCCATTCGGCGAGCTGAGGCACAGAAGAGGCAACTCGAGAAGGAAATTCAGGAGCTGCAAAGGGCCGGGGCGTACCCTAATCCGATAGCACACGAAAACGTATGCATCCCAAGGCGAGAGCAACCGCTAGCTTTCGGCAACGCCATCGACGAAACCTCTCCACTCTCGAGAGAGTTGCAGGCTCACCCGTGGCCGCCCAATTACAAGCCCCGCATTCCGACTTTCGACGGTAAAGCAAACCCACGCAAGTTCATGGCAAGCTACGAGACGGCTGTCTTCTCGGCAGGAGGAGACAATCAGGCTTTGGCAAAATCTCTCATCCTGGCAGTCGAGGACGTGGCCCACGATTGGTACACCACTCTCAAGCCACTGTCCATCTATTCATGGGCACAGCTGAAAGCCGAGCTGCTGGCCACCTTCCAAGGATTCCGACCGGATGTCAAGACCACACGGGACCTCATGAATTGCACCCAGCAAGACGACGAGCCACTTTCGGAGTACCTCAAACGTTTCATCCAGCTGAAAGCTCAAGCTCCGAATGTGCCGGAAGCCGCGGTGATCGCAGCAGCCATCGAAGGCTTGGGGACTGGGCAGTGCGCCGCTCATCTGTCCAGGGAGCCGCCGAAAGATGTCAAGGAACTGTTTGACGTGATGAATGCGTACGCGAGATCGGACGACGACTTTCGGCGACGCAAGGCCGCCCGCCAGATGCAGAGGCAGGCGACGAAAGCAAGTCGCCCACTGCCTGTGCCGAATCAAAGGATTGTTAGGCCATTTCGTTCAATCAACAATTTGCAAGAAGAACCGGCGCAATCAGCAGCAGGCACAGAGAGGCCCGACATGCCCGACTTTCATCCCCAAAGAGGATTCGATCAGCCGTTCCGCGGAGGGCGCGGCGGAAGGACAGGACGCGGCGGCCGAGACGGTAGAGGTCGCGGAAGAGGACCCAGGCCACCATATTGCGTCATTTGTGACGGCAATTTCGGCCATACCACTCGGGATTGCAAATACAGCAAAATGGCGAAAGAGCTGAAAGATAAGGATCAAACGTCAGCTTCCGCCGAAAGCTCCAAGCATGTTTTCCACAATTCGCAAGACCCGCCAGCTGTGGTGGCAGCGTGCAGCAATTACGCGAGCACACCTATGCATCCCCCGCAGTACATGCATCCCCAAAACTTGCATTGGTACAACCCGGCGTACCAGAGTTACCAGCTCCCGGTCTTCGCACCACAGTCGGTGGCAGTTTCGTCACCTATGCACTATCAGCGTCAGCCAGCGCCGCCGCCAGCGTTTCCGGCTCAGACCCAACCTCAGGGGCAGCAAGCACAGCCGGGTTCCCAGCAGGTGCAGGAGGTGGAAAATGAAACTAGCGCAATCAACAACATCCTTCCGTCAAGAGGGCACATTTTCGCCATCACGGGCGGATCCAACTTAGAGCACGAAAGCAAGAGAGCTAGGAGGGACTACCACAGAAGAGTCCAGACAGTATCACCAAGGCTTCCACTAAACAGGCCAACTTGGTCACTAGCGCCGATATGTTTCGACGAGTCCGACTTCAAAGTTCGCGACTACCCACATTGCGACGCTTTCGTCGCCACAACCAACGTGGCCGGCTTCACTTTGCACAACATTCTGATTGATACCGGAAGCTCAGCAGACATTTTGTTCGTAAAAGCTTTCGAGGCAATGGGATTCGACAGACGCAGTTTGGACCCCGCCGGTAATTCGCTGTACGGGTTCGGAGGAAGAAAGATCGATGCTATCGGCAAAAAGCAGATCCCTGTGTCCTTCGCCGAAAGGGAAAGAGTCCGCACCGAGACACTAACATTCGACATAGTAAACATGGACTACCCGTACACTGCCATTTTCGGCAGAGGTTTCACCAACAGGTTCAATGTTGTCATCAAGCAAAGCTACTTATGCATGAAGATGCCATCCCCTTTCGGCATCATCGCCGTACATGGAGATCAGCAAGCTTCCAGAAGGATTGAGGGAAAACCAACCCCAGGCTATAGCCTCATCAATGAGGTGGCAAACAAGGACGAATTGCAAACAACCACCGAAGAGCACGAAATCGTCAGCACGTCGGAATACAAGGTTGGGGCAGCCGAAGAAACGATAAGAATCCCGCTCGCGGCCTCCAGGCCCGAAAGAGCCGTGCATATTGGGTCAAGCATGCCGGAAGAAGAAAGGAGCGCTTTGGCATCTTTCCTTGCGAGCAATGACGACATTTTCGCTTGGTCAGCAAGCGACTTGCAAAGCGTTAGCAGAGATCTCGCCCAGCACAGTTTGAACATCGCAAGCGGCGCTAAGCCCAGAAAGCAAAAACTGAGAAAAATGTCAAACGAAAGGGCAGACGCAGCGAAAGCCGAGGTACAAAGATTACTCGACGCGGGAGTAATCCGACCGGTCCAGTATCCCGAATGGCTGGCGAATGTCGTCTTGGTGAAAAAGAAAAATGGAAAATGGCGAATGTGCGTTGATTTCACCGACCTCAACAAATGCTGCCCGAAGGATCCGTATCCTTTGCCTCGTATCGACAAGCTTGTCGACATCGCATCTGGTTGTGAAATAATGAGCTTGCTAGATTGTTTTTCAGGCTATCACCAGATTTGGCTCCATCCCGACGATGAGGAGAAAACCAGTTTCATCACCCCTACAGGCACATACTGCTACCGGCGAATGCCGGAAGGGCTGCGGAATGCAGGCCCTACTTTCTCGCGAATGACCGACAAAGTGTTCGAAAGCCAGAAGCAAAAGAAAAACTTGTTGGCGTACGTCGACGATATAGTGGTCAAGAGCGACAGACAGAAAGATCATCAGGCAGATTTGCTTGAGACTTTCGGCAATCTCCGGAAGAGTGGTTTAAAGCTAAACCCCGACAAGTGCATTTTCGGCATCAGGAAAGGCAAGCTCCTCGGTTGCCTGGTATCGGCAAGAGGAATTGAAGCTAATCCCGACAAGATAGCGGCAATCATCAACATGCAACCGCCCTCAAACCGAAAGCAAGTGCAAAAGTTGACAGGAAGACTGGCTTCTCTGAACAGATTCATCGCAAGGTCCGCCGAAAGAGGGCTGCCTTTCTTCCGAACTCTGCGTAGCTCCGACCTTTTCGATTGGGGGGAAGAGCAGCACCAAGCTTTTCAGCAGCTAAAGGAGTATTTGACCAAGCTAACCACGCTGTCCAAGCCGTCGCCGGAAGCAACGCTCTTGCTGTATCTCGCAGCGTCTCACGCCACCGTAAGCGCGGTACTGGTGGAAGAAAAGGAGCACGAAAATAAGATGACGCAGTTCCCAATCTATTTTGTCTCCGAGGCCCTATCGGGCGCAAAGCTGAACTACTCGGAGCTAGAGAAGATAGCCTATACAGTGCTAATGGCCTCCCGAAAGCTGAAACATTACTTTCAGTCTCATCACATCATAGTCCTATCGGCTCAGCCGTTAGAAGCCCTGTTTCGCAACAATGAAGCTATCGGCCGAATTGGCAAATGGGCAGCAGAGCTAAACGAATATGTGATAGATTTCCAACATCGATCCGCAATCAAGTCGCAGGCATTGGCGGACTTCATAGCAGATTGGACCCCTGCTGCTTTCGACACCACACTCGAATTCGAAGAGCCCGTCTGGACTGTGAATTGCGACGGCGCATGGGGCATGACTGGAGCCGGAATCTCAGCAATCCTTACACCTCCAAGAGGACCAAAGGTCAGATTTGCCGCAAGGCTGCAGTTCCTCACAACCAACAACACCGCCGAATATGAAGCCGTATTGCTGGGTTTACGAAAGCTTCGAGCAATCGGATCAAGAAGATGCATCGTCAAGTCGGATTCCCAGGTGGTTGTCGGTCATGCCGAAAAGGACTTCACTGCAAGAGAGCCAGAGCTAGCCAAGTATCTGGCGGCAATCAGAAGAATGGAGAAATATTTCACTGGTTTCACCCTGCGACACATTCCAAGGGCCGAAAACGCAGAGGCAGACGAGCTGGCCAAAGCCGCAGCACAAAATCTACCGCTGCCATCAGATGTGTTCTATCAGGTCCTTTCGGCAAAAGCCGTGAAAGAGGAGGAAGAACATCCAGACTCGATACATGCTATCGTCAGTGATGACTGGAGGTCACAGATATTCGCCTATTTAGCTGGAACTTACGAGCCACAGTCTAGGAAGGATGCCGAAAGAATGGCCAGCAGGGCGAAAGGTTACGCAATCATCGGAGAGCAGTTGTTCAAAAATGGAATAACAGCCCCTCTTCTAAAATGCATAAGCCAGCGCGAAGGCATTCAACTGCTCGAAGAAATGCATGCCGGAATGTGCGGAGCGCATCGAGGGCCTCACGAGATAGCGCACAGAGCAATAAGACAAGGATTCTACTGGCCTTCCGCCGCATCAGATGCCAAAGAGCTGGTCATACGTTGCAAAGGTTGCCAGATGTTCGCCAAAAATCAGAAAAAGCCAGCAAACGAGACCACGCCGATAGTGCCGACCTGGCCATTGCAGAGGTGGGGCATCGACATAGTTGGCCCGCTACCAGCAGCCCCGGGCAACCTGCGATTTGCAGCGGTAGCTCTTGAGTACTTCACCAAATGGGTGGAAGCAAAGGCCCTTGCCAGCATAACTTCCACCTCTTTAACTAAGTTCGTCTGGCAGAGGATAATCTGTCGCTTCGGTGTTCCGTCATTCATCGCCTGCGACAATGGGAAGCAGTTCGATTGCGCCGAATTCAGGAATTTTTGTGATGAGCTCAGCATCAAGCTCAATTTCGCTTCTGTAAATTACCCGCAAGCAAACGGGGCTGTCGAAAGAGCGAATGGCTTAATCTTTTCGGCAATTTCGAAAACATTGTACGACTCGCCGAAAGGCAAGTGGGCCAACACCCTAACAACAGCTGTATGGGGACACAACATTTCACGGTCCAGAGCTACCGGCTTTACCCCATTCAGGCTGCTTTACGGCGAGGAAGCAGTAACCCCGGAAGAAGTAAAGCTGGGTTCCTTCCGAACCGAAATGACCCCAACCACTGAAGAGCAAAGACACGTCGAGCTCGACACCGTCGAAGAAGTAAGACTGCAGGCTGCAGACAACCTCGAAAAGTACCACGCCGAAACGAAGCATCACAGGGACAGGACGATAATCCGAAAGAACATCAAGACTGGTGACATGGTCACCATTCGGCAGCCAGATAAGCAAGGCAAGCTGCAATCGCAATGGCAAGGCCCTTTCGTCGTGGCAAGCATGGCGGCGCCCGGCGTATTCCGGTTGATGAATGACAAGGGCGAAGTATCAGCTCACACATGGAACGCGAGCAATCTGCGTCGTTTCTACCCGTAATTCATCTCTTTTTTCGACTGTGGAATAATTTCTCCCTCCTTCACCATTTTTGTAATCAAATGTCGGCTGTGCTCTTTTTCCTCGCCGGGGAAGCCCTCCATCGGGGTGCGAGGTTTTTTAACGAGGCAGCCGAATGTAACCGCTACATTACTAAAGTAGCCGTAATTCCCCAAAAATGTCATGCGAATCGGTCGAAGACGAAACCAACCAAGCATAAGGTTGAGACATTCGTCAACACAAGGTGATAAAAAGAGAATGTCGAGGAGGTAGGGCAAAATAGACCCCTTCCATCCAACGACAATCTCGAAAGCCTACGGGCGATATGAAATCCGACCCTCCGACAAAATGCGAGGGCGGAGCGAAAGCCTGCGGGCTATGTGAAATCCGCCCCTCCGACAAAACGAGAGGGCGGAGCGAAAGCCTGCGGGCTATATGAAATCCGACCCTCCGACAAAACGAGAGGGCGGAACGAAAGCCTGCGGGCCATATGAAATCCGACCCTCCGACAAAACGAGAGGGCGGAACGAAAGCCTGCGGGCTATGCGAAATCCGACCATCCGACAAAACGAGAGGGCGGAGCGAAAGCCTGAGGGGCTATATGAAATCCGACCCTCCGACAAAACGAGAGGGCGGAACGAAAGCCTGCGGGCTATATGAAACACCGACCCCCCCTGACAAAACGAGAGGGCGGAACGAAGGCCTGCGGGCCACGAACAAACCGACCCTCCGACAAAACGAGGGCCGAACGAAAAGCTTGCGGGCTATGCAAAACCAGCCCCCCATCACCGAAAGGGGAGAATGGTAGCGGAGGCCAAGCCCATCAGCCCTAGTAGGGCAAAACAAACGACATCTGGCAAGCATTTACAGCCGCTAAAACGTAAATGCTGTATTAACCTTTCACCTACCAAGTGATTACAAGTACAGCCAGGCAAGTAAATGCGACTGTCCCGCACAACGGGCAAGGCAGTATAAATAGGCAACAAAGTGCAAGCCTCCCACCCATCCTAAACTACCGAGGCTCTCCAAAATGTTAGTTCCAGGTAGTCAGCTCATTATCGAAAATGCGAGTAGGAAGCATCAGGAGCCACGCTTTCGCTTTTATGATCGTGTCATCGGCATCGCGTCCAACTATCGTCACCAATCCGGTAACTGTAGGCGGTAGTGCCATCGAGTGGCTCTCCCAGCTCAAACCAAAGACAGGAGATCAACCAAGCCGTGCATGTAGCTAGACAGCAATACGAGCAATATCATAATCATAGTCGATTGTATGTTCCTCAAGTTGCGTTCATAACGACATTTTCGTCAACCGAGTTAAGCAAGCGCTTTCGCGCGAAGCCCCGCCCCTCGCCTAAAAGAGTGGGGGCGGGCTTTCTTCGCCCCTATCGGCCGAGGGGCTCCCTGCGCGATGCTACCACCGCTACCGCGCCCCTCGCCTAAAAGAGTGGGGGCGGGCGCTTCTTTGCTATCCGCCGAGGGGCTCGCACCGAAAGCTCCCTCGCGCGAATGCTACCGCCCCTCGCCTAAAAGAGTGGGGGCGGGCGCTTCTTTGCTATCCGCCGAGGGGCTCGCACCGAAAGCTCCCTCGCGCGAATGCCACCGCCCCTCGCCTAAAAGAGTGGGGGCGGGCGTTCTTCGCTATCGGCCGAGGGGCTCGCACCGAAAGCTCCCTCGCGCGCGAATGCTACCGCCCCTCGCCTAAAGAGTGGGGGCGGGCGCTTCTTTGCTATCCGCCGAGGGGCTCGCACCGAAAGCTCCCTCGCGCGAATGCTACCGCCCCTCGCCTAAAAGAGTGGGGGCGGGCGCGTCTTTGCAACCCGCCGAGGGCCCGCACCGAAAAGCGCTATCGCGCAAACTAGTAAAGCGAGAACAACTAAAACATTCGGCAAAAGAACTTAATCCGCCAAGCGAAATAATAAAAAAATCGCACATTCGCAAATAACGATTAACACCGAAAGTTAGAGCACACTGCGACACTCGTCATTACACCGGGTTTGATATAAAGGTTGTACATTGCAATTCAAATTCAGGGCCGCGAACTATTTTCGCGGCCAAGGAAAATGCTAAAACGCCTTTCGTCCGGCGAAGGCACGGCATCTTCGGGTTCCAGCTTAACGAACGCGGCACCCTCAAAGCCTGGTGGCGCGCGCGAAGCCTCGCGCCTCATTCGCCTCGACTCAAGTTCGCGTGGGTCGAAAGCATCATAAAAAGCGCGTAGCCGCTCTTCTGTGCGTCTAAGTTTCTTAGCACGTTTTCTCATGTAAGCCGAAAGCGATGCCGTCGGAAACCTAGATCGGAAACTCCTCCACAGGTCACCACCAACACAGATATCGCCGGCCTTAATCATTAACGGGCAGATGTCGAGAACGTCCGGCGTTCCCGCATCCGCACCCTGTTCAATATACAACATCCGAATTTAAGTTCCAAAATGTCACAAGAGGTCCGCAACAAGTTGCCAACACATTGAAAGCAGGCCCCAGGAAGGTCACTCGTCTACCGCTGCGTCTTGGGGGGCGTTCGCGTCGCGGGCAGCAGCAGCGGCCGAGCTTTCGGGCGCCCCGTCATTCGGCTCAGGAGGACTTGCCTCGTCTTCCGGCTCGTTTTCACGCGCCTGTTTTGCGGAGATATACTCCGAAAACAACTGTCGGATGCGCGTTTTCTCCTCAGGAGTCTGCATAAAAAAGCGATAGCCCAGAAAAAAAATACTCAGGCCACAAGGCACCGCACAAAAAGCGATAGCCGGCAGGGAAGTCAAGCGATAGCTCTAGCAGAAGGAAGAAAATACCTTTCGCGCCCCACGGCGGACTGCATCAGCGACATGTCGTTCCCACCCGCAAGCCAGAATTCTTCAAAGAATCTTTTGCCCAGAGCCTTCGCCGCCTCCGGGGTTCGCCAATAATAGTCCACCTCTTTGACCGGAAGGTCAGCGATGTGGGAGCATCCGGCGTCGACCAGGCTGTGGCCGATCGCCTTGATACCGGTGACGGCGGCGTAGTCTCGGCCCAGAGCCATATGGTTTTCAAGTGACTCCATTTCGGAGCAAAGCCAGCGGACAAGACCGTCGGCAGTTTGCTCCGAAGGACCAGCCGTTTCGACACCAATGCTGCGAAGGCTTTCGCGGAGGCGAGTGACAGCTTCCTCGGCAAACGTCTTCAGGGCCTCGTCTTTCTCGGCCTGGGCATTTCGCATCTGCGAAAGCTCCCGCTTGAGGTCTTCTGCTTCACGTCTCAGCTTTTCAGCCTCCTTTTGGCTTGCTTTCCGCGAGGCGCGCTCGTCCTCGGCTTTCTTCGCCTGAACCTCCAGGTCGGTTGTAAGCTTCTTCGCCAAAATGTCGAGGTCCTCCTTCTCACGCTCGATCTTGCGAACATAGAGGTCATTCTGATTGTGACGGCTGCGGGCGAGAATGGCAGCCTGCGAATAGCATTAAATCAAACGTCGAAAGTCAGTACACTACAAAAGACCCATACACCAGTTGCGGAAAAGCGAACAACAATCACGCGACAAAAAGGCAATCTGAGCAACTCACGCTAGCTAAGTGAAACGACAGCGCGTCATCAAGCTTTACGCTGTCGACCTTGAGCAGGTCCCTTTCGACCTCCGGCGCAGCGAAAGCCTTGTGCGAAAACTCCACAAGTTTGCTGGCGTCATCGCTTGCGCCGGGGAGGATTCCCGCGCGGCGGAAGTCTATCCGACACGCAAGCTGAGCTTCGGAAGCTGCACCCAAAGAACGTGCAATCCGATAAGATTCTTCTCTTGCTTCGTCAGTCTCGCCCGACGAGCTCAACCCAGTGTAAAAACAAGGATTCCTGTAGTCCGACGGCACTCCATCGATAATCAATCGCCCGTAGCCAAGAAGCTGACCTTCCACCATCTCCTGTGATAGACGAATGTGTCTCGGCGAAAGGTGTAGCTTACCTTTATCCACAGCAGGAGCCGCCACCCCCTCCCCTCGATCCGCCCCTCCTATCGCGTGGGGCTGCCCCTCCGGTGGAGACGCGAGCAGTAGTTTCGGCGGGTTTCCGAGACGCGGGCTCAGCACGAGGCGCTTTCGCTCTCTTCACCGGCCGGTCGGTATCCGCGAGGGCCTTTCGCGAACCAGGTTTTGCAAAGGTCGGAAGGTCAGCCACCGACACCTCGTCGTCGAAAGCCGATGTCGAAAGGCGCGCCTGCGGTTTCGGCGGTGCCATCTCAGCAGCGAAGCTGGTGCTCTGCAAAAGCAAAGCAGCGAAACAGCAAGACAAGGACAAGTCAAAAAAAAAAAAAGTCTTTACCACATAAATAATAGTAAAGAAAGCCATAAAAGGAAAAACGAAAACAACGGCCAAAGCAAACAGAATTAGAAAAGGCAGAAACTAACCACCCTCGCAAAGGCAGAACAACTAACACCCAACGAATGATCGAAAGGATCAACGTCGGGGGCCGACTCCAATGCCCCCCCTCGGCTTGCAAGCAAAGGTTTGGCAGTCAACGCCAATGCGGATGTCCAGCTTCAGAACCCTTCGCCGGGAGATCACACCACTCCGACCGCCACGGCGAGCCATCTTTTTTTCTTCACCTTTAAAGCTTCGGCCTCGTCTTTGCTTTCGTCAACCAACGGTCTTTAGGCATATTCAACGCCCATCGCATCCGAAAGCTCGGTTTAGACGCCGATTACGGCCGAGATTGCCGAGTTGAAACTCGCTCTCCTTGCGTAAGTACGGCCCACAAAATCTTTTGGTCTCCTTTTCGATATGTTGGACATATTCGCCGTCATCATGGTAATCCGCGGGTCTTTCCAGCAGCAACGTGGGCCCCAATACCCTTCTCTTTCAACGAAAACTTCGAAAGATGTGGCACTGCAGAGCGGATTCATCCCGATGGCAATCCACTCTCACTAAATCCCGGCTGATTTGAAAACGTGCAGTAGGCGCGAATGCATCCCCACAGCGAATGGCATGCGGGTCGCTCAGCACAAACTGGCGGAAGATGCTTTCCAGGGCACCTCTCCAAAACAGGACAAGTGGAGATCCCTTTTCTCCCCTATCTAAATCAATAGCAGCGGGTTCGGCCGAGCAAACGCGATAGTAGAACAGAAGCGATTCCAGTCGGCCACTTGTTCCGATATGTAAGCGAAATTGAAACAGTCCCTCGTTTTCCGCGGAAGAAAATGATGCAGCCAATCTCGCTGGGCAATCTGCTCCCTAGAAGCGTCGTTAACTTTCGTCGGACGACGGTGAATGTCATAAAATCGCACGAAGACATCCGCCCGCGGGGTTGCAGCCCAACATCTCATAGCATGCGCGAAAATACTCAGTCTGGCAATTGCGTTCGGCGTCAGCTGATGAAGTTGTATCTCAAACCCCAACAAAAACATCGAGACGAATTCTTCGAGGGGAAAATCAAGGCCAGCTACAAAGTAGTCGCGAAAGACAACGGCCTCGTTCGGCCGAGGAATAGGAACCTCGTCTCCAGGGACACGGCAACTCGCAAGATGATCAATCCTTAAAGGCCCTTCTTCAGCCATCGTTTGCAAGCGTGCAGCCGTCATTGCGATAAGCCAAGTAAAAAGAACATCCGTCGGGACCGAAATCAAACGGAGTCCCCATCATTCGACACTCCCGCTGTGCTCTGGAACTCGTGGAGCAACCCCCGATCCGATGGACACTTCCACGCTAGGCTCGCGATGGGACACACCCGGTGGCATCGGAACTTTCGCTAGTAGAGCTCGAGGTCGACGTCGAGCTGGAAGACGCCATCTAGCATGGCGCTGCGCGAAAGATAAAAAAAAACACACAAGGCAAGCGAAAGAGGAAAAACAACAGAAAAAACGCGAAAATAGATACGAAAATAGCGAAATTAAGCAACCTCAAACAACCAAATTCGCAAAACTTAAGTCTAAAGGAAACAGAGACAAGGGGAGTGACGCGTACCACAAACTGACGCCAGGCGAATGAAGAAAGTCAAACAACAGGTAGCTATCGCCAACAAGAGCGAATGGCGTCAACCGAATAGCGAAAGGGCTTCACGAATGAGGCGACGGGTGAAGGGAGGCGTTCAGTGAACATACCTCCCCCAGCCGAAGCCTCGGCTTTTATATGCGCAAAAACTGGGCACGATTCCGAGGGAGACGAAGAGGCGCCGGCCACAAGATTCGAAGCGTCGCAGAGGTTTTGCATCATGACACACAGTTTTGAGGAACACGAAAAGGCGTTTGCGACGTGACTTAAGCAAAAGTTTAAATAACAATAATAGTAAAAAAAAAAATAATAAATACACACCGCCGTATCGAAAAAAAACCATCGGGACGAAGCGAAGGTTTCTTTTGGGCGGCGTAGGCGCCTAGCGAAAGGACACGGTCGAACTTCACGAGCTGCAGATTCAACCGTGAGGGGCTATTGTGGGGCGGCGCCCAGACCGCAGGCGCCTCCGTCCCGCATTTTACCGAAAGATGATGATGCTTTCGTGCGAAAGGTCGCATTCGCGCGGAAGCAGGCATTCGCCTCCGGTCCGCACAACTGGAGTAGGGAGGGAGGAGCTTTCGTGCGAAAGGAGGCATTCGCGCGGAAGCACGCGTTTCGGCTCGCGGACCGAGGGAGGCGGAGCTTTCGTGCGAAAGGAAGCATTCGCGCGGAAGCAGGCATTCGCCTCCGGTCCGCACAACTGGAGTAGGGAGGCGGAGCTTTCGTGCGGAAAGGAGGCATTCGCGCGGAAGCACGCGTTTCGGCTCGCGGACCAGGGAAAGGCGGAGCTTCGTGCGAAAAGGAGCATTCGCGCGGAAGCAGGCGTTTGCCTCCGGTCCGCATGGCCGGAGCAGGACGGAGTTTCGTGCGAAATGGAGCATTCGCGCGAAAGGAGCCAATGCTTCCGGTGAGTTTTCGTCTTTCATGACTTGGTTTTTCTTAGGTTTTCGCAGCTCGACGAAAGCCTGGGTCAAAGGGAGCGGGCCCACAGGCCGGGAAAAGGAGCCGGGGGACGCTGGGCCCACCAGATGGGCGAAGTTACGACGATGCCCCTCGCGCCGGAAAAGGTGGCGTGCAACCATGGAGTAGTTGAGCAGGGGCATCATTGTAATTGTAGCAGAGTGGATGGAAGGGTATTCTTGTACTTCAATTTGATCCGGATTAATATAAAAATCCCAACCTCCCCTCCCAGGGGAGAGAGGGAGGAGAACACTGTTCACTACTCCCACTCCACTTTCCCCACTACCCCCGAACGTTTTCGCTTTCGCTTCGTGCTTTCGCTCGTGCGGCGACCCGCTGTTTCGGGATCTCGATCCCCGAAACAACACTGGGTTACGAGATATCCTTTCGTACAACGGCACAGCTCCTCAGCAAATCTAATCCCAATACGAATTCCAGATAATGCTATAACGGAGCCATCCTTTCCAATCGAATCTGTATCCTCTGTTTCGATGAAAGCTATCCCCACACCAGCCTCAAGAAAAATCAGAAGCTATTCTATTAGAGTATGATAAGGAAAGTCAAGCGGACCCGTACCCAGTAGTAGATTTCCTTGAATGAGGATTCTCGGGCAACAACGCATATGACGAGCGATAGGCAAAGGCACGCCCAAAGGCACATTCTTTTGAGAATTCAATAGGGTGCTTCGGAAAGGTTCATCGTCTTTAGCGGCATAGGGTCAAGTTGTAGAGTCACCCTGCTTTCGTCAGAAGTCATTCCTTCTTTCGACACTGGGTAAAGACAAGAAGGCGGCTTCGGTAAAGAAAGAACCGACGGAGGAGAGAGAGGCAGCTAGCTCGCGGGGAGGAGAACTACTGAAACAAGAAAAGGTGGCGGGCTTAGAATGAGGGGAAGGAAGGAGTCGAGGTGGAAAGTTGCTCCTGCTTTTTTGAATATGTAAGGGAGGATCTTGGTTGCTCTGCTCTCTCCATTCCTATGAGAAAGGAAAGGTTGGCCAAGCTAGAACATCTATAGTGACAGACGAGGGCGAATCGTAACTAGAAGAAGGAGACTACCTCTGCTTCAAATCAATAAATTGTGGGGAGCTTTCTGGCTTGCAGTGCCTGGCCTGTTCATACTAACTAACAGTCATGATATTCAGGTACGTATCTTGATAAGATCAGGCAACGGAAAAAGCTTGGCTCGCGAAGGGTAATGGACAGAGCCGCTTGGTTCGGTGTATATTCTGTTGGCCTGGCTGTCGAGTACTTACAAAGTATCAATACTTCAGATAGAGTTCATATTATCTTAAAAAGCAATAGAAAGAAGAAACAGAATCAAGCCATGCTGCTCTCCTTGATAACTCCTTTTTTCCTGCCCAATCTAGCAACCCACGGAGCGGTAGACAACCGAGGCAACAAAGGCCTTAGGTTTGAATGTTTGATTCGACTTCTAATGAGCTTTCTAGCAGAACTATCTATCAAGGCGGGAGAACGTAGTATCTGCCATTTCTGTTGCGATCTGCCCTGTCAAGATATAGAACGAGGTAAGTCTCGCTTTTCCTCAACTATGAACCATGTGATGTTCCATTCTTCAGCTATCAAACCCATTCCCAACTAGCTTGCTTCCGGAGCCTACCTACATCAGTTTGCTAGAAAGAACTAACAAAAGAGTTTCTTTGGTAAATAGGAGCCGTTTTTTTGCTCTCGGCACATCTGCGCTAGGGATTCTTCTCTACCTTCTTGCGTTGAGTCAACTCTTTCCTAGGTGTAAAAGTTACCTACCGAAGGAGGCAGAGTGATGAGAAGTGTGGACTGGGCCAGCCTTGTTGGAACTCTATTTTTCCTTTCTCTGGAGCTTCCACATAAGATAAGACTCAAGAGCTATAAGCTAACCTGGGGTTCCTTATAAGCATAAGCACGTCTTCTTTCTAACATCACCAGGTGTCAAGCCACCCGGTTCTCTTCCTCTATCCTTCTGTACGAGTTATCCGGTGCTTAGGCTTGGATTCCTCCCACCTGAGCATTCTACTTCCCCTATTGGCTTACAACTCTCGCCCTCTAGTTACATACTATCTTCCTACTGTGGATCACCATCTTGACAGCAACCTTTCCTACCTTCATGCGGGAGCCTTGATTAGTACTCGGGCAATGCCTATTGCTCTGTTGCCTAGAAGTCTCATACATATGTATAGGATCTCATCCATATTATCTTATAGGAAGAGTAGTAACTACCTGCATTCGTATATTCAAAAAGAATAAATAAATTCCCGTGCCGGTTGCCGTTTCTGGTTCAAGGAAAGGGGAAGTGTTCAGTTGATAAAAGGGGGGTTTCACTCATCGGCGTAATTCCCTTGCATTGGGTTGTGAGAATTGGTGCCTAAGGCTAGCTTGATGCATTATGGAAGATCGGGTTGGGGCGTACCCCCGGTGGAGCATGTAGGTAGTGAACGAGGATTTCCTTCCGTTAAGCTATGACTACTGAGCAAGCTGATCAAGAGTTCTTTACGGCGCAGATGTGTGTTAGGTTTCCTAAAGGTTCTCATTGATAGTGGGGCATCTCTAGGAGGGAGGCTTATTTCTATTCTCAACAAATGGATATCCATTCTATCTAGCCGAGGGAAACAGCCTTCCTGAAGGTAGCAAGTTTCTTTCC
This sequence comes from Coix lacryma-jobi var. lacryma-jobi, assembly GCA_009763385.1. Taxonomy (NCBI): domain Eukaryota; kingdom Viridiplantae; phylum Streptophyta; class Magnoliopsida; order Poales; family Poaceae; genus Coix; species Coix lacryma-jobi. The sequence goes on from CM019831.1 coordinate 17,919,108, forward strand.
TTCCGGCCAAGGAGAAAGAGCAAAGTTTCCACCTCATCCGACTCAGAGCTCTCAGTGACTTCCCCCATAGCAACGGGAGATTATCCCCATAACCCTAAAGGAAAAGGAAAGAGTAGTCGTTTTCAAAATAGTAAGTAAGATGCCGGGATAAGAACTGTGTGATTTCAGCCTTATAAAATATCTGTCAAATGGGTCAAATGTAGAATTAGATGTGTAAGCAAAGCTCCGATTCAGAAAGGAAAGGTATGTGGGTAGACATTGAGTTAGAGATTGAATGAAGGGGCACACTAGAGAAAACCAAGGACAAGTAGCTAGTTGACTAACGCTTTCGAGCACGTACGTGGCGCTCTTTGATAGAGCATTATCTACAACCCTGAAGCGAACTATTCAAAATAAATCTAGCAGTCTCTTCCAGCAATGAATTGTAGCAGGGCTTGGTCTCGAAAGGTATAGATACCACCAGAAGCTTGGAAAGAAGAGAAGAATGTCGACCTACCGCTCCGTGGGCTTTGAACCTTGCTTTTCTGTCAAATTCACAGACGCTATAGCTGTGTAAAAACAGTACTCGATTTCTCACTAGAAAAACAACTGTCTTTATTGTTGTGTGCATATTAGTCACTGATTATAGCTTTGAATAGGACAAACTACTTTAGTACTCTTGACTATTGCTTGAAACAAGCGTTGAAGCAATGGAAAGAAGCGAACGGTTAAGCGATAGGGTTAGAATGCAGCAAGTGTCCAAAAATAAGATATGCCCGGTTAAAATTATAAACAAGGCTGAGGAAGGATTTCGTACTGCCACAATGCTATTGATAGAAGGAAGCATGAATACCGAAGGCCTACCTAGTTGAAATAGGAACAGCTATAGCAAAACACTCTTCCTCCTTCAAAGGCAAGCACAAAGTCCAACAGAAATAAACTCTGCTTCTATTTCAACGTTTCTGCTCAATGCGTCGTAAACACTGCTGAACTGAAACCAAGAGTTCTGCTGAATGATTTATAACCTATAGTTGCTTGTCTCTCTGGCTCAGTGCTTACTTATCAATAGACTGAATCAAACGTTCTGTTTGCAGGATTCAAAACAGTTGCTTCCTCCACCTTATAAACTTGCCTACGAATGCATGTTGGAAACGAGGATATGAGCGCTGAATTCTTCTTTTCCGAGGCTGATTCTCTTACCTGACTCCCTGTTTGTTACAACTGATGCCCCGCCTATAAGCAGGTAGCTTGTGAGCTATCGATCAATTGTGAATAATAGAATTGGTATCTTATTCACATAAGTCTTTCATTTCGTACATGTTTTCAAAAAATAAATTAGGACAACCAATTAAGCATTGGATGAGTCAAAGGCTTCTTCGGGCATTTCCAGATCAACTAGGACACTCATCAATAAGTCACCAATGTTGTGCTTGCTTGACTTTGCTTTTTTGAATCTACTTCTTTGCTTGTCTCGCCAATGAAGATACTGCATCATCTCTATACTAGCTAGATAACCAACACTTTGCTTCCCATTTCTTTTGCCTTTGGTAGAATTAGATCGATCCCAATGCTTATATAGGTGGTGCCCCATAGTGATGAATGGAGCAAAAGCTAGGCAGAATTAGGAAGCATCAGCCCGGAATGACCCCAAGACTTATTTGCTGGAATCATAGCCAGCCATAGAATTACTCTATGAATATAGCAGCGGTGACGCCATGGATCAAGGAAGAAGGTTTTGTCTTATCCCAGCAGCAATGAGAGCCTATTTCTTCTCCTGATGTGAATACACAAACCCCTATAGCGTCCGACACCACTCACATACCCTAGAAATTCTTGTGTGGGGCAAGTTAAATTTGATATGCCCCAGAGGTCTTCGAACCTTGGTATTTCGAATCAGATTGATAGCTTTTTGAATGGCTGCGGTTCCGGGAGTCAAGTCTTAGTTTACAGGTTCTACATTAGGTTTACGAAACGGATACCTATCTACACAGCAAGCTTTTCAAACAGGTCATTGGACATCACCCTCACTTCTTCTAGCAGGAAAGCGCGTTAAGAGGTAAATCGTACCTCAAGTCAAAGGGCTCGTTATAGTTGGAGGCAACACAACACACGCTGAACTCAACTTGCCTATTTTGTGTAACTGGTTGAAACTACTAATTTCCAGTTCATCTTACGATGGTATACGGTGACGGCCAACCTTCTATACTAGTGTGCAGGAGGACGAAGCAGAAATTAGGAAGCCCTACACTTCAACCGGAGTTCACACTCGAACTTGGATATAGCAAATAGATCAAATAGGCTCAGAGAGATACGGGGCATAATCAAAGAAAAAGAACCGTTGGAGTGGCCAATACAGCTAGATAGATAGAAGGTCTGATTCTAAACTCAGTCTGATCTGTCACACCCAGCCATAAACAACCATTCCAGATTCCCAAGATGAAGTGGAAAGAAGAGGATGCATTCAGGATCTCATACTTCGAGAGCTCAACAGCTGTTAGGAACGTCGAGGGCTTTGATTCTTTTATTTCCTACCCAACATAGGCAACACTAGACTGATCAGACTCAAAAGACTACGCCTTGTCTTTTTGTCCTAAACTCAGTCTCCATATTAAACTGTTTATGCCCTCCATAGCCCAAAAACCAAACACCCCAGTTTTGTTAGTAGAGTGTACGATCAAAGTGAACTTTTTTATGCCAGCCGTAGTAAAAAAGTCCTACTTTCCTTCGCACATCCGTTTTCTTGCTTGGGGCAAAACCAATAAATCTGTATTTTACTAGCGGGAACTACTTTCAAGATTCAAGTTGTAGTCCAGCCAAGGGCAAAAGCAAAAGCCTGTTTTGCCTTAACAAGTTCGTTTTCAAACGAAACATTTTAAGCCAGCCTATAGCAAAAGCGCTACTTTCTCCCGTATTGCTCCTATCGTCCAGCTTGTCTCCTTTCGGTACATGAAGACAGGAACCCAAAAACTCTGAGGAGCTTCACACTTGCTTCCCATCCGCACCAATGGAGTCTTATTTTCTCCAATGGCGATCGAAAGGAAAGATCTCTCGAGTGAGCTTGTCTCTCTTGTAGTCGACAGGCAGGTCAACCCATCATGAGGTATACTTCTGCATTTCCAGTTGAACTTAAAGCATCGGATGTAGTGTACGATGGGAAGAATTCAAGCCTTTTGGCGGCGAAGAAATGTGGAGACAGCAATCGAATCTAGAGAGAGGCAGTACATGAAAAACAACATTGATGTTTTGGTGTCTCGTGCAGTCTTCTTGGACAATTGAGTACAATTACGACACATAAATGACTGGTACAAGCAGCTGACACTTTACTATCTACTATGTAGTAGAGGTGGGTGTATAACTAAGAGTTGAAGTTGTCAGGATTCTTGCTAATTCACAGCCTGAAAAACCAATAGTAGAAGTAAAAAAACGAGGCATATGGTAGAATACTAAAAGTAGGAAACCCGTGTTTTTGTCCTACCTTCCCCTCGGTAGACTTTCCAATTGTATGATCACCATATGGCAAAAGTCAAAAATATCTTTTGTGATAGAATGAGCACAAGCAAGATGGATGGAGTTGTCAGCTAACAAACAAGATGGAATATTAAGATAAGCCCTCCTCCCCCTTAGTACGAATAAGAGAAAGGGCGATTTCGGCACTGGAACCACTCCCACTCCAGTGCGTGCTACTTCTCTCCTCTTTTCATTCTAGATAGAGAGAGCAGCCTCCTCGGCCAGCGACTGCCTACCAATAGAAGCGCTCTTCCATCCATACCGCCCCTTAATCCAAATATAGATCTACAAGCCCCTTCCTTAGGTAGGAGTGGGCTCTCGCTGCAAGAGGGGGAGTATTTCTCGAATGAAAATCCCTGCGCGAAAGTCCCATCATCGTTGGGTGGCATCTGGGATCTGATATGTGGGGGTCAGAGTGAGAAGATGGTTTGGCCACGGAGTTGAGTTCGGAAGAATCCTAGTTTCTTTTTTTTATGGAACACCCGCTTGCTAACTGACTTTTGTCAAGCCCGTCTCCACGAGATCTATTTTCATCCGAGGAGGGGCAACGTCCCAAAGCTGGACTTCCCGCTGGAAGCTCCCTATTCTGAGTTGATAAGCCTGCTCATACGAGAAGAGCCCTAGTTTTTTCGGAACCACACAATTGAGAGTGGCCCGATGCACCGGAGCCGTGTGACCAGCCATGAACAATCGATGCGTCTGCCAAACTACTTCAAAAAGGAAAACACGAGCGAAACCAGTAAGTAGTTGCTTTGCTTTGGACTGTGATTTCGTAAGCGAATTGCTTTAACACTCCTCTTTCAATCAAAGTTTTGGCAGACCAAAAACTCGTTATTCCACGTTAGTAAAGGAAAGAAAAAAAAATAGCAATCGAGTAGTTCAAACGAGTATAGATTTATACAGGTAGACATCAGGTTAGTAGAACAGATAGAGAAACGAACTAAAGGAGAATACTTAATAATACGGCGAAACATATACAAAACACCTATCCCGAGCACACGCAAGGGAACCGTAGACAGGCAAGTGAAATCCAATCCACGAAATAAATTGATCCATGGACGGCACGCACCGTTGTGGTAAAGGTCGTAATGCCAGAGAATCATTACCGCAAGGCATAGAGGGGGAGGCGCGCCTATACCGTAAAATCGATTTTCGACGGAATCAAAAAGACATATCTGGTAGAATCGTAACCATGATACGACCCTAATTCGAAATGCATACATTTGTCTCATACACTATGGGGATGGTGAGAAGAGATATATTTTACATCCCAGAGGGGCTATAATTGGAGATACTATTGTTTCTGGTACAAAAGTTCCTATATCAATGGGAAATGCCCTACCTTTGAGTGCGGTTTGAACTATTGATTTACGTAATTGGAAGTAACCAATTAGGTTTACGACGAAACCTAGAAATCGATCACTGATCCAATTTGACTACCTCTACGGGATAGACCTCAACAGAAAACTGTTGAGTAACGGCAGCAAGTGATTGAGTTCAGTAGTTCCTCATAGAAAATTATTGACTCTAGAGATATGGTAATATGGAGAAGACAAAATTGTTTGAAGCACGCACAGAACCGGAAGCGCCCCTTGTTTCAAAGAGAGGAGGACGGGTTATTCACATTTCATTTTATGGTCAGAGGCGAATTGAAAGCTAAGCAGTGGTAATTAAGACCCCCGGGTTAAAATAGGGATGTCTCCTACGTTACCCATAATATGTGGAAGTATCGACGTAATTTCATAGAGTCATTCGATCTGAATGCTACATGAAGAACATAAGCCAGATGACGGAACGCGGAGACCTAGGATGTAGAAGATCATAACATGAGCGATTCGGCGGATTTGGATTCCTTTTCTATATATCCACTCATGTGGTACTTCATCATACGATTCATATAAGATCCATCTGTCTAGAGATCGTCATATACATCTAGAAAGCCGTATGCTTTGGAAGAAGCTTGTACAGTTTGGGAAGGGGTTTTTGATAAAAAAGAAGAATCTACTTCAACCGATATGCCCTTAGGCACGACCATACATAACATAGAAATCACACGTGGAAGGGGTGGGCAATTAGCTAGAGCAGCAGGGTGCTGTAGCGAAACTGATTGCAAAAGAGGGTAAATTGGCCACTTTAAGATTACCATCTGGGGAGGTCCGTTTGGTATCCCAAAACTGCTTAGCAACAGTCGGACAAGTGGGTAATGTTGGGGTGAACCAAAAAGTTTGGGTAGAGCCGGATCTAAGTGTTGGCTAGGTAAACGCCCCGTAGTAAGAGGGGTAGTTATGAACCCTGTGGACCACCCCCATGGGGGTGGTGAAGGGAACCATGGTAGAAAAAACCCAAAACCCTTGGGGTTATCCTGCGCTTGGAAGAAGAACTAGGAAAAGGAAAAAATATAGTGATAGTTTTATTCTTCGTCGCCGTAAGTAAATACGTAACTAGGAATATGGAAAATTGCATTTTTGGAATTTGCAATAATGCGATGGGCGAACGACGGGAATTGAACCCGCGCATGGTGGATTCACAATCCACTGCCTTGATCCACTTGGCTACATCCGCCCCTTATCCAGCTAAAGGATTTTCTCTTTTTCCATTCATTATTATTCTATTTATTCTGACCTCCATACCTCGATCGAGATAGTGGACATAGGATGCCACTCTTAAAATGAAAAAAAGGAGTAATCAGCTGTGACACGAAAAAAAACGAATCCTTTTGTAGCTCGTCATTTATTGGCAAAAATCGAAAAGGTCAATATGAAGGAGGAGAAAGAAATAATAGTAACGTGGTCCCGGGCATCTAGCATTCTACCCACAGGCCATACAATCGCGATTCATAATGGAAAGGAACATTTACCTATTTATATAACAGATCGTATACTAGTATTCTCTTAGGACTGGAAGTGTAGTTGTCTTTCCTTAGCTGCACAGGCAGTAAAAGTAAAGAGCTAGAGGTCGGATCCATCCTCTCCTCTATTAGGCTAGGCTGAGCAGCACTTTGCGCATTCAATACGGCACTATTTGAAACTGGGCTATTTGAACCTGGTCAACAACTTAACTTCTCTTCTTGCAGCTTTGGGTTGATAAGATAGTTGGTTGTGGCTTAACAGAATTGGTACTATGTCCATCCTGATCTGTGACTTTGACTCTTGCTTTGATCCCCACGTTCCATTAGAACGAGTGTAGGAACCCTCTCTTGTCATAACCTATTTTATTTACGAGATCCATTATTCAATAGATAAGCCACTTCTCTTGGTCGTGGGGGAACTATGATCGATTCTATACCTAATATAAGATATTGAATGAAGGTAACACAGAATGAAATAATGGTTTATAGCAGCCGTTAAGTACCCGTTCTTTCCTGGGCACCGCTAATCGGAATACAACAACCGTACCATTTTGGAATAGGAATCCTCACATCATAAACAGCCCAGGGTTTAGTTGTTTCCCCGGAATAGGCCTTGCTCAGAGGATACGAATCGAAAGCCAGTCTTCGAATGTGCTTAGCCAGGATAGAACCTTTTTCTCGAAGTAGAGATGGTCGAAGTTGCCGTTGAAAACCTTACCGTTGTAGGATCTACTGCCGTCTACTACTTATACTATACGAGAATTTCCACTTGTTGAAGATCTGGTGGTGCTACCCGAAGACTTAAATGAATAGCCATCGTTGTTAAGAACAACCGATGCCTTATGTATGTGTATTGGATCCGCTCTTCTGTTAGCATGAAACATGAATGAGATTCTATTCCTCTTCCTTATTCTTCAAAAATAGAACCCCCCACCCTCACCTACCCCCAAACTAGGTGCGGAAGTCAAATAAATCCTTGTTTGTACATCGCTGAACTTACATACCCGGGCCGGCTCAACACATTCTTTTAAAACAATCGAATAACGGCTTTTCCATGACTTGGCCATTCAATCTTGTGAACTAATCGAGACCGAAATGGATAAAAGATACAAAAGGAGAGGAATACCAATCGATGAAAGAACATGAAACCCTTCTGTTTCTATAGAGGTACGGGAAACGGTTGGGGGCAATAAAGTAGGTGAAGTGGTGGATTTTGCGAGCTGTTCCAACCATGCTGGATGTGACTCCAAGAGCCGAACGAGAATGAATACAACACAGAAGAGTCAAGACCGGGCTCCCTAATAGAATGTTTAACCGATCCATTCCGGATCGATCGAATTGGTACGGAAGTTGTAAATGGAAAAAGCACAGAAAACACGACTTATTTGAATAACCCGGTGACCTACCAATTGTAGAAGTAGGATTTTGGCAAGCAATAAGCACTTAAATAATACAATTCGAGTGTACCAGATTCTTTATCATTTCGAGGAAAAGGTTCGGGAGGAAAGGGAAACAACAGAGAGATCCGAATCGAACCTAAATGGGAATGACATGAAAAATCTTTTTCAAAACCTATCATTAAGGGCGTGACGACGATATACGAGAGGAATAAAAAAAAACTCGTGATTGGTGTGGAGGGGAAGATCTGCTTATGAAATGTTTCAAGAAAGAGTCGTCTCATTTCCTTATTTCTTCGTTCTTTCGAATTCATTCACTTCGACGGCTGGCGCTACGCTAGCTTTGCGTGATTAGCTCCGACAGAACAGGTACTGCATTTCCTTAGTTGGATCCGCTCTTTCTCTCTCGTGCAGCTTCCGGCTATTTATTCAGTCGTCAATCAGCATTGATCCGGGTAGTTAGTCATCTCTCTTTTTCCCGTCCTTCTCTATCTATGAAATTCCTAATTAAGGGAGTTCGCTTTCAATATATAAATGTTCATGCAAAGCAACAAACGAAATGCAAGAACTGTCACGCAGAAGTCACACAGTATGCTGATCGTTCTGAAATGATCAAAAGTATGGGATTTCATAAGAGATTCATACATAGAGATCTAAACTCATGGAAGGGCCCGGCCAGCAAACGAGATCTCTTACATCCAAAGGACCATGCCAATCGAAGATGAACCATTCACCGAGCCGAGTATGTGCAAGACAAGACACGGCTAGTAGATAAGTAAAATAGAAGATATTGCTTTTACACGAGCAACTCTTTTCTTCATGTAGGTACAGCCCACTTTTCCTTTGATGAAATGCGAACACAAACTTCAGGCATCCAGAAAGAAGTAAAGATCGAAATCGAAGCATTGTCATTGGGTTGAAGATCAATTCATATCGACAAGACTTTCCATTCATCTTTTTGTTGATATTTGGATTCCGTTTTCAAATAAAGTCATCTTGTAGTTTAAAATCACCTTTAGAATAGAATCATCAGCCTCTGTCCCTACACTGACTCACTTATCCGGGATCGATCCTCACTATGGTCCTTTATTTCGAAACGAGGATAGGTCTCTCGCGGAACGAGGTGTAGATTGAGAAGAAAGATGAGCGTATGGTCCATACTCACTCGGGTTCAAACTTATTTTGCAGGGAGAAACGGGTACATGCCTGTAGATCTTCTTCTCACAGCGAGCACTTGATTACGGAGCCTGATTCTATATATTATTTGTAGATTATTATACTATCTTTTTCTTCAAATCATAGTGGGAATCCTATTACCGATACCTAAACGTTTTCTTTGTCGAAACAGAAAGGAGGGAAATTGGATAACCGACGACACGAGTTTCCCTTCCCGTTCCGTTTCGCTCCACTGTTAGATAGGCAATTCAATAGTTACCGACGAAAGGAGTTCCCCTTCTCTTGGCCAATTGACCTTCAATAAGTCATGACCTTCACTCTCCTCAAGTGAGGAGGGCATATTGTTTGACCAACGAAAGCCTCACTAGTTCCTTCTTCCCGTTCACTATTCCCGTAGCCTGATACGAGTTATTTAGTTCGTGTCTCCTTGTTCTTGGGAAGAACCGAAGGTTCATTCGCGGCACTCGTAGACATAGTTGTATTTCTCTTCTTTCCCTAAAAAGCTAATAAATAAAAAAAAGAGAAAAGCAGAAGCGAAAGCTCGAGTCGAAGAGTGGAGGTCGCTCGTCGAGTCAATCAGTCCCATTCATTCTTGCCCGAAACAAGTGGGCTATTCATTCCGGTGCCACCTTTGTTCAATCGAGTCCATGTTCTCTATTTCCCAAAACCCATTCGTTCACCGACCCGTGGACCAGAAGGTTGCTTGCTTGGAATTGGGCTTTCTAGCTTTCTTTAGTACAATCTTTTTGCGAGAGCAACCCCGGGTTCGTCCTAAGACTACACTCACAGCTTTCTCTGTTCATGTTCCGGCATAGGGGATCTAGTGGTAGGATAGGGGACAGAGCTTTAGGGCTGCAGCTCATATGCGCGTGGCTCATCATAAGACCTTAGCCTGATGTCCTACCCAAAGACTTCAAAGGTAGTCACAGGACAACCTTTCCTAGTTCTAACTTCCAAACCTATAATGGTTTGCTTGCTGCTTCCTATCTGACCTATCAATCAAAGAATGTTCTAGTCTAGTTCCGCGATACGAGCTTGACTGTCGCTCTGAGACAGTAGATTTCTGGTTGGGGTACCTTTATCAAAGGCTCCCTTCCCTACTGATCATACAACAAATGAACGTGGTTAGAAAGATGGCACATCGATCTTCTCCCTGCTCGTGCTGCGGAACGAAGAAGAAAATCCGCCTTCCTTGGAAAATCATTCCTGACTCCGAAGTATCAAAGGAGACTTGGGTGGCGCCTTCTGAAGAGCCCTTCATTCTGCGACTCAGATAGGCTAGGATTCGTGTCTCAGCCGGAAGGGGTCGTAGGACTGACTCAGACAAAGCGTTAGAAGTACGATCTCCGAATCTATAAGCTTTGGCCTGCCTTCTTCCCTTATCTAATCTCTTAGGTAATAAGAAAGTGATGTTAATTGTCACGCTAAGGAGCTGACCAGTGACATTTCTGTCTCAATAAAGTCAACCTTACTATACTCGCTTGTAGGAGATCATCGCTCAGAAGGGCGTTCTTTCGCTAGAAAAACAAGAGTTTGAAAGATCACCCACGAAATGGTCAAGACTCCCCTGTTTATGGCCCTTCTATTCTATAGCTATTTATCGACATGTTGTTTCGAATTTGAAAAGGCCTACACACATACCCTGCCACTCGATGTAGGTTTTGCCAGCGATGTGTAGTGGGTTTGTTCAGTAGAGATGGGTAAAGCGCACTGTACATGGAGCTTGCAGGACACATGCTCCAAGGTGGTGGCGGAAGCTCGGCCAGCGGCCCAGACCGGCTGAGCGCTCTACCGGATTGCCTCCTCCACATCATCATGTCCTCCCTCAAGGCCGACAGGCGGTGCAGACATGCGTGCTGTCAACACGCTGGAGGCACCTCTGGCGCTCTGTGCCGTGCCTTGACATCGACATTGTTGAGTTCAGGACCAAGGCTGCGACACATGCCTCCAGCAGCGACTGCAGCTCTGACTATGATGATTATGACAGCATCGAGTCTGTCTTGGGCAACAACCAGGACAAGGGCGAAGGGTGGGATGAATTCGAGGATTTCACCGTCAACCTCATGCTTCGTTGTAACATCGCGCTGCTAGATTCATTCAGGCTTGACATTGATAGGGGCAGCGAACCCGAACGAACGTTCTATGAATATTCGTCCACCAGTGCATCTCAAGGCAGCTGGGCATACAGTGGCCGGCAAGCAGCAGCGTGGCTCCGTCGCGCGATGAAATACTGCACGCCAGGATCAGGCCATGCCATCAGCCAGCGTCAGGGACGACTGAATCTGAGCCCCAGTTCTTCTTGGTGCCTCAGGAGGCTGCATCTCTGCCACATACCTCTGGACGGTCGTTTCGCGGAGCATCTTAGTTCAGTGTGCCGCTCTTTGGAGGATTTGGAGCTGGACCATTGCACCTGTGAGATCCGGTCGATCGCCTCCGACTCCCTCAAGAGCTTAGTTCTGAAAAGTTGCACATGGGGCGGATTCCTCTCACATTGCATCCCCCACACTGAAGACCTTGGTTATCGATGGCGGCTCCAATGTGTTTGGCAGCCCGCTGTCTATCTCGGCCCCCATGGTTGCCTATCTACGCCTAGATATGGATGGTGTCGCCTTCCGTGGAGGTGTTTTGATAAATGAGATGCCGTCCCTTGACAGGGCTTCCATTCATCTACGACGACGTCACAGATACAGTTTGCTTTGCAAAAGCATGTCTGGAAGTAAACTTGGAGGGGATCAAACCAAGCTTCTTTGTGGTGTGTCTAACGTGACAAGTTTGGAGTTGTTAGGTGTCGGGACGATGGTGTGCTCTTTGGCATCTTTGTTTTTTTTCTGCAAGTGTCCCATTTTATTAATTTTGTCACTCTGATAATGTGTTGGTGGCTTTCTACATACTTCCTATGTGGCGCAGGTGCTCGGTAAGGAGCCTGCATTCCAAGAATTCCAGAACCTGAGGAACTTGCTGCTGGGCAACTGTGATCTCAGTGACGACTTCCGCGCATTGCGATTCTTTCTTCGGGGTTCGCCTAATCTAGAGAAGGTCACTTTGAGGCACTGCAAGGTACACCGTAGCTGGGTTTCTAGCTCCTTCTGTAACCAACCAATGCAACATAATTCATCATCGATCTCACATCATTTGTGTTCGTTGCCTACAGTTTCCAGGTGATTCTGAGAACAGGGAAGGAACACAGAAACTGGAGAATTCCTCATCTTCTGGTTGCTGCTGTGGCCTGGACTTCCTATGTGATCATGAGAACGTCAAGCTTGAAATCATACATAAAGATGGTGATGTTTATCGATCTGCTGACGAACTTGTGCGCAACCTACCGAATCTCAAAGGTACCACTGATGTTGTTCCTGACGCTACTGAAGATTGATGCCTCGTTCAACTGGAGTTGGGCCTGGTTGGGGAACTCAGCACAGGACGACCAGCATGCGCATCTCGGGACCAGAATGGGAATGAGCCATCAGCCATGTAAAGTGGCTTGTTTATGTTGTGCAGCAAGGGAGATATAGACGAGTGTCTTAAGGGAGAGGAGATGAAATAATGAACTGATCAGACCACCGGATTCGGGATTCAAATGGAATCTGTCAGTGTCTGCTTGAACCCATCTGTGTTGTGTTCCTTTTCTACCTCCCAGTACTCTTAATCTCACTTAACTTCTGGTACCAAACCTCAAGGATTACATTAGACTCACCAAATTTAATTAGTGTTATTGTTGTTAGTCCAGACTTTTTTGTCTCACTCATCATTCGGTCGTTCATGTCGATTTGAAATGCATTTTGTAAGTGGCGAGCATATACTTTTGACTCATTTCTAAATCTTGCCGCTGAAATTTAACACCTACCACAAAAATAACACGTTGCATTTTCTTATATGCAACCAAATACTTATATATAGTTATTATTCTGGACAACACTAACATTTTCTTTTCTCAAATACGCATGAGAGCCGTGCATCTTTTTTATTATGAGAAAAAAATATTTGATTTGAAGAAACCTGCATCCAACTTAACTGGACGCATTTGGACTTAAAGATCTTTAAAGATATGAAAGTGATTGTGACAAATCCCATACCAATCGTTTATGTTTTCTATGTTACGATGCCGTTTTCGACCATTTCCAAAACTAACCAAACACAAAAGTTGTCATACTCAGTTCGTTTCAAAACCATTTTTTTATAGTCATTACTTACTAAAACGTAGAAAAATCATGCATCGTATGTTTTCGTTTTGTATATTGTAATATCGTTTTTTACCATTTACAACCGTTTTCACCCTTTGCGCGTGCTTATAATTTGATTAATTTTAGTCAAATTTTTTTAAAGTTTGATTTTTTTGCGAGATATTTTTTGAAAACCTAATTAGTCCATGATTTAACATTGTTATGCTACAGTAAATATGTCCTAATGACGAGTTAATTAGTCTTAATAAATTCATCTCACGGTTGGTTTCTTGACGGAATATGTAATTTATTTTTTTATTAGTCTATTTTTAATAAGCTAAATTAGTACAACAACATCTGACATGTCACTCAAAAACTTTTCACCCCACCAACTAAACACCTCCTAGAGCTAATTTTTAGCTAGCAAGCAATCATATGTGATATATTTTCCCTAAAAAAAATCTAATCGAGAGATGGGTAGAAATTGAAAAAACAAAAAGACCCCAACGAATCCTCTCTAGCGAAGGAAGGAACTTGGTGGTGGCAACTGGGCCTCCACTAGCCGGCCCAAAACTGCTCGGCGCTGTACTCTCCTCTCCCTTTCCCTGCGTCTCGACTCTCGCCGCCGTAGAGTTTAGGCAGCTCCTTCCCCGCGCCGGCGCCGCCCTTCTCAGTTCTCACGCCCGCGTCTCCTCCGGCTGGTTCCGCTCCTCCCCCGCTCAGGCTGCGGCGCTCGGTAAGCCCCGCTCCACGACCTCATCCTTTCGCCCCGCTTCCCGTACCCTTGACCTGTATTGCTTTCGGCCATCGTCAACCCTTCTCGATTTCAGCCTTCCATTCCGGTGAAGGTTTTCTCTCCTATCCAGCAACGCTTGGCCATCTCTTGAAACCTTTGCGCCGTCTCGTCTCGATCTAGCAGCTCGACTCATCTAGTAATCAAACCGGATTCTGCGGTGTTTTTGTGAAGAAGATGGGAAATAGGGTTTTTTTTGTTTATATTTTACGTATTTATTATTTTTGGTATGGGTTATTTCCTCACCTAACGGAAGAGCTGCTGCTCCGTGTAGGAGTCGGGCACGCCATGGAGGTTGAGGAGGCGGGGCGCGCCCGCGCGAGTGGTGATGGCGTCGGCGTCGGCGGGTGCTCGGCCGCCGGCTCCGACCGGCTGAGCTCCCTGCCGGACTGCCTCCTCCATACCATCATGTCCTTCATCAAGGCCCGGCAGGCGGTCCAGACATGCGTGCTGTCCACGCGGTGGAGGAACCTCTGGCGCTCGGTGCCGTGCCTCGACATCGACTTTGCTGAGTTCAAGACAGTGCCTGCGTCTTCTCACAACAACTCTGGCTCCAGTGGCGACCACAACTCTGGCTCCGGTGGCGAGGACAACTCTGATTCAGACGGCGACGGCAGCTCTGATTCTGGCAGCGACAGCTCCGAATCTGATCTTGACAGCTCTGATTCCGACGACGACGACGGCACCCCTGATTCGGACAGCAACAGCTCTGAGTCTGATTTTGACAGCTCCGACTCCGACTCCGACATCACCACTTATTCTGACGACGATAGCTCGGACTCTGATCCTTACATCAATAGAGCTAACATCGGCAGATACAAGAACAACAACAAGTACAAGGAATGGGAGGATTTTGAGGATTTCACCGTAAACCTGATGCACCGATGTAACATTGCACAGCTGGATTCGTTCCGCCTGCGTATTGCTGGGAGCCCAGCACCTAAGTTTGGCAATAGACTGGCAGCAGGATGGCTCCGTCGCGCAATGAAGTACTGCACCCCAGACCGGCCCAGTCAGCATGGAGGAATGAGCTCTGGTTCTTGGCATCTCAAAAGCCTGCATCTCTGCCATGTACTTCTGGATGACGGTTTCATGAAGCGTGTTAATTCAGTGTGCTGCTCCTTGGAGGATTTGGAGCTGGACGGCTGCAGTTGTGAAATTGAGTCAGTTACCTCCCAGTCGCTGAAGACCATGGTTCTGAAAAATTGTAGATGGCGCGATCTTTCTCTGATTGCATCGCTCACACTGAAGACACTGGTTATTGATGGTGGCTCGAATACCGATGACTGTGTCCTTTTTATCTTGGCCCCTGCTCTTTCGTATCTGAACCTGGCTGTGAAGACTAGCCAATTTTGTGGTGGTGTTTTGATAGAGGTGCCATCCCTTGCCAAGGCTTTGATTCATCTTAAGGGTCACAGATATTGTTTTGTCAGAAGTAAACTTGACGACGATCAGTCGAAGCTTCTTTGTAGCATATCAAACGTGACAAGTTTAGAGTTGTCAGGTGTCGGGCCGAGGGTATGCCTTCACTGTCTCTGGCAGTTTTCCATTTTATTCACTCCAATAATGTTATTGTACTATCTAAGTATCTATAATGTACTTCAGGTGCTCGGAAAAAATCCCAGATTCCAAAAATTCAAGAACCTGAGGAACTTAATGCTGAACAAATGTAATCTCAGTAATGACTTCCACATATTGGTATTCTTTCTGTTTTGGAGAAGTTTTTGGAGAAGCTCACTTTGTGGCGCTGCAAGGTATACTGTAGTTTTTTTTTAAACTCCTCACTTAACCAACATAGTTCATCAGTCTTACATCTTTTATGCTGCCCACAGTTCCCAAAGTTTCCTGACAACAAGAAAGGAACTCCCAAAGCCTTGATCTCATCTGTGCTCCCTGGCCTGGATCTGATGTGTGAGAACCTCAAGGTTGAAATCAAATATAAACATGGCCATGGGCCCCACCTTGTCCAGCTTCTAATGCGCATTTCAGTGAATCTGTTGGAGAATAACATCAAACTCACCAAAGTTAATTAGTGTCATTGGTATCCCATGCCTTCTATGTGGTTTCTCACGTTGTGGTTCACATGTAGATTTTATGTGCACATTACGGGTTCCCTTCAGATGCGCTAAGTGGCAAGGGTATACTTTTGACCAATTTGGAAGTGATGCAGGTCTTTGCTATATTGACTAGTATGGTATTTATTTTTACTCTTTTTCCTTGCTTAAGGATATGATTGCCTCTGGAAATTATCTGTTTTAAGCCCTATGTACTGTGTCTCTGTCAATTGTGCACTTACATATTTCCTGCTGTGTTTTCGTACTGAAACTGTCTCCAATTATAAAACACTCTACAAGGCTGGAAAAAATGCCCAGAAATCACATGTTTTCTTCTGTTTTTTTTTCTCTCCCTGGGAATCTTTGGGACTAGCCAAAGAGGTACATACTTTTGAAAACTATACACCAACTCAGAATTCGTCATTAGGCATGTTTGCTTGAACTTATTCGGCTGATTTTGGCTATTTCAATAGTGTTCAGTGAGAGAGAGTAAGCAGTAGTATGGTTGATAAACCGGTGGATAAGTTTTTACGACTTTTTGGGTCTAGAGATTGCTCGAGTCTTGTGCTGACTATGGATGAACTGAAAACTTTGTGCTAACTACAGATGAACTGAAACCGTCTAGCTGGCTCGACCTCTTTTGCTTCTGCAATGTACAATATCTGTAATCAAATCCCGTGCAGGTCGAGTGTTCTCTGTTCCAGTTCATTTGGTTTTCTCGTGTAATCAAATGTTGACATGTACTGTATTCCAGTCCCAGCCTCCCACTCTCCCTGGAACGCAAATGTCATTTTCTTGACACGTGTGATGGCATTTGTCAAAGCATCACTGTGTCCTATCATTGCTAAGTGCAGGACGTAAATAGAGCAAGAAACTACTCGCATAAGGGGGTCGATGCTGTTGCTAATAAGGCAAAATGGGAAGCATCTAGAATTCATGACTTTTCTGTTGCCAGACAATCGCTCATTCTCAAACTTGTAACATGAAGCTTTTTTTTAGGGGGAATTTCGAGAGTGGTAACGTGATCCCTGTAGACTATTTGTGATGCAATGCAAGTATAGTTTTTATTTTTTTTAAAAAAAATGATGCCAGAAAATATAATCTATATTTTCTTCTTCTTCTTCTTTCTTCTCTAATAATAAAAAGGCAAAATTTCTACCCTTTTTTGGTTTATTTTTTTCGTCTGGTCTTCCTATCTACTTCCGCACTGTTAAGCTTCTACTCATGGGACTCCTATCCATGTCGATGCAAGGTAAAGTACGATTATTCCATATCCAGTCCGCAAACGACATTAAGGTATCTAACAAACGATACAAACCAAATCTGGATTCTAGATCGAGTTCAGGCAACACACAAACCAAATCCAGATTCAATCTAGATTGAGTAGAGTCCAAAACAAAAACAAATACCGCCAAACAAAGGGCATCAACCATATATATGCGGAAACCCGAGGCTTAGCACGGAGAAGGAGAACAGATGCAAGACAAGCTCGAACGCTTCCTGCTATAACCTCTCCAAGGCGGCGCTGGATGGCCGGAGTTTGGAGAACTCCGTGTCAGGACGGCTCAAGGGGGTGACTTGCTTGCCGTGTTCGTAGAGATCCGGAGAGGGCGCGATGTGGCAAGGCCGCGAGTAGCTCCCGACTTCGTGTGTGGCGGTTCTGCTGAGCCCTCTCCATGGCTTGTGAGTTGGGGTCACGGACAGAAGTGGGAGAAGGGAGGGTCGCAGTGTTGTTGCTCGGCGCGTTGCGTGAGAGACCTGGACTGGTGAGGGGTGCGCGGCGCAAGGGCAGACGGCAGCAGACCGAGATGCGAGATGCCGAGATGCGCCGCGAGGGAGGTGGGCGGCCGCCTGTATGTACAGATAAGGTATGTTTGGGCAGCAGCCAACAGGAGATGTAAAGGCATGCAGGATATTTTTCTTTTCTTTTTCAACCGGCAATTTTCTTTCTCTGTCGTGTGAGCGCGTGGACGCGGATGAGAGGATTCGCTAGGAGAAACTTTTTCCTTGGCAAGTTGGCACCCACTCTCAGCCGACACTGTAATTTCTGAAACAATTTTTACCTCTGCATAAAAAAGCGACAAAAAATATTGCAGGCAGCAAAAAAATAATTTCAACTAGAAAATACGACAAAATAATTTCAACCGACAAAATATATTATTTATTTCCATCGTTCACAAATGTTTGCCAAGGATAAGATGGACATAATGTCTATTGTGTTGTACAAATTAGAATAGCATGTTCAAATATGCGATGGACTCTGATTCCAAATAAATTAAAATACAGAGCATTCGATGGTTTGCCATTCTCTTCGGTTCCTATACGGGTTAAAGTGAACAACAAGTGTTCAGGCATAATTTAGAGTTTGATTCCAGGTGAGTTCAAATGCATGACATTAGAAAGATATAAAAATAAAAATATATTATTTTACCGTAGCAAAGAGAAACATAGGAGACGGTGAAAAAAAAAAACCGACAGGAGATGATGCGGAACAAAAAGAAAAAAAGGTAACAAAAACCTGGACAATTCAAATAATAAAAAAAAGACATGTCACTGAAAGAAAAAATTAAAAATTAAAAATTAAAAAGAGCATACAAGAGGAAAAAATGATATATATCTTGAAAAGAAAACCCGTAGCAACGCACGGGTATTTTAACTAGTAAAATACATAAAAGGCTACATATTTCATCACAGTTCAAAACTAACATATATGCAATATTCCTGTATATAATCGAATACTTATATGGAGTCATAGAGAAAACTGTTTTTTTTCTTCTCCCTCAACTTGGCGAGACACTAATACAAAATTGGATTTGCCCTTATGGTCTTCTTACCATCGATTCTATGACCGCCATGTGAAATAGGATTGATAGTGAACAATTGTTGTTAAACGATCATTGAAAGACGGTTTTTTCACTACCTCTGTTTAATAAAATATAAGGTGTTTTAGTTTTTGTCCAAGTTAAAGCTTTAAGGGTGTGTTTGGTTTCACCCTTCTAAACTTTAGTCATAAAATTTTAGTCACTTTTAGTAGCAACACTTTTACTAAAAGGGACTAAAAGGAACTTTAGAGCATCTCTAAGAGTTTGGTAAATTGTAGTTGGCAAATCTTGTGTTTTGCCAACTCCCAAAATAATTTGCCAAGTAAAAAAAAGAGTCCCTCTCCAACAAGTTGTTATTTTTAACCTGCCATAATGAAAGAAGTAGGCCCACAAAGTTTTTTTTTTACCGGTCGTAATTTTTCCCATCGTCGCCGTGGTGCGAGGACAGAGGCTGCCGCCGTGCCGCGGCATTGCTGTTGTTTCTCTGCCGCCCATCTCCTCCACCCTCTACCGCCCATCTCCTCCTCCCTCTACCGCCCATCTCCTCCACCCTCAGCCGGCCATCTTCTCTGCCGCTTCCAGAAGTACCATGCATCTTGTACTAGTACTAGCAGAGTAGCATCATACAAGGCTAACATGATTACTGGAGCAAACTACCGAGACGCGGGCACCCAACTACTAGCTAGCAGCAGCATCGTACCCAACTACTAGCAGCAGCATCGTACAAGGTCAACAGCACAGGCACCCAACCTGGACAAGTGCTGGACGGACTACCTTGGTTAAGGTCACACAGTCTGCAATTAAAAATATCGATCTCCATTGCCACTTGTTTGTCGGTGTGGGCCATTGAACAGATTGATCTGTCAATTACAATATCGCTGTTTGTTTATCTCTCTCTTCATAAAGATCGAACACACCCATGGCAGTCGCTAAAGAGGCTACACGGGGATCAAGATCGATATGAAGCAGATGGAAGACCGGCGCCTGAAACATCCTCCTCGCTGCTAGGGATCAAGATCCGTGATAGGATATACATGGAAGATCATATCTGAACCCTAGCGATGAGCAGTTGGCGTCGATGAACTTCTGCATTGGAGGAGACGCGAAGAAACTGGCGGCGATGAACTTCTGCGCGGGAGGAGACGAGGAAGTTTTTTCGTGGGCGCGGGAAGAGTACCGGCGGCGCCTGGAACTGCGATGGCAAAGGCTTTCCGCGCGTGCATATTTGCGTGCGAGATTTGCCAAGTTTCTAAAATTGCCAAGTTAATGTTAAACTGTTGGATGACCTTTTTTTCTTGTTTTGCCAAAAAAAAAAAGGATGCCAAGTAGAGATGGCAAACTCTTTGAGTTGCTGAAAAGATTTTTTAATCTTTTTTAGTGGAGGTGTTTGACATTTTAGCTACTAAAAGTGACTAAAGTTTAGAGGGATAGAACCAAACACACCCTAAGTTTAACCAAATTTATACATATAAAAAAAATATCAGCAAACTTACACAATCACCAAATTTGATCAAACTTGAAGAAGTTGAATTTAAGACAACGGTAATGCTCTCCGTAGAACATCCGGTTGTCCGGACGGACGGACCGCGCTCGGACCGGAGGGTCGCGCTGCGCGCGCGTCGTGGTCTAGCTAGGCACGTTGCTCATTGGTCTGGCTAGACACGTTGTTCGCTCGTTCGGTTGGTCGCTTCAATGTCCACCGTGTCTCTATAATAATTTATCCCGCTGTATTCATTCAGACTATTGCCAATGCTTTCAGGTACTCATTCCTCTTCCGCATGAAAATTCTGGATTAAAAAAATATCTATCCAGGTGTTCATATAGCAACGGTTTGGTGTTTGCCCAGCCTCATGCAACAGGGGCTCGCCTAGTCTGCTTGAGCGGGTGCTTGTTGCAATGACCGAGGGCGCATATGTGTTGTGCTCGTCAGGGGCGTTCTCTTATAATAGGTGCTCGCCAAGCTCGTGCTCGCCCACGCCATGCGAGCAAGTGCTCGTGGCCTTGCTCGCCTAGGTCACCGCGCTTTTTCTAGCATGGGTGGTTGCCGAGCTCATGCTTACCCATATGCCGCACGAGCAAGTGCTCGCGACCTCGCTTGCCCAGGCCGCTGTGCTTGCTGAGCATGGGTGTTCACCGAGTTCGTGTTCGCCTAGCACATGCGAGCAAGTGCTTGCGGCCTTGCTCGTCCAGACCGCCGTACTTGTCCATGGGTGCTCGTACAGATGCTCGTCCAGAGTCACGCAGTGCATTGGTGAGTTCCAACCTGTGAGTTCGAGCTCCACAACGATGAGCCGTCATTCGTCCAAGCAGCAAATTACATTGCGGTGAAATTACATTGCGGTGAAAGTGTACGTTGCAAGAGTATGTCTCATATGTTTCATTTCTTTTATCTACATGTTCCAAGTGTTTCACCTCTTTTAAATTATTTTTTTTATTATTAATATTTCATGTTATAAGTGTTTTCATTAGCACCTAAAATAACTACAGGCCATGTTTATTCCTGAGAAATTTTGGGTTTTGATATTGTAGCACTTAGTTGTATATTTGGTAATTATTCTTCAATCATGAACTGTTTAGATTTAAAAGATTCGTCTCGCCAAGTACAGATAAACTGCATAATTGTTATTTTTTTTTGAAAAGGCTCGGCTTATACCGTTCGGCCCGTTCGGACGGGGACGCGACTCATTCACTCCGACGCGGACGCGGCCCAGACTCCGCCCGACACACTTGTTATCTTCTTTCCTTCCCCCCACTACTCGGTCGTTTCCATTTCAAGTTCTTCCTCTCACTCCCTTCCGAAAAACCGCGCTCCCCATTGTCGGGAGGATCGTCGTCGCCTCCACCGCGCTGGTCGCGGTCGCGCACACCTCCTCCGCGCCGACAGCCTATAGCCTCGACACCTTCTCCAACGTGCCTGTAGGCCTCACATCGTACGTCACCGCGTACGGAAGAAACCGCCGGGTGGTGCACCGACCCCTACCGTGGCGACTGCGGCCTCAGTGTGGCCTCTCGCCGTAGGGCCCCCCATCGCAGCGTCCTCTCGGCGGAGGCTGCCCACTCGAGCGCGCCTCTCGCCGTAGGCCTCCGTCGCAGCCAAACCAGCATAGAACCTCCAACGAAGAACGTGCCCAATTAGCAACGTATGATGATCGTGTAATTTGGTGGTTTGGTTAGTGCTTTGCTCTATTTATTTTTCTAAATGTGATGGTAATTATAATGCGTGCATACCCCTGTTATTAGAATGCTAACAATTTTTTTCTTGTGTGCTGTTATTTTTCCCAGCCACATATATTTTTTGATCTCACCATATATATATTAACCATAGACGATAGTTTCCTGCCTGTGTGGTGCTCTTCTTGTTTTCCTAACTCACACTATGTATTTCTTTGGTTTCCATATCATACATGTATTGTTTCATTAGTACTACCTATTGTGCTTTAGTAGCTACCTGTACTTGTTTCATTACATGTGCTTTTCATGTACATGTGCTACACTTTTTTTTCGAGCCAAATCTCTGTCTTAGATCTCACCATATATACTGATCATAACACTTTGGATATGAATCATATGCAAAACTTCATTGTGCTCATTTTTTTGTCATGACCACCCATAATTCTTGTTTCACTAGGCTGTTTTGCTTTGCTTCAGTAACATATGTCCAGTGTTTCATTGAATTTTTAACATATCCTGCTTTCTTGATTTTTTTTCCTTATATTGTTACCGCACATATGCTCTATTTAGATACTGAAACATGTATTATAGTACCACTGAAACACTAACTTGTTTATACTAAAACAAGAATTCTGGGTGCATCTTAGGTCCATGATACCCCACATTTTATAGTTTCTAAAGCATGCAATATTTCTAATGTGCAGTACACTAAAGCATATAATATTTCCAATATGATGTACTCCCTCCGTCCATAAAAACATGCAACTATGGGTTGCGTGCCCAGAAAAGTACTTTGCGTTTGACCATGTTTCTAGCCAATAATATTAATATTTATTAATCCAAATAAATTTATTATGAAAGTACATTTTGTAATTAATCCAATGATGTTTATTCGATATCATAAATATTAATATATTTTTGTCTATAATTGTTTAAACTTAACATACTAAAACATGCTACTGTGCTAGAATTGCATGTTTTGTTGGACGGAGGTAGTAGGTGTTGAAACAATTTTATAAGAAAGGTGAGATGACATTGAAAACATACACTACTGATGCAGACTGGGAATCTGAAAATATATTCATGCTCTTGCAACATGTTCGATCAAGATGGTCTCCTGTGTCCCCACATCTTGAAAGTATTTACAACATTTGATGAGCAACAAATACCTTAAAAGTACCTGATGCACCGGTGGTCAGAAGAAGCAACACATTCTGGATATTGCTCCATATGGAGATGCTTTGTTGAAACTGAAAATACACCGGTGAAACAATTAGGTCACACTGCTAAAACAACTGAAAATACACCAGTGAAACAACTAAGTCACACTGCTGAAACATCTAAAAATACACTAGGGAAAGAATCAGGGACCTCTTGATGAAACATCTAAAAATACACCAGTGAAACAACCAGGACCCACTGATGAAACAACTTGTTTTGATCTGCTCAAACAAGCCCAGTTGCACTTCTAAAACAACTAAAAATACACTATTAAAACAATAAGGTACCACTAGTGAAACAAATGAAAATGCACTGCTTGAATCAACTAGGACTCAATTATCTCACATCTGATAAATGTGCCAATGCACAAAGAAACCAAAAAAGATAAGCAACGACATTACCGCAAAACATGGACAAACACACGATATTAAGAAAGTAACCAACATTTTTAGTAAGATGTTCACATTAGATCAGCATCATGCCAGGAAGTAACCAACCTATGATGACCTAAGATCGCAGACACATTCAAGAAGTTGTACAAGTAGCAGAGGGTGCCAATATTATCCGTATTTAGGCAAAGAACAAAATGCAAGGCAGTTAACATGAAAGCTCTCATGAATGTATCCTTGTCCATAGCGGTAGACAACACATCCATACACTTGTGCCAATTCTACTTGAATGCTTGCATGAAGGGCTCGCAGATCCTCTAAAATTCCTCATAATCAGTGGCAGGTCCAGTAAGCATAACATGTCGATCCCCACTTGGCACACCGACAATATTACAGATAAGCTGCTTGTCAAGCACTAAAACATTGTTCTTGAATCTAAACTCTCGCAATTCCAGTTGTACATGCTTTATTATCCAAGAAATAAGCTTGACAGGGACAGAAAATCATATAGGACAAGCAAACCACCGAAACCAGCTTCCACGATCCAACTGATCTACTCTCCTATGAACTTGTGGTAATGGATGTGGTGGTCACGGATCCTGTGAACAGAGAACCTCGATGTGAACTCTGGCTGATAATAGTCAATGACTTTGCTGGGCATGAGAGACTTGTTTCCTGTGTTAAAAAACCAAGGAAGCAGGATATGTTAAAAATTCAATGAAACACTGGACATATGTTACTGAAGCAAAGCAAAACAGCCTAGTGAAACAAGAATTCTGGGTGGTCATGACAAAAAATGAGCACAATGAAGTTTTGCATATGATTCATATCCAAAGTGTTATGATCAGTATATATGGTGAGATCTAAGACAAAGACTTGGCTGGAAAAAAATAGCACATGTATATGAAAAGCACATGTAATGAAACAAGTACAGGTAGCTACTAACGCACAATAGGTAGTACTAATGAAACAGTACATGTATGACATGGAAACCAAAGAAATACATAGTGTGAGTTAGGAAAACAAGAAGAGCACCACACAAGCAGGAAACTATCGTCTATGGTTAACATATATATGGTGAGATCAAAAAATATATGTGGCTGGGAAAAAATAACAGCACACAAGAAAAAAATTGTTAGCATCCTGATAACAGGGGTATGCACGCATTATAATCACCATCACATTTGGAAAAACAAATAGAGCAAAACACTATACACCTTATCTTCACTGTCATTTGGGTCCCATCCGTATCAATTGCACCTATGCTTAAGCTCATCGAGTCACGCAAGAGCTCTTGGAACTTGAAGAACACGTGCATGGTGTAGAACTTAAATGCCTGCTTCTCAATTTGAGACCTCTCCCACAACGATGGGTTTGTCGTCTTAGTTTTGGCTCCTTCCTGATATTCCTTTTCAATCCTTCTCCATTATGTACTCATACTGAGTAATGAACTGCAACACTTAGTCCTGCAACACTTAGTCCTAAGGGTACATCATCTTCATGAACAAAGGACCGTGACGCCTAAGAGGGGGGGTGAATTAGGCAACTTAAAACTTCTACTCTAAACTAAGGCCTCTAATTTCCACCTAAGCAAAAACCTATGCAAGAAAGTAAACTATCTAATGTGCAACTAAGGTTTTGCTAAGTGTGTTTGCTATCTCTACCGCAAAAGGAGTTATGCAACCTAGTTTCCAAACCTATCAACTAGCAAGAGTAAGCTAGGAAAGGTAAAGCACATAAACAAGGTAGCAATGTAAATGCGGAACCTAAAGAGTGTGATAGAGATGCAAACTCCCGTCGACGACTCCGGTATTTTTACCGAGGTATCGAGAAGCACGCAAGTTTCCCCCTAGTCCTCGTTGGAGCCCCTCGCAAGGAATCCCTCGCAAGGGCCAAGCTCCCGGTCGGGTAACTCCGTGGATAGCTCCGGTCTTCCCCACGCACAAGTGGGTCTCCGGTTAAGCCACACGTGGCAAAGCCTCTCCCGGATGCTCTCCGCCGTCTTCACTATCAAGTTTCCGGCCGAAACGCCGCGGGCCTTGTTCCCTTCGGTACACGGAGGCGGCCACACCACAAACTCGGTTGGTGTGATCTCGCAAGACTTACAAGCCCCACTGATGTACAACCACGGTGTGCGCGAGCACCGGTAGATAAGAGGTTTTCAAACCTCACTAAACACTAGGCCTAACACCTAGAGCAAGCGTAAAGCGGTGGTCTAGCTAGCCTAAGCACTTCGCAAAGCACCTACACTAATCACCTAGTATATTCACTAAGCACTTTGGTGGCTAGAGCAACTAAATATGTGTATATGCACTATGATCACTTCCTTGAGCTCCAACCTCACTGTTTTGGCCGGCCATGGGGGTATATATAGAGCCCCAAGCAAATAGAGCCATTTGGAGAAAGTTATGGGCTTCACAGCGGACCATCGGACGCTGGAGTCGTGACCATCGGAGCGTCCGATGCTCCTTTAACGGCCCCGGCCTGGCACTGTGTCGCAACGGCTAGTTAGCGTCCGATGCCTGACCATCGGATGCGTCTGATGCCCACAGAGCCTCTTTGGAACCTTTCTGCATAGGCATCGGATTCTGGGACTGTAGCATCCGATGCTAACAACGGAGCGCCCGATGTTCGCTGTGCAGGTTTGCACAGTGTCACAGTTGCGTCCGATGCATTGGTTCTTCAGCGTCCGATGCTTCTGCTGGCGCTGTCAGAAGCTAGGGTTTGCCAACGGAGCGTCCGATGCCTGGGAAGGCAGCGTCCGATGCAGCGTCCGATGTACCTCTTTGCTTCGTTTCTTCGTGATTTCTTGCACCGTCTTGGTTCCATTCTTGTGGCTTGGACTTTGCTTGATCTTGAGAGTCTTCTATTGAGCTTCAATATGTCTTGCTTGAGGTGTTGATCATTGGATCACCACGTAGTCTTTTTCCAAGTCACATTTGCACCCTATTGGACTACAAAACAAACACTTGCAAACGCATTAGTCCAATTTGGTTATGTTGTTTATCAAACACCAAAATCCGAAGTTAAATGGTCCGAGGTCCATTTTCCTTACAGACCTCTCCCACAACGATGGGTTTGTCGTCTCAGTTTTGGCTCCTTCCTGATATTCCTTTTCAATCATTCTCCATTATGTACTCATACTGAGTAATGAACTGCAACACTTAGTCCCGCAACACTTAGTCCTAAGGGTACATCATCTTCGTGAACAAAGCATTTATACTCTTAGATCTTCCTATTGTGCTCGTGAAAGGAAAGCAACACTTCTTGAAACTTGAAGCACTTCTTGAACCGGAGGGGGCGGATCGGGGACAGGCAACGCGACAAGATAGAGAGGTCGACCGCGATCGTTGCTCTGGGCGGCACGGAGCGGATCGGAGGGGCAGGGGAGGGATGGTGCAGGAGAGAGGACGACACAGGGGAGGGATGACGAGCGGGACGACAGCGCGGCGTGATGGGAACGTTGAGGTCATAGGCGGAGGGATCGTCTGGCCACGAGCGCGACGCGGTGCGGCGCGGACAGGCGAGAGAGAAGCTGAGTTGGGATTGGTGGGGAACAGTTCTATCAAATCGGGTGTCGATCGGGTATTGGCTGGTTTCTGTTTCTGATTTGTCAGGAGCCCGTCCGGACGCGCCTCAGCGGCCTAAGTCTGGGCCCTAGCTACATGCTTAACCTAATTTATAGAAAATACGTGCAACATTTAGATATCTAAATAAGGCCTTGTTTAGATGCATATCAAAATAATTTTGCGTTGCTACAGTAAATATTGAGACACTAATTTAGAGTATTGAATGTGGATTAATGACGAAACTCATTCCACAACCCCGGTAAATCACGAGACCTTTCTAATGAGCCTAACTAGACCATGATTAGACCATGTCGTGCTTCAGTAAACCGTTTTTAATGACAGATTAATTAGACTTAATAAAAAGATCTCATGATTTTCCGTCCATCCGTATAATTAGTTTTGTAATTAGTTCATATTTAGTCCTCCTAATCTTTGATTTACAATTGCTATAGTAAATTTTGCTAAATTATTTTACAAAACTTTGTGCATCTAAACACGACCTAGGGCCCTCTTTAGTTCCCAAGAAATTTTGGGTTCTGGTACCGTAGCACTTTTGTTTGTATTTGGTAATTATTGTCTAATCATGAAATTTTTTGGACAAATGGTGTAATTAGTTATTTTTATCTATATTTAATATTTCATGCATGTATTGTAAGATTTGATGTGATATGAATGTTAGAAAATTTTGGGTTTTGAATGGGAACTAAATAAGGGCTATTTATTAAAGAACCAAATTTAAAGATGTTGGCAGACGAGACGAATCATGCACCAAAAAAGGCAGCACAATAGTAGGAGTGATAGCACGCTAGCAGACCAAGCACGTGTGCGTGCAGCAGAACAGACAGCAGCATACGCAACGCAACGTACAGTAGCAGGCTAGCAGCAGACCAGATAGTACTAGTGTGCGAGCTAGCGCCTAGCGGTACGAAGCGGTAGCAGGCACACCACCACGCACGACGGGCCTGTTTGGTTCACGGCGTGGCCTGGGGGTGCTCGCCCAGGCAGGTCCATCCAGCCACCAGGCGCTCAAAATCGACGGCCTGGGGAGCTGCCTGGCCCAGGCACATTCGCCAGGGTTAGAACCAAACTAGCCGGACGTCCGGGCGCTAGTCTGGCCGTTAAGACAAACCATAAAGACCTTATTTTGATAATGAGAAGTTATACAATATACATGCATATAGTTCAGCTAATTATTAGTTAAAATTTATGAGGTTTGATTTTATTAGTCATAATAAATACGTTTACTAATTTCAAATGGAGGGATTTCCTTAGAGACCTCGCCCAAAAAAAATAAGATGGTTATAAATCGCGTTATTCTTTAAAGAAGAAAAAAGCATACGACGGCAGCCCACAACCACAACAGGGCCGAGCGAATTCGGCCGGGCCAAGAAACACAAGTCTTCCTTCTCCAATCCCCATCTCTCTCGCGGCGCCGTCGCCGTCGCCGGCGCCGGCCCTCTCGCCGCTGCGTCTCCTCCGACTGGAGCCGCTCCTCCCCCCGCACGGAAGCTTCAGGCTGCGTCGCTCTGTAAGCTCCATTCCCGGAATGCATATCTTTCGCCCCGCTTTCCGGACCCGTGACTGATTTCCTTTGGGTCCTCGTGAACCCTTCTTGTTTGATTCCAAATCTTCCGATGAGAACTTCGCCGTTTTTTTAAATCTTGCGCCGTCTTCGATCTGGTAGCGCGAGTCATTAGTAACTAAGGGGTGTTTGGTTACCACCCGTAGACTTTAGCCACTAAAGTTTAGGCAGTTTTAGTCACTAAAATTCCAAACACCCCCGCTAAAAGTCACTTTTAACACTGCAACTCTAGCCACTTCCATTAAACTTTAGTGGCTAAACTTTAGGGTTTGAGAACCAAACACCCCCTGGTAATGGAGCATGATTATGTGGTGCTTTGTGTAGATGGATTTTTTTTAAAAAATATATCTTTTTTATTATTTATCTGTTTTGCTGATTAGTTGTTTGGACCTCTAACGTGGGAACTGCTCCGAGCAGGGCACTCCATGGAGCTCAGGAAGCGCGCCCGCGTAAGTGGCGTCGTCAGCAAATCCTCGGCCGGCGGCCCAGACCGGCTGAGCTCTCTGCCGGACTGCCTCCTCCATACCATCATGTCCTTCTTGAAAGCCCGGCAGGCGGTTCAGACATGCGTGCTGTCCACACGGTGGAGGCCCCTCTGGCGCTCGGTGCCGGCACTCGACATCGACTTTGATGAGTTCAACAACAACAACAAGGCGGCCCCTTCTGAGGGCAACCCCATCTGTCTCTCCAGTAGCTCCGACAGTTCTAGCTCCGGCAGTAATACCTCTGATTCTGACAGTGAGGGATGGCGACCCGTGCCTTTCAACAAGCAGCACTTCATCAGGTACAAGAACTGGGAGAATTTTGAGGATTTTGCCGTGACCCTGATGCACCGCTGTAACATTGCAGAATTGGATTCATTCCGGCTGCATATTGGCAGAAGCAGAGCGCCGGTGTTTGGCGATAGACTGGCAGCAGGATGGCTCCGTCGCGCAATGAAATACTGCACCCCTGATCGTGCCCGTGCCAGTATGCTGGGACTGAGCTCCGGTTGTTGGCGCCTCAAAAGGCTGCATCTCTGCCATGTACTTCTTGATGAACATTTTGTGAAGCGTGTTAGTTCAGTGTGCTGCTCTTTGGAGGATTTGGAGCTGGACGATTGCAGTTGTGAAATTCAGTCAATCACCTCCGACTCACTGAAGACCCTGGTTCTGAAAAATTGTGGATGGTGCAATCTTTCTGAGATTATATCGCCCACACTGAAGACATTGGTTATTGATGGTGGCTCAAATTCTGATGCCTGTGTGCTTGTTATCTTGGCCCCTGCTCTTGCATATCTGCATCTGGCTGTGGATGTTTATAAATTTCGTGGTGGTGTTTCATTTAATGAGGTGCCATCTGTTGGCAAGGCTTTTATTCATCTACGGCATCACAAATATAATTATTGCGATAGTAAACTTGATGGTGATCAGTTCAAGCTTCTTTGTAGCATATCTAACTCGACAAATTTAGAATTGTCGGATGTCGGGACAAGGGTATGCCTTCGCTCTCTTGCAATGTTCCATGTTATTCACTCCAATAATGTTATGGTACTACCTAATGTACTACAGGTACTTGGTAAGGAATCCAGATCCCAAGAATTCAAAAACCTGAGGAACTTATTGCTGGACAAGTGTGATCTTAGTGATGAGTTCAGAACATTGATATTCTTTCTTCGGGGTTCTCCTATTCTTGAGAATGTCACTTTGCGGTGCTGCAAGGTATACTGTCGTTTGGTTTTTAAATTAATTAATGAACATAGTGCATTGTCTTACATCTTTTATGCTGCCTACAGTTCCCAAAATGTAGCAAAAAGAAACATATGCCCATACGCAACGAGATCTCATCTTCTGAGCTCCGTGGACTGGATTTGCTCTGTGAGAACCTCAAGGTTGAAATCATATATAATGATGGCTATGGACCCCACCTTATGCGGCTTCTGCAGCACATTTCAGTGAATCTGTCGAAGAACAACATTAAACTCACCAAATTTAATTAGTGTTTTGTTATCCTAGGCCTTATTGTATATATTCCTTCAGATGCACTAAATCGCAAGGCTATACTTTTGACTATTTTCTATATGAAGCAGGCCTGTGCTCTATTGACTATATATGCTATTAGTTTGTACTCTTTCCTTGTTTAAGGATATGTTTGCCTATGTAAAATATCTGCTTTAAGCCCTATGTGCTGTGCTAGTGTTCACTACCCACCGTGGCACTTACATGGACAAAGCTAGATAGTCCTTGCATATTGGGAAACTGTCTCCCATTATAAAATATCGCAAGCTTGAAAATGGGTTTGGAAATAGCTTGTTTTCTTCTAATAATTTTCTCCTTCCTGGACATTCTGGGAACTAGGCAGAGGTACATACTTTTGAAAACTATACACCATGTTTAATTCATCACCATTTTTGCCATCACTGTGCAGTTATCTTGTGTATGGTTCCCCTACATGTATGCCCAAAATATCTTGAGCCTCTCTGCTTTAACATGCATGTCCTTCTATGTGGATTCTTTCCTTATGCAGGTCTTTGCTCTTTTTACTGTATATGCTATTGAATTTTACTCTTTTTTTCCTTGCTTCTAGTGCTTTTAGCTCTATATACTTGTACTCTTTTGCTTGACTGTAAATGTTCACTTCTCTGTGTGTGTTCAAAACATGACAATCTTGAAAAATGGCGCCGGAAATCGCATGTTTTCTTCTGTTATTTTTTTCCTGGGGTTCTTTGTGACACATGCTTTTGAAAACTATACACCAACTGTTTGATTTGTACGGATTTAAAGCGGCTTCTGTTTATTTGTACAGCTGATTTACTATAAGCAAAAAATACTATTCTACGACTGATTTGTATAGATTAAAACTGACTTATAATTCAAGCGAAGAGAGCCTGAAATTCGTCAGTGTTTTTGTCATCACTGTGCAGATGTCTCGTGTATCAGTCTCTATCCCTACTGAGGTTCTACTGACTGCAGCCGAACTGAAAATTTTGCGCTGACTACCGACGAACTGAATCCGTCTACCGTCTAGCTGCCTCGCCATCTTTTGCTTCTGCAATGCACAAGAATTGTGATCAAGTGCCGTGCAATTTGTGTGTTTTTTCTTCCAATTTTAATGGCTTTGTTCACTTGAGCTGTAAGTTGGTTTTAATCTGTACAAATCAGCCGTGAAATAATATTTTTCTCTCACAATAAATCAATCGTTTTTTTAGCTTATCAACTACTCTCTCTGTCCTACTCCCTCCGTCCAGAGTGTCACTCGGGAAGCGTGTTTGTGAAGGGAACATAATTTTCTAACGACAATTTTAATGGGACGGAGAGAGTATATTAGAGCATGGTCAATAATAGAGTCAAGTGATTGGCTATAAGCCAAGCTATAAGAGCCAAGTTATACAATAGTTTGTCTTCTACTTGGCTACAAACCATTTCTCTTTCCTATTCTTCCTCACATACATCTCTATTGGGGCCCACTATTACCTATGCTTCCGTGCCCAGCTTGGTGCTTGCATGAGAGTCAAGCTCTCCTCTCTCTCCTTTCTTCTCTCATCCACATCAGCATTTGCTTGGCTATAAGCCCATTATTATATCTGCCCTTAGAAGATATTGTAGAGCTTGTCCCAAAGAACAATGTAGAAACGAAAATACCTAAATACCCCTACAAGAGAATCATTGCACCTGACCATGATGTCCTGCAGATGGAGCTTGGAGCAGCGCTTCGGCGGCCAGGAAATATATTTTATTCAACTCTCCACAATACTAGTGCACACAGGTACATTTTTGTGGATCTTTATCTTCAGGCAAGTGAAAGACAACGAAGTGACACTTGATGGTACGCCGGGTAAGATCAGACAAGCGACGTCATCTATTCTGAGATACTCCCTCTGTCCGTAAATAAGTGTCATTCTCGCTTCCCGAGAAAAAGTTGCCGACAATTATATATTAAAATATATTAATATTTATGTTAAGTAATTACTATCATCGGAAAGATCTTTAACACGTGGTGAAAGGATCAAGATGCCCAAGAGGGGGTGAATTGGGCTTTTCTAAAACTTCTTGCGATAATAAAACCTATCAAGCCCCAATTAACCCCCTAGTTCCTAGAAGTGTGTTTGACAAGAATCAAATGCACAAAAGACTATCGCTAAACCATTTCTACTCTAGCATGACAATTCAACTTATGAAAGAACAACAAGTAAATGCGGAATTGAATTGCTCAAAGGTAAATGCGTAGAGAAGAGAGTAGAGATGACACGACGATCTTTTTGTCGAGGTATCGAGGTGTCGGCACACCCCCTAGTCCTCGTTGGAGCACCCGCGCAAGGGTATCGCTCCCCCTTGATCCGCGCAAGGATCAAGTGCTCACTACGAGCTGATTTTTCGCCACTCCGGCCCGGTGAATCGCTCGCTACCGGTCACAACTTGGCTTGGGTCATCCACAAAGCCTCCGGATGATAACCAAGCTCTCCGATCGCCACCAAGCCGTCTAGGTGATGCCGATCACCAAGTGTAACAAGCAAGAACTCTCACTTGACCAACGCAAGGCTAATGAGATGGGTGGATGCACACTTGCTACTCTCTATTCACTAATGAGGTGTTTGATCACTCAATTATCAAATCTCTCAACCTCACTAGGCCTCTTGCACTCACTTGGAATCACAATGTGTTTGGCAACCTTTCAAATGAGCAAGAGTAACAGCATGAATGAGGGGGAGGCATATTTATACCCCCCAACTCGAAAAATGCACGAAGGGGTAAACCCAGCCAATTTACACACTGACCGGACGCACTGTCGGGATGACCGGACGCGTCCGGTCAGTGCCCAACGGCTACATGACGTGCTTTCTGACACCTGTACGAAGTGCTGATCGGACGCTCTCGAGCGTCCGGTCACCACTGACCGGACGCGTCTGGTCATCATTTTTGCTTTCTGGAACCTCTCTGCATGCGACCGGACTCACCCCCCCTGGTGCGTCCGGTCGATTACTGAGGAGCGTCCGGTCACAGCCAGACCCGCTCCTCAGCCAACACTACTGACCGGACGCATGCCCAGCGTCCAGTCACTAGGGTTCGCAGCGTCCGGTCGCAATTTGAAGTCCAAAACGACTTCGGCTTGCGCCGCTCCCTTCACGAACTTTCTTCCTTATGATCTTAGGGACCTTTCTAAGCTACCTAGGGCTTTGGTTAACAAGTGTGCACCACACCTAACTCAAAAAGTCTCACCTAGGTCAAGCTACCCATTCAAACCCCTCTTAATAGTACGGCCAAAGATAAAACAAAGACCTAAGCTACTTTAAGTGTCCTTCAACACCAAATGACACTTAGAACTAGCCTATCACCGTCTTCGTCGTCCATCCTTTGAAAACCGAACGAATTCCATCATTAAGGGGGCATGAATACCATAGTGCCCTCACGATCACCATTACCATGATCTAACTCAATTGTTTCTGCAAAACACACGTTAGTCATAGTAATTTACCGTTGTCATCCAATCACCGAAACCCACTGGGGGCCTAGATGCTCACAATCTCCCCCTTTTTGGTGATTGATGACAACCTCAAGTATGTTTGAAAGAGAGGTGAGGTTTTCAATCGCTTGGTTCATATAAGCATATGACAATAAGATCAAAAGGGGTTAGGCATGCTTATACAAACCAAGTCCACATAAGTACTCAACAAAATAAGAGTTAACACAAGTACTTATGAACACGCTCATTTATCGGAGTATAAGTGCGGAAGCAAAGTAAATGAGCATAACCAAGTGACATGTAATATATAACAAGTGAAGCATAACATGTCACAACGGAACATGAACAGGTGACATGAGTATATAACAAGTGTAGCATAACATGTCACAACCAAAAGACATACACATATCGTACAAGTGCATATGTGAGTGCAAGATCACACAAAAGAATCGAAACCCTCTCACAGGCTCCCCCTAAGTCTAACATACGCTCTCTCCCCCTTTGGCATCAAAGACCAAAACCTAAGGGTCGGAAGGCGGGACTGGAGCAGACGAGTCGGGCGACGAGGTACGCGGAAGTGTCTCAAACTGAGCAAGGTAAGTCTCCTCGTCGGACGACGAACTATGAGCTGGCTGACCCCCGGACACTGGACGTGTAGGTGAAGCAGTCTGGGTCTGCTCAGCTGACTCGGGAGCTGTCTCTAGCACTGGGAGCTCTGGCTCTGGAGGAGGGTCTACTGTCTCAGTCGCTGCCACTGACACTGTCGTCGAAGCCTCAGGCGCTGAACTGACTGGCAATGTCGAACTCTGAGAGACTGGTGGCTCGGACGATGCTACTAAGGAGGGGAGTGTCTCTGTAGTACCAGTAGCTGGAGCAGGAGCTGGAGCTGAGGTCACCGGCAACTGAAACTGTGGCGGTGTAGGCAGGCCGGTAAGCTCGCTGAAAGAAGCCTCCAAACTCCGAGGGGTCACGAGGATCGACTCCGTCTGAGTAGGAGTGAAACCTAAGCGGATCGGTGTGAACCCTGGCTGCTGCCCTGGCTGAGGTGACGTGAACCACTGAGGATACTGAGGGAAGGGCGAGACCGTCGACGGAGGCACTGACGTGAAGAAAGAGGTCGACGGTCCTGGCTGCTGCAGCTGAAACTGTGACGGCTGAGGTAACTGTGGAAGAGCTGCCATCCTCTCCATGAAGGCAAGAGTATGTGTCTGGAGCTGAATCATCTGCCTCTGGAGAGCGTCCTGGCGCTCCTGTGCCTGAGCTGCTGCCACTGCCTGTGCCTCTGCCAGTCGAGCCTGCTCCTGTGCCTGTCGGCGCTGCTCCTCAGCCTGACGCTGAACCTCCTCAGAGAGACGGGACTGCTGCTGCTCCATCCTAGAGAGGATAGCGAGAAGTGCTGGGTCAGAGCCTGCCATACGTGAGGAGGAGGCCTCGGAGTCGTGAGCTCCCTGAGGACGCATCCTCGGAAGAGGAGCGTAGTCGTCGTCGGTGCTGTCAGACGGAAACTCATCGTCGGGGTCCTCTCCCTCTGCCTCGAGTGCGGCGAGCTCAGCCTCTGCCAGCTGACTGACAGTCTCGTCCTGCTGTGCCTCTGTCTCTGTGACAACCGGCCTTTGGCGCTGACCTCTGGGACGAGTGTCTGGACGGTCCCCGGCAATCTGGCGAGTGTCGTACACGGGGAACTCCGTCGGTGACTGTAGAAGCTCCGGAAGCAAGCCTGGAATCATCCGCCTCAAAAGGTAACAAATCACGTGAGCATAGGGAAGCTGGCGGTGTCCCTTGAAGCCCTCGGCCAAGGTGTCCTCCATCTCAGAAATAATGACATCCCAAATGTCGAACTCGAGCTGTGAAACCAAATGGTGAACTAGCCAGATCTGTATACGAGTCAGCCCCTCTCTGTAGCCTGTCCGGGGAAGAAGAGTGCGCCTCATGACCTCGTTCACGAGACGGGCCATCGGCGTCAAGTCACGAGGATGCCGGCTGGACCCGTCGCCGAACGGCTCCCGGAAGCAGGCACGAACCAAGTCCGCTGGTGGAATCTCTCCTGCGTGAGGTCGCCTGGGTGGCTCTGTCTCACCATAGCAAACGGTGTGCACTCTAGTCGGATACGCTGTCAGACCGAGGTACTCTCTGGCACGTGAGCTGTAGAGCCTGTAGGACCTCCCCCTGAAAGCGAAGTGGAGGAACCGGTGATCCGGGGAGATCCACAGGGACGCGTAAAACTGTCGCACCCAGTCCTCGATGTACAGGCCACCCCGACCAAGTAGATCTGCTAAGCCAGGTAGGTATGAAAGCATCGGTCGGATGGCCTCACCAGCAACTGCAACTATCATCTCCAGCGGGCAAACGCTATGAGCACGGATGTGGACGCCGCTGTTGACATAGGCTCTGTAAAAATCCTCCTGAAGAACTGTGTAGAACCCCTCGGCGGCCTAAGGGTGCCTGGCAGCTGGGAACCACTCCTCGTACGGAATCAGACGCAGGGCCTGTACCTGACGTGCTGTCGCAGTCTGCAGGTCCAAGTGCTCCACAGGTGGGGGTCCCTGTGGTCTCGGAGGTGGTCGGCCACCTCGCCTCTGCCCCTCAGGTCTAGAAGATACCTGAGTGCGAGAACGGGTGGACCTGCGGAGTGGCTGCTGAGCCGGCTGCTCCTCGGTCGGACCCTCTGCCGGGGTCTCTGTAGCTGAACTAGGCTCGGGAGCTGACCCACTGGCTGTAGCTGCGGTAAGTGTTGAAGCAGCCTCTGACGGGAACTGAAAATCCGGAGGGAGGACGTCAGCCGGGTCGTCGAGAGAGTACTCGTGACCGCGAACCCGGACGTCTCCGCCCTCTGTCTGAAGTAAGGCCTGAACCTGCTGCTCGGTGAGGAGGTCACGAACTCTCTGACCGCTCTGCTGACCGCTGCCCTGACTCGCCTGAGCTGAAGCTGGGTCTCGAATACGAAGACTGCCTGTGGAACCCCCCTGCTCTGCCCTCTCGGCTGCTCGAGCTGCTGCAAGGGCTATCTCTGAATCACGGTCAAGGCGCTTGCGCTTCTTGGAGATGAGCTTCTGCAGCCTCTTCCCCTTATCACCAGAAGGAGGACGATGAGGAGGGTCTGCCCCGGGACCTCCGCCGACGTTCTTGCAGCGTGCCATTGCTACAAGAACAGAACCACTGCCACCAACTAAGAAAACCTGCCACTGACAACCACGACCACTGACGAGACCCACTGCCACTGAGGACCACTGCCAAGCAAACCAGAAGAC
Source organism: Coix lacryma-jobi var. lacryma-jobi (assembly GCA_009763385.1). Taxonomy (NCBI): domain Eukaryota; kingdom Viridiplantae; phylum Streptophyta; class Magnoliopsida; order Poales; family Poaceae; genus Coix; species Coix lacryma-jobi. The sequence continues at coordinate 17,956,463 of CM019831.1, forward strand.
TGGACTGAACCTCAGAGGCTTGGCCTCATTCCGTATCCGCGAGCTTGGCCCCAGATTTAGCTGTCACTGTGACTGAGCTCGCTGAACTGGTCCCGACTCGCTGCAATAGATAGATAGGGATATACATAAGCATATAATCTAGAGATAAGAAGCCCTATCGGAAGCAAAGCATTGAGAGATGAGAAAGTGGAGGCGTGGCTTTGCTACCTGACGAGACGCGACGAACGGACGAAGCGGAGGTATGACACGGACACGTTCGGGCACCACCACGTCTTGCCGGAAAGATCTGCGCAAGCATTAGGGCGAGAACACGGGTTAAAACGGCATGGACGTTGGTTGAAGCATTTTGTCGAGCACGTTGCATGCACAGTTTGGATTATAAATGGCCATGCAGCCCGAGGCCCGGCAGCCCGGCCCGAAGCCCGGCATTTTGGCCCGACCCGAGCACGGCCCGGCCCGACGAGCAGCGGGCTCGGGCCAGCCCAGCACGCAGCACCAGGTCGTGCCTGGGCCGTCACTCCAGCCCGCGGGCTGGCACGGCCCGACACGGTCATTTGAGGGTGGCCCGGTAGCGGCCCGGCAGCCAGCGGCCCGGCAGCCAGCGGCCCAACGCGGCGCCCCACCCCGGCACCCCCTCTCGTATATAAGCCGAAGACGGCCGCCCGCCCGCCCCTAACCCTAACCCTAACCCTAACGCACTCTCTCTCCACGCATCCGCCGCACGCGCCTCTCCTCCGCCGCTCCGTCGCTCGGCGCTCGCAGCCGGCAGCTCGCCTCGGCACCTCGCGGCCCTCGCCGGAGCCTTCACTCCTCACTCCTCAACAGCTCAGCGCCTCAGCGGTGGCCTGAGCCTGAGCTTGACGTCGTCGTCTTGGAGACTTCGACCGACGGTCTCGGTCTATGCCTCTCGCACCGACGGCCGCCGGCGTGTGCAACTGCAACTGCAACTCCCTCTCTTCCTCTCTCTTCTCCCTCTCCTCCCCGAATCCTCTCCCCATCCTCCTCTCCCCCTCTGGCCCTCTCTAGATCTCAGTGACAGTGATATGTGAGTTTGTTGTCCCCATCTGACCCTCCGCCACCGCTCGCCGTCGTTGCTAATAGTGTGTCGTTCTCGGCTTCTCTGGCCTCTGGATCGGCGTCTTCTCCGGCACGGGGCTCCGGTTGCGCAGGTTAGCCCTAACCCTAACCCTCTCTGTTCTTCGGTTCTTCCTTTTTATTTTGTTCTGATGCTTTGATTCATTGGTGCTTGAATCGTTGGTTTTGCAGGTCAGTAGCTGACGCTTCGTCCTCTAGCTGCGGCATAGAGCGAGCGAGGCAGCCACCCGTACCGTCGAGGAACGGAGCTGGAGAGACCATGGCCTAGGACGATGGCCTTCTCCCTCCTGGCTTGGCCCCAGAGGGCGAGAACGACGACGACACTACAGCCGACGCTGCTGCGCTGTTCGGTATTGATCTTGGGGACGGCTCTGCTGCTCCCAATTCGATCGATCTGGACGGCGACGGTGGCGAAGGACCAACGGCGACGGTAAACTCCAATGGATCTGCTCCTTCAGTTGCTGGTAATGGTAACACTGCCACTGGTAAGCGTAAGTCGACTGTGTGAGTTGATTTTGATGAGATATTTGAGGATGTGAATGGTGTTAAGACTTGCACTAAGGCAGTTTGTAAGATGTGTAAATCCACCTTGTCTGCTAGATCTGCTGCTGGCACTGGTCACTTAAAGAGACACCAAAAATCTTGTAGGCTTAAAACTGATCAACGTGCTAGGGTTCAGTCTAGACTATCTTACAATCCTGATGGCTCTGTGCATAACTGGGACTATAAACCTGATGTTGCTCGTGCTGAATTATGTCGTTTAATTGCTAGACTAGATCTGCCTTTAAGTATTGGTGAGTCAGATGCTTGGGAAGAGTACATTATTCGTGCTCATAATCTGATTTATTAAAGTATCTAGACAGACAACCACTAGAGATCTAAACAAACTTTTTACTGAACGTCGTAACATTATTAAGAATAATGTGTTGTCTGGTGTGTCCTCTGTAGCTCTTACATCAGACATATGGTCTGGTAATGCTAAGGAGGACTATATAAGTGTTGTTGCTCATTATGTTAGTTCTGGCTGGGAATTGCAGAAGAAGGTAGTTGGTCTTCGTTTGATTGAGGTGAGACACACTGGTGAAAATATTGTTGAACGAGTTGATTGTGTGGTTCAGGAATTTGGTTTGCTTGATAAGATATTCTCTATTACTCTAGACAATGCTTCTTCTAATGCTAAGGCTATGGAAACTTTAAATCCTATGTTTGCTGGTTATTTGGGTTCTGATCCTACTCCAGTTCCTGGTGATCCTAATAAGTGTAAATATCCTCTTATGCATCAACGTTGTGCTTGTCATATTATTAATCTCATTGTTAAATCTGGTTTAAAAAGGTTCAAACCTTACATAGAGGATTTTAGAACTGCTATTAACTTTTTGAATTCTTCAAATCAAAGAATAGCTATGTTTAAGAATTATTGTTATGCTCAGGGTGTTAGACCTAGAAAGTTTGGCCTGGATATGGATGTTAGATGGAATGCTACATACTTGATGCTTAAATACTTGCTTCCATATAAAGATGTTTTTTCTATGTTCATTAATTCTAACTATGGAGTTGAGTTGTTAACTTCAAGACACTGGTACATTGCTGGTAAGGTACTTGAGTTCCTAGAAATTTTCTATGATTCAACAGTGGTCCTTTCTGGTGTGTACTATCCAACTAGTCCTCTTATTATGCACCATTTGCTAGAAATTGCTACTCATTTGCATGCATGTGAAAGAGATCAAAATCTGATAGCTGTTGTATATCCTATGAAACTGAAATTTCTTAAATACTGGCAACATATACCTTTGTTATATTCTTTTGCATTCATTCTTGATCCAAGAGATAAGATGAGAGGTTTGTTTAATGTTCTTCAAATACTTCAAGAGAAAACAGGTTGTGAATACAGTTCTTATTATGCTGATGTGAAAACTGAAATCTATAGTCTGTTTAACAAATATGTGGCTAAGTATGGTGCAGCTAGGTCTCAAAGAAAGGCTCCTCAGCCTATGAGTCAAGGTAGGAAAAAACAGGCATGAGGAAGGATTTTTGGAGGTCCTGGATCATCTGGTGTTGTTGGACCACCACCTGTCTCTGCTCCTACTCCTTCTATCTCTACTTCTGCTGGAGCTTTTGAGCTATCAGCTTACCTGGACAGTGACAATGTCACTACTTATGAGGATGAGTTTGATTTACTTCTCTGGTGGCGTGACCACAAACTAACCTTTTCAGTTCTTTCTATAATGGCTAGAGACATTTTCTCTGTTCCTGTTTCTACTGTGTCTTCAGAATCTTGTTTCAGCTTGACAGGCAGAATTATTGAAGAGCGGCGCCGAAGACTCTTGCCTGAACATGTGGAAATGCTTGCTTGCATAAAGGATTGGGAGTTGGGTGACAAAAGACTACAACATTCTGTTGATAACCAAGAGTTAGCAGAGTCTTTTGAGAATTTATATCTTGATGTGGTTGAAGATGGATCTAGACCTCCTTCTGCTAGCACATCCGCAAGTATAGCATCTGCATCTGTGGCTTCTGCATCTCCTTGTGCTGGTACTTAAGTGTTGAGTGATGTATGAGAGTTGCTAGTTGACAGGATGACAGTTGAGAGTTGAGACTTGAGAGTTGAGACTGATCACTGATCTGTAAACTGTTGTATGTGTGATGTACTGATGTGTCATGTGAACATTTAAACAATTTTTTAAATTATAAGAGCTGTGCTGCACTCTTTTTCCCTTTCTGGGGTTTCTCACAAGGGTGAGTTTTACCCAGAAAGGTTTTTAATGAGGCAGCATTGCACACAGCTCAGTTATCTATTAAATCCTTCTCATTGTTTCTGTTTTTTTACTTGTGGTATATTGATTTATGTTATGGGTTAACTAAGAACTTGCATTTTTTTCTAGAACCTAAATTTTTTTCTGTATTTGGAGAGGTGTTTCTTGTTGCATGGGCCACGGGCTGGCACGACCCGCAGTTTCTGATCGTGCCCAGCGGGCGGCACGGCCCGAAAATAGGCCCGTGGGCCCGTGCTTGGGCCGAGGGTAAGGCCCGTGGGCCACTAAGGCACGGCACGGGAGGCCCGCGGGCCAAGTCGGCCCGGCACGACGCGGGCCGTGCCTGGCCTGTGCCCGGGCCGGGGCGGGCCGGGCCGGCCCGATGGCCAACTATAGTTTGGATAGGGAGGTGAGGAGCTTACTATGGCGGGTTCGCTGGCCGGGGAAGGACCACTCCAGAGAGAGTGCAGAGCTTGGGGACGAGTGAGATCGCCGGCGAGGTGGACTTGGGCCCCGGCGCGGGTGAAGAGAGCCGGCGAAGATCCGGCGAACTAGGGCGGTGAGCGCGAGCGCGAACACGGGGAGGAGGCGCGGGTGCGGCTGAGTGCTTCGGGCGCAGGCGCGACGGAGCGGCGGTGGAGCGGCTAGGGCACGGGAACAGCGGTGGAGACAGACGGGGGCGTGGGTGGAGACGAAGATAGGAGTGGGGGCCCACATGTCAGTCAGATAGGCTTAAAGCGCTCGTTAAGTTGCGACCGGACGCATGAAGCCCGAGCGTCCGGTCCAACACAGAGAGCTCCCACAATGGGATTTCCTCGACCGGACGCGTCCGATCGGACTTGACCGGACTCACCTTGCGTCCGATCACTTGCTTGCAAGCGACCGAATGCTTGAGCAAATGCCAGACCGGACTTGCCTGAGTCACTGTTCATATGCACGTGGAAAGAACTGACTGGACGCACCTGGAGCGTCCGGTCGCAGCGTCCGGTCACAGGAAAACCCTTTTTTGACTCGATTTTTCGCGCCGACTTCTCCTAACCAAGTTCCAACTCAAATAAGATGCAAATAGACACCAGTTGGAACCTAGAGGAGTTACCTCTCTCAAACCCTCAAATTTTCAAATATTTTGCCATAGGCTAATTTATTTTTCTAGATAAAATAGGCAATAAAACTCGAGGAGACAACATGTGGCCACCAAAACTAGGGGTCTTAACCAATTGGAGCCTCAAATGCTCCCCCTAGCGGTGGACGAACACAGCAGTTGCTCAAAGCAAAACCGAAAAGGAACGACAAAGCAACACACATGCATATACAATGCAATACGGAATTTGAATCTAGGTTGCTTGTCAAGTTTGCTCATGGGTAAGCTTCTTCACACGCTTTTTAGGGCGGTTATCTTAACCACGTCTGACAAGCCTAAGTGCATAGCATAATTTAAACATGGCATATTATACAATGCAATGCAAAGACAACCCCCTTTCACCTTTTGACAAAGTTACTTAGATCAAGCACATTAAGCTCACTTCACAATCTACAAAGGGTGTTCTCATCTAGGGGTTTTGTGAAGATATCCGCCAATTGATCTTCGGTTCTAACTCCCTCTAAGGATATGTCTTTCTTGGAAACATGGTCTCTAAGAAAGTGATGGCGAATATCTATGTGCTTTGTGCGAGAGTGTTGAACCGGGTTGTTAGCAAGCTTAACCGCGCTCTCATTGTCACACAACAAAGGTACCCTTTCTAGAACTACACCATAGTCTAAAAGGGTTTGTTTCATGTAAAGGATTTGTGCACAACAAGCACCCGCGGCTATGTATTCCGCCTCAGCGGTAGACAAGGCCACACTATTTTGCTTCTTTGAACTCCATGACACTAGTGATCTCCCAAGCAAATGGCACCCTCCGGATGTGCTTTTTCTATCAAGTTTGCAACCCGCGTAATCCAAATCGGAATACCCAACGAGTTGGAAGTTAGCTCCTTTGGGATACCAAAGGCCAATGCTTGGGGTGTGCTTTAGGTACCTAAGGATTCTCTTCACCGCTATGAGATGTGATTCCCTAGGATCGGCTTGAAAGCGAGCACACATGCACACACTAAACATGATGTCGGGCCTAGATGCGGTCAAATCTAACAAGCTACCAATCATAGAACGGTAGAGAGTTTGATCAACCGGGTTACCTCCCACATCTAGGTCGAGATGTCCGTTGGTTGGCATTGGAGTCTTGATAGGCTTGCAATCATCCATGTTGAAGCGCTTGAGGAGGTCTTTTGTGTACTTCTCTTGAGATATAAAAGTCCCCTCCTTCAATTGCTTGACTTGGAAGCCTAGGAAGAATGTGAGCTCGCCAATCATGGACATTTCGAACTCCTTCGACATCAAGTCACCAAATTCCTTGCAATAGGCTTCATTTGTTGACCCGAAGATGATATCATCAACGTAGACTTGACAAATGAAGATCTCTCCATCAAGCTTCTTGGTGAATAGTATGGTGTCGACCATCCCAATGGTGAAGCCCTTCTCAATGAGGAAGTCCTGGAGGCGCTCGTACCATGCTCTTGGGGCTTGCTTGAGCCCATATAGCGCCTTGGACAACCTATAAACATGATTAGGATATCTAGGATCTTCAAACCCAGGAGGTTGATCAACATAGACTAGTTCATTTATGAAGCCATTTAAAAATGCACTTTTCACATCCATTTGATATAATTTAATGTCATGATGTGATGCATATGCAAGGAGGATACGAATGGCTTCGAGTCTTGCAACCGGTGCAAAGGTCTCTCCAAAATCCAAACCTTCAACTTGAGAGAACCCCTTTGCCACTAGCCTTGCCTTGTTTCTAACAACCTTGCCTTGATCATCTTGCTTGTTTCTAAACACCCATTTTGTTCCAATGACTCTTGCGCCTTTAGGTCGCTCTTCAAGTGTCCAAACTTGATTGCGTGTGAAGTTGTTCAATTCTTCATGCATAGCATTCACCCAATCCGGATCACCTAGAGCTTCATCTACAATGGTGGGCTCAACAAGAGACACAAAGGAGTGATGTTCAATAAATAAAGCAAGTTTTTTAGATCGAGTCATTACACCCCTTGTAGGACTCCCTATGATGAGATCTTGAGGATGAGCTTGTAGTAGAGGAGTAGTCCTTTGATCAACCACTTGAGGGGCCGCTTGTGGAGCATCAACATCTTGAGCTTGTACCACCATTTGATCATGGGAGACATGAGTATCTTCAAATGGATCTCTCCCTTCTTTGTCATCAACATGTGGTACATTGGATGATGATGGCTTGTCAATGACTTGCACATCATCATCCTCTCAACTACCCCATTTTGTTGTGGTGTGTAGGTTGCGAAAACTTCATGCTTGATCCCAACTTCATCACAATATTGCTCAATGTGGGTGTTGTCAAACTCTCTTCCATTGTCACTTCTTATCTTCTTGATCTTCAAGTCAAATTCATTTTGGGCTCTCTTGGCAAACTTCTTGAATGAAGGGGTTGCTTCGGATTTGTCATGAAGAAAGAATACCCAAGTGTATCTAGAGTAGTCATCAACGATCACTAGGCAATACAGATTTCCACCCAAGCTAGCATATGTTGTTAGTCCAAATAGATCCATGTGAAGTAGCTCTAACTCTCTTGATGTTGACACAAAGGCTTTGGTTGGATGTGTATTTGCAACTTGCTTGCCGGCTTGACATGCACTACACAATTTGTCCTTCTCAAACTTGACATCCTTCAAGCCCCTAACCAAATCCTTTTTCAATAGCTTGTTGAGAGTGTTCATTCCAACATGTGCTAATCTTCTATGCCATAGCCAACCAAGTGATTGCTTAGTGAACAAGCATGTCTTCAAGTTGGCATCTTCGGAGGTGAAATCCACTAGATAGAGATTGTTGTATCTAAAGCCTTTGAATACCACTTGTGTATCATCTTTCTTGGTCACAACCACTTCCTTGTCGGTGAACAAACATTGAAAGCCAAGATCACATAGTTGCCCAACGGATAGCAAGTTGAAGCTCACTGATGCAACTAGAAGCACATTGGAGATGGTATGATCATTTGATATAGCCACTTTGCCCAATCCCTTGACATTGCCCTTTGAGTTGTCACCAAATGTAATCTTTTCTTGGTCATTGACATTCTCTTCTAGTGAGGTGAACATCCGGGGATCACCGGTCATATGTTGTGTGCAACCACTATCAATCACCCAATGAGATCCACCGGTCTTGTAGTTCACCTACACACACAAGAAATCAAGCTTGAGCTTTTGGGACCCAAACTTGTTGCGGTCCCCTAACCTTCTCAACTAGTGACTTAGCAACCCAAATTTGCTTTGGTCTACTCTTGTTAGGTGGCCCCATAAACATGACCTTCACTTTGCCACTAGAATCTTGTCTAAGCATGTAGTGAGCATTGAAAGCAAAGGGCCTAGCATGCTTGGGCAAGGGTGTGGGCTTTGGCTCTTCACAATCATGAGCAAAGTGACCTTCCTTTCCACACTCATAGCATCTTCCAATCTTCTTCTTCTTTGGCTTAGTGATGCTCTTGCGTTGCTTCATCTTCTCTTCAAGAAAGCCAATGCCATTTCTATTTGTCTTCATGACGGTGTTCATGAGAAGCTCACTTTGAAGACATTGACCCTTTGTGAAGTTCCTCAATCCGGTGGTGAGGTGTTCCTTTTCTCTCTTGAGCTTGTCATTCTCTTGTTGGAGCTCTAATTGAGATGGTGTCATCTTGTAATCTCTCTCCATCTTCAATCTCTTGTTCTCTTCTTTTAGCATGTCAAGCTCAAGTGTCATGCTATACTCATCATCTTGGGTCTCAACAATGACTTGCTTTGTGGTTGCAAGCTTCTCTAGATCAACTTTGAGCTTTGCATTTTCATTCTTGATCTTGATGTAATCATCATAGTGATCGGCCACAACCACACTCTTGCCTTTGCCACTAGCTCTTTGCTCATCATGCTCACTAACCAAGTCCTCACAAGATGTTTCTATGTCACACTTAACAATAAGGTTATGAGCATCATGTGTCTCATGTGAAAGCATATCATAAGAAATGGTGAGAGCATCATAGTCAACTTTCACTTGAGTGTATTGTTCTTTTAGCAAAGCATAACTAGTGGTAAAGTCACTATGCATCTTATCAAGTTTTTCATTTTTAGCTTTGAGCTCCTTGTTAGAGGACTTGAGCTCCTTGATAGTGGATGACATAGTTGCAAGTTCATTTTTTAGCTCATCACTAGCATGAATAGCATGATCACATTTTTCAACAAGAGATTCATTTTCATCAACAAGCTTTTCATTTTAGCTCTAGTCTTTCTTATGATTTTAGAGTAGTCATTTAGCAATTTGACAAGTTCATCATAAGTGGGAGCCTCAAATTCACTATCACTATCACTAGAGTCATCATCGTTTTGTACCTTCCGGTCACCCTTGGCCATAAGGCATAGGTGTGTAGATGATGATGGCGACGGTGGTGGTGGTGGTGTAGAGGAGCCAATGACTAGAGCGGCCACCTTCTCCTTCTCATCATCACTATCTTCATTTGATGAGCCACCGGAGGAATCAATGTCAGTGAGCCAATCACCAACAATGTAAGCCTTTCCACCTTTCTTGTGGTATTGCTTCTTCTTCTTGCCAGCCTTCTTGTAGTAGGGCTTTTCATCCTTCTTCTCATCTTCACTTGATGAGTCATACTTCTTGCCCTTGTTCTTGTTCTTGTAGCTCTCTTTCTTGGGCTTGGTGCATTGATGAGCAAGATGGCCAAGCTCACCGCAATTGTAGCAATCCATTTCGGAGATTGGCCTCCTCTTGCTACTTGTGAAGAACTTCTTCTTTCTTGAGTCAAAGTTGACTCCATTCTTGTGAAGCTTCTTCAACATCTTGGTGGTCCTTCTCACCATGAGAGCAATGTTGGAATCATCTTCTTCATCACTTGTGCTCTCATGATGCACCACAATAGCCTTGGACTTGCCCTTCTTGTCATGGCTAGCTTTGAAGGCCAAGTCCTTCTTCTTGTCAGTGGAGGAGCCACCACTTGGTGTGATGTGCATGTACATCTCATGCGCATTGATCTTTCCCAAGATTTGAGTTGGTGTAGCGGTGGAAAGATCACCTTGATGTAGCACCATCACGATGTGTCCATACTTCTCAATTGGAAGGACACAAAGAATCTTCCTCACAACATCGGATGGTTGTATTTGTGTGAGGCCAAGTCCATTGAGTTCTTCTACAAGAACATTCAACCGTGAGTACATTTCATTTGCACTTTCATTAGCATGCATATAAAAAGAGTGAAGCTTTTGCATAACTAAATGATAGTGTTCCTCACGCTCACTCTTGGTTCCCTCATGGAGCGCACAAATGTTTTCCCATAGATCATGGGCATTTTTGTGGTTCCGGACACGGTTGAACACATCTTTGCAAATGCCTCTAAAAAGGATGTTTTTGGCTTTTGCATTCCATTTCTCATTTTCCTCCTCATTAGGAGTAAGACTTGTGCTTTCTTTGGGCTTGGCAAAGCCGGTGATCGCGGCATTGAGGCATTTAACATCAACCGCTTCTAGGTACGATTCCATACGGATTTTCCAATATGGGAAGTCGTCTCCCTCGAACATGGGAGGTGGTCCATCACCTCCGGACATCTTAACTCTAGGCGGTTAAGCATAAATCGAGAGCACGAGGCTCCGATACCAATTGAAAGGATCAAGATGCCCAAGAGGGGGGGTGAATTGGGCTTTTCTAAAACTTCTTGCGATAATAAAACCTATCAAGCCCCAATTAACCCCCTAGTTCCTAGAAGTGTGTTTGACAAGAATCAAATGCACAAAAGACTATCGCTAAACCATTTCTACTCTAGCATGGCAATTCAACTTATGAAAGAACAACAAGTAAATGCGGAATTGAATTGCTCAAAGGTAAATGCGTAGAGAAGAGAGTAGAGATGACACGACGATCTTTTTGCCGAGGTATCGAGGTGTCGGCACACCCCCTAGTCCTCATTGGAGCACCCGCGCAAGGGTATCGCTCCCCCTTGATCCGCGCAAGGATCAAGTGCTCACTACGAGCTGATTTTTCACCACTCCGGCCCGGTGAATCGCTCGCTACCGGTCACAACTTGGCTTGAGTCATCCACAAAGCCTCCGGATGATCACCAAGCTCTCCGATCGCCACCAAGCCATCTAGGTGATGCCGATCACCAAGAGTAACAAGCAAGAACTCTCACTTGACCAACGCAAGGCTAATGAGATGGGTGGATGCACACTTGCTACTCTCTATTCACTAATGAGGTGTTTGATCACTCAATTATCAAATCTCTCAACCTCACTAGGCCTCTTGCACTCACTTGGAATCACAATGTGTTTGACAACCTTTCAAATGAGCAAGAGTAACAGCATGAATGAGGGGGAGACATATTTATACCCCCAACTCGAAACATGTACGAAGGGGTAAACCCAGCCAATTTACACACTGACCGGACGCACTGTCGGGATGACCGGACGCGTCCGGTCAGTGCCCAACGGCTACATGACGTGCTTTCTGACACCTGTACGAAGTGCTGATCGGACGCTCTCGAGCGTCCGGTCACCACTGACCGGACGCGTCCGGGCATCATTTTTGCTTTCTGGAACCTCTCTGCATGCGACCGGACTCACCCCCCTGGTGCGTCCGGTCGATTACTGAGGAGCGTCCGGTCACAGCCAGACCCGCTCCTCAGCCAACACTACTGACCGGACGCATGCCCAGCGTCCGGTCACTAGGGTTCGCAGCGTCCGGTCGCAATTTGAAGTCCAAAACGACTTCGGCTTGCGCCGCTCCCTTCACGAACTTTCTTCCTTATGATCTTAGGGACCTTTCTAAGCTACCTAGGGCTTTGGTTAACAAGTGTGCACCACACCTAACTCAAAAAGTCTCACCTAGGTCAAGCTACCCATTCAAACCCCTCTTAATAGTACAACCAAAGATAAAACAAAGACCTAAGCTACTTTAAGTGTCCTTCAACACCAAATGACACTTAGAACTAGCCTATCACCGTCTTCGTCGTCCATCCTTTGAAAACCGAACGAATTCCATCATTAAGGGGGCATGAATACCATAGTGCCCTCACGATCACCATTACCATGACCTAACTCAATTGTTTCTGCAAAACACACGTTAGTCATAGTAATTTACCGTTGTCATCCAATCACTGAAACCCACTGGGGGCCTAGATGCTCACACGTGGCACGCACACCAACGGTGACACTTATTTAGGGACGGAGGGAGTACATTTTGAATCCTACAACGTCTAGTATTTTGGGACGAGGGAGTAGCTCATAAGTCCTGCCAAACAGAGCCAAATTCCGTACAAGTTGTGTCTCTTTTGTTCTAATTTCATTTGTTTTTCTTTTGCAAACAGACCTTAACACGTGTAAGGACAAGGAATTCAGTCGGTGTAACAAAATTTCAGTCCCCAAGAATGCAAATGCGGGTGATGTAAGGATTTGAGTATGTGAAACAAAATTTGACTAAATAAATTTGAAAAAAACAACCAAAAAACCGATCCATTGACAATCGCGCAGTGCACCCAGCACCGGCGACCGTCACCCACTGATAGAGTTTCAGGCAAATTAGGCCTTATTTTACAATAAATACAACCCGTTCGCTTGTCTTATCAGCCGGCTTATGAATCAAACAGAACAGTATTTTTTTCTCACAACAAATCAGCCGAAATAAGTCGTTTCAGCTTATCAACCGGCTTATAAATCAACTGAACAGCCTGTATATATTTTTTTCACTCGTGTGGTGGCTTTTGACAAAGGAAACTGATTGCCACCCCAAACAGAAACAGAGAACAAATCTGAACTCCATGGTTGCCAGTACATAGCAGCAGAGGTATCACAAAAATTGTTTTGCAAACATAACAATTTTGTTCTCCATGCTCTACCACCCTCACTGCTTATATTCATAAAATATAAGAATTTTGAAAATATAAAAGATGAAGTGAGATCATTGGCACATAAGGATTCCGGCGATTCGACAAAGAAATAATAATAATAATAATAATAATAATAATAATAATAATTATTATTAAATCAATGTTGTTGGAAAATCCATTGAACCAAGATTATTGTGGCGGCATTTCCTTCATATTGCTATACCATTTAAATTGATATATGGTGCCCAAAAAGTAAAAAAAAAAAAGCTTAGTATTCTTGTATGCGGTCAAATACTTATATGGCCGAATAAAAAAATTCGGCCTCAGCAATTGGGCCGGCCCAGAACTGGTCAGCGTTATGTGCTCCTCTTCCCCCAACCATCCCTCCGTCTCGCCGTCGAAGGTGGTTTTACTCCAGTCCCCGCTCGAGCCGCCGGCGTCGCCCTTCTGAATCCGCGTCTCCCCCCTACGGCAGCCTCAGGCGGCACTCGGTAAGCCCTATTCCCCTACTTGCGCGGACTTCGATCTAGGAGCGCGACTCAGTCATCAGGTAATCGATCTAGCAGGGCACGCCATGGAGCTTGAGGATGCCTTCAGGAAGCGCGCCCGCGCAGGTGGTGCCGTCGCCGGATCCTCGGCCGGCGGCCCGGACCGGCTGAGCTCTCTGCCGGACTGCCTTCTCCATACCATCATGTCCTTGTTGAAAGCCCGGCAGGCGGTCCAGACATGCGTGCTGTCCACACGGTGGAGGCACCTCTGGCGCTCGGTGCCGTGCCTCGACATAGACTTTGATGAGTTCAACAGCAGCAAGAAGAAGGCGCCCGCTTCTGACAGCAAGCGCACCTGTCTCTCCAGTGACGACGACAGCTCTAGCTCTAGCTCCGACAGTGATGATACCTCTGACTCCAGCGGTGGCGAATGGCTTGGTCTTCCTGACCACAGCCCCAAGGACAGGGAGCACGTCCCCGAGTACAAGGACTGGGAGGATTTCGAGGATTTTGCAGTGAGCCTGATGCGCCGCTGTAACATTGCACAGCTGGATTCGTTCCGGCTGTGTATTGTTGGAAGCAAAGAAGTCGAGTTTGGCAATAGAGTGGCGGCAGGATGGCTCCGTCGTGCCATGAAATACTGCACCCCAGGTCGTGCCTGTCCACAGGGACTGAGCTCCGGTTCCTGGCGCCTCAAAAGGCTGCATCTCTGCCATCTATTTCTTGATAACGATTTTCTGAAGCGTGTTAGTTCAGTGTGCCGCTCTTTGGAGGATTTGGAGCTGACCGATTGCAGTTCTGGAATTCAGTCAATCACCTCCGACTCGCTGAAGACCCTGGTTCTGAAAAACTGTGGATGGCACAGTCTTTCTGAGATTATATCGCCCACACTGAAGACATTGGTTATTGATGGCGGCTACAATATAGGTGCCTGTGTTCTGATTATCTTGGCTCCCTCTGTTGCATATCTGCATCTGGCTATGCATGTTGCCCACTTTAGTGGTGGTGTTTCATTAAACGAGGTGCCATCCGTTGCCAAGGCTTTGATTCATCTACGGGGTCACATACATTGTTCTCCCGGAAGTAAACCTGGCGGCGATCAATTCAAGCTTCTTTGTAGCATATCTAATTCGACAAATTTAGAATTGTCGGGTGTTGGGACAACAGTATGCCTTCACTGTCTCTTGCAATGTTCCATTTTATTCACTCCATTAATGTTACTGTGCTATTCTAATCTAATGTACTAATGTTACTGTGCCATCCTAATCTAATGTACTACAGGTGCTCGGTAAGGAACCCAGATTCCAAGAATTCAAGAACCTGAGGAATTTATTGCTGGACAAATGTGATCTCACTGATGACTTCAAGACACTGGTGTTCTTTCTTCAGAGTTCTCCTATTCTTGAGAAACTCACTTTGCGTTGCTGCGAGGTATACTGTTGTTTGATTTTTAACTTAATTAACAATCATAGTGCATTGTCTTACATCTTTTATGCTGGTTACAGTTCCCAGAATATTTTAGCAGAAAGAAACAAATGCCCATATGCAACAATATCTCATCTTCTGAGCTCCGTGGACTGGATTTGCTGTGTGAGAACCTCAAGGTTGAAATCATATATGACTGTGGCTATGGACCCTACCTTATCGGGAATCTGCAGTCTGTTTTAGTGAATCTGTCGGAGAACAACGTCAAACTCACCAAAGTTTATTAGTGTTTTTGTTATCCCAGGCCTTCGATGTGGCTTGTCACCTAATGGTTCATGTGGAATTTATGTGCACATTATAGGCTCCCTTCAGAGGCACTAAATCAAAGCCTATACTTTTGACTACTTGCTAAGTGAAGCAGGCCTTTGCTTATTGATTATATATGATGTTGCCTTTTACTCTTTTTCCTTGCTTAAGGATGTGATTGCAAAATATCTGCTTTAAGCCCTATGTACTGTGTGTTGGTGTCTGCTGTCCACTTACAGGGACAAAGCTAGCTTAAGTTGTACTGTCAATGTCTGCTGTCCACTTACAATGGACAAATCTAGCTTAAGTTGTTACATATTGGGAAACTGTTTCCTATTTATTATAAAATATCGCAATCTTGAAAAATGGGTCCGCAAACCGCATGCTTTCTTCTGTTTTCCCTCTTCCTGGGCCTTTGGGGACTAGGCAGAGGTACATACCTACGAAAAATATACACCATCTCGCCTTCATCATTGTTTTTGCCATCATGTATGTGCCTCTAGCCCCTCTGCTTTGACATACATGTTCCTTCTATGTGCCTTCTTGCCTTATGTTTCACATGTGGAATTTCTTGCATATTATGGGTTCCCTTTAGATGCGCTAGATTGCGAGTCTATACTTTTCACCAATGTCTGAGTGATGCAAGTCTTTGATCTATTTACTGTATACACTATTGATTTTTACTCTTTCTTCCTTGCTTTTGGTGCTTTTAGCACTATGTGCTCTTTTTTCCTTACCTACAAATGTTCGCTTCTGTGTTTTCCCACAGAAATGTCTCCAGTTATACAACTTGGCAATCTTGAAAAATGGCACCGGAATTCACGTGTTTTCTTCTGTTCTTTTCTCCCTGGGGCTCTATTGACTATATTATATATGCTACTGATTTCGACTTTTTTTCCTTGCTTCTGGTGCTTTTAACACTATGTACTCTGTGTATATGTCTCTTGGCTACCTAGGCAGTTCCAATAGTAGAAATCACGCACAGTTTTCATAGTAGCCGCATCAGCAGAATATTAGGATATAAATTATCTCACACAATGGTGATGTCTTCGTATAATAAATACTACCTTTCCTTTTCTCTTTCTCTCTCCTAACCCATCTTCCTCCCACTAACTTCCCTTGGACTAGAACTTCTCTTCTTCCTTGGGACCAAACACAACAAGTGAGAGGAGGGGGACAGCGGAAGGTGTCGGGGCGAGGAACGGCGAACAGCTGGGCTGGCACAGCCGAGCGTGAGCGGCGCAAGCGGGCATGACGCGGGCGAGGCTCGCACTGTTGAGCGGCGCCGTGCGGGACCGGCGCTGGTGAGGATGGCATGGCCGAGTGGGCGCGGCGAGCAACGGTGGAGCGGGCGCAGGCAAGGCTCGCGGGAGCGGTGAGCAACGGTGAGCATGTGCGGCACGACGGGATGAGCGAGGATGGCACGGCGGAGCGGGAGCGGCAGGCAACGACAGAGCGGGCGCAATGGCTGGCCTGGCGAGTGCGGTAGCGTGAAGCAAGCCAGGTGGCATGGATAAGTGCGGTCGAAAAGGAACCAACGATTTCTTTCCAACTGTGAATCCATCATTTCTTGATGCATCGGGTCAAAAGTAGACATCGTTTCTCTCTTATAAAACGGTTTCTACGAATTTTCATGTCTTTCCTCATTAGTTAAACTGTCATGTCAATGTTTTGCTTACGTGACATCTTATTTAATAGGGATAGAAACTATCTTTAGTATGTCATTGAGACTGCCCTTACATGTTTGCTTCTGTATTTTTCCTCCCGAAACTGTCTCCAATTATAGAACATCCTCTCTTTTTTTGCGAATTGTTCCTAGCTTGAAAATGGCATCGGAAATCGCGAGTTTTCTTCTGTTTTTTTTTTCTCCCTGGGGCTCTTTTGGACATGGCAGAGAGGTACATACTTTAGGAAACTATCAAATTCATCAGCAGTCATCAGTGTGCAGATATCTCCTGTATGAGCCCTACATGTACGGAGTATGTGCAGAAATATATTGAGCCCCTCCGCTTCCGCTTTTGACATGATTTCAAATCATCTTTCTTTGGACTGAACACTTTGTGATGACTGCTGACTACAGACGAATTAGGCCTTTTACAACATTTTTCTTCGCTCGTGTGATGGCATTTGGCGCCAAACTGCAGCTTTTGTTTACTGCTGTATAAAAAGTAATTGACACCCTTATATTAAAGTCAAACACAGTCATGTGTGGCACACCCAACAAGGCCACCTCATATAAGAATTTTGTTCTCTATGTACCATACTGACTTTTCTTATTCCAAAAAATAAAAATTATGCAAATATAAGATATGGAGTCAGTTCATTGGCATATAAATGATTGGGGGTGGGGGTGTGTGGGGGAAGAGAAGATCTGAAAGCAGGTTGCTGGGAAAACCATTAAATCAGGATTATTGTGATACCATTTTCTTCGTGTTGTTATACCATTTTTTTCACGAGATCCAATGTAGATGCAGACATTGGTATAACAGGTACATCGTCTACCATTAAAAGAATAATACCACTACTAAATCCTAGAATAAATCTATAAAAATATGAGCAGCCATGACAGCTCTGAGCATAACTCAGTTCGTCCTTCGTACATTATTTATGAATATATTTTACTTAGTATATGCTCTCTTCATTCTAAATTATAAGTCATTCTAAAATTTTTGGAGAGTCAAAACATTTCAAGTTTGACCAAAATTTATAGAAACAAATACAAAGATTTATGACATCAAATAATATACTATGAAAATATAGCTAATTAATAATCTAATGATACTTAGTTGGTACCGTAAATATTACCATCTTATTATATAAATTTGGTTAAACATAGAAAATTTTGACTCTCCAGGATTGTTAGAATGACTTATAATTTGACATGGACGGAGTATGGATATATTTTACTTAGTATATATATTTTAGGATATAATAAATGTATGGTGTTTTGTTTATCCTAAATTAAGAATTCTAAGTTTAACAAAATTTTATTGAAATGTAGCAACATCTTACATTAATTGCATTAAATACACTAAGGACCCGTTTGGATCCTTGAAATTGAATCATTTTAAGAATCATAACGTAGATATATATTAATTAAGCTAATATGGTTGTATATGGATTATATTTATATATTATTTTTGACTATACAAGAGAGATATGTATGTGTTGCATTTCTACCGTATGAGAGTGAGCTGAGGAGAGTATTATAAGTTGCAATGTAGAAATATAATATGATGATCTATATAATTCATTTTCCTCTTTCACCTTATAAATTTAAGATATGTTTATATGTGAACTTTGGAAGTGGTGGAATATCAAATTCCAACCTAAATAGTATAATTTATTAAGTGGATTTTAATTCCTCTAAAATAAAGGGATCCAAACGCCCTCTAAATATAATCAACTTAAATGTGTCTAACTCAGGACAAACCTAAAACACATTAATTGTTTAAAGGATAAATTACACACTATGCATGCATATAATTTTAACTAATTATTATCCAAAAAATCAAAAAAATTGGTTTTAATCACAATACGCCTACTAATTTCAAGCGGGGGTGTCTAGTTATCTATCAATAGATTTTGTACGGTTGAATCTGTCAGGCTTTTTATAAGTGTGATCCGGTAGACAGTTGTAGCAAAAATCCTAAAGCATAATCAAATGTATAGAAATCTGGTAGATTTATTTAGTAAAAAAAATCTGCCAAGAGATGAATAAATAAATAGCAAAAGTTATTAAAAAATCAGACGAATTGTCCATAGCAAAAACAAAAAAAAAAGGAATAAAAGCTCGGTCGCAGCAATTGGGCCGGCCCAGAACTGCTCGGCGCAGTGCTCCTCTTCCCCCACCCAATCCCCCTCTCTCTCGCCGTCGAGGGTTTTGGCACCTGCTCGTGCCGGCGCCGCCCTTCTCATTCTCACGGCTGCGTCTCTTCCGGCTCCTACCCCACGGCAGGCTCAGGCTGCGGCGCTCGGTAAGCCCCATTCGCCGACCGCCCCATCTTTCGCCTCGCTTCCCGTACGGGCGAGACTGGTCTGCTTTCGGCTCTCGTGAACACCTTTTGATTTCAATCGCCCGACGAGATCACGGTTCTAGTTCAGCAATTTTTTCGCCACCTCTTCGAATCTCGCGCCGCCTCGCGTCTGATCTAGCAGCGCGACTCGCCTAGCCATCGAACAGGATTTTGCGGTGTTCTGACCTAGATTGATTTTATTATTATTATTTTTTTTGTGCGTGTGTTCCTTTTCCGTCCTCTAACGGAGGAACTGCTGGAGCAGGAGACACCCACCATGGAGCTTGAGGGGGGTGACACCATGGATCTTGACGGGGGCGCAGCAGGGCGTGCCCGCGCAAGTGGCGGCGGTGGCGGAAGCTCGGCTGCCGACCTGGACGACCGGCTGAGCGCTCTGCCGGACAGCCTCCTGCACACCATCATGTCGTTCCTAAAGGCCCGGCAGGCGGTGCAGACGTGCGTGCTGGCCGCGCGCTGGAGGCACCTCTGGCGCTCCGTGCCGTGCCTCGACGTCGACCAGGATGAGTTCAGGGCTGTGCCGAAGCCTTCCAACAACCACCCTGCCTCCGACGTTGACAACTCTGACATCGAGTTCATCGACGAAGATGACGACGACGACGACGGCGGCGGCGATGACGAAGACGCTAAGGACACTGAGTGGGACAACTTTGAGGATTTTGCTGATAGCCTGATGCATCACTGCAACATCGCTCAGTTGGATTCCTTGAGGCTGCGTGTGAATAAGAGCAGGGCGCCTGTCTTCGCCAACAAACAAGCAGGCGGGTGGATCAGGCGCGCAATGAAGTACTGCACCCCAGACCCTTTCCATCGACTCGAAGGATCGGGGTCCAACTCCTGGCGCCTCAAGAGGCTCTATCTCTGCAACGTGGCTCTGGATTGCCGTTTCACACAGCATGTCAGTTCGGTGTGCCAATCGTTGGAGGTCCTGGAGCTGGAGGATTGCTTGTGTGCGATTCACTTAATCAGCTCCAACTCACTGAAGAGCTTGGTTCTGAAAAACTGCCGGTGGAATTTTCTCTCCCAGATTGCATCGCCCACGCTCAAGAGCTTAGCTATCGCTGGTGGCTCGAATTCTTCTGACTGTGTGCTGGTTATCTGGGCCCCCGCGCTTGCTCATCTGTGCCTCGATGTGCCTCTTCGCTTTGCCAAACGTGTGGCAGTAAACTAGAGGTTTCAGGTCTCGGGACGGTGGTAAATCTGCATATTTATCTCTGCTTTTATTATAGTAGCCTATGTAAGACTTTAAAGGAGATGCGTCCTTTCAAGATCTAAACAGTGTGACTTCAGTTGCCCAATGCTTTATGAATTCTGAGTGCATTTCTTGAATACACTTTGGATTGAATGTCAACATTCGCTCCTTACCTGTTCTGGTCGCGGCCCTCATGAGCTCAGACCATTCCATGTTCAGGTTCCTCTGGCAGGAGGAACAAGTTTACAGATTATTTTATTGATTGATGATTCTCGTTTAGTACAAGACAATTGGGGGTCTGGGCATTTTAGACCTTAGCTCTGGTGATCTTCTGTTTATTTTCCAAATTGTGGTTTAAATAGTTGAATAGTGGTGGTTTATGGCAGAAGATGCTTTAGACAGTCTCCTCGGGGAACTGATTTTCTTTTACTCATGAGTTTATTGGCTTCTGTTTTTACTGCATCCTACATTCTTTCAAAAGCTAATTAAATACCTTCCTTGTTTGATCGACATTTTTGGAGCTCAGTGCTGAAACGTGTTTTAGATCAAATATATCGGCATGCCTATTCCCAATTCCTGTTGGGCCTGAAGAAGTCACACTTTGAAGGTCGAGGTTCCTTTGTCAGGAACCGAGGAACAAGGTAGAAAAGGATGGTATATCTCGTTAACTACTGGGAATTACTTCTTTTTTTAACCTTTTGTAAACTTTTTCTTAAGAACAGGAAATCTTTCTTTTTAAAACAAAACAAAAAAAAACTTATTTTTTTTAACTCAGGACAAAAAATCTTGATAGAACAGACAGAGCCTAGGAAAATGGAGCTTAGTTCATCGATGACCAATGTCAGAGAGGAATAATCCGCCCCATGTGCAACTTTTCAGAACTAAGCTCTTGAGGGAGTCGGAGGCGATCGACCGGATCTCACAGGTGCAATGGTCCAGCTCCAAATCCTCCAAAGAGCGGCACACTGAACTAAGATGCTCCGCGAAGCGACCGTCCAGAGGTATGTGGCAGAGATGCAGCCTCCTGAGGCGCCAAGAAGAACTGGGGCTCAGATTCAGTCGTCCCTGACGCTGGCTGATGGCATGGCCTGATCCTGGCGTGCAGTATTTCATCGCGCGACGGAGCCACGCTGCTGCTTGCCGGCCACTGTACGCCCAGCTGCATTGAGATGCACTGGTGGACGAATATTCATAGAACATTAGTTCAGGCATAGGCGGATCTAGTGGGTTACACACGTATGACATGGCATACGCTAGGCCTAGCCCAACAAGCTTACATGTATTCTGTAAAAGAAAAAAAGAAAAAAAATCATTCGCTTCCCTCTTGCACCTGCTCGGTCGCTACCTTGTGCGACAAAACACGGAAGGCGACTCGCATGCGCTGTACCCGCTCGGCCGCTCCCATGCGGGTAAGGTTGGATATCGAGCCGAGCTAGCTCGGCTTGTTCTGGCTCGTTAAGATAACGAGCTATCTTAATAAGCCAGAACGTCAGCTCGGCTCGGCTCTTTAAAAGCTCTAGCTAGCTCGTTAAGCTCACGAGCTAGGTATAAAAAGTATACAAAATATAATATTTATATTTATCTAAAGCTTGATAATAGTAATAATATAAAAATTACACATCCAACAACCTTAATCGAACTAAAAATTAGTAAATGTTAACATATATACATGTATAATAACATACAAGATTATTATACCATATATTCATATTAGAAATAAAACGATAAAGTCATAATAATCACAAATTTATAGGGTTTAGACTAGTCATTAACCAATTATAAAATACAAGATATAAAGTAATACAAAAAATTATATAAGATCCGTTGCTTTTTTCTTAGAAGCTTGACTCGCGAGCTTGCTCCAGTTAGCTCGTTATAGCTAACGAGCTAAAATCTTGGCTCAACTCAGCTCGTTAGCATAACGAGTCGAGCCAAGCGAGCTAACGAGCTTCGAGTTTTTCGTCCCGCCTTACTTGGACTAAAAACACACTAACACAGAGTGCCTGCCATCCGGCGTCGTCTGCTCGATCAGCACAGGCAAGCCACAGCTCGACCGACGCTATCATCCATCCATCAGACGTGGCCTGCAGCAATCCTCGAGAACTACGTAAGCCTCTTTGCTAATCCGCCGGCCGGACGATATAAATCCACGCTCGTAATCTCCAACGAACAAATTAAAAGCAAAGCAGCTAGCTTGCTAGCTAGCTCCAATCATTATTCCTTCTCCTCTGCTGTCTCCGTCTCTCCGTCCTCGTCGTCGTCTTCGTCCCTGACGCCAATGGCGAAGCGACCGGACGCGAGGCCGCGGCCGCCGCGGGCGTCGGTGCCGGCGTTCGGCGGGTGGGAGCTAGGCGGCGCGGCGGCGGACTACTCGCTCGACTTCACCAACATCCGCGCGGCGCGGATGATGCAGCGCAGGACGAAGGCGCTCTCCTGGTCCAGCTTCGTCGTCGGCAACGCCGCCGCCGTCGCCGCGGCCGAGGGCGAGGCACTCGGGGGCGGCGGAGACAAGGACGAGAGGCGGCCCTCGGCGGCAACCAGCGACGGGGATGACGACGACGTCGACGGCCGCGAACGAAGACGTCGCCGCCGCCACCAACGCCGGCACAGCAGGCACCGCCGCCTGCGCAGCGACGATGTCGATGTCGACGGCGGCGCCGACGGCGACCGCCGCCAGCCGATCCAGCCCCGTCGCGCCGCTCCCGAGGTGAGCTTCTGTCTTCTGACCACGGCGGCCCCACCGTTTAGTTTCCACGGCGGCGAGCTAGTAGTGCGCATCAACCAAACTCGTGATGAATCGGACTCGATCGATCGCGTGCACAGATCGACAAAACAAAACGCACTGTTTTGGAATTTGGACGGAGCTAATTGCTAGCAAAATTAATTAACGTCCTTGAGATGGCAGATGGGTAGAATGTTGGACAGCTACATGTTGTCCAATTTGGCACTCCTGGCGACACGCCTCTTGTGTTTCACCCATCAAACAGATAAACAACTAGTACAAAAATGTCTTATTTACAGACGTTTTGTAACTGTCTTAATAACCTTCTTCAGTTGTTATTAGCTGGTTCCGGTAGTGCATGGATCAGCCTCCGAGCTGGTGATTGTAATGATTGTGTTCTTCAATCGATTTTCAACTACATTTATACGATTTTATTTAACTGGCTGATTTTTTTTTTCGTTTCATTTTATTTGCTTCTTGCATTGGGTCGACCGACGACAGGGAAGGAGGAGCAAGGTCAAGGGCTACCTATTTGGTTGTGTGGGTGGACAATGGTGACACACGTGGGGGGCCCACCCTGTGCACTGCACTGCACTGCCAAGAAAAACGAACATGTCAAATTCAAGAAACGAAGACGACCTCTTCTCACACACACATATATATATATTTGCAATTTCTGAAATTGAAGATCATGCAATGTGCGTAGTACAGACGTTTAGTCTTGCTGTGGTTAATTTTGGCCATCAATTTCTTTCTTGGCGTACCATGCGTGACTGGGTGACAATTGGCACATGCATGCCATCTGTGAGACAGAGTCTGAGAGACACATTTCTGTGTACGCGTGTTTTTCTTTCTTCTTTTTTTCTTTGCCGTGTAAATATATGTGCTGTAAGTTCATTAGTGATGCTGATAATCCACATGTCTTCTTCGCTAATTTGCCGTGTAAATATGAGGTACGGTGTGGGTGGTGTAAGATGTCATCATGCACAACCCATACTATATACTAGACACTCGTAGGAAAATCAGGGGAACCAACCATGCAAGCAGGAAACAAGAAACAAAGCAAGAAAGAAAAACACAAGATGACATCATGACCAGATCCCAAGGGCACTACCGCACTAGTTAGATGGGAGATGATTTTTAGGATTCAAATAACAAAGGATCTGATATTGAGAAAAGAGGAGCAGTAACAGAAAAGAAGCGCTGCCAGATGCAAAGAAACAATGGCACTCGGGGGAACAAAAATACATTTTATGACCATATATCAAAGGGCATAACTACAAGATAGAAAAAAATGTTAGGACAAAAGTGAAAGAGGAAAAAGTTGTTTGGAAAAAGAGTAAAAAGTTAAATATGAGCCAAAGAACTTGTCTAAAACTAACTTAGAGAAGGAGAGGGGTGTAAAAGAAAGTTCCAGAAGCATGAAGATGAAGCGAGGGTGTCAAATGGAGCTGCCAAGGGCATGGATGTGAGAAAACCAAGGATCATGCGTAAAATCTCAAGAATCAAGAAGGACCTATCTAAAACTAGCTTAGAGGACCAATGCATAAAATCTCAAGACTGAACAAGGACACCTGTCTAAAACTAAACTAGCTTAGACAAGGTGTAAAAGGCAGCTACCAAGGGCATGGATGCGAGAAAGCCATGGACCGAAGCAGAGGGACCAATGCGTAAAATCTCAAGACTCAACAAGGACCTGTCTAAAACTAATCTAGCTCAGACAAGGTGTAAAAGGCAGCTACCAAGGGCATGGATGCGAGAAAGCCATAGACCAAAGCGCAAAATCTCAAAAAAATTTGGACCATTTCTCAATTTGTGCGTGTCATCCTTGCGCAGGGCCATGCTAATCTTCTCTGTATCGTTCTAATTTTATCGGATGTCTCCAAAGAGACAGGGCTGAGTGTTGTGGCTCCAGTTTATAACCTTGGTCTCCAAGAGCTTATCTAGGCAGTGTGGTACCAGTTTGGTAGAGCTCCATCTGATTCTGATTCTCTATAGAAGCTGATTCTCTGAGAGAAGTGATTCTGTGGCTGAAATTGATTCTCTTTGATTCTTTAGCATAAACTCTTAAAATTAGCATGGAGAATCACTTCACAGAATCAGGGGAAGCTACTTTTTCCAGCTCCCAGCCCCTTAGTTCATTTCAGAGAATCACTTCACGGAATCAGCAGAGAATCACTTCTCTCTGAAAAACCGTTTGGCAGAGCTCCTGCTGGATTCAGCAGAGAATCAGCTCTGGGAGCTCTGCGGGGCATAAACGCTTGGTTATCCTCCCGTGGGCCGGCGGGCTTCCAATGTCGGCCCAATGCAACGGCGCGCCGCGCGGGCCTGCTTTGTTCTCTAGCTCTCTCTCTCTCACGTGCTCATGGGCCCACACGTACACAAAGGTTACAACACAAATCCGTCTTTTTTTTATTAAAAAAAAAGAGAATCCCACACTGGTATAACGACCAGTAAAACAAACTGATACAGACATCACAAAATTATAAGATGATTATTATATATCCTGATTCAGCTGTATAAATATGATTATATAGTCGCGCGTCACGTATATGTATGTACGTGTACAAACGATATAGCTAGCTTCACATCAGCAGGTTGCGGATGAGCTGCTCATCATCAGCCGCGTCGTGGGCGGCAACGACGACGACTGCGGCCGCCGGCGGGTCGTCCTCCAGCAGCCGCGCGAGCCGCTCGGCGGCGCCGTCGACCTCGGCGTGGAGCCTCCGGATGTAGACGCAGGCCTCCCGCAGCACCCGAGCCCTCGACGCTTTGTCGTTGGCTTCTTTGCCAACGGCGGCCGCCGCCGCCACCTCGCGAGGGAGGAGCGCACGCAGCCTCGAGAAGACGAGCTCGTCGCCCGCCGCCGCCACTTGCTGTGTGTCAGGTGTCTAGCTCCTATATTGAACTGGATGGACTGGGCCGTTGTGGGCTGCAGCATTGGGCGAGCCCAGAACATTGCTACGTACGAGTACAAGATAGGGCAACGACACGTGTAGGAGGCATCGAACAAAATATTCAGAAGTTATCTTCTTCTTCCTCCGATTTCCCCTTCCTGCATGTATCCCTCCTAGAACCTTCCAGTACCTTCCTCTTAGCTTGTTATTCCTCTTACTTGCTGCCTTTCCCGAACTCCAATTCCTCTGTATCTCTCTTAAGTTGTATTGAATTAGTGTGAGATTATATTGGATACAGTGTGGTTGCTAACAAATTGGTATTCGGAGCCACTGATCTGAAATACACCACCACCGCTCCATGGATCCCAACTTCCAGTTGATCATGGACGCGCTTCGCGACTTCCACCAGTCTCTGACCCAGCGGTTCGACCGCGTCGAGCAGAGATTGACCCGCTTCACTGCCATGGGGGCCTGCCAGGTGTTCGAGGATGAGATGTCGTGCGTCGATGCTGTGAGGAAGAATCCCCTCGTCGAGTTTGGGGCGTCAGCGTCCTCTGTCTCGGACGACGACCTCGAGCTCCAGCCGATGGCCCAGGTGCTCGCGCCGCTGGAGAACAACGCGACGGTTTCATCGCCCAAGCTCTTCGTCGACTTGCAAGCCGAGCTCGTGACCGCGCCCGCAACCAACCTCGGCGTCCATCCCGATTGTTCCGTGACCTTCCCTCCTTCGGCTGCGCCTGTGGGTCCTCTTCGGCTTCCCCGACCGCGGTTCGCTACGCTTATCCTGCGCCTCCACAGCCGCATCCACGGTCGCCCTGTGCTCCTCGGCTGCTCCGACCGCGACGTGCACCGCCACGTACTCCTCGACTCCGTCGCCCGCGGCGTGCTCCTCCGCGCCCACCACGGCTGCGTGGACCACGGCGTGCTACTCTGCGCCTGCTTTGGCTTCGCGGACTACGGCGTGCTCCTCCGCGCCCACCTCGGCTGCGTGGACTACGGCATGCTCCTCCGCGCCTGCTTCGGCTTCGCGGACCACGGCGTGCTCCTCCGCAGCCGCCTTGGCTTCGCCGACCGCGACGTTCCCATCCTTGTCGGCCTCGACTCCGCCTGAGTCCGCCCCCGCCGTCTCGTTCGGCCGCTCACAGGTCGCGGTGTTTGCTGCTCCAGGACCCCTCGACTAGCACTGACAACATGGAGTTCACCCTCGGCGCTATCAGCATAGTCGCCGCTCCATCAGACTTCTCCATCGCGCCCAGGTCCTTCAACCGTGGAGTGCCTGTCATCCGCTCTACAAAATGTCCGAGAGGTAGCATCGACGCAGTGGCACTCGCACTTGCTGCGGCATCTGTTGTGGCCATGGTGCCCGTCCTCATCTTCACCACCGGCGGCAAGGCCACCTCCACTGCCGAGCCGAGCCCTGGTTCCCCGGCGACCCACGCCAAGTCCGGTGCTGCGGAGACTCCTTGCCGCCATGCTGACGTGCTCGCCAAGGCCGCGACCGGGCTCTTCGGCCCTTGGGCGTTGAGGCCATCACACAAGTACCAGCTGCCCCAGGTCGACCTCGACATGCTCCAGAAACTGGATGTCCGCACCATCAAGGGCCAGCTCGTCTTCGATGTCGGCTCTGTCTCTGGCAAGTGCCTTTCTCTGGAATTCATGGCAACTTCGAGTAAGCCTGCCACCATCTCCGTTCATGCACAAGGGATGTTTGATGAAATGCCTCATAGTCACCAACATCTGCCGGCAAGTGAGCCAGCCCCTGTGTTCACGTTGACATCCGTTGTGGTGCTCTGTGCTGATCTTGCTGCTGACCAAGGCGCTGCGCTATCTGCGTGGGTGGTGATGACAGCTCCTACAAGCATGTCTTCACCTGTTCGGACGAGTGCTCATGAGTTGTTTGGCAGACTGCTCAACAGGTACATCACCATGCTTGTTCCTACTCCTATGCTGGATGTTGTGTTGTTGGATGTTACTGCCACTTTGCCTGAGGAACATCAGATATCTCAAAATTTGGCTGAGTCGAGTCCAGTGTTGTTGTGGCCACCAACTCTAAATCACCTGGTATATTGTCATGCTTCCTATGTGTTTGATCGTGGCAAATACATGGCCGGTGACCATCCTATAATTTCAATGTTTGATGGTGCTGGGCAGCAACGATGGTCACCTCTATCTCAAGTTGGTGCTATCATTTATCAGAGCACGACCAGATATCTATATGGACATGGGGTTGTCTTGCCAAAGCTTTCCTGGCTGTTCTTGGATGGCCATACATTGTTCATGCTTGAGTGTGGTGTTGTTCACTGCAATGCAAAACTGATGATTAGTATCATTACTGTCATGCTGAGATTTCTTGATGGAGTGATCACCTACACTTGGAGCCAGCAATTAGAACCTGAACCTCCACACAAGAACTTGAGCCTCCATGTGACTATTAGATGTGCACTAGAGCTGCAGAAATATGAAACTCAATTCAGTTGGCTGTTCTTGGACATACAAAAATTGGAAGCTCCATTGCGCTGCCTCCTTACTGTTATTGCACAACTGAACTTGGTTACCCACATGGATGTCGAACAGACCCGCCTCGAACAGACCCGCAATGCTTTTGTGCTACTGATGCATGTTGGAGCTCTACTTGGTCGCATGCCAATGCTACATGGCTCAGCAAGACAACTTGCACAAATTCAGTTTGGGGTTCCTCCAGTGCCATATCACACAAAGGAAATTTTGCTCCTATCTGCTATTACTGGTGCCATGGTTGTAGACACAAATCTCAACTCAGTTGTGTTGTGTATCACTACCTGGATGCCTATGATATGCTCTCCAAGACGCATCATTTTACCTTGGGATCCAGGAGGTTCGACACTCGTGTGTGCATTGTTCAATGACAGTGCAATATTCTCGTTAATCTTCATCCGGCTTGGGGGCAAGCCGCTTTTCAAGGAGAGGGGAATGTCAGGTGTCTAGCTCCTATACTGAATTGGATGGACTGGGCCGTTGTGGGCTGCAGCATTGGGCGAGCCCAGAACATTGCTATGCAGGAGTACAAGATAGGGCAACGACACATGTAGGAGGCATCGAACAGAATATTCAGAAGTTATCTTCTTCTTCCTCCGATTTCCCCTTCCTCCATGTATCCCTCCTAGAACCTTCTAGTACCTTCCTCTTAGCTTGCTATTCCTCTTACTTGCTGCCTTCCCCGAACTCCAATTCCTTTATCTCTACTCTAATTAAGTTGTATTGAATCAGTGTGAGATTATATTGGATACAGTATGGTTGCTAACACTGTGGCTCGGCCGGTGCGGCGGCACTGCCTCGCGCCGGCGACCTCCTCCGCCGCCGGCTCGACGACATATATCAATCCTCTAGCTACTGCTGATGAGGGCTGCTTAGCGTATCGTACTTAATACTATAGTACTCCGTACTATAGTAACTATAGTAGTGTTACAGTAGTGTTTGATTTGTCTACATTACGCGCGTGGGTGTGCAGTGTGCGTGAAAGTTTTGCATGCAATTCGTTCTACCATAGCAGAGCAGCACCATGTGACATGAATGCATGTCCCCGTACATGTCGTCACATGGTGTGTATGTGTGTACACGCGCACATTTTTATTGAATGCATGCGTACGTGGCACGCACGGATCGGTTAGGCTGCTAGCGGTCTCTCCTTCTGACAGTTGGCCGATCCAGAATCGGCCCACAAGTGGGGCTAAATACACAAAGAGCCAAGTTTAGACCGAAATTCTTCAAGTGTTTTTGACCCATGAAAGATTTTTGGTAGATTTTAAGATGATTTAGACTGAATTTTTCATTATTTTGTAGCCCACAGAAAATTTTGGACCAATTTAAAGAAAAATTAGACTAATTTTTATCTAAAATCCTATGTGTATTTTTGGATCCGCCAATGCCTCCACGCGCTATATGTACCATAAAACAAAAGCCGTAGTGGTATGTATAAGCTAATTACCAGCTTGAAACCAACCTTTTCAACGTAATAGTACTCTCACATGATGATCTTGGATTATGTATATGTCACACAACCCCAAGGTTTAATCAACATTGCAACATCTTCACACTAACATTGATGTGCTACATACATTGCCTGGACGATGGTTATTAGTTTGGTGCGGCAATGGAGAGTTATATATTTTGGGGTGGGTTGGGATATATAGGGAGCTTCCAAGTGAAACCCCTAACCAGCTCTCTATTTATTTCAGCAATAGTGACATATGTGGCACCATGTGTCACACCCCAAAATTTCTAATTTTGGGTTGTGATTAGAAAACACTAAATAAAATAAATAATTTTAATATTTGTATAAAATTGATCAAGTTTAGCTGGAGCTTGTGCCACTTTAGTTGTAGTAAATCAAGAGTTTTTAAAATTTTGGTAAACTAATTTGATGGGTTATGTTTGATGTGATGGTTGGTTGTTGTTTGACCTTGTGTTGTGAGTCGGTAGAGTTTCAAAACACGTTTGCTAGGCCGTCTATCTATATCTGGTTCGTTTCTGTCCTTTTTCCAAAATAAATTTATCGTTCCGAGCTCCATTCTTCTGTTGGACTTTTCCAAAATCCTTTCTCTTGTGTCTCAAATCACTTCTTTGAGTCCATCATCTATCAACATATCGCTACAAACTTATTGGAAATTTTTCTGCCTTTTTTCGGAATATTTTCTAGTTTTTCTGTGAGCAAATTCTAATTTTCAGATGCTCCAAAATATCTTTTCATGAGCTCCAAATACTTTATTTGAGTTCATCATATTCCAAAGTGTCTCTGAAAATTTTTCCAGAATTTTCGGAGCCATCGGAGTATTTTTCGTGGCTTAAATATCAATTCTGGATTTTTTTCTAGAATTATTTTAAATCCTGAAATTAATTCATTTCGAAAATAATAAAATCTTTATTTATTCACCATCCCACGAAGCCCATCTATAACAATTCAATCAAATCCGAAAGGTCCATGTACTTATTTACTAATGGACTTTTATATTTATTTAAGCCCATTAGTAAAGGTGGGAGTTACAATATCAATTAGCACCACATTGCTAGTTGATGTAGAGGTGGGGAGTTTTCCTCTATATATATATCCACCAATCCCTTGACCAAAGTACATCAAATCCACCGTAAGGAAGCCCCTAGTTTGGGAATACCTAAGATGCCAAATTAAAATTTTCTTGGTCAGATCTATTACTCGTCGTTGTCATCGTCGTCTTCATCAAGAGGTTCGTCTTTTAGTTCTCTATGTCGTGATATCTTCCTTTTTAGCATTTCCATCTCCGTTTTAGTCCGTTTTAGTTGCGTTAAATTCGTGTCGTCGCGCTTTACGCAGTAGCACTAGTGCTTGTATTGTCATCCAATTATGAATTTATCCAATTAAATATATTTTGATTAATATTTATTTAATGTCTTTCTAAATAAAAGCAACTTAGAGTTTAATCTCTGGTCTTTTTTAAGTAAATCATAACTTGGTTAATGACAACTTTAAGGTGTCTTTATTAATTATAATTTGATTAGTTTAAACACGAAATATATATCATGATTCGATTAGTTGCTCTTATATGATCTATGTTTTCTAAAATTACAAATGTTTAAATTGTTTAATTAATATTATAGAATTATTTATGAATAAAATATGATTAGTTTAATCTGTCCTTTTATAATTAAAATATGCTTTGTCTAATCTGAATTAATATTTTGTCATGATCTTATTTATAAAATAAAACAAGCTATTAGTTCTTTCTTTTTATAATATAAAATTTCCGGTAGACGTGTCTTTCAGTCATTTCGTGCGATCCCGCGACCGTAGTACGAGCTCTCTGTTAGTACGTTGTTTTATCTCGGGTTGTGTTGTTCTTAGTCGTCTTTGTTGTTTGCTTGTATGTCTGCCTATGTGTGGTGCTTGCTACAAGTAGACGACGACCGCTTGTGGACGCTGAAGATCAGAAGATGATGACCAAAAGCTGCCGATGTGAGAATTGGTCAAGTGTAACAGACAAGTATAACGTGGGACCATCCTTGTTGCCTATTCATTTAAAATTCACTATTCATATGCATGTGTCTAATATGCAAACTATAGGTTTTCCTAGTTGATTCAACTTTATACCTTGCTACCATGGGATATATGCATATAGGTAGATCTGCTAGTGCTTAACTCCAATCCATATGAACAAACGAGATGATTAATAATATGTGCAACACATACTGATAACTTGTTTCTATGGTAATGTGAACATCTAACCCCCTAAATGATCTTCTACGGGCAAAAGCTGGGACATACAGTACAACCGTGAGGGCTACATGGCTCTGGTTTTAGTTGGTTCGAGGACCTCTCCTCGCTTGATGGTGGTTACCTGAAAGGGCACAAAAGGGGCTCGACGACTCGGGTATAGGACGGCCACCTGGTCTCATGTGTATAGCCGGGAAGGAATGTGCCACCGGAAAGGGGGCTTCCTATATCTGCTTGCCGATTGGAAACCTAGTGGCCACTATCTTGTTAGGGGAACCTCGAAAGACTTCATAGTGTACCCTGCCGCACTTCCTTAGAAGAGGTGATATGGGATTTGCAACCCCTGGCACAGGGGGATCACGGCTCACGGGTAAAGTTGTACAAACTCTGCAGAGTATTAAAACTGATATATCAGCCGTGCTCATGGTCACGAGCGGCTCGGAAAACTTGCAGGCTAATAACTTAAACGAAATATACTTTATATTCATATTACTACTGTCAACTTGTTAATCTTTGATGTGGTTGCTCATAATATTATTCATGTGGTTTGAATGGGATGTAAGCACAACTTGATGACTATCTAATGCTAAAATATTGACTCAACTAAAAGTGCTAATCGTAGTAAACCAGTGTCAGACCTTTTGAGCTTCATAACCCCATGTTGTATTTGCTGAGTACGACATGTGCTCACCCTTGCTATTTCCCCCACACCTCAGTCTCCATCAGAGTCGCGCAGCGGAAGCGTGGTGAAGACGTCGAGGAGTTTTCAGAAGACTGATGGAAGTGCTAGGCGTATGTTACCCCCAGTCAGTTGTCCCTGTGAAGAATAGAGTCTGAAGAAAAGATTAATTTTCGTTCCGCTTAATTTTGATGTAAGTGTTAGTTATAACTATGTTTTCGTTATATAGAACGCTGTTTTGATGTCTTTTCCTTCTGTGGTTGTATGTGTGGACTTCCTGGGCACACATATGGCGTACCTGGTTTTGTTCTTTAAAACCGGGTGTTACACCATGTCCCTCGTTGGAGGCATTGTTATAAGTTCCTCACCTCCTAGGTTTCTCTCGGTTGCAAAACCAAGCACCAGTCTTTCGGTTGACGATGGCGTTGTCTATGAACATCATAACCTCTTTTGAGACATCGCTATAGGGTGACAATTCATCATTGGTGCTCATAAGGTTTTGTTGGTTGTTGTGTGGGTTTGTGGTTGCTTGCTTTAGTATTTTGAGTGTTGTTTTTTTATTGTGATGTTGTTTTTGTTGTTGTAATTTACTTCTTCTAAATTAATACATGCCTAACAAAACCTGTGTCACTAGCTTTTCAATAAAAAAACCTCTCAGTTCATCATGTAGTGGAAAAATGCATATAAGTTTTTTGGACACACACTTTCATGATTCATCACACATATATATGGGTGCATCTATTGTGCATGCATACATCTTGGTATATATATATATATATATAATTAAATAAGATTGGAGACCTTTCCTCACACAACACACGCAACATGTGTGATGATAGTTTAATGCGCTGAATTAATGTGTGGATCCCGTCATTAAATAATTTAGAGAAAATATAACCACCCCAGTTTGATTCTCAACATCTATATGTCAACTCTTCAGCAAATTGGCTACACTTTTTTAGTTTAAGTTATGTTTGGATCCATTAGCTGCTAGTAGTTAGCTAGCTAATAGGCCACGACAGAGGGAGTAAACTATTAGTTAGACTTTATAATTAGCTGCTAATGGCCAAACTATTAGTTAAACCTGTTTGGATCTAGGAGCTAATTATTAGCAGTTAGCTATTATCTTCTTAGATCCGAACATACCATATTACTTGTAATTCTTCAAAAAAATAATTTTATATAGCTCACCGTCAGAATGTGGATGTATGGCATGCACTAGAGTGTACTACTCCCTCTCTCCTAGAATAGAATATGTTCTTGCTTCTCGAGAAGTCTATATTTTTAAAACTTTGATCAGTTATATATAAAAGATATCAATATTTCTAATAATTAATATTATTAGATATATCATGAATATACCTTCATAATAAACTTATTTGAAGATATAAATATCACGTATGTTCTACAAACATAGTCAAAATTTTAAAAAAGTTTAACATATATGCATGATGTCTTTTCTTACAGGTACAAAGTACTCCCTACGTCTAACAAAACATGCAATTCTCGCTACCGAGGACTCAAACAATTCAAATTTAAACTGAAGTTATATAAAGAAGTACTAACATTCTTGATACAAAAAATATACCATTAAATTAGTAATAGAATATATTTTCATAATAATTTTGTTTAACAACGTATTATAACCTTAGTCAAACTTGAATCAATTTGACCAGTGTGGGTTCCATAATTGTATGCTTTTGTGAACGGAGAGAGTAGGTGTGATGAGTTCAATGAATGCGTCTAGGGCCTTGTTTAGATACCACAAACTATTAACTTTTTTTCACTCTCTCTATCACATCACCATCACATCAATGTTTGGACGCATGCATGGAGCATTAAATGTTGTTAAAATAAATAACTAATTGTACTTTTATGATGTATATGTCGAGACGAATCTTTTTGAGTCTACATAGTTCATATTTGGACAAAGTTTGTTAAATAACAACGAAAGTGCTACAGTTGAGAAAAAAAATCACCACATGCATCTAAACAAGGCCCTAGGTAAAGAAAAAAACATGCATGCATGATTGGACAGCGCCAATAGTTTTGATCGTCCACTGCAGTAGTAGCCAACCATCAATACGTAGGTATGACTTAGATTTTTAAAACAAAATTTTCTTTCTTTACAAGTTATTTTCTTAAATACTCATAATTTAGTTATGCCCGATACATTAGCTATGTTTTACAACTTCCACTGTCCCAAAATAAAAGTTATTCTCGCTTTATAAGAAATCAGTTTATTTTAACTTTAACTAATTATATATAAAAATATTAATATTTATAATACATAATTAGTATCATTAGATATAGCACTGAATATATTTTATAATAAACTTATTAAGAGATATAAATATTACATATATTTTTTTACAATCCTAGTTAAAGTTGAGAAAATTTAATCTACACGCATTCTATAACGATCTCTTTCTGAGAAAGAGGGAGTAGGGTTTATTTTGTGGCCATGTCGCTGCACTTAGGCCACATGTGACTAAGGTTGGGCCTATTTTCTAAAAAAGGTTTTGTAACCCAATGTGATTTTGTAACCCATTATGGGTTGAAAAAAAAGCAATAACAACTATTTAACGAAAATACGCATACAATGTTCTAATAAGGAGTGTATTGCCTTACAAACATATTTTAGATAACTAGCATAGTTATCAAAGCAGAAATGGTAAACCGTGGGCACACGCAGCAGCTTTTCCTTGAAACCGTGGGCCGTCCTCCCATGGCCGCCATGGGCCATGGTAGTCGCTGCCTGACATGGAGCGACATGCTGCCTGCCTCAAGTCGGGCTTGGTTTTCAGCTGTGTTTGCAGTTAGCACCACTACTCACTCACATGAAAAGAAGACAAGGCACTGTCAATGATGTAGCCTGTAGGTGAGTGACCGAGGAGGCAAAGCACAGCACAGACGAGAAGATATATGATATACTCCCTTCCTATCACAGATAGAGTTCGTTTTAGATAGCGACATAGTCTCCAAAACATAACTTTGACCACTTATTTCTTTAAAAATATTTATTATAAAGTGGTATATATATACTTTTATGAAAGTACTTTTCAAGATAAATTTATTTATATGATTTTTATATTTCTAAACTCAATAATTTAAAAGTTATTCATGATTTATATTCCCAATGTTTGACGAACTCTATTTGTGATACGGAGGGAGTATATAAAATCAGCAAATAACAGTGCAGAATAAACTCAGAACATGAGTTCGACAGCAGTTTAAGACCACCTTCAGTGTATCATCACTAGTCACTAAAGATATCCATACACTGGTAATTCTTTTTTTCCCTGAGATGAGATGTTACACAAGTATTTGTGCCAGTAATTAACATATATACATTGTCTCTTGTCAAAAAAAAATCTTGTAAAAAAACATACATACTACATTGTTTAGCAGAACCAGGCTATATAAAAAAGGGAAAAACAAATTATATTGAAGTTTATTGTAACCGGTATGTAACAATTCATCTGCTCATGTGTAACAAAACGACAAGATCCACATGAAACCTAGGACCCATCCAATTCAGCATCACAGTGATAGCATCGACTCATGTAACGCTTTGCTAGTGTAAAAGCACGTAGCATACACATTCAAGGGTTCCTTTTCACACTGTCCATACTCTGCCTCAGCCATCCAACCCCAGATGGAACCTGTAGTCCTGCTCCTGCATTATGGAATGTGGAGAAGATACAGTTTACATGCACAAGTCGTCTGTGTCAAAAATCTCAAAGATTCATGTTTCTAAAGCTTGATGAGTCTACCAATAATTGTTACTGTTTTGATTCAGAAGATATGATTTTTTGTCTCGCATGGAACCATTTGAGCTCCTGGCCTACAGATATTTAGAAGCTCATATCCTGGAAGACAAACAGGCTGTACATGCTGACTTTCTGGGAGTAAAGTATTTGAAATGAATTACATAAATTACACTGACAAAAATCTTCCAAAATTTAAAGAACATAGCACACCTCAGATGCAATTCAAGAATATGATGACTGAGTTCCCTTCACTTCAATCAGGGTCAAGTGGCCACTAATGGAAGCGTCCGTCAATCACTAACAAGATATTTCATGCAGTTTTGGTCAAATTTAATTGTTGCCCAAACAGTAAAAGTAACTACCAGTGGTCACATT
Source organism: Coix lacryma-jobi var. lacryma-jobi (assembly GCA_009763385.1). Lineage (NCBI taxonomy): Eukaryota > Viridiplantae > Streptophyta > Magnoliopsida > Poales > Poaceae > Coix > Coix lacryma-jobi. The sequence goes on from CM019831.1 coordinate 17,993,348, forward strand.
TCCTGTCATGTACGGCAGAACATAGGATAGGAAGCACAGGGAGGCCGTCCAGGTTTTCAGGATGCAGCACATGCACGTGGCTGATTGCTCCAGGAGTAAGACTTGAGTCATATAGGTGTTCTTGTTTAGGAGATAAGTTAGTCGGTTTGTTAGCTAGAGATATTAATATATTGGATTAGAATTCAGTTGAGTTTGTATTGAGGAAGGGCTTGTAACTTGGCCTTACATATTAGGCCACATGTATTTGGGAAACCTCAAACAATAGATTGAATGTAGTTCCCCAATTCCCTGTTGTGCTCTCCTACCTAGCCTTTGCACCATTGCTGGCGCCCAAGCCTTGACCTTGTGGCCAAGGTCCTCACCCTCCCATCTCTCATGACCACGCATTGAGCAATCATCCAGCAACCAACCATCTAATTTCCCAATTCATAGTTCGGGCCACTTAACTAGGTGGTAGCACCTAGCATGCCTAGTCTCATTAAAAAACAATCAAGCACTAGATATGCACAAGGATCAAATTATCAGTTCACTTGTAACCATGGCATTAGAACAGATGCATGGCAATTTCTACCCGAAACCCGAAATCCGATGGGTAGAAACCCTATTAGGGCAAGGGTATGGCTAATTTTTTTACCCATGGGTAAATTAATGGGGAAAAAGTCTTACCCAGCGGGTAATGTGGGTAAGGGTATGGGAATGCACTGCCCGTACCTGCTAAATCACGGGTAAATTGAACCCGATTCAATTTATAGAAATCATGGGTCAAAAGTGACCACCGCACAGTCCAAGCTCAATAATACTCAAACTGTATGTGAACTTTGTTCATGTAGCTGATTTGTTTGATGAATTTACTGCTGTTTTTGTAAATTGTGATATTTTAGTTGGAACTGGAAGCCTGATATATTGATATATGTAATTTTGAATTGCAAACATTCTTGTCCATGGGTAACCCACGGATACCTATTACCCGCATGGGTAAGGTATGGGAAAGAACTACCTAAGCATGGGTATGGGTAAAATATTTCTTCGTGGGTAAGGGTATGGGCAGCACATACCCAGCGGGTAATTACCCATTGTCAATCATTATGCATGCCTTTAACTGTGGTCTATACAAGTCAACTAAAACAGACGGGAATTTTCAAATTTGGTAATTCCACAGATTGCTCATTGTGTTATACTAGCAATAATATAGCGTCAGTTCACTAATCCATTTAAGCATTTTAGTATCATGTGCACAGAACTTTCAACCTTGCTTTTGTAATGCATATAGCAAGTTGCTGCCCTGAAAAATTATACAAATATTGAAAGCAATAAGCAAGTAATTCACCTTACTCTAGCATTAAGCAAAGCATTTTCTTCTCTGCAAAAAATAAAAATAAAACCAAATGACATCAGTAGACCACTTGGAATATTTTTTTTCTGAACAGGCATGCGTATGGACAAATTGTCTTCAACATTTGCAAGTAAGATTCTCACCCATCGCTCAACTTCTGATGCTGATTCAGAAAGTCTCCTCCGAAGAATAGATTTTTCTGCTTCACAGCTCTCTACATCAATATCTGCACAGATAAAAACCATTGAGAATTGTTGCTGCTTCAAACCCTACGGCATATATAATGCTGTGTTTAGTATATTTGCATTATAAAGGTCTTTCAAAACACCATGAAAAAGGAGGACAGGTTCAGATTTTACCATAATAGTAAGTTGATAGGATGTCGATACGCTCAATCGGCTGACAAAAGGGAAAAGAAAACATAGTACACAATATTAGAGCTCCATTTGTCCAGCACACCCTAAAATACGATTAATAGATTGTGGATGAAGTCAAATATTTTCAATTATGCACTGTTAGTTATATCGACAAGCAATCTGTATCAATGCAGAAAGGAAAACTCTATTCAAACAAACACTTCAATGCAATAAAAAAACATGAGTCGTCATTTTAACAGGCTTTGCTCAGATATTTGCAGATATTTAAACAACCATACCAATAACCAAAGAGCACAGAAGAAAACACTAAAAGAGCTAAACGAATATACAGGTTTGTGCATAAAAGAACTGTCTTGCAGGTGGATATATACCATTACAAAAATGCCTTCTCTCCGGGTTGGAAGCCTCTCTAGTTTACTCAATGTATCGTCACCTTTAGTGACCCTCCCAAATACAGCATACTGAAATTTGTTATATGCCGATCTCAATCAGTAACATAGATGATATTGATCATAAAAAGCTTTGAAGTAGTGTTAAACACCTGGCCATCAAGGTGCGGTGAATTTCCCAGAAGGATAGAAAAGGAAGAGCCAGCGCTGTCTGGATCAGAGTGCCTTGTGGAAGGAATGAAAATATTTATATGATTGAGGTAACTATTAGCTTACATGCAGAGGAAACTAATAAAAAATGTTTTCCAGAGCTTGGTTATTTCAACATACATTGCATTCCTCTGGATGTACATAACTAAGATAGAAGTATGGAAAATCACAAGTAATAACCATTGTTGAAGTTTTCAAGTGTGCAGAAAATACTACATGCTCATATATTTTAGGCAAGAACCAGAAGGCTTAAAGGTGATATGTTAGAAGACCTTCCCATGGAGAGGATTCCCCTGACATGCTTGACACTACTAAATTCACCAACAATTGTTTTCTCTGCTTCTTTTTTCTGCTCCGCATTCATAGGGGCAATTCGACCTGACATAACATCAGCAACTTGTGCAACAAAACCCTTGTCAACCTAGAAAAGACAGCAAAACATTGTGTTGTTAATTGATAAAGTAGCTCATAGAAAACTAGAGATTTGTGTTTGCAGGTAGTAAATAAGCAAAGTGACTAAAACTGATGAATACCCGGAAGAAGTGATTTGTGTTGTAGCATCCAAGCCGCACAAGTTTGAAAATGTGTTCGACAGTCTTAGGTGCAACATGAGGAAAGAAGCCAAACTCGATATCGCCATAATTCGTCTGCAGGTAAAATTACAACAGAAGTAATCAGATGTACTGATCAGAACAGGAAGAAATACTGCAGAAAGGTCAAAATGGTAATTAGTAGCGCTGTAAATTCTGAGTCCTCCAACTGGCCAGATATGCCACTTTGGAATGACTGAATCAGTTCGGAGCTGATAATAAGCATTTGTGAAGTCGTACAAATCATGTAAATGGTACAGTTTTATTACTAAATATTCAACTGATATAATTTTGGGGATGGAGTGATGCAAACTGCAAGGTGATAACCAAAGTACCAGAACCGATAAGTAAACTAGGCTGGCAGCTTGAGTGAATTGTGTGGACAACATAAGACAACATCTACCTAATGGGAGATTAGGATAGGAGGATATCATATGTCTGAAGAGAAGAATATGCAACATGGTATCAGTCTTCTTGCAACGGAGAGGCCCGACTAGCTGGTCGACACCACCATGCAATGAAATTACAGCCAGATCACTCTTATCCGCTAGTTGTGCATCCTAGCATACAAATCTTCCGACCGGTAAAGCAACAGCCGGTTGAGCACTGCAATCCAGACTCCTGTCCAGGCACTCTATCCTCTCCCAGAAGTTCTTAAATACAGCTCAGCATCCATCATTCCATCTCCCCTTCCACATTGCTGTGGTTTTGACTCTTGAATCGACTCTCGAACGAAATCTCGCAAGGGCAAGCTCAGCGTAACCGACTCACACTGATTCTCTCCAGATCTTCCCACAGCTCTCAGATCACACTAATTCTCTCCCAGATCCTCCCACAGCTCTCAAATCCCTTGACAAATCTAGCGAATTTGATGTCTTCGTTGGGGCCGTTTCTACCTCCAAAGGCTACTAAACATCGCCTCCCTTCGAGCGAATTTCGGAGCAACAGACATCGGGGTTGGGCGAATCTAGGAGTCGTAGTTATAGCAAGGGCAGCGGAGGAGATGGCGGGTCACCTGGAAGACGACGCGGGCGGATCCGAGGTTGGGGTCGGAGGAGTAGAACGTGGAGGCGCCGTCCGCGCAGACGGCCGCGACGACGAGGAGCGCCGCTGCGGCGGCCGCGACGCGCCGGAGTAGCACACGCCATTTTTTTTGCTTCTTATTTTCCCTTCCCCTTTTGCCCCCGCTGGTTTTGACGTTTGTTGTGGTGCAGCGGTGTTTGCAAAGACGATTTGGAAAAAAAAAAACAGGTATAAAGATGATAATGGTATCCGAAACCTGAAACTCGATCATTTTTATCTTATTATTAGGACATGAGTATGAGTCAGCTTTTCTATATATTCTAATCTTTACTCACGTGAGGATTCACGCCCTCCCCGCGATTTGGTTACTGTAGGTTTTTTTTTGCTTTTTTCTTTTTTTTCTTTTTTTTCTTTTTTTTCTACTTTTTTATTTTTTTTCTTTTAAGGTTTTTGTAAGTATTTTGGATCGACACCCTCCATCAACACTTGCGTGCGTTTTATGCTCATACGGTCAATGCTTCTGACACGACATATAAATATTTTTTGAGCAGGTCGCATGCCAGTATAGTGACTGATATATTTACAGATTGTTTAGTTCCAAATTAAAAAGTTTTGGAATGTCATATCAGGTGTTTAACACTAATTTAAGTTATTACATATTATTAACAAACTAATCACATAAGTGGAGAATAATTCGTGAGACGAATTTATAAGTCTAATTATTAATAATTATCAAAACATGAATTTATTAGGCTTAAAAAATTAATCGTCTCGTAAAGTTTTTTGAATCTATGTAATTAGTTATTTTTAGTCTATATTTAATACTCTATGTAAGGTCCAAACATCCGATGTGATAAGTGAAAAATTTGTAGGGTAAAAATTTAACACATTTGTACTGTTTAGGCCGATTAACTTTTCCGTACGTACATACACAGCGGAGCAGAGACACTTATAAGACTTTGACAATCGTACCAATAACAGGCGCGGCGAAGCGCGCTAACCAGCCTTGTATGGTTTTATTGGTGGGCAAAAAACTAGGCTTAGTGGGTTTATAGCGTCATACATTATCCAAACGAGCAAGTCCATGGGTTTTTTTAACCCATTTCGTCATATAGCTTAAATTATCCTACAATATATCCTAAATTTTCTCAAATAGATTGATCCATTTGGCGCATATGAATATATAATGGCTTTTCCATCCCAAATAGTTTGATAAAGGCATGTTTATTTTAAAAAAATATTTAGTTTCTAGATCTTATATTAGCATTTTATATGCTCACTAAATATATTTAGAAACTTTCACATAGAGAAATATCTCACAACGTAGAGAAAAGCAAATACAAATTGAAAGGCCAAAAGAACAAGACGCTACTCTCATCTTGCTTTTTCGAGAGGAAGGTAGGCATATATCTCTCATTTCAAAATGTTTACATCAACATACACAAGAGGAACCAAGTCAAACATGTCCGCCAACTCCAAGTGAACATATATACTTTGCAAGATAACCTACCTTCATGTGTGAAGTGCACACAATCAAAGAATTTAGATGTCTGAAGGTAGGGTTAAATGGTTAATAGCCTTTTTGCAACTCCCTTTTTCTATTTTTGTAGAATCATCATATAAATGCACCGAGGCATCTCCTTTATGCTACTGATTACATTTAGATAGTCAGAAGCCACAATCAGTTTATAGACTCCACAATCCTCCACAAGTGCTAGCATCTCCAGATAGGCCATTGCTTGAAGTGTTTCATGATCAGTTATATTAGGAATCACCGTAGCATTGGGTGCAATAAAATGTCCTTGATCACTCTAGCATACAGAAGCCACAGTTCCTTTGGAACTAGCTTTATCAACTACAACAACAATATTTATCTTACACATATCCCTCTTAGGAGCTATCCATCTTTGAGTTCTTGATTTTGGCTGAGATTTAATACATCCTTTGAACTCAAATTCCTTAACAAAATCAAATTCTTGAATTAAGCAATTAACCATTGCCATAATGGAAAAGGGCTCTAGAATATACCTTCGTGAATAGCCTTCCTCCTTGCATTCCAAATAGCCCATGTAGTAGCAAGAATACGTTTTTCGTTCACTTATGCAATATTGCAGCACATAAATAAAACCAATGCTTTGGATTAGTGATACGTAGATTAGCCAACAAATCTGTTAGGTCCTCATCTACCAATGCCCAAACACATCTAGACATTGTGCAAACAATAAGGAATGGTCCCATGTGTCTTCTTTTGCACCACAAATTTTTGCATTCTGGTGTTCTTGCTAGATTCCTGCTTTTCACACACTAGCCGTGGGTATTGAGTTGAGTGCAAGACACAATTTTCCTTGATTTTAGATGGTGGCTTCATGCTCCACAATTTATTCCATTCTTTCAAACTTCTCTTAAATCAGAGCAATTGGTCTTGCTTTCAAATACTCTTCTCTAGTTTTTTTTGGCCTTAGTCAACATTCTGTAGGCGGACCATATAGAGAATAGCCCATTTTTTCATGGAACCATGCCCAACAGTCATCTTTTTTCTCAAGTTTAGTGGAATCTGGAGAATTGCATTGTCTATCTCATGGAAAAAAGCGCCTCACACACATATTTCCATGTCATAGAAGTATGGTCAATCAACTCACTTACTCGTGTAAGGGGGTTAGGTTTTCTTGAAGCCATTGGTCTATACATTCCAGGCCTTGATATCTCGTCCTCCCAAATTTGTGTGCTTTCAACACATCACCTATGGAAACTATATGAGCACAACTAGTTGCTAGTGGCCATGAACGAATACCTAGTACTGATGTTGTTTTCAAGGTCCTCTCCCGAGCTAGCTGCAACACATTTTTTTTAAAAATGTCGGTATGCGGACAAGCTCCTTCAGAACAGAAACATCAGTAGAGAGCGCTTCAGAAACAACTTACTACTACTAAACATGAATGTTCAGCTGGCCTCATTGAACAAGTGGATCAACTGAGTTTGAGGAGTTCAGGAAACAACAACTAGACGAATGCAATAAGTTTCGTGAGCATATCTTCAGTGCCAATAACTCTCAGTCTTCTTGATGCAGTGAGCATGTGGTTTGTTGGTTGGTTTGATGTGATGAATATGTCTTCTGGATATATGAATCTATTAGTGGCTTGTTGTTGACCTCAATTGTTGTTTGAACTGCTATTATTTGATTCAGGTTCAGTAATTATGTATGTGCTAGTCATTTTGTGTAGTAGTATTGATCTAAAATTATTTTCTGATGTAATAATTGTTTTGTACATGGTGGATCCAACACAAGACACATTGTTAAATAATTGACATATGGACAAAGCAGTGAATGACACGTGTAAGAGTCAGGACATGACATGTGGGCTAATAGAAAGCCAAAACGTGGTACAAATCCATCCCGACACAAGGTCCAATAAAAATAACATGTGGGTAAATTTGGGCGTGACACATGGTCCACTAAAAATGAACACGTAGACGTACATCATCATGACATGTGGTTGAGTAAAAAAAGGACATGTGCGTATTTTGTGTTAAGCCACGTGGACCAATAAAAATACGACACATGGTATAATGAGTAAGTGACACATGATCCAATGACAACATGGCATGTGTGCCAGTAAAATCATAACAACAAGTGGAACAACAAGTGGAACAACAAGGACATGCCATGTGGTTTAGTAAGAGTCAGAAATGTGCAAGAACACAAGAGAGTGTCACGTTGTCCCATAAGAAGATGACACATGACCAGAGCATCTCCAATGTAACTGTCTATAACATCCGCATGTGGAAGCATCTCCAACGGAAGCATCAGCTAGTGTGGCTGCCTCTGTCGTGCATGCCAAAATAGTTCTATGATGACTAGTTTAACGTCACAGAACAAACCATTTCTATGACGAGTTTCTGGGATTCATCATGCTTGATCTAGTATGACGCATCATTGTGTCATTTTTTATAAATGTGTGTTCATTATAAATATTGACGCAAAACGTGGCGCCTCGCGTCAAGAGCACACAGCAAGCCGAACGAGGCTAGCTTCAATCGGGAGCCCGGGGTGTATCGAACCCGGAGACGTGCCAGTCGGTTTGACCTGAAAACCAACAAGGGATAAAAGTGTGAGAATACCTTGGAACATGCTGGGTGAAACCAGACAGTTCCATATGTATGGCTTTGGAAGCCAATCACGACGACACACAGCTATAGAAGCTGTTTGTCGAAATAGGTTTAATATGTCATTCGACAAGTATAAAGAGAAAGCATGTAAACATGTCGAATGCCGAATACATACGTGACAAAAGAATAAAGAGGTAACTTGTAAATACAAATCTATTCAGATAACATATGCATAGGCCAATCCAGCTAGTCTGCCGCACGTCCAGCCTTCATAAACCCGTCAGACATAAACTCAAGCAAAGCTAATCCACCGCATGATACCACTTGCTATAAATCTACACCACTCCTTATAATTAGATTAATCCACCGCATGATACGATCTAATTATAAGAAGCTAAAAGCACACATACATCTGAACAGATCTATACATACTCATTACTCATGTAAGCTTAACCAGAATCGACAAACTAGCCGAACTGGGGTCCATGAAGAAGAAACACACAGGCAAAGCATGATTAAACTAATCTAAAACCTGTACCTGCCGCACGGCACCCAGCTCTATCAAAGCCTAAACATGATCGGCATGTATGAACCCGCAACATGTAACAACCTAGATTGAAAGTCGATTCGGCCATCATGATCCTATAATTAGCAAAGCACAAGCAAACTCGTGCAACAAGGCCGAACGAAGATCAATCTAGATTGGACAAAAAAGTGTTGTACGAATTAAATAAATAAAACATATAACACGTGATAACTTAATGAATCTATTAGATCTGCCAAATCTAACAGAGGCGATAACTATTTTTACTCATGACTCAATCCGCCGCACGATACAAGTCATAGGTAAAAACTTCCCGTCATAAGCTTAAATCCGCCGCACGATACTAAGCTTAACATACGAGACTACTTGCATCATATCTAAATCCACCGCATGATACTAGACATGATAGCAAGGTTGCCGGTACTTACGGAGGTCGACGGATCGATGATTCCTCTCGAAGAACTCGACGACACGACTATAAGGACTCGAAGGTGGCACGGGGCCGGTTGTATTGATGTGGTTGTGAACAGATTTACAATAGTCGAGGGTTTATATTTATACCCTGGACGAAACACGAGTCCTAGACGATTACGACTTTACAATAAAAATACGGAAGGATATGAATCTATATTATTTGGTGCCTTCCATCATCACGTGTCTTCTCATGCAAGCCAGCTTTACTCGCAACATGCGTTTCCCGAATGGAGCCTACTGCCTTGTGAAGTAGCCGACCGCATAGACAGTTACCGAAACTCTGAGGACCAAACAGCTGCTGATTGCTTGCCGAATCTTTTCTTCTCTGCTGGCTGGACCCCCCTGTCATATCCTTGCGTGTGCAAAAATCTGGTGTCAACAATAAATTCATCATGAACCAGAATTTATGATGAATATATCTTTAGTGATGAAAGTTCATCATGTTTGTTCATATTTCTACTAATGATGTAAGGATCTTTGTAATGCAAAATTTTAGAATGGTTAAAATTTTGCACAAGTAGAAACAAAAGTAGATAATAATTTTGATATAATAATTGGGTCGGGTGCATCTTGATTTTATCTTTTTTATCCTCTATGTACACGATTTTTTAATCCTATAAAATTGCATGAAGATGGATCCTTACATCATCCATCCTTAGGTATTTCTAGAAGATTTTTTCAAGCACTGTATGATAGGTTTTTCTAGATGGGAGAATGACAGCACCCAAAGGCATGGGGCCTAGGATGTGTTCTCTAGATGGACCTATAAGAGAATCACCTCGTAAGTTTAGGAGCTGCGTTGATGTATTTTACTCTACTGAATACATAATTTTGAGCTTCACAAATTATTATTATTCCCAGTTGACCAACATCCATAGTTGGTGAGGCATATTGACTTCACCATCTTGAAGAAACTAATACATCATTTAGGAGGGGCACACGCCCGAGTTTTAGCCTAACAACAACATTTATCGCTTGTATGGCCAGGCTTGGGATAAAGGCAGCGTGGCGTAGGGTTGTTGTACCCTAGATTATAACATTGCACTCGACATAATATCTCGTCGCATGGAGAAAAATCGGTGCACCTGCTACCTGGACACATGATGTATTGTATTTCATTAGAGTGGATACTTTTATATGGCTAAGTTGATATAAAACATAATGTGTAAAACAGAATACACATGCATATATGTGTGTGGCTGTATAAATTATTACTACCTCCTGCTTCACAAGCTGAGAATACCATAGCCATGACAATAAGGGTTGTGAAGCATAGAACCTGGCATCCTTGTTGACAAGTGCCATCAGGGAGAGCTAGTTCTTATTTTCCTTGTGGTATTCTTATATTTTCAATTGTGTGTGGCATTGCCTCCATGTCCATTCTTTATATAAGGGGTGGGGCGGTAGCAAATTGGCATCCTATTAATGCATTAAATTATGCTCCTCTAATGTATTTAGTACTTATTTATTTACTCCTTGTTTATATAATTTATTGATTGCTATACTTTTTCTAAGGGGATGCTGAATTCATATTGCACTGTAATTGATTAGGTTGACCCCAAGGTTTATTTTGATACAAGGAAAATTTTACTACTACTCATAGGAGAGAGAGAAAACATGTGAGACTCGAATCGATCTCCTTTCACCATTCAAACCAAGTATTAATACGTTGTCAAAAACTCCCTCCAATTTAAAACACATTTATGATTAGATAGATAATGGAAGATCTATGTTCTTAGTTTCCCCAAAATAAGAGGCATTAGACCACAAACATACCAGCATAATCCAGGTCTAAACAAGTACAAAAGAGCACTATTATTGCTTAATGAAAAATTGAAAAACCATCTATTCTATGTGAAGAACTCTATGGCATAAGAATCTAAGTAAGTTGTAACATCCCAAAATTTGCATCGATTTGAAATAGGCAATATGATTTAATTATGCATTTTGTGTGTTGCATAAAACTTAGTTAATAAATTATTTGCAAAAGCTAAAATAAATTCTAGGCCAAAGACCATGATGATGCATACATGCTGGTGCATATTTTTTTTGTGATGATTGGTTTTCCTCAAAACTGGTTTGAATTCAAATGGATTTCAATTTGGCTTTTGAAATCAACTTCTGAAAATGGAAAACCATTTTTCCTTCTCCCTCCCTTTCTTCCTTGGCTTTTGGCCCGGAGCAGATTGCTGGCCCGTTCCCGTCGGCCTGCTCTCCCTCTCTCCCTCTCTCTCTCCGTCGCTCGCGTGGGCCGCCGCCCGGCCCAGCAGCCCCTGCGCAGCGCCGCAGCCCCGCGCCGAGCCGAGGGTCCAGCCTCGGCGCTGCATTCGCGTGCGCTTAGCCGTTTCCGTCTCGCCCGAGGGTCCAGCCTCGCGTGCGCGTCGCCGCTTCCGTCTCGCCCGAGGGTCGCCGCTCCCGCGCCCGCACTCGCTGACAAAGCATGCCCCGCCTGTCAGTGTCCTCACCCTCCCTGCTCGTGTCCATGGCGGACACTTGAATCGAGCCCGACTCCGACCCGAGTCCTTGCCGATCGCTTCTTGCCATATCAAGCCCTCCTATAAAACCCGAGCAACCGCCGCCTCTCCCCACGCATCTAGCTCGAGTTCTCGTGCCCTAAGTCGCCGCAATCGCAAGCTCCGCCGCCCGCAAGCTTTCCACCGCCAACAACCCGGCGATTCATCGAGTTTCAGAGCCCGTAAGTGGTATCTCGAGTTTCCCCTTGATCTTTCGAAGTTAACCGAGTAGATTTCCCTCTTTTTCCCCCTTGTTTTGATCCCCTTATCGCTCGCCGTCGCTCTGCAGAGGCCGCCGTCCGCCAAACTGTGCAATCCGCCGCCGTCACCGAGACCTCCCCGACGCCATTAACACCACTGGTGAGTTCGCGTTGAGTTTCTCTTTCGATTGGATCTTTTCCCGAGGTCTCTACCGCTCTGTAGCGCAATCCCGAGCCGCGCCGCCGCCTTCCGGCCATGGAGCCACCGCGTCCTCTTTCTCTCTCCCCGCGAAAGCGCCGCCGGTCTCACCCTGATCTAATCCGAGCCGTCCATTCTGGATCTAGCGCTCGGAATCGCTCGATACCCCTTCGTCTGTCACCTTTGCTAAAGAGTCCCCCAAATATTTAGGTCTAAACCCGCGGCCCCAATGGCCCTGTTCATTGAGTCTGCAAATTCTTCCGTTTGAGCCCCTGCGCTTTGTCCTATTTGGGGCGCAGTCCATCCAATCCGCAGATTTGTTTAAATCGATTTTAAATACAAATTCAATTTCAGTTTATTTACAGTTTTGCCACTGATTTCAAATGCTTATAACTTCTACGTTTTTAGTCCGATTTAGTCCGTTCAAGTTGCGTTAGATTCGTTTTGAAAAGATCTATCTAACTGTATGAAATATCTACTGTTTTCAGTAATTAAAATTTGAGTTAGATTTAATCTACTAATTAAGGTTTTATAACTTGTTTAGCTCATTACTTTCACGTTATAATTCCGTTTTTCGTGATCTTCGCGTTTATGTGATCGTAGTAGATCGTACTTTCTGTTTTCAAAACTTTTTATATTATTTCTTGCTGATTGGTGTAATGTTCTAATTATAGCTTGTTTGCTTTGTATGATTGTTGTACCGTTGCTTGTATGATGATGTGGTAATCGAGTTCAGACGGTGAGAATTACGTTGGTGATCAAGAGCTCTACTTCGACAACCAGGAGCAACCAGAGTTCTCTGAATCAGGCAAGTATAGCATGGGATCATCCTTGTTGACCTATTCACCATGAAGCATTTAAATTCATATGCATGTGTCTAATTTTGACCTCCTATCTAGTTTATCCTAGATTTTTGACCTGTTACCTTGTTAACCTTGGGATGCTATGCATATGGGTAGAATTTTGCTAGAGCTTTACTTAAACCAAACATGATCTAATAACGGTGAATAAAACTTGATCTTTTTAGCAACATGGTTTAGGACCTCCTGTCAGCAAAAGCTGGGACATACAGTGCAACCATGAGGGTTATATGGCTCTGACCTTAGCTCAGTATAAGGACCTTTTCTAGCTTGTTAGTGGACACCTGTATAGGCGCGTTGGGTCTTGCCGAGACGGGTATAGTGCGGCTTCTGTCCACGTGAGTATAGGCTGCGTGTTATTGTGCCACCTAGAAGGAGGGCTCTACATCCCCTTGCCTTAAGAACTAGCGGCCCTAACTTGTTAGACGAACCTTTGAAAGGCTTTGCGTGTATCCTGCCCACTCACCTCGGAAGTGTTATGGGAGTAATTAACCCGGGCATCTGGATATCACGACTCATCGGGTAAAGTGTACACCTCTGCGCAGAGTTTAATAAACTGATATATCAGCCGTGCTCACGGATACGAGCGGCCCGGAAAACTCACAGACTTAGTTGTTATTTGTTGTTTATTTATGTTGCTCATGATGATTACCTTATTGCTATGTTTCAGTTATTATGATCATGTGGATTGGGTTTAAGCATCCATATATGTTCACCTTAACTATTAAAATTGTGCCAACTAAAAGCTATTGCAGTTAAACCAATGTCAGCCTTTTTGAGCCTCATGAACCCCATGTTACACTTGTTAAGTACGAGATGTACTTATGCTTGTTTACTTTCTTTCTACTTGGATAAAAATCCCGGATGGGTAACAGATTGCTATGGTAACGACGACTTCCCTGAAGAGTTCTAGTCTTACTGTCAACCAGTCATCTTCCCTGTGATGGAGCTACCGCGAGAGATGCTTTATTTATCCGCTGCTGTGTAAAGACTTAGAATAATATTCGTTATGTAATAAACATATGTGATGGTACTTCTTAATTTGTGGCTTATGTGTGTGATTGATCTCTGGGCACACATGAGTTATTGCATTCAATTTTGCTCTTAAATTGGGTGTGACAAATTGGTATCAGAGCAATGTTGACTGTAGGACGCAAGCCTAGTTAGTTATGGTCGTTTTAGTGGTCTTTGCTTCTCAATTCTTGCTATTTATCTTAGCCTTGTTAATTTATCAAAACTATATGCTTCTCTTTACTTGCTCTATTACACAAATATATTGATTCTATTGTATCTGTCTCTTGGTCTACTTCATAGATGGCTCGTCGTATCACCCGCAGAACCGTCGGTGTACGCAGGAGGGCAGGCAACCCCGTTCCGCAAGCACCACAAGCACCCCATGAGCCAGAACAGCAGGAGGTAGCGTCGCAAGAGCCAGTACTGCAAGAACAAGCACCTCAAGAAGTGGAACCACAAGCGCCGGCACCACCAGTACAAGCTCCAGCTCAACAAGCACCAGCTCCACAAGCTCCAGTACCTCCCGCGCCAGTGCCCCCAGAAGTGCTGGAGGTTGAAGACGATGAAGAGTTTCCAACGGGTTGGGACGTGGACTCCGGGTATCTCGTCGGAGCGCCCACAGCTGCCCAGAGTCCCACACATCACAGGCTGATGGGACTTTTTGATGCCTACTACCCTGACAAGAACATCATCGTACAGTACACCCATTGGAGGTACAGTCATCCCGTGGAAAGGACCTACTGGAAGGCAAGAGTGACTGTCGCTGTCCGAGAACCAGAGAGTGGCCTATACCTGCATGAGATGGTGATTGGCCACAGAGCTCGTCGGTCCACTCTAGCATCAGCCTTGGAAGCCGTGGCAGTTGAAGCCTACAAGGCGTTCCGGGGTCGTCGCATTGAAGACATGAGGGATGATGCATACCGCTATCTGCCCTATTGGAACAGTGAGAATAAGGAGGCTATGGTAGAAGACCCCAATGCAACTCCAACCGAGAAGGCCACACGAGATTTTCTCCTTGACAGGGAAAGGTCTAACGCGGACTTGAAAAGGAGGTGATATCCCTGGGAAAAGATCTCAAAAGATGCTATAGCACCATTGATGGGCTCTTGGAACTTCTCAACCAACCCCCTATGTACAAGAGGCTCCGTGAACCGCTCTACAAATAGGCATAAGTCCCCTTTTATGTAATAAGACGATAGTAGTAAGCGTTTTAGCGAGTCTAGTTAAATTTTTTGTGCTAGTGTGTTTCTTTATGTGTGAGTTGAACTATTATTGCTTATGTGTGATTTGGATCTTTGTAATGAGTGTTGAGATATTGTAGGCTTGTCTACAAATCTCATAGTTAGACATAACGTTTATGAATAATAAGAGGGTTAGTTATATCTTATCCTATGCTGTTTTCTGGAGCAACCTGTGATCTTTTGGTTATATCTCAAGTTCTGTTCGTGCAACATGGCTGAAAATTTTATGGTGAGAAATAGACTCCTGTATCTAACCAATGCCTCTGGAATCACCTCAATAGCTGTTATGGTTTGTGAGATACGGCTGTTTCAAGTTAGAGTTTCTGCGCAGTTCTGAATTCTGGACAGATCTGTTTGTTCTCTGTTTTCGACCAACTTAACGACAGAATCTGGGAAAGTCACTTAAATAAAAGTTGTAGATAATTCTTTATCTTTCCAACCGTATATAGCACGCCCTATTTGGAATTCTGGAACTCAAGATATGACTGTTTTTTTTGTGCTGCTGTTTCTGAATCTCGCCCAGAAATTATCAGATCTCCTGTATCATCTCGTATAAGTGATCTTTTCTTGGAAAGCTCACTAACCATAATCCTTGTTTGGAAACACAGATGGCTGCCAGAGGAGGTGGTATTGGAGGTGGACGTGGACGTGGCCGTGGTCGTGGAGCACCTGTTAACCCGCCACCACCACCCCCAGTTGACATTCAGCATTGATGGGCATCCAAGCCCAATTTATGCAAACTATGATGCAACACAGCAGCATCAGCCAGTTGGAGGAGCACCACCGATGCAAGTGAGGGACGAGGGGTGAGTTTTGAAGGTCACCCGCCAGTGTTCTCTCATGCCGCTGATCCCCTGGAGGCTGATGACTGGCTTCGTGCTATTGAACGCCAGCTTACCATCGCGCAATGCAATGACCAGGAGAAGGTGCTCTATGCTTCTTGTCACACCCCAATTTTAAGGATAAAACTGAGGCGGAATACTCATGTGTGCCCAGGAAACAATCACACACATAAGTAGACAAATTACAAGAGTGGCATCATCACATTGTTTATTACATCACGATAGTATTTAAAACAGAGTCTTACAATGCTGAAACACAGATCGCTGAACTGGTACACAAACTAAACCACAGGGAAACGTCGACTGGGGGAACAGCTAGCCTAGAAGTCTTCAGGAAAGTCGCCAACTGCACCTTCATCTGTTACCCATCCGGGATTTTGCCCAAAAAGAAGATAAACAACAAGCGTAAGTACTCCACGTACTTAGCAAGCTAACATAGGGTTCATGAGGCTCAAAAAGGCTGACGCTGTCTGACTGCAGTTAGCTTTTAAGTTGGCAAAGTTTTAACATTAAGGTAAACGAATATTGTGCTTAACCCTTAACCCATGATCCATTTGTCCAACAAAGGTAAGATATGACATCATACTGTACCAACAACATAAAGTAACAATTGTTAAGTTTCATAGTTCCGCTAGTTTTTCCGGGCCGCTCGTGACCGTGAGCACGGCTGTTATAACAGTTTTACACTCTGCAGAGGTGGTGCATCTTTACCCACAAGCCGTGTTACCCTTGTGCCCGAGGCGGCCAACCTCTTGATCCACTTCCGAGGTAGATCGGCAGGGCACACTATGAAGCCTTTCGCTGGTTCGTCTAACAGGTCAGGGCCGCTAGGTTTCCTTGGCAGGCAGATGTAGCAACCCCCCTTTTCTATGGCACAAGGCCATCGCAGCTATACACATAGAAACAGGAGCAGCCCTACACCCAAAGTGGCAAGCCCCTTTTGCGCCCTTTCGGGTCACCGCTGCCATATTAGACAAGGTCCAGTTTACTGAGCTAAAACCAGAGCCATATAGCACTCATGGTAGCACTGTCAATCCCAGCTTTTGCTAACAGCAAGTTTTATTAACCGTTTAACATGTATCATCATGAGAACATATTCATCATTAGACTGGATCGTTTATAAGTCAGTTAGCACTAGCAAAACTACCCACATGCATATATCCCACGGGAACAAGAGCATCACAGATCAGAAAGCTAGTGGGTTTTCTAAGGTTGCTCAGTTGGACACATGCATGAATGAGTGATTAAAGTAAAGTATATAGGTAAACAAGGAGATCCCATGCTAACTTGCCTTGGTTGTCGAAAGGTTGATCTTCCTGCTGGTCACTGAACGAGGGGTCCTGGTCGTACCACACCGACTCACCGTCTACTCGATCACAACATCACCACGCATTCCAGGTGCAAACATACACGATGCAAACAGAGCTATTATTAGAACAATACACCAAACAGTATTAAACTGAAATAAAACTTTGATAAAACTGAAGTACGCATCTCTACGATCACAACAAGTTTTGGTTCATCGAAATCGGAGTTACGGCGTGAGAGATACGGCCGAAACGGTATATATAAAGCCCTAAACAAGATTAACTTGGACCCTACATCTAAACTATCCAAACCGACCAACAGGGACATAAACGGGTAGAGCACTTAATTACGAAGCTAACGCAATTTGAATGGATCAAATCGGAGCTAAAACGTGGATTTTATAAGCAAAACAAAGTAGTGGCATTTCTGCAAATAAACTGAAATCCATTTGAATTTAAATCGGATTTTAAATTAGATTTTAAATTAAACCCGCAGCCGGCTGGACTGCGCCTCAAATCCGAAGAAACACAGGGGCCTAGACGAAGTTTTCAAAGACTCAGCGAACAGTGCCCGCTGGAGCGCGGGTTGATTCATGGCTTATT
Source organism: Coix lacryma-jobi var. lacryma-jobi (assembly GCA_009763385.1). Taxonomy (NCBI): domain Eukaryota; kingdom Viridiplantae; phylum Streptophyta; class Magnoliopsida; order Poales; family Poaceae; genus Coix; species Coix lacryma-jobi. The sequence goes on from CM019831.1 coordinate 18,011,174, forward strand.
CGGGGGTTCTAGCAAAGATCACCCCGAAGGGGTACGGGCCATCACGGACCGTCGGATCGGAGACGGATGGCGCGGATTAGGCCAAGGGCGGAGTGCGCGCGCGGGCGGGCGACGGCGCGCACTAGCCGCGGCGTCACGGCTCTCAACGCGACGTCGCGCGCGGCTCCGCCATGGCCGAAGCCACGGAGCTCGCGGGCTCAGGCCTAGGATCCACCACAGGCCAAACCAAGGGGTCGGCGAGCTAGAGGAAGGCAAGGGGATCTCACCGAGGCGGAACAAAGTGGCGGAGACGGCTCGGGAGAGGCGGCCGCGGCGAACGGCGGTCGACGTCGGACTGCGCAGTCAACGGCGGCGGTTAGGGCTTAAACCGAGCGAAAAAGAGAGGGAAGGTGGTTCGGCAACTTCACCGAGGTGCGGCGGAGCTCGGGGAAGGTCGCACACGACCGGAGCGGCGTCGAATCGACGGGTCGACGGCGGCGGCGGCAATGGCGGCGGGGAAGCTCTGGTGCTGCGTGCGCGGCGCTGCGGGAGTGGGAGAGGGAAAAGAAAGAGCGGGGTGCGGCGCATCTGTTAAGTACACGGGGGCGAGGGCGAGGTCGTGGGAGCGGGCTTGCCCACGACGCGCGCGAGAAGCGGCGGAGCGGTTGCTCGCCCGAGCGCGGACGGCGCGTGCGAAGGGGAAGAGGAAAACGCCGACAGGTGGGGTCGGGAGGTCAGCGAGAGAGCGGGAGGAGGCGCCGGCATTTCGCGCGGTGCGGGTGCGAGCAGGCCGGCCCGTGGGCCGCGCGCGAGGAGAAAGGGTGGGCGGGCCCAGCGCGCGGGAGGAGGGAGGGAATGAGGAGGGGCCGCGCCGCGGTTGGGCCGCCAGGCCGCCTGGGCCGAAAACGAGGGAGGGAAGGAGGGAGTAAAATGAATTCTTTTTTCATTTGTTTCAAAGCAATTCAAAACCATTCCAAAAGAAGTTTGAATTCAAACTAATTTTGACAAAACCCAGTCACTTCAATAAATCCAATGCATCAGCATGAATGCATAAACATGTTGCCACCAAAATTTTAATTCAACAAAAATTTATTTAACCCTAGGTTAAATGCTCACAAATTCATAATTAAATCATTTTCAACCTATTTTGTTTTGGAGAAAAAAATTTAGGGTGTTACAACTCTACCCCCCTTAAGATGAATCTCGTCCTCGAGATTCGACTGGAGCTTACTCAAACAACTGGGGATAAGACTTCCGAAGATCTTCTTCTCTTTCCCAGGTAGCCTCTTCTTCTGTATACCGGTTCCACTGAACCTTGCACATCTTGATAACTCGGCTCCTGGTAACTCTTTCTGCTGTCTCCAAGATCTTGACAGGGTACTCTTCGTAAGTGAGATCCTCTCCTATCTTGATCTCTTCCAGGGGAACTTGCTCTTCAGGTACTCTCAGGCATTTCTTTAGCTGAGAAACATGGAACACATCATGCACACCTGACAACTTTTCAGGTAACTCGAGCTGATAGGCCACTTCTCCACGTCTGGCTAAGATCCGGAAAGGGCCTATGTACCTGGGTGCCAACTTTCCTTTCATGTTAAACCTCCTTACACTTCTCATGGGTGACACTTTCAAATACACATAGTCTCCCACTTTGAAAACTAAGTCCCTCCTGCGAGTATCTGCATAACTCTTCTGTCGGGACTGAGCTACCCTTAGGTTATCTCGGATCATCCTTACTTGTTCTTCAGCATTTCTAAGAACATCCGGTCCGAACACTTGAGTTTCTCCTGTCTGATTCCAGAACAGGGGAGTCCTACACTTTCGCCCATACAAAGCTTCGAAAGGAGCCATTTTCAGACTCTTCTGGTGACTGTTGTTGTATGAGAATTCAGCATATGGCAGGCTTTTATCCCAACTAGCCCCATGCTGAAGGGCACATGCTCTCAACATGTCCTCCAAGATCTGGTTTATCCTTTCAGTCTGCCCATCTGTTTGTGGGTGATATGCAGAACTGAACGTCAGCTCAGTTCCCAAGGATTGATGTACTTGATACCAAAAGTGAGAAGTGAACTGTGTCCCTCTGTCTGACACTATTTTCTTTGGAACACCATGGAGAGACACAATCCTCTCCATGTACAGTTCTGCTAACCTTGCTCCAGAATAGGTGGTCTTTACTGGTAAGAAGTGAGCGACCTTAGTGAGACGGTCGACTATTACCCATATAGAATCATATCCTCTTTGTGTGCGAGGTAAACCAGTAATAAAGTCCATTCCCACTTCTTCCCATTTCCACTCGGGTATCTGCATAGGCTGTAACAGTCCTGCTGGTCTTTGATGTTCAGCTTTGACCTTCTGACAGGTGTCACATAGAGCCACATATTCTGCTACATCTCGTTTCATACCATACCACCAGTATTTATCTTTCATTTCAGATCCAAGTACATTTTGGTGCTACCGGGTGAATGGAGTAGGCAGATTCATGAGCATCCCGCAAGATGGCATCACGGATAGCCTTCACTTCGGGCACACATATCCTCTTTCCAAACCATAGAGTCCCATTATCATCCATCCGGAATCCTGGTGCCCTTCCAAGCACTATGTTTTCTGCTATCTCTTTCAACTTCTCATCCTTCAACTGACCCTCTCGGATTTCTTTCTCCAAGGTAGGTTCAACCGACATTTCCACCACATTGTTGGCAAAACACAGATTAAGGTATGCCATTTCAGCTCTCAACTCTGCTGACATACGTTCCACTTGCAGACCTTTTGCGTAAGTTTTTCTGCTCAAGGCATCGGCCACGACATTGGCCTTTCCTGGGTGATAATGTACCTCTAGGTCATAGTCTTTGATCAATTCTAGCCAACGGCGTTGCCTCAAGTTCAGATCTGACTGGGTAAATATATATTTCAGACTTTTGTGATCCGTATACACGTCACACTTATGTCCAACTAGATAGTGTCTCCATATTTTCAGAGCATGGACCACAGCTGCTAACTCCAAATCATGAGTTGGATAGTTCACCTCGTGCTTCCTCAGCTGTCTAGATGCGTAGGCCACTACTCTTCCTTCTTGCATTAGAACACATCCAAGTCCAAGACGAGATGCATCACAATAGATGGAGAAGCTTTTGTTCAAGTCTGGCAGAACTAGGACTGGTGCTGAGGTTAATCTCTTCTTTAACTCTTCAAAGTTTGCTTGACATTTATCAGACCACACAAACTTAGCATTCTTTTCCAACAAGGCAGTCATAGGTTTTGCGAGCTTGGAGAATCCTTCAATGAACCTCCTATAATACCCAGCCAAACCCAGGAAACTTCGGATTTCACTGGGATTAGTTGGCGGGTTCCAATCCAACACATCTTGCACCTTGCTAGGATCAACGGATATACCTCCGTTAGAGACAACATGCCCTAAGAAAGAGACTTCTTTCAGCCAAAATTCACACTTGCTCCTCTTGGCATAGAGCTGATGCTCTCTTAACTTCTGCAGAACCATCCTCAGATGTTCCGCGTGTTCCTCCTCTGTTTTAGAGAACACTAAAATGTCATCTATGAACACCACCACAAACTTATCTAGGTATTCCATGAACACTTTATTCATCAGATACATGAAGTAGGCTGGGGCATTGGTCAGACCAAAAGACATCACTGTATACTCATACAGTCCATACCGCGTGGTGAAGGCGGTCTTAGGAATGTCTGAGTTCCGGATTTTCAACTGGTGATACCCAGATCTGAGATCTATTTTAGAGAACACACATGCTCCTCTAAGCTGGTCAAATAGATCGTCTATCCGGGGTAGAGGGTATTTGTTTTTAATGGTAACCTCATTTAAAGACCTATAGTCCACACACATCCTTTGGCTACCATCTTTCTTATCCACAAAGATCACTGGTGCTCCCCAAGGAGAAGCACTAGGGCGTATATACCCTTTCTCTAACAACTCCTTAAGCTGTTTCTTAAGTTCTTCTAATTCATTTACCCCCATTCTATAAGGTCTTTTAGATATTGGTGCAGTTCCAGGCAGTAATTCAATAATGAACTCAACATCGCGATCAGGTGGCATACCTGGCAGATCATCAGGAAAGACATCAGGGAACTCGTCCACCACCCGATCTTGCTCTGCACCACTAGCATCCATCTGGTTGACCGTGGCAGTTGGCTGCTCTTTTAACACCACTTGCACACAGATTCTGTCTCCCTTAGGTGTAGTTACAACAACTGACCTTTCTTGACACTGAATGACAGCCCCATGTTGCTTCATCCAGTCCATACCCAAGATGAGATCTATACCTGCTGTTCTTAGCACTATAGGCTTTACTTTAAAGTCTACCCCCCTTAGGTTGACACTAGAGGTGGGGCTCCAAAAACTTGCAGGCATACTACCCCCTGGTGAGTTTACTATGATTGTTTCTTTCATTGCACACAAAGGCACACCATGCATTCTAACAAACGATTGTGAAATGAAAGAATGCGAAGCACCAGAATCAAAAAGTATGGTTGCTGGGATTGAGTTGATGCTGAACGTACCCATCATAACATCCGGTGCATCCAGGGCACTCTCGGCAGCTACATGATTCACCCGTCCAGTGTGAGGTGGGCGAGCATTCTGCTTCTGAGCTCCTGCCTGGTTCTGTGGGGCCTGGGGGTTCTGCTTCTTGGGGCACTGGTGAGCGTAGTGTCCTGACTCCCCGCAACGGTAACATGCGTTGGGGTTCTGCTGAGCTGCATTCTTCATGGGAGCGGAGTTGGGTGCTCCCTGGCGTGATGCTTGGCTGCTCTGCTGTTGCTGGTACCTCTGACCTCCTGGCTGCTGCTGGTAGCGCTGACCACCTGACTGCTGCTGATGTGGAAGGCGCTGTTGGTTCTGGTTGCCCTGGGGGTACTGTCCTCTGTTCCACTGGTTGCCTTGACTCCTCTGGGGGTAACCTTGCTGTGGGTTGATTCGGGGACGAGTGTTGCTCCCCGATGACTGGCCTTGGAAGCTTCTTTTCTTTGCCTCCATTTCCTTCCTCTTGTTGTCAATAACTATCGCCCTATTGACCAGGGCCTGATAGTTCGGGTAGGTGTTGGACATCAACTGGAGTTGCAACCCATCATACAGACCATTCAAGAAACGGCGCTGTTTGTCCTTGTCGTTAGCCACATCCTGAGGGGCATAACGCGATAGCTGTGCAAACTTGTCGCGGTACTGCGCCACTGACATGGACCCTTGCTTCAGAGAGCGGAACTCCTCTTGCTTCAGTTCCACGAGACCATCTGGGATGTGATAGGATCGGAAGTTCTCCTTGAACTCCTGCCATGTAACAATGGGGGCATCTTGGGGACGGCCAAACATGAACGCATCCCACCAGTCCTGTGCAGCTCCCTGCAGTTGCCCAGAAGCGTAGAGCACCTTCTCATAATCGGTGCACTGGGCGATGTTCAGCTGTTTTTCCACTGCACGGAGCCAGTCATCCGCCTCCAGTGGTTCAGAGGCGTGAGAGAACACTGGTGGATGGCCCTTCAGGAATTCTCCTCGACGGTCCCTGACTTGAAGAGGTTGAGGTGCGGCAGCGGGCGCCTGATCCAGGCGGTTCATCATGGCGTGCATCAGTTGATTCTGCGTGGCCATCAACTGCTCGATGGTCACTGGCGGCGGTGGCGGTGGCGGGTCCATAGGAGCACCACGCCCACGGCCACGGCCTCTCCCGCGTCCACCCCTTGCTGCCATCTGCTCACCAACAAATGCGCAAGAGTTAGACCTTTATATCCAACATAGAAAGTATATATGACATAAATGAACATTGCTGAAAATTTCTGTGCACATCCTTGTCGACAGCAGCACACACTAAACGGGCATAACTCGAGCTACAGAAATCCAACAGGGATGAACCAGACATCGTTGGAAAGATTAAGAAACCGGCTACAACTTTCGTATAGAACACTTCTTCAGATTCGGCCAGATTCTGGCCGAAAACAGCATTGAACAGAACCTGTTCTGGACGACAGACTGCGTAGAAACATCGACTTTAAACAGGCATATCTCCCAGATCCGAACAGATAAGGACTTGGTTCCAGATTCGTTGAAAGGTACATCAGTATAGTTACTCCCCAAAAATTTCACAATTTTTGGGGTCACGGATTAAGAGATACACAGATCTAAACACAGGCTGCTCCAGAAAACAGCAACACAGACATAAGAGATAAGCAACTTTATATGCACAAGAAGGTTTTAACTTGGAGAAGCACGGACATAACCCATACTTCACATCACACAGACAAAGATCCAAACAAACATAGTTCACTAACATAAGTAACACAAACACCACAGGTTCACATAACACAAACTGAATTTAAACAACGTGTCTAAACGAGATAACTGATCCTGGTAGGCAAGCTACTGGGCTCCACCGGGGCATCGTTGGCTCTATACTTCTTCTTGTAAACAGCTGCATAGTCTAGCTCACCGCGAAGGTAATCCACTTCGCGCTCCAAACGCCTTATCACCTTCTGAGCCGCACGCAGGTCATCTTGCACCTTGTCGGCCTTCCTATGCACCTCGTAGGCATGCTGAGCAGTAGAGACCAGAACCGGGTACTCCACTGGTGGTAGCAGGGTTCGCCACGAGCCCTCCATGTCACTTTGGGGCAGGTAGCGGTAGCGATCATTCCTCATCATCTGGAAGCGAAGGCCATGGTAGTGCAGGTAAGCATCCTGCGCCGCGTCCTCCATACTTGCGAGGGCATCACTACGCTTGGTGGTAGTCCTGTGAGCTGACTCTATGACATGGGCTTGATCATCAGCTTTCCAACCTGTAACCATCAGGTCGGACTTCCAGTACGTAGCCTCCAACGGGTGGGTGTACTCTCCGCAGTGGTATTGGAGTTTAGCCTCCATGTCCGGGTAGTACTCCTCCAGCAGACGAACCAGCATACTATGGTAGTACGCTGTCTCGTCGGGCTTCTTAACATGAAGCGACGATCCCAACCAAGGTCTTCCACCACCTGCGCTGCTGGGGAGGCAGGGGGTGCTGGTGCCGAAGCGGATGAAGCGGCGGGAGAGTGTACCACCGGGTACACTGGCACGAAGGCTGGCGCCGCAGGAGCTGGTGGAGCGTCAGGTGCTGCAGGAACGGGTGCCTCTGGAGCAGGGACCTCAGGCGCTGGCGCCTCAGGCTCAGGCTCCACTGGGACTGGCACCTCCGGAGCAGGCACCTCCGGAGCCGGAGACTCGGAACTGCTGCAGGGGGCGGGGATGGCGCTGCTAGCTCCTCAGAAACTGCTGGAGTAACGGTCAACTCTTCATCCTCCGCGAAGACGTCGTTGGAGGAGCTGGAGGAACCCATCACTGTCGGGGATGTGAACCACAGGGGGAGCAGGCTGGCTGGTGAAAAGAGCACGGTAGGCACGGGCGTTCATGCGAGGCATCCTGATGTTAAAAACAGGTAAGATAAGCGGAAACAATTAGTTTTATGCAATAGAATAAGAATAAGAAGCAGGTATAAATTTTAATAAAGTAACGAGTTAATAAAATAAGCATGAACAAGTAACAAAAGGTGTTAGACGTCCATTTCCTAACTAGGCTTGCGTCCTACAGTCAACAAAGCTCTGATACCAATTTGTCACACCCCAATTTTAAGGATAAAACTGAGGCGGAATACTCATGTGTGCCCAGGAAACAATCACACACATAAGTAGACAAATTACAAGAGTGGCATCATCACATTGTTTATTACATCACGATAGTATTTAAAACAGAGTCTTACAACATGCTGAAACACAGATCGCTGAACTGGTACACAAACTAAACCACAGGGAAACGTCGACTGGGGGAACAGCTAGCCTAGAAGTCTTCAGGAAAGTCGCCAACTGCACCTTCATCTGTTACCCATCCGGGATTTTGCCCAAAAAGATAAAACAACAAGCGTAAGTACTCCACGTACTTAGCAAGCTAACATAGGGTTCATGAGGCTCAAAAAGGCTGACGCTGTCTGACTGCAGTTAGCTTTTAAGTTGGCAAAGTTTTAACATTAAGGTAAACGAATATTGTGCTTAACCCTTAACCCATGATCCATTTGTCCAACAAAGGTAAGATATGACATCATACTGTACCAACAACATAAAGTAACAATTGTTAAGTTTCATAGTTCCGCTAGTTTTTCCGGGCCGCTCGTGACCGTGAGCACGGCTGTTATAACAGTTTTACACTCTGCAGAGGTGGTGCATCTTTACCCACAAGCCGTGTTACCCTTGTGCCCGAGGCGGCCAACCTCTTGATCCACTTCCGAGGTAGATCGGCAGGGCACACTATGAAGCCTTTCGCTGGTTCGTCTAACAGGTCAGGGCCGCTAGGTTTCCTTGGCAGGCAGATGTAGCAACCCCCCTTTTCTATGGCACAAGGCCATCGCAGCTATACACATAGAAACAGGAGCAGCCCTACACCCAAAGTGGCAAGCCCCTTTTGCGCCCTTTCGGGTCACCGCTGCCATATTAGACAAGGTCCAGTTTACTGAGCTAAAACCAGAGCCATATAGCACTCATGGTAGCACTGTCAATCCCAGCTTTTGCTAACAGCAAGTTTTATTAACCGTTTAACATGTATCATCATGAGAACATATTCATCATTAGACTGGATCGTTTATAAGTCAGTTAGCACTAGCAAAACTACCCACATGCATATATCCCACGGGAACAAGAGCATCACAGATCAAAAGCTAAGTGGGTTTTCTAAGGTTGCTCAGTTGGACACATGCATGAATGAGTGATTAAAGTAAAGTATATAGGTAAACAAGGAGATCCCATGCTAACTTGCCTTGGTTGTCGAAAGGTTGATCTTCCTGCTGGTCACTGAACGAGGGGTCCTGGTCGTACCACACCGACTCACCGTCTACTCGATCACAACATCACCACGCATTCCAGGTGCAAACATACACGATGCAAACAGAGCTATTATTAGAACAATACACCAAACAGTATTAAACTGAAATAAAACTTTGATAAAACTGAAGTACGCATCTCTACGATCACAACAAGTTTTGGTTCATCGAAATCGGAGTTACGGCGTGAGAGATACGGCCGAAACGGTATATATAAAGCCCTAAACAAGATTAACTTGGACCCTACATCTAAACTATCCAAAACCGACCAACAGGGACATAAACGGGTAGAGCACTTAATTACGAAGCTAACGCAATTTGAATGGATCAAATCGGAGCTAAAACGTGGATTTTATAAGCAAAACAAAGTAGTGGCATTTCTGCAAATAAACTGAAATCCATTTGAATTTAAATCGGATTTTAAATTAGATTTTAAATTAAACCCGCAGCCGGCTGGACTGCGCCTCAAATCCGAAGAAACACAGGGGCCTAGACGGAAGTTTTCAAAGACTCAGCGAACAGTGCCCGCTGGAGCGCGGGTTGATTCATGGCTTATTCGGGGGTTCTTTAGCAAAGATCACCCCGAAGGGGTACGGGCCATCACGGACCGTCGGATCGGAGACGGATGGCGCGGATTAGGCCAAGGGCGGAGTGCGCGCGCGGGCGGGCGACGGCGCGCACTAGCCGCGGCGTCACGGCTCTCAACGCGACGTCGCGCGCGGCTCCGCCATGGCCGAAGCCACGGAGCTCGCGGGCTCAGGCCTAGGATCCACCACACGGCCAAACCAAGGGGTCGGCGAGCTAGAGGAAGGCAAGGGGATCTCACCGAGGCGGAACAAAGTGGCGGAGACGGCTCGGGAGAGGCGGCCCGCGGCGAACGGCGGTCGACGTCGGACTGCGCAGTCAACGGCGGCGGTTAGGGCTTAAACCGAGCGAAAAGAGAGGGAAGGGTGGTTCGGCAACTTCACCGAGGTGCGGCGGAGCTCGGGGAAGGTCGCACACGACCGGAGCGGCGTCGAATCGACGGGTCGACGGCGGCGGCGGCAATGGCGGCGGGGAAGGCTCTGGTGCTGCGGTGCGCGGCGCTGCGGGAGTGGGAGAGGGAAAAGAAAGAGCGGGGTGCGGCGCATCTGTTAAGTACACGGGGGCGAGGGCGAGGTCGTGGGAGCGGGCTTGCCCACGACGCGCGCGAGAAGCGGCGGAGCGGTTGCTCGCCCGAGCGCGGACGGCGCGTGCGAAGGGGAAGAGGAAAACGCCGACAGGTGGGGTCGGGAGGTCAGCGAGAGAGCGGGAGGAGGCGCCGGCATTTCGCGCGGTGCGGGTGCGAGCAGGCCGGCCCGTGGGCCGCGCGCGCGAGGAGAAAGGGGGTGGGGCGGCCCAGCGCGCGGGAGGAGGGAATGAGGAGGGGGCGCGCCGGCGGTTGGGCCGCCAGGCCGCCTGGGCCGAAAACGAGGGAGGGAAGGAGGGAGTAAAATGAATTCTTTTTTCATTTGTTTCAAAGCAATTCAAAACCATTCCAAAAGAAGTTTGAATTCAAACTAAATTTTGACAAAACCCAGTCACTTCAATAAATCCAATGCATCAGCATGAATGCATAAACATGTTGCCACCAAAATTTTAATTCAACAAAAATTTATTTAACCCTAGGTTAAATGCTCACAAATTCATAATTAAATCATTTTCAACCTATTTTGTTTTGGAGAAAAAAAAAAATTTTAGGGTGTTACACTTCTGGTCAGTTGCAAGGAGCTGCTCTGGATTGGTGGGAATCGTTTCAGTTCGGTCAAGCCAACGATGCTCCACCTGTCACCTTTGAGGATTCAACCAACTTCAAAGCGTACCATATCCCTGCTGGTCTGATAGAATTGAAGCAGGAAGAGTTCAGATCTCTGCGCCAAGGAGCCATGACCGTTGCTGAGTACCGTGACAAGTTTGCTCAATTGTCACGCTATGCCCCCACTGATATTGCTCAGGATGCCGACAAGCAGCGTCGCTTCTCAAGGGTCTGAATGACGGACTGACACTGCAGCTAATGTCCAATGAGTATGCCAGTTACCAGACTCTAGTCAACCGTGCTATAGTGGTTGACAACAAGCGCAAGGAAATGGAGGCTAGAAAGAGGAAGCTCCAAGGTCAGTCTTCTGGTAGTAACAACCGCCCTCGTTCCAACTTCGCACCAGGCAATCAGCAGAGGTACCAGGGACCGACTACCCAGTGGAACCGCAACCAAGCCCAGCAACGTCCTTCATACCAGCAGCAGGGTAATAATCAACGCCCCCAGCAACAGCCTAACAATCAAGCTCAACGCCAAGGAACCCCTGTCAACACCCCCATGAAAAATAGTGCACCTAACAACTCCCAACAAGTGTTTTGTCTGTGGTGATGCTGGTCACCTCTCCTACAACTGCCCTAAGAAGCAGAACCAGCAGACTCCGCAGAACCAGAGCAACAATCAAAGGGGACGACCGAATCCATCACCTAACTCAGGCAAGGTGAACCACGTGTCCGCAGAGACCGTGCAAGAGGCGCCAGAAATCATGCTTGGTACGTTCAATATCAGCTCCATTCCTGCTACAGTTCTTTTCGATTCTGGTGCATCACATACTTTTATATCACATACATTTGTCCGAATGCATAACCTACCTGTTAGTCTCATGAAAACCCCCATAATGGTTACCTCACCGGGTGGAGGATTGCAAGCTACGCTTCAGTGTATGCCTATAGATGTGTCCCTAGGGGGTAGATTTCTCAGTATCCCCAATTGTGCTGAGAACAGCTGGCATTGATTTGATACTGGGTATGGACTGGATGAAGAGATGTAAGACAGATATACAGTGTCAAGATAAAGTTGTGACAGTTACCACAGCTAAGGGAGACAGAATCAGTGTAAAGGTAGTGCTACAACCAACACCGACTGCAACCGTGAACCAGATGAATGAAGAGGTTTTCCGGAAGATCTAGTGGTGGATGAGTTCCCGGATGTGTTCCCCGATGACCTGCTAGGTATGCCACCCGATCGTGACATTGAATTTATTATGAACTTTTACCTGGAACCGCACCCATAGCTAAAAGACCATATAGGATGGGAGTACCTGAATTAGATGAACTTAAGAAACAAATTAAAGAGTTACAAGAAAAAGGGTTTATTCGTCCTAGTTCATCACCTTGGGGAGCTCCTGTCATTTTTGTTGACAAGAAGGATGGTGGTCAACGGATGTGTGTTGATTATAGATCGCTTAATGAGGTTACTATCAAGAATAAGTACCCGTTACCAAGGATAGATGATCTGTTTGATCAGCTGAAAGGTGCATGTGTGTTCTCTAAAATTGATCTGCGTTCTGGTTACCATCAATTGAAGATTCGAGCATCTGATATTCCAAAGACGGCTTTCACAACAAGGTATGGGTTGTATGAGTATACAGTCATGTCATTTGGTTTGACCAATGCACCTGCCTACTTTATGTATTTGATGAACAAAGTGTTCATGGAATATCTCGACAAGTTCGTTGTTGTGTTTATTGATGATATTCTGGTATACTCTAAGAACAAGGAAGATCATGCTAAACACCTGAGGTTAGTGCTACAGAAACTCAGAGAGCACAAGTTGTATGCCAAGCGCAGCAAGTGTGAGTTTTGGTTGAAGGAAGTCTCTTTCCTTGGACATGTTATCTCTAATGGAGGCATCTCAGTAGATCCGGGCAAGGTTGAAGATGTGTTGAATTGGAATCCACCAACAGATGTGACCGAGATTCGTAGTTTCCTCGGATTGGCCGGTTATTATAGAAGGTTCATTGAAGGATTCTCCAAGCTTGCTAAGCCAATGACAGCTCTGCTAGAAAGAATGCTAAGTTTGTTTGGTCTGATAAGTGTCAAGCTAATTTCGAGGAGTTGAAGAAACGTCTGACTACAGCTCCAGTGTTAATTCTGCCAGATCTGAGTAAGGATTTCTCTATTTATTGTGATGCGTCTCGTCAAGGTTTGGGTTGTGTTCTTATGCAAGAAGGCAGAGTGGTAGCATATGCATCGAGGCAGTTGAGAAAGCATGAGCTGAACTATCCCACTCATGATTTAGAATTGGCAGCTGTTGTCCATGCATTGAAGATTTGGAGACACTATCTAGTGGGTCACAAGACGGACATCTATACCGATCATAAGAGCTTGAAGTACATTTTCACTCAGTCTGATCTGAATTTGAGACAACGCAGATGGTTGGAATTGATTAAGGATTATGATTTGGAAATACACTATCATCCCGGGAAGGCTAATGTTGTAGCAGATGCCTTGAGTAGAAAGAGCCATGCCGATGAGGTCAGAATTGCTTCTATGCCAGATGAGTTGTGTGCTGAATTTGCACATCTAAATTTGGGAATTGTGATCAACAGAATGGTGTTAGAACTTGAACCGGTATTGATGCAAGAGATACGAAAGGGTCAGATGTCAGATGAGAAGTTGAAGCAGATAGCCGATAATATTGTTCTTGGCAAAGCGTCAGGTTTCCGGTTAGATGATGATGGCACATTATGGCATGGAAATAGATTATGTGTACCTGCAATCAAGGAGATACGTGAGACTATACTGTGAGAAGTACATGAGTCAGCTTACTCCATTCATCCTGGAAGCACTAAGATGTACCTTGATCTAAAGAGGAAGTATTGGTGGGATGGATTGAAAGGGATGTAGCCGAGTACGTCGCTCTATGTGATACCTGTCAGAGAGTGAAGGCAGAACATCAGAGACCCGCCGGTTTGTTACAACCGATGAAGATACCTGAATGGAAGTGGGAAGAAGTTGGTATGGATTTCATAGTTGGGTTACCTCGTACTCAGGGAGGTTACGACTCCATATGGGTAATAGTCGATCGATTGACCAAAGTTGCTCACTTTATACCAGTTAAAACTACCTATACGGGAGCTAGATTGGCGGAATTGTACATGGAACGGATAGTATGTTTGCATGGAGTGCCTCGAAAGATTGTGTCAGATCGTGGTACTCAGTTCACCTCTCATTTTTGGCAGATGATACATCGATCATTAGGTACAAGGTTGAACTTCAGTACTGCTTATCATCCACAAACTGATGGACAGACGGAAAGAACAAATCAGATTCTGGAAGACATGTTGAGAGCATGTGCATTACAGTATGGCACCAGTTGGGACAAGAATCTGTGTTATGCAGAGTTCTCATACAACAACAGTTATCAGGAGAGTCTTAAGATGGCACCGTTTGAAGCCTTGTATGGTAGACAGTGTAGAACACCGTTGTTCTGGGATCAGACAGGTGAGAGTCAAGTGTTTGGACCTGATGTGTTGAGGAATGCCGAGGAACATGTCAGAATAATCAGAGATAACCTGAGAGCTGCTCAGTCCCGACAGAAGAGTTATGCAAACAACCGTCGTCGAGATCTATCTTTTGCAGTAGGTGATTATGTCTACCTGAAGGTGTCACCGATGAAAGGTGTGAAAAGGTTCAATAAGAAAGGAAAGTTAGCACCAAGGTATATTGGACCGTTCAAAATTCTTGAAAGACGTGGCGAAGTGGCATATCAGTTAGAGTTGCCTGAAAGCTTGTCAGGAGTGCATGATGTGTTTTCATGTCTCTCAGTTGAAAAATGCCTGCGAGTGCCCGAAGAGCAGATACCGTTGGAAGAGCTTACAGTTAAGGAAGATCTGACTTATGATGAGTATCCCATAAACATCCTAGAGACAGCTGAACGAGTTACCAGGAGCAGAGTAATAAAGATGTGTAAGGTTCAGTGGAACCGGTATTCAGAAGCAGAGGCAACTTGGGAAAGAGAAGAGGATCTGAGAAGTCATACCCACAGTTGTTTGAGTAAGCATCGCGGGAATCTCGAGGACGAGATTCTTTAAGGGGGGTAGAATTGTAACATCCCAAAAATTTGCATCGATTTGAAATAGGCAATATGATTTAATTATGCATTTTGTGTGTTGCATAAAACTTAGTTAATAAATTATTTGCAAAAGCTAAAATAAATTCTAGGCCAAAGACCATGATGATGCATACATGCTGGTGCATATTTTTTTTGTGATGATTGGTTTTCCTCAAAACTGGTTTGAATTCAAATGGATTTCAATTTGGCTTTTGAAATCAACTTCTGAAAATGGAAACCATTTTTCCTTCTCCCTCCCTTTCTTCCTTGGCTTTTGGCCCGAGCAGATTGCTGGCCCGGTCCCGTCGGCCTGCTCTCCCCTCTCCCCTCTCTCTCTCGTCGCTCGCGTGGGCCGCCGCCCGGCCCAGCAGCCCCTGCGCAGCGCCGCAGCCCCGCGCCGAGCCGAGGGTCCAGCCTCGGCGCTGCATTCGCGTGCGCTTAGCCGTTTCCGTCTCGCCCGAGGATCCAGCCTCGCGTGCGCGTCGCCGCTTTCCGTCTCGCCCGAGGGTCGCCGCTCCCGCGCCCGCACTCGCTGACAAAGCATGCCCCGCCTGTCAGTGTCCTCACCCTCCCTGCTCGTGTCCATGGCGGACACTTGAATCGAGCCCGACTCCGACCCGAGTCCTTGCCGATCGCTTCTTGCCATATCAAGCCCTCCTATAAAACCCCGAGCAACCGCCGCCTCTCCCCACGCATCTAGCTCGAGTTCTCGTGCCCTAAGTCGCCGCAATCGCAAGCTCCGCCGCCCGCAAGCTTTCCACCGCCAACAACCCGGCGATTCATCGAGTTCAGAGCCCGTAAGTGGTATCTCGAGTTTCCCCTTGATCTTTCGAAGTTAACGAGTAGATTTCCCTCTTTTTCCCCCTTGTTTTGATCCCTTATCGCTCGCCGTCGCTCTGCAGAGGCCGCCGTCCGCCAAACTGTGCAATCCGCCGTCACCGAGACCTCCCCGACGCCATTAAACACCATGGTGAGTTCGCGTTGAGTTTCTCTTTCGATTGGATCTTTTCCCGAGGTCTCTACCGCTCTGTAGCGCAATCCCGAGCCGCGCCGCCGCCTTCCGGCCATGGAGCCACCGCGTCCTTCTTTCTCCCCGGCGAAAGCGCCGCCGGTCTCACCCTGATCTAATCCGAGCCGTCCATTCTGGATCTAGCGCTCGGAATCGCTCGATACCCCTTCGTCTGTCACCTTTGCTAAAGAGTCCCCCAAATATTTAGGTCTAAACCCGCGGCCCCAATGGCCCTGTTCATTGAGTCTGCGAATTCTTCCGTTTGAGCCCCTGCGCTTTGTCCTATTTGGGGCGCAGTCCATCCAATCCGCAGATTTGTTTAAATCGATTTTAAATACAAATTCAATTTCAGTTTATTTACAGTTTTGCCACTGATTTCAAATGCTTATAACTTCTACGTTTTTAGTCCGATTTAGTCCGTTCAAGTTGCGTTAGATTCGTTTTGAAAAGATCTATCTAACTGTATGAAAATATCTACTGTTTTCAGTAATTAAAATTTGAGTTAGATTTAATCTACTAATTAAGGTTTTATAACTTGTTTAGCTCATTACTTTCACGTTATAATTCCGTTTTCGTGATCTTCGCGTTTATGATCGTAGTAGATCGTACTTTCTGTTTTCAAAACTTTTTATATTATTTCTTGCTGATTGGTGTAATGTTCTAATTATAGCTTGTTTGCTTTGTATGATTGTTGTACCGTTGCTTGTATGATGATGTGGTAATCGAGTTCAGACGGTGAGAATTACGTTGGTGATCAGAGCTCTACTTCGACAACCAGGAGCAACCAGAGTTCTCTGAATCAGGCAAGTATAGCATGGGATCATCCTTGTTGACCTATTCACCATGAGCATTTAAATTCATATGCATGTGTCTAATTTTGACCTCCTATCTAGTTTATCCTAGATTTGACCTGTTACCTTGTTAACCTTGGGATGCTATGCATATGGGTAGAATTTTGCTAGAGCTTTACTTAAACCAAACATGATCTAATAACGGTGAATAAAACTTGATCTTTTTAGCAACATGGTTTAGGACCTCCTGTCAGCAAAAGCTGGGACATACAGTGCAACCATGAGGGTTATATGGCTCTGACCTTAGCTCAGTATAAGGACCTTTTCTAGCTTGTTAGTGGACACCTGTATAGGCGCGTTGGGTCTTGCCGAGACGGGTATAGTGCGGCTTCTGTCCACGTGAGTATAGGCTGCGTGTTTTGTGCCACCTGGAAGGAGGGCTCTACATCCCCTTGCCTAAGAACTAGCGGCCCTAACTTGTTAGACGAACCTTTGAAAGGCTTTGCGTGTATCCTGCCCACTCACCTCGGAAGTGTTATGGGAGTAATTAACCCGGGCATCTGGATATCACGACTCATCGGGTAAAGTGTACACCTCTGCGCAGAGTTAATAAACTGATATATCAGCCGTGCTCACGGATACGAGCGGCCCGGAAAACTCACAGACTTAGTTGTTATTTGTTGTTTATTTATGTTGCTCATGATGATTACCTTATTGCTATGTTTCAGTTATTATGATCATGTGGATTGGGTTTAAGCATCCATATATGTTCACCTTAACTATTAAAATTGTGCCAACTAAAAGCTATTGCAGTTAAACCAATGTCAGCCTTTTTGAGCCTCATGAACCCCATGTTACACTTGTTAAGTACGAGATGTACTTATGCTTGTTTACTTTCTTTCTACTTGGATAAAAATCCCGGATGGGTAACAGATTGCTATGGTAACGACGACTTCCCTGAAGAGTTCTAGTCTTACTGTCAACCAGTCATCTTCCCTGTGATGGAGCTACCGCGAGAGATGCTTTATTTATCCGCTGCTGTGTAAAGACTTAGAATAATATTCGTTATGTAATAAACATATGTGATGGTACTTCTTAATTTGTGGCTTATGTGTGTGATTGATCTCTGGGCACACATGAGTTATTGCATTCAATTTTGCTCTTAAAATTGGGTGTGACATAAGTTCACACACCTCAATTACGTCCACCTTTTGCACTCATCCATATGCTGCAATATAGGCCATGTTATTCGTGGAGCTCAAGGTTGCCCCCGCCCTGGCTCGTCGCGTGATGGTGTTTTACATAATGTTTATTGATGTTGTTCTGGTAAATCATCATAAAAGTTTATTATGCATGATGATTTATTACAAGGGTGATAAATCTATGACAGCTGGTTTAGTTTTTGTCAATATGTGTCGAAAGACTTGATTTGGTCACACATGAAGCTTTCAACATCACTATGTTGCCGAGTGTCAATTGATTTGCTGAGTGTTTTTTGGGCACTCAGCAAAGAAGCTCATTGTTGAGTGTTTTATTTGTCGAGCTTGTTTGCTAAGTCTAAAAAAAACATTTTGAAAAACTAAAAATAAATTTGTCACAAATCTTACGTATCCGTCTGGTAGTTTATAAAACTATAGGAGTGATATATAAGATTTGTGAATAATATTAGAACCACAATATCAGATGTATAAATGGTTAAACACCTAAAAGAAACTTTGTAGATCTTGAGAAGTATAAAAGTTTGTAGTTGATAACCTCTAAATTTGAAGTCATCTTGTCATGCAAAACTACGTCCGAATTTTAAATTTAAAATTCATATTTTTTCAAAAGACCTCAGATGGAGAAATGATCAAAATAAAGTTGTAGATCTTAAAAAGTTATGGAACTTTGTAGTTGACAACTTTTAATTTGAAATCATATTTTAATGCAAAACTGCATTTGAATTTTAAAATTCGATTTTTTTCAAAATACCTTAGATGGAAAAAAAGCCAAAATGAAAGTTGTAGATCTCAAAAAGTTATGAAACATTCTAGTTGATAACTTTTTAATTTTGAAATCATCTTGTCAATGAAAACTACGTTTGAAATTTCTCAAATTTGAATTTTAAATTTTGTAAATGACCTCGGATGGAGAAACTTCCTAAATAAAAAAGTTATGAAACTTTGTATTTGACAACTTTTTGATTTGAATCACTTAAAATATCAAATAAGCAGTTTAGATATGATTTAGTATAATATGAGGGGAACTGAAATGAATTATAGACACAAATAACAAAGGGGTGGAGTGGTAGTGGAGGTTATGCGTGCGTGTGCGAGAGGTCACCAGTTTGAATTTTGGTTGATGCAAAGTGAAAAAATATGAAAAATATTGTGGGAGTAGATGAGTGGTGTGGTTGGCTGGTGGGCCCCTTCTACGATTTAAAAAATCCCTAATTTTTGGATTTTTTTCGTTTGGATTTTGCCGAGTATTCCATGACAAAATGAAATGGCAATCAGTGATGGCTCTGGTTGGTCCAGCAAATGTATGACATAAGATAGATGACGGATTTTTCGATCGTCATGACAAATTAATCGTGACGTGTTTTCGACTGTTTATGACCAAAGTGATCGTCATGTAAAGCACCATTTCTTGTAGTCTGCACCATCATTTGGAGCCCGTCCTGCACAAGCTGCCATGTCTGCCCCAGCTCGTCGCGTTAGCCTCCAGAGCTCGTAGCCATGGTTGTCGCATTGGCGCTCGTGGTGCTTGCGCATATTAGCCGCACTAGCGCTCGCGGAGCTCGTGCATGGTAGTCGTGATGGCACCCTCATCCACACCATCGTCTGCAAACCTAGTCCTGAGCAAGTCCACCTCGCCGATGTGGCGAAGGATAGGTAGGAACAAAGCAAGATAGGATTCAGTGGTAGGAGTGAATTATTGGATAGACACAAGGATGAAAAAAGTACACTATAGAGGATAGTTTCTTGACATGGTATCTTAGGGTATAGAAACTACTCTTAGTTTCTGCATTATGAGTGCTCTTAGCTTGCATGGCTGCATGGCACTGAATGGGGAGAAAATTTAGCAAGGGGAGAAGTTCTCCATGTGCAAGCATGGAAGGAAAGGAGAAGTTAGCATTCATGGCTTCTTAAGCAATGGCACTTGATAGAGAAGCATGCATGACCAATGTAGTAAATTGGAGACAGAATCGAAGCACCTCCCTAAAAAACATAGAGATTAAAGTCACTCCTTGGCCTTAGCATAATACCCCATGTATACTTGGATGCAGGGAGTAAGGGCACGTCAACGGTGTGATTCAGCCGGTCTGTATGTCTTATTTTTTTTTATAGAAAACACCCTTGTGACCAAGAAGTTAGGTGCGGTCGTCATCTGGTGAGGCGATGAGGTTGGCTCGTGCTCCCAGACTCAATCTTTGACCGAGGACGCTTTGTACAGCATGGTCACCACCAAATGACAGCTCACAGTTCAGGCTATGTGTGGGAGAGAATTCATCCAATCTTTTGTGCCAAAATCCCCCACCCATGCCTCATTGCCACGGTGGTCGTGCCAGAGCGGCGATAGATGTATGTGTGGGTGGAGGTAGGGGAGAGGACGTGTGGAAAACAGAGTTGGAGGGTCGAACCAAAGAGGACGTGTGGAAAACAGAGTTGGAGGGGGCGCTAGTTGTGGTGCTCGTCTTCAACCACACATTGCTATGATGCAGAGGCAGCCCTGGGTCTCTAGCTGAGCTGTCACACCCCAATTTTAAGAACAAAATTGGAGCACAATATATGTATACCAATATCAATTTTCATACATATATCGACATCATAGTAAATATCAAAACAATAATTTATTAATAATTCAAATATTATTACATAAATGACCCTCGGGTCTGAAAGAAAAGTACAGACTCTCATGACATCTGACTCTAATGTAAACTCTGATGAAGACGCGGAAGATCTGGACTCCACTCCACAGGAAGGTCGACCGGAGGCTGCGTCATCCTAGTACAAGTCGTCTCGGTCCTATCCACCGTCTTCTGAGTACAGATTGTGTCGGGGTCGTATCCGTCGTCTTCTCGGTACTCCTGCTCCGTGTCGTAGACTCCAACGTCTGGGTGGGGTAGCAGGGGGTTTAAAGAGGAAGAGTGAGTACATCGAAATGTATTGTATGAACGACATATATAAATATGAAGTAAACGAAAATCAATCACAGAGAAGACACGTGATTTACGTGAAAAACCCTTTCAATGTGAAAGGGAAAAACCACGGGCACCAGCCGGCAACAATCTCACTATCTCAAGAGTTTTGGGGTTACACGCCCATGACGACTTACAAGAGAATCATGTCTCCGGCGACGGGCCTCCGCTTCGCTCCGTCAGAAGCCCGGCCAATATCCTGAAGTGGATTTGGAACAACTCCAACAAACTCCACCTTTAGACAAATTCATCTTGTATCATAAATCAACCCATTATCCTGAACACAATAAATATAGAAAAGCACTGGTGCCAATAATAGTCTCTTGGACTATCCAATTAAACCGACTAAGCTTGAGCACAACTCAAACTTAGCAACAGGAACATGCTTTGTCATCATATCAGCAAGATTATCATGAGTACTAATTTTGCATACCTTCAGCTTACCTTCTTCAATCACATCACGCACAAAATGATACTTGATATCTATGTGTTTAGTTATCTCATGGAACATCTGATCTTTAGTGAGGTAAATTGCACTTTGACTGTCACAATGCAAACTTATGCAAGATTCAACTCCACAAAGCTCAGCGTACAAATCTTTCAGCCAAATTAATTCTTTGCACGCTTCACAAATAGCCATATATTCTGCTTCAGTAGTAGACAAAGCAACAACAGACTGTAAAGTAGCCCTCCAACTCACAGCACAACTGCCAACAGTAAACACATAACCGGTAAGTGATCTTTGCTCCAGCCCAAGCCTCCGGCGATAGGCCTCCGCTTCGCTCCGGCAGAAGCCCGGCCAATATCCTGAAGTGAATTTGGAACAACTCCAACATGTATTCTGCAAGTGTAGGAAATATATGCTTATGAGGCTAATAACAAAGGTAGGCTGACTCAGTCTGACTCAAGCGCCTAAAGCAACACATCCTATTATTCCTATTTCCTATGCACCTATTTACTAGGTTATAACCACAGTCTTCTCAGAACAGTAACCACACTCGGAGTCGCACCGAGCAAACCACACTCGGAGTCACACCGAGCAACCAACACTTGGAGTCCAGCAAGCAACCACACTTGGAGTCACACCAAGCAAACCCACACCTAAAGTCCATCAGGAAAACCACACATGAAGTCCATTAGGCCACCCACAAGGCCGACTCGAAGAGTCCCCCTATGTGTATTAGTTCCATATGTCACGACATAGAAAGCTACCTTCCGTAATAACACCAAGTCTGCACCCGAGCCTGGGAATCACTCCCGTACCAAGCAGTAACTCGCGTAGAAGAAGCCTCTTTACCCATGTCATATGGGACTAATGACCACATAAGGCTTCCCTAACGATCCAGACCTAACCCACCAACTAATCTCGAAGAAGTCCAAGCCCGCTCGTGACCGTGAGCACGGCTGATATATCAGTTTTAATACTCTGCAGAGTTCGCACATCTTTGCCCATGAGTCATGAGTTCCCCATCACGCTAAACACTGCCAAGGTGCACAGCGGGGTCGCACTAGAAGGCCTTTACAAAGCCGCCTCCAAGTCCGTTCCACACGTACCTCTAAGGTTTCAGCCCGTACAAAGGTCTACGACCCCCAGGGCCCCCTCGTGAGCCACTAAAACAAACCCCGTGTGGACCCTCAACTTGGAGGAAACTAATTAATTAGCCAGTACTAGAGCCATATAGGCCTCATGGTTTGTGCTGTTTTGCCGGGTTACATGCTTCAAGAATCGGGTCCTAGGGATCCAGACAGGATATGTCTAGCACAAGCCCAGAACCAAAACCAAAAGCAGCTGCCGAGTCCCACGGCACAAAACCACCAATACGGTCCATCCTGCCGGATATGCCTACTCACCATACTACAACAATTACCAACCCACATGTTCCATAAATCATTAATTAAGTTTAATTATTTAACCACCATCCCATGACAGCAGGGCTAAGCATGACTTCTACCCCACATATCCCAAACCAGGTGACAAGGATAATATAAACAAGTTCTAGTAAACCTTAACATGTGATTCAATTTAAGACTGCATGCATCTACTGGATCTAACTACTCTAACTCAAAATAAAATAAATACAGGAGCAAGATGTTCAAGGACACTTGCCTTCGGGCTGGGTCGAATCAACAAAGGCAAGGACTTGATCTGGAGGTTCCGCATAGCTCGCACTCGTTGGATCAATCATCATCACATGACCCAAACAAACATATAAGAAACAGTATATCATACAGTAATAAAACAGAAATTAAACTAATCTACTGCGTAGAGCTCGACGAGACGAATCTAACGCAAGTTGAACGGGTCAAAACGGAGTTAAAATGAACAAGTTATGGGCTTTTGAATTTCAGTGGCAAAACTGTAAATAAATTGAAGTCATTTTCGGGTTTTAAATAAATAAAACTGAAAAGGAAAAATGGCAATGGACTAGGCCTCATTTCCGTGAAAATCTGAGGGCTAAACGGCACGATTTCCAATACTCACTGAATAGGAATTTTGGAGTGCGGGTTGGTTTCAACAAAATAGAGGGGCTTTATTGCAAAACCACTATGGCCGGTGGTGGACTGTGTTGTGGGCTTGATCCACGGCCTGTGGACCGGCAGAGAGCTGGGTCAGTGGTCCACCATGGACCACGTGCAAGGCGCGGTCGCCTGCGTGGCGCTGACGCGCGCTCCACGTGGCAGACGCTGGTTGGACGGTCCATGGACTAGTGGTGCACCCAGACTGGGTTCACGGCCCCTGTGGGCTGGGTCCATAGCAAAGGGTATGCTTCTTCTATTCTTATCCATCCATCAAGGAACAGACGGCTAGGGAGAGATAGAGAGGAGTAATCGGTGGTCGGTCAGGAGGAAGACGACGGCGCCATGGGAGGTTCGCTGGAGCTTGCTCGGGACCTCGCTGGGAGCCATGAGGGAACAGGAGGATGGGTGGGGAAGATAGCGGATCTCACCGCGTGTCCCGATGGGGTGTCTCGGCATCAGAGACGGCTTGGTCGAGGCATATCGACAGTGGAGGCGGCGGTGATGCGGCGTGGTCGCTCGGCTCCGGTGGTGGTGGCACAGTGGAGTTCCCGGCGGGGGCTTTCGCCGAAGGAGGGTCCCCCAGACGCGGTGTTCGTCGGTGATGCCGAAGGAGGGGAGACTGAGGCCAGCCAGTAGGCCGTCTCGTGAGCGGTGGCGAGCTCGATTGGCGGCTATGGCGAACTGGTGGCGGAGAAGAGGCGCTGGGCCGTGGGGAGGGACTTTTTGTAGGCTGGGAGAAAGAGGGGGTGGCGGCGGTGTGGTGGTAGGGTTTCTCTGGTGGCCCTTAAAGGGATGGAGAGGCGAAGGGGACACCGCAGGGCTTGGGTGTATCCGGTGCACGCGAGAGAGTCGGAGGGGGCCGTTGGAGGTTGAAGACGGGACTGATGGCTGGGCCCTCGGCGTCAGCGACTGGGGGCGGCAGCGGGCGGCCTTGCCAGTGCTAGTGCTCGCGCGCAGGGCGAGGTGTGCTGGGTCACGCGGCTTGCAGGTGGGAGCGGGGGCGGGCCAGGGGAAGAGTTGGCCTAGCGGCCGGTTTTGGCCCATGCCGCGGAGGAATTCAGAGGGAGTTGGGCCGGCGGAGGGAGAAAGCTGGGCCCGTTTGCAGCGGCCCGAGGCGAGGAATGAGGAGGAGGGGAGGAACGGGCCAGCCAGGGAGAAAGCTGGCTCTGGCTTGGGCTGAAGAGAGAAGGGTGGGGAAGGAGGCCGGTTGGGCCAAAGTAGGGTGAGAGGGGAAGAAGGGAAGAAAAGGGGTTTTGGGCCCTTTGCCTTATTCTTTTTCATTTCTTTTCCTTTTCAAATTCTTTTGAAATTCAAATCAAAACAAGTTTGAAACCAAATCCGTTTGCAAAATTTTGAACACATTTTTCCTAAGTTTTGAAAATAAAATTTTAGTTTGAATTTTGTAAATTTGTCATAAGCTTTTTATTTATTTTCTAAATAGAGTAAATTTGATTCGCCCTAAACGGGTTTAATAAATCTTTTTCATCCAATAAAAATTATGCAATGGCATGAATGCAACAAACATCTGGTTAGAATTTTCCTCCATCTAGGGTTTTGGCCATTTTCTTAATTAAATTCTAATTTATTTTAATTAATTAAACACCCGGGGTGTTACATGGGCTCTCCTCCACCTCCATCTCCACCTCCACTCCACCTCTTGTTGATTTCTTCAGCAATGTTGCTTCTATACAGATTAATCCAAATGAGATTGCTGCTGAAGGAAAGGGCCCTGAGGTGAATCCACATCCACATCCACATCCAGGGGTAGCTACACATCCGCATCCCAAGACAACTATTCAGGTTCTGAATCAGCCGCCACTAGGTCATGGCCATAAATTAGAGGACCTTCACATATGCTTGTAGTAGTAGTAGTAGTAATAATAATAATAATAATAATAATAATAATAATAATAATATAGTATAGTATAGTATGGCAACGAGATGCATAAAGGATGTTAGGTTTAGTCCCACATCGGTAATTGATAGTAGGGGAGCACAACATATAAGGTGAGGGCATCCCTCACATATCAAGCTAGTCTTTTGGGTTGAGTTAGACTCAATGTATAGACATGTTGTGGGCTCTGATGGACCTAGATCCGAGGGGCACCGATTCATGGGTATAGCGAGTTGGGTCGGGTTCCACTGCACACAACAGGTGGTATCGGAGCCCATGGCAGGAAAAACCTAAAAAAATCTTAACGCTAGAACTTTTTCCAGAGATCGCACAACGTTGTGTGATGTGAAGAGTTCGGTCTGATGTGCAATGGGAGAGATTGTTAAGTTTAGTCCCACATCGGTAATTGATGGTAGGAGAGCACAACATATAAGGCTAGTCTTTTGATTTGAGTTAGGCTCAATGCTTGGATATGTTGGGCTCCGGTGGACCTGGACCTGAGGGGCACCCGACTCGTGGGTATAGCGAGCTAAGCCAGATTCCGCTGTGCACTCTAACAAATGAGCTGCTCCTCCCCTTTATTTATGTGCCATAAATGTTTCTAAATTTTTAATTCACTTGCTGCCATGAATGTTTCAGATTTTTCTCAGTTAAGTTGTTGCCTTGAATGTTTCTGAATTTTTAATTATGCAACTACTGTGAATTTGATCCTATCTTTAGATTAAGCCCGCGAGCACCATTATTTTCCTGGATGTGTTGCTATTTCTGAATATTTAGTTAAACACTAGTGTGCACCACTGTTTTCTGAAACAGAGATGGAAACAACGTGAACTTGAGTCAAGCAGTAGATTGATCCCCTTCTAGCTATTTTTCTAAACTAGTGTTCACACTTGAACTTGAACAGAGCTTTGCTTTATGGTGTGAATAAATCTTCGCCCGCTCTGTTTTTATTGATGGTTTTAAAAATTATTGTAATAATGTTCATCTTTTTGTTTCTTATACTTAATTAGATTTCTATCAAATAGCAACATAATGGTATACAAAACAGTGTTCATTATTGATCTTGACTATAAGCAAGGCATTAAACATGTTGTAGATAGTATAACATGCTCTTCGTTGTATGACCTATCTTTTTAGCCATATGTATGCCAGATTCAAGAGTCCTGCAGATGATTCCTTATCTGTGGGTTGTATATTCCCTAATATACAACGTGATTTAGTCTCTGTTTGGGTCCCAATTGTCTAAATTTTAATTGGCTACTAGACTTAGGTCACTTTTGCGCACTTAAGTGGTCCAATCAAGTAATGGTCTTTTTTGTGAGGTTAGCTAGACTTTAGACAACACTTTAGACTAACCATTGGATCCAAGCATGGCCTTGATCTTAGGGATGCAAGGATGGACTTGAACTAGGCTATGGTGGAGATAAAAAAATAACACCTAAAATGAGATTAAGTGGAATCTTTGAAGATCCTCTAAGACAAGCAAGAAGCTCAAAACACCAAAGAAGTAAATACTAGACAAAAGAACAAGAAGAAAAGATCGAGTAGCACCAGATACTTCTAGTGAGGCATGTCTGAGGCAAAGAGAAGATAAGTGCATGGCATACTTTCGATGTGTGCACTAGAAATTGCATCAAAGTTATACAACAGAGCCAAATGCATAGGTGGCTGAGAAGAGAAGAGAGTACCTTAGCTCTATGGTAAGTGAACCAGAGTTAGTATTGGAACCTTGAGGTGCATCCAGTCAGCACTAGTGCCCTAGATACGACACCTAAACTATTTAGTGTGGAAGTAGACAAACCACTAGAGAGGAAAGTCAATAATCAACTCAATGACTAGTTGTCGTGGCAGGGGCACCGAGTTTCTTTGGTTTTTTGTAGCTCCGAGGTCTAAGAGCTAGTTTAGTTGGTTGGGGCTATATATACCCCTTTGCTAGGCTATTTAGATGTTGTGAAAACTAGTTGAAGGTATAGTTGAGTTGAATCTCAACCTTTAGTGCTCTAGCCATCATATGCGCTTAAAAGAAGATTAGGCACTTGAAAGGTCCTATAAATGGCTAGAAGGGGATGAATAGCCTATAAGATTTGTACAACAATACTTAAACAAAAAGCTTATACACCTAAAATGTGAAGCGAGTTTTGTAGTAGCTCTACAAAAATGCAAGATACCTATCCACAATTCTAGTATATTATGATCACTATGTCACACACAAAGGCTATGTTGCTATTTTACCATTAGCGAGCATGCTAGCAAAGATAATTACACTAACTAGTTATTCTAACTACATCTACCACTATGCAAGAAGGAAACAAATGTAAATGCAAGAGAGGTAGTGAAGTTATACCGCCGTGGCAAGTGATCAAAGTTTATCAATTAATACCAATGAAATCCTCAAACAAGATGACATAATGATTTTATCGAAGTTCACTTGCTTGCCTGCAAGCTATGTCCTTGTTGTATTGATTCACCCATTTGATGGCTCATGTGTTAATAGGCATCACCTTCCTAACCCACAATTGAGTGTCATACAACCTGAAAGGATCAAGATGCCCAAGAGGGGGGGGGGGGGGTGAATTGGGCTTTTCTAAAACTTCTTGCAAGAGTTAAAACCTATTAAGCCCAATTAACCCCCTAGTGCCTAGAAGTGTGTATGACAAGAATTAACCGCACAAAAGACAATCGCTAAAACATTTCTACTCTAGCATGACAATTCAATTTGAATGAACAACAAGGGAATGCGGAATTGAATTGCTCAAAGGTAAATGCGTAGTAAAGAGAGTAGAGATGACACGACGATCTTTTTGCCGAGGTATCGAGATGTCGGCACACCCCCTAGTCCTCGTTGGAGCACCCGCGCAAGGGTATCGCTCCCCTTTGATCCACGCAAGGATCAAGTGCTCACTACAAGCTGATTCTTCGCCACTCCGGCCCGGTGAATCGCTCCTTTCCGGTCACAAGCTTGCTTGGGTCATCCACAATGCCACCGGATGCTCTCCAAGCTTCACGATCGCCACCAAGCCGTCTAGGTGATGCCGATCACCAAGAGTAACAAGCTAGAACTCTCACTTGACCAACACAAGGCCAGAGAGATGGATGGATGCACACTTGCTACTCAATTCTCACTAGGAGGTGTCTAATTCTCACAATTAGCAAATCACTTAACCTCACTAGGGCTCTTGCACTCACTCACACTCACAAGGTGTTTCTCAGCTGATGGAAGTGGCAAGAACAACTGAAATGGATGAGGAGGTGGAGTATATATACTCCCCCAACCGGCCATCCAAAAACAGCACAAGACAGGCATTCTACGGGGACATCGGACGCTCCGATGCCTGACATCGGACGCGCCGATGACCTCAACCAACGGTCGACTGTACCAGCCTGTCAGACCTGTTAAAGGAGCATCGGACGCTGGGCAGCATCCGATGCCCCTGCATCGGACGCGTCCGATGCCATTTGTACCTCTTTGGAACCTCTCTGGACGGCCATCGGACGCTGGCCCTCAGCGTCCGATGCCTCCCAAAGTTCACTTCCAAGTGAACAGTGACACCGGAGCATCCAATGTGACACCATCGGAGCCTCCGATGCCACGCACCAGACCAAACCCTAAGTCGGGGTGGGCATCGGAGCCTCCGATGCCCCCTCAGCCAGCGTTCGATGCCTCTTACAAGGCCAAAACGAACTCGGATCGCAACGCGGCCTTAACGACTTTTGATCCTCTCGACATAAGGCATCTCTCTGAGCTACCTAGGGCTATGAAATAACAAGTGTGCACCACACCTACCTCAATAGACTCATCTAGGTCAAGCTACTGATTCACGCTCCCCTTTATAGTACGGTCAAAGGAAAAACAAAGACCTAAGACTACCTAAGTGTCCTCCAACACCATGTGACACTTAGTCTAGTCTACCACCGTCTTCGTTGTCCGTCCTTTGAGAACCGAAATGATTTCCATCGCCAGGGGACATGAACTCCATATGCTCGTATCGTCACCATTACCGTGACCTAACTCATCCCTGTTTCTGCAAAACACACGTTAGTCACAGTAATCTTGTGTTTCATCCAATCACCAAAACCACTAGGGACCAAGATGCGTTCAATCTCCCCCTTTTTGGTGATTGATGACAACACGAGATCGAGTATAGAGAGAAGAGGTTTTTAAATCATGACATGTATGAACTTGCAATGAATAAGAGAAATTGATTAGGGGCAAGTTCAAACATGTCATGCCATCATCCTGCACTCAACAAGTTAGAGTGAATAACAAGTGCAAGAGTAAAGAGCTCGAATACATAACAAATGAGAATTGAGCACAAGTAAACGAGTAAGGCGAAATGACATGACATATCATATATCATAGTGAGCACATACATGTCATAAAGGTCCATAGCATAAGTAAATCACATAAACATGCACAAAAGGTATGATAAGTAAAGAGCGTATGTGAAAGTAACACAACAAAAGACATCGAAACCCTCTCACATCGCTCCCCCTATCACTATACTCATCCACTCTCCCCCTTTGGCATCAAGCGCCAAACTAAGCGTCGGAGGGCGGAGGTGGTGCAGACGAGTCAGGAGCAGTCTCCGGAGTACGCTGAGAGAACTCAAACTGCTGAAGGTACTCCTCGGAGTCAGAAGAAGAGGTGCCGGTAGCCTGCTGACCCTCTGAAGCTGGAAGCTGCTGTGTAGCGGTTTGGGTCGGCTCTGGCACTGACTGCTCTGCCTGCTCTGTCTCAGTCGCAGTCTCAGTAGTGGTGTCAATCTGAGTATCGGAGTGCGGAAGCTTTGGAATAGCTGACAACTCAGGCTGCACTGACGTGGTCGTCTCGGACTGGACTGGCTCTGCCTGCTCGGAAGACGCGACAGAGCTCGGGAGGGTCTCAGTGGTAGAAGTCACTAGAGCCGTCGTTGTCTGTACTGGATCTGGCAAATCTGGAGTGGGAAATCCAGTGAGCTCACTGAAGCTGGCAGACAAGTCCCGCATCACGGTGGTGGTTGTCGCGAATAGAGACTCTGTCGGACGTGGCGTGAAACCAGTACGCAAGGGACTGAACACAGGGGCTCCTCCAGTGGGCGTGGTGAAAGAGAGGAACTGGGAGGAGCTCTGCGGAAACTACTGTTGCTGCCCAAACTGCTGGGGAGGGACAAGTGGCTGCCACTGGATCTGCTGCTGGGGGGGAGGCTGCTGCCACTGCCACTGAGGAGGACCGCTGGCTAGTCGCTCCATGAAACTCAGGATCTGCTGCTGTAGTGCCATCATCTGACGCTGCAGGGCGTCTGAGCGCTCCTGAGCCTGCTGCTGTGCTAGACGCTGCTGCTCCTGGGCTAAACGTTGTACGTCCTGTGTCACGGTCCTCTGCTGCTCCTTCATCCGTGCAAGTATAGCAAGGAGTGCAGGATCGGAGGAGCTGGACGGCCCGGCCTCAGTGTCGTGAGCTCGAGGCTGGTAGCGGGGCGGGAGCTGGTAGTCCTCGTCCGAGCTGTCTGTGGGGTCCTCTGCAACGAACATAGCACCCCCCTCTAGATCGGCAAGCTCCTGCTCGGCGAGTGCCTGGACAGCCTCGTCCTGCTCCTGGGATGACTCTGGGACCTCTGGTCTCTGGCGTGAACTAGACGGAGCGTCCTGCTGCTGCAGCGGCTGCCTGCGATCCCGACCGTGTCCCAACAACTGACTCATGTTATACTCAGGGAATACGGTCGCGGACCCAGTGAGAGACTGACTAAGATGAGCACCAGTGGTGGCAGCTACCTTCCAAAGAATATAGGAGATCCAATGCGCATAAGGGAGCTGCCTGCGGGCCTTGATGCCCTTTGCGACGGTGTCCTCTATCTCACACAAGATGACGTCCCAGACGTCGAACTCCTGCTGCCTGACCATATAAGCGAGTAACCACAACTGCAGCCTAGAGAGACCCTCTCCGAAGCCCACCCTGGGAAGCAAGGTCCGCCTGAGAATCGCGTTGAGGATCCGAGCCGTAGGGGTAAGGTCCCTAGGAGTGCGACTCGAACCCTCACCGAAAGGCTCAGTGAAGTACGGGCGAACCAAGTCCGTCGAAGGCTGTGCACCACCGTGAGGGCGGCGGGGTGGCTCCGTCCTGTCGTAACACAAGTCGTGGATCCGGGTCTGTGAGCGTGTCAATCCAAACCAACCCCGGATCTCTGACGAAAACAGTCTGTAGTGCTCCCCCTCTAGTGCGAACTCGATGGTCTCTCTGTCCGGGTGCACCCATAGCAAAGCATAAAACTGAAAGACCCAATCCTCAACATATGAGCCAGACCGCCCCAAAAGGTCCACCAGACTAGGTATGTAAGTGAGAATAGGGCGGATCTGCTCTCCAACTGCCGTGACTATCGCCTCCAGTGGACAAACACACTGGGGTCGCAGGGAGATGTCGGCGTTCCTGTAACCCTGGTAAAAATCCTCCTGCAGCACTGTATAGAACGCTGGGCCTGCCTGCTGCTGTCTCTCCCTCGAGAACCACTGCTCGACTGGGACAAGCCTGAGCGTCTGAATCTGAGAACAGGTAGCCCCCCGGAGGTCTAGTCGTGGAATCGGCGGGGGCACACGCCTCGACGGAGCACATGCTCCCCGCAGAGGGACATCGGGCCGGGGTGGCACCGCTGTCCTGCGACGATTGAACCGGCGCCGGGGAACCTCCTCGGGAACCTCCTCCTCAACCTCGGCCTCTGGTGCCTCTACCTCTTCTGCCTCTGCCTATGCTGCCTCGGCATCTACCTGGCCCTGCTGCGAGCTCTGGGGCTCGACTCCTGGGGAGGTGAACGTCGTGCGATGACCGACAGCCATAAGCGTGCCAGTCGGTGAGTGGTGGAACCGTTCGACCTCCTCAACTGCTCTGCGCTGGTCGGGGGACAACTGGTCCTCAATCCGGAGTCCGCCCGTACGACCTCCCTGCTCGGCACGCTCTGCGGCGGCCGCAACCTCTTGGGCCTGGTCTGCCTCCCTCTGCTCTCTGGTGCGCTTCCTGCGCGTAATCAGCTTTGCCTTCCCAGGCCGCTGACCGGGAGGGTGATGAGGAGGGGAGTCCCCTGGGCCACCACCGACGTTCTTGCAGCGCGGCATGGCTGACAAGAACGAGGTAACAACTACCGCTGAAAAACTGGACTGTCACTGAAAGATCCTCTGACCCTCAACTGCTGGCGCTATCTCACTCGCGAGGCTTGGCCTCGTTCCGTACCCGCGGGCTTGGCCCCGGGTTAACTGCCACTGCCAACTGTCAACTGATGAGCGGACAACTGCCACGGACTCTGACGCGCTGCGAGAATAGATAGGATATATAAGAAACATATAATCTAGAGATGAGGAGGCCTATCGGAAGCAAAGCATAGGGGATAAGAAGGTAGAAGGCTTCGCTACCTGACAAACCGACGAAACGGCCCAAGCAATAGGGAAGCACAGACGTTCCGACACCCACACGTCACGCCAAGGAGGTCTGCACGAACAACGAGCGAAAACGGGGTCAAAGCAGGAAGAAACGACGGTTGACGCATTTCGTCGAACACCTGGATTGCATAGGTTGAGGAGGGGAGGCACGGCGGGCGCGGGGAGGGGAGGCGGCCGGAGCTAGGGTTTGAGCGGGCGCGGCGGCGGGGATCGTGCTCAGCGGTTGGGCGCGAGGAAGAAGGAGACGAATGACGTGTGGGTCCCAGATGTCATTAGAAGAACCTATTGCGCCGCTTAAAGGGGCATCAGATGCGCCGATGACTACGCATCGGACGCTCCGATGCCGGTCCAGAGAGCTCCAGAAACGTCCATTTTGCATCGGACGCGTCCTATGCCTCGGCATCGGACGCTGGGCAGCGTCCGATGGGGCCTCGGACGCTCCGATGAGAACACATCGAACGCTCCACCAACACTGTTCCAGCCGGGGCTGTGTACAGTGGGGGCATCGGACGCTGGAGCCAGCGTCCGATGCTGCATTTTGGCGCGTTTCGAAGATCTCTGTTGCGGCTCCCTCTCCCAACCAAGTTCCAACTCAAATAAGAGGCAAATAAACACCAGTTGGAACCTAGTATGAGCATCCTCGCATAAACCCTCAATTTTATAAATATTTTGCCATAGGCTACATATCATTTTTAGAGGAAAAAATATGCGATAAATCCCGAGGAGACAACGTGTGGCCACCAAAACTAGGGGCCTTAACCAATTGGAGCCTCAAATGCTCCCCCTAGCGGTGGACGAACACAGCGGTTGCTCAAAACATAACCGAAAAGAAACGACAAAGCAACAAACATGCATATGCAGTGCATTACGAAATTTGAATCTAGGTTGCTTGTCAAGTTTGCTCATGGGTAAGCTTCTTCACACGCTTTTTAGGGCGGTTATCTTAACCACGTCTGACAAGCCTATGTGCATAGCATAATTTAAACATGGCATATTATGCAATGCAATGCAAAGACAACCCCCTTTCACCTTTTGACAAAGTTACTTAGATCAAGCACATTTAGTTCACTTCGCAATCTACAAAGAGTGTTTTCATCTAGGGGTTTTGTGAAGATATCCGCCAATTGATCTTCGGTTCTAACTCCCTCTAAGGATATGTCTTTCTTTGAAACATGGTCTCTAAGAAAGTGATGGCGAATATCTATGTGCTTTGTGCGAGAGTGTTGAACCGGGTTGTTAGCAAGCTTAACCGCGCTCTCATTGTCACACAACAAAGGTACCCTTTCTAGAACTACACCATAGTCTAAAAGGGTTTGTTTCATATAAAGGATTTGTGCACAACAAGCACCCGCGGCTATGTATTCCGCCTCGGCGGTTGACAAGGCCACACTATTTTGCTTCTTAGAACTCCATGAAACTAGTGATCTCCCAAGCAAATGGCACCCTCCGGATGTGCTTTTTCTATCTACTTTGCAACCCGCGTAATCCGAATCGGAATACCCAACAAGTTGGAAGTTAGCTCCTTTGGGATACCAAAGGCCAAAGCTTGGGGTGTGCTTTAGGTACCTAAGGATTCTCTTCACCGCTATGAGACGTGATTCCCTAGGATCGGCTTGAAAGCGAGCACACATGCACACACTAAACATGATGTCGGGCCTAGATGCGGTCAAATATAACAAGCTACCAATCATAGAACGGTAGAGAGTTTGGTCAACCGGGTTACCTCCCACATCTAGGTCGAGATGTCCGTTTGTTGGCATTGGAGTCTTGATAGGCTTGCAATCATCCATGTTGAAGCGCTTGAGGAGGTCTTTTGTATACTTTTCTTGAGATATGAAAGTCCCCTCCTTCAATTGCTTGACTTGGAAGCCTAGGAAGAAAGTGAGCTCTCCAATCATGGACATTTCGAACTCCTTTGACATCAAGTCACCAAATTCCTTGCAATAGGCTTCATTTGTTGACCCAAAGATGATATCATCAACGTAGACTTGACAAATGAAGATTTCTCCATCAAGCTTTGTAAGTGCAATCAAGCCCTAATTGTGGGTTTTGGTGATAATGACCACACGATTGGAGAACTAATGAGATTCATGAAGTTGATAAGCAGGTTATGATAAGAAAGGA
This sequence comes from Coix lacryma-jobi var. lacryma-jobi, assembly GCA_009763385.1. Lineage (NCBI taxonomy): Eukaryota > Viridiplantae > Streptophyta > Magnoliopsida > Poales > Poaceae > Coix > Coix lacryma-jobi. Next base: position 18,045,816 of record CM019831.1, read on the forward strand.
TAGTGTATGTACGTTGGTGGACCCCCCATACTACATTTCATCGGATCCGGACTCAAAGTGATATATCAAGCTTTTTCATTTGAATTTGAGTTATAGGAATGTCGTACTATCAAGGGGGAATGCAAATACATTGCTATGGCTGAATGACATGTGCTCAAACCAACCCAAGCCATCCATGTTTCTAACCAAAGACAGCTGCACTGAATTCCAATCCAACCCTGTCTGATTGGTAGGCGCGGCAGTGCCGCTCTTGTCGCGGCAGTGCCGGGCCGCGGCACTGCCGGGCTTCGGCCGGCACTGCCGCGACTTATTATAACCGTTGGCAGGGAGGAGATATTTACTCCATCTCCCTGCCACCCCAACTGTTATCCACGACCATAACTCGTCACCTACCTCCAGACAAGCTTCTTCTTCCCCATTGAAGGCTCTCAACTCCCCTCTCACCAATCCTTCGATTTCCATTGATTCCAAGTGATTGAGAGGCTTAAACCTTCATCAAAGAGAAGCCCTAGCTGAGATCTACTTCCTAGAGCACTTGATTTGAGCCATAGCCGGTGGATTTGCTTCTATTACTCTTGGGTTCTTGGAACCCTAGCCAGCTAGGCGTCACCCTAGAGCCTTGCCAACTTGTGTGGCGGCCTAGGGAGGTTTGTAATCGATTGTTCAGCTAGTATTATTACCCCTCACCTCAAGGATTTGGTTCCTTGACTTGAGAACGAGGTAGAGTTGCAAAGCTCATGACCTAAGTGGTCAACCTCAACAACGTGGAGGTAGGCAAGCCTTGGTGGCGAGCTGAACCACGGGATAAATCACTTGTCTCTTGTGCTTGCTTAGTTTCATTCTTCATATTCATGAGCTTGTGATAGATTCTAGGGTTTGGCCCGATCTACTTTATTCCTCTTATTTGGCTTGGAGTAGTTGGTTCTGCTGGTTCATAGAACTTGTTGTAGCATTTCTATTCATATAGAATCAGTTAGTTGTGGCTGGATTTCGAATTGCAGCTTCTGGTCTCACACTGCGCGGCAGTACCGCGCTGGGGCTGGCAGTGCCGGGCAGCTGCAGGGCCGGGAACAGAGCGGTAGTGCCAGGCTTATCTAATTAAGTTTTGAGCTGTGATTTTTGACAGGCCTATTCACCCCCCCTCTAGGCCACACAGGTCGTTACAAGTGGTATTTGAGCCTGGTCTCTCAGCAGCACTTCACCATGCGAGAGAATGGCTACCGGCGGAGGAATGGGTAATGTTAGCGTTGTGCAACCCACACCTAAAGTGGAAATGCACACCGCTAGCAGCAATGAAAGTCTCTCCACAGCAAGTGAGAAGGCACCTCCTCAAATGGGTGTGTCGGCCGGAGAGCTCGCAAGAAGAAAGGAGGAAAGAAGATTGAGAAGAGAAGCTAGAGCCAAAGCAAGAGAAGATGCAGCGGCTCTCAAAGCAAAAGAAGAAAAGGCTCAAAGAAAAGAAGAGAGAAGGATTAGAAGAGAAGAAAGAGCCAAGAGAAGAGAAGAAAAGAAGAAGGAGGAAGAGCTCCAAGCAAAGAAGAGTGTGAACTTGAGTGATGACTCAAGTAGCACCGAAGATGGAGATGATCACTTCTCCTACACACATAAGGACAACAAGAAGAAGGAGGACATGAAGAAGTCATATAAAGAAGTATCCTTTAACTATTCTTCTATGACTAACCATGACTCTAGGCCTCTCATCAATGTGCCCGCGGGCAAGTTACCTCGTTTCGACGGGACTAACTTTGCCAAGTGGAAGCACATTATGAAGACCTATCTTATTGGTCTCCATCCAGGTATTTGGGAGATAGTGCACAATGGACTTGAAGCACCGGTTGATCCAAAGAGCCCCACTCAAGATGAATTCCGCAACATTCATCTCAATGCTCAAGCCACTAGTGTGTTGCTTAGTGCCTTGGATGGTGATGAGTACAACAAGGTCATGGGAGTTGAGGTTGCAAAGGAGATTTGGGACACATTGCATATAGCTCATGAAGGGGTTGACAAAGTGAGGCAATCCAAGATTGACTTGTTGATGGCTAAGCTCAACCGGTTTGTGATTTGTGATGGTGAAGGTCCACAAGAGATGTTTGATAGATTGATGGTGATTGTTGGTAAGATTAGAGGGCTAGGTGGAAATGAAATCAATGATCACAAGGTTGTGAAGATCATGTTAGAGGCATACTCACCTAGAAATGAGACCGTAGTGACATTGATTAGGGACAAGAAGAAGTTTGAGCAATTCACACCTAGTGATGTGCTTGGAAGGATTATCACATTTGATATGCAAAGAGAAGAGGCAAATGAGAGAAGGAAGCTTGGAGAGTTGCAAGCTAGGCTAGATGGGATGAAGATCAAGGATGTGGCACTTAAGGCTAGCAAGCCATCAAGGCAAGCAACATCAAGCAAGGCAAAATCAAGCAAGCAAGCCTCTACAAGCAAGCCCAAGCAACAAAAGAAGAAAATTGAAGTTGAGGATAGCACATCATCATCTTGTGGAAGTGAAAGTGATGGTGAAGAATTTGAAGAAATTGGTGATATAGCTCTTTTCATGAGAAGATACCGCAAGGGACTCAAGAAGGAAGGTTACAAGTTTGTAAAGAGAAGGTTTCCAAACAAGAAGAAAAGAACTTGCTACAATTGTGGAAGCACTGATCATTTCATAGCACATTGTCCACATGAGAAGAAGGACAACTTCAACAAGGGCAAGAAAGATGACAAAGGCACTTACAAGAAACACAACAAGAGATACATGGGAGAAACTCACATTGGACATGAATGGGATTCAACCGCACAAACCTCAAGTGAAGAAGATGAGAAGATAGCAACAATAGCATTTCAAAAGTCATCTCCTTCACCAAGACTATTCAACAACTTGTCCGATAATGAGGATTGCAACTCCCACACTTGTCTCATGGCCAAGAAAGAGAAGGTGAAAAAGGCTCACACTTCTAAAACCTCTCTTCCACCTAGTGACATCTCTAGTAGTGAACTTAGTGATTCCTCTAGTAATGATGATTCTAGTGATGAAGAGATAAACATGATAACTAAAAGGTTGGACAAGAAAACCAAACTCTTTATCACTAAACTAATGGAGGAACTAGAATGTGTACAAGCCGAGCTAGCAATAAGTGAGGATGCTCTCATCAAACAAGAGGACCTCTACATTGCTTGCAAGGAAGCTCTTGCATTAGAGAGAAGTGAGTTGGACGTCTTGCACGAGGCCTTGGCCAAAGAGCAAGATGAACATGCTTCCCTAAGGAAGGCCCATATTGCACTCAAGGAAAAGTATTGTGGCTTAGATGAAAAGCACAAAGAACTTGAGTTGCAATATAATCTTCTTTGGGAAAGCAACTCAACTCTTCCTAAAGCAAATGTCACCTCTATTCCCTCCACTAGTGAAGGTTGTGGAAAATGCTATAATGTTGATTTAAATATCTATTCCACTAACCTTGTGAACATGGAGGCCATGAGAAAGGAGATAGCAAGATTGACAAATATCATTGCAAATGGTTGTGTCAAGTCTACCACAAGTGCTAATGAGAAGACTCAAGAGAAGAGCAAGCCCAAGTTCAAGAATGGACGGCGTCCTTCCATAAAAGATGGGTTGGGGCACGAAAAAGGAGCCAAGACTAATGGAAGAAGGACAGTGAATGGCTATAAGTGTGTGAGGTTTGAGAAGAAGGGTCAGATTGGTACAGTTCAGCCTGCACAGACCGCGGCAGTGCCGCGCCAGAAGGCGCAGTGCCGAACCCCGGCAGTGCCGCCCCCAGGCCGGCAGTGCCGCGCCCCAAGAAAGGGAAGGCTACCAGTTTGCCTTCTGCTCAGTCTCACACACAACACAAGCAGGTACCCAACCCAAAGAAAGAATCTCAGAAACCAAAGGAATCTATTTGGGTGACCATGAACAAGTTTGCACATCAACCCAAGATAGAAGCCCCAAGGAAAAGCATGTCATCTTGTTACATTTTAGGACACAACAACAGTGGTAAAGTTGTTGCAAAGTATGTTGGTGATAACAAGAGGACAGCCGACAAGTGCATTTGGGTTCCTAAGATACTTGTGACTAACTTGCAAGGCCCCAATATCAATTGGGGACCTAAACCTAGGAACTAAACTTGTCTTGCAGGTATACTCCTCCGGTGGATCAAGTTGGGTGCTTGATAGCGGATGTACAAATCATATGACCGGAGAAAGGAGTATGTTCTCATCATATTCCCCAACTTCAAATGCAAGCGAAAACATCATTTTCGGTGATAACTCCAAGGGGGATGTGTTAGGTCTTGGTAAAGTTGCTATTACACTTGAGCATTCAATTACTAATGTCTTACATGTCGATTCGTTGAGTTAAAACTTGCTATCCGTCTCACAATTATGTGGAATGGGTCTCAATTGTCTCTTTACGGATGAGGGTGTGGAAGTCTTTAGAAGAGAGGATTCCTCTATTGTCTTTACGGGTCATTTGAAAGGGAAGCTTTACTTAGTGGATTTCAACAAAAGTGAAGCCAAACTTGAGACTTGTTTAGTGGCAAAATCTAGCATGGGTTGGTTATGGCATCGCCGACTAGCTCATGTTGGGATGAGGAACTTGGCCAAACTTCAAAAGGACAACCACATCCTAGGACTAACCAATGTTGATTTTGAGAAAGACAGAGTATGTGGAGCTTGCCAAGCCGGAAAACAAGTAGGCATACCTCACCCACCAAAGAGCTACGACACTACTACTCATCCATTGGAGTTGATCCACATGGACCTCTTTGGACCGGTTGCCTACCTTAGCATCGGCGGTAACAAACATGGTCTTGTTATTGTTGATGATTTTTCTCGTTTCACTTGGGTATTCTTTATGCATGACAAAAGTGTAGTGCAAGAGAAGGTGAAGATGTTCATACGAAGAGCTCAAAGGGAATTCGGTTTCAACATCAAGAAAGTTCGTTGTGACAACGGAACCGAATTCCGAAACACCCAAGTGGATGAGTTTCTTGATGAAGAGGGCATCAAGCATGAATTTTCAGTTCCATACACCCCTCAACAAAATGGCGTGGTGGAGAGGAAGAATAGAACACTCATTGACATGGCAAGGACGATGCTAGATGAGTACAAGACGCCGAACATCTTTTGGGCCGAAGCCGTCAATACCGCTTGCCATGCAATCAACCGCCTCTACCTCCACAAGAGAAGAAAGAAGACCTCCTATGAGCTGCTCACCGGTAACAAACCAAAGGTGTCGTACTTTAGAGTATTTGGGTGCAAATGTTTCATATTGAACAAGAAGCCCAAAGCCTCTAAGTTCGCATCCAAGGTTGATGAAGGTTTTCTTCTCGGTTATGGATCAAACGAGCATGCCTATCATGTTTTCAACAAGGCCTCCGGCAAGGTTGAAATAGCGATAGACGTGATGTTTGATGAAACTAATGGCTCTCAAGTAGAGCAAGTTGATGAAGTTGTTGTAGGTAATGAGGAACCACCTTGTGAAGCAATCAAGCAATTAGCCATTGGTGATATTAGACCACAAGAACAGCAGGCTACTGGTCAGGATGGTTTTCAAGCTGAAACTCTTGCTGTGTTTGATCAGATACAGTCCCCGGCAGTGCCGGGTCCGACCCCGGCAGTGCCGGGCGAAGCCCAGTAGTGCCGGGAACTCCCAGGGCAGCCGTAGCCACTCCACTTCGTGGAGTGAACCTACAACTCATCTTCGAGCAAGATGAAGAAGATGCAGCAGAACCCATAGATCATCCAAGGCTCAAGCAAACTATTCAACGGGATCATCCCGTTGACAACATTCTTGGGAGTCTTCGAAAGGGGGTAACGACACGCTCTCATTTGGCAAATTTCTGTCAATATTACTCGTTTGTCTCCTCTTTGGAACCTCTCAAGGTAGAAGAAGCACTGGAAGATCCAGATTGGGTGATGGCCATGCAAGAGGAGCTCAACAACTTTGAGCGCAATCAAGTATGGTCACTTGTGGAAAGACCAAATACCAATGTGATTGGCACTAAATGGGTCTTCCGCAACAAGCAAGATGAAGAAGGTGTGGTGACAAGGAACAAGGCAAGATTGGTAGCTCAAGGCTTCACTCAAGTAGAGGGCTTGGACTTTGAAGAAACATATGCACCGGTTGCAAGGCTTGAAGCCATTCAGATTCTTCTAGCCTATGCAACCCATCACAACTTCAAGCTATATCAAATGGATGTGAAGAGTGCATTCCTCAATGGCCCTATACAAGAGTTGGTGTATGTCGAGCAACCACCGGGCTTTGAAGATCCCAAGTTCCCCAACCACGTCTTCAAACTCCATAAGGCGCTCTATGGGCTTAAACAAGCACCTAGAGCATGGTATGAATGTCTTAAGGAATTCTTGCTCAAACAAGGCTTTGAAATAGGCAAAGCCGATCCTACTCTCTTCACTCATAAAGTCAATGGAGATATCTTTGTGTGCCAAATATATGTCGATGACATAATATTTGGTAGTACTAACAAATCCTTTTGTGATGAGTTTAGTAGGATCATGACTATGAGATTTGAGATGTCTATGATGGGTGAGCTCAAGTTCTTCCTTGGTTTTCAAATCAAGCAATTAAAGGAAGGGACTTTTCTTTGCCAAACCAAGTACACCCATGATATGTTGAAGAAGTTTGACATGGTGAACGCCAAGCCTATCAAAACACCCATGCCAACCAATGGGCATCTTGATCTCAATGTGGAAGGGAAAGCCGTGGACATCAAGGTATATCGCTCCATGATCGGTTCTCTTCTTTACTTATGCGCATCTAGGCCCGATATTATGCTTAGTGTGTGCATGTGTGCTAGATTTCAAGCTAACCCGAAAGAGTGTCACCTAGTGGCCGTTAAGAGAATCTTGAGATATCTAGTTCACACACCAAACCTTGGCTTGTGGTATCCTAAGGGCTCCAAGTTCGAACTACTTGGCTATTCGGATTCCGATTATGCTGGTTGTAAAGTAGATCGAAAAAGCACTTCGGGGACATGTCAATTCCTTGGATGCTCCTTAGTGTCTTGGGGTTCTAAAAAGCAAAATTGTGTAGCCCTATCCACAGCCGAGGCCGAGTATGTTGCTGCAGGTGCATGTTGTGCGCAACTACTTTGGATGAGGCAAACCCTTCGTGACTTCAGATGTAACTTTACTCATATCCCACTCTTGTGTGACAATGAAAGTGCCATAAAACTTGCAAACAACCCAGTGAGTCACTCAAGAACCAAACATATAGACATCCGACATCACTTCTTGAGAGATCATGAAATCAAAGGAGATATCTCCATTAGACATGTGAGCACCGACAAACAACTAGCCGATATCTTCACTAAGCCTCTAGATGAGTCAAGATTTTGTGCCTTAAGGAGTGAACTAAATATACTTGACTCTTGTAACGTGGTTTGAAACCTAGCATGCTTGATTGATTAACTAGTTTGACCTAGGTAAAACCAATTTCAAAACTTTCATATATTGTGTTTCAAAATCTTTGTGAAAGAAACTTGCTTGAAATGACCATTGTTCTGAATTGATTACTTGTTACTGGTCATAACATGCAAGTAGTACTTGTCCACTCCAAGAATGAGATATGGTGCCTTAGAGAATAATCCTTTCTGTAGGTGACTGTCCGGCAGTGCCGGGCCAGGCGCGGAAGTGCCGGGCCCCGATAGTGTCGCGGCAGGCGCGGCAGTGCCGGGCCCCGGCAGTGCCGCGGCAAGCGCGGCAGTGCCGCGACTTACCGATTCAGCTGGGATCGGTTTGTTACCGAGTAGGGCCAAGGGAAAATTTACCTATTCTTACCCGACGGCCCCCTCTCTCTCTCTCCCTCATCCATTCACCGCACTCGTGCTCTCCTTTTCACCTCTCTCTCACGGGCGACCGGGCGACCGCACCTTCCTCTCCTCACCGGCGTGCTCCCCGGCAACTCCGGCCTCCTGAGGTGTTGCTCGGGATCTCCTTCGGTGCTGCTCCGTCGTCCTCTTCTCCAAGGGTCTCCTTCCCTCTCCTTCCTCTCAAGGTGAAGGTTCAAAATCCCAAACCCTAAGTTTTTCCCGATTTGTAAAATGCGCCATGGGTATTGTATTTAGAGGTTGTAGAAGGGTTTGTAGATGATAGGGAAGTGATAGAGATGATGGATGTGGTGTTCCTTGGCTCAGATCTGGCCTGCCTGCGCGGCAGTGCCGTGCCCTGCGCGGCAGTGCCGGGCCCCGGCAGTGCCGCTCCCAGAGCGGCAGTGCCGGACCATGAGCAGGGGTTTGATCCAAGTAACACCTTATCCATCAAAATCTATCGCCTCACTATAACCTACCAGTCCTTATGCAGTCTTCTAATTCGCAGTTTCCATGTTTTAGATGTCGGGCGGAAGAGGAGATGAGAGAAGGGTCAAGCAGAGGATGGATCCGCTCAGGGGGAGGAGCAAGCAGCCATCCCGTCGAGGTGGCTCTAGCTCCCAAGGAGATGTTTCAGCGAGGCAGCAGATCCGGGATGAGGCTCGCCTGCAGATGCAAGGGCGACAGATAAGGGAAGACCTCTACCCCAACACCCCAGAGCACTTGGCAGAGGTCAGCAGGGCGCACTTGCAGCCATACACAGAGGATGTGCAGCTCAGGACACCAGGGACAGGCAGCCCGTGTCATACTATTAGCAGTTCAGCTCGGTCAAGTCTCAGCGCCAGCACAACCCATACAACCATCAAAAGGATATGAGCATTGATTATAGGTTCTGGAACGAGTTCCATTCTGATTTCTATCGTTCAGTCCTATACAATGCCAAGAAGCAGAAGATACTGAATATGAAGTATGTTGATTGGGAGCATCTAGAGAGCAAGACTGACCGTGACATCAATAGGGTGGTGGCTGCATGTAAGGCAAGAAACATGTATGATCTGATGGGATTTAGTTATAATTGGAACACCGAGATCATCCATCAGTTCCATGCGACACTGTATGTTGACAATGTGGTTGAGGAGATGCATTGGATGACCGAGGGTCGTCACTACAAGGTCACTTATGAGACCTTTAGTAGGATCCTCGGTTTGGGCAGCGAGGATAGAGAATATGATAACCTGCATGATGAGAGGACTTTGACAGATTCTGAGATTGCTTTCATGTATGAGGACCCTCGGAAGGCAGATGGGTTGGTCAAGGGACTACAAGGTTTTTATTACATGTTGAACAACCTCTTCAGGCAAACTCTCAACCCAAAGAGTGGGTCCCATTCTAACTTGTATGGATATGGCAGGAACATGTTGGCTAGGATGGCCCCAGGGGCTAATCGCTTTTCCATATCCAGCTTTATATGGACTGAGCTTCAGGTTGCAGCCGAGAATGCTAGGAAGGCAGTTCTCTATGCCCCCTACATCATGTTTATGATTGAGATGGTTTCCGGCTATACCTTTGCTAAGGATGGGTTGCATGAGCCATACCGTGCAGAGAAGAAGAGAGGAGCAGCAGCAGGGGCAGCAGCAGCTGACAGGCCAGAGAGCTCCCGCCCTTCCTATCCGAGGAAGAAGAAGAGCAAGTTGGCCAAATGGATCAAGGCCATCTTCTCTACTTGCACCTACGCAGCCCAGACAGCTCACCAGGCACTCGTTGAGCAGCGAGCAGAGCGAGAGCGGGCGGGACGTTCGCCGTTACCTCCACCCCGCTCTCCACCTCACTTCGACCTCTCCAGTCTCGACTCAGATGACATAGACTCAGATGGAGATGAGGAGCAGGAGGAGATAGTGCCTGTGCCACCCCGTCGTTCTACACGTGCCTCGACCTCGACCCACTACACCAGTTCCACTCACCGTCAGGGGAAGGCCGTGGTAGAGTCCGACGACGACGATGATGACGATGATGATGATGAGGAGGAAGAAGAAGTTCAGTGGGACAAGATAGCTTCGGATGATGAGTGAGTGTTTGGACACTCTTCTCTTCTCTACTTCTCTCTTTTTGGTGACTTGTTGTCAAAGGGGGAGAATTAGGTGAAGAGAAGGGGGTACAACACTTTCTTTCTGTTCATGTCCCCATCATGTTAGTAGTTGTGAGTTGTGAGGGAGTTTGATTCGTTCAAAACTCTATGTTTGTAATATTACTCTATGGTACTACTTCTTAGGCTTGGATGTGGACATGTACTTTTACCTGCTTATCTAGCATGTGTTATCTTGTTTAGTTCTGTTATTGATTATGATTTGTGGCTTTGTGTTAATTCCGCTGCGTTTGCTGTCTGTAGCCTGAGCGGCAGTGCCGGGCTCCGGCAGTGCCGCGCCCAGAGCGGCAGTGCCGCTCTGGCAGAAAGACAGCAAACATCTCTGATGTGCTTAAACTGTCATTCGCATCACGTATTATTCTTGACACAGTTTAGTTGCACCCCACAAAGCTATTAGATGTGAAACTGAACCTATCTCTCACTTTTGAATATGTGAATGTTGGCCTCTAATGCCAATTCGAGATTTCAGCTCTCATTCACACATTTAGGGGGAGGTTTCACACCTAAGCTTCTAAATCTCAAGTATTGTACCCTTTTATAGTAAGCTTCGATTGTGTTGTCATCAATCACCAAAAAGGGGGAGATTGTAAGTGCAATCAAGCCCTAATTGTGGGTTTTGGTGATAATGACCACATGATTGGAGAACTAATGAGATTCATGAAGTTGATAAGCAGGTTATGATAAGAAAGGATAGTGTATGTACGTTGGTGGACCCCCCATACTACATTTCATCGGATCCGGACTCAAAGTGATATATCAAGCTTTTTCATTTGAATTTGAGTTATAGGAATGCCGTACTATCAAGGGGGAATGCAAATACATTGATATGGCTGAACGACATGTGCTCAAACCAACCGAAGCCATCCATGTTTCTAACCAAAGACAGCTGCACTGAATTCCAATCCAACCCTGTCTGATTGGTAGGCGCGGCAGTGCCGCTCTTGTCGCGGCAGTGCTGGGCCGCGGCACTGCCGGGCTTCGGCCGGCACTACCGCGACTTATTGTAACCGTTGGCAGGGAGGAGATATTTACTCCATCTCCCTGCCACCCCAACGGTTATCCACGACCATAACTCGTCACCTACCTCCAGACAAGCTTCTTCTTCCCCATTGAAGGCTCTCAACTCCCCTCTCACCAATCCTTCGATTTCCATTGATTCCAAGTGATTGAGAGGCTTAAACCTTCATCAAAGAGAAGCCCTAGCTGAGATCTACTTCCTAGAGCACTTGGAACCCTAGCCGGCTAGGCGTCACCCTAGAGCCTTGCCAACTTGTGTGGCAGCCTAGGGAGGTTTGTAATCGATTGTTCAGCTAGTATTATTACCCCTCACCTCAAGGATTTGGTTCCTTGACTTGAGAACGAGGTAGAGTTGCAAAGCTCATGACCTAAGTGGTCAACCTCAACAACGTGGAGGTAGGCAAGCCTTGGTGGCAAGCTGAACCACGGGATAAATCACTTGTCTCTTGTGCTTGCTTAGTTTCATTCTTCATATTCATGAGCTTGTGATAGATTCTAGGGTTTGGCCCGATCTACTTTATTCCTCTTATTTGGCTTGGAGTAGTTGGTTCTGCTGGTTCATAGAACTTGTTGTAGCATTTCTATTCATATAGAATCAGTTAGTTGTGGCTGGATTTCTAATTGCAGCTTCTGGTCTCACACTGCGCGGCAGTACCGCGCTGGGGCCGGCAGTGCCGGGCAGCGGCAGTGCCGGGCACAGAGCGGTAGTGTCGGGCTTATCTAATTAAGTTTTGAGCTGTGATTTTTGACAGGCCTATTCACCCCCCCTCTAGGCCACACAGGTCCTTACAAGCTTCTTGGTGAATAGTGTGGTGTCGACCATCCCAATGGTGAAGCCCTTCTCAACGAGGAAGTCCCGGAGGCGCTCGTACCAAGTTCTTGGGGCCTGCTTGAGCCCATATAGCGCCTTGGACAACCTATAAACATGATTAGGATATCTAGGGTCTTCAAACCCGGGAGGTTGATCAACATAGACTAGTTCATTTATGAAGCCATTCAGAAATGCACTTTTCACATCCATTTGATATAATTTAATGTCATGATGTGATGCATATGCAAGGAGGATACGAATGGCTTCGAGTCTTGCAACCGGTGCAAAGGTCTCTCCAAAATCCAAACCTTCAACTTGAGAGAACCCCTTTGCTATTAGCGCCTTATTTCTAACAACCTTGCCTTGATCATCTTGCTTGTTCCTAAACACCCATTTTGTTCCAATGACTCTTACGCCTTTGGGTCGCTCTTCAAGTGTCCAAACTTGGTTGCAGGTAAAGTTGTTTAATTCTTCATGCATAGCATTCACCCAATCCGGATCACCTGGAGCTTCATCTACAATGGTAGGCTCAACAAGAGACACAAAAGAGTGATGTTCAATAAATAAAGCAAGTTTTTGAGATTGAGTCATTACACCCCTTGTTGGACTCCCTATGATGAGATCTTGAGGATGAGCTTGTAGTAGAGGAGTAGTCCTTTGATCAACCACTTGAGGGGCCGCTTGTGGAGCATCAACATCTTGAGCTTGTACCACCATTTGATCATGGGAGACATGAGTATCTTCAAATGGATCCTTCCCATCTTTATCATCAACAAGTGGTACATTGGATGAGGATGGCTTGTCAATGACTTGCACATCATCATCATCATCTTTAGGCTTGATGGCTCCAACCGGCATGTTCTTCATTGCTTCCCTCAATGGTTCATCACCTACATCATCAAGATTTTCATGCTCTCCTTGAGAGCCATTAGATTCATCGAATTCCACATCATATGTTTCTTCTACCATCCCGGTGGCATGGTTGAATACTCGATATGCTTTGGACTTCAATGAGTAACCAACAAGAAAACCAATATCACATCGGCGTTGAAACTTCCCAAGGTGTTGGCGCTTCTTGTAGATGTAGCATTTGCACCCAAACACTCTAAAGAAGGATACATCCGACTTCTTGTTGTTGAGTAGCTCATAGGGGGTCTTGCCAAGTAGACGATGGGGGAACAATCGGTTTGATGCATAGCAAGCGGTGTTGATTGCTTCCGTCCAAAATCTCTCCGGTGTAGAGTACTCGTCTAGCATAGTCCTTGCTAGGGTGATTAGTGTTCGGATTTGTCATGAAGAAAGAATACCCAAGTGTATCTAGAGTAGTCATCAACAATCACTAGGCAATAGAGATTTCCACCCAAGCTAGCATATATTGTTGGTCCAAATAGATCCATGTGAAGTAGCTCCAACTCTCTTGATATTGATACAAAGGCTTTGGTTGGATGAGTGTTTGCAACTTGCTTGCCGGCTTGACATGCACTACACAATTTGTCCTTCTCAAATTTGACATCCTTTAAGCCCCTAACCAAATCCTTCTTCAATAGCTTGTTGAGAGTGTTCATTCCAACATGTGCCAATCTTCTATGCCATAGCCAACCAAGTGATTGCTTAGTGAACAAACATGTCTTCAAGTTGGCATCTTCGGAGGTGAAATTCACTAGATAGAGATTGTTGTATCTAAAGCCCTTGAATATCACTTGTGTATCATCTTTCTTGGTCACAACCACTTCCTTGTCGGTGAACAAACATTGAAAGCCAAGATCACATAGTTGCCCAACAGATAGCAAGTTGAAGCTCAATGATGCAACTAGAAGCACATTGGAGATGGTATGATCATTTGATATGGCCACTTTGCCCAATCCCTTGACATTGCCCTTTGAATTGTCACCAAATGTTATCTTTTCTTGGTCATTGACATTTTCTTCTAGTGAGGTGAACATCCGAGGATCACCGGTCATATGTTGTGTGCAACCACTATCAATCACCCAATGAGATCCACCGGTCTTGTAGTTCACCTACACACATAAGAAATCAAGCTTGAGCTTTTGGGACCCAAACTTGTTGCGGTCCCTTAACCTTCTCTACTAGTGACTTTGCAACCCAAATTTGCTTTGGCGTATTCTTGTTAGGAGGCCCCATGAACATGACTTTCATCTTGCCACTAGAGTCTTGTCTAAGCATGTAGTGAGCATTGAAAGCAAAGGGCCTAGCATGCTTGGGCAAGGGTGTGGGCTTTGGCTCTTCACAATCATGAGCAAAGTGACCTTCCTTTCCACACTCATGGCATCTTCCAATCTTCTTCTTCTTCGGCTTTGTGATGCTCTTGCGTTGCTTCATCTTCTCCTCAAGGAACCCAATGCCATTTCTATTTGTCTTCATGACCGTGTTCATGAGTAGCTCACTTTGAAGACATTGTCCCTTGGTGAATTTCTTCAACCCGGTGGTGAGGTGTTCCTTTTCTCTCTTGAGCTTGTCATTCTCTTGTTGAAGCTCTAATTGAGATGGTGTCATTTTGTCATCCCTCTCCATCTTCAATCTCTTGTTCTCTTCTTTTAGCATGTCTAGCTCAAGTGACATGCTATAGTCATCATCTTGGGTCTCAACAATGACTTGCTTTGTGGTTGCAAGCTTCTCTAGATCAATCTTGAGCTTTGCATTCTCATTCTTGATCTTGACATAATCATCATAGTGATCGGCCACAACCACACTCTTGCCTTTGCCACTAGCTCTTTGCTCATCATGCTCACTAACCAAGTCCTCACAAGATGTTGCTATGTCACACTTAACAACAAGGTTAGGAGCATCATGTGTCTCATGTGAAAGCATATCATAAGTAATGGTGAGAGCATCATAGTCAACTTTCACTTGAGTGTATTGTTCTTTTAGCAAAGCATAACTAGTGGTAAAGTCACTATGCATCTTATCAAGTTTTTCATTTTTAGCTTTGAGCTCCTTGTTAGAGGACTTGAGCTCCTTGATGGATGATGACATAGTAGCAAGTTCATCTTTTAACTCATCACTAGCATGAATAGCATGATCATATTTCTCAACAAGAGATTTATTTTCATCAACAAGCTTTTCATTTTTAGCTCTAGTCTTTCTTATGATTTTAGAGTAGTCGTTTAGCAATTTGACAAGCTCATCATAAGTAGGTGCCTCAAATTCACCATCACTATCACTATCACTAGAGTCATCATCGCTTTGTACCTTCCGGTCACCCTTGGCCATAAGGCATAGGTGTGTAGATGATGATGGCGACGGTGGTGGTGGTGGTGTAGAGGAGCCAATGACTAGAGCGGCCACCTTCTCCTTCTCATCATCACTATCTTCATTTGATGAGCCACCAGAGGAGTCAATGTCGGTGAGCCAATCACCAACAATGTAAGCCTTGCCACCTTTCTTGTGGTATTGCTTCTTCTTCTTGCCATCCTTCTGGTAGTAGGGCTTCTCATTCTTCTTCTCATCTTCACTTGATGAGTCATACTTCTTGCCCTTGTTCTTGTTCTTGTAGCTCTCTTTCTTGTGCTTGGTGCATTGATGAGCAAGATGGCCAAGCTCACCGCAATTGTAGCAATCCATTTCGGAGATTGGCCTCCTCTTGCTACTTGTGAAGAACTTCTTCTTTCTTGAGTCAAAATTGACTCCATTCTTGTGAAGCTTCTTCAACATCTTGGTGGTCCTTCTCACCATGAGAGCGATGTTGGAATCATCCTCTTCATCACTTGAGCTCTCATGATGCACCTCAATCGCCTTGGACTTGCCCTTCTTGTCATGGCTAGCTTTGAAGGCCAAGTCCTTCTTCTTGTCGGTGGTGGAGCCACCACTTGGTGTGATGTGCATGTACATCTCATGTGCATTGATCTTTCCCAAGATTTGAGTTGGTGTAGCGGTGGAAAGATCGCCTTGATGTAGCACCATCACAATGTGTCCATACTTCTCAATTGGAAGGACACAAAGAATCTTCCTCACAACATCGGATGGTTGCATTTGTGTGAGGCCAAGTCCATTTAGCTCTTCTACAAGAACATTCAACCGTGAGTACATTTCATTTGCACTTTCATTAGCATGCATATCAAAAGAGTGAAGCTTTTGCATAACCAAATGATAGCGTTCCTCACACTCACTCTTTGTTCCCTCATGGAGCGCACAAATGTTGTCCCATAGATCATGGGCATTTTTGTGGTTCTGAACACGGTTGAACACATCCTTGCAAATGCCTCTAAAAAGAATATTTTTGGCTTTTGAATTCCATTTCTCATTTTCCTCCTCATTAGGAGTAAGGCTTGTGCCTTCTTTGGGCTTGGCAAAGCCGGTGATCGCGGCATCGCGGTATTTAACATCAACCGCTTCTAGGTACGACTCCATACGGATTTTCCAATATGGGAAGTCGACTCCCTCAAACATGGGAGGTGGTCCATCACCTCCGGACATCTTAACTCTAGGCGGTTAAGCCTAAATCGAGAGCACGAGGCTTTGATACCAATTGAAAGGATCAAAATGCCTAAGAGGGGGGGGGTGAATTGGGATTTTCTAAAACTTCTTGCAAGAGTTAAAACCTATTAACCCAATTAACCCCCTAGTGCCTAGAAGTGTGTATGACAAGAATTAACTGCACAAAAGACAATCGCTAAAACATTTCTACTCTAGCATGGCAATTCAATTTGAATGAACAACAAGGGAATGCGGAATTGAATTACTCAAAGGTAAATGCGTAGTAAAGAGAGTAGAGATAACACGACGATCTTTTTGCCGAGGTATCGAGGTGTCCGCACACCCCCCTAGTCCTCGTTGGAGCACCCGCGCAAGGGTATCGCTCCCCCTTGATCTGCGCAAGGATCAAGTGCTCACTACGAGCTGATTCTTCGCCACTCCGGCCCGGTGAATCACTCGCTACCGGTCACAAGCTTGCTTGGGTCATCCACAATGCCACCGGATGCTCTCCAAGCTTCATGATCGCCACCAAGCCGTCTAGGTGATGCCGATCACCAAGAGTAACAAGCTAGAACTCTCACTTGACCAACACAAGGCCAAAGAGATGGATGGATGCACACTTGCTACTCAATTCTCACTAGGAGGTGTCTAATTCTCACAATTAGCAAATCACTCAACCTCACTAGGGCTCTTGCACTCACTCACACTCACAAGGTGTTTCTCAGCTGATGGAAGTGGCAAGAACAACTGAAATGGATGAGGAGGTGGAGTATATATACTCCCCCAACCGGCCATCCAAAAACAGCACAAGACAGACACTCTGCGGGGGCATCGGACGCGCCGATGACCTCAACCAACGGTCGACTGTACCAGTCTGTCAGACGTGTTAAAGGAGCATCGGACGCTGGGCAGCATCCAATGCCCCTGCATCGGACGCGTCCGATGCCATTTGTACCTCTCTGGAACCTCTCTGGACGGCCATCGGACGCTGGCCCTCAGCGTCCGATGCCAGCGTCCGATGCCTCCCAAAGTTCACTTCCAAGTGAACAGTGACACCGGAGCATCCGATGTGACACCATCGGAGCCTCCGATGCCACGCACCAGACCAAACCCTAAGTTGGGGTGGGCATCGGAGCCTCCGATGCCCCCTCAGCCAGCGTATGATGCCTCTTAAAAGGCCAAAACGAACTCGGATCGCAACGCGGCCTTAACGACTTTTGATCCTCTCGACATAAGGCATCTCTCTGAGCTACCTAGGGCTATGAAATAACAAGTGTGCACCACACCTACCTCAATAGACTCATCTAGGTCAAGCTACTGATTTACGCTCCCCTTTATAGTACGGCCAAAGGGAAAACAAAGACCTAAGACTACCTAAGTGTCCTCCAACACCATGTGACACTTAGCCTAGTCTACCACCATCTTCGTCGTCCGTCCTTTGAGAACCGAAATGATTTTCATCGCCAAGGGACATGAACTCCATATGCCAGTATCGTCGCCATTACCGTGACCTAACTCATCCCTGTTTCTGCAAAACACACGTTAGTCACAGTAATCTTGTGTTTCATCCAATCACCGAAACCACTAGAGGCCAAGATGCGTTCACAACCAACATAAGATGAGGATCCACAAGCTAAGAGCAATCCACTAGAGTTGCCTCTCGTGATCTCCCACGCCGTAGGCACAACAACCCCTCACAATCCACTGATCGAAGCCAAAGACAAACACCACCCTACGCTCAACGATCCTCGCTGCTCCAAGCCATTTAGGTGTTGGCAAACACCAAGAGTAACAAGTGAAATCCACAACGAAACACAATCACCAATTGCCTCTAGATGAACACACTCATGCAATGCACTTGGATCCTCACTAATCTTACTAAATGATGAATCAATCATGTTGTCAATGAAAATACCCCAAAAGAGTGAGTCCAAATTGACCAACACATATTTATAGAGACCCGCCTACAGGTCACATACCCATTGGCCCCCTTAATGTGATGTCTGCGATCTGATCAAATGCGTCTGCACTGATCAGACGCGTCTGGTCAGCAACGTTTGATCATCCTCATACGACCATGTGTCTTGACAATTTTAAAGTAGTTGTTACGCGCAAATAGCTACGCATGCACGTGCGGCAATGCCCTGATTGGACACACCGCTCGGTCGACTAGATGCACCATGCCCTGACATCTGATCACAAACAGAGAACTCCCAGAAAGTGCAAATCGCAGCTGGACACACTATAATGTCTGGTCGAGCCACGCTCTTAGAGCCGCCCAGTGAACAGTGCACCAGGCATGTCCAGTCACGCCCAAAGGTTAGTGTTCAGTCATGCCTGGCATGCTGCTAGTGCCACGGTCACTAACTGGAACCGGAGCCAATGTTCGATCACCATTGTGACCCTTCTCCACTTCTCCATTTCATCCCTTGTGCAGATGTGTTAACTCCACCAAGTTTCCACCAATTGTGTATGTGAGTTAGCATTTCACAAACATATTTTCAAGGGATGTTAGCTCACTAGAATCTAAATGCATGTGCAAAAAGATCATCTAGTGCCGCTTTGATAATCACATTCCATAAACAAGTTTCATCCTTCTTTATAGTATGACTATCAATCCAAAACGTGGTCACTCTCTATAGTATCTTGACCACCAAAACAAAATGGCCCTATCAAATATACCTTTGCCTTGATCCCATTTTGTTTTCTCTTTCTCCTTTCCAAGTTTGGAGCACTTGATCAACCATCACTGCTTGGCTATCACCATCTATCTAGCTCCATCACTTGGTGTGTAACAACCTATGTCTTATCACACTCATGTCAATGTGAAAGGTCCTAAATGGCTGAAGGGGGTGAATAACCTAATAAAATTTCTACAAAAAAATACTTAGAGCAACTAGTTAGTCAATTACAAAGAAAAGCCTTTTGCTCTAGCTCTACTTAGTATTGCAAGCCATCTATCCAAACAAGGAACACACAATAGCTATGTCACTACTCTTTAAACTAGTGAGCTAGCAAGAATTAACTACTTCTAACTAAAGAGCTACATCTAGCAACAACTACTACCACTACACAAGAAAGAATGAATATAATGCAAGCGATAGAGATACTTACCGCCGCAAACAAAAGATAATCAATCATAATACAAATACCAATGAACACCAAGAGATATTCAAGGAGACATCATAAACACAATTTTCTACCGAGATTCACGTGCTTCCTGGCATGGTAGTCCCCGTTGTTTCGACCACACACTTGATGGTTCAACGGCTAATAGGTGTTTCACAAACCTAGCTCAACAAATGAGCACCGCAAGAACCCACTTACAAGTGAGGGTAGCTCAATGACACGAGCAATTTACTAGAGTGTTTTTTCGTACTCCACTGAGAAATAAGCCCAAGAACTTCTCACAAGCACTTTGAATGGGGGCGGACACAATCACCAAATCCCCTCACCAATCAATAAATCACCAACCGTCTAGGTGACACAATCACCAAGAGTAACAAGAAATCCACAATCACAATCACCACATAGTGCCACCAAATATGCAACCTCAAATGCACACACTAGGGTTCCCCCAAATCCTCTCATGAATGAGAACCAAGCTTAGAGAGGGAGAGGAGTGGCAGGGTATGCTCTTGAAGCTCTCAAAATGAAATATGGCAACGGGTACAAATCCGCTGGCTTTTGCTTACCCAAACTCATGTCCACGAACATAAAATTCAACCGCTAAAAATCCATGACCCATCATGGGGTTTATTTCGTGCCCAAACCTATGCCATTCGGGTCATAGGTACGCATCGGGTTACCCATGAACTCAATAGGACCTTATTTTTACACGCACAATCATATTTCAATATTTATCGTTTTTCTCTTTCAAAATTTTTTTATTGAATAGTTGTATTTTTTCGTAAGATTTAGAATGATGGGAATCTATTTTATTGAATAAATATTTATAAATAGTTTATAAATATTTGTTAGTTTATAAACAAATTAACCCGATGGCAATCTAATATGATGAATTAAATACAAAATAGTTTATTTTAATTAAAATAAATAGTTTATAAACTCTCATGGGTTTACAGGTTTGGGTACTATGCTCCTAAACCCAGACCCACAAACCCATTGGGTTTGACTTTTTGCCCGTTAACAAATTAACCCATGAGTAGAAAAGTTGAACTTTACCCTTACCCTAATAGGGTAAAAATGCATCGGGTTTCAGATTTCAGGTACCCATTGCCATATTTACTCAAAATCAACGCAAGAACTCGATCTCTAACTTGAATGGAGCACAAATCCTTGGGAGTGAGAGTTGAGAGAGGAGAGAGCTTGTTCTTCCTTTATGCATCATTTGGTTCTTCAGGAACCATTACATTTTGGGTGGATTTATCTCACCAGGTTTTAATCCGGTCCATAGCAAAATAACCGTTTGGTTAAGGCTTGGTTCCACACGAATTGATTTGGAACGATTGAATTCAGCTCATTTCTTATGCTTGGTGGCCCAAATTTGTTCCCCACCTCTTGAGACTAGGAACAGAAACAACCGGATCAAGTGAGTCCCTTTGGTTCACTCTTTCCCAGTTCAGAATGGTTCTAGACGTTGTTTTAATTTGAAGGAAACGAACGAGCCCTTAGGGCTTCAAAACAGCAAGTGAGAAAGAAGAAATGAGCAAGAGATGGAAGAAAGGGGCAACATCACCCCCCCCCCCCCAAAAAAAACACTCATTCGTGCTCCGAATGGTCAAATCGAGCAGGCTGAACCTGAAATTCTGAGATGGGCCTAAAATAATTCTGGGGAACGGTTCTCTGTCCTGAAATGAGATGGGTAGGGTCAAAAAGTATTCTGGTCGAGGGTCCTCTGTTAGGTGCAGCCAACAACTCCTTGTTCCAGCTTTTGAATCTCTTTTTAAAGTGCTAACTCTCCCACAAAGTACCAAAAGAATTTAGAACTAAAGTTAGCAATTTCATAAAGATTTTTAGGGTTAATCTCACCACGTCACTAGGCGCTCAATTATATGCAAATGAGACTCATACTTAGTGGCACTAGATAACCATTGTAATTGAATATTTTCCCATTTTTATAGTACGATTATCTAGCCCAAATCGGATCACAAACTCTATTGCATCTTGATTAACAAAACAAATACCCTATTTTATACCTTTGCCTTGAGTCCATAGAATTTTATTTTTCTCTGTCTTCTTTTCCAAATATGGAGAAATTTATCATCAATTTGGCCATCAACATCACATTTGAATGTCGTCTAGCTCCACATTGGTGTGAACCAACCTATCCCATATATCACTTAGAGAAAGAGGTTAGCTCACTTAGGTTTCATCAATTATCCAAAACCAAACTAGGACTTTCACAATCATTAGTACACATAGGTTTCATCAATTATCTAAAATCAAACTAGGATTTTTAGCAATTAGAAAAAGTGTTAAGGTTAGTGTTTAGACTAATTAGAAATCGCTTTAGCGCCTGCTATAGGTTTAGACCTAGTATTTAGTGAGATTTATATACCTTCTTGCCTTTGTTGCCTGAGCGTATAAAGTGTTGTTCTCCTGGGGACTTGTAAATCTTGTGAGATCCTCTAATTTTTGTTTGTGGAGTATCCACTGGTGGTTTATGACGGACGAGAGGCCATCGACATTTTAGCCAAAGATCTCATAGTTAAAATGATGTTGAGCAATCTAGAGAGGTTGGACAAAGATCCACTTGTGCGTAGGGAAGGCCCATGAGTTATATCTATAGAGTTACCTGACCAGAGCTTTGGCCCTTGGAAGGGCATCCTTCTAATGGGCTACAATAAGTAGTAGCAGAAAGCATGAGCATTCCAAAACCTTGGTAAAAACTTTCCATAAGCCATATATATATATGCATTACACAAAATGATTTTTTTTAATTTACAAGTTTTTCTTAGCATATATACTTTTCTTTGTTGCTACCTTTCTGGCAAAGATGGTTTGTAACTCAATAAAAATTGGCAGACATAAGCCACTACAACACTGATGACTTATGTAACTCAATGAAAATTTGCTAAATTGGCTTTATAGGTAGTCTGCCTACGAATGTTTTCAGGTTGCCTTGGTCATGCATGCGCTCGACGCTCCTGGCACCAAGTTTTGGGGCTCCTAGCTACCAACCCGGATAGAAGGAAAGTCTGTGTCGAGTCCCATACGGTTCTTATTCTCCCTTGTCCTCCTCCTCTCCCCTGCCCTCGACATCGCCCCTACCCAGTGTGCCCACCACCACCCACCGTAGCGACGACGCTAAGGTTCGTCGGAGCTCGACTGTTGTGGCCACGACGGCGAAGCTCCGGTGAACCATAGCGTCGTCGAAATGGACTTCTTTTTTCCCTCCCCATCCCTACTCTTGCCGATGTCGCCTTTCTCACCAGTGAGTAGTCTGACACCCCCCGTCCTAGTCTGGCCCAGCCATCGTAGTTGCTGCTAGGTTCCCTAAATCGCCCGACCACCGTTCCCGTCGCCCGACTTCCCTGCCTCCCTGGCTGGTCCCTTCCTTCTAAGGTTGTCGGAGACGGAGAAGTTGAGGGGCGACGACACAAGCGCGCGGCGTGGGGCGTCGCCAGCTGGAGACACAAAGTCAGGGAGGGTGACAAAGAGCGATGTGGCCGCATATATGGGTTGTGTGGCCCGCATTCGGGATAGAAAGCAGTGTGCAAGGGAGGGCGTCGACATTTCGACTGGTTGGTGGGGAAGATTTCCGACCAAGTTTTGGCTTTGGTGACATATTTTGTCTGTTCAATGCTTGGGATCAGTCGTGCTTTATTTGTGACTTATTATGCCTTAGGTTTGAGCATTTATTTCTTAGGCCGGAAAAGCCTGGCTCCTTTTAGGTCAGGTAGTATTGCTCTCTATTTTGGTCTATACATGGATCACTGCTATATTTACAATAGTGAAAAATGAAAAAATTCAATTTGTATTGGGCTCACACTAGGCCTGATTTATTTTGGGCCTTCTTTTCTTGCCGATTTCCATCCAACTAGTTGAGCGGAGACGACCTTCCTTTTGGAGTTTTTTTCGGGGGTGGGGGGCTAGACTAGACTGTGGTCTGTGTGGGCGAACCGGCTGGCTAGCAAAAATCTGAAGCCTCGTGTCACTCTTTTTTATGGAGATACACAGTACATACAAATGATAGACCTTTCTATATATAGCAGCATAACTGTATTACTATTAACCACTTGTATGATGGAGGTGCATATATGCAGGTTGGATTATGGTCTACTGGAGTGTCGAGCCAAACGGACCACTCTTTAAATAGGCAAGGCATATAAAAAGTTAGGCTATTATGCTGATGTGTGGTGGATTAGTTTGGAAGTAA
This sequence comes from Coix lacryma-jobi var. lacryma-jobi, assembly GCA_009763385.1. NCBI lineage: Eukaryota > Viridiplantae > Streptophyta > Magnoliopsida > Poales > Poaceae > Coix > Coix lacryma-jobi. Next base: position 18,069,383 of record CM019831.1, read on the forward strand.
AGAAATTAAAGGCTATCATGGGTGAGAACTATAGGAGTAGTAGTATATATAAATGAATAAAAAAGGGGAAAGCACTCAATGATTCTTTCTCAGAGGGGTGTTATGCATAGGTTGAAGATGTAAACCTAGCTAGTGCCACTAAATGGATAAATTCTCTCTCTCACTCTCAAAGCATCCATCTACAATGATGCAAGTGGAAAAGGCTAGTGACCAACTGTTTTTGGGAATATTTTGGTGACCGGAGAGAGAGAGAGAGAGGGGCCGGGTAGGAATTTGGCCACTTTTCCGCGCATGACGGCACGAGGGCATTTGTACCCTTGCTGTGGGCCCGGGCCCGGCAGGGTTTCACACCAGGGCAAGCATGCTTGATGCGTCTAGCTGCTGCTGCTGCTGCTGCTTTCACCCCCAGCACTCCATTGAAATTAAACCATGAGCTAGCGTTTTTGGCATCCATGCATATGATTGGTCGCCTTTGAGGTGTTCTTGGTTTCTAAGCAATCAATCACCTTTAATTTGCTAGCTGCCTCTTTTCTTTACGTACGTGCCTTGCCAAACTACAAGTCCATCTTAGCTAGCTAGATAGCTTGCTCCATCCTTCATCCGATACTGATCATATATCCTGCCTGTGTTGTGTTGCACGGAAAAAGTCGGCAGATCGATGAGGTTAGCTAGCTAGCTAGGGTGCCTGCTTGGACACTTGACTTGTCATATATGCACTATACCAAGCTGCTAAGCATGGGATCAAAAGACTTTTCTCACTGGTAGAGAATCGTACTTTAGTCCTGGTTCCTAAATCCTAACCACCATTTAGTCCTGGTTTCCTAGCCGAGATTACCAATCTGAGCCTTTAGTCTCGGGTCACGTAACCAGGACTAAAGCTCATTCTCAAGACAAAAAAATATATATTTAAACCCTAAAAATGTCTATTGCGCTGCGTGAAAATCAAACCTAGGACTCTCTAGCGTCATGCATAACTTACTGACTCAATTACATAACACAAGTGACACAATTTTGGACGCTCTTCTTTTGAATTCACTCGTGATGAACCTTTAATCCTAGATGAGAGATCTTTATTAGTTCCTCACCAACCGGGACTAAACCTTTTAGTCCGGGTTCGTGTTATCAACTAAGACTAAATGGTCAAAGCTCTGTAATTAGTCCGGGTTAGAAACACCAACCGGGACTAATGTATACCCATAAGCCTGGGTTGGTAACATCAACCTGGATTAAAAGTCTTGTGACGTACAATAATTTTGGACCTGTGATTAATGCTCATATTAGTCCTCGGTCTAATTTTAGCCGAGACTAATATACTGAACCGAAAGTCCTTTTTTCTACTAGTGTCTGAAGAAAGAAGGGCAAAAAGATCACCACCTCATGTTACTTGTCAGAGTGTGGGAGCAAGCAAGCAAGCAATCTAGTCTAGCTTTTTTAAATGGAACAACGTCCATGCTTGTGCAATTGCATGGAAGCTAGGTGGTTGGCCACCAAGCTAGGCCATCATCATCACCAATATATTTAACTATGCATATGCATGGTAAATGAATACTCTATTATCCCAACACACATGCAATTAACCATGCATGCATGCGCGTGCGCGCGGGGGACGGAAAATGGTGCAGCATGTGACAGGATGCATCATCATGCATGCATCAAATATCAAATCAGCTAGCTAGCTACGCCTCCTCGTGTCACTGTCATTTAACTAGTCAAAAGTGGACGGATTGGGTGTGCACTTACGCCCCAATCCACTCACAAGCTCAGCACGACTCTTCTCCGGCCCACCAGCGCCAACGAGAAACTCAGGCCACCCGCAACAATAAGAGTCAGCTGCTAGCTCTAAGCCAACCTCTCTAATAGTGTTAGCTTTTAGCAATAGCTCATAATACAATAAGCCCCACATAATATACTCACATCATCTCGGAATGTGTGTATAAGTCTAGCTCTTGATTAAGAGCTAGCTCTTCTTTTTCTTCTATTAAAATATGAAAAAAATGCTAAGAGCTAGCTTATGAACCACCCATTGCGGACGCCCTTAACCAACCTCATCAGCTCTGCCCACAAATTAAACACGTCTCGTCCGCCACCTGTCCTCCCGTTGACACGTGTTTTGTTGCCACATCATCACCCCTAATAAACAATCTTATGCATGTGTCACGTTTGTTATCTCCCAGTGCAGTGAACACTACTACATGTATACATTTGATATATTGGGACTATTGTTCTTATAGGTGGGTTTACTACCAAAGCAATGATTTAAGACCAGTCTTAGCGTGAGTTTCATAAGAGTTTCCACATAGGCGTTTTTATGACATGGCAACGTATTTAAGAAAAGAGGGATAAAATGATGAAACTTTCTTGGCATGGTTATCAACTCTATATGAATCATGAAATAAATGCTAATGAAACTATAGAATAAAACTCTCCATCGAAAGTGGGTGTTTCATCAAAGTTTTATTTGATTTTGTATAACATGACAATCTTGGAAACAACGCTACTAAAATCTCTCCATTGAGACTGACCTAAGAGAGACACAAGCCGTTTTAATAACAAGACGTCAAAAGTACATGTTGGTGTCTCAAAAAGTATCTAGTGAATTTCAGAGACAACTATATATATATATATATATATATATATATATATATAAAGAGATCCTTAAAATTACAGCCTTTGTAAGCTCTACGTTAAAAATGAAGTCTAGTTCACAATGGGAAAGCCCTAATAAGCCAGCCTAGCTCCCTTCTTATATATAAAGAGATCCTTAAAATTACAGCCTTTGTAAGCTCTACGTTAAAAATGAAGTCTAGTTCACAATGGGAAAGCCCTAATAAGCCAGCCTAGCTCCCTTCTCTGGATCACAACCCCAGTCCTATAGACCCACTCCCTAGATCTTTGTCTCGATAAGTCCTCGACATCTCTTACTCCAGCTCCCCGTCTCCATATATACCCTATGAGTCGTCGCCCACTACCTCAACTTCAATGCCCTAGTTCTCCACTCCTTAATTAATCGCCTCTCCTCCGCTGCTTCCTAGAGCGCATGGATGTTGTTGCCTCCCTAGAGCAGATCTAAATGAAGATGTTATCCCCTGGGTGGCTGGGTATCATCCACTTTGATGGCGGTGCTAGCCCAACAATGGAGGAGGTAACCTCTCGTTCGGATCCATGGCAGGCACCTCGATCCTCATCCAGATCGGTCGAATCCACAGTGTGCATGATCGGTCGTGGTAGGGAAGCAAAGGCACTGGTGGGCTAGCTCCATGACAACAAACAAGGCAGTGGCGGCATCTCTGTAGATTTGGCGATGGGCTCGCACCATTTTTGTTTTTAATTCATTTACATGTAGGTGGGTGATGCTCCTGTACAGCTTGGTTAATAGAGATCAACGAAAAGAGGTGCCCCCTCTCACTACGGGAAAATCAATCTTTGCCGAGTGCCTGAGGCTTTGCCGAGTGCCAAATTTTGGGCACTGGGCAAAGAGGCTCTTTGCCGAGTGCCGACGCAAACACAAGGCAAAGCATGCTTTGCCGAGTGCCACGTGGCGGCCACTCAGCAAAGAGGGGCTCTTTGCCGAGTGCCAGCCACGTGGCACTCGGCGTGGGCGGTTCTTTGCCGAGTGCCACGTGGCTGGCACTCGGCAAAGAGGTGCCTTTGCCGAGTGCCAGCCACGTGGCACTCGGCAAAGAATGTGGTCCCGAACTGTGCCACGTGGTCGGGTCTTTGTAGTTGATAAAACTACAATATCAAACAATATCAAATAATATTAGAACTACAGTATCAACTACAAAGTTTATAAAACTACAAGAGTGATATATAATGTTTGTGAATAATATTAGAACCACAATATCGGATGCACAAATAGTCAAACAACCAAAATAAACTTTGTAGATCTTGACAAGTTACGAAAGTTTGTAGTTGATAACTTTTTAATTTGAAGTCATCTAGTTATGCAAAACTGCGTCGAATTTGAAAATTTTAAAATTCAAATTTTTTAAAATACCTCAGATGGAGAAATGACCAAAATGAAAGTTGTAGATCTCGAAAAGTTATGAAACTTTGGTGTTGACAACTTTTTTATTTGAAATCATCTTGTCAACAAAAACTACGTTTCAAATTGTAAAATTTGAAATTCAAATTTTTATAAACGACCTCGGATGGAAAAACTATCAAAATAAAAGTTGTAGATCTTAAAAAGTTAGAAAACTTTGTAGTTTACAAATTTTTGATTTGAATTCGTTTAGAGCCTCCAATAAGCAAGTTACACATGGTTTAGTATAATATATGGGTAATCGAAGCGGAGATGGAATGTATATGAGTGTGTAGTGTAGTGGTAGAGGAGGCTCCGCGCGAACGAGAGGTCGTGAGTTCGAATCCTGCAAACTGCGTGTGAGAAAATTACGTGAAAAATAGTAGAACTTGTGATTTCGAGGGCGACGAGTGGGCGCTGCCTAGTGGGCTCCTCCTCCAATTAAATAAAATTTTTCCCTATTTTTTTGGGGTTTTTTTATTTTTTTCTTGAGTGCTGACATATTTGGCACTCGGCAAAGAACCCTTTGCCGATATTTTCTTCGCTGAGTGCCCTTCGCGAAGGCTTCGCCGAGTGCAAAAGGCTCTTCGCCGAGTGCTGCTAGCACTCGGCACAGAATGATTCTGCTGTAGTGTCTAGAAATGCTTTATATTCTTTATTTAAGGGATTTTTGCAATGGAAGAGAAATCATATTATATAATAGCCGGATACATCAACATATTACAAGCACTCTGGATTACCCTCTAGATATCCAGAAACTGATTTTCATCTATATTGTACACATGCTGTGAATAGCTCCAATAATATAATCTCAAAACCAAACCTGTACGACACTTTACAGTATAGATGACCACATAGGCAAACACTCAGCAAAAAGCCCAAGAACAGATGTCCAACGAACGACGACCAACATTATTCATGTAGATGGATTTGAGAAAATTCTTTTTCGTGGTGTCTTCCTTCTTCTTCTTTGTGCCGCCGAAGAATGGGGAAGACTGATCTGAAACTGATTCTCCTTAGTCCTTCATCATGGCCAAATCTAACCACAATAAAACAGAGAAGAAGAGACTGGAGAAAACTATTCCATGGTGGCGACACCATCTCCGCCTTGATGTCATCGTCCAGAAATAAAGGTCTTCATGCCATCGTACCAGTGAGGATGTTGGCGTCGTAATTGTCACCTTTATCTTCAACAGAGCCGTCATGGAGAAAACGGTTCCATCCTTCGGAGAAAAGGAGAAGATAAATCTCCAATAAAGAAACTTGACATAGAGAGACTCTAACCCTAAAGACTCGATTTAGTGGAGAAACATATTAAGAAATGATAGATCCCCACTCCGGTTAGATGCCGGATGGGGAAGGGAGGAGGACCAGGTGTGGATGAAGACAGTGGTGCTAGGCAACACACGAGGGCCTTTATTTAAGGGATTACTAAATAATTTAGTGTCCGCCATATGCTAGAACAATCTCCTAATGACCACTTATTTTCCAAGGCGGTAACTTGCCTTTGCTGCCTATGTTGTATGCGGGAAGCCTCACACAACTCGTCTTTAGAGTAACTTGAACGGTTTTGCAAATGGACTTTGCACTCTTCACTACTAGAAACGGCTGCTTTGCCGAGTGCCTCTTGCACTCGGCAAAGACTCTTTGACGCTCGGCGAATCCCTTGCCGTGTGCTGCTCTCGGCAAAGAGCTCTCGGCAAAAATCCTCTCGGCAAAGGAGCCTTTGCCGAGGGCCATTTGTCGGACTCTCGGTAAACCCTTTACCGAGGGTCCCTTGTGGCTCTCGGCAAACAAAAGTGGCCGTTAACGGCGCGTTCCTGCTGACGGTTTGTTTGCCGAGAGCTTCAATAAACGGCTCTCGGCAAAGAGATAATTTTTTATTATTTTTCTGTGCCGAGAGTTAACTGGGTCTGACTCTCGGTAAAGAGATAATTTTTTTATTATTATTTTTCTGTGCCGAGAGTTAACCTGGCTGGATCTCGGCAAAGAAATTTCTTTATTATTATTTTTCTGTGCCGAGAGTCATCTCCGCCACTGCCTCCTTCCCCGGCTCGCACTTGAAGTAGTTCTGCATACAGACACAATACGAGGCGAGACAGTAATTAAAGAAAAAATATGATGAATGTGATATTGTTTGACGAAGACTTACCCACAGCTCCGCTCTAACCTGCGCTGCCTTGTTGGGGAAGTCCGGGTCTGGGGCGACGGTGTAGTGGTCAAAGGTGTAGGCCGGCTCATGCCTCCCGGCATACTGTACTATGCCGGGGTAGTGCTCGCGGCATAGGAGACCCATTGACTCATACAGGCTCTTTGGCAATATGTGGCCGTCCGGAAGCATGCTACCAAATAGGGCCAACATACCATCGAACGCATCTCGACTCAGGTTGAACTGGGACTTGAACCCCATCACACGGCCAATGGCATCCAGTTGAGAAACTGTTGTCCGATCGTGAAGGGGTTTCTGTGCCGAAGACATCATCTCGTAAAACGCCTTTGCGGTCTTCTCCATCTCCTCCTCCGTACGTCCTTCAGCGTACTGTGCTTCTTGTAAGTCATCTAACATGTCTGCTACCCCCGCATCAGCATCAAAGTCCTCCAGACGTGGTCGCACTGCCTTCGCTCTCAAAAGATGTGCTTCACCATGGTAGATCCACCGAGTGTAGTCCGGCGTGAATCCATTGTTCACAAGATGTTTAGCCATGTTCTCCTTGTCTTGCCTTCTCCGGTTCCCCCATCTGCTGCACGGGCACACCCCTTTCATCTCTCCTCGCCGAGCCGCGCCAAATGCATTGTTCAAGAAAGCATCTGTCTTGTGCAACCATTCATCGGTGAAATCACTTATGCTTCTACGGCCAGAGTACATCCACTGACGGTCATCCATCCGAGCACTTACATATCTACCTCCGAGTACTTCCATCCTACTATCATCTAATAGGTGACAATAGGTCCTAATCCCACCGGCGGATGCGTACATGAGGCTAGTTCCCAATGTCTGCCCCGAGCCGAGACAGAATTTTGGCAGCACCTCCCCGATGTTCTCCCGATACACGTCCTTGTAGGGAGAGTGTGTATCCGGAGAACAATAGGGAGGTGATGCCGAAACTCCATCTCGAATCGGGGCAGACCATGGGAACTAGCCTCATCGACGCATCTGTGGGCTGTCCAAGTAACGTGGACAATCCGATACAGATACGGTTATCGATATGCAGAGATCTGCATACCTCCAGTCATATCTGTTTGGGACGGGAGACGTCTAACTAGGTTCAATGACCTACGACCCTTATCTGGGAGGAGAGGTTATTTATACCTAGGGTGTCGGTGGAGTCAGGCTAGCGGCGCAGTGTCGAGTCGGTGCAGTGGCGAGGCGAAGCGGTGCAGGCAGACCCGCGATGGCGACGAAGACGATCGGGGTCGCCGAGGATCTCTGGCTTGGTCCCGAAAGGTCCTTCTCCTACATAAAAGGCAAAAAGGTTAGTGTCAATTAAAAATTTTGGCAGAACCTCCCTTGCACGGTGAGGTTTCAAAAACCTGCAAAAAAACAATGGCACGATGGCCGATATCCACATATATGTCAAGGCACGATGGCCGACATCAACATACATTCACAAGCATACCACTACTACTAAATAATACTCGATCGCCACATACATTCACATTCACATTCACATGCATCCACATATATCGCCGTGATCGAGGACGACTACTACTAACAACAACTACTTACTACTACTACTTACCACAACTAAGTTGCAGAGGTACAAGGACGACGGGGTGATCGAGGACGACTTACAAGTGATGACGCGGGGCGATCGACGACGACGGAGTGGGACGGGGCAGGGGCGCGTGGCCGAATGGGGTGGCGCAGGGCTCCTCCTCCTCCTCTTCCTCTCCTCCTCCGCTCCTCCTCTCTTCTCTTCTTCGCTCTTCTTCCTCTCCTCCTCCTCACTCCTCATCCTCCTCCTCTCCAACCAACCGGGCTGAAGGGGGCGGCGGCTCGTCCGCGGGGCAGGCCGGGCGGCGGGGTCGGCGGCGGGGGCGGGAGGAGGGCCGGGGGCGGGCGCAATCGGCCCCTCTGTCGCGCGGAGGGCGGGCCGATTCGGCCGGCCAGCAAGCGGCCCCTCTTCCGCGGGCGGGGGAGGGAGGGCGCGCCGGGCCTCTGGCGGCCGCGCATATCCCTGGTCCGTGCTGCTTGCGGGCGGGCCGCGGTGGCCCTCTACCGGCGTCGTTGGCGGCAATGGCTGCTTGTCCTGTCTCCTCTGCGTCCGCTGCTATTTCGTCGTTGGGTGTCATAAGCGGGGGGGCGGGCGGCGAACGGGGTGGCGGCGGCGACGAAGAGAGTGTGCGCGTGTGCGTCTGTGTGGTCTGACGGGGGCGCGTGTGGATTTTTTTAACATATTCACGCTTTGCCGAGAGCCAGATCAGGTGACACTCGGCAAATAGGCAACCTTTGTCGAGAGCCACGTGATCCGGCTCTCGGTAAAGACATTTTTTTATTTTATTTTGGTAAACTCTATGCCGAGAGCCCGGGCCCTGCCTCTCGCCATAGGTGCTCTTTGCCGAGGGCTTTAGGAAGCTCTCGGCAAAGATTATTATTTGTTTTTTTTTTCTCCCAATTTTTTCTGTGGCCTTGCTATAGTACTAGAAGCCAAGATTTCAAATTTGATGTGTTTTCCATACTTCTTGCTATATTTCGCGCATTTTCTTTAATTTGATGATTTTTTTTCGTGGGACGCACGTTTGAACTGCACATGCATGAAATAATGAAACTCAGTGATTCGAAAAATGGTATTCATTCTTCGGAGGGTATTTCGACACTGTATCCAGGGACAGGCACGGAGACTCGACCGTCTCGTGCACGAGAAACGGCGACCAAGTTGCGTGATATTGGATTTAAAATTATTAAAAATAGAAACGAAGTCAGAAAATCATGAAAATGAACGAGTGACCTTGACATCGCATGTAGAGGCTATGAAATTTTTTTGAGAATGTTTGGAGCAAGTGGTGGCGCAAGATGGTTGAAACCCTGAGATCTCCGGATAGCCTGCTGAGGCTATCCGGAGATCTCAGGGTTTCAACCATTTTTATTTAAGGGATTAATAAACAATTTGGTGGACGCCAGATGCTAGAATAATCTCCTAATGACCACTTATTTGCCAAGGTGGAAAAACTTGCCTCTGCTGCCTATGTTGTACTCCCTTCGTCCCAATATAGAAGTCATTTTCGCTTCCCGAGAAACAACTACCGGCAATTATTATAAATAATAATATCAACAATTAGTATCATAATTAATATCATCGAAAAGGTCTTTGAATCTAGTTTTTTAACAAAATTATTTGAAAAAACAAATATTACACGTATTTTCTACAAATCTAGTCAAACTTGTGACACGAACACCCAAAACGTCTTCTATTTTGGGACGGAGGGAGTATGCGGGATGTCGAGAAATGGTTGGCATAAGACAACTACCTTTAGAAATCATTTCCAGAGGTGTTCTCTGAAATGTTGGCCGCAGTTGCATTGAAACCCACGGATTTCCAAAGGCAAGCTCACACATTACACTACGAAAAAGCCTTAAGTGCATTCGGCAAAGGCTCAGCACTCGACAAAGAAAATGTCGGCAAATATAATGGCTCTTTGCCGAGTGTTTTTATTTGCCCGAAAAAACACTCGGCAAAGGAAAAAACATTCGGCAAAAATCATCTCTACAAATATCTGTTTTACCTAGGTTTCAAAATGCCTTTTCTAGTAGATCTCTAATTTATTCATGGGACCAATATTTTTTTGGTATGTAGTGTGTCCATGTTCTTTTATTATTTTCCGTACTATAACGTACAATCATGACGTTGTAAAAAAAACGTGCAATCATGTCATGAACCATTTGGTGCCTCGTCGCTATAATACTATACTCTCTTAGTGATGATGATATGACTTCTAGCTGACAAATTCGTTGAATTGTACGTACTCAAATCAAGCTTTTGTAATATCACTACGGGAAAATCAATCTTCGCCGAGTGCCTGGGAGTTCGCCGAGTGCCAAATTTCGGGCACTCGGCGAAGAGCCTCTTTGCCGAGTGCCGCAAATCTGGCACTCGGCAAAGGGCCAACACAAGGCAAAGCATGCTTTGCCGTGTGCCACGTGGCCGGCACTTGGCAAAGAGCCCCTCTTTGCCGAGTGCCAGCCACGTGGCACTCGGCAAAGCATGTGGCCCCGAATTGTGCCACGTGGGCGGTTCTTCGCCGAGTGCCACGTGGCCGGCACTCGGCAAAGAGCCCCTCTTTGCCGAGTGCCGGCCACGTGGCACTCGGCGAAGAACCGCCCACGTGGCACAATTCGGGGCCACATGCTTTGACGTGGGCGGTTCTTTGCCGAGTGCCACGTGGCTGGCACTCGGCAAAGAGGTGCCTTTGCCGAGTGCCAGCCACGTGGCACTCGGCAAAGAGCTCTTTGCCTAGTGTTTTTTTCTGACACTCGGCAAAGTCAGTTTTTAAATTATATTTTGATGCAGTAAATTAATCCAAATGAAAAAATTTTTAACTACAAAGTTGGTTAACTTATCAAGATGAACAATTTTTGTTTTGGTGATTTTTTCATTTGACAAACTTAAAATAAATTCATTCACAAATCTTATATATCTCTCCGGTAGTTTATAAAACTACAAGAGTGATATATAATGTTTATGAATAATATTAGAACCACAATGTTGGATGCACAAATAGTCTAACAACCAAAAAATAAACTTTGTAGATCTTGACAAGTTATGAAAGTTTGTAGTTGATAACTTTTTAATTTGAAGTCATCTAGTTATGCAAAACTGCGTCGAATTTGAAAATTTTAAAATATTCAAATTTTTCAAAATACCTCAGATGGAGAAATGACCAAAATAAAAGTTGTAGATCTCGAAAAGTTATGAAACTTTGGTGTTGACAACTTTTTGATTTGAAGTCATCTTGTCAACGAAAACTACATTTCAAATTGTAAAATTTAAAATTCAAATTTTTATAAACGACCTCGGATGGAAAAACTACCGAAATAAAAGTTGTAGATCTTGAAAAGTTAGAAAGCTTTGTAGTTTACAATTTTTTGATTTGAATTCGTTTAGGGCCTCAATTAAGCAAGTTACACATGATTTAGTATAATATATGGGTAATCGAAACGGAGATGGAACGTATATGAGTGTGTAGTGCAGTAGTAGAGGAGGCTTCGCGCGAACGAGAGGTCGTGAGTTCGAATCCTGCTGACTGCGTGAGAGAAAATTGTGTGAAAAATAGTAGAACTTGCGATTTCGAGGGCGACAAGTGGGCGCTGCCCAGTGGGCCTCTCCTCCAATTAAATAAAAAATTTTCCCTATTTTTTCGGGGTTTTTTTATTTTTTTCTTTGCCGAGTGCCAAATATGTCAGCACTCGGCGAAGCCTTCGCCGAGTGCCCGATATTTGGCACTCGGCAAAGAACCTCTTTGCCGTGAAATTCTTCGCCGAGTGCCCTTCGCCGAGTGCGAAGGGGCCTTCGCCGAGTGCTTCCAGCACTCGGCGAAGCCTCGTTCTCCTGTAGTGTATATAAGTAAACATCTACAATATCAATCGGTATATGATTAAATTCTCCATATGGATCATGTCTTAATAATAATAGTGCATTTATATGAAGACGTGATATACTAAAATATATTTCTATAAAATTTAGACAAAATAGGTAAAATTTGACACACACGTACGAAGCTAAAACGAACTATAATTTGAAACAAACAGAGCATATTAGCCCGACGATTTGGACTAGATAAAGCACGCACTTTCTCGCAAATAGAAGAAAACGTAGGTAAAGCACTGCTACTAGCTAGTGATCGACTGATTTGCGTGAGCGTGACATTGCCACACGGCGGCGACGGTGACCAGGTCAGTAGTTTGGTGACGCTGATCGTCCATCAAATTAATAATAATGTGATGTTGCCTGCCTTACAAATTTGCAATTGCAAGAGCTAGCGATGGAGCTCGCAGTCCGATGGATGTGATGGCGGCCGTGGAAAGTGAGGCCTAGCTATGGCCAATCATTGTGTTTTTTCTTCCACGACCGAAAGGCGAGAAAGCTTCGACGGCGCGGCGGCCGGCGGCGGCAGCGGCGGCGTGTGTGATCCTACATCGGACAGAGAGCTACCGACGGTCGATGGTCGAGGGTCGATGGAGACGGCAATACTACTCCCACTCGTATAAACAGTAGATAGATAGGTGCGTGTGGATATATACTATTATAAACTGGAGCTGAGAGCGATGGAACTACTAGACAGCCACACACACGATGCAAGGCGCGTGCGTGCATGGATGGATGAGTTCTTGGTTAACCTATCAATCTATACTCCAACTTGTCACGGAATAAATCAATTTCTAAAATCTGTATCAGTCAAACTTTTTAACTTTGACTAATTTTATAAAAGCATTTTATGAAAATACATTCTATGATATACTCTTTTTTTCCTTAATAAATGTGTGTTGTTTTCAGTTTTCGTGTTGATACATTTGACTCGATTTGTAAAAAATATGTACAATATTTATATCTCTAAATAAATTTATTAAAAAACTAGATCCAAATATCATTCTAATGATACTAATTATGTACTCCATCCATATAGGAAAAGAAAGTCGTTTTGGACAATGACACGGTCTTCAAAGTATAACTTTGACTCCTTGTTTTTATAAAAAAATATTTATTATAAAATGATATATGTATACTTTTATGAAAATATTTGTCAATACAAATCTATTCATATAGCTTTTACATTTTAAAACTCAATAACTTAAAAGTTATTCATGATTTATATTCTCAATGTTTGACCAAAATCTTGTCCAAAACGACTTCCTTTTCCTATACGGAGGAAGTACTATAAATATCAATATTTTTTATTATATATTTAATCAAAATTATTTCTCGGGAAACGAGAACGACAAATATTTAGGGACGGAGGAAATATCTAATAATATTAATATTAATTTGATACCATAAATTTAATATTTTTTCTAGAAATTTAGTCAAATTTTAAAAAATTTAATTTAAGATAATTTTAGAAATCTATTATCTATCTATGTATTTATTATTTGCTGGTGATTCAGACCTCACTTGCATCGCCAGCACTGTGTGTGTGATGGGTGATATGATTGCTTGGGTAGCTTTATCGATCCGCTTGACTTATGTCAGAACGGGCCACTGGTCATACTCTCCATCACAGATGAATCATGTGCAGGCATTGCAGCTGTTATGGCATCTAGGGGCATGTTCACTTGGAGTTTATTTCTACTGAAAGACGGTTAATAATTAATCTGATTAATAAGTTCAAACAAATAGCTATAGCTCTCTAAAAATAGTTTGATTAATTTGCCTCCAACATATTTGGTTCTCTATTTGAACTTTGAAGTATGCTTCTCTTCAAAACCACTGCCCGCACCTTTTTAAACTAGCAGATCTGTTCTTATATTGATAGTTCGGTGATCATTTTTTTTGGTTGATTACATCATGGGGGGTTGTGTATTAATGTTAATTAGACTAATTATAAGATTATAACTGCATAGAGGTACGGTAGACTAATTTGTGAGACAAATCTATTAAATCTCAATTAATCCATCGTTTGACAATGCGGTGCTACAACAAACATGCGCGGTATAATAGAGATTCGCCTCGTGAATTAATCATGACTTCTGTAGTTAGTTTTATAATTAACTTACATTTAGTGCTCCTAGTTAGCATCCGAACATCCAATATGACATAGACGACTAAACTTTAGCACCTGTATCAAACCACGCTAGAAGCATACGATGGCACACACGGTACGCTCTCGATCTCTCTCTAGATTTGTCTTTGCCTAGCTACAGATTCCATTTCCATATATCGGCATGCCATGCAGGGCGCCGCATGTGGAAAGCAAGGTGCCCAGCTGTTTTGGCAACCTGCAGAGAATCAATCCATCAGTAAACGCAACCGCGCGCTAGACGCTCTCCCATCACATCCACCCATTCCATCATCCCAGGACTTGTAGTACGTTCAATGCATGGCATGTACGACCTTGCTGTTCTTCTAAACCACTAGTTGTTGATGCATGATGAACCTGCTTAAAACCCGTTTAAAATTAAACAATACAGGTACTATATATGATGCTAGGTGTGTTTTCGATCGCTTAATCGATTGACAGTTTTTATATATCGTCTCATAAAACAGCTGTTATTTCAGTTTGAATATGCGGTCTGTTAATTTAGCTCGAATAATACCTAACCGGGTAGCTAGCGTTTACTTATATAACAGCAGTAGATAGACATGCATCTCGATCATCGCACCAGGTACGGACGCAAGCAGGCAGGCAGCAGGCCAATCAAATCAGCAGTTGCGCCTATACACAGCAAGGTCAAGTCAGGCAGGCAGGTGTCCATGCTTGCCGAGTTGCCCGGCCCTTCTCTCCTGCCAACCGGCCTGGCCTGCAGTTGCTTTCAGTTTCAGCGGCAAGGAGCCGTATCACCTCTAATGGTGCGGTCCTAATTTAGTCTACTAAAAAACTAATAACATTGCCATACGGTGATTAGCAAAACGAATCTATTGAGCGAAATGACTCCAACATATTATTAGCAGAGATGTTCCAAATTAAATGACTCCAGCATATTATTTAGCAGAGATGTTCACTGTACTAACACTACTACAGAAATTATTTTGCGTCATACCTTGCATTAGTTAACCGTGACGGGCTTCTGACCTGGCCGTCACGGTTATTGGGTGGCCGGTCTGGCCACCTGGTCGCCCAGGCGCCCGTCCCGGTTAATTGTTTAACCGTGGCGGTCGATCTAAGGTGACCGTCACGGTTAATGCTCTATTAACCGTGACGGGCTACTCACTACTACAGGAATCTTAACCGCGGCGGTCAATTTTGGTTAACCGAGACGGGCATTGCAACCGCCTCGGGCCATAAGTCACGGTTAATCGTGGCTTAACCGAGGCGGTTGCACGCCCGCCACGGTTAATCAATTAACCGAGGCGGGCAAGTAACATCAACCGCCACGGTTAATGGTGGCGGTTGATGTTACTTGCCCGCCTCGGGTTTTTTCCAGAATAAAAAAAATAAAATTTTGAATTTGAAATTGGATTTGAATTTCCTAAATTCAAACCAGATATTAGGCACATACATAACACAAACATATATCACATTCACTGAATTAGTAGTGTTCAGTTCAGAATTGTAGGTAACTCAAAAGTTCATCGAATTTCGCATAAGTTCAAACACATAGCACAATATCGATACAATAACGTTCACTCAATCTCTGGTAATGTGTAGTCCTTGAGGTCTAGCTGGGTTCTCCAGTTCCTGAGCTTCTCGAATTTCTCGCTGATCGCGAGATCGCTGTCCTCGTTGAAGAAAGTCCCCCCGGCTAGCACGCACGAGTCCATGATGAACTTGCAGATATCGGCGATCGTTTGGGTGATGTTCTTGTCGTCGAACTTTTCTTTCTGCCACCACTTCCTTCCCTTCTTGAGCTGCCGCCAGCTTAGGTTGAACTTGTTGCAAGCTCTGAGGTACTCGCAAGCGAAGTAGCCACATAGTACGGTGCCGTGGGGTTGTTTGGCGCACTACACGATAGAGAACACAAGACAATAAGAACATATCCATAGGATGCACGATGTAGTAGCACATACGACGTTTCATACGTACCGGGAACTCACGCCTGATTTTCAGCCTCTTCCCGTACTGCTTCTTCTTCTTCTCAGATCTGCGATCGAACGAGTCTTCATCTTCCAAGTACTTCCTGTAAGCACTGCATGAACACGATTAATGTGATCGACATATTCGACACGTACGACATGTATACGAAATAATAGAAACCGTCACTTACTATCTCAGGGCGTCTTCGAATTCCTTGTATGATTTTTTATTCGTCTCCCTTAACGAGTCGAATACACAAGCCCTTCCGTCCTGAGAATAGACTATGAATACAATGAAGTGACCCATTGCGCCCAAGCTGCACCGATCAAATCAAATTAGGATTTCAAATATGAAAACTGGGATTCCAACAGATACAAAGAATACTATCGACTTATCCAAACTCGTGGGTGACAAGAAGACACCCGAATTCCTTGACCTTCTTCATTGCCCGGTACAAGTACATACCCGCCTTCCACTTCAGATTGATGAGCATACTTTCCCGGGCTTCTTTCCTCTCCTCGGGCGTCAAGTTCACCAGCAGATGGTGCGTGTCAGGTACGTTGTATCCTACAATGACCCTCTCAGTAAGATGCATCGGAGATACGTAAACGACACCAGTGTTGAGCTCGTCGCATACATAAGCTTGCATCCTGCAAGGACAAGACATCATGGTGGTATTAGTTTCGTCGTAAAGCACACAGAATGAAACTATAAGCTGTACAGAGTTGTCGTTGACTTACATGGCAAACAGTGTAACCATTGCGACGTCTAGGTCCTTACGTCGCAACAGTCTGTGCATATCATGGAAATCAATGACCATTTCAACATTCTCCTCTAAGTGGAAGTACTTTGCTAGGACCTTGACAACGAAAGATCTCATCCCTTTTTTAGCTGCCTCCATGTACCAGAGATGGAACCTCCGTACCTCCCATGGCTCCTCCTGCACGAGTTGGCCTAGGGGCAGCATGAACTTACCATTCTCGTATTGGTCCGGGCAATCTGGAGTTAGTCCCCAAATACTTCCTTGAGGTGTTCGTGGCCTATACTTGACACTCATCGGAGTAAAAAATTCTGCGAGCATCTCTCTAGATATTATAGTTTGACTATGTTTGCCAGTGGCATACCTCTCGTTTGCAGTGGAGTAATCTTACTTGTTGGCTAGTTGCCAGCCTGCCCAGCTAGTCTTCGTGTGGTTCCACGGTATTTCCTCCTCCTGTTGGCCTTTCTGCTTCGACGGGGGAGGAGGCTGCTGACTTGTGCCCTCCTTCGGAGCACTGGAAGGTGGTGTACTTTCACGCGGTGGAGGTGGAGGACTCCGTGGAGGTGGAGGACTGCGTGGGGGTGGAATCCTCAGATTTGGGCCACCATCATCATCGTCGTTGTCGTCATCGTCCCCGCCGTCATCCGGTGACCCAGGCATCGCCGTCGTCTTCTGCGTCGGCTCATCTAGTACAATATCTTCTTTCGGCCAAAATATTTGCAAGGCCAGAGCCTGCCTGAGCAACCTAATCCCTGCAGGCTGAGGAATGTCTATCTCATCATCCTCATGCTGAGGGTTGACCCACGCAATGTCCACCCTGGCACAGTTGGGCGGGACCGGACCCTCGAACACCCCAGGCGTGTTGGGCGCCAAGACAATCCCTTTGGCCACTGCCTTCTTCTTCGTCATGCTTCTGCCATAGGGGATCATGAGGGTGCATTCAGTATCTTGCACGATATCATCGACCGGATACCTCTGGGGTGCTTCGTTCTACGATTGTGTGGCGGCTTCACCCTGTGATAGCTCCGATCCAGCCTAATGAAGCATCTGGGTCCTCAGCTCCACCATCTTAGGGTCTTTGCTCGTGGCCAGTTCTTGTAATGACCCCATGATCATGTCCTTCATTGCCTCATCGCGGCCTCGCTGGATGAGCCCTTCTTTGTACGCCTTCCTCGTGTGGTACGAGGCCGCGTCGGATTGCCAGGACTCTACGGTCCTCCAGCTTTTCCTCGACCCTACGCCACAGACGCGGCCGCGGTGCTCCGAGTTCCCCAGCGCCTCGGTCAGCTGGTCTCTCTCTCTCCGCGGGTTGAAGGAGCCGCTCTGCTCGGCCGTGGCGACCGCAATGAGCTTCTTCTCTGCCTCCTCTGCCTGTGGCTCGTTGAACTTTGTCTTGCCCTCCTTCAACCTCTTCGGCCTGCGGGCATATATGTAGTTTCGTGACCTCTCAATGAGGCCAGGGTACAGTTGTGGCTCCCCGGACTCAGCTCGTGCCCTTTCTTCATCCCGCCATTGTTTCTCCTTAGCGGCATACCCTGTCATGCCTAGGTGATGGGGGAGGGTATTCTTGGTTGCGAGTTCCTTGAACTTCTTGCTCTTGGCATTTGCTTCCTCTGTTTCTTTCTGCTGTTTGAATTCTTCCCATACAGCCTCCGTGATGAACCGATATTTCTCAAACGGCGTCTTGCCTTTCAACCGGAACTCTGTGTTCAGCCTAGATCTGAAGTTGCGAAGCGCCTTGCCGGCAATGTACAAACAATGCGCCTTGCACTTGTCTTCATCGTACTCCTCCTCGGGAAAGATGAACTTGGACTTGACCTCTCCCCACACCGCCACTTTCAGGTGTTTAGGTACTTTCTTCTAGTTCTCATAGGTGATGGGCACATGCTCTCTAACTACACATGAGCATTGATTGTTGTATTTTTCCAATCACTTTAATTGGCAGCAATGGCTCTCCCTGCGGCCCAAGCTTTGAGATCACTTCTTGCCCTTTCTTTCTTATTTGATGCCTCCCATGCTGTCCTCTTTTTCTCTGTGGCTTATCGCCTTCGGTTGCCTTTGTAGAACCGCTCGTTTCCGGTGACTCTTCGGCTTGTTCTTGAAATTCCAAACGGATCGGAACGAGCGGTATCTGTATGAGAACGTATATAATTAAGTTAGATGGTTGTGCTTACCCCTACAACGCTCGTGAATCTGTTAACCCTACAACGCTCGGAACGAACCTCATGTCTCTGGGTTTCGGTATCATCCTCCGGATGAACTCGTGACTCTGCACGAGAAGACCGTGTCTTTTGCGGTGGAGGCGTCGGTTCGTAATTAGGATCGTCATCTTCTTCTCCCCGCTTTCTCTTTTCTGGTCTTGGTGTCAGTTCCTCACTCACGTAATCACCACTGCTCGTTGAGCCCGATGAGCTCGATGAGCTAGATGAGGAACCTTCATCATCGGTATTAACCGGGCTAGGCTGGCGCCAATTTTTACGAGCCTCGTCCAGTGAATCCATTCTTCAGCTATATGTATAGATACATTGTTGGTATAAATTAACGCACACTCTACTTTATTCGCAAGCGCACAGATAACATCTACCGATGTAGCACTTCACCAGAGTAACCCAGTTTTAATATCGAACCCAAAGGAATGGATAGTGTTAAGTCTCAAGTCTAACCCCTGAGTAGCTAACAAGGACGGAGAATCTAGAAGCATAGAGGGGATCACTAAGGCTATCTAAATCCAACTTGAGTGATATGTTTATATTATTCTTAGTGGGGAAGTTGCCATAAAAGGTCACAAACAGAGTATGGGTCTTTTATGCAAATGTATAATCCTACCGAGCCTACACACGGATAAGTGGACTATAGAAGAATCAACAATGCTATAAGAGTCACCCTTGCGAACAACCACTACTACCGGCGTTATAGGAGGCATATATGAGCTATCAAGTCTAAGCACCACGCTTACACTATCCAACAACTCTAACTCTAGAATGACTAGAATTAAAGTACTCAAAAGAGAGTCACAAACCTTAAGAATAATAAGAACAATAGCTCAAACTTAAATATAGACGTTGGTTACCGAAACAATCGCTGAAGCAAGTTGAAGATGAACTTGAATCCGCAGGTACAAGATGAAGAAGTTGATCCGACAGGCCGGAGCTCCTTCTTGATCTCTTCCTCTCTCTCTCTCTTCTAGTTCTAATATAAGACTAGGTTCTAAACCTAAACTAGAGGGATAACTAGTCTTCTACTTGATAACTGGCTCTTGATTACAACTAGATGAACTAGATCTAATTCTAGATGAACTAGAAGAGATTCATCTAGAGGGACCTCTACTTCTAATTGAAACCCTAGTTTCTGATGTGGAGATGAATAATGAAGATGGAGATGCCTGGAGAGGGGGGTCTGGGGCTGCTTATATAGCCCTGAGGGATCAACCGCGACCGTCAGATCAAACCGACTTCAGGGACGGTGGAGATGAGTCCTAGGGTTCGGTGGAGGAAGCTTGCAGAAGACGGAGGCCAGCGGGCCCGGTGGATGACCGACCGGTCATAGGGTGGGACCGGTCGGTCCCACCTTTCAGCCTCTCGTGGTGGTCGACCTCCTGATGTCTTCTGGTGTCCCCTGGAGTCTTCTAGAATCTTCCTGATGTGGCGATTGCATTATCTCCCATCGGTTTCCTTCTAGGGGAAGCAATCAGCGCTGGTTTCCTGGTTTAGTCCCTGTAGAATCATAATTCACCAAAACTCGTGGAATATTGTCAATTAAAACCCTAAACCTTTGTTGGTGATTGAAATCATGCCCTTTTCATATTTATTTATCCTTTAATTTTGATAGATAACCAGTGTCAACATACATGAAGTTAAATGGACATTTCATACACAATATCTTGTAATATGCAATATTTCGAGTAAATAAGTAGGATTAGAGTATAAAATTGAGATCATTATATTCATATTTGAAATTGTATTACATAGTTTGTGCATATATAATATTTAGAGTACAAAAATGTCAAAAGAATACAAAAACTATAAGAAAATTACATAATTTGAGAAGAAAAAAATAATTTACATATTTGGCTCAGATTTTGCCCTTGTCATCACAATGCTACTAAACTGGTTGCCCGATGAGCCATCCTAGTTTAGCAGCTTACAAGGGAGGGCATTTGATCATCATAGCCGCTGCCTCAGCATAAGAGATTCACATCATTGCATATGCCACCGCCTCAGCCAATTTTAAAAAATTTATCATTTAGGAGCAAAGTAGTAGGAGCAGATTAGGAGACATATATATCAAGAAAGAAAGGTCAACATCTGGTGTAGGTAAAGGCATTCGAAATCAAAATCACTGGGGCAACAAAATCAAAATCACAGAGCATGTAAAGGCATTCGAAATCAAAATCATAGTTTCAAACTTACAAAATCACAGGCATCTACTCAAATTGGATAATTTCGTTGCATCAAAATCAAAATCACAGAGCATGTAAAGGCATTCGAAATCAAAATCATAGTTTCAAACTTACAAAATCACAAGCATCTACTCAAATTGGATAATTTGGTTGCATCATTGGCGGTGGCATCCACTCAGTTTGAATCATAGGGGCAACAAAATCAAATTCAATAGGGTTCCACATCATAGGCAGCAAAATCATAGGGGCAACAAAATCAAAATCACAGATTCACGAACAATCATTTGAAACTTCTATCCGAAACTAGGGTTCCACAGCAAGGGAAGACAGGGACGGTCGCCGAGGAGCTCGGAGATGAGTACGGTGCCGAGGAGCTCACGGACAGAGAGGAGCACGGGGACGCCACCGAGAGGAGCACGGGACACCGCGCTGAGAGGAGCACAGGGACAGGGACGGGTGCCGAGGATCTCGCGGATGGAGAGGAGCACGGGGACACTGCCGCTAGGGTTTCACCGAGGCGGCGAGGCCCGTGCTGAGCTCGAAGGAGGCAGCGGAGGAGGAGCACGGAGGCGGCCCACCACGTCGAGGAGCTCGGAGGCGGCCCACCACGTCGAGGAAGGCGTCAGAGATGGTGCGGCGGCGGACAGGGACGGCGTCACGGACGGGAGCAGGAGGACAGGGACGACGTCGAGGCGGAGTAGGCGCTCGAGGACGTCGAGGCGGAGCAGGCGCTCGAGGCGGAGCGGCATCGGAGATGGTGACGACGGCGGCGGCGGCGGTGGGGATGGATTTGGGCAGCCCTTCGGGGTAGGAACTGAATGCCGAAGGACTTAGAAAATTTCGGCGCCCGCGGTTGCCTTATATAGGCACATGTTAACCGAGACGGGCAAATAACAGTGCCCGCCACGGTTAATGTTTACCCAGGCGGGCCCTTGTACCGCCCGCCTCGGTTAATCGATTAACCGTGGTGGGCACTGTTAGTGGCCCGCCACGATTAAGACTTTTAGTTTTTTTAAATTGATTACAAAATTTGATATATGTGTTATACAAAATTTATAATATCTAAAATTGATATGTGTTATACAAAATATATAAGATTGATATTTAAATATCTAAAATTTATAAAAAAAATATATATTATTGCCCAAAATTCATACAAAATTGATATGTGTTATACAAAATTCATACTTATCATATATATGTGTTATACAAAATATGTAAAATTCATAAATATATGTAATTCACTTAATACATATGTAAAATTGATATGTGTTATATATAAGATCCATGCTTATTATACAAGATGCAAAACTTATATAAAATATAGGATCCATACTTATATTATTTCATTACATTTATGTGTGACATATACATGTGTGACATTATTTTGCTGCGGGCGCTCCCATTGTCTTCTTTTCACCATCTGGACGGAACCATGGCATTAACTTGGTCTTGTTGATGCGCGTCTCCACAATCTTGATCTTTCGTGGATGATCGGTGAAGAGCTTGTGTTCTTCATAGTTGTTGTGTTCTTTGGGACTCTGCACTCCATCAGCTCCTACAATCCGCTGCTTTCCTGACACGACCACGTACTTCTTCGGGGCTTTGGGTATTGCAAAGTAGGCTACTTGCGCGACGCGACTTGCGAGTACCCACTGGTCATCTTTATAACCGATACTCTGGAGCTCCACTGTGGTAAGACCAAAGTCGTCCACGACAACTGCTTTCGGCTTCACCCATTGGCACATGAAGATTGGAATTTGGCAGTATACCCATCATGTTGTCAAAGACATTCTTCTCTAAATGCATGCAGTCAATCGCATGGGGTGTATCTAGCTCCTTCCAGTAAGGCAGATACTTGAAGAAAACGGACTGCTTCTTGAAAGGGACGACAGGGACAGGTGGTTCTGCGTATGTCTTGTCCCGCCGCTTCCTCTTCCTTGTCTTGGTCCCATCCTTTTCTTCCTTCATCTTTCCGAACTCAACATCTATTCCCTTGACCATTTCAAACACCTTTTGCCCGTATCTTGTCCTTTCTGGCTCGTCAGTCTGCGGCTCGCTCATGTTGTCGAAGTACTTATTCATCGTGACTGTTCGGTACCTGTGCTTTTTGACAAGGAATCTCCTATGCCGAGTGTACACTATCTTCTTGGATGCACTAAGGTAAGTGTAGCAGGTCCCGTCGATGCAAACTACGCACCCAGTCTTGCCCTTGATCTATCCCCGACAGTGAAAATAGACCAGGATAATCGGTGATGGTGACAAAGATGATGGCTTTGAGAGTAAACTCCTTCTTTAAGTATGCATCCATCATAAGGACCCCTTCATCCCATAGTTTCTTCATTTCCTCCATTAACGGCACCAGGAACACATCTATATCATTGCTAGGCTGTTTCGGTCTAGAAATAAGCAGGGTCAGCATGAGATACTTGCGCTTCTGACATAGCCAAGGAGGCAGGTTGTATATGGTGAGTATGACCGGCCAGGTGCTGTGAGAGCTGCTAATTTCCCCAAACGGATTCATTCCGTCGGTACTCAGTGCGAACCTGACATTCCGTTCCTCTTCGGCAAACTTTGGAAACTGGGCGTCGAAACGCTTCCACTGCTTGCCATCAGCGGGGTGTCTTAGCTTTCCATCTCCCTTTAGGCGTTCATTAGATGCATGCCAGGACATCAGCTTGGCATCCTCGGGATTCCCAAATAAAGCACGCAGGCGATCAATCACGGGCAGGTACCACATTGATAGTGCAGGACTCTTCCTTAGCGTGTAACCCGCTTCTTCCTCGTCCTCGAACTGAGACGGGTTCTGCTTCGCACTCTTCTTGGTCGTCTTCTTCTGTGGCGCACTCCAGACGCTCGGGTCGCTATCCACATGACAACCAGCATTCTTCTTGTATCGACTCGCGCCGCAATGCGGACAGCTGTCCAGTTTCTCATACTCGCCCCGATATAGGATGCAGTGGTTGGGGCAGGCATGGATCTTCTTTAGCTTCATTGCAACAGGACGGATCAGCTTCTTCGCCCGATAAGTATTGGCGGGTACCTTGTTACCTTCTGGGAATGCAGAGGAAAGGATACGTAACAGGTCGTTGAAGCTAGTGTCAGACCAGCCATGGCGAGCCTTGCACATCAACATCTGGAGGTTGAAACGCAGCGTCGTCCATTGCTTCGGGCAGTGCTCTGGAATATAGAGGGGGTCGATTGCCGCTTGCTTCATTTCTCTAAAATTCTCCAACCACTTCGGGTTCCCAAACAGAAGGTCATCGTGGTCCAAGCGATTAACAATCTCCTCAACGAGCTCGACATCGTCTTGCTCAGTCACAATTTCCGGATCAACACTGCCACCGCCATCCCCGCCACCATCACCCTCGTCGGCAATGTCTTGCAGGAGATCATGAATCGTGATGTAGTCACGATCTCCATGGTCACCGCCATCAGCTGTTCCATGTCCGCCACCCGTCGATGATGGTTCTTCGTTCAACACCGCGGTTGATGATGACTCGTTTCCTTCGGATGCTGCACCGGCGCTCGGATCTGCTTCACCGTGGAAAACCCACATAATGTAATCCTTGACGAAACCAAACCTCACCAAATGAGACTGCACTAACTCATCGTCATGCGCAATCAGGTTCTTGCAACGATTACATGGACAGATCATGTGTGTCCCCTTCAGACTGAGCCGGTGCTTCTTTGCAGCCGCAATAAACTTTCGCACGTGATCCAGGTATGTAGGCTCAATCCTTGATGACCGATACATCCATTCATCTCTATCCATACCTGCCAAACCCTGTACACAAGACAAAATAGCATACTGCAGTATTAAAAAGCAAATCTTTAGAAAAAAACAACAGTTGTATCTATCTCCAATCTATAAAACTTGGGAAAAACAACAGATTCGAGGCGTAAACGAGAGCTCCACAGCTCAAACACCAACACAAGCGGACAAGAATTACAAAATTACAGTCATGAACCTGCAGATCTGTTTTCTCTCTCCTCCATCAAAAACTAGATCTAAGAGGACAGAAAAAGCACCAAATTCTTGAAAAAGAGAGGAGATTGAGGATAGGAGAGTGATTATGTACCTCTAGCGATGTCCCCTTCGACAAATTCAAGGGCAAAACCTCCTCCCCTAGTTAATGGTGGATTATTGGGGTTTTGGAGCTCAAAACCCACAATAATGGAGGAAGATTCGTGGGGAAGAAGGGGGCTGCACGGGCTGTTTATATAGGCGGGATTAACCGAGGCGGGCACTGTAGTGGCAACCGCCTCGGTTAATCAATTGTTAACAGTGGCGGTTGAGTGGAGGCAACCGCCTCGGTTAATCGATTAACCGAGGCGGTTGTTGTAAACCGACCGTCTCGGTTAATATGGATTAACCGAGGCGGTTGTGTTATAGCGCCCGCCTCGGTTAACGATTAACCGAGGCGGTTGCTCGGCGGGCTGCCCTGCCACCCATTAAAGGAGGCGGGCAGCAGGGCGCCCGCCTCGGAGCCACTTTTCCAAGTGTCGCGAAAAAGATTTTGTGTAGTCGTGACTTAAACCATCCGTCACGGTTAATATGTTAATCGTGGCGGGCGACCTTAGTTGCCCGTCACGGTTAATAGACATTAACTGTGACGGGCTTCTTAGGATGCCCGCCACGGTTAAGATTTTCCATATAAACAGTAGCCAGCCCCCTCTTCTTCCCCACGAGCTTTCTTCTTCCAACATTTGGGGGAGGAGGCTTTGCCCTAAAATTTGACAAACTTTTTGAATTGAGGTTTAAGGATTGAATTTGTGGGTGGAGGGCAACACAAAAGGTTCCTAATGGCTCTCTCCCACCCTTTATCTCTCTTTTCCCCTCTTTTTGGCTCAAGTGTTCTAGATCTAGATCTAGATCCATTCTATCTCTTTCTATGCATGAATCTACCATGTTCTATGGTGGATCTCCCTACCCTTCTCTCTTTGGAAGATGTTTTTTCTATTTTCTAATCATTTTTGTCTATTTCTTTTGCTTATGTGGTGTAGGTATGATGGAGAGGTCCGAATGGATGTACCGGTTCGATAGAGTGGGTGATCTGCGGTACCTGGAGGAAGTGAGGAAGTTTATTACTATTGCAAAAAGGCATCGTGCGAAATTGAAGCGGATTGCAACCATATGCCCATGTAATAAATGCAAGAACACGAAAGCCCACCTAGATCCCATGGTGCAATCTCATTTGATTAGGTATGGTTTCGTGAAGGATTACACGGTCTGGACTCTTCACGGTGAAAGAGAAGGTGCGAGTGGTGGTCCATCTGGAGTGAGCTCATCGACGTCGACGCCGACATCTAAACCAGTGAATCAGGGCAATCCTGTAGGAGCACCTCGATCATCATCTTCAGCAGCCATGTCAGCTGGTTGCGATAATGGTTCTCGAGATTACAGCACGGTGGAGGATGTAATCCAAGACTTGGCTGACGAAGAGCACAACAGTGGTGATGGTCAGGAGGTTGTTGTGAGCGACCCCAAAGATATGCGTCTTGTTGAGGATTTAGTCAAACACATCGATGAAGACGATGTTGTGTATGGTAGTCCGAAGTGGTTGGAGAATTTTAGAGAAATGAAGCAGGCAGCAATTGATCCTTTCTATAAGGACGAGGCGAGTGTCCGAAGGAGTGCACAACTCTCCGTTTTAACCTCCATATGTTAATGTTGAAGGCTCGACATGCTTGGTCTGACACTAGCTTCAATGAGTTGTTAAGCTACCTTGCCACCACATTCCCAACGGCCAACAAGGTGCCCGCCAATACTTATCGAGCGAAGAAGCTAATCTGACCAGTGGTGATGAAGCTGAGAAAGTTTGATGCATACCCTAACCACTGCATCCTGTATTGGGGTGAGTACGAGAATTTGACTAGTTGTCCGCACTGCGGCTTTAGTCGGTACAAGAAAAATGCAGGTTGTCGTGTGAATGCGGAAGATGACGGAGGCTTGCGGGGTGGTCTGAAGAAGAAGAAGAAGGGGGCAAAGAAGAGCAGTGCGACCAAACAGATCTCGGCTCAGCAAGACGAGGAAGAAGAGGGTTACACACACAGGAAAAGTCCAGCACTGTCGGTGTGGTATCTACCCGTGGAAGATCGTCTGCGTGCAATATTCGGGAACCCAGAGGATGCCAAGCTCATGTCCTGGCATGCATCAGCTGATCGACTGAGAGACGATGGCAAGTTGTGGCACCCGTCCGATGCGAAGCAGTGGAAGGATTTCAACATGGCTTACCCAGAGTTTGGCAAGGAGCCTAGGCACGTAAGGTTTGCATTAAGTACTGACGGGATGAACCCATTTGGTGAGCTTAGCAGCTCGCACAGCACTTGGCCTGTCGTCCTCACCATGTACAACCTGCCTCCCCATCTATGTCAGAAGCGCAGGTACCTTATGTTGACTATGCTTATCTCCAGACCAAAGTAGCCCGGCAACGACATAGATGTGCTCCTGGAGCCATTCATGGAGGAAATGAAGAAACTATTTGATGTTGGAGTCGAGATGGTGGATGCATACCGCAAGGAGAAGTTCACCCTAAAAGCAATTATCTTTGTCACCATCACCGATTATCCCGGTCTCTTCTCATTGTCTGGGCAGATCCAAGGGAAGACCGGCTGCGTAATTTTCATCGACGGGACCTGCTACACTTACCTTAAAGGATCCAATAAGATGGTGTACACGAGGCACAGACGGTTTCTCATTAGAAATCACAGGTACAGAACGAGTGTTATGAATAAATATCTTGACAATCAGGACGAGCCGCAACGTGATCAACCGGTACAACAACAACAACTACTACAATTGCTGCTGCTGCTACTACTACTACTACTACTGCTGCTACTACTGCTACTACTGCTACTGCTACTGCTGCTACTACTGCTACTGCTGCTGCTGCTTCTACTACTACTGCTACTGCTGCTACTGCTACTACTACTACTACTGCTACTGATAGCTGCCTACCTGCGGCTGCTGCTGCTGCTGCTACTGCTGCTGCTGCTGCTACTACTGCTGCTGCTACTGCTGCTGCTGCTACTACTACTGCTGCTACTACGACTGCTACTACTACTGCTGTGCCTGCTGCTGCTACTGCTACTTCTGCTGCTGCTGTTGTTGCTGCTACTACTACTACTACCAGTTTTGCGGGCGTGGCCGTAGAATCAGCATCCACTTCGAGTTGGTCCAGAATAACCCTAGGGTTTAGCTGATTCGCTCTGTAATTAATTAGGGGTAGAGTGGGAAATAGAATTAGGATAAATAGAGGGAGTCACCCACCTCCCATCTTATCTCAGTCATTTGCTATTTTGCCTTCTAGGTTTTCTTGCTCTCCCAATCCCTGCTGTAGCAAACTGAGATCCGCAGAGAAGACAATCATACCTCTGTGTTCGTGAGATTTTGAGGAAGTGAGACCTTAATCTCATTGTTGTAGCGTGTGGTAGCCACACGGTTGCAAATTTATGGTTGTGATTCGCGTTTTGTTGTTGTTCTTCGCGGGTTGTTTTTCTCCACTATTTTCCCGGTGATCGATCTCCTTCATCGTTGCGTCTTTTGCGATTCCGTTTGAACTGAGTTGTTCTAGGTCGTGAGGCGCATCTTTCCACCGAAGGAATTCTTCTCTAACCTCACGAGCTAGTAGATCGGTCGATTTTCGTTTCAAATCGAGTTTTGTCTCCTTTGCCTCGAATTCTTCCAATTCACCGATTTTGAGTTAGGTTCGAGCCATGATCTCTTTGGGATAGCTCACTAACCTCCTTGGAACTCCTCATACCAAGTCTAAGCCTTATAGCTTTTGATTCGGAGGAGATCAGGTTGAATCCACGTAAGAACAGTGCTGTGTCGGGGGCATCGGACGCTCGAGTCGGGGGCATCGGACGCTATGTTCATCACATCGGACGCGTCCGTTGCCACGTGTCATCTGACAGTGTTTTTAAGGAGCATCGGACGCTGACCATCGGCGCGTCCGTTGTCATCGGACGCGTCCGAGGGTCGAGCATTGGACGCTAGGGTTCCACTGTAGCCAGCGTCCGATGCCTGTCCAGTAAGGTTCCAGAACGTGTCGTTTTGCATCGGACGCGTCCGGTGCCTGTCTTCAGCAAGTTTCCGTCCGCGGTTCGTTCGTCCGTTGTCGGTTTTGATTTCCGGCTTTTGCGTTGAGTTTCCAGAGCTTTGTAGTGTCTCGTTGTGCTTCTAGGAAGCATCCACCCTACATCTAGGGTCGATGACACTTACAAGTTCTAGGTTTGCTCTTGGGGTTGATTCTTGGGACAGTGGCAACAAGTTTCTGAAAAGAAATTTGAAGCTCCCATTCACCCCCCCTCTAGTCGCTTTTTGTTAGCACTTTCGGTCCTTCAATTGGTATCAGAGCAGGTTAAGTATCTTCCACCTTAGCCGGTTCCAGATCCACAGAAGGCGACATGGATCGCGGTGTGGGCAAACCGCCGTTTTTCGATGGGACGAACTATGCGTATTGGAAGATACGCATGTCGGCCTATCTTCAGAGTATTGGTGCTTCCATCTGGGATATTTGCAACTCTACTGATTACGTGGTCTTGGCTGCTCGTGCAACTCAGCATCAGATCGATGAGCACGATGCCAATAGCCGAGCCCGTAATGCTCTTTTCTCATGTTTGAGCATGACGAAGTTTGATCGTGTTTCTCACCTCGCTACGGCTCGGGAGATTTGGGCTACCCTCATGCGTTTCCATGAGGGAACCACTCAAGTCAAGCCAGTCTCTACGAGTCACACAAGCGAGAGTATGAGAACTTTCGACACATGCCTGGCGAGAGCATAGAGAGTTTATTCGCTCGCTTTCAGGTTATTGTCAATAGGATGAGGGCTAACAAGGAGCTGTTGCCTTTCGACGATCATGAGAGGGCTCTCAAGCTACTCCATACTCTTGATCGGTCGGTGTGGGATTCCAAGGATCATGCGATCATCGAATCGCCTAACTATGAGACTCTCACCTGTGATGAGCTCTTCAGTAAGCTCAAGTCCAGTGAGATTGATGCCATGGCGAGGGCTTCTTATGAAAATCCTTCTGGCACGTTGATGACTTTGCTTTCTGGCTCTTCTGCTAACCCCTCTGGAGGATTTGCACTTTCTTCTCTTCTTTCTATCACAGAGGAGCAGCTGGAGTTCATGGGGGATAATGAGTTGGCTTTGCTCGCCAACCGGTTCTCGCGGTTCCACAACAACCGCATGAACCGTCGCCATGGAGGAGGATGCTCAGGATGTTTCGAGTGCGGCGACCCTGTCGGGGGAACGCCAAAGGGGTACCCCCAATCAATGCAAACACCCGAGCACTCAATCTCCGTCTCGCCCGAGCCCTCCCGGCCAGGCCTCGGGCGAATGCCCCGTCTCCGTCTCGCCCGAGCCCTCCCGGCCAGGCCTCGGGCGAACGCCCCGTCTCCGTCTCGCCCGAGCCCTCCCGGCCAGGCCTCGGGCGAGCGCGCCCCTACACCTCGAGCCTTAACGCACGGACCTCGAGTGGTACAAACAACCGTACCAGCCCTGTACCACGCGTTTAATGCACCCACCTACTCCAGTCACGTCCTCTTAGACACAGCACGTGCCACAGTGAACCGGTGAAGAGTCAAACCTTCTTTTCATCACAAGCATGGGCAAAAAGGCACCAGCACTGTCGCGCCATGCCCTGCACTGTTGTGCCATGCTCTACGTTGTGCATGTCTAAATCACCACTTCGAGGCCGGCTCTGCACCCCTCGAGCTCCCGTGGCACCACTTCGAGGCCGGCTCTGCACCCCTCGAGCTCCCGTGGCACCACTTCGAGGCCGGCTCTGCACCCCTCGAGCTCCCGTGGCACCACTTCGAGGCCGGCTCTGCACCCCTCGAGCTCCCGTGGCACCACTTCGAGGCCGGCTCTGCATCCCTCGAGCTCCCGTGAGCACCACTTCGAGGCCTGCTCCGCGCCCCTCGAGCCCTGACAGCTCTCTTACTTTTGGAAGACAGGCACCCCAAGACCCGGAAGGTCCCTACTACGTCCAGTACGTCCCGGGATGCGCGGCATGGCCCCTACGACGCCACGTCACCACGTCTGACACACAGGACGGAGGCCACGCTTCAAGGACGGTGCAACAGCAACCCCCACGCCTGCTCTAGTACCTTCGACAAGACAGGATACCTACTCTTCTCCGTATGGGGCACCATACGCCCTGATACCAGTAATACCTTTATGTAACCCTGGCCTCCCCTTGCTCTATAAAAGGGACGCTAGGGCCCTCATTCGGGACGACGAACAGAACACACGAGTCCACGCACAAACACGAGTCCGGACTCCGGTCCACGCTCACTGAGCTTGTATTCTCCCCTGTACAAGCACTTAGGTGCAAGTAATACAAGAACATCTCCCCCCGCTGGACGTAGGGCCTTCTTTGCCCGAACCAGGATAAATCCTTGTGTCCCCTTGCATCACCATCCAGGAAGAGAAGCACGCGATCATATTACTCGTTGGTGTGATACCCCCGGGGACGAAACACCGACAATTGGCGCGCCAGGTAGGGGACTTCGCGTGTCCGAGCCGATTTCTCGTTGATTCCTGGATGGCTTCATCCCCTCTTCCATTCTCTGCCGGTGCCGTCGTCTGGTTCGGGAACATTGAGTCCCTAGCCGCCGGCAACGGCAACGAGCTGACCCCGCTCTCCACGGAGCGCCCGAGCGGAAGGCGTGTCACGCCACCCCGCGCGGGGGGCATGACGCGTCGTCTGCACCACCACGCGTCGCCACTTCGCGGGCGGCGCCGTGGTCACCATCGTCGCCAGGCACAGGCGGTGCCGGCGGCGTACGCCCACTTCCCCGCGGCCGGCGCAGAATCCCCGAGGGGAAACCTGCCCGGCACGCGGCCGGCGACCTCCAGGGCGCGGGCGCGCTCCCCCAGCAAGTTCGCGTCCGTCACACGTGCGGGCCGGCACGTCTGGTATTCCACCAGGGAGTGCTTCCAGCTCGAGGGGGTGGTGAGCGATGCCAAGGACGACGACGACGACGTCAGGCCAAAGCCCAACCTCGGAACGCCCATCGACGTGGCTACGGCGGGCGGTTCCCGCGTTCAGGCACGACGCGCCAAAAGCTGGTCCACGAGTTAGGGCGCTACCGTCCCAGGACGATCGAAGACTTGATGGATCAGGTCACCAGCCTTGCCTCCGGCAACAAGGCAGTGAGGGCCTTCTTTGGCCACTCCGCGGGCCAAGGCGAAGGACAGAAGGCAAGGCACGACGAGGACGACGACGAAGAAGTGCGCATGGGCGCCCGCCGCAGACGAGCTGGCTAAGTCGGCACCCACGCACGACGTCGCTCCTCGAGCCGGACTCGGAGGCTCGACGTCCCTTCGACACCGCCCCTCGAGCCTGACTCGGGGGCTCGACCTTCGACGCCCCTCCTCGAGCCGGACTCAGAGGCTCGACCTTCGACGCCCCTCCTCGAACCGGACTCGGGGGCTCGGCCTTCGACCTTCAGCGCGGCCCCACGAAAACAATTCCGAGCCCGACTCCAGCTCGGAACATCGAACAACTACGTTGTTTTCTATCCCTAAAGCCTCGAGGCTTCGTACATTTCTCGTACTTTGTGCAAATTTTGCATTTCGAATGAATAAAAGTTCATTTCCAAGTCCTTTGTTTCGTTCAAAACCAGGGTAGCCTTGACTCTGTCTTATCAGAGTCAAGACTTCCTCGCGAGCTAGCCTAGGGATCCCCCCTAAAGTTCCCAAAAACCTCGCGAGTTTTCTAAACTCGACGTTTTGTTATTATTCTATGCCTTGAACGCGCCTCACGACTAAGAAGAAAACACCGTGGGCTCCCTAAGGACCAAGGGTGTCGAGATGGGAGCTCGCCTACGCCCCCGGGCTACGGTACCTCCACTCGCTCCCACCCTGGAAAGACTCAAGTCGGTGTCGAAAACTTAGTCGAAGCAAAACTCAGGCAAAGAAAAATAAGAAAACTCGAGCGCAAAGATATTTCAATATCGCCTCGGGCTCTCACCCCGAAAGCCCTTGAAAGAGTCCTTCCCACTCCTCCGAGGCCTCGGGGGCTGTCAGGAGAAGGGTCTCTCCAACGCGACGCCCGACGCCCCCGAGACTTACGTTTTCGCTCGCTTTATCAAAACAGGCAACAACGAATGAAGTGCGAAAATGTTTTTACATTAGGCCTCGAGGGCCGCAAGCATGTACCTTTTCACAAAAATATCCTCCCACGGAGGACACAACGCAAGGGCTCGGCGGCCCAAACTAACTTTGTCTCTCCCCTTGAGGCTCGTCCGCAGGAGCAACCACCAAGGGGTCTTCAGGCGCCAAGGACGCTGCTGGGGGAAGCCCCACGTCCTCTTCAAAGAACCGAGCTAGGGCCTCCCCAGGGGCCTCGACGACCCTGGTGAACTCCGCGATCTCCCGCTCAGCTTCATCATCATCGTCCGGCAGGATGAACCCCTGGCTAACGGCGTCAAAGTTGAGGCCGGCGTAGTGGCTGGAGATCACGGCAAAAGCCCGCTTCACCCCAAGGTGCAGAGCGCCGCGCACCTGATCATCCGCATGGCCCCTTAGGGCAGACAGACGGCTGACCAGGGAGCTCCCTGACTGACCCTCTGCGGCCCCAAGGGACGCGCAGGCCCTGATGGCGGCCTCCCGTAGCACCTGGTGCTCCGAGGTCTCCGCCTCGTACACCAACTGCAAGGCGGCCGAGGCATCCTCCGCCTCAGTAAGCCTCCCCCGCAGCTCTGCAGAGGCTCAACGCGACTCGTCAAAAGAAGGATCGAAGTACGACGAGGAAACCATAAAGCCGACGGAACAAAATGTTACCTTTCGCCGTGTCCTCCCACTTCTGGGCATTGTTGGTCGATGCCTCAGCAGACTTCCGAGCCTGCTCAAGGTCCGCACTCAAGGCCTGCGCCTTGGATGCCTCCTCGGCAACCTGAGCGCGGAGGGCCTCGACGGTCTTCTCTGACTCATCCAACCGCGACGCCAAGTCCTTGGCCCTCTCCGCCTCCCGGACGCCGTGCTCCCGGGCCTCGGTGACCGCGGCGGTCAAGCCTGAGCACTGAGTGCGTAGCCGACCCGTCTCGGCAACCGCAGCCGTCAGCTCCGAGCAACGGGCGCTCAGCCGGTCCGCCTCGGCGTTCTTCTCGGTAAGCTGCCCCTGGATATGAGCGAGCTCGGCTTTCGACGCCCGAAGCTGCTCCCAGACATGGCTCTCCCGGCGGAGAAAGTCCGACTTGGCTTGCGAAGCCCCCATGAGCTCCTAAGATAAATAGTCGACCAGACATTAACCCTCCTTTTTTCGACCAAATGGGAAGAAGAAGATCGCCCAAACAAGGGTCCTCACCTGGGCGGCCCGTGGTAGCTCCCTCTCCACCATCGCCAGAGACGTCTTCAATGACCGCGTGAGGAGCGAGCCGAGCCGCCGGAGGTCGTTCCAGTTTTCGACCTCGGGGGCATCATCGAGGACGAATACCGGCTCGGCCTCGGGATCAGCTGGATCCCTCCACTCCACTCGAGGACCGCCCCAGGTGGGAGAGCGACCTCCTAAGCGAACGGGGGCCGAGCTTTCGCCCCCGCCTCCGACCTCTGGCACCAACAGCCTCGGCGGCACACTGGTAACCTCGATCCCCACCTCTGCTGTCCCACCTTTTGGGGAAGTCTCGCCAGAAGAGACGGTGTGGACCTCCTCCGGCAAGCGCAACCCCTGAGGCAGGGCGTCGGCCCCAGCCTCGGGCGCAGCGGCTAGGGACGGCACTGCCTCAGCTGCCTTAGCGGCCTCGGCTTCAGCGGTCGAGGCCCCCGTCGCGCCCTCATCCCTCGATGCACCAGAAGCCGGATCCTCCTCTGGTGCCCCACCAGCGGAAACCGGGGCCCCCTCCAGGGACTTGATAATTTCAGGCGTGACGACCGGCCCGCCGGACCCCGGCAGTGGTGGCGTCGCAGACGGTGCCACCATCGCGCCGGCGGAGGAAATCGCGCCCACTTTCAGCGCCTTCCGAGGGCGGAGGGATAAGGCCTCCACGGACCGCTTCCCGCTGAGACAAGAGAAGAAAGATACGCATCATGAAAAATCCCCACACAAGCAAACACGAGACGGGCACGCGACGAGTGCTTACCCAGCCCTTGGCGCCCTCCTCGCGGTGGGTGCGGGTGAGGTCCGCAGCCGCTGTGTCCCTGCAGGGGGAACCCCTCTCGGGGGAGGCGGGAGCTCCGTCCCGGGGGTCTCCGTCGAAGCCCCAGCCGACGGCGGCGTCGACAGACCTTGCGCGGACCCGTCGCCCCCTCGGGGCGCAGAAGTCCCCGCCACCCGCGCCCGGGGCAGAAACAAGGCTCTTCCCCGCCGCCTGCGCCCCGGACGTGACCCTCACGGGGCTCGCTGACCGAACCGGCGAGCGGTCCACGTCTGGGAACCCCGCCAGGGGCTCGGAATCCCCCTCCGAGCCCTCCTCGTCTTCGTCATCGGAATCCTCCTCCGTAGGGGAGGACTCTTCCGGCTCACCATGGAGCTTCTGTTGCCGCCGACGCCTCTCCAGGTCGTCACGATCCTTCCGACGCTTGGCTCGCCTGGCGTTCCTTTCGTCCTTCTTCTTTTTCCTGTCCTCGGCCAGGCGCCGCCTCTCCTCCCTTTCCTCAGGAAGGGGAGGCTTCGAGGCGCTGACCCCCTGTAAACCCTGCAAAAAGAAGGAAATAAGGATCGAACACCAACAGCTCCGCGGCAACACACCCATAGGATCGATCCCCTTACCAAGCTGATGTACCCGCGGAAAGGGCGCATCGGAATACTGAGCAGCTTGCTCGCGTCCTTCACCTCCTTTACTGCATCCCTCGCCCGGCGAACGAGCTCGGGATAAGCGACCGGGGACGCCCTCATCTGGCACTCCCTCAGGAGAGGCGCGTCGTCCCTCATCTTCGCCATGATCAGGGGCCGGTTCACCAGCGGCAGCACGCACCGCTGGTGGAACCAGGCCACAACCATCCCGGCCGTCAGACCCGCCTTCCGCAGCCTCGACAGGGCCTCAAGAAGCGGGTCGAGTCGACCCTGCCTCTTGTCGACGACGCCGTAGTTCCAAAGATCCGGCCGCGACTCGATGACGCGGCCGGTGTACGCTGGCAGCAACCCGTCGTCGTTGCGAAGGTAGAACCAGCCCACACGCCAGTCCTTGTTCGAGGTGGCCGCCTGGGACGGGATGTACAGGCCCGACCTGTGCTGGCGAACGGAGAGCACGCAGCTCCCCGACCTCATCAGTCTCCGCCGACCCTCCGAAACCGCCTTCGTGAAGAGCTCGCCCTGGAAGAGGTGGATCCAGAGCTCCCAGTGGGGCTCGATCCCCAGGAAGCCCTCGCAGACGGTCGCGAAGATGGCCGCCTGTGAAATGGAGTTGGGGGCAAGGTGATGCAGCTCGAGCCCGTAGTAGAAAAGAAGCGCCCGGAGGAACCGGCTTGCCGGCACCCCGAACCCGCGCTCGTGGAAAGCGATGAAGCTGACCACGTAGCCGTTTGGGGGCCTCGGCTCCTCCTCCTCCGGACCGGGGGCGATCCACTCCGGCCTTTCGGAGCCGGAAAGGCCCCGAAGAAGCCCTAACTGCACCAACTCCGCTAGCTTCTCCGGGGTGGCGGCAGAAGCGCCCCACGGCTCGGCGACGTCGGCCATCCCAGACAACGGAAGGCGGAAACGCGAATGTCGCAAAAGGGAAAGGTCTCGATCTCTCTCTCTCTCTCTCTCTCTGTCTTTCTTCTTTGCCTCTCAACCCTCTACTCCGCCGCTGGCCCGGTCTCTCCCGCCTCTGTTTTTGTGCGGCTGAACGGTGGAGGAAGACGAAGGAGTAGGGGGGACGGGCGAATGAGGAAAGGAACCGCCCCGAAGTCCCCAAGGGGCGTATTTATAGGGTAAAAACCAACGGCCAGATCCCGGTTGATCACTATCCACCCGCATTTAATGCATCACACGCCAGGAGATCTCATGATTGCGAGAATCCCCTCGATGCGGGCGCACACGCAAGCATTAAATGCCTGGTCGTAGGCCCTTGCACACGTTGGCAACAGGCGCCGCCCACGTCCCCAGGAAGTTGCCTAAAAAGGCGCGCCCGCCGGAAAAAGTAACCTGCCTCTGACACCTTCCCAGCGAAGGAACCCAGGGCACTGAGCCCGTTGCGATCCAGGGGTTCGAAGGCCGACCGCTCCGAGGGTTCGACAGCTGCCCCAGGGTAACAGAGTCAGGAACGGCCGCGGACCCTGGACCGAGCCGAGCCAGAGCACGGCGTCACCACCCCTCTTCCTTGCAAGAAGAGTGCGTAAGGGTTGAAAAACCAAGACAAGGCCGCCTCTGACCGACCCTTTGCGAAAAAGGGCTCAGGGGCTCGCCTCGCACCCAAGATAAAGTCAAAAACCTTGGATTACCCCTAGTCCCAAAGCCATCGATTGGCAACCAAGGGACTCGGGGGCTCGGGGATTACGACTAATCTCTTTTCTTTGTGTGAACATGAGATTTTCAGGCCTCGGACGAACGCTCGTTTTCCGTCTCGCCCGAGCCCTCCGAGCCAGGCCTCGGACGGAGTCTCCCACGGCGACGAAAGAGGTAAACGCATAGCATTTAATGCGCCCGCCTAACTATGTCTCGAGCCGCATGCAGGGAACACGCGGTAGCTCTCCGTTCGCTCCACTACCCGGGCCCGCAACGACCGTCGCCCCGGCTTCGCGTCCGCCGCCCTCCCCAACAGTTTCCGCCTAAAAAGGCGCGCCCATCGGGTAGAAGGGTTCCCAGACGACGGAGGCTTCTTCACAAAGGTAAAAACGGGCCCCGGCCCTAAGTCTCGAAGCAGCGAAGGCTGGCCCTCAAAAAGGGTTCGACAGCCGGCTTGGATTCCCCGTTACCAGCTCCCCGGGAACCTCGATACTCGCCCACTCGGGGTAGTACGAGGCACCCCCCCCTCGCATCCGATCGAAAGGACTCGCGGGATGACAAGCCAGGGCAATCGGCATGCCGGACAGCTCGAGGAGCCGGCCAGTCGGTTCAGCCTGGCACCCCTCAACGAAAGAGGGTCTAAAAACTCGGATAGTTACAACTAATCTCTTTTCTTGGTGTGAGCATGAGATTTTCAGGCCTCGAACGATCGCTCGTCCTCCATCTCGCTCGAGCCCTCGAGGCCAGACCTCGGACGATCGCTCGTTCTCCGTCTCGCTCGAGCCCTCCGAGCCAAGCCTCGGACGGAGTCTCCCACGACAAAGGAAAGGTAACCGTAAACATTTAATGAGACTACCAAACCACATTTCGAGCCTGTTGATAGGTACAAACGGCGCCGCGATCTCTGCTCTCCCCGACGATTTCCGCCTAAAAAGGCGTGCCCAACGGGCAGAAGGCTTCCCAGCGACGGAGGTTTCTTCAAAAGGATCCAAAACTCGGGGACTCGACACTCGCAAAAAGCCCACGAGGAAGTTCCAACCACTCCCCCGTGGCCTCGGGGGCTACACCCACGGGTGTCGCTCGCGCGACACCCATGGAATCAGCACGGCTAAACCCCCTCGAAAACCAACGCAGTCAAAGTCCTCAAAACCCAGGTCAAAGAGCCCCTGCTCGAGTGCAAGCACTCGAACAAGGGCTCGGGGGCTATTGTCGGGGGAACGCCAAAGGGGTACCCCCAATCAATGCAAACACCCGAGCACTCAATCTCCGTCTCGCCCGAGCCCTCCCGGCCAGGCCTCGGGCGAATGCCCCGTCTCCGTCTCGCCCGAGCCCTCCCGGCCAGGCCTCGGGCGAACGCCCCGTCTCCGTCTCGCCCGAGCCCTCCCGGCCAGGCCTCGGGCGAACGCCCCGTCTCCGTCTCGCCCGAGCCCTCCCGGCCAGGCCTCGGGCGAGCGCGCCCCTACACCTCGAGCCTTAACGCACGGACCTCGAGTGGTACAGACAACCGTACCAGCCCTGTACCACGCGTTTAATGCACCCACCTACTCCAGTCACGTCCTCTTAGACACAGCACGTGCCACAGTGAACCGGTGAAGAGTCAAACCTTCTTTTCATCACAAGCATGGGCAAAAAGGCACCAGCACTGTCGCGCCATGCCCTGCACTGTTGTGCCATGCTCTACGTTGTGCATGTCTAAATCACCACTTCGAGGCCGGCTCTGCACCCCTCGAGCTCCCGTGGCACCACTTCGAGGCCGGCTCTGCACCCCTCGAGCTCCCGTGGCACCACTTCGAGGCCGGCTCTGCACCCCTCGAGCTCCCGTGGCACCACTTCGAGGCCGGCTCTGCACCCCTCGAGCTCCCGTGGCACCACTTCGAGGCCGGCTCTGCATCCCTCGAGCTCCCGTGAGCACCACTTCGAGGCCTGCTCCGCGCCCCTCGAGCCCTGACAGCTCTCTTACTTTTGGAAGACAGGCACCCCAAGACCCGGAAGGTCCCTACTACGTCCAGTACGTCCCGGGATGCGCGGCATGGCCCCTACGACGCCACGTCGCCACGTCTGACACACAGGACGGAGGCCACGCTTCAAGGACGGTGCAACAGCAACCCCCACGCCTGCTCTAGTACCATCGACAAGACAGGATACCTACTCTTCTCCGTATGGGGCACCATACGCCCTGATACCAGTAATACCTTTATGTAACCCTGGCCTCCCCTTGCTCTATAAAAGGGACGCTAGGGCCCTCATTCGGGACGACGAACAGAACACACGAGTCCACGCACAAACACGAGTCCGGACTCCGGTCCACGCTCACTGAGCTTGTATTCTCCCCTGTACAAGCACTTAGGTGCAAGTAATACAAGAACATCTCCCCCCGCTGGACGTAGGGCCTTCTTTGCCCGAACCAGGATAAATCCTTGTGTCCCCTTGCATCACCATCCAGGAAGAGAAGCACGCGATCATATTACTCGTTGGTGTGATACCCCCGGGGACGAAACACCGACAATTGGCGCGCCAGGTAGGGGACTTCGCGTGTCCGAGCCGATTTCTCGTTGATTCCTGGATGGCTTCATCCCCTCTTCCATTCTCTGCCGGTGCCGTCGTCTGGTTCGGGAACATTGAGTCCCTAGCCGCCGGCAACGGCAACGAGCTGACCCCGCTCTCCACGGAGCGCCCGAGCGGAAGGCGTGTCACGCCACCCCGCGCGGGGGGCATGACGCGTCGTCTGCACCACCACGCGTCGCCACTTCGCGGGCGGCGCCGTGGTCACCATCGTCGCCAGGCACAGGCGGTGCCGGCGGCGTACGCCCACTTCCCCGCGGCCGGCGCAGAATCCCCGAGGGGAAACCTGCCCGGCACGCGGCCGGCGACCTCCAGGGCGCGGGCGCGCTCCCCCAGCAAGTTCGCGTCCGTCACACGTGCGGGCCGGCACGTCTGGTATTCCACCAGGGAGTGCTTCCAGCTCGAGGGGGTGGTGAGCGATGCCAAGGACGACGACGACGACGTCAGGCCAAAGCCCAACCTCGGAACGCCCATCGACGTGGCTACGGCGGGCGGTTCCCGCGTTCAGGCACGACGCGCCAAAAGCTGGTCCACGAGTTAGGGCGCTACCGTCCCAGGACGATCGAAGACTTGATGGATCAGGTCACCAGCCTCGCCTCCGGCAACAAGGCAGTGAGGGCCTTCTTTGGCCACTCCGCGGGCCAAGGCGAAGGACAGAAGGCAAGGCACGACGAGGACGACGACGAAGAAGTGCGCATGGGCGCCCGCCGCAGACGAGCTGGCTAAGTCGGCACCCACGCACGACGCCGCTCCTCGAGCCGGACTCGGAGGCTCGACGTCCCTTCGACACCGCCCCTCGAGCCTGACTCGGGGGCTCGACCTTCGACGCCCCTCCTCGAGCCGGACTCAGAGGCTCGACCTTCGACGCCCCTCCTCGAACCGGACTCGGGGGCTCGGCCTTCGACCTTCAGCGCGGCCCCACGAAAACAATTCCGAGCCCGACTCCAGCTCGGAACATCGAACAACTACGTTGTTTTCTATCCCTAAAGCCTCGAGGCTTCGTACATTTCTCGTACTTTGTGCAAATTTT
The DNA here is from genome assembly GCA_009763385.1 of Coix lacryma-jobi var. lacryma-jobi. NCBI lineage: Eukaryota > Viridiplantae > Streptophyta > Magnoliopsida > Poales > Poaceae > Coix > Coix lacryma-jobi. Next base: position 18,110,205 of record CM019831.1, read on the forward strand.
GCATTTCGAATGAATAAAAGTTCGTTTCCATGTCCTTTGTTTCGTTCAAAACCAGGGTAGCCTTGACTCTGTCTTATCAGAGTCAAGACTTCCTCGCGAGCTAGCCTAGGGATCCCCCCTAAAGTTCCCAAAAACCTCGCGAGTTTTCTAAACTCGACGTTTTGTTATTATTCTATGCCTTGAACGCGCCTCACGACTAAGAAGAAAACACCGTGGGCTCCCTAAGGACCAAGGGTGTCGAGATGGGAGCTCGCCTACGCCCCCGGGCTACGGTACCTCCACTCGCTCCCACCCTGGAAAGACTCAAGTCGGTGTCGAAAACTTAGTCGAAGCAAAACTCAGGCAAAGAAAAATAAGAAAACTCGAGCGCAAAGATATTTCAATATCGCCTCGGGCTCTCACCCCGAAAGCCCTTGAAAGAGTCCTTCCCACTCCTCCGAGGCCTCGGGGGCTGTCAGGAGAAGGGTCTCTCCGACGCGACGCCCGACGCCCCCGAGACTTACGTTTTCGCTCGCTTTATCAAAACAGGCAACAACGAATGAAGTGCGAAAATGTTTTTACATTAGGCCTCGAGGGCCGCAAGCATGTACCTTTTCACAAAAATATCCTCCCACGGAGGACACAACGCAAGGGCTCGGCGGCCCAAACTAACTTTGTCTCTCCCCTTGAGGCTCGTCCGCAGGAGCAACCACCAAGGGGTCTTCAGGCGCCAAGGACGCTGCTGGGGGAAGCCCCACGTCCTCTTCAAAGAACCGAGCTAGGGCCTCCCCAGGGGCCTCGACGACCCTGGTGAACTCCGCGATCTCCCGCTCAGCTTCATCATCATCGTCCGGCAGGATGAACCCCTGGCTAACGGCGTCAAAGTTGAGGCCGGCGTAGTGGCTGGAGATCACGGCAAAAGCCCGCTTCACCCCAAGGTGCAGAGCGCCGCGCACCTGATCATCCGCATGGCCCCTTAGGGCAGACAGACGGCTGACCAGGGAGCTCCCTGACTGACCCTCTGCGGCCCCAAGGGACGCGCAGGCCCTGATGGCGGCCTCCCGTAGCACCTGGTGCTCCGAGGTCTCCGCCTCGTACACCAACTGCAAGGCGGCCGAGGCATCCTCCGCCTCAGTAAGCCTCCCCCGCAGCTCTGCAGAGGCTCGACGCGACTCGTCAAAAGAAGGATCGAAGTACGACGAGGAAACCATAAAGCCGACGGAACAAAATGTTACCTTTCGCCGTGTCCTCCCACTTCTGGGCATTGTTGGTCGATGCCTCAGCAGACTTCCGAGCCTGCTCAAGGTCCGCACTCAAGGCCTGCGCCTTGGATGCCTCCTCGGCAACCTGAGCGCGGAGGGCCTCGACGGTCTTCTCTGACTCATCCAACCGCGACGCCAAGTCCTTGGCCCTCTCCGCCTCCCGGACGCCGTGCTCCCGGGCCTCGGTGACCGCGGCGGTCAAGCCTGAGCACTGAGTGCGTAGCCGACCCGTCTCGGCAACCGCAGCCGTCAGCTCCGAGCAACGGGCGCTCAGCCGGTCCGCCTCGGCGTTCTTCTCGGTAAGCTGCCCCTGGATATGAGCGAGCTCGGCTTTCGACGCCCGAAGCTGCTCCCAGACATGGCTCTCCCGGCGGAGGAAGTCCGACTTGGCTTGCGAAGCCCCCATGAGCTCCTAAGATAAATAGTCGACCAGACATTAACCCTCCTTTTTTCGACCAAATGGGAAGAAGAAGATCGCCCAAACAAGGGTCCTCACCTGGGCGGCCCGTGGTAGCTCCCTCTCCACCATCGCCAGAGACGTCTTCAATGACCGCGTGAGGAGCGAGCCGAGCCGCCGGAGGTCGTTCCAGTTTTCGACCTCGGGGGCATCATCGAGGACGAATACCGGCTCGGCCTCGGGATCAGCTGGATCCCTCCACTCCACTCGAGGACCGCCCCAGGTGGGAGAGCGACCTCCTAAGCGAACGGGGGCCGAGCTTTCGCCCCCGCCTCCGACCTCTGGCACCAACAGCCTCGGCGGCACACTGGTAACCTCGATCCCCACCTCTGCTGTCCCACCTTTTGGGGAAGTCTCGCCAGAAGAGACGGTGTGGACCTCCTCCGGCAAGCGCAACCCCTGAGGCAGGGCGTCGGCCCCAGCCTCGGGCGCAGCGGCTAGGGACGGCACTGCCTCAGCTGCCTTAGCGGCCTCGGCTTCAGCGGTCGAGGCCCCCGTCGCGCCCTCATCCCTCGATGCACCAGAAGCCGGATCCTCCTCTGGCGCCCCACCAGCGGAAACCGGGGCCCCCTCCAGGGACTTGATAATTTCAGGCGTGACGACCGGCCCGCCGGACCCCGGCAGTGGTGGCGTCGCAGACGGTGCCACCATCGCGCCGGCGGAGGAAATCGCGCCCACTTTCAGCGCCTTCCGAGGGCGGAGGGATAAGGCCTCCACGGACCGCTTCCCGCTGAGACAAGAGAAGAAAGATACGCATCATGAAAAAATCCCCACACAAGCAAACACGAGACGGGCACGCGACGAGTGCTTACCCAGCCCTTGGCGCCCTCCTCGCGGTGGGTGCGGGTGAGGTCCGCAGCCGCTGTGTCCCTGCAGGGGGAACCCCTCTCGGGGGAGGCGGGAGCTCCGTCCCGGGGGTCTCCGTCGAAGCCCCAGCCGACGGCGGCGTCGACAGACCTTGCGCGGACCCGTCGCCCCCCCGGGGCGCAGAAGTCCCGCCACCCGCGCCCGGGGCAGAAACAAGGCTCTTCCCCGCCGCCTGCGCCCCGGACGTGACCCTCACGGGGCTCGCTGACCGAACCGGCGAGCGGTCCACGTCTGGGAACCCCGCCAGGGGCTCGGAATCCCCCTCCGAGCCCTCCTCGTCTTCGTCATCGGAATCCTCCTCCGTAGGGGAGGACTCTTCCGGCTCACCATGGAGCTTCTGTTGCCGCCGACGCCTCTCCAGGTCGTCACGATCCTTCCGACGCTTGGCTCGCCTGGCGTTCCTTTCGTCCTTCTTCTTTTTCCTGTCCTCGGCCAGGCGCCGCCTCTCCTCCCTTTCCTCAGGAAGGGGAGGCTTCGAGGCGCTGACCCCCTGTAAACCCTGCAAAAAGAAGGAAATAAGGATCGAACACCAACAGCTCCGCGGCAACACACCCATAGGATCGATCCCCTTACCAAGCTGATGTACCCGCGGAAAGGGCGCATCGGAATACTGAGCAGCTTGCTCGCGTCCTTCACCTCCTTTACTGCATCCCTCGCCCGGCGAACGAGCTCGGGATAAGCGACCGGGGACGCCCTCATCTGGCACTCCCTCAGGAGAGGCGCGTCGTCCCTCATCTTCGCCATGATCAGGGGCCGGTTCACCAGCGGCAGCACGCACCGCTGGTGGAACCAGGCCACAACCATCCCGGCCGTCAGACCCGCCTTCCGCAGCCTCGACAGGGCCTCAAGAAGCGGGTCGAGTCGACCCTGCCTCTTGTCGACGACGCCGTAGTTCCAAAGATCCGGCCGCGACTCGATGACGCGGCCGGTGTACGCTGGCAGCAACCCGTCGTCGTTGCGAAGGTAGAACCAGCCCACACGCCAGTCCTTGTTCGAGGTGGCCGCCTGGGACGGGATGTACAGGCCCGACCTGTGCTGGCGAACGGAGAGCACGCAGCTCCCCGACCTCATCAGTCTCCGCCGACCCTCCGAAACCGCCTTCGTGAAGAGCTCGCCCTGGAAGAGGTGGATCCAGAGCTCCCAGTGGGGCTCGATCCCCAGGAAGCCCTCGCAGACGGTCGCGAAGATGGCCGCCTGTGAAATGGAGTTGGGGGCAAGGTGATGCAGCTCGAGCCCGTAGTAGAAAAGAAGCGCCCGGAGGAACCGGCTTGCCGGCACCCCGAACCCGCGCTCGTGGAAAGCGATGAAGCTGACCACGTAGCCGTTTGGGGGCCTCGGCTCCTCCTCCTCCGGACCGGGGGCGATCCACTCCGGCCTTTCGGAGCCGGAAAGGCCCCGAAGAAGCCCTGACTGCACCAACTCCGCTAGCTTCTCCGGGGTGGCGGCAGAAGCGCCCCACGGCTCGGCGACGTCGGCCATCCCAGACAACGGAAGGCGGAAACGCGAATGTCGCAAAAGGGAAAGGTCTCGATCTCTCTCTCTCTCTCTCTCTCTCTCTCTCTCTCTGTCTTTCTTCTTTGCCTCTCAACCCTCTACTCCGCCGCTGGCCCGGTCTCTCCCGCCTCTGTTTTTGTGCGGCTGAACGGTGGAGGAAGACGAAGGAGTAGGGGGGACGGGCGAATGAGGAAAGGAACCGCCCCGAAGTCCCCAAGGGGCGTATTTATAGGGTAAAAACCAACGGCCAGATCCCGGTTGATCACTATCCACCCGCATTTAATGCATCACACGCCAGGAGATCTCATGATTGCGAGAATCCCCTCGATGCGGGCGCACACGCAAGCATTAAATGCCTGGTCGTAGGCCCTTGCACACGTCGGCAACAGGCGCCGCCCACGTCCCCAGGAAGTTGCCTAAAAAGGCGCGCCCGCCGGAAAAAGTAACCTGCCTCTGACACCTTCCCAGCGAAGGAACCCAGGGCACTGAGCCCGTTGCGATCCAGGGGTTCGAAGGCCGACCGCTCCGAGGGTTCGACAGCTGCCCCAGGGTAACAGAGTCAGGAACGGCCGCGGACCCTGGACCGAGCCGAGCCAGAGCACGGCGTCACCACCACTCTTCCTTGCAAGAAGAGTGCGTAAGGGTTGAAAAACCAAGACAAGGCCGCCTCTGACCGACCCTTTGCGAAAAAGGGCTCAGGGGCTCGCCTCGCACCCAAGATAAAGTCAAAAACCTTGGATTACCCCTAGTCCCAAAGCCATCGATTGGCAACCAAGGGACTCGGGGGCTCGGGGATTACGACTAATCTCTTTTCTTTGTGTGAACATGAGATTTTCAGGCCTCGGACGAACGCTCGTTTTCCGTCTCGCCCGAGCCCTCCGAGCCAGGCCTCGGACGGAGTCTCCCACGGCGACGAAAGAGGTAAACGCATAGCATTTAATGCGCCCGCCTAACTATGTCTCGAGCCGCATGCAGGGAACACGCGGCAGCTCTCCGTTCGCTCCACTACCCGGGCCCGCAACGACCGTCGCCCCGGCTTCGCGTCCGCCGCCCTCCCCAACAGTTTCCGCCTAAAAAGGCGCGCCCACCGGGTAGAAGGGTTCCCAGACGACGGAGGCTTCTTCACAAAGGTAAAAACGGGCCCCGGCCCTAAGTCTCGAAGCAGCGAAGGCTGGCCCTCGAAAAGGGTTCGACAGCCGGCTTGGATTCCCCGTTACCAGCTCCCCGGGAACCTCGATACTCGCCCACTCGGGGTAGTACGAGGCACCCCCCTCGCATCCGATCGAAAGGACTCGCGGGATGACAAGCCAGGGCAATCGGCATGCCGGACAGCTCGAGGAGCCGGCCAGTCGGTTCAGCCTGGCACCCCTCAACGAAAGAGGGTCTAAAAACTCGGATAGTTACAACTAATCTCTTTTCTTGGTGTGAGCATGAGATTTTCAGGCCTCGAACGATCGCTCGTCCTCCATCTCGCTCGAGCCCTCGAGGCCAGACCTCGGACGATCGCTCGTTCTCCGTCTCGCTCGAGCCCTCCGAGCCAAGCCTCGGACGGAGTCTCCCACGACAAAGGAAAGGTAACCGTAAACATTTAATGAGACTACCAAACCACATTTCGAGCCTGTTGATAGGTACAAACGGCGCCGCGATCTCTGCTCTCCCCGACGATTTCCGCCTAAAAAGGCGTGCCCAACGGGCAGAAGGCTTCCCAGCGACGGAGGTTTCTTCAAAAGGATCCAAAACTCGGGGACTCGACACTCGCAAAAAGCCCACGAGGAAGTTCCAACCACTCCCCCGTGGCCTCGGGGGCTACACCCACGGGTGTCGCTCGCGCGACACCCATGGAATCAGCACGGCTAAACCCCCTCGAAAACCAACGCAATCAAAGTCCTCAAAACCCAGGTCAAAGAGCCCCTGCTCGAGTGCAAGCACTCGAACAAGGGCTCGGGGGCTATTGTCGGGGGAACGCCAAAGGGGTACCCCCAATCAATGCAAACACCCGAGCACTCAATCTCCGTCTCGCCCGAGCCCTCCCGGCCAGGCCTCGGGCGAATGCCCCGTCTCCGTCTCGCCCGAGCCCTCCCGGCCAGGCCTCGGGCGAACGCCCCGTCTCCGTCTCGCCCGAGCCCTCCCGGCCAGGCCTCGGGCGAACGCCCCGTCTCCGTCTCGCCCGAGCCCTCCCGGCCAGGCCTCGGGCGAGCGCGCCCCTACACCTCGAGCCTTAACGCACGGACCTCGAGTGGTACAGACAACCGTACCAGCCCTGTACCACGCGTTTAATGCACCCACCTACTCCAGTCACGTCCTCTTAGACACAGCACGTGCCACAGTGAACCGGTGAAGAGTCAAACCTTCTTTTCATCACAAGCATGGGCAAAAAGGCACCAGCACTGTCGCGCCATGCCCTGCACTGCTGTGCCATGCTCTACGTTGTGCATGTCTAAATCACCACTTCGAGGCCGGCTCTGCACCCCTCGAGCTCCCGTGGCACCACTTCGAGGCCGGCTCTGCACCCCTCGAGCTCCCGTGGCACCACTTCGAGGCCGGCTCTGCACCCCTCGAGCTCCCGTGGCACCACTTCGAGGCCGGCTCTGCACCCCTCGAGCTCCCGTGGCACCACTTCGAGGCCGGCTCTGCATCCCTCGAGCTCCCGTGAGCACCACTTCGAGGCCTGCTCCACGCCCCTCGAGCCCTGACAGCTCTCTTACTTTTGGAAGACAGACACCCCAAGACCCGGAAGGTCCCTACTACGTCCAGTACGTCCCGGGATGCGCGGCATGGCCCCTACGACGCCACGTCGCCACGTCTGACACACAGGACGGAGGCCACGCTTCAAGGACGGTGCAACAGCAACCCCCACGCCTGCTCTAGTACCTTCGACAAGACAGGATACCTACTCTTCTCCGTATGGGGCACCATACGCCCCGATACCAGTAATACCTTTATGTAACCCTGGCCTCCCCTTGCTCTATAAAAGGGACGCTAGGGCCCTCATTCGGGACGACGAACAGAACACACGAGTCCACGCACAAACACGAGTCCGGACTCCGGTCCACGCTCACTGAGCTTGTATTCTCCCCTGTACAAGCACTTAGGTGCAAGTAATACAAGAACATCTCCCCCCGCTGGACGTAGGGCCTTCTTTGCCCGAACCAGGATAAATCCTTGTGTCCCCTTGCATCACCATCCAGGAAGAGAAGCACGCGATCATATTACTCGTTGGTGTGATACCCCCGGGGATGAAACACCGACAGACCCCGACCACTTCATCTCCAACTGTCCCAAGAAGAACAAGCAAGCATTTGGGAAGGGTGATCATGGGCATAAGTACGACTTCGGCAAGCGCAAGGAGAAGTACGTCCCCGCGAAGAACAAGCGGAAGGGCGGCTTCAATAAGGAGTACATCAAGAAGAAGTACTTGGAGAAGGCCCAGGCTGAGCAGCGTGCTTTCTTCGCCACGCTCAGCGACGTCGATGACTCGGATGACGACTCTGCTTCCTCAAGCGACGACGAGTCCAAGAGGAAGAAGAAGATCGAGGACAAGCTGAACGGCCTCTGCTTCTTTGCTGACAACGAGGGCTTTTGCACCATGGCCCTCGGCAAGGAGGTCGACAGCCAGCTAGAGGAGACTCCTCGGAACGACGACGACGACGACGACGCCTCCCAGGTATCTCTGACCCCTGACGAGCTTTCTGCTGAGGTCGAGAAACTTACTGTCGCCCTTCTTAGTCAAGATAAGCTGCTTAGGCGTGCTGCTAGAGAGCGAAAGGAGTTTAGACAGAAGTGGGAGGATATGGTGAAGGAGCTTGAGTTTGCCAAGTCCACCGTAGTTGTCTCTGAGGAGGGTGAGTGCGAGATGTGCACCACACACATGACTGACCTTCTCACTTTGAGAAGTAAGTATGCTGCGTTGGTTGGAGAGGTGGATGAGCTCCGGGCAAGACCCGTGTTGTTGGGTGCGTGCAAGTCTTGTGCAGGCTTGCAATCCGAGTTGGCAGAGAAAAATGCCAAGATTGTGTCTCTTGAGAAGGCCAGTTCGGGTAGCACTTGTGTGGCTAGGTGTGCTTTGTGTGAGGGTTTGGAGATGGAGATTGCGAATGTGAAGCATGACAAGATGCAAACCGAGGAGGAAAACACATACCTTTGGACCATCTTGTCATGGGTGTCTTGTGGTGAGCCGCAGCTTGGGATGATGATTGCCCAGTTTAAGCGTGCTGCTGGAGGTCCAGGTGTAGGCTTTGCTCAGGGTGTTGAGTGCGCTTCATCTTTTGGCAAGATTGGAGAGTCGAGTGGTCTGAACCCATGTGAGAAGCCCAACTCCACCACTACTCCCAAACTGACCAAGATTCCACCCAAAGAGCCTCTCAAGCCTAACACCAAGGATGGGGTGTTTGTTGAACCTCCGAGAGCTCCACCCAAGAAACAGACATGGGCTCCCAAACCAAACCACCTCAAAAACAAGTTGGATACCATGCCACCTATCCAAGAGGAGCTTATGCCACAGAAGGGCAAAGTGATCCACACCTACTACCGTGAGTACTAACAACCCCCTATGAGAGCGGTGAGGTACCATTGTGAGCATTGTGGGAAAGATGGACACTTGAGGGAGTTTTGCTTTCGGCGCAAGAGAGAGGAGCGTCGTGCAAAGGAGATGAACAACACGGACATGTACCATCCTTTCCATGATGTACATGTGCCGAATGTTCAGAGGAGAGCTGCTAGCCCTAGAGGTCCAATGCCTCAAGGTCCTAGGCCTAGGCCGCAAGGAGGACGTGCCCGGCGGGAGCCTGCATTTGTAGGCTATGGACCCCGTGGCGGTGGCTTTGCTGTTGCGCGTTTTGAGTATCGCGATGGACGCTCTTCCCTTAGCGGACCACGTTTTCCTATACGTGGTGATCGCTTTCCCCGTAGGCGTGGTAGGAATGGTTTTGCTACTAACCATTCTTTTGAGCAGCCGGCCCAACACTGGTATAATTCCCATTTTATTCACCCTAGTGTTGGACCGTATGTTCACCCGATGTCTTTTTATTGATGTAGGTAAAGCGATTGGAGAATGTTTGGTTGGTGGATTCCGGGTGCTCGAGGCACATAACCGGAAACGCCAAGTGGTTCTCCAGTCTTAGTCCTGTTGCCGGAAAGGAGTTTATCTCCTTCGGCGACAATAGCAAAGGTAAGGTGTTGTCTCGTGGGTCGGTGCGAGTTAATGAGCACTTTTGTGTTGCGCGATGTTGCTCTTGTTTCTAACTTGCACTTTAACCTTCTTTCTGTTTTGCAACTTTTTGATGATGACTATGAGATTCGTTTTAAACCGAATCTCAGTCATATTTTAGATCCTCAGGGCAATCTTGTATGTTTGATTTCGCCCTTTGGGAAAGTCTTTCGTGCGAATTTCTCAGAGTCGTTTGGAATTTCTCGTTGTCTTTTGGCTAGACCTTCCTCCTCTGATCTTTGGAAGTGGCATAGGAGACTTGGTCACCTGAGCTTCGACTTGCTTGCAAGGCTTAGCTCACTTGGCCTAATCCGAGGATTGCCCAAGTTGTCCATGGAGAAGGATCTTGTTTGCCATTCTTGTAGACTTGGGAAGATGGTCGCCGCTCCCCACCATCCAGTGACTCAGGTCATGACTAAGCACACTGGAGAGCTTTTACACATGGACCTTGTTGATCCGGCTCGGGTGAGCTCGGTTGGGGGGAAGTGGTACATGTTTGTTGTTGTTGACGATTTTTCGAGATATTTGTGGGTTTTCTTTTTAGCTGAGGAAACTGAGACCTTCTCTTTTGCTCTCAATCTGATTTTGCATCTTCAGAATGAGTTCCCTCTGAACTCAATGCGAGCTATTCGGAGTGATAATGGTTCCGAGTTTAAGAATTTGGATTTTGAGAAGTTTTGTAACTCTTTGGGTTTAGAGCACCAGTTTTCTTCTCCCTACACACTGCCACAAAATGGTGTTGTAGAGAGGAAGAATCGGACCCTTGTAGAGATGGCCAGGACGATGCTCGATGAGCATAGGACTCCTAGGCGATATTGGGCCGAAGCTATGAACACTGCATGCTATATTTCCAATTGCATTTTTCTCCGAGCTTTCTTGAAAAAGACTTCTTATGAGTTGCGTTTTGGAAAACAGCCCAAAGTGAGTTATGTTAGAGTTTTTGGTTGCCACTGTTTTATACTTAAGAAAGGCAACCTGGACAAGTTTGAGTCTCGCTCTTCTGACGGTGTATTTCTGGGTTACGACACTCATACTCGTGCATATCGTGTACTTAACCTTTATACTAACCGAGTCATGGAGACATCTGATGTCACCTTCGACGAGACCATGGTTTGTCCTTCTCGTTTTGAGCGTGCAGGTGATCATGAGGTTGGCGAACCTCTTTTTGATGACGAGGACGAGGGTGCTGAAGGGATGGATGATCCAGCACCACCTCCACCTGCTGTGCCGCAAGCATCGGCTTCTACTATGATGACTCACGGCCTCAACCCTTCTTCGTCGACTACTTGGGGGCCGTGGGATCCGCCACCTCGGGTTGTACCTTTTGTACCCGAGGAGGTACCAGCTGCTGTTGAGGGGGAGATTTCTTCAGCTCGGGAGGCGCCACGACACATCCAGCGCCAACACCCGCCTCAACAGATGATCGGCAGCATCAACGATCGTGTCACTTGGTCAAGGTCACAACAAATCTCTCACTTTGCTCATTTTGCATTTGTTGCTGATTTTGAACCCCGAGATGTTGGACACGCTTTATCTGATCCGGATTGGGTCAATGCCATGCATGAGGAGCTTGAAAAATTTGAGAGAAATTGGGTTTGGGTTCTTCTTCCTCCTCCTCCTGAGTGTCACCGTATCGGTACAAAATGGGTTTTCAAAAACAAACAAGGAGAGGATGGCCATGTTGTGAGAAAGAAGGCCAGACTTGTAGCCCAGGGGTATAGTCAGAAGGAGGGGATAGACTATGAGGAGACTTTTGCTCCTGTAGCTCGTTTGGAGGCAATTAGGATCCTCTTAGCTTTTGCTGCATCCAAAGGTTTCAAACTTTTTCAAATGGATGTCAAGAGTGCCTTCCTAAACGGCTACATAGAAGAAGAGGTGTATGTGAAACAACCCCCCGGTTTAGAAAATCTCAAGTTTCCAAACCATGTTTTTAAACTCTACAAAGCTTTATATGGTTTGAAACAAGCCTCTAGAGCCTGGTATGATAGGTTGAAAACCTTTTTGCTTGCTAAGGGTTTTAAAATGAGATGTGTGGATAAAACGCTTTTTCTCCTCAGGCAAGGCAATGACACTTTGTTGGTTCAGATTTACGTGGATGATATCATCTTTGGTGGTTCCTCTCATGCTTTGGTTGCCAAGTTTGCAGATACTATGAGCAGAGAATTTGAGATGAGCATGATGGGCGAGTTGACGTTTTTTCTCGGGTTGCAAATCAAGCAATCCCGAGAAGGGACATTTGTGCACCAGGGTAAGTATACCAAGGACATCCTGAAGAAGTTCGATATGGGTGAGGTCAAGCCTCTTCCAACACCCATGTCGACCACGATGGCCCTGGATGCGGATGTGGATGGAGAAGCTGTGGACCAGAAGGAGTACCGGAGTATGATCGGATCGCTGTTGTACCTGACAGCAACACGCCCGGACATCCAGTTCGCGGTGTGTCTTTGCGCACGATTTCAGTCGTCACCGCGCACCTCTCACCGTCAGGCGGTCAAGCGCATTATGAGGTACTTATGCTTCACTCCAGAGTTTGGGATTTGGTATTCTGCTTCCTCCACCCTCTCCCTTTGCGGTTATTCTGATGCCGATTTTGCTGGTTGCCGACTTGATCGCAAGTCCACTTCTGGGACTTGCCAGTTTATTGGTTCTTCTCTTGTATCTTGGTCTTCTCGCAAGTAGTCTAGCGTCACCCAGTCTACCACAGAGGCTGAGTATGTTGTTGCGGCTAGCTGTTGTTCTCAATTCCTTTGGATGATGGCCATTTTGCGTGATTTTGGTCTGAGCTTTTCTCGCGTCCCTTTGCTTTGTGACAACACGAGTGCTATTAGCGTTGCTAAGAACCCTGTGTTGCATTCTAAGACCAAACACATTGATGTGTGTTTCCATTTTCTGCGAGACCACTATGAGAAGGGTGATATCGACCTTCGCCATGTCGATACTCATCATCAGTTGGCAGATATTTTTACCAAGCCTTTGGACCAATCAACTTTTGCTAGGTTGAGAGGTGAGCTTGGTGTGTGTTTTCCATTTAGATGGGGGAAACATTTTGTCTATTGTATCAAAGACTGACTCTTTTTCGTTTTGTTTTCATTTTTGGGCAGGTTAGTCTTTGCATTTCATCATGCATCTTTACTTTCTGAGCTTCATGACTATATTCCTTAGAATGTAACTATGCTCTGTCTAGTATAATCCAATGCTATATGATGATGCTTGTCGATTATGCTCTTTCTGATCACTAATACGTGTTGTGTTCTGAGCTATTTTATGAATGGTGAATTTGCTTAATGAACATAAAACTTGAAATTGTTCACCATTGAGATAGGCAACTAGCATGTGTAGAATGTGTTGAATTCACTTGTGCTTTTCATATATGCTAGGTTGCTATGTCTCTAGTTCTGAATCATTCACTTGCTTAGTTTGTTCATATTCTATTATTAAATTGAACCAAGTTTTAAGTGAATAAAAAGATCGAGATGGGATTGCTTGTCAGCACATCACGGTATCGAGACTATTTCTCATTGCACTTTGAGTTAAACTTGAGCCGTGTAGTGGATGACCGAAACCGACGCTTTAAGCTTCTGATTGCTTCTGCATAGGCTTAGCTCGGTTGAAAAGTTAGGCAATGACAAGCCTTCAACCTCTCACAATCACATGCTGAATTTTGAACTTGTGTATTTTCACCGCTGCAACTCTGATTAAAATCTGAAATCGCAAGTATATGTTTCATTCTGCAGCATGATGATTGAACCTTGCTAGGGATAGTTCACCTTGTATACATGTTTAGCACTTGTTTGACTTCCTGTCTATACATGTTTAGTGCTATTTTGATGGTGAATACCTTTTTGGCTAAAACTGCTCACTTTGCTCATATGTTCATATTTCGTATTTGGTGATCAGCTTGAGCCTTTGCTGGCATGTATGCTTCTTGTTGAGTCTTTGGAGTTTTACTGAGTAGAGCATCTTTTCATTATATTGACTATATTCCTGAAGCTGCTAACTTGCATTTTTGATTCATATGCATTTTGGAAGGGAGAAGTTTGCATGATAGTGCATTATCAACTAAGAGGGAGAATTTGTCAAATCATAAGGGGTATCTTAGTTGTGTGCACTATTAGAGGGGGAGTTTGCTCGGGTTAGTTTGCTCGGGTTTTGTCTGATGAATTGTCAATTGGTACGGAGCATTTTTCCAATTGGTTCAAAGCATTTTTGGTAGCTAGTTGTGTTGAGCCTTTGCCTCTTTCTTGAGGGACTAGCGACTTTGCCTATATGCTTTTCACTTGGTATCGAGCTCTTTTTGCTTTTCAGTTGGCATTCTTTCAGTTTGTATCGAGCTTTCCTGCTAGCGGTGTTGAGCCTGTTCTACCTCTTCTTGAGGGCTAGCTTTGCTTTGCTTGGTTGCGTCGAACCGTTGCCCATGTCTTTGGGAACCAAGTTGTTTTGCTCTTTCACTTGACCTTCTTCTAGCTTTGATATGCTTTTGGGTCATTTGGACGAGTTCTCTACTTCTCCTTCTTCCTTCTTCTACTTCATTATGATTTGTGTTGTTAGTTGACAATGCACTCATCAAGGGGGAGATTGCGGATACATGGGTGTATGCCGAGTCTCGAGTGATGAGTGATTGTCAACGGGTGTGATGCGCATGTTCTTTGGCTTGTGTTGTGCAGGTGTCGAGCACGGATACAGTGATCGAAGGCAAGGTGAAGGTCAAGTAGAGATGTGTCGTGTCGATGGACCGGGAGCGGTGAAGGGCGGACGTGAGGCTTGGACTGAGGGACCGGTGGCCTGAGGATCAGCTGTGGTGGCTGACAGTCTGGGACAGCGACGAGCGGAGACTTGCGGGGCACAGTGTTGCTCGGGTCGAGGACCTGGGGACATGTGTCGGTGGATGGGGTGCACGGGCGGTGCATCCCCTCTACGGCTCGGTTTGGTGGTTGAGCCATAGAAAAACCACCGGTGGACGGTTTCCAGGTTTGGGCCACAAAACCTGGGTGCGGCCGGTTTCTGAGTTTGGGCCACAAAACTTGGGTTGAGGACGGTTTCCAGGTTTGGGCCTCAAAACCTGGGCGCTGGCAGGTTTCTGAGTTTGGGCCACAAAACTCAGGCGATGGACGACTGGTTTCCCGGTTTGGGCCTCAAAACCGGGGGTTGGTCATAAAGGCTGGTTTTCCGGTTTGGGCCTCAAAACCGGGGGCGAGGTCCGGGAAAAGGACAAGCAGAGCGGTGGCGGCACGTGGCGGCAATCGGTGAGGTTGCATCGAGGCAACTCTACCAGTTGTGCGGGTGTGGCCGTCGGATCAGCATCCACTTTGAGTTGGTCCAGAATAACCCTAGGGTTTAGCTGATTCGCTCTGTAATTAATTAGGGGTAGAGTGGGAACTAGAATTAGGATAAATAGAGGGAGTCACCCACCTCCCATCTTATCTCAGTCATTTGCTATTTTGCCTTCTAGGTTTTCTTGCTCTCCCAATCCCTGCTGTAGCGAACTGAGATCCGCAAAGAAGACAATCATACCTCTGTGTTCGTGAGATTTTGAGGAAGTGAGACCGTAATCTCACTGTTGTAGCGTGTGGTAGCCACACGGTTGCAAATTCATGGTTGTGATTCGCGTTTTGTTGTTGTTCTTCGCGGGTTGTTTTTCTCCACTATTTTCCCGGTGATCGATCTCCTTCATCGTTGCGTCTTTTGCGATTCCGTTTGAACTGAGTTGTTCTAGGTCGTGAGGCGCATCTTTCCACTGAAGGAATTCTTCTCTAACCTCACGAGCTAGTAGATCGGTCGATTTTTGTTTCAAATCGAGTTTTGTCTCCTTTGCCTCGAATTCTTCCAATTCACCGATTTGGTTAGGTTCGAGCCATGATCTCTTTGGGATAGCTCACTAACCTCCTTGGAACTCCTCATACCAAGTCTAAGCCTTAGAGCTTTTGATTCGGAGGAGATCGGGTTGAATCCACGGAAGAACAGTTCTGTGTCGGGGGCATCGGACGCTCGAGTCAGGGGCATCGGACGCTGTGTTCATCACATCGGACGCGTCCGTTGCCACGTGTCATCTGACCGTGTTTTTAAGGAGCATCGAACGCTGACCATCGGTGCGTTCGTTGTCATCGGACGCATCCGAGGGTCGAGCATCGGACGCTAGGGTTCCACTGTAGCCAGCGTCCGATGCCTGTCCAGTAAGGTTCCAAAACGTGTCGTTTTGCATCGGACGCGTCCGGTGCCTGGCCATCGGACGCAGGCCAACGTCCGATGCTGTGTCTTCAGCACATTTTCGTCCGCGGTTCGTTCGTCTATTGTCGGTTTTGATTTTCGGCTTTTGCGTTGAGTTTCCAGAGCTGTGTAGTGTCTCGCTGTGCTTCTGTGAAGCATCCACCCTACATCTAGGGTTGAGGACACTTACAAGCTCTAGGTTTTCTCTTGGGGTTGTTTCTCGGGACAGTGGCAACAAGTTTCTGAAAAGAAATTTGAAGCTCCCATTCACCCCCCCCCCTCTGGTCGCTTTCTGTTAGCACTTTCGACCCTTCAAAGCCAAGATGAACACGCAGCCTCACACTATGGGCATGACAGGGTATGTCGGTAAAAGGCCGAAGTGGCGGGCGGTAGAAAGGGCTGAAGCCGATGCCGGGATAAAGAATCCGTTGTTAGACGTCGATGAACGGGGTCGTGACTACTTGTACGGCCACAAGCCATCAAAGAAAGCATAAGGCTGATCCACAGATCGAGGAGCTCCAGAAGGCTCTCATTGAGGCCTCTTCATCCAAGGACGAAGGCTTCGAGGTTCGTAGGGGCGTCGACGTGCTGACCAAGGTGCTTGGAAACCCGGAGCACCGCGGCCGCGTCCGTGGCATGTCCTCGAGGAAGAGTTGGAAGACGGTGGAGTCATGGCAAACAGACCCTGCCAAGGACAAGTCGAGGCAGAGGTACAAAGAAGGCCTCGTAAAGCAAGGCTACGATCAAGCTGTGTCCGAAATGATCAACAAGTCCATACAAGACGCGTTCACCAGCAATGACCCTAAGATGGTGGCGCTCAGGAACCAGATGTTTAGCCAAGCTGGCCTGAAGGTGCCTCAAGCTTCACAAGGGAAGCTATTGATCGAAGATCGCCCAAGGCGTCTGTTTGATGACATCAACGAAATCACGCTATGCCACCTTTGGGTATCGTTCGGCAGGGGAGGGAAGCGCCTGCATGTGGCAGATGGTGGTATATTACCAAAGCATCAAATCTTAGATTTCACCGAAGAGCATCAGATCCTTAAGGGCACTACCATCGTGTTCGTAACGTGGTGCGGGCCAGAGTTCGAAGAATATGAATTGGACTATCCTGGTAGCAATGGGGTTAGGGTCCTTGGTCAGGCGATCAATTTAGAAGTGCCATGGTGTACTGAAGACATCGAGATCTATGGGAACACGCCATCCCCGACCCTGACGCCGACATCACAGCCCTCGTCGGTAGCCGGATCTTGTCCCCCGGATCCGGATGGCGGCGGTGATGATGATGACGACGATGATGGCAAGCAAGACAAGGAGAAGAATGAAGCCCGAGGCACGAACCCTCCTGCAAGCCCCCCATTGGACCGACCAATGCCAATGAAGGTAAGGAGGCAGCACCGGAGGAGAGGACAACGACGCCTCCAAGACATCCGAGCACGAGCGGTCCACATAGACTAAGCTCTCCGCCTCCCGACAATCCACCGCCTACCGCCCCGAGCGAAGGAGCGGAATCTATGGAGGCTGAACCAAAGGCGAAGACACCGCCGGCCACAGGTGACACTTGCGAGAACAAAGGACTGGCCGGAGGTGCGGGGTCGATGACACCACCTGCAAGCCAACCGAGCTCCAGCAAGTGTCCTCGCACGCCAAAAAAGACTACAGACACCGAGGAGGCTAGACCCGAGCGCGCCGCATTCTATACCAAATTTGAAAGGTATATATGCTTCCATCTTGCGTGTAATCAATCTATTTATAGGTTATGAGCTTCTTGTTTTCACACACTAACGTTGCTATCCCATTGTTCTAGGCCGAAATCACCACCTCATAGGGGATTCGTCACAGATGAATGCCTCGGTGATTTTGTGAATGGGAAGTTCATGTTACCTCGGGCCCAACTTGCCTGCGATGAGAAGTGGGAGGTACGAAGGTTCCATTTGTGGTATATGCAAGCGGCCAAAGCCGGCCTTTCAAACATAACGGCCAGGATTCCGGTAGAGATCTTTAACTTGGGCACAGATGTTCAACTCGTCTTGGAATTCAGAGACATGCATAGACTACTGCGTAGGAAGGACCTTGACGTCGCTCATCTCACCTTGTTTTCTATGTAAGTGGATTACCACTTTTCACACATCCCCTGCATTCGTATAGGTACCTTGTCAATTTAACTAATGCCATGAGATGACTTGTACTTGTAGGATGATGGCCCATGTAAGCAATGAATGCAACCTTGGTGTGCTCTATCTCTCTCCAATGCATGTTGCTGAGAAACAGATCATTGGATACGAGAAACCGGACAACCACCCTGACCTTATTGACTTGACCAATCGTCACAGAGATAACGAACGCAAAAAGGCCATCGACGCCGAGAAGTTGAAAGTGGGGACATACATCTTAGGAGTCATGAAGAAGGTCAGGAGAGATGGTTGTATCCTCGCTGTCGTCCACTTTGGGTAAGTCAAAAACATGTATGTTTATGGGATAAGTGGCTACCTAAGATCATCCATGTTCATCATAGTCTTTGTTTTGTTCGAATGGTGCAGCGAGGGCCTCCATGGGCACTGGATTGCATTTATCATCTATCCTTAGGAAGGCAGGGTCTGCATATTTGACTCATTGAGGCAATCAAACAAAGCAGGGTACAAGCACTTTGAAGATTGCTTGAGATTGTAAGTCAAGGATCTTCAGATTAGTTCATTTTTATCATACATTTTAAAACTGTGACTAACACTAGTGGAGTACATACAGCACTTATAAGGAGTACGTAAAGGATCCAAGTGAATTGGATCGAAGAACAGAGAAGTTCAAGAAGAAGCATGGGAATAGAATCAAAATCAAGCGTCAGTTCCCGGTACATGTACTTGAAGCTTCACTTATACTTTTTCCCACACCATGCATATATTATCGATCTATACCAAAGTGTTGTAATGCTTGTGTATCGTGCAGTGTGCCAAGCAACCACCAGGGACAACTTTGTGTGGGTACTACGTCTGCGAGTACCTAAGGGCCTGCAGGAAGTACAACGGTAGCTGGCGGCAGCTCAAGAAAGCAACTGAATGGTGGGAAAGAGAGCAGAGCAATCAACATAACTTCGATCAAATAGTGGCAGACATGTGCAAGTTTGTCATTGACCGTGTAGTGCATGAAGGGCAACCGTTCTTTAATACAGATGCCCCGTTAGCACTGCTTCCCGAGTACGAGAAGCTCAGGAAATGGAGCACCATGCTACGCGAAGAGATGAAGGATTATATGTACATGGACTTCGACAATTAGTTTGTTTGCAATCTGACATGTAATATAACACTTTAACAATTTTCGTCGATGTTCTATGGATGACAATGAGAACAAGTTAATGTATGTATGTATACGTATGTGTCATGTGTTATGTCTGTGTTTGACCTGTTAAATATGGATTCGATTATGCATTCAAATATGTGCTGCTGTATTTTTTTTTAAAACCTGAAAACTTTAATCATGACGAGCAGCGTAACTTGCCTGTCACGGTTAATACCATTAACCGTGACGGGCATGTTACGCAGCCCGTCACGGTTAATGGTATTAACCGTGACGGGCTATTGAGCCTCCACAGTTAGCCTCGATTTACTGTGATGAGGCGTCCGCGACGGGCTCAATTGCCCGTCACGGTTAAATAAAAATGTCCGTCACGCAAAAAATTTCTGTAGTAGTGTAATACATTTTCAAATCATGGACTAATTTAGTGGATTCGTCTCGTGACTTGGGTTTCGGCCGACAAATTAGTTTTGCATCTCCAATTGTTTGGAAAATTTGACTTGGGAAAAGTTGTCATTTAGCAACTTGCTAAAAATTTTGGCAAGTAAATTTTTCATGTATCTCCAATAGTTTGGTAAAAATAACATAGAAAAGTAGACGCGGGAGAAGTGGCGGCGGATTCCAACTTGGTAAAAATAACATAGAAACGTCGGATAGCAAGTGAAGCTGACTTGGTAAATATAGCAAGTAGATTGCCTTCGATTCCAACTTGAAAAAATTTAGCAAGTCATATATCAATCTGTTGGAGAACGTTTTTTCATCTTTTCCCAATAAAACAAGGATAGCAAGTCATTTTTTCAAACTATTGGAGATGCTCTTAGTATATTTTTATTAGAGTAAATTAGGACCACAACATCCGCGGCAAACAACCCCCCTCCGTATATAGGTCCTATTTAGATGCATAGAGAAAAAAAATTGGGATGTCATGTAGGAAAGACACCTGCACTACCTCCGCACTCGAGCGGGGCGAGGCGAGGCGAGGGTAGCCAACTGTCGAACTAAGGAGCGACGGTGTGGGATAATTAGATGACACTGTTTCCTTTTGTATCTCCCAAAAATCATCATGCTTTATATTGTTCATCCCTTGGTATTTATAGGGGATACCAAGGGACACTGATCAATTTACAAAAGGGGACAAGAAAGATTCCCTAGAGCTATACAACGGAAGAGCAGAACCGTACAAACACTGATAGTGCGAAAACCCTAGCTCGCCTTCCTTTTGTCCGCCGCCACCTGGCTCGCGCACCCCCTCGCGGGAACGTGGGAGCTTTCGTCAGGCACTCAGGCTTGTGGAACCATCGCTACCGTTGCGAGGCCCGCATCTGCTTGTCGTCTGTCAAGCCCTGCGTTTCTTGCCTGCGAAAACCATAAAACGACCCGAAGGCCAGTCTTTCACCGAAGGTTAGAAAGTGATCCGGAGGTCGAACAGATAGCGAAGGTCAGACGATGACCCGAAGGTTTGAACAACAGCGAAGGTTATCGCGAGGGTAGTTGACAGCATGAGGGTTGCCCTTCGTGTCAGCCCGCTCGAAGCCGCTGCCGAGGGACCCGTCCCCCAACATGTCATATTAGATGTTGTGGTACTAATTTAGTCTATTAAAAATAAATTAATTATAAAACTAATTTCACCGCCGCATATAGTACTTAACGAGACGAAGCTATTAAGCTAATTAATCTGTTATTAGCATATGTTTACTGTAGCATCGCATTGTTAAATCATGGACTAATTAGACTCAATAGATTCATCTCGTGAAGTAGATTTTGGCTGATAAATTAGTTTTATAATTAGTTCATATTTAATACTTTAGGCATTTATCTCAATATTTGATGTGATAGGTGTTTTTTTGCATACATCTAAACAGAACCATAATAGATGCAGTTCGTTGGTGTCTGCCCTCCGTCCGTCGTCGGTCCTGATTTGGCCTTGCCGGTGTCACTTCCAACCCCACTTTCACGCACGGAGCATCTATGCTCATACAGTGATGGATGGATGGATGGATATAGGAATAATAGGATAGCTGCGTGCTGCTCGATCGCGTTCCAGCTGGAGGAACCATATGCACTGCACTGCACTGATGCACTGCACTGCACTGCACTGCACTCACTCACTGCACTGCCTGGTCTAGGATGGATGCATGAGCATACCTTGCTTGGTGTTGCGTTCCAAAAGGCGTATTGTCTCTGTACGTGCATGTGCGCGCGCATAATATATACTCCATTCATTCCAAATTATAAGTCATATTCTATTGTAAGAATTTTAGAGAGTCGAAGTTTTTCAAATTTAATCAAATTTATATAATAAGATAATAATATTTATAATACAAACTAAGTATTATTAGATTCTTCATTAGCTATATCTTCATAGTATAACTATTTGATGTGATAAATCTTTGTGTTTCCCTTATAAATTTTGGTCATACTTGAGATGTTTTGACTCTCCGAGATTTTTAGAATGACTTATAATTTAGTATGGAGGGAGTATGTTATTTTATTCCAAATTGAACTTTGCCAGTTGTTAATGCCTTTTTTTTAAGAAAACTCAGTCCAAGCCTCCAAGGTAGCGAAGTTTGTCTTATATAGATATTTGGGACAAAGACAAAACAAGCTACTACTATATACATGAGATTTGGAATATGGAAAGTGTACACATGACATATATGATATGATATGAAAAGAAAGAAGCCGAGCTCCTACTAGCTAGCTTGGGAGTGAGAAACAGCTGGCCGGGAACGGTGTCTTCTCTTCTCTTAATTTGGGGGTAAGAATCGATGTGCAGAAACTAAAATTTGTCTTCTTTCTACTTGTGCTTTTTCTTCGGGACTACTCCCTCCATCCCTAAACCTAAACAAGTGTTGTTTCCGCTTCCCGAAAAAAGCTACCAATAATTATATATTAAAATATATTAATATTTATATTAAGTAATTAGTATCATTGGAAAGATCTTTACATCTAGTTTTTTAACAAAATTATTTAGAGATATAAATATAATACATATTTTTTATAAATTAAGTCAAACACGTGACACGTATACCAACAGCGATACTTATTATTTAAGGACGGAGGGTTGCTTTCTTGGTGGAATGGCTTGCTCCTTTTAATTTTAGCACGTGGTCAGTGTTTGGCAGAACCGTGATGAGTCGGCCTCGTCTGCAACTCTGCCTTATATTATTATATTTTTTTGCAAAACCGGCGTCGTCGTCTTCCCATGCTAATTATTGTAACTACTCTACTGCTCCCTCCGTCTCAAAATAGATGTCATTCTCATTTCTCAAGAAGTCAACATTTTACAACTTTGACCAATTATATATATTAAAAATAATAATATTTATAATACATAATTAGTATCATTAGATAGATCGTTGAATATACTTTTATAATAAACTTATTTGGGAATATAAATGCCGCACGTATTTTCTACAAACTTTGTCAAAGTTGCGAAAAATTGACCGACACGTATCTCATAACGTCTTTTATTATGAGACGGCAAAGGGAGTAGTTCACGAGTCTTATTATTACTATGTACTATATATGTGACCAGAATTCAAAGACGTTAATTATTATATTCCATGATGTGTTATTATATATATCGATTTCAATAAGCATTGTGTATCCATCCTCAAATAAAATAAATTAATTTATTAAATAATCTCAAAGGACAGTGTATCACTTTCCCGCAATTCGATCTTACAGTCTAGCTGACACTTGAAGGCTATTCATTCATACGGAGTATCACTGCGTAAAAAAAGCATATCACAGACGCTCCTTTGGTATTATCACGTATGGGCATGAGCGTGTGTGTGATAAGAACAATCTAGTGATTTTTTGACAGTTAAATAAGCCTACAAAATTCATTAAAGAACATTTATTAATTAATTGACATAATTAAATCACCAACACAACATAACAAAAAAATTAAGTTCATATTTTTTCCTAAATACTAGACACTACAAAGAAACTACACACAAAATTTCATGAATTTTGGAGCTTCCTAGAAATCCCTGTGAAAAACACAAAATTGTTCCCAAAACTCTAGAAAAAGAAAAAACCCCAAACAGACGCTGACACGTGGGCCCAGGCTATCAGCATCACCTCCCTCACGCTCTCTGCATTGACCTGAGACCTAGCGGGGTTGACCGGCCCCTCAATTCACCGCTGGCAAGCTCACCAGTGCCGGTGAGAGCACCAAACCCTTCTTGACCTAGCGCATCGATCCCATCTCTCGGTTGGGTTAGGAAGTACTCGGCTCAGGGCTGGCGACGGCCATGGCCAGTGGCCAAGGCTCGACACGGCGGCGACTCGACGTTCTGGTCACTAGGGCATGGTTGGGACCTAACTGGAGGTAGCCTCACGCTCAGGAGCTCGCAACGACCACAATGCGCACCCCAACTCACTCGGGGAGGCTTGGAGCAAGGCGCTCCATAGTGGCGGCCATGGCGGGTGCTCGCGTCGATGGCAACCCACGCAGACTGGCAACCCACAGAGTGGTAGAGATCTAACTACCTGGCCGACCACGACCAGGACACTGAGGTGGAGCTAGTGGTGTTGTTAGATTGGCCGGAGCAACTTCGAACTGTCCTAGCGACTGCAAGCTCGAGCGCGGCGGCGATTGACCGGGCATCCCTCCACACACACTAACTTTCAAACTTTCCTAATCTAAGCTCTACCAACCATGCCATACCCATTTGCTACATGCTTAACTTGCAATGCCGATGATGACATGTCAATTTTTA
Organism: Coix lacryma-jobi var. lacryma-jobi; assembly: GCA_009763385.1. Taxonomy (NCBI): domain Eukaryota; kingdom Viridiplantae; phylum Streptophyta; class Magnoliopsida; order Poales; family Poaceae; genus Coix; species Coix lacryma-jobi. Next base: position 18,133,692 of record CM019831.1, read on the forward strand.
GTTGTCTTTACTACAGACGCACGTCACCAACACGTGTCAGTAATAAGATCACAGACGCCCATTTTCTACATGTGTCTGTGGAAAGAACGCTTTACTACAGACGCGTGTCACCAACACATGTCAGTAATAAGATGTGGAAAGAACGTTTTACTACAAATGTATGTCACCAAAACGTGTCAGTAATAAGATCACAGACGCTCGTTTTTTACACGTGCCTGTGTTAATCCACGTTTTTAACCACAGTCACACTACTAGCTTACTACAGACGCGTGTTGGTTAAAGCGCGTCTCTTGTTACTTACTACAGACATGTTTTTAGTGTGGGTCTGTGGGATGCATGGTGAAATTGCCTTCTTTTTACATAGTGAACTATTATATTAGTAGTATATTATGTAGCCTCTAGGGTCATGCATGACTGACTTGAGAAAGGCGTACATAAACACTTGAGACACAAGATCCTATATATATCTGTTATAGAGACAAATGGTTTTCTAAAGTTAACCACTTCATTAATATAGAGTTAAAATAATGCTACATATTTAAAGTTTGAGAACTACAAGGAAAGATATAGCAACTGGACTAGACATTGTACACCAGGTCTAGACATTTCTTGTGAGTAGGGTTTGCAACGGACTAAGGTCAATGGTCCGGACAGTTATTGTTCATGGGTCCGGGCCACCCTGAACTTCATTTCTTTGCAGTGGCGAAGCTAGTGCACATTACAGGGGGTGCACTTGCTTTGTGGGTACATAGACATATCTCATGGGGGGTGCATATATGGTGAAATTCTAACCAAATTCATTGATTTTGTATTTTTTTGGAGGGGTGTCAGGGCACCCGCTACAAATAACGTAGCTTTGCCCCTGTTTCTTTGTGAACTTTGTGTTCATCATTGCCCGCACTTGGACTTTGCTTGCTTTTTTGGGTCTTCACTTGTTCTTTTAATATCTTTTTGTTTAAGGTGTTGATCATCGAATAATAACGTCACCTTAGTCCAAGTTATGTTTGTAGCCTATTAGACTACAAAACAAATATTTGCAAGCACATTAGTCCAATTTAGTTATGTTGTTCATGAAACATCAAAATCAAAACCTAAATGTGTCAAGATCCATTTTCATACAGGTTGCTTGCATGTTGAGATAGAACTTGTAGTGTAAATTAGCTTTATAAGAGTTATAGATAAATTATAGATATACTATATATCAAGAGCATTGTGTCCATGCTATTACATAGTGAAAGGACCGTGACACCTAAGACGGGGGTGAATTAGGCAACTTAAAACTTTTACTCTAAACTATGGTCTCTAATCTCCACCTAGTCAAAACCTATGCGAACGTAAACTATCTAATTGTGCAATTATGGTTTTACTAGGTGTGTTGCTATCTCTATCGCAAAAGAGTTTTGCAACCTATGATCCAAACCTATCATCTAGCCTATCAACTAGGCTAGGAAAGGTAAAGCACACAACAAGGTCGCAAAGTAAATGTGGAAGCTAAAGAGAGAGGTAGAGATGCAAACTCCCATCGATGACTCCGGTATTTTTACCGAGGTATCGAGAAGCACACAAGCTTCCCCACGCGCAAGTGGATCTCCGGTAAAGCCACTCGTGGCAAAGCTATGCTCCCCACCGTCTTCACTATCAAGCTTCTGGCCGAACCGTGGTGGGCCTTGTTCCCTTCGGTACACAGTGGCGACCACACCACAAATGCGGTTGGTGTGGTCTCGCAAGACTACAAGCCCTTCCGATGTACAACCACGGCACGCGCAAGCATCGGTAGATAAGAGGTGTTTAAACCTCACTAAACACTAGGCCTAACACCTAGAGCAAGCGCAAAGCGATGGTCTAACTAGCCTAAGCACTTCGCAAAGCACCTACACTAATCACCTAGTATATCACTAAGCACTTTGGTGGCTAGAGCAACTAAATATGTGTCTATACACTTGGTACACTTCCTTGAGCTCCAACCTACTTGTTTTGGCCGACCATGGGGGTATATATAGAGCCTCAACCAAATAGAGCCGTTGGAGAATGTCTTGGACTTCACAGCGTAGGATCGGACGCTGAAGTCGTGACCATCAGACGCGTGTACGATGCTCCATTAACAGCTAGTTGCCACAGTAGCATCCGATGTACACCTAGAGCGTCTGATGTAACGTTGTGCACGATGCACAGTGTTACTGTCACGTCCGATGTGGTACCATCAGCGCATCTGATGCTTCTGCTGGCGCCAACCTGAGCTAGGGTTTGCCATCGGTGCGTCCGACGCTTGCTGAGCCAGCGTCCGATGCAGCGTCCGATGTCCCTTTTTCTTTGTTTCTTCGTGATTTCTTGCGCCGTCTTGGTTCCAGTCTTGTGCCTTGGACTTTGCTTGATCATTGTGAGTCTTATTCTGAGCTTCAAATGTCTTGCTTGAGGTGTTGATCAACGGATCACCACATTGCCTTAGTCCAAGTCTCCTTTGCACCCTATTGGACTACAAAACAAACACTTGCAAACATATTAGTCCAATTTAGTTATGTTGTTCATCAAACACCAAAATCCAAAGTCAAATGGGCTGAGGTCCATTTTCATTACAATCTCCCCCTTTTTGGTGATTGATGACAACACGACCAAAGCAAGCAAATAATAGATACAAGAATTAAAATGCAATCTACTTACTAGGATGCAATGCAAGGACAAGATCATATGATGTTAAAAGATACCAAATTGAAACAATACTTAATAACATATCTTGCCCTTGCCATAGAGTCCCTTTGTGGTATTATGGATTTAAGTTTCCCCCTAACTCCATAATCCACTTCCTCCCTTTCTCAGACCATCCCATAACCACAAAAATTTTGAATTTTGGTTTTGGTTGTTATTTGTTTTGGGCTTGCATTGGTCCCTCAATTTCTCCCCCTTTGGAATCAAACACCGAAAAGGAAGACATTAGTGGCACAAGGGAGGGTCAAATTTTGCGATCCTTTTTATGTGGAGTGAAATTGATCACAAAACTTGACTCTCACAATATATAAACTAAACCTCCCCTAAGTGTATGCACACATATGGTGTATGGTAAAGCATATGCATAACCGGCAAATTAATGCACAAAGGAGTTTAATCTATATAAAGCATGGAGCAAGCATAAGTATCAAATTGAAATCAACATTTTGATATCGGTTAGAAATACCACATGTAGACATCAATTAGATTATCACCACACACGATGCTTGTCTCCGGGACTCCATTTTCCTTGCAATGAGACTATTACACACATGATAAACTTGAAAGAGGTGTTAGTCTCAAAGCTTCCAAATTGTAGAGTAAACTCCCCCTAAATGTGTGCATACAAGTTTGAAATACTTGTAGGAGACATGCACATTGACTTGTACGGTCAAATTACCATTTTGCAAGTTGACATCACTAGAAATGTGACACCAATTGAAGATGGTAATTGGGATAGTTTATCTACTATTTGGACTTTGGCACATATAAGATAAGTACAAGTAAGAGAAGCTATGTGTCGTGCTCCTAAACAAATTAAACCATGTAGGTTTGCTCCAAAGATAAGAGTGATACCAAGCAAAACTACCATATGATGAGCCTAGTGAATGCATGACAAAAGATTTAAATATGTAAATGCAAATATAGGCAATAAAAGGAACTAGATGCTAAATGAAATAGCAAGAATTTAAATCTAGTTACCTAACATGGGAAGGGGAATTTGGGTCCATATTAGCCACTCACATACTTGGCAATGACATGATCCAATGTGATGCACCCCATGATATGCACCCAACACTTTGCCAAGTCTCCAAATTCCCCGTGGCCAATTTGGCTACTCACTTCTCTTTCGGGATCCAAACCTTTTTGGTGCCCTTCATGGTTGAAATAATGTCCTTAGGCACCTAAATGTGTTTGGCTCCATTGTTGGCTTGCTTGTTTACTTTGATGGCCACCACCTTGTCATTCTTTTTCTTCTTCAAGAGATAAGGTGTGGAGGCCTTCTTGTTCACCTTGTTGGTGTAGGTGTTGGAGAGTTTGTTTGTTTGTTTTTTGTTTTTCTCTTCCTTCTTCTCTCCCCCATGCTTCACCTTGCACTCATAAGACTTGTGGCCTTCCTTGTGGCAAACGTAACAAACCACAGCTTGCTCCTCATCAAGCTTCTTCACTCCCTTGACGGTGTTATCTTGATGAGTTCGGGTTTGCTCTGTCTTGCCTTTTGCTTGAATCAAGTCCATGGTGAGGCGAGCCACTTCTTGCTTTAGTTGCTCATATTCTCCATTGCAACTTCTTGTGTACATGTTTCTACAATCACATTCTCAACACAAGCTTGTTCGCACATGGGTGAGTCTAAATCAAGTAAATCAATGCAAGAAGTAGAGGCATCCTTTTTAGGCATATCAAAGATTGATTTTTCAATTTTAGATGCCTCGGTGGGGTTTGCTCTAATGGTTTTAAGATTAGCAACTTTGTTAGTTAGCTCATCACAATGTTTGCACATGATTTCTATTTTAGCAAGCAAACTTTTGTAAGCATCTTGTGTGCTAGCTAACTTTGCTTTTTAGTTTCTCATTTTTCTTAACAAGTTGCTCATCATTAATTGTGTTATCACTTGTGTTTGCACTAGCCTCAAGTTTCTCAATTTTATTAGATAGCTCAACATTTAGGTTTGAAAAGGTTTCATATTGATCAAGCATGGCATTATAAGCTTGTTGAGAACTATCTAATTTCTCTTTTAAAGCATTTATTTTCTTTTGTTGACTAGTGCAAGCCTTAGCATAGTTGATATTATCTTGCACAAGTTGATTATAAGAAGGTAGCTCATCATCACTATCACTATCACTATCACTATCACTAGAGATAGAGTTTGTGTTACCTCGTGTCATAAGGCACACACGTGAGGAGCTTGATGATGAGTGCTTGTGACCTCGCCTCTTGTGTTGGGCTTTATCATCACTTGATGAATCATCCAAAGTCTTGATGGTGGTGAGGGCTTTGACCTTGCATCCCTTATTTTTATTGTCCTTGGGTGTGGGCTTTTGTTTTGGACAATCCTCCACAAAGTGCCCTCTCTTGCCACATCCATAACATTCATTCTTCCTTTGCTCTCTTCTTTGATCGGTAAAGAGGCAATCTTCAATTGTGATGGGCACACCCTTGACATTGAGCTTGTGGATCATCCTCTTCACTCCTTTCACTAGCTTGATTGTTTCTTCTTCATCTAAGGAGGAGTTGGATGAGGTGGAGGACCGATCATCATCACTTGATTCTTCATCATCATCCTCTTCTTCTTCCTCATCTTCACTTGAGGAGCTTGAGCTTGAGCTTGTCTCACTTTGCTTCTTGCCCTTCATCTTTTTGTGCTCATCACATGTGAGAGCTATGCCTTTGCTTGATGAAGTGGCTTCTTCTTGACCCATCTTGCGTGACATCTCAAATGCCACCAATTTGCCAATGACAACGGTCGGGGTCATTGTGCTCAAGTCTTCCATGTTGTGGAGGATGGTGATGATGGTTGCATACTTGTTTTTTGGAAGCACGGAGATTACCTTCCTCACAATATCCATGTCACCTAGCATTGTAATTCCAATAGAATTGAGCTCATTGATAATTAGATTTAAACAAGAAAACATATCATGAACAAGCTCATTTTCATTCATTTTAAAAGAATCGTAACTTGATTTAGCTAGGTGATGTTTTTGCTCTCTAACATTACTTGTACCATCATGGAGCTCATGGAGTTTTAACCAAATTTCATCAGATGTTTGTAAAGTAAAAACTTAGTTAACCCTATCCGTGCTAAAAGATTCAAACAAGCAATTTTTAGCTCTAGCATTAAGATGAATTTCCTTTTCATCACTCGCGGTTAACTTGTTGGGATTCTTAGAGGGTCTCATCCCATCGCGGGTGACTCTCCAAACACTAGATCAACCGCTTCTAGGTAGCAAGCCATTCTAGCACTATAGTAGGAGAAGTTTGTGTCGTCAAAGTACGGAGGCCTAGAGGTATCCATCCCAACCACTCTTAGGGGCGTCGGCTCAAAGGCGGTGAAGCCAAGAGTCCACAAATGAGCCAACCCACTTTGATACCAAATGAAAGGACCGTGACGCCTAAGAGGGGAGGTGAATTAGGCAACTTAAAACTTTTACTCTAAACTATGGCCTCTAATTTTCCACCTAGTCAAAAGCTATACTAAAGTAAACTATCTAATTGTGCAACTATGGTTTTACTAGGTGTGTTGCTATCTCTACCGCAAAAGAGTTTTGCAACCTATGATCCAAACCTATCAACTAGGCTAGGAAAGGTAAAACACACAACAAGGTAGCAAAGTAAATGCGGAAGCTAAAGAGAGAGGTAGAGATGCAAACTCCCGTCGACGACTCCGATATTTTTACCGAGGTATCGACAAGCGCGCAAGCTTCCCCCTAGTTGTCATTGGAGCCCCTCGCAAGGAATCCTTCGCAAGGGCCAAGCTCCCGGTCGGGTAACTCCGTGGATAGCCCCGGGCCTTCCCCACGCGCAAGTGAGTCTCTGGTAAAGCCACTCGTGGCAAAGCCTCTCCCGGATGCGCCCCGCCGTCTTCACTATCAAGCTTCCGGCCGAACCGCCGCGGGCCTTGTTCCCTTTGGTACACGGTGGCGCCACACCACAAACGCGGTTGGTGTGGTCTCGCAAGACTATAAGCCCCTACAATGTACAACTACCGTGCACGCAAGCACCAGTAGATAAGAGGTGTTCAAACCTCACTAAACACTAGGCCTAACACCTAGAGCAAGCGCAAAGCGATGGTCTAACTAGCCTAAGCACTTCGCAAAGCACCTACACTAATCACCTAGAGTATATCATTAAGCACTTTGGTGGCTAGAGCAACTAAATATGTGTCTATACACTTGGTACACTTCCTTGAGCTCGAACCTACTTGTTTTGGCCGGCCATGGGGGTATATATAGAGCCCCAACCAAATAGAGTTGTTGGAGAATGTCTTGGACTTCACAACGTAGCATCAGACGCTGAAGTCGTGACCATCGGACATGCGTCTGATGCTCCATTAACGGCTAGTTGCCAGCCTGGCACTGAGTCACATCGGACTCTGGGCAGCGTTCGATGTGGCGACACCTGGCGTCCGATGTCTTCAGAGCCACTCTGGAACCTCTCTAGACTGGCATCGGACTTAGGGACTGTAGCGTCCGATGTACACTTGGAGAGTCCGATGTAACGCTGTGCACGATGCACAATGTTACTGCCACGTCCGATGTGGTACCATCGGCGCGTCCGATGCTTCTGCTGGCGCCAACCTGAGCTAGGGTTTGCCATCGGTGCGTCCGATGCTTGCTGAGCCAGCGTCCGATGCAGCGTCTGATGTCCCTTTTTCTTCGTTTCTTCACGATTTCTTGCGCCGTCTTGGTTCTAGTCTTGTGCCTTGGACTTTGCTTGATCATTGTGAGTCTTCTTCTGAGCTTCAAATGTCTTGCTTGAGGTGTTGATCAACGGATCACCACATCGCCTTAGTCCAAGTCACCTTTGCACCCTATTGGACTACAAAACAAACACATGCAAACACATTAGTCCAATTTGGTTATGTTGTTCATCAAACACCAAAATCCAAAGTCAAATGGGCCGAGGTCCATTTTCCTTACACATAGAAACCTAAACAAGACGTTTTCTTATAGGCGTATCCATGACAATATCTGAAAATCATCATTGATACTGAAGAAGTTTTTAGATATCTATGATAATTTTAAGATATCTCCATAGATTGAGTGTCACTGATTAACAAGATTCTTGTAGTATATAGAGAGGCAATATACGCCAATTACAACAAAATCATCATTGATGTTGTATCTGAAAATCTTGTAGTGGCTAGTTGATCTCTAGCTTCTCTTGTGTGCCATAGACTTATTAGGATTAGATTTTTTGGACTAGAATGCCTTGCAACACCCTAGTAGGCTAGCACAAAAAACTTCGCTTAGTGTGTTGCTAACAATTTGTTTAGTGCCTTGTAGATTTTTATTAGGATATTCACCCCCTCTAGCTATATTAGGATCTTTCAGAGCTTCAGGTCCCAAGCTTGAAAGCATCGGTGGTGCCGGTTCTCCTCACAGTGCAGATGCGGGAGTCACTACTCTGCCTAGCCTGTGTGCACCTCCATGATGCCTAGCCTCTGAGATAGCTCGCAAGCGCCGATGGTGTGGTGGATATGGTGTCCTCCCACTCGGGAGATGCTACACATATGCTCTGTGAGCATGTGACCGGTGGCACGAGTGCCAGGCTCACACGTGGTAAACCAATTCGTTTACCGACAGAGTCCGCAAGCGCACAAAGTTACTGTTGTAGCATTTCACCGTGAGTATTCCAGGTATCATTATTTATAGATTCAAAGATTGCAGATATACCCATGACAAGAACATGATACTTGCATAGTTGACCAATTAATCATAGCAGGAGGATAAACGTTGGTTTGATAGTGGGATCATCACACATACATCATAAGATAAACAAAGCTTCTACAGGGATAGAAGAAAGAATAAAAAAATAACTTACGGAGCATATATCCTAAAAAAAGTTATGTTAATGAATTAAGCATACATGTCATCATCATGTTAAAATTAACATTAGGTATTGGATGGATTAGAAGACCTGGGAACACTGGTCTGCCAGCAGGATACATCGGGCAATTTAGACTCCTACCCCTAGTCAAACATGGGGGATTACAAGGGATGGATAGGGTTGCCACCACCTGCCGCCTACCACCTCAACTGTGGACTAAGCCAGACATTTACCCATCCCCATATACCCGAGAACCATTCTCACATACATGACGAACACTTACACCTCCCCGATAAAGATGTAATCGCACCCGAAGGCACGATAAAACACCATCCAACACATAATCTTAAGATAGCAAGATCTAAATATGATGAATGAAGAATAGTGCTCGTGTTCATGATGAACATAGGTCTAAAACTATGAACTAGCTCTAAAACGATGAACAATGAACAAGAACATAGCTCTAATTCAAGAACATAGCAATGTTGATCATAAGTATACAGGGCCATGCAGCCCGCGGGCCTGCGGCCCGGCCCACGCCCCAAAAATTTGGAACGGCCCAAGCATAGCCCGGCCCGAGGCACCAGGTCGTGCTTGGACCGCCACCCTGGCCCGTGGCACGGCCCGCTGCATCGCTGATTTTTTTTTTAAAAAAAACAGCCCACCAAATATACCACCAGGCCACCCACTCTCTAACCCTAACTCCCCATTCCCCACTCACATCCCCGTCACCCTAGCCCCAATCCCCAACCGCACGGCCGCACTCGACCGATGGGCGACGGCGCCGCCAGTGCCACTCCCCACCACACGTCTGGTGTCCCCACCCCACTCTATCTCCCAAGCTAGCAAGGTTGAAGCCCCAGCCCCCACGTCCGTGCGGATGAAGGTCACGTTGAAGCCCGGCCCCGACCACCGACGTCGCCCCTCCAAGCCCTCCCGCTGGCCGCCGCACCCCCGTGTGGTCGTGTCCCCAATCCTCGGCTCGCCGCTGCAACCCCACGCGGTCGCGCCCCACTCAGCGGTGGCGGTGGGCGCGTGGGCGGTTGGGCGTGACCCGCTACTCGACGACGACAACGAGCCGCCACCAACGATGATGACGCGGCCGACGACTCAAGCCTCCAGCTCCCCCTGCGGCCTCCTCAACCGCGGCTCCGCCTTCTGCCAGCCTGCGACTGGCGCTCTTGCGCTCAGGCCGCCCGTGGCATGCAGGAGCCCGTCGTGCTGTTGTGCCGGCCCGAAGGCCCATAGGCCGTGCCTTGGGCCGGAGGCCAGACACGAAGCCCGCAGCGGCACAGCCCGTGAGGCACAATTGTAACACCTCTGGTGTTTAACTGTAATTAACCTGACATGTCATCATCATTAGTCATTAATCATCCTTGCCTTGCATTTATGTTTGCTTAGTACTTGTGTAGCAATCTCTTTTCAAAAACCCTAAAAGCCCAAATCTTCCTTAAGGGCAAAAATGGTAATTTCACCTCTGTGCCTAGCTTTGTGTAATTCTTGTTCAGTTGGATGTCTTGAAGTTTTGTTGTGTTGGCCAAAGTTCAAAAACCAAAATCAGATTTCAAATCCCTTTGCAAAACCCTGATTTCCAAACCCTGGATTTTATCCCTCTTTTTGTAATTCAAAAATTATTCAAAATTTGAGGTTGGTCCAAAAAGCAAAGTTGTAGATCTGGCCGAGATAAACAACTTTGGTATTTACAAATTTTCAAGTTTCTGTACAAAGTTTGAAGTAAATCTAAATTCATTCAAATTCCAGTTTTTGTCCCCTTTTCAGTTTTCAAAATTTATTTAAAAACTATTGAGTTTCAGAAAAAGGGTATATTAGCAAAGTTGTAGGTTTTGATAAAAGGAACAACTTTCATTTTTGCAGATTTCCAACTTTCAATGTAAAATCAAAAGTAATTTTGAAATTATTCAAATCCTAAAAGTGTCCCCTTTTCTGATTTCGTATTTAATTCAAAAACTGTTTGGAATTTGAAAATATTCTTTTTTACAAAGTTGTAGATCTCTTTTTTCTGAACAACTTTGGTGTTTTGAGTTTTTGCTGCTCAATTCAAGTTTTGGGAGTAATTTGCAAAATACAGAGATCAGCCAAAAGTCAAACCCTAGACCTAGCCCTGTTCATCTCCTACCTCTAGCCGGCACAGAACAGGAGGGGGTCCCGGCCATGGCCGCACGCCAGCGCCGCTTGCGCCACGCGCCTGGCAGCCGCACGCCCGCCCCCGACTTGTCGCCTGCGCCCGCGCCATCATGCCGCACACGCACGCGCAAAGCGCTGACCTCTGCCCCGTCCCCCACTGCTCCTAGCACGACGCCGCCGCGTGGCCGTCGCCGGCGAACGTACACCCGGCCCCTGCGCGCACGCCGTCCTTCCCGCCAGCCTGCAATCGAGTGCGCACGCCTTGGCCGAACTCATCCACACCATCCCGTGCTCTCTACCGTCCCCGACCGTGCCTATAAAAGGGACCGCCGGAGTCCGAACTCCTCACTCGTCTCCGCCACCGTGGCCAGCTCACTCCGAAGCTCCCGCCGCTCAACCACCTAGCCCGAAAGCTCCGCCTTGAGCTCGTGAAGCTTTCCCACCCCTCAATTTCACCTTCCCCGCCTCCAATCGCCCGGCGTAACCCCATCTTCCCAAACTCCGACGGAACACCGGTGAACTCGGGTTCGTCAAATACTACCTCTCCGGCCACGATCATCTTCCCCTGACCCCTGTGTCAGCTTCCTTGGCTCCGCGCGACTCTAACCAGGCCCTTGCGGTCTCGTGTGTTGCGCAGGATCGCCGGATCGCCGGAGTGCCGCCGCGGTCGTCTCCTTCCTCGAGCCTCACCCTCGAGCACGTGCCGAGCCTCACCCTCGAGCACGTGTCGAGCCTCACCCTCGAGCCTCACCCTCGAGCACGTGTCGAGCCTCACCCTCGAGCCTCACCCTCGAGCACGTTCCCGAGCCACACCCTCGAGCACGTCTGCGAACTGCGCTCCCTCGAAGCAGCCGAGCCCTGCCTCCGACCCGTGGTAAGCACCCGAAGCCTCCGGTCTCTGCTTCCACTCCGTTTCGCCCGAGCCTCCCAGCCAGGCCTCGAGCACACGTTCTCCGCTTCGCCCGAGCCAGGCCTCGGCGAACACATGCTTTCCGTCTCGCCCGAGCCTCCCAGTCAGGCCTCGGACGGACGCATGCTTTCCGTCTCGCCCGAGCCTCCCAGTCAGGCCTCGGACGGACGCTTGCTTTCCGTTTCGCCCGAGCCTCCCGGCCAGGCCTCGGACGAAACGCTTGTTTCCGTCTCGCCCAAGCCTACCAGCCAGGTCTCGGACGGCCGAGTGTTTCCGCCTCGCCCGAGCCCTGCTGTCCGCCTCGCAGCGATTCGCCCGAGCCCCTGCGAGGAAGGGGCACAACGCTCTTTTCTTTTTTTTCTTTTTTGAAAGAGTGTGAATAGTGTTCTGTTTTCTCTTTTTTGTGTGAATTAATCTGTTGTTCCTTAAATCCTGATAAAATTATGGTATGCTCCATGCACTGTGTAGTATTTTATAAAAATATGAAACTTGACTTTTCTGCAAGAATTTAAAAATGTAAAATCCCTCTTTTAATTAATAAATGGATAGTTTCGGATTTTTAGAAAATTATTTATAACTCCAAAAATCATGAGATAAATTTTTGTGAGCTTCCTATGCCATGTTTAGTCTCTGGTGAAATTTTAAAGTCTTTTGGAACAAGTTGATTTTTAAGCATTTATCTTTAATTGTTAAATAGTGCCTTTTGTTAATTAATGTCTGGAATTATTTGAGCACTTTAATAACCTCCAAAAATTATGAAATTTGTTTTGCCATCTATCTACACCATAATGAACTTATGTGATTAATTTGGTAATTTTTGGAGCAACTTCATAAAATGACCTTTTTAAATAATTAAGGAAAATAGAAAAAGTGATTAGGGTTCATGTTGTATGCCCTGTTTTGCATTGTTCATGCTAGCATACTCATGTGCATGCATCATTGCATTCGTATAGTCACCGAAGAAGGAGTCAAGATCGAGGCAGCCGCCGATGAACCTGTCCCCGAGGCTACCCCGAGCTCCGACAACTGCCCTGCCGCCCTAGAGCCTGCCCTCTTTGCTCTTCAAGGCAAGCCCCGGTGCATTTAACCCTTCCTTGGTTTTATAAAATGTTTTCCTTAAATGCTTTTGAGTTAAACTACTGCATTAGGTTTATAGGAGTTGTGTGCTATCCTAATTGATGCACTATCCACCTTGACCACTGATACACCTGATACCTGCTTTTCAAAAGTATTTGAAAAATGCTTAGCAATGCTTATTGAATTAGACTTTGCAATAAAATGCCAATTTCAAAAGTGTGATCACTTAAGGAATGTTTATGGGATTTTGGTCTTACTCCCCGGCTGTTGGCTAGGTATCTGATCCGTACCTAGTCAATAGCGAGGAGAGGTTGTCCGAGCGTACGGTGCCGTCATGTTGTAGTCCGGGACTCAACAGTTGACACCGACCGGGACAGGGTTGAAAAACTGACAGGACTATTACGCTTGGGTGAGATATAACCAAGGTATAGTTCTGGCTGGAAAATTAGGGACCATCCGTATGGGGGCCTGCTGGTCAAGACTTGTAACTATTCACATACTACGGAAAGCTCTGGCTCCGAGGAATCCTTTATTGGACCGACAACCGCGCACTGGGAGTGGAGAGATGGCGGAAGTAGCATGTACCCACGTGGTCGTCGTACCTGGAAAGGAGTGGTGTACTGTACTTCCGGGTGGCGTAGGACCGGGCCCAATCTTGGAGGAATCGTGGTAGACGAGTTGGCATATGCAAGCTTGGGTGCTACATATGCAGTGTGGATAGGGATCCTCAGCTGAGTATTATTTATCCGGATTAACGTTGCTCCTCGGTTATGGAGACTTGGTCCACTAACTGTCAACGGAGAGTGGTTCTCAACTAGGAATGTTTTGAAATGTAAAATGAATCATGAACGATGAAGAATTGAGGAATACTGAATCTTTCAAAAATAAAATAAGGTTTATAAAAATGCTTTTCTGCAAAATACTTGATCTTGCTTAAGCCTTACCTTGACTACCCTAAGCCTCTCATTCCTGAGTCTTCTCCCTTTTTCTTTAGTCGGGTAAGTCTTGTTGAGTACCCCAGTACTCAGGGTTTGTTACCCATGCTGCAGGTATGACAGAGTCCCCGATGTGTCTTGCACCCTGCTGCGTGACCATCGTCCAGGAAGAGGCCGATGAGGCCGAAGAATAGTTGTATACCCGCGGGCTGGGTGATTATAAGTATCTTTGCTGTTCTCCACTATGTTGCCTATGTCTATTTCTATTATCAGAACTTGGTTTGTAATAACTGCACCTTAATTTCTATTTGGAACCCTGTTTTGTAAAACTAATGTTATTTAAGTCTTCCGCTCATTATTCCGATGTTATTTGTAAAAGTATGCAATGCTGTAACCGAATTGTGAGATGATCCTGCGGACATTGGGCACTGATGTAGCCCGGTGGCGAACAGGTCTTAATCACATGGAACATGGGTTCGGCTGTCAGAGGTTGACAGGGACACGTGGGCCATGGGATTAGGGTCGTTCCGTCACAACAACGACACGGCGAGGCACGAGCCCCATCAAGCCAGCACGACACGACGTCTGGCCGAGCTGGCACAGCACGGCCCGTTTGCCATCTATAATCATAAGAGAATAAGAACAAGTATGAAAAGAGTAACTTAGTATTATTCATACCAAGTTGATCCTTACAACTTCTCCTCCTCTCTTACAAGTAGCACTTGCTCCAACTACTAGAAGACTAACTAAAGATAGAGAGCTCCAAGTACAATGTGGAATGTATGAGATGTGTATGAGAGATGATTGAGAGGGAGCCCCTACTCCTACTTTTATACTACAAGAGGTCGGTTTCGGAGGATGTAAACATGGAAATCTCGATGAACCGCCTATGCATGCCGCCATTCAACCACCATAGGAGGTCAGTGGCTAGTGGGGCCAGGGGCGGTGCGGCTGCACCCCTAGTGGGCCCACTGGCCACCGCCTTTGCATGGTGGGTTGTGGATTTGGTGCTTGTGGTTGCCATGGTGGTCGCTAGCCTAGATTTGATTTTTAGGTGGGCTTCTTCTGTATTTCTTGATTATACGCTTTGTCGAAAAACATATTCTTCTTGCCTTTCCCATGGTATTCTTTTGTTGATGCCTGTAAAATAATGATTCTCCAATACAAGTGGAAATAGGTCGAGCTGATAACATATATATATATGCAAGTATGCTTTGTTTGTCCTTAGTTGGCTTATTGTCTGTAAGCACCACCAACACAACAGTAAAATGATATCCTATTATAATTAAGCTTGTTTTATATAAAATACAACCTTTGTAGTTTTTTTCTATAGCAAAGTATAAAAAATACTTATAAATTTATAATATATTTGATTTTTATAGAGTAAAGTCTATCGCCGGTTCCTAAACTTGTACTGTTATGTCATTTCAGTCTTTAAACTTGCAAATCGATTGTTTAGGTCCTCAAACTTGTTAGGTTGTGTCATCTCGGTCCTTAAACTTGTTCGATCGTGTCATCCCAGTCACTAAACTTGTAAATTACCTGTTTAGGTCCTCAAACTTATTCAATTATGTCATCCTAGTCCTTAAACTTTGTTTTAGATCTCATCTAGATCTAAACATGGCAATTTAAAAACTTTATATCAATAAATAATTCATAATTTTTTCATATGAACTCGGATAAAGACAAACTTTATATCAAAATTATAGTCCTTGATACGATCTATAACTTTGTAGTTGAAAGTTTTTTGAATTAAAATTTCTTAGAGTCCTAAAATATTTTTTATGATTATAAATATTGAAATTTAAAATTATCAAACAATCTTGATTATTGACATAATCTATACTCCCTCCGTATCACAAATAGAAGACGTTTAGGACAGTGACACGGTCTTCAAAGCATAACTTTGACCATTTATTTCTTTAAAAATATTTGTTGTAAAGTGGTATATATATACTTTTATGAAAATACTTTTCAAGACAAATTTATTTATATGATTTTTATATCTCAAAACTCAATAATTTAAAAGTTATTCATGATTTATAATCCCAATGTTTGACCAAAATCTTTTCCAAAACGTCTTTTATTTGCGATACGGAGGGAGTATAAAAGTTATAGTTCTCAATGTAATAAACGACGTTGTAGATGATTTTTTTTGTTTAAAGTGGTTAAGTATCCAAAAATTTAATTTTAAATTTTAAATTTTGAATTCTATAAACATACAATAATATTTTGGTACCCTAAACAGTTTAATTTCAAAACTTTTCAACTACAAAGTTGTAGATCACATCAAAAGCTACAATATTAATATAAATGTTATCTTTATTCGAGTTCATATTAAAAAGTTATGAAATATTTTTTGATATAAAGATTTTAGATCGCTCTATTTTAACCTAGATGAGACTCAAAACCAAGTTTCAGGACTGAGATGACGTAACTAAACAAGTTTAAAGACCTAAATCGGTGATTTGCAACTTTAGGGACCAGGATGACACAACCGACCAAACCTAAACGACGGATTTATGAGTTTAGGGACCGGAATGACACAAAAATACAAGTTTAAAAACCGTTAATGGACTTTTAACTCATTTTTATACTATCCAATTGTTTGGTTATCGTCGGACCAACAATAGATATAGATTTTGATAAAAATACTTGCTAGAGGTATAAATTTAAGTTGATCTGTTCAGTGTTTTTACTAAATTCTCCTTCCTACCCTTATAGTCCGGGAAAAGAAAAAAAATTCATAAAAAGAAAACAGGATTTGGGCATAAAAAAACAGAAAACCGTAAACGGTACTGAATCAATGTTTTAGTTGGACAAAAGATTTCGTGATAGAATTTTTGTTTTTTTTTATTATTATAAATATTATAAAGCTAGGTATATAGATATAGATACCGTTGTAGATATAGATATATATCGTGAAGAGCGGAAAAATACAAAAATAGTAGTTTACTGTTTTTTCCCGCTTAGAATAGAATAGAATAAAGTGTTGATTTTTTTTTTCCTGGAGTGCGCTTAGCCCTAAACAAGCTGTGGCCGCCGCATCTATAAATTCGGAGGGGGATATAATCAAACACACACGGACCCCCGGTCTGCGTTTTGTCCCTGCGGGCTGCGGCCCTGCCTTTTCTCCCATTCGGCCATTCCCCTCGCCGCGTGAGCTCTCTCTCTCTCTCTCTCCCTCCTCCCCTCGCGCCGACGACCGGGCGCCCGCGGCGGCCGCCGCCGCCCAGCTTCCGTCTTACCCTCCGCCAGGTCTTCTTCGGGCTCTTCGCCGGCGACGAGCGCCACCAGGTACGCCCTCCCCTCCCCTTCCCTTTCTGTTGTGCGAGACTGGGCGCCCAAACCGCAAATTAAGCTTGCGTGTATCCCGATTTGATCTAATTGCAGGGTGTATACATGCGTTATGCTATGCCTACTAACTTCGTTTTTGTTTTCTTCTTCAAATGTTATCAGGTGTACACCCATGCCCTTAACTGCGCCCGCCCCCTGCGAACTGGTTTCCCGCTGGTTGGTTGGTTGGTTGGTTTGTGTGGATTTGGCTGCCGGAGGAGGATTTGATGCAGCCTTCAGGATCACTGTAGATTCGTTGTGAAATCCGAAGGCTGCTCAGGTCATGTTGGGGGACCAGCGCATGATACTGGCCCTGGACTCAGCTAGCTCATCAAGCTCTGCCCCTGCTGATTTGACCCTCTCTGAAGAGCTTCCTTCTGTGAGCAGGAACTGTGTGATTGAGAGCCTGCAGGTGGGGTGGGCGCAGAAGGGAGGAGGGCAGGCGGCGGAGGGTCTGGTGAATTGTTACAGCAACAAGACGAAGAAGAAGAAGAAGGTCGGCAGTGGTTCGTGGAGTCCTGCGACCAAAGCGTGGGGCTGCAAGATGGAGGGTGCCGATGAGACTGGCGAAGTCAACACGAGCGAGCTCATCGGTGGGATCGGCAGGGAGTTGGCGATTTCATGCCTGCTCCGTCTTCCCCGGTCTTACTATTATGATGTGGCGTGTGTTAATCGGTCTTTCTACTCCCTCATGAGGTTTGGGGACCTTTACAGGTTGAGGCAGGAGGCCGGGATCGTCGAGCAGATGGTCTATTGCTCGTGCAACGTTCTCGAGTGGGAAGGTTTTGATCCGTGCCGCCAACGGTGGTTCAGCATCCCTTCCATGCCTCCCATAGAGTGCTTCACACTTGCCGATAAGGAATCCCTGGCTGTGGGCACCAACATCCTCGTCTTTGGGAAGAGGGTGGAAGCCCATGTTGTGCTGAGGTATAGCCTTCTGACTAACTCTTGGACAACAGGAGAGATGATGAATACACCGAGGTGCTTGTTTGCCTCGGCAAGCTTCAGTGAGAAGGCTATTGTAGCTGGTGGTTTTGGCGAGAGTGGTCCGTTGAGCTCTGCTGAGCTTTATGATTCTGAGATGAAGACATGGACCACTCTCCCAAACATGAACAGGGCACGCCAGATGTGCTCTGGTTTCTTCATGGATGACAAGTTCTATGTCATTGGTGGGAAAGCTGAGAGACACAATGAGGTCCTTACTTGTGCTGAGGAGTTTGATTTGGAGAACCGCACCTGGCGCTTGATCCCAGACATGGCACAGGGTCTTAATGGTGGAAGCGGTGCTCCACCTCTTGTTGCTGTTGTGAATAATCAACTTTATGCTGCTGACTATGCATCGAAGGAGGTTAGAAAATACGATAAGGAAAATAATGCCTGGATCACTCTTGGATTGTTACCTGGGAGGTATACATCGGTTCATGGCTGGGGAATTGCTTTTCGTAGTTGTGGAGATATGCTCATTGTAATTGGTGGAGTGAGTGCTGGTGGTAGCGGGCTGATTGAAATTTGTTCCTGGGTACCCAATAATGAACCGCCAGATTGGAAGATCATTGGCACCCGCCGTTCCTCCGGAAGCTTTGTGTACAATTGTGCTGTGATGAGTTGTTGACATACCAGGGCTATTACATTACCAACTGTACATCTTGACCAAAAGGAAGGATAAAGAAGGCAAATTCTGCTGAGTCTGTTTACTCCTTGATGGGTAACTTCTGCCCACTGGCATGTTAGGCTAAGCTGAAGGTCCAATAGAACTTCTCATGTAGCTTCTTACTTATGTCTAATCTCTTCATTTTAATTCCATTTGGAGGGCCTGCAATTGATTTCCGGAAAGTGGGACATGCAGTTCAGTATTAGATTAATAATTTGGTGCAACTTCAAACATTTTGATCTTCCCTGGGTACCTTGATCAAAGTTTTTTTTTTTTTTCCTTTTAGCTCCAGAGAATAGCCTTACATTGGCAAACCATTTGCCCATAGATTGTAATAAATAAAGGAAAAAAAAGAAATATGTCTTTGTTTTTCAATTGTTGCCTTTCCCTTTGTCTTTTCTTGGTTAATTGTGACTGTAGGCAACTGTGAATCATTACCTTCTATTTGTATGCAATGCTTTTTCTTTTTGCAAGGTTTGTAGAGTATGAGTACTCAGCAATTGTGTCTTGTTATCCTACCTATTGGTATCTGATAATATTAATTCTATCTCAATTTGGCTTCTTGAGTGTGGAAAGCTGCTTTTGGTCATTTATGAACTCTCATTTTAGTTTGGAACAAGTGAATGTCTTGGGACTTAGTTGCCATTTATACTTGCAATAATTCTGATTAACTGACCATTTCTCTTGAGTTCTGACTTTGTAGCTTTGAGGTTTTCTAAATAATTCACAGCAAAATTAGTATATACTATGCATTACATTATGTTTCGAACATGGTGTATTGTAGTCAGTCTATATTGTATGTATACAATGTTGAAATTATTCTATATTGACTTGAACTAGATTCTTTAAGTGGTGAACAGAAATGACAATTATTTACTGTAATGAGTGTGGAAGTTTATGCCTGTTGTTCTGTTGACAATGATCTTATATCATTCTGTTCATTAAAAAAAGGGATGTTGATCGCTTTGCATCACCGATGAGTGAAGCATATCAGTACCTAAGTTATCGGAGTGTCTTAAAAGCATATCAGTACCTAAGTTATCAGAGTGTCTTAAAAGCATATCAGAATTAAAGAAACAGTATAAACGAGTTCACATGCTTTGTTTCGTATTACAGATCACTATCTGTAACTGAACACATAGTCTGCCTTTGTAGAGTATTGTTTTTTCTAGGATAATGATCTTAGCAATTGATAGCATGCTATGGTTTTTGAGGCGTCACCTAGGAGTCAAGATGTGTCCTCAACACCACAAGATCCTGGTTACGTCTACACGCTAAGGCATGTCCCTAATGTCACAGGACACCAGAACAACTCAAAACTATGAGTTTTCCTTTCCTTTTTTTTCCCGACCTGTTCATATGTAACTTGGAAACTATGTGGTAATATGGGAAGGGATCCTTTTTTTCTGAATAATATTTCTAGGGAATAATAAGTCTTCCATATCTACATGATTATTCTGGCAGTTATCCTTTTTATTTCTAGTGCTCACTAACAGAATTGATGAGATCAATGAATTTTTTAAAACTTTTACACTTGTGTGTCGCTCTGGTTATTCAAGGTGGCTCTGTTTTTTTTTAATAGTGGATTTCATGCTTATTGAAGAATCTCTTTATTAATGCTTAAAAGCTATGTTCTTCCTGCTCCAACAGGTAAGCTATCTAGGAGGGCACAAGTTGGATGATAAACCATTTCTTCATGATTAGTCATGTATATGTTTAGCATATAATAGGTGATTGTGTAATTTAGTTTGTGTGATGGTCCATTCAAACATAACAAAATTCAATTGGAGGATGAGCAGAAGATTGACGTCTGTGTGTTCTGGGCCCACTCTCTGATGGAGGACACATATCAGACAAGCATATGTGAGCCGTTCAGCAGATATCATATGTTTGTATGGCTTTCTGTCAACTGAATTGAAGTTAAATAGCCATTGCTTTTAAGTCTGACTATTTGGATCATTCCTTTTAGTGGTTCACAGATATGTCGCGAGTTCAGGCCATTAACTCTTTCTTGAATTGTGAAGGTTGTACACTTAAAATTATGGAACCTTATAGTTTCATTAAACAGTTATGACATTTATAATTTTTCGGTAAGATGTAGAACATTCTCTACCAATAAGTACCACTAATTCAATAGCATAGCTTATCTGAACCTCGGGTTCATTTTTCCATAACGTAACATGTAAGTAAATGACTCATGTGAACTTATTGTGGGCCAGTTTGTGTTGCTGTTCTACACTGTGGAATACTGGAATATAATCAGTTGGGTGCAAAGTATAATTAAAATTGACTGCTGTTAGTTCATCATTTTAGCTCTAGGATAGAAAGTATCAGAACATTTTTTCCATACTATTTCTTTCTTTATAATTGCTACAAAGAATTTTGACATAAAATTATGAAAACTAATAATAATTGGTTAAGCACATTCATTTGGAATATAATACAGAGTGACAAGGATATAATCTTGTTTGTATCCATTAGTTCTGAGTTCTGACTATGCCAAAATAGGAGAGGTTGTGGCACTAGCATTTGCTTTGGCAATGATGATTCACATGCCCTACTATAGTATTCTGCTCCCATATCTTGGTTGTGGTAAATGGTGCTAATGTGTGCAGAAGTAAACATGCCGATTGGAAGTAGAGGTAAATTATTTGCTGTGTTTCAAAGGAGTATCAATCTGGTATAGTTTTACCTTTGTTATTGTTTATCTGAACTAAGTTACTTTTTAGTCCCTCTGTCCGAAAAAGAATGCAATTCTAGGTTTCGAACAAGTCAAACTTTCTTTAAGTTTGACAAAGTTTATAGAAAATAATAGCAACATTTATGTCTTCAAATAGGTTTACTATGAAAATATATTCCACAATTAATCTAATCAATAGATTTGTCAAATTTGAAATTGTTTGACTCCCTACGAAGCGAGAATTGCATTCTTTTTGGGACGGGGGGAGTAGCTGTTTTCAGTTTATGCTATCATATTGAGTTTAAGTACTCTATTAGAGCTATTAATTATTGCCAATTTGGTTAGCCAAATTGTCTAGATCCCATTAACAAAGCAGTGGCATTTGAGTTTGATGGCATGCGCTCCTTTACCTTTTATTACCTTCGCAACATAAATTGCAGTTCTTTGGTATATATGCTGTTGCATACTTCCAGTTTCTATTGGTCTGACCTTGACATCAAATAGCAACTTTCCAATTTTGTCTCTCTTTCTCTGAATACAATATTAACAAAGTGGTTGGCTTTCATCTAGTCAGCTCTACTCCCAAAGCAATTTCTAGAATGCCAAGTTGTTGCTTATGTTCTTTGAATGGGACAAAATATTTATGGTTTCATCTTCCTTCTAATGAAGAGGAAGTGCCTTCTTTTCTAGGGATAATTTCAGTGGAGAACAAACTAAGAACAGAACAAGTATGTGGCATTGTGCTTCACCTGGAGAACCAAGAAAAGGCAGAAGCAGAAAGGACAAGCAATCAAACAAATAGTGTTACTAAGTAGTGCGACAAGCCTCTGAAAAAGAATCAGATCCATCACTACATTTGATGGAGATGTTCTTTAAATTACATGCCGTTGATTTTTTTTTCACTAATTGTTAACCACAGATTCCTCATTCATTCATATGTGCTGCAGGACTCATGTTGGTAGAATCTCCAACGTAACTGCTCCATTAGCTGTGTCTGTCTCAGTGGCTACATGGTGACGAAGGTTTCTATGGTTAGTATCAAAATTCCAGCACTATGAATAATCTTTGCAGGGGGAATCATTGGTGGGTATGTAAAAGCTTCTTGTTTACACACAACTGAAAGCCAATTTTAGTCACAGTTGATATGATGTAAATCTGCTATTTTGGCATTTTAGAAATTCCCCTCCAAAGCAAGATGAGGCATAAAGTTATCGCTAAGGAATTTGTCCTGCCCTATATTGTTCTTGATGCACCTACTTTGGTGCATAAAGTTGCTAATGTCACTGCTTTATGGTCATGATGTGTCTATATTTTGTTGGCTTGTAGTCCAATGATGCGTTTACCCTTATTAATTTTCTCAGGCCACAATCTACAATGTTAGATTAGATGCACCTCACCAGCCTGAAGTATGTTACCAATTACTCAATTATTTTGTGTGGATGTTGCACCTGTCCTTGAGAAGACTAAGCATCACCAAACATACCAATTCCACCCAAGGCAGATGCAAGTGAAGGTGGCGCAGGACTCATGTCTGTCTTGGTGTATCCTTCACTTGCCATTTGCTGTCCTTCACCTGCCATTTACTGTACAAAGAAAAAGGTGATTCTGGTAGGGACACTGAAATTTTGTCGCAAGCTTATTACTTCGATGGTGCTGTCATGTCAGGAAATGGATGATTGCAGATTACCGAACATTACATGTTGGGAAAAAATGGTGCTCTTGCATTGGACGCAATTACAAGTTGGCAATATCTTATGCCTTTGACAATTCCCTTGTGGTCCATAGCAGAGTGCTCATTGCATCTAAAATGGAAAAGTGATGATGGGTGCTGTGGCATTCAGGTGACCTTATTCTCTTGTATTCGTCTCTTTAATGAAGAAACTTGTCTCCGGAGATTGCAACTCTCTAAAATGTACTGGACAGTTGAGCTATCATCACTTCCATTATTGGGATTACTTGTTCTTCCGTCTGCTAGAAGTTTGCATATATGCAAATGGATCCATGTGTAATTTTTTTCTCATTTAATGACAGTTGCTTGCCTGTTTAGCATTCTATGATTTCTCCAGCCTTCACCTATTTGATAATTATTCCTCGATGCCCTTCCAAATCTGCTATTCCTTGTACCTGATTTTCTAGCATGCTATGATTTCTCCGGCCTTCACCTATTTGATAATTATTCCTCGATGTCCTTCCAAATCTGCTATTCCTTGTACCTGATTTTCCATCTATTTACATCCATCCAACATTCTTATGAAATTATTATTATTAGTAGTATTTATGAATTTGCGAGCCAAAGGCGAAAGGGCCCAATGGTCTCCCCAAAATGAGACACTCTTGCCCTTTTTATATAGATATATATGATATTTGTTTCATAACATATTGCCCTCTACACATTCCCTTTTTTTTTTTTTGGCTGAGACAACCTGCCAATTCCCTCAAAAACTGAAACCTGCCAACCTACTGTATATCCATTCAGACACCTTTTATCCACCTACAGGGCTCAGTGCCTATCCCCTATGGTACCATTCATAATCATAATAAGCCTTTAGTTAGTTGATGGTGGTTGGAACACAATAATTACCTGATCACCAAGTCCTGCAACTGAACCTTCTCAAGATTGTTAATTCCATGTAAAGGTCTCCTGTGGATGTTGCATGGTGGCTAGTTGGAGAGCAAGACAAACTCTTCTCCTACCTTTTGTCAAGAACCCTAGAAAGATAAACATTTCTCAATTGCGGTTTGTTGGCGCGCGCAAAGTGGGAAAGAAAGAAAGAAAGAAAAAAGAAGAGAAAAAGACGATGCCGATGCCGATGGCGACGCCAGTTTTATGAGAGGTACAATCTCGGGTCCAATCCGAAAAGGAGGAAGAGAGGAAAAAGGAGATGAGGCAATGGACGATTGCGAAGCGCAGGCCGCTCATGTCATGAGGATCACACCAGGCCCTGGCTCACCGAACTTCCCCTGTTGGAAAACGATGCGTGCTCGGGCAGCACTGGCCGCGGCAACTTGGCGAAACCGGTGGCATCAAGTGCGGTGCAGCGGTGCTCCTCGAATAACATAATTAATTATTCAATTCTGGCCTCCACATCTGGTAATTGATTTGTTTTTACAGCACAGTAAATGGAACAGAGAAATCAAAATCATTGACTCCAGGGTGTTCACTTGGTAGTTAAAAACTGGAGCAACAGGATGAAGCAGAGATAGGTAATGGAAATGGCACCAATCATGAGGCCGTGAAAAAAAACAGCAGGCAACGAGATGATGGGAGCAGTAATTTGTGTAATGCCTTTGTTAAGAAGATATCAAAGTGGCAGACATGGATGCATCACTGGTGTCTGGACCTGAAATCAACCTGCCAATATTATTTATCACCACTTTTTGACACGAATATATATATAGCATACTAGACTGACTGAACTGTACTAAAAGAAATTGGATATGTAGCATAGCGCAAATACATTCCTACTTCCAAGGAACAACAGGTCTAGAGGTACCAAAACTTGGGCGTATACAGCGCGAAATGAACATAGCATCCATCTGAATGACGGCCTGCTGAAACTCTGAAACCCAACACTAGCTGCAGATCTTTGGGCTGGGCTACACCTGCCACTCAAATCTTTAACAACTGAAGACGAGTAGACGGCTACACAGCGTTAAACAACTAGTTGTGACACTTTTTAGCTTCTCATTAGTCACTCATCTTCTTCCTCACTGCCGGCACAGCCACCGCCCAACTTGCCGACTTCTAGTTCCTTCACCCTAACAAGGGGACCACGGCGGAATGGGCTTCCCAATGACAGGTCAATGTGCTTCTCAGACTCAGACCCTCACCATAAACAAGAGGATGTTGATAATTTTGCCTGCCAATCCAGTACAGTGATCCAAAAGCTACTATCGATGTTCAGAAAAGATAGTGACTTGACATTTGACAATGTAAATGATTAAAGGACCACCAAGAGTAACATTGTTTCTGCATTATAGTATCGGTGGGTAAATCTTCCGAACCGACATTATTGGAGCTTCGCATCAGAAAACAATGTTGCATCAACAAGCTTTTAGGAGACCATCATGAGACATTGTAGGTGCTCTCATCATCTGCCCACTTGGCTGTTGCGGTCCAACCTAACAAAATACTATAATCTATGATCAGACAGTACGGAGTGTACAGACCAGTATGCTCAAAGTTCAAATAAGGTGATCTTATACCCCTAAACCAAACAAAATGGCCGACTAAAAAACATATGCACACATAGACAACGGTCAGCCTAGAAGGGCCAGTATGCACTGTCAATCTAACCAATAAATCAGAAATCAGAAATAAACAGTTGACTACGATGCTACTGATCAAAATACAGAGCAACATTGCAAAGAATTAAGAGAAAAACATGCAGTGTCCGTACAAGAAAAATGCCAAGAGAAACACAAATGTGACTAAGGTGCCCATCATTACAAAATCTTCAGAGTATGGTGGATAGAGTTGGGCATACCTGCCTTTAATACAAGTGTCTGAAGATACCTTGACAGGTAGTTCTCTGGGGTAAGAGCAATGGTCACGTCCTGCTTGCTCTGCTCATCGGCAAGGAGCCGATAGTGGTTCATGGAGCAAAGCAGCACTTCATACTTAATGTGGCAAGGGTTCCTCTCATCAAGAGTAGGCAGCAAGTCAGGTCACTTGCTTTGTTATCGATTTTGCTTCAAGCATACTAAAACTCATAACAGCTTCATCTTGCACCTCAGTTCATAATGAATTACTCATCATTAGCTTTAGCTCTACATCCAATGCTCCTTGTGACTTTATCCTCCTACTATGGCTTCGAAGCAAGATGGCATGGCCTCGTCCTTAACTTGCATGAAAACCTCCCTCTCAATGAATGAAACCAGGCAATCATTCAATAATTGTTCCCCCACTCTATTTGTCAGCCTATTCTTAGCAAGATCCATTGCAGAAAATACCCTTTATTGCTAGCAGTTGCTATGGGAAGAACCAGCACCAATTTAAGAAGCTTATACACAATAGGATGTTTGAGGTTCTTCTTGGTTTTAACAAGCATAACAGAAAGCTCAACAAAACTTTCCACTTTTCTAAACCTTTCATCCTCACGCATATCAGCAATAAACCGTGTAAGATGGCTTGGAAGATGCAACCAATCTGTGCTTGAGAAATCCTTGGGATAAGACCTAGCAAGTTTAAGTAACTTGTCCTTGTTATATGGGCAAAGTGGCCACCTAGCTGGATCGAGTGATGCCACGCTAAGAAAAAAAAAATATCTGTGTTCATCTCATCAAACCTGTCATTTAACTCTTGAAGTCCTCTATCAAGGATGCCTGTGAAAATTTCAACACGGTAATGTTGGAGATTCTTGACATCTCTCAAGAACCCCTTTGATTTTAAAACTGGCTCATAAATACCGTCCATCCTAGGGACTTTGATGTTGCTTCACACAAAAAAGTAGTGGCATCTTTAAGAAAATTTTCCCATTCATTATCCCCTCGCATTGCTTCTAACTGGTACTTTGTAATATGGCAAGCATCGGTAAATCGACAGGCAAGTAATGCAAAATTTTCCTACCCAAGGTTTTGCTTGATAAGACTAGCAGTTTCTCTGGCACAAGCGTTAACAAGACCTTCCATCATTTTCGGACCGGTCATCTCAGGACCGTTCAGAGCGTTCTGCAGAACTGCCTTGTTCGCTCCATCCAAATTATCTGCCAGCCATTGCAAGAGCTCATGAAAATTCCCTTGGTTCAGAGTCTTTGATTTCGTCATTCCCCCGAAATGCCAACCCTTGGCGCAAAATAAACCTCAAGCTCCTAAGCAAAATCGAAGGAGGTTTCGGCACTGATGGTCTTCTGCGCCTTTCCAGACCTTTCCCACAGAGACTTCAAATCCATTGTTTTCTGTTTCTTCGTCATGTCCTAAGTCTTCAACTAATTTCTGCATTTCAACAACCAAAGAGGAAGATGCGTCACAGTCACTGGTTCCATTCACATTCACTGCCGGGATCGGACATCAACACTTTGGGTCCCTTGAGTTGAATCAAACGCGCATTTTCAAAGCGTAATGAGGAAAGATTCGGGCGCCGAGTACTGACCTGCTGCCCTGCTCGGTGCTTGCCCTGCTCACCGCCGTCGCCGCTCTGACTCCTCGCCTCCGCCGTATGCCGGCTGTGGCGGGTCGCCAGTTCCACCGTGTCCCGTCGAGACCGCGTGAGGCGGATGAGGTGGGGGATGGGATGCTAGGGTTCCCAGGTGAGATGGCCTCACTCCTTGCTGCTCCTCGACGACGGCGAGGCCGCCGCCCTGGGAGCTCGAGAGTCGCCACACAAGCGGAGATGACATTCTGGGCCGAAGAAAAGAGGGCCGGCCCATCACCCTATATGGCCCAATGCTTTTGTCATCTCCCTTCTTCTTTGTCAAAACAATGGTCCTCCTCCAACTTTTGCGAAAATCCCTTTTTCATTCTTAAACTCTAAAACTAGATAAAATATTTTTCTCAATTTTAAAAATAATGCATCTTATCTCTCTGGTCTGGTTATTTGGACAGTGGTTTTGCTACAGTAACAGTGGCTTTGCTACAGTGACAGTTGTTTTTGTCTTTTCCTTTTCTTTACTCATTTCCACTGAAACTTTGAAAATCATAGTAAATCATAAAATAGAAAATCCAATTATGTTGAACTCTATATATGAGTAGATCTACATAATGAACATATAATATGGTATAATTTAGTATAAAGTTTTTATTGTAGTTTTAGGTCTATGTTTTTCTGTAATTAAAATAAATATATAACTAAGTTATACATTGTCCAATGAGTGTGTAATTTTTACTATAATTCAAACATATAGTAATTAGCCTATAATAAAACTTTCACCTGCAACAATAAAGTATTCTAATTAATTACAGAAAAACATATTATTATATGGAATTAATTAGAATAATTAGTCTGTTTCTATAGTCCAATTATGTTGAGTTTTTTTATTGTGAACTAATTATTTTACGTTTGAACTGTAGTAAAAATTTCATATCTATAAGATCATGTATAATTTAGCTGTAAATTTATTTTATTTACAAAAAAACATAGATCTAAAGCTATAAGAAAAACTTTATATTAAAGTATAACATATTATATATTTACTGTGTAGATCTACTTATGTGGTATCCAACAAAATAGATTTTTCATTTTATGATTATTTTGCGATTTAAGGAAATGACAAAATCACCTTCGCCGTAACAAAACTACCATCTAAATCACTTATACCCAAGGAGGTAAGATGCACCGTTTCAAAAATTAAGGAAGATATTTTATCCGGTTTTAATGTTCGGGGAGAAAAATAGAATTTTGCAAAAGTTAAGGAAGCAAAAATAAAATTTTCCTTTCTTTCTCAAAAACAATGGCCCCGTCCGCTTTGTAGTCCAATACACACTTTGGTGTCGAGGATCGGAGGATTTCATACTCCATCGGTCCACTAGAAAGAATACAATTCTCATATCCCTAAAGAGTCAAATATCGTAAACTTCAACTAA
Source organism: Coix lacryma-jobi var. lacryma-jobi (assembly GCA_009763385.1). Classification (NCBI taxonomy): domain Eukaryota; kingdom Viridiplantae; phylum Streptophyta; class Magnoliopsida; order Poales; family Poaceae; genus Coix; species Coix lacryma-jobi. The sequence goes on from CM019831.1 coordinate 18,162,476, forward strand.
AATTATATAGAAAATAATAACATTTATGAGACAAAATAAGGAGGTTAGTTGTAAAATATATTTTTATAATAAATTTATTTTAAGACATAAATGCTAATACTATTTACTATAAACTTGATTAAAGTTAAAATAGTTTGACTGACATGCTTTCTATAATCGTATTTTTTTATGGATGGAGTGAGTATTCCTACATATTAAAAATAAGAAAAAAAAAGAAAAAGTCCAGGTTTGTACTTAACACCATAGTGTCGGACACGGGACACCACGAAATTCTGGTTACGTCTAGGCGCTGCTAGGCATGTCCTTAAGAGCAACTCCCAACTCCAAAGGACTAGATAAAATTTTATTTCAAATTGGAAGCCATAAATAAAATAAAAGAAAAACAAAAGATCTATAAGAGCCCATCTGCTATATTAAAAAGATACCACACCACGTACGCCACGTAACTACCAGCCGATTTCCACCTGCTCTCGTGGAGCCTCGGACCTGTTCCTTGTGCGTGAATAGGACACATGGACTCATCCGTGTAAGTTCTCTGACTTATCATCACGTATGTTCATCTCTGCTAGATATATTTATTTAGGACACGTAAGCCCTATAATTTATTTAGACAAGCAAATTTAAAGATTAGACTCAATAAAAATCAGACCATAATATTATACGATTTTAAGCTAAATTAGATAGGGTCGATTTAAATTGTTTACTTACTAAATTGAGATTGCAATAATGTATAATGAATAATTACCGGACATATTAATTTTTTAATCATAGTGTGTAGGTGTTCGAGCAAATTCCTAGGACCTTCGTATCAAAGATCTATAATGGATTCTCAACACTACTACAGAACAGGGTCATAGGCCGATTCTCAAAATCGCCTTTAGTCTCGGCGTTTTTGCCGCCCGGGACTAATAGACCCTTTAGTCCCGGTCGGTAACACGAACCGGGACTAAAGGGCCTGCCCCAACGGCTACTGCGCAGAGCTGCCGGGGCAGGGACCCTTTAGTCCCGGTCCGTGTTACCAGCCGGGACTAAAGGGCACTCTTTAGTCCCGGTTGGTGCCACGGACCGGGACTAAAGATTTAGCCACGGTTTGTGGCTTGCCCCGGGATAAATGATCACCTTTTAGCCCCAGTTTTTAATACGAACCGGGACTAGAGCTCCTGGTTTTATAACCAGCCAACTTCTTCCTCCCCCGAGCCAGAGACATTCAAATTTCAGTGAGCTTCTTGCTTGTTCTTGCTGTTGCTATTGCTTGTTCTTCATTGTTCTTCGTCTCCGGCGTCAATTGGTGATCTTCTTCGACTCCGTCATCGTCTCTTTGCGTTTAAAGGTAACTATTTTCATCTCCTACCATGTCTTTTTAATATGAGAGGAATTTAATTAAAATATATACTTTGCAAGAACAAGCATAGAAAGTTGAGTAGTTTAAATTGGTTCATCACAATCACTTGATAGTTTTCTACTGCTAGGTAGTATCCATTCTATATTTCATACTTATGCAAGACGAGTAATATTGAATTTTAGTGTCTTTTTAGTATATTTTCTTTAGAAAAATGTGGAATTTATAATAGTTTGCAACAATAAATATAGAGAGTAGATAATGTGGAAATTGGTATTGTTATATCATATTTTTCGATTATCTAAATAAATAGAAAAATTTAGAGTCTTTTTTATTTATAATTGTTTAGAAAATTAGGAATTTGCATGTAATAGTTTAAAAATGAGCATGGATATAGTAGATGGCAACCGTGACCGGGTCCTCAGCCTCTCATCATCGGGATCCGAAGCGTTTGCGGCCGGATCTTCCTCTCATTGCTTGCGGCGAGTGTAAGCAGAAGATTGTGAAGGAGTACCGAGTGAGAAAAGAGGGAATCAACAAGGGTCGTATATTCTACAAGTGTCCGGACCATGAGGTGGGTTATTATTTACCCGCATTTGATTAATATGGTTCATTCGTATCGGTTTTGCTTGATGATGTTGTTTAAATTTCTTATTCTTTGTTCTAATTGCAGTGGGAGGGCACCGGCGGATGTAAAGGTTGGTACTGGGAGGAAGAGTACGTTCAGCACGTACGAAATTCTGTTGCACAGGAGGTTGCCGCTGAAGGTGATGAGGCAGTGAGTCAGCGGCAGCAGCCCATCCATGCTGATGAAGCGAATGATCTGTCTATTTTAGTTGGGATCGGACGCGATCTAATTATGTTGCTTAAGTGCATTTTATTTTTAGTTTTTTTAGTGCTAGCTGCGATAGTCTTCGTTGTAGTCAAGCTTGTTTGAATTAATCAATCATGTGATGTCATGAGTGTTGTGCAATAACATGAGAAACTACTAAGTGCATGGTTGTAATATTTAATGCAGATGTTGTCACGCAATAGGATGTATAATGTCGATCGCCGCTCCAAAGAGTTCATTGTTGGCGTGCACTATTTCTTAGGTGTGGCTGAGGCAAACAAGCAAGATGGTTTCATGTGCTGCCCATGCGCCGTCTGTAAGAATTTGAAGGAATATTCATGCCCAAGGACTCTTCATACGCATTTGTTGAAGTCGGGTTTCGTAACAAACTATATTTGTTGGACGAAGCATGGAGAAAGGGGGGTTGTAATGGATGATGGTGAAAAAGGTGAAGAAGAATTGGCCCATGCTGATATTATTGCTCAGTACGGTGCCTTTGATGATGATGCAGTGGGGGGAGATGGTGAAGAAGATGCGGCAGCGACAGAAGATATGACAGCTGATGTTGATGGTCTTGGTGATGCCATTCGTGATGCACAAAGTAAATGTGAAAGTGACAAGGAGAAGGTCAAGTTTGAGCGCATGCTAGAGGATCATACGAAATTGTTATATCCCACTGCTGAAGATGGCCAAAAAAAGCTGGGTACTACGCTAGAACTGCTGCAATGGAAGGCAAAGAATGGTACATCCGATAAAGCATTTGGGCAGTTATTGAAGATAATGAAAAAGATGCTTCCGAAATCGAACGAATTGCCCACCACTACGTACGAAGCAAAACAGGCCATCTGCCCTTTGGGATTAGAAATCCAGCAGATACACGCATGTCCTAATGACTGCATCCTGTACCGTGGGGAGGAATATGAGAATTTGGATGCATGCCCGGTATGTGAAGCATCACGGTATAAGATAAGGCGAGATGATCCTGGCGACGTAGAGGGTGAAGAACGTCCAAGCAGGAAGAAAATCCCTGCCAAGGTTATGTGGTATGCTCCTATAATACCACGCTTGAAACGTTTGTTCAGAAATAAGGACAATGCAAAGATGTTGCGGTGGCATAAAGAAGACCGTAAGGTAGACAATATGCTGAGGCACCCAGCTGATGGATCCCAGTGGAGAGCGATAGATAGAGAATTCCCAGAGTTTGCAGATGAGGCTAGAAACTTGAGGTTCGCTTTAAGTACGGATGGTTTTAATCCTTTTGCGGAGCAAAGCAGTAGTCATAGCACTTGGCCAGTTACTCTATGTATCTACAACCTTCCTCCGTGGTTATGCATGAAGCGGAAGTTCATTATGATGCCGTTGCTCATCCAAGGGCCGAAGCAACCTGGCAACGACATCGATGTCTACCTGAGGCCATTAGTTGAGGAACTTCTACTTCTATGGAGCAAACCAGGCATACGCGTGTGGGATGAGTACAAACAGGAACACTTTGACCTGCGAGCCTTATTGTTCGTAACAATCAATGATTGGCCGGCTCTAAGTAATCTTTCAGGCCAGACAAACAAGGGATATAATGCATGCACACACTGTTTTGAAGACCTTGATAGTTTATTTTTGAAAAACTGTCGGAAGGTCGTGTATGTTGGGCACCGTCGGTTTCTTCCTGTGGGCCACCCAGTAAGAAAGAAAGACAAACATTTTAAAGGTAAGGCAGACCACCAAACCAAGCCTCGTAACCGAACCGGAGATGATATACTTGAAATGGTGAAGGATACGAAAGTAGTATTTGGAAAGGGACGGGGCAGCGAACCTGTTCCTAAAGATGCTTCGGGACACGCACCCATGTGGAAGAAGAAGTCCATATTCTGGGAGCTACCCTACTGGCATGTCCTAGAGGTCCGCCATGCGATCGACGTGATGCACCTGACAAAGAACCTTTGTGTGAACCTGCTTGGATTCATGGGTGTCTACGGAAAGCCTAAGGATTCACTTGAAGCACGACAGGACTTGCAGCGCATGAAAGAACGAGACAACTTGCATCCGGAGAAGACAGATGACGGACGCCATTACTTAAGCCCTGCTAGCTACACTCTTAGCAGAGAAGAAAAGGAAAGCATGTTTGAATGCCTTAACAGCATCAAGGTCCCATCTGGATTCTCCTCCAATATAAAGAGAATAATTAATGTGCCAGAGAAGAAGTTCCAAAACTTGAAGTCCCATGACTGTCATGTGCTTATGACCCAATTGCTTCCTGTTGCTCTAAGAGGAATTCTACCTCCACATGTACGTCTAGCCACCGTGAAGCTATGTGCATTCCTCAATTCAATTTCACAAAAGGCAATCAATCCAGAGGAACTTTCTACTTTGCAGAATGATGTCGTTCAATGTCTCGTCAGCTTTGAGTTGGTGTTCCCTCCATCCTTCTTTGATATCATGACACACCTCCTAGTTCACCTGGTCAAGGAGATCATTATTCTCGGTCCTGTGTTCCTACACACCATGTTCCCATTCGAGAGGTTCATGAGTGTCCTGAAAAAATATGTTACTAACCGTTCTCGGCCTGAAGGAAGCATCGCCCAGGGCTACGGAACAGAGGAGGTCATAGAGTTTTGTGTGGACTTTATTCCAGACCTTGACCCGATTGGCGTTCCTGAATCACGACACGAGGGCAGACTCAGTGGCAAGGGAACACTAGGGAAGAAAACATATATCGGTACAGGAGACGATTACTTCGATAAAGCACACTACACAGTTCTACAGAACTCCTCATTGGTAGATCCATATATCGAGGTACATAAGGATTTCCTTCGATCCAAGTGGCCCGGGAAGAGTGAATCTTGGATTACACGTCAGCACATGCAAACCTTCGGCGATTGGTTACGAAAACAATGTCAGGGTGATGACAACATAGATGAGCAGCTTATTTGTTGGCCAGACAACCATCGTGGCATATCAGCACGTACAAAGGGTACGAGATCAATGGGAATACATTTTACACAGTAGCCCAAGACGCAAGGAGCACCAACCAAAACAGTGGTGTACGCGTGGATGCCACGGATCCAAATGGGAACAAACAAACATATTATGGCCGCATACATGACATATGGGAACTAGACTACGCACTAATTTAAAGTCCCTTTGTTCCGGTGTAAATGGGTCAAGATGACCGGTACCGGAGGTGGGGTAACTGTCGACAAGGAGTATGGGATGACATCAGTGGACCTCAATAATATTGGGTACAAAGACGAACCATTTGTCCTTGCCGCAGATGTGAGTCAAGTGTTCTATGTGAAAGACATGTCTACAAAACCAAAAAGAGGGAAAAATGACAAGAACTCGATCGTCAACGAGCCAAAGCGCCATATAGTTCTTTCAGGGAAAAGAAACGTTGTCGGAATTGAGGACAAGTCAGACATGTCAGGTGATTATGAAAGAGATGATCGAATTCCGCCATTCAAAGTGAACAAAGACCCAAGCATTTTGTTAAACAATGAGGAAACTCCATGGTTAAGGATGATCATAACCAAGGGACATATGTCAAGAGGAGGTTCACAGTTGTGCCCGCTTAATAGTGGGTTGTAATATATTATGTAATAATTAATTAATTAAGACTTCATTTATTTGATAATGGATTTATATATATATATATATTAGTAGTAGTGATCATTGATTTATGTGCTTCTCTAGATGTGAATCTCATACTTTTTTAAAAGAAAGTATATCAAATATTCAATTTTCTGTTCAATTAGAAAGATTTAAGATATATTTAAAAAAACTAAATTTAAAAATCTAAAACTACTGCATCTGTCGCGTATAACAAAATTGGGCAATGATTGTTTAGGTTTTAAACAAAAGATTAACGTCCAAATGATATGAAAATAAATTTTCTATTGAAAGCCAACAATTTTTTAAATTTAAATTGAACATTACATTTTTGCATTAACCAAATATGAATGGTTATTTACATTTATATTTTTATTATAAAAAAAGAAAAGAATTTATGCTACAAAATTTTCTACTATACAATAAGGTTAAAGGATATACAACTGTTATTTTTAAGTAATTTTATGCCTACTGTTCAATTTACTATGCAATTAACAAGAATTACAACATATTTATATAGTGGAAACTTAATACAAAACCAAAATACTGAAAACCCAAAACTGTGGCGGGAAAGAACCCTTTAGTCCCGGGCCGTCTTACGCACCGGGACTAAAGACCCCTTTAGTCCCGGTGCGTAAGCCCGCCCGGACTAAAGGTCCAACCCTTTAGTCCGGGGCGTATTACGCACCGGGACTAAAGACCCTTTAGTCCCGGTGCGTAATTCGCCCCGGGACTAAAGGCCCTCCCGGGTATATAGGGCACAGGGCACAGTGTGCCCTCCAATCTTCCCCAGATCGACGCCAGTAGCCCCGCCTCCAGTCCGCGCCGCCCGCCTCGAGCTCTCCTCGCCGTCGAGCCTCTCCGCTCCGCACTCGGCCTCCCACGCCGCCGTCCTCCTCTCCGTCGTGTCCACGCCGCCGTCCTCCTCGCCGTCGTGTCCGCGCCGCCGTCCTCCACGCCGCCGTCCTCATCACTCCGCCGTACGTCCTCCACGCCGCTGTCCTCCGCGCCGGCCGCCGTCATCCGAGCCGCCGGCCTGTGCGTGTGTGTGTGCGTGTGCAGTGTGTGATGGTGTGCGTGTGTGTCCAGTGTGTGTGAGAGTGTAAAAAAATATGAAAGGTTAAATAGAAAATTGATATATATATATATATATGTATATATAAAGAAAAAGAAATGATATAAAATAGATATATATATTTATAGATAATGAATATGAATTTTTCTATTTAACCTTTTCATTTCTTTTCTTTATAGAAAAAGGAAAATCATATATATGTTTTTTTTAACGTAACAAATATATGTTTACACATATATTTATAGATTATTTTCTATTTAACTTTTTCATTTCTTCTTTTCTAGAAATAGATATATACAAATAATGAATATGAATAGATATATTTACAGAAAAAGGAAAATCATATATTGTTTTTTTAACGTAACAAATATGTGTTCGACATGTAGTCCTGGTGACCGCCGCACCGACCTCGCCGCCGTCCACTGTCATCCGCACGTCGTCATCCTCGCTGCTGTCCACCGTCGTCGTTCTCGTCCACGGTGTGTAAATCACGTGACAAGGATATGTTTAAACATGTATTTATTACTCTTAGAAATATGTGTTCATAGAAAATCATGTGCCATGTCGGAACAAGTATTTATTACTCTTTACGAATATATGTTATTGTCATGTTATTTTTATGAATTGCCTAAAACTCGAAACCCAAAACCTGAAACCCTAACCCTAAACCCTCGAACCTAAACCACTAAACCCTCAAACCCCGAAACCCCGAACCCCGAAACCCTAAAACCCGAAACCTCGAACCCCTAACTCTAAACCCTCAAACCCCTAAACCCCGAAACCCTAAACCCTCAAACCTAAACCCCGAAACCCTAAAACCCGAAACCCGAACCCCTAACTCTAAACCCTCAACCCCGAAACCCTGAACCCAAAACCCGAACCCCTAAACCCTAAACCCTAAACCCCGCAACCCCGAACCCCTAAACCCTAAACCCCGAAACCCCGTACCCCTAAACCCGAAACCGTAAAACCTGAAACCATAACCCTAAACCCTCAAACCATAAACCCCGAAACCCTAAACCCCGAAACCTTAAACCCCGAGACCAAACCCTAAACCCTTAACCCCTAATTAAACCCCTGGTTTTCGGTTTTCGTTTCACATACATGTATAAAGCTCCTTTAAGTGTTCGATCATATTGTATATATATTTTAATATTCACAGAAATGGCCGACCCAAATGAGAATGTGATGGAGGAGGAAATGATGAATATCATAGCCGGCGACGATGACGGGAGGAGTCAATACTTATTGAATTACGAAGACATGACCATGCATGATGAAAATCTCACTGAACAACAAGTTGAGATGGAAGAAGGCAATACAGGCGAGGTATATATACAATGTGTCGTGTTAGGGTTTACATTTACTTTATTACTTGATTAGGTTTTATGTCAACTTGTATTAGGGTTTCATCTTCATGTCTTTACCTATATGTAGCCCTCTGGATCGACGTCTGCGACAGGGCAGAGCAGACCAAAACGAGGGCCGAAGAGGCCGTTGAAGGGCCGTCATGTAATCTCCGAATTCGATATGGCTACAGGCCAACCACTAGGACCCAATGCAAAGAAATATGTCTTTCACTGTGGGTTCCTTGTGAGAGATCGGATTCCGATAAGTGCCCGTGAATGGAAAGAGCGGCGAAGTGCTCCCGAGATCAGTTATGTCTCCAATCTTGACAAGCAGCTAGTCTGGGATAACGTCCAAGCTCATTTCTCGTTTGACACGGATGATGAGGAGCTGCTGAGGCGAATTCGGGAGTGGACAATGAAGAAGATGGCCACACTTTTTCAGGACTGGAAGAAGAAATTGTACCACACCTTTGTGCTGAAGAACGAGACGCCAGATTTCAACTCTAAGGCGTATGTCAAGATAAGGGCCGATTGGGATGAATTTGTACAGTACAAAAGATCACAAGAGAGCGAGGCCCGGGTCAGAGTAAACAAACTGAATGCAGCTCAGAAGAAATACCACCATCATTTAGGATCAGGTGGCTATAAGACTGCCCTTCCAAAGTGGGAGAGACAAGAACACGAGATGCTTGCCAGGGGGGTAGTCCCAGAGACAATAAGAAGAAATTGGAGTGAACGGTCCAGAAATTGGTTCTACGCTCATGGGGGAACCATAAACCCTAATGATGGGGAGCTTGATTGGGGCCCGCAAATTTCAAGAGCAGCACATAGGCTAGTTCAAGCACGAATGCGGTGTTGGCTGGCGAGTTCAAGCCCAATAGAGAGAAGGATGAACTCACGTACGCGCTGGAGAATCCTGAGCACGGTGGGCGTACGAGAGGCTTTGGGGCCGTTTCGTGGCTACATTCCTTCGAAGCGGATCGAGAAAGTTATAGAAGCGCCAAAGAAAGAAGGACGAGGAGGCAGAGCGACTCTTCAAGTTGGAGGAGTATGTTCTTCAAACACAAGAGCGTGAGAAATCTCGTGAAGAATGGATGCAGGAGGAAATCAAAAGGCAAGTGCAAGCGGCACTTAGTCAAATGACGAGTGGGCAAGGTACATCATCACAGCATCCTCAAGCGAACATTAGCCCCCCAGGTCAGATGAAAAGCAGCTGCGCCTCCACGGAAGTACCAACCATTCAAGATGACTCCAAGCTACACTTTCCCGTGGATGACGTTAAAGAACCTTTTACTACTTGTGAGCTGCACCATGTCCACATGAAGGAAATGGCCACAAAAAAGGTGGCTGTTTGTGTTGAAACCCTATCGACCGCACAAGAACACCAAGAATCCATGGTCAACCAGTGCCAGCCGGATACGCTAGCGTTTCGGTGGATAGGGTTGAGACAGGGTGGCAGCGTGGCACTGGAAATCGAAGGGGGAGATGGGGAGAAGACTTTAGGTGAAGCAGAGAAGAGAAGACATTTATTGCTGGCGCAAGCGCTTCATTATTATTCCTGGAGTGTCACCGCCACAACCTCCTCCTATGATCAAGATCCTCACCTAGGTAGTGTGCGCGTGAATGAGAAACAATTTTATTACACTAACTTCCTATATATATATTAGTTGGATGCTCATCATCGTTGTTTTGCGTTGGAACAGATTATAGTAGCCAGTTCGTCATTAGTCCCCAGTGCATCAGTGCAGCGAGTGCATGCGCGGGCCGTGACGATGTGTGGAGGACACGGCTTCAACCCCATCTCCTCCACGACGGGCTCCAACACCGCCACCGGCCCCACCATCTCCTCCACCGCGGGCTCCAACGCCGCCACCGGCCCCCACCATCTCACCGCGGGCTCCAACGCCACAACCTCCACCGCGGGCTCCACCACCGCCACCGCCACCGGCCACCACCGTCTCCTCCACCGCGGGCTCCAACACCCCTGCCTCCACCGCGCGGCCCTAAGAAGACGCGTCCGCTGCCACGGAACCGAAGGCCCCACCTCCAAAAAAGAAGGCTCCTGCATCAGGAAAAGAAAAGCACACGAGAAATAGCTTATGAAATGACTGATGAGGAGTTACAAATTTTCGGTGAAAAAAGATGTGAAAAATTTTTTAGATGAATCAACGGCCGCGGCTAAAGCGAAGAGCAGAAACCCAGAGAACCTCCTGTTAAACCCACAGGAGTTAAGGAAAAGGGTGGACCAGCATGGTATCAAGATGCGTGAAGCCCGAAAGGCTCCGCGAAAATCAGACTACGAACGCTCTCTAATCAAGTCTGCAAAAGAACAACAATCAAGCACGAAGAAAGTGGAAAGAGAGTGTTCCACAGCTTGGGGAAACATCAAGACCTCTGTCCCCATTATTGTGCAAAATCAGTATGGTTCAAACATGGGCAGAGTACAGAGAAAATCTGGAGAGACCACTTTGTGACTGAGATGGACTCAATGGAAAATTTTTTCATTGACAGCGGTCTCCCATACGAGACGATTCAAAATATTGCTACTGGGCTGGAGTTTCCAAGAGCGGAAGTAGTTGATGAATGGAGGAGAAATTTTGCACCGGGCAGGAGTCTAATGAACCCCAATCACTTGCATGTACTTGGTACGCAGATGTTTGCAATCAACAAATGGTGCATGGAGGCTTCTAAAGACGGTGATATAAATTGGATTTCTGTCCGAATTCGGAACCATCACTACTTCCGTGGCGATGACCTAATCTTAGTCCAGATGGAGGAATTACATCAGCTATGCCATATGGACGCACTGGACAAATCGCTCCTTAGCTGCTATTGTTTGTAAGTGTTTCTTTTATAGTTTTCATTGAACTCTCTAGTATGTGTATATAGTATGTAGTATTCTTACACACGTACTTGTGGATCGACTCGATATTGCAGGTATCAGATGACTCAGCTCAGAGATCAAGAGATGAAAAACATGACAATTCTGTTGGGTTGTTGATCCATATGTGGTTTTCAAGGCTCAAACCCTTCAGCGACTTGGAGCGATGAGTCGTGTATGAATCTCATGAGGTTCTTCGTGAAACCAAAAAGATAGAGAAAAAATACTCTTCCCATAAACTTTAAGTGCGTGAGACATATATAGTTAATAATAAGTATATGCACATTTTATTTTACTTAACCCTAATAATCTATATATATGAATCATGTGTATCAACAGCTTTCACTGGATACTGATGGTCATTGATCTCAAAACACAGCAATGTGTTAATCTATGACTCGTTGAGCAAACCGCAAGAAGATTACCAAGATATGATAGACATCCTCAAAGGTAATTTTCGATCCCTAGCTTCCATGCTTAAAGTAGAGACTAAGCTTGTATATATATACTAATTAATAAATAATGATCCAACTATTAATGTTTCATTGGCCGGATTAGGGTTTGGGAAAAATTCATTGCTCGGGAACATATGAGTCAGTGTAAGGCCTCACTTACAATAAAGCCACGACTACCAGTAAGTTTACACCTTCGTCAATGTACGTGTATCTTTATTATATCATGTCATATATCATATCTTTATTACGAGATGAATCTTTTCATTCTACAGTGGATTTTGAGACAAAAACAGGGTACCAACTTATGCGGATTCTATGTTTGCGAGTACATGATGATAGAATCAAATAGAATTCCTGAAGAAATCATCAAAGTACGTAACATGTTTCTTTTCATTTTTTATAGACTTATATTGATAATATAGATATAACTAATATCTTCTTTAATTCCAATTGAAGACTGACTGGTTGAAGCAAAAGTGATGCTACAAGACCAATTGAAAGCAATACAAGAGTCAATAGCAGGATTTCTTCGGGAACAAGTCATAAGTCCAAACGGCGAGTTCTACTATAATACCGACGACCCGTTGATTCCAAACAATGATGATCATTTGTATGCCCTGTAGATATTTAGATGGAGTACAACTTGTAATAGGTTTATAGTACTAACTTTAGAGTACAACTTTTGTAGATAGATATTTGGACAACTTCTACATGTATATATATTGCTTGTAATTTTATATGTACATATTTATATATATATATATGTAGTTCTATAGTTCAATTATATATGCATGCAATAAGCTTATTGTGTTATGCTGCTAATATATATAAATTATATATATTAGCAGCAAAGAATACATATTAGAAAACCTATTAAATAAATAAACAAAACTAAAAACAGAACTGAAATGAAAATAAAAAAGAAAAAAACCAGGGACCCTTTAGTCCCGGTTGGTGATACCAGCCGGGACTAAAGGGTGTGCTGCGGGGCACCACTGGCAGCACCCTTTAGTCCCGGCTGGTATTACCAACCGGGACTAAAGGGGGGCTTAGCCCCGGTGGCCGGAGCCGGGACTAAAGGGGGGGGCCTTTAGTCCCGGAAGCGTAGTCCCGGCTCGGCAACCGGGGCTAAAGGCCCTTGCCAACCGGGGTTAAAGGCATGTTTCTGTAGTAGTGCAAGATGTATCCAATGAGCTGATGGATTCGTCCTCGTCCTCGTCTTCAGATGAAGATGGCATGTTATATATTGGGGCAGCACACATGTTAGTAGTATCGGACATTGTTCAGACAATATCCGACAAAGAATAGATAGAAGGTGAAGCCAAAAATAGTGAGTTCACCCGATACTACTACTAAACAGGGTAATATGGAATGACTTCTATGGTGAAGCCTCTAAAAATATGTTCAACAAAGAATAGATGAAAGGTGAAGCCAAAAATATTGAGTTCACCCGACTTCATCTCATCCACGTGGATGCCAACAAGGATTGAGCCCATTCTCCCCCTATCAAGAGGAAAAAGCGCGTCGACAAGACTGTTGGTATTTCTTAACGTCGCTACTAAGAATAGAGTTTTAATCTATCCCCGGCAACGGCGCCAGAAATACTACACTCCTTAATGGAATCACTCTAAGAATGAGCCACATAAAATATTAAACTAGTGAAGGCACTAAAGAGTGTACGGGTCACTACTAACTTCACTTAACGTCAAGTTGTCATCCTCAACGTGAAGCTAGCAATGTAATTATATCAGGGCACTGGATTTAAAGATAAATATTTACCCACAAGCGCACAGATAAATATACCCGTTGTATAAGCATTTCACCCAGCTAGTCTCAGGTATCGTTATTTATATTTAGCCTAGAGACTAATCAATTCAAGGTATGATGGTATTATATTAATGAGGACTTAACAACATTCATATGACACACACTTATAATAAGACTGATAACACACTAATTACTCCAAACAGGGATCAGGTTACAGAGTAAATGATAATGATAATTGATAACTGATAACAGAGATCAGATCAATCAAGGATAATCCTAGAACAGTACTACCTAGCAAGTGATAATTAGAACAAGTATTAATAAAAAACATTCCTAAGTTATTCTAATTATAAGTCATAACATACATTGATTAGTGCAATTATATTTGGCAATCATTGGCTAGGTCACATCATATTTATAATCAAGAGGCAACTCTATAGTAAAGGTGTCAAACAGAGTAACCCCTAAACCATGAGTTAACTGAGTCATACTGAACACTACATTCGGGAGGTGGAATACAAAGGACTCAACAGGTCTGTCACACCCGCGATCTACCACTCTATCCAGAACATAGGACGCATTTGCATATAAATATTGTATAGGCACCACGCCTACACAACATCTATCACCCACCCGTTGTACTTTAAGATGAGCACTATACAAACATGAGTATAAACATAAAGATGAACTATCTATGCCAAATATATAATCAAAGCAGACTATAAGCAATATAATTAAGAATATAATAGTTGATGTCTTAGTCATATGAAATGTATCGCTATCTAGAACATGAATATGAACAATAAGGTGAATTAGATCATTGAGAAGAACTAAAGTATGAACTAGAACATGAACTAGGACAAGATTATGAACTAGAAGATGAACTAGACGATGAACTAGAACATAAACAATGAAGAACAATGATGAACTAGAAGAGCAATTATGAAATAGATCCATAATGTTAATACAAGAGAGAAGATCTTGGGTTTACCGAGCCTTCTCGTGACTAGATCAGGAATCCAAGCGAAGCTTGCCTCCTCTAATCCTATTCTATCTACTAATCTAGGTGGATGTAGTTCTAGGGCTTCCGATTGATCTCCTTCTGATGATGCTCTGATTGATGATGTCTAATAATCAAACCCTGATCTGATGATGATGATGGAGAGGGGGGTTAGGGGCTGTTTATATAGCCCTGGGCGATGAACCGTGGCCCTTGGATCAAACCGACTTAAGGTTCGGCCGAGATGCATCCTAGAGGTCGGTGGAGGTAGCTTGCAGAAGACGGAAGCCAGCGGGCCCGGGGGGACCGGTCGGTCACCTGGTGGGACCGGTCGGTCCCACCAGTCGGCCTCTGGCGGTGGTCGACCTCCTGGTGTCTTCCTTCGTCCTCTGGAGTCTTCTAGAATAGTCCTGACTTGGTGGTTGCGTTATCTCCGCCGTTTCCTTCTATGGGAAGCTATGGTGCTAATTTCCTGGTTTAGTCCCTGCAGAATCATAGTTCACCAAAAACTCATGGAATATTGTCAGTTGAAACCCTAAACCTTGTTGGTGATCAAATTCTTGCCCTTTTCATATTTATTTATCCCTTAATTATGATAGATAACCAGTGTCAACAACTCCCCCAAGCTTACCTTTTGCTAGTCCTTAGCAATATTCATGATGAATCAGGAATTGCTACTATGCTTTCATACTTCAATGTACATTTGTTCAAAAAAAATCTTCCCTTGGATTAGAGTTAACTATTCTGACTTTCTCATATTACCTTTAACTATGGAGCTTTTTGCCTTCACCTAGGTCTTTAAACAATTGAGAGATAGAACAATCAAGTTAAGCACTGTATCTCTAACTCTTTGATCAACCTTCATTCTGGAGTTTTTATATATTTTCATCAGAGATTTTACTGTATGACACTCTCAAATCGCTCTTTTATATTTTATGATTCCTCACTGATGCATTTTCCTTCCTTCTATGGATATATATCTGGAGCTTTAAGAAGTGAAAAGCATATCTTACCAAGTTAAAGTTCAAAGTTTAGGGAGAAAGATGTCATACTCATAGATTAAGATCTTAGAACATTTGAAATTTGTTATCTCTTACTGGCATATTGTAATTAGAGGGACCATGGGCTATCATTCTTTTCTCATACTTTTATCATAACTCTCTTTTTTTTCTTTGAGGTAGTCAGACACTTGTCCCTTTTTATTTCCTCCTTTTGTACTTTTGCATAGCCCATGCCTCTAACACAATACTACTTCGGAAGAGTGAATCTTTTAATAAAACATTCTTGATCTCTAGAGCATGATAAATTTCTCAACCATAACTAAAAACTTAGAACAAAGCAAGTAGCCTTATCTTAAGATCATATTAATGGCTCTGGGTAGGAATTCATGTTATGTCATACAGGATCTCATCATGTGTTTTTAATTCTTTTCAAGTGTAAATCTCCAGAACTCTAGTATCTCTAGGAATTAGATAAACAATGGCTCAAACCTTTTTATATCATATCTCACAATTATCTAGACTTTAGATCAGTATTTGCAATCCACAAGTTTTAGGTTCAAAGTTTATTCAGAACAACTTTTTCTAAAACTCAAGAAAATTTAAGTTTAAACACTAGGTACTTAAAAGGAATTATGACAAAGCAATTGTTCATCATTTTCATCATGAGCAAAATTAAATTTATATCCACCTAGACATTTATTCATTATATAATATCTTTATTTGGTTTTGTAATAGTTATTCATCTTTTTAGGGGTTTCTATATTTATTAACCTAATCTAAACCGAACTAATAATATAGATAAAAAGCCGTGATACTTATCGTGATAACTGAGGGTGCTCTCCCCCAGCTGGATCTTGACGAGGTCTTTTTTCAGAAGACGAGTAGCGACGTGTGCGGTCCTTCTCTTCTTCTCTTCCTGCAGAATTCAAAGATAGACAACACAACTAGTGGAACTTGATTAAGCGTTAGTAATAAATATTCCTCCATTTGTCTAGTTGTCTTAAAGCTCTTAAGATTATTTATGTTCTTCCTTTCCACTAAGCAGAGTTTCAGCAGAGTTACATAGTGTCTCTTTTTAGATTTTGTTTTTATAGATGTATGCAATACAGAAGTAAATATGCAAATGTATAGTTTTTATTTTATGCCTCCATAGAAAGTATACTACTCTCATGGGGCTTAGAGTTTCCATTTTTATTTCTGTTTCTAATGCAGATATACTTGCTAAGAAGTAAATATGATACTAAAAGTAAAATGGTCATGCTAAATCTACTAATTATGTAATGATGAATTTAATACTAATGATTATGGATAACTACCGAGTTACCTTTCAGTGAGGATTCGACGTTTATAGTCTATCGAACAAGACTCCTTGTATGCTCTTCATTCTTCCTTGGGTGCATCAGCAGATCCTGAGGAGGACCTCGATATTGCACGTCAGTAGAACTCTCTTTCTTTTTCCATACTTGCCTGACTGGTGGACTTGTCTCCTTTACTTCTTCCTTATTTCCTTTAATGGGACATCTTCACTCCTGGTAACTTCTCCTTCATAGTCAACCCATCCATCCTTGATTGGTCGATTCTTGTTGTTTTTGGATGTCCGGCGCCTCCTTTTTGAGTGATTCTTCTTTCCCTGAACATTAGTGGCATAACTATTGAAGTAAAGTACGTACTTCTCTCTGAAGAACTGGAAGTGGATCTCTCCAGATCTCATGTAGATGATGGCGACAGTGGTATTGAGAAAGGGTCTTCCTAGGATGATGTGAATATCGTCTTCTATTCCCATGTCTAGTACTATGAAATCGGTGGGAACATAGTGGTCTTAAATTTGGATCATCACGTCCTTTACTATTCCCTCCAGAAATCGATAAGTTTGGTCCGCCATCTGCAGCTGCACATATGTTTGATACATAGGTCTATTTTTATATAAGTGCTCATATGTTACCTTAGACATTATATTGACACTTGAGCCGATGTCGCAGAACGTCTTGTGAAATGTACTTCCCTCGATCTTGCAATCGATGGTGGGTGGGGGTCATCTCTCTTGGTGAGGTATGGTGATGGAAGAAGGTGGTCGTATTCTGTTCGGACAGAGTTGACCATCCATACTGTGTCTTGATGCGGTTGTGTAGCCTTGTTCTTCCTTCTTCTGTTCTATTCTTCTTTTTTGATGATATAGTGTTTGTGTCTTCATAGGGCATCTAAGGGTGGACTTGGTAGTGATGTACGTCTCTTGAAACTAAATCTTTCTTTGTTGCCTGTGATTGTGAAACAGATCTTGGCGCTGTCCGCGTAGATGATGACTTTTGTTGAGCTTAGGAACGGGCATCCAAGAATGATGGGTGCTCTCTTGTCTCCACCTGTTTCAACGATCATAAAGTCTGCACACACATACGAGCGTCCCACTCGTATACAGATATCTTCTAGAATTCCCAATGGGTAGCACAGTGTATGATCTGCAAGCTGCAAACACATACTTGTATATAATAGAGGTGCACCATGTATTTGTTCGTATATTACCCTTGGCATAATGTTGACGCTTGTTCCAAGGTCGCAGACTGCTTCTTCAAAACTGTGAGGTTCAATATGGATTGGAATCACGGGTCTTCCTGGATCTCCTTTCTTCGGAGCAATGGAGTCATCCATCCATTCCTTCGAAGGTCTAGGTATGAGGTGTCCTGCATCAAAAATGTCTACAAGATTTGCAGTCTCTAGCTCTTTCGGACTTCCTGGAATCTTACCTTTTTCAGCCATATGGGCTGAAGCTGCTATCTGAGATAGCTGAGATTCTATCATTTTATTAAAGCTATGTTGATTCTTTATGGCAGAAGTAAAGCTATCCATTCTAGTATTAATATTTTCAAGCAGTTTATCGTTGGAAGCTATCTTCTTAGACATATTATCAATAATTTTTTTTGATTAGATATCATCTCTCTCAAAGGTGGTTGGTTAAATGTATTACCTTGGTAGTTACCTGAGTAGTTAGGCCTTGACTGCTGGTTCCATCCTTGAGTTTGTTGAGGACGATAGTTGGTGTTGTTGTTGATGTACTTCGCATCCTCTTGAATCTTAGGGCAGTTGCTCCCTTAATGACCAGTACCTCCACACTCTTCACATGTCATGCAAGATTCGTAGATTTGCTTGACGTCTTCTTTCTTGGGAGTGTGTTCATCGAACTTCTTCATGAGTAGGTCAAGTTTGGCAGACAACATGTCTACTTCCTTTAGTTGATGTTCCTCCCCTCTTGCGTGGCTGAGAGCGTTCCTCGTTCCATCCTTGGTTAGAGGCCATCTTCTCTATGAGTGTAGTTGCATTGTTGATTGTGAGTGATAAGAATGATCCTCCAGCAGCGGCATCCACATTCTCACGGGTACTCGAAGTGAGCCCGTGGTAGAAGGTCTGCATGAGTAGCCAATTCTCCATCCCATGGTGAGGGCATTCTGATATGTAGTCTTGAAAGCGTTCCAAGCCTCTGGGATTGATTCGTCGTATTGTTGCTGAAAAGTTGAAATCTTGGCACGGAGGGCATTTGTCTTGCCTACTGGAAAGAACTTTGCTAGGAAGGCGGTTGAACAGATCACCCATGAGGTGTTTTTGTCTTTGTTGGCGTAGAACCATTGTTTTGCTTTTCCCAAGATTGAAAATGGGAACGAGCGAAGTAGAATGGCATCCCTTTCGACTCTTTTGATGTGGTGAAAGTGCTACAAATCTCCAGAAAGTGTTGGAGATGAGCGCTTGCATCTTCATGTGCCTTTCGGCAAAACTGATTAGCTTGTACCATGTTGATCAAAGCTGGCTTGAGCTCAAATCCGTTGTCTCCCACATTGACTGTTGGTCCAGTCCTGATGTTGGCAGTGGTTGGTGCAGAGAATTCACGGAGTGTCTTGTCGGCCATGGTGTCCAACACTGGTTTAAGCTTCTTCTTATCTGGCTAACTTCTGGAAGTGGTGTTGAGGGTCTCTTAAGTTTGCGTCTTGTTTTCCGTAGTAAAGCTTCGGGATCCTCAATGTAGTTTTTGTTCGGAAGTTGGAAACCAGTCATACATCACACCCTGCATAAGATAAAAAGATAAACAAAGCCAGGGTAAGCCTGTTTGAGTAAAAGTAAATAATCAGTGCATTATCACATGTGTGTAAGTAAAATGATATGTTCTAGCTACCGTTTAAAATGCTATTAATGCAATGTCCTATTAGTGTTCATAAAGATTTAATGAAAAACCCTAGGTACCATCCCTAATTGAATTGATGTGGTTCCCGGCAACAGCGCCAGAAATGCTTGTTGGTATTTCTTAACGTCGCTACTAAGAATAGATTTTTAATCTATCCCCGCAACGGCACAGAAATACTACACTCCTTAATGGAATCACTCTAAGAATGAGCCACATAAAATAATAAACTAGTGAAGGCACTAAAGAGTGTATGGGACACTACTAACTTCACTTAACGTCAAGTTGTCATCCCCAACATGAACTAGCAATGTAATTATATCAGGGCACTGGATTTAAAGATAAATATTTACCCGCAAGCGCACAGATAAATATACCCGTTGTAGAAGCATTTCACCCAAGCTAGTCTCAGGTATCGTTATTTATATTTAGCCTAGAGACTAATCAATTCAAGGTATGATGGTATTATATTAATGAGGACTTAACAGCATTCATTATGGCACACACTTATAATAAGACTGATAACACACTAATTACTCCAAACAGGGATCAGGTTACAGAGTAAATGATAATGATAATTGATAAATGATAACAGAGATCAGATCAATCAAGGATAATCCTAGAACAGTACTACCTAGCAAGTGATAATTAGAACATGTATTAATAAGAAACATTCCTAAGTTATTCTAATTACAAGTCATAACATACATTGATTAGTGCAATTATATTTGGCAATCATTGGCTAGGTCACATCATATTTATAATCAAGAGACAACTCCATAGTAAAGGTGTCAAACAGAGTAACCCCTAAACCATGAGTTAACTGAGCCATACTGAACACTACATTCGGGGGGTGGAATACAAAGGACTCAACAGGTCTGTCACACCCGCGATCTACCACTCTATCCAGAACATAGGACGCATTTGCATATAAATATTGTATAGGCACCACACCTACACAATATCTATCACCCACCCGTTGTACTTTAAGATGAGCGCTATACAAACATGAGTATAAACATAAAGATGAACTATCTATGCCAAATATATAATCAAAGTAGACTATAAGCAATATAATTAAGAATATAATAGTTGATGTCTTAGTCATATGAAATGTATCGCTATCTAGAACACGAATATGAATAATAAGGTGAATTAGATCATCGAGAAGAACTAAAGTACGAACTAGAACATGAACTACGACTAGATTATGAACTAGAAGATGAACTAGACGATGAACATGAACTAGATGATGAACTAGAACATAAACAATGAAGAACAATGATGAACTAGAAGAGCAATTATGAAATAGATCCATAATGTTAATACAAGAGAGAAGATCTTGGGTTTACCGAGCCTTCTCGTGACTAGATCAGGAATCCAAGCGAAGCTTGCCTCCTCTAATCCTATTCTATCTACTAATCTAGGTGGATGTAGTTCTAGGGCTTCCGATTGATCTCCTTCTGATGATGCTCTGATTGATGATGTCTAATAATCAAACCCTGATCTGATGATGATGATGGAGAGGGGGGTTAGGGGCTGTTTATATAGCCCTGGGCGATGAACCGTGGCCCTTGGATCAAACCGACTTAAGGTTCGGCCGAGATGCATCCTAGAGGTCGGTGGAGGTAGCTTGCAGAAGACGGAAGCCAGCGGGCCCCGGGGGGACCGGTCGGTCACCTGGTGGGACCGGTCGGTCCCACCAGTCGGCCTCTGGCGGTGGTCGACCTCCTGGTGTCTTCCTTCGTCCTCTGGAGTCTTCTAGAATAGTCCTGACTTGGTGGTTGCGTTATCTCCCGTCGGTTTCCTTCTATGGGAAGCTATTGGTGCTGATTTCCTAGTTTAGTCCCTGCAGAATCATAGTTCACCAAAACTCGTGGAATATTGTCAGTGGAAACCCTAAACCTTTGTTGGTGATCAAATTCTTGCCCTTTTCATATTTATTTATCCCTTAATTATGATAGATGTTGATGCTCACTATTGCTCATATTTAACCATCAACTAATGCATGAAATGACACTAAATGAATCACAAAGCATAGTTGTAGGGTTTGAAACTAACAAGTTCCACGAGTTTTGGTGCTCTCACTTGTTTTGTAGGACATCCATATTTTTACCATACAAAAGTATCCCAAGTGATGAAACATAGCACTCCATTGCGAAGACCTCATCGAGACAATCGAAACGGACATATGATTTGCTATATTTGGAGTCCCGGAGCGAGAGTCCTCGATGGATACGACTTGGAAGATTCTAGAACATTCCAGAAGACACGAGAAGGCGACCCACGAAAGGCGGGGCCCACCTGTCATAGGGGGCAGACCGACCGGTCACCCTGCTGGACCGACCGGTCTGGTACAGGGCCCAAACTCGCCCCCCTTTGCGTGACGCACTCCAACCGACCTCTCCAACGCGTTTTGGCCCATTTAGGCCCAAGTGCATATGACGAAGGATTTAGTACCACATCGCTTGCCCAAGGTGGAGGGGAGGCCAGTTGCCCCTATATAATAAACCCAGGACCCCCCTGAGGCAAGAGATCATCATGGAGTTGTAGAGGCGTCCCTCGAATGGATAACCTCTCTTCTCTATGTAATTAGGTTTAGATTTTCCAATATAATAGCTTAGCTCTAGTCGGGAGTTAGGGAGAGCGGAGCTGCGCTCCGGTTCCACAGGAGTCTTCAGAGTTTTGGTATGTCTTTGTATATTTTCTTTGTAAGACTTATGCTTTAATATATTTATCTTCTCTATTTACTTTATGCTTTATTATATGATTAGTATAGTTGTTATATATTGGCATGGGATCTTTGTTCGTATTGAGTGCTCTAGTTATCCTAGGTAATTAGAGTAGTAATCGATAGATTAGACATAGTGTTTAGTCTATAGGTTACCTGAGGTTGGGCTCAATCCCACGGAATAGTTGTGGTAGCCCCAGGGGTGACAGCTCTGTTAGGCCTTCGTAGTACACCACGTTCGGATTGATGTTTCGTAGAGCTTTTGGCAGCCTTCTCCCAACTACCTTTCTCCCAGTCTTCTTCGAGAGTTGGAAAGGACCTGCTGCTCCAAAGTGCCAATGTTTATGACTGCTATATCTTTTCATCTTTGTTGCCTTAAAACCCAAGTAATAGATAGTTATCTATACATTTATCATTAAATTCCCTTTATTGTACTTTCATTTATTATCATATCATATCATTCACTCCTGCTTTAGTCTAATAAGTACTCTGAGTTAGTAGATGCATGATAGTGAGTTATCAGATTCTTGACCCTAGCTTCCCTGTGCTAAAATATAAATAACGATCCTGGAATACTCCGGAAAATGCTACAATGGTGTTCTGTGCGCTTGCGGAATCTTTCATATTCTATTTGCACTAACAAACGTCAACAAGCATTTTTGGCGCCGTTGCCGGGGAAGCAATTGGGTAAAGATTTTGATAATGATCTTGATGTCTGCTAATTTAGTGTACCACTAGCTTTAGTAGGATTACCCCTTATTCTGTTGAGTGTGGAATAGACAGGACATCAGATGCCGTTTCGACCTTATGGCAAGCTTCCATAAGAATGAAGAACCCAGGGTGCCTGAACATTCAAGATCCATCATTAATTCTGGAACCCTGCCATCTCACAGGTTTGTGTTTACATATATATTATTATTCTAACCATGTGTAGATTGAGAAAAGGTCGCCGTCACAACAATTCAACTCCCATCCCATGTGACGGATAGTTACGCTGCGCTACTCACAAGTCCCAGTTGTGAGTCATGGTAAGCATGATCAAGGTGAGACAGTCTTGCTCATGGACTTAAACTTTATGAGTAGTTATCTTTTTTAATTCCTTGCATTCCACTGCATGTTTACTCTGAATCATCCTTGCATCCACTCCATTTAGTTTATGTTTTCTCATATCAAGTTCCTTGCATGCATTCATGTCATCTGCATCTAAAAAATATTAAAGAAAAAAGAAAAAAAAAATATTCCTCACTGTGATCATACTCTGTCATCTCTTTTTGAATAAATCTCTGTTATGCTTTCATGCCACCTTGTTTACTCAAGCAAGTTTTAGTTTGGAAATACTGCAAATACTTTCATAGGTTTTTAAATTAAGCGTGGTGCTTAGTTAAATAGTCTACCTTAATCAAATTAGACATGAAGTTTGGTTTGATTATTGATCTAAAATTAGCTTGTGTAGATGTTGGATATTTTGTTGGACTAACCCTTGCAGAAAACTTTCAAATACAATTTGGGAAAGTCCTGAGATGAATTCACATCAGAGATGAAGCAAGGCATATGATGAACTGCACAAAGAAGACTCAGCTCATTCATCATGGATGAAAGAACTGTGAGTATTAAAGATTATTTAAGTCTATCTTCTACTGCAAGTTATCTTTTGCCTTGAACCATGTTGAAATGCAGCCAACACATAAAACGCTAGTCTATGCTAAAGTAATCATAAAATCATCTTTTTCATTAGCATGGATGAATAACACATAAGTTGTGGATAACAACCCATGTTTTAAAATTCAGTGCAATCCTTCGGGTATATGTCCACTAATATTTGTAGGAAATGAGATTTGCTTATTCATGGTGTGAACTTAAAGATCCAAACCCAACCCGTGGATAGACAAAACTCATCATCAGACAAGTTACAAGTGATGTCGAAGGCAGCCAAGCTTTGAGCCATCCCAAGGCCTAAGCTAGGACACTGATGACGAGCAGGATGCAACTCACCCCGTAAGGGTCAATCTATGCCTACGCTCATAATTGTCGAAGACATCAACATCGACACCAACAACAAATATCAGGGTGATGATATACCACTACATTATAACATCCATGTGTCGTCCAAAGGAAGTCTGTTGGTGGTTCACTATGAAGACAAGCAGTGGAAGTTTTCCTCACTTCTAATTATTTCAACACAAGAGCTAGTTTGGGGGATGAGGTGGAAGAACTTCAACAACAACAAGACCTACAATTTCAACTCATGAACATGTTGTTGAAGAAATATCCACCTACTTCACAAGCCAGCTGGGGGAGACACAATTCTGTTGGCTAGATTTGCTTCACGATCAAGGAGAGGAAGGAGAAATCCAGCTTCAACACTTTGATCAGTACAAGCCACTGGACGCTGCCCCAGCCAAGAAGAAGAATATGATCCATCACTCATTCTTGGAAGAACGTTCTTGAACACCGCCAATGTTGTCATCTATGTCAGACCTGGAGACGTCCACTTTTGGATCTTCGATCAAAAGGGTCGCTGCTTCTTAACAACTACACCACTTATGAGCAGCCGAAGAAAACCAAGAAGACGACGTTGACTCAACCGACAAATGAAAAACCAACTACCAGGAATTGAGGGAGACATCATGAAGGATGAAGCCACTGCACCACAAGAATTCAAAGATGGAGAGATAGTACCTAAGCCTAAAAATCAAGAGAATAAGTCTCCATTGTCTGGACCTGTTGAGAACAAGACTCAGCTGGCCCACTGTGAGATTGGCAAGAGAAGGACAGCTAGTCATGAACAACAACCAGCTAAACAAGAGAAGCTTCCACAAGGTGATTTTACACCATCACTCTTCAATGATAAGCAACATTCAAGGTAAGTGACCATCACTTTAAAAAAGCTTCTCCTTGTTTCTGGACTGCGTATACATAAAGAATCAAACATGTTTAAGTTGCACCTCATGATCCAACCTAATCAATCAAACATGTGTAGTTTCTTTACTCATTGTTCTTAGCTTTACTCTCTTGAATCTCACTATCATAATTAAATGAGCTAAAATGTTGTGAATCCAACCTTTGGAAGATGATATATCACAATCATCAACACATTATACATAGATTATCCTTCCTTGGGTTAAGTAATCTGATATGTTAAATATTTTATGATGCTACTTTCATGCTCATCTTTTGATTCTATCACTCATGTTAAGATTGAATAGAACACATAAATAACAAGTTCATCTTGTTCGATGTGCCTAAGGTTAGAGAGGAATGAACAAAACTTTTGGTTCTGTTGGTGTTTTTCCACCAACAGAGCTCATGCACTTGATCTCTACCTTGTCTTTATGAGCAGGACACACTCTTGAGCAAAACATGGAGAAGTTTGTCACTTCCAAATTCTACAGAGTGAAGGTCCTAGATCTACAAGAACATGCACACTGAGCATGATGCTGCCAGCGTCCACAAACTACTGGATGAACAAATAACATGAGTGACACCATATCAAGAGGTATAAACAAGAAGGAATGATGGAAGACATCGTAGTCAGAATTAGAGGTCATGAAGTCCCCACAGACTTCTTGATCCTCGACATGAGAAGACGATGATGTCCACCTCATCCAAGGAAGACCATTCCTCTACGCTACAAGTACAATCATCTACAAGAGGAAATCCATTTTTCACTTTCCTGGAGAAAAGGCACGATGCAACTTCATCAGCTACATGCCCAATGAAGCACATAAGAAGAACAGAAGTGAAAGACGCCGCTCTCAATGCCAAAGAAGACAAACTATCAATAATAGAGAGGCCAATCACGAAGAAGAAGCTATCAACACTGTCCCAGAAAAGAAAGAAGAAAAACCTCAAGACAGTGAACCACAGGAAGTGAAGACTCGGACCAAGAAAGTATGGAAGAAAAAGTCTGCACCTCAGAGGTACAATCAATAACAACTTTCCAAACGTATGACATACCTTGGGAGGTCTGAACCAAGGGAAGGTCCGGTTCGTCGGACCTAAATATCCGAACCTTCGCCAAAAGGTAAAAATTGGTAGTTATCCTCATATTTATTTTCCTGCATATTTCTCATATTTAATTTTAGTTATTTATTACATCATCATATTTAATCATTGCATCATCATATTTAATTCACAAACATTTTAATTTCTGCATTGCATTAGAAAGGAAAATAAAAATTTTGTATTTGTTACACTACATCATAAGCTGTGAAGCCCCATGTGAATAATTCTATGGTGTGTAAAAACCCACAGGAATGTTTATCTTGGTGGCATAAAAATAATAAAAATAAATATGCATGCATTCATCCTGTGCATTTTCTCTTGCATCGAAAAAATATAAAATACAAAAATATTGAGAAAGAGATCTTACTGAAATTCTAGACAACTAAGGCTTAAGGCTTAAGTGGCCAACCACTAACGCTTAATCTGTTCCACAAGTTTTGTTGTCTATTTGAGTTTCATAGGATCTGAAAGACCAAGAAAAGCTGACAAACAAGTGGATGTTCCATTCACTGTTGGAGCACTATTTCAACAAACATCAACATCAATCAAAGCTCCGACAGAGGAAACACATTTCCACCGTCAGTCCGCTACATGGCAAGATTGAACAACTACGTCAGCATTCAGCTTGGGGGAAAGCACCCCCGTGTATCCAGGTAAGTATCCTTATCGTCTTAAGTTTTCTTTCTATACATAAATGAAAATAAAATATAAAACAAAACAAAAAAAAATGTGGGCACATGAAGGCTCACCATTAATTAAAAAAAATATGGGCACATGAAGGCTCAACGCTATTAAGGGAACCAGCTTGGGGGAGACGCACCCCCGTTATCTTCGTGATCCAGGTATGTCTTATTCACTATCTTAGTTATTTATAATAAGTGTGTGTTAGGTTAAATAAATAGTGTGTTAAGTTTGTTTTAAGAAGTTGATAATAAAAGAAGAACTCTCTCTAATCTGTTACATGGAAATGATGAATAGTTGCTCTATCTAATTTCTTTCAAGTACTTAGCCTTCAAAGCATGAGTTCTCCTGATTAATAATGATACTGAAAAAAATGAAATTAAATATATGGGTAGTAAATGCTTGATCCAGAGTCTAGGTAATTGACAGATATGATATGCGATGATCTGAGCTGCTATTATCTTGTTCTAAACAACACTAGAATTCCGGAGATTTCTCAATATTAATATGACTAATAATGGCATTGAGTTAAATTAAGCTTTGTTGACCCTGTGAGAAGTTTTCATGCTATTGAATTGAGATCACTTACATATTTCATCCATCTTCCGCATAAATGCTCATGATTATCTATTCTTATCCTCTCAAAAGTTTTTTGGAAGCATATGGCTATTGAAAAAAAAATCCGAGGAAATAAAAAGGGACAAGTGTCCGAAACCTCAAAAAGATAGATCACGAGGAAATAAAAAGGGACAAGTGCCCGGAACCTCGAAAAAAAGGAAGAAAAAAAGAGAGAAAAAATATGAATATCAGAAAAAATGGGCACGTGCCCGATAGTAGAATTAGCCTGATAGCCATGTGTCTCTAATAGACAGAAGAGAGTGATACGTTCAAAAGAGCATCCACCTCCATTTTCCATACACGTGCACTTCTCGATTCAATGGTGTGGTTGACTTTCTCTTTGGATCCATTGTTTAATTTGACAACATATGTTCTTAAGCTTTTTGAAAATTCATAAAAACTCCGGGATAATGGTGAAGTGAAAGAGCTAGAGACATAGCGCTTGATTTGATCGTTCTATCCTTCATTTACTCAAGATTCAAGGTAAAGTACTAAGCTCCATGATGAATAATATGATACTTTTTCCTATTCCATATGAGAACTTCTTTTTGAATACATGTGTACTTCTTAAGAAATACAGATATTGCAGGAACTCCTGATCTATTGTTATTGGCTTTGCTCGGGACTAGCAAAGGGTATGCTTGGGGGAACTTGTTGACGCTCACTATTGCTCATATTTAACCATCAACTAATGCATAAAATGACACTAAATGAATCACAAAGCATAGTTGTAGGGTTTGAAACTAACAAGTTCCACAAGTTTTGGTACTCTCACTTGTTTTGTAGGACATCCATATTTTTACCATATAAAAGTATCCCAAGTGATGAAATAGAGCACACCATTGCGAAGACCTCGTCGAGACAATCGAAACGAACATATGATTTGCTATATTTGGAGCCCCGGAGCGAGAGTCCTCGATGGATACGACTTGGAAGATTCTAGAACATTCCAGAAGACACGAGAAGGCGACCCACGGAAGGCGGGGCCCACCTGTCATAGGGGCAGACCGACCGGTCACCCTGCAGGGCCCAAACTCGCCCCCCTTCGCGTGACGCACTCCAACCGACCTCTCCAACGCGTTTTGGCCCATTTAGGCCCAAGTGCATATGACGAAGGATTTAGTACCACATCGCTTGCCCAAGGTGGAGGGGAGGCCAGGAGCCCCTATATAATAAACCCAGGACCCCCCTGAGGCAAGAGATCATCATGGAGTTGTAGAGGCGTCCCTCGAATAGATAACCTCTCTTCTCTATGTAATTAGGTTTAGATTTTCCAATGTAATAGCTTAGCTCTAGTCGGGAGTTAGGGAGAGCGGAGCTGCGCTCCGGTTCCGGAGGAGTCTTCAGAGTTTTGGTATGTCTTTGTATATTTTCTTTGTAAGACTTATGTTTTAATATATTTATCTTCTCTATTTACTTTATGCTTTATTATATGATTAGTATAGTTGTTATATCTTGGCATGGGATCTTTGTTCGTATTGAGTGCTCTAGTTATCCTAGGTAATTAGAGTAGTAATCGATAGATTCGACATGGTGTTTAGTCTATAGGTTACCTGAGGTTGCGCTCAATCCCACGGAATAGTTGTGGTAGCCCCAGGGGTGACAGCTCTGTTAGGCCTTCGTAGTCCACCACGTTCGGATTGATGTTTCATAGAGCTTTTGGCAGCCTTCTCCCAACTACCTTTCTCCCAGTCTTCTTCGAGAGTTGGAAAGGACCTGCTGCTCCAAAGTGCCAATGTTTATGACTGCTATATCTTTTCATCTTTGTTGCCTTAAAACCCAAGTAATAGAGAAGTATATAGGAACCTTGATCTCTTCCGTTGTCCTCCCACTATAGTTATCTATACATTTATCATTAAATTCCCTTAATTGTACTTCATTTATTATCATATCATATATCATTCACTCCTGCTTTAGTCTAATAAGTACTCTGAGTTAGTAGATGCATGATAGTGAGTTATCAGATTCTTGACCCCAGCTTCCTTGTGGTAAAATATAAATAACGATCCTGGAATACTCCCGGTAAAATGCTACAATGGTGTTTTGTGCGCTTGCGGAATCTTTCATATTCTATTTGCACTAACAAACGTCAGCAATAGATAACCAGTGTCAACAAAGACCTAGTGTGGTCACAGTGGCACGCGTCTGCTGGGGCGCAAGCCACCGATGAGTGAGCCACCAGGCGTGCGACCACTGGAGATACGACGTAGGTTTGCATGGTGGGAGGAGCCGCTAGGAAGGGCTGTGGGGTGGGGTCCTAGGGAGGGCAGTGGAGGGCGCGCCAGGGCACGTCGGCGTGACGCGGGTGCCACTAGGGTGTGCGGCGATGGTTGTAGAGGCATGCCTGCATGGCTGCATGGGTCGCCGGGGAGAGGAACGTGGACATCGAGGATGAAAGGATCAAGATGCCAAAGAAGGGGGATGAATTGGGCTATTCTAAAAATTCTTGCAATAATTAAACCCTACACTAGCTCATTTCACCTCTTGTGCCTAAAAGTGTGTTTAAATTATCCACTATATAAAAAGGACTTACACCCTAGGTATGGCAATTCTAGGAATGTAAACAACAAGAATTCAAATGCTCAAAGTAAATGTGGAATGTAAAGAGAGGAAAGGAACACAGATGATTTTTCCCGAGGTATCGAGGTGTCGGTATACCCCCTAGTCCTTGTTGGAGCACCAACACAAGGATATCGCTCTCCCTTGGCCCACAAGGACCAAGTGCTCACTCTGGGCTGATTCTTTGCCTCTCCGGCCTTGTGAATCGCCCACTACCGGTCACAACACGAGTTGGGTCATCCACAAACTCCACCGGATGATCACCAAGCTCCCAATCACCACCAAGCCGTCCAGGTGATGCCGATCACCAAGAGTAACAAGCACAAACTCTCACTTGACCAACGCAAGGCTAATGAGAAAGGTGGATGCACACTTGCTACTCTCTTCTCTCATTAGTGAGGCTCTTAATCTTGTGATTAGTAAATCTCCAAGACCTCACTAGGCTCTTGCACTCACTTGCACTCTAGCTCAAGGGTTATGTATACTAATCAAATGAGCAACAGTGCCTCCATGAATGAGTAAAAGGCCTATTTATACCCCCGAACTCAAACCATGCCCGAAGGGGTACAACTCAACTGTTTAAGTACTAACCGGATGTGTCTGTTGGGGTGACCGGACGCATCCGGTCAATGCCTAATGGCTAGCTGACACCACTTCTGACAACTGTACTTTGCCGTGTCCGGACTCTGCCTATGTCCGATTAGCAAAAACCCTAGAACCTCTCTGTTCATGACGGACTCTGCCCTCAGGCGCATCTGGTCACTTTGTGAGTAGTGTTTGGTCACATAAGGGTATACCAGATGCGTTCGATCTAGGCCCTATAGCAGCGTCCGGTCGCAACTAAACCCTAGCTACAGCCTTTTGCACTAACCAGACACACTGACCCAACGTCCGGTCAAACTGCTCTCAGCGTCTAGTCACTCAAATGAGGCTCAAGCTGTGACACCCTAGTGTCAAGCACTGCATTAGGAACTACATTTAGCTACTAAAATGCATCAGCAATACATTGCATCATTTCATGTGCATGAGAGTGTTTTTGCCTTTTGCTTATTTATTGGATTTGGGATTTCTATTGGACTTGATGGTTTAAGTGGATTCTGTCTTGGCAACTAAGTTTGCAAAATAAACAATATTGAGTGTAACATTTTCCATGTTAACATTTTGAACTAGTTCAAAATTTGTTAAGCAAATAAAAACAAGGAAAACAAAATGATTTATGTCTCAAATTTGGGTTCTATTTCTGTGGAGATTTTAAAAGTGCTTTTCAGCAAAAATGTTCTTTATGAAAGTTGTAGAGAAAATTATTTCGTGCTGTCGCCGTTCGACACCGCGAGGACACCCCACCGTTCTGGCCGCAACCGTCCACCACCGTCCGATTCCTCTCGCCAACGACTCTGCCCTCACCGTGCGCACGCCATCTTCCCCAGCCGAGCCCGAGGAGCGCCGCCGCGGTCGCCATCAGCGCCGCCCAGAGCTCGAAGCCGTTCGCCCCCGACCAAAGCTCTGCCACCTCCCTCCTTCACTCGCCAGCTTCGCCAAGCAAAGGCAAGGTGAGAACACTAGTGCGCAAGCTCTCTACCGCCCCCTAAGCCTCTCACTCTTGCCCGGCCGAGCGCCATGGACGCCGCCATGGCCGCGCACGTGGTCGAGCTCCACCAAAGCTTCACCGGCCGAACCAACCCCTCTAGTAGTTCTCCTAGGGTTCACGCAAGCTTTCGCCCCCGTTAATTTGGCCGGCGACCGCCGGGAACGGCGTAGCCGCGCGTCACCGCTGCCGCCGTCCGCCACCGCTCGCCGCCGGCGAGCTATGGCCATGCGCTAGCCAAACCAACCCCACCATCCGATGCGCTTAGTCGAGACGAACTCACCGAGCCAGCCCTCACCGCTGGCGACCTCACCATCGGCGAGAAATCGGTGGTCAAAGTCGCTCCCCTGTTCGGCTGTTCCCGTTGACCAGCAGGTCCCACACGTCAGTCTCACCCGGTCTATGGGCCGAGTCCACGAAGCCAGGCCGGGAGATTCAAATGTTTTTCCTTTTTGATTTTAATTTCCAGAAAGGCTTGCTATTTTTGTGTAGCACGATTTAAAAGTCCAAATGAAGTGCTCTTAGTTTTCGTAGCTTGCTCATGAGTAGATCTATCATGGAAAAATACGAAAGTATTTTTGGTAGAAATTTTTATTACTGTTTTTATTTATTGCAGTTTATGTGCTTTTGTTGATATAAATGGTTATATATGTTTTCTGGTTGAGTTAATTCTTGGCAAAATTTGTGTAGGTTTCTTGTCATGATGTGTATCTGTGAAAAATATATGAGGCACTATTTATGTAGAAAAGTTTTCTGTTATGGGTTAAAATCCTTTTTGGTTGTTTTCTTGGAATAAGTGTTAAGGTGTTTTATATGTCAAAATAAAATGTGGGAAAATTTGTGCAGTCTCTGTATGTGATGTTCAAGCTAAGAAAAATGTTAAGCATAGGCTCTTGTATGAAAAAATGTGAAGTTACTATATAAATGTACTTTTCTGTGTTTTCTTTGGAAATTCATGTAAGAAATAATATAATGTTTCTGTTCATGGAACTTCCTTGATAAATATGAAACGTGGAGTAAAATCTGGGAAAAATATGAAACTGAGTTTAGCACCCTTTTTCAGTAGGGTTGTAGTTCAATTAGGTTATTTTGGATTAGATTTGTTAATTTTGTGTAGGTTTGTGTAATTATGCTCTGATAGTAAATTTTCTACAGTAGAATGTTTATGAGTAGATGATACTAGGAAAATTATGAAATCTGCTGTTTGAAACTTTTCGTGTGAAAAGTAAGTTCAAAACACTTTTCGAGCAGTGTATTTCATCTTTTTGTAGCTGTTGTTCTGTATTTTATCTCTTGCTGGAAATTGGTCAGTGAAGTCCAGTTAGTGTCATTTATCTTTTGGAATTTTCATGGATTTTTCCAAGTTCAGAAAAATATACTTGCAGTTCAAACTTGAGTCTCTTTTGAATTTCTAAATGGGAAATAGTTGAAATAATGATTTTGTTTTATGAGGTCGATAAGTATTTACCTCAATGTCAAAAGTGGTTCAACAAGTTGGTTTTGTTGGTTTTCAAGAAATATTGCTTTTCACACCACCATATCCCGCACCCCGCATTATTTATTTATTTATTTATTATTTACCGCATGCAATAGGATCGACACTCCCGGAGCCCGACCAGGAGCAGGAGGCAAGCGTCGACCAGGAGATCCCGGAACTTCATCAAGCCGAGGAGGTCGACCCCGGATAGAAAACTAACTTGCCCGTGTGCCCCTCCCACGAGGCCTCGGTCTTCGCTCAAGGCAAGCCTCGGAGCATCCTTAAGTCTCCCAGTTTTTATAAATAATTTACTTTAGTATTTTATATTGTGATGCATTAGGTATAGGAGTTGATTGAATCCTACTTGCTGCATTTCCATTCCTTGGTTATTGATTAATATCTACCTTGTTATCCTGTTATTTATTTACAATATAGAATTGCTTAGTCTACCTAGTAAAAGTAGTGGTTAAGGATGTTTCCGTAATACCTCTGATGGGTAATTACCGGATCACGGTTGGCTATATTTTGCTATCGTGGAAAAGAACCTGAGTAGTAATAAAATACGGTCAACTGGAAGGCAAGGCACAAGTTTGGAAACTTGGGCAGTCCATCCGTTGGATCGTGTAAAATTTTCTATTGGTACAAAACCGACAGGAAAATGCAAAAAACCGACAGGAAAAACTCAAAACTAATTTTTCTGTCGGTATACCGACAGAAAAATTCCGACAGGGCTAGAGCGACAGTGAAATACAATTTTCCTGTCGGTTTTTGTTTTTCCCTGTCGGGACGTTATTTTTCTTGTCAGTGGGTCATCGATAGGAAAATTGACGGTTGCCAGGTCTAGAAATATATTTCTGTCGGAATAAAATGACAGGGAAAAATGGTGTAACGACAAGGAATAAATTTTCTTGTCGGTTTTGCACCGTCAGTAATAGAGTCCATACGGACAGAAAATATTGATTTTCTTCTGCAGTTTACCGTCCGACAGAAAATATGGACTTTTCCCTGTCGACTCTGTGCTGACAGTAAATTATAACGTACCGACAGAAAATATATTTTCTTCATTGCGGACATGAGCCTCACAATTTCATATGAAATTCATAATAACAGTACATGCACAAACAGAATTAGGTCCCATAGTTGGGATGAACAACCACTAATTAAGGTGCTCATAGGTCTTGCATCCACAAATACATAAATAAGATGTTCATAGGTCTTGTATCCACAACTACATAAATAAGATGTCCATAGGTCTTGCATCCACAACTACATAAATAATAATTTCACAAAAGCATCCACTAGTTGAGATTAGTTGTTCCCAAAAGCTAGCATCAACTTCTTAGCTGCATCTTTACTGTCTAAAGGTTAGGAGTGGCAACTACCAACAACTTCTACGACAAACACAAAGTAGCATTATCTTTGTAATCACTCCCACCTTCATGCATGGTGTCCACTATGGCAGTTCAATGTTTCCAATACAGCTCTGTATGTGCCATTGGTTGTCTTCATCGTGGCCATTCGCGGCATTGTATCATTAGTCGACTCCGAGCCAACATGAGACAAACCAGTGAGCTATATATATAAAGAGAAATATTAGTTTGATTGATACCTTCTAGTGGTAGTAATCTTCTAGATGCTAACTGCATCCAGTGGGTAAAGAGATACTAAATTTTTTCTGCAAAACAAAACATTGCACAAAAGTAACTTCGGCACATTCAGGTTGAAAGAACTCGACATATGGGCTACATGCGAAGATGAGCGGTATCCTGGGGGTGGGACTATTTTATTTTATTTTCTTTTAGCCTGAGTTGGTCACGGTTGTGGCATGTGGGCCTTATCTCTCTCTTTTTCTTTTTTTCTTTTTTGCGCTGGAGGCACAACTCTGGCCTGTGGGTTTTTAGGCACAGCTCACACACATACGTACGCGTTTTGGTTTTTTTCGCTTGGGGCCGAGTATTCGGACTAGCGGGAAATTTAGGCCCGTTGGATTTTCTCCATAATATTCCTGTGTGTTAGAAAAACACCGACAGAAAAAATATTGTGTATAAGGTAAACCGACAGAATTTTTTTTTGTCGGTGTACAGAACCAACAAGATATTTATAATTTGCCTGTTGGTATTATAATTTTCCTGACGTCTTTTGTCCACCGACAAGATAATTATATTTTT
Source organism: Coix lacryma-jobi var. lacryma-jobi (assembly GCA_009763385.1). Taxonomy (NCBI): domain Eukaryota; kingdom Viridiplantae; phylum Streptophyta; class Magnoliopsida; order Poales; family Poaceae; genus Coix; species Coix lacryma-jobi. The sequence goes on from CM019831.1 coordinate 18,197,764, forward strand.
TCTGTCGGTTGATTATAAGTTTCCAGAGTGATTGTGCTACAAGCCTCTGAAATAGAATCAGACCCATCACTACATTTGACGGAGATGTTCTTTAAGTTACATGCTGTTGATAATTTTTTCCCTAATTGTTTAATAACCACAGATTCCTCATTCATTCATATGTGCTGCAGGATTCAAGTTGGTAAAATCTCCAACGTAACTGCTCCATTAGCTGTGTTTGTCTCAGACTCAGTTCGGCTAAATGGTGATGATTGATGAAGGTTTCTATCACTACAGGGAGCGCCGGCTTTGCCGAGTGCTGGCTGCACTCGGCGAAGGCCCTCTTTGCCTTGTGCTCAGTCTTCGCCGAGTGCCAGATTTCTGGCACTCGGCAAAGAGGCTCTTCGCCGAGTGCCCAAAATTTGGCACTCGGCGAACTCGCAGGCACTCGGCGAAGATCATGTTTCCTGTAGTGTATGGTCAGTATCGGAAAACTTCAGCACTATGTATAACTTTGCAAGGGAAATCATTGGTGAGATAAAAGCTTCTTGTTTACACATAACTGAAAGCCAATTTAGTCACAGTTGGTATGATGTAAATCTGCTGTTTTGGCATTTTAGAAATTCCCGTCCAAAGCAAGGTGGGGCATCAAGTTATCGCTAAGGAATTTGTTCTGGCCTATAGCCCTATATATATTGTTCTTGATGCACCTATTTTGGTGCAAAAAGTTGCTAAATGTCACTGCTTAATGGTCATGATGTGTCTATATTTTGTTGGTTCGTAGTCCAATGATGCGTTTACCCTTAGGGCCCGTTTGGATGCTTAGAATTGAATTTATTTTAAGAATCATAATTTAGACACATATTAATTAAGCTAATATCATTATGTATGGATTATATTTGTATATTATTGTTGTTTATGCGAGAGAAATACTCATGTGTTGCATTTCTATCGTAGGAGAGTGAGTTGAAGAGAATGTTATAAGTTGTAAAGTAGAAATATAGTATAGTGATGTATGGAATCAATTTCCCTCTCTCACCCTATGAATTTGAAGTAGACATATATGTGAACCTTGGAAAGTGGTGGAATGTTAAATTCCAAGACAAATAGGCTAGTTTATTGAGTGAATTCTAATTCCACCAAAATGAAGGGATCCAAACGGGGCCTTATTAGTTTTCTCAGGTCACAGTCTACAATGTTAGATTAGATGCACCTCACCAAGCTGAAGGATATACCAATTACTCAATTATTTTGTGTGGATGTTACACTTGTCCTCGAGAAGACGAAGCATATTATCAATTCCACCCGATGCAGATGCAAGTGCAGGAGGTCGTGACTCATGCCTATCTTGGTGTCTCCTTCACTTGCCATTTGTTGCCCTTCACTTGCCATTTATTTTACAAAGAAAAAGGTGATTCTGATAGGAACGTTGAAATTTTGTCGCAAGCTTATTTTTTAGAAAAATCGGCAATTAAGTTACCAAATTATATTATTAGAAAGGAAAGCACCAAAACAAAACGAAAAACAACCAAGCAAAAAAAACATGCAGTTGCTGTACAACTGAGTTGGGGACTAACAACACCTCCCCTACAACTAGTACTAAGGAGCAGCCAAAAGTATAAAAAAGCTAAAAACCAAAGAGAGTGGCGCTTGGAGGGAACTGTTTTGAGCTGTTCAGATAACGATCCATGAGCCTTGGCGTCCCAGCTTTTTGCCAAACGAAATTGCCTAATACTCTCCTGAATAATGTAAGCTAAGAGCATCTCCAATCATTATGCATTTGGGCTATGCATTTACCAAAATGCATAAAACTCTAAAAAAAACCCCTCCAATCGTTATGCATTTGGACTTTGCATTTTACATAGCTATGCATTTGGAGGGGGAAACTTGGCATATATGCCAAAGGAGTCCGGCTATGCAAATACACATCCCGGCTTTCTCGGTCTCCCCTGGCGCGCGATTCTCTTTCCCTCCGCGGTTTTCTTGCCGAGAAAAAAATATTTTTGGAAAAAAAAATACATGTTGGACTATGCATTTTGCATAACGGTTGGAGAACACCCGAATTTAGCCTTGCCATTTTCATTTGGGGTGCTCCAATTGCCTCAAATGCATAGCTCCAAATGCATAACGATTGGAGATGCTCTAATTGAGCCTGTGAGACCGGCTTTTTGAAATGTTCTTTGGTTCCTTTCTTTCCACACATTCCACCAAAAGTACTCCCTTTGTCCATAACAGAATGTAATTATCGTTTTTCAAGAACGTAATTCTCCCTACACCCACCAAATTTGACTAAATTTATATTAAAATTTACTAATATTCATGATACAATATAAGTATCATTTCCATCCACTACGGGACATCAATTCTTTGCCGAGTGCAGGCAGCACTCGGCAAAGCCTTAAATACAATTGGCAAAGGCGGAATTGGCAAAGGCGGGCTCTCGGCAAAGAAAGTGTCAGCAAAGAGGCTTTGCCGAGTGCTGACGTGGCACTCGGCGAAAAAAAGCACTCGGCAAAGAAAAAATCCAAAAAATAGAGAAATTTTTTTATTTAATTAGGGGAGAGGCCCACTCGTCTCCCTCGAAATCGCAAGTCTGGTATTTTTCAAGCAATATTTTCTCTCCTGGTATTTTCACGCAATTTTCTCTCACGCACTGACGACCTCTCACTCACGCAGAACCTCATCTACCACTGCACTACACACTCACATACACCATCTCGTTTCGGTTACCCGTATATTATACTAAACCGAGTATAACTTGCTTATTTGAGACCCTAAACGAATTCAAATCAAAAAATTGTCAACTACAAAGTTTACTAACTTTTTGAGATCTACAACTTTTATTTTGGTAGTTTTTCCATCCGAGGTGGTTTATAAAAATTTGAATTTCAAATTTATCAATTTGAAACGTAGTTTTCGTTGACAAGATTATTTCAAATCAAAAAGTTGTCAACACCAAAGTTTCATAACTTTTTGAGATCTACAACTTTCATTTTGGCCATTCCTCCATTTGAGGTATTTAAAAAATTCAAATTTCAAATTTTTTAAATTCAAATACAGTTTTGCAAGACAAGATGATTTCAAATAAAAAAGTTATCAACTATAAAGTTTCATAACTTTTTGAGATCTACAACTTTCGTTTTGGTCATTTCTCCATCCGAGATCTTTTGAAAATTTCAAATTTTAAATTTTTCAAATTCGAACGCAGTTTTGCATAACTAGATGACTTCAAATTAAAAAGTTATCAACTACAAACTTTCATACCTTGTCAAGATCAACAAAGTTTATTTAGGTTGTTTGACCATTTATGCATCCGACGTTGTGGTTCTAATATTATTCACAAACATTATATATCACTATCGTGGTTTCATAAACTACCGGAGAGATACGTAAGATTTGTGAACAAATTTATTTTAAGTTTGTCAAATGAAGAAATCACAAAAAATAAAAATTGTTCATCTTGATAAGTTAAACAACTTTGTAGTTGAAAACTTTTTTATTTGGATTAATTTACTGCTTCAAAATATGATTTGAAAATTGGCTTTGCCGAGTGCGTGAAAAAAAAACTCGGCAAAGATTGATTTTCCTGTAGTGATCTAATCTCGTCTTCATTGGTTGTGTTCCTAGGTATTCCTTTTATTGCTTCCCATATGGCTATGTATTGTTTCAGCTCTTCATCTGTATGTAGCGGAATTAAATGCTCAATCTATTTATCGTTGAGTAAAGCTTTTTGTACTCTGATGCTTTTCCTGCGAGATTTGGAATAGAGGAGAAGGGCTATGCTTTGCGGTGAACAGCCATTGATCCAGTTGTGTCTTATGCCTTTGGCAATTCGATCCCTTGTGGTCCATAGCAAAGTGCTCATTGCATCTAAAATGGTTAAATGGTGGGTGCTGCGGCGTTCAGGTGACCTTATTCTCTTCATATATTGCAAGTCTCTAAAGTGTACTTGGACAGTTGAGGTTGAGTTACTATCACTTCCATTGTTCTGATTACTTGTTCTTCCGTCTCCTGGAAGTCTGCATATATGCACACTGCACATGGACCCATGCGTAATTCTTCTCTCATATCATTTGTGATGAGGGTGCTGATTCGTTTGTATGGGTGCTCCAAGCATTTCTGAAAGCAATGTGTAGGAAGAAACCAGCTAATTACAGATGGCGACCTCCGTGATTAAAACTGTTCAGCAGGTGTGTAAGGCGCAAGGCGGGGAGGGCGGGTACCGGTGGCTAGGGCTTGCCCTAGGGCAGCCGTGCGGCAGGAAGGGGCGGCGGCGGCCTGCTGCTCGCTGCTGCTGCGCACGCGTGAGAGGGAAGGGGAGGGGCGGCGGCTAGGGTCTGAGGGCTGGAGAGCGGAGAACTAGAATAACCCTTTCGGCCTTTTTATTATTAATCTCAAAGGGGTACAATGCCTCTATTTATAGTCCCGAGAAGACTTGCATCTTAAGTAATTCTATATATTTCCTTATTCTACCCCCTATCCTAATCTATTTCTAATCAGATCCTTTTGCGGTGACGGCGGCAGCGTGGATGAACAGTACCCGCGTGCTACAGTATCCGTGGGTACTGTTCACGTCGGCTCGGCTGCAAGGGCAGCGGCTGCTAGGGCATCGGCGTCTTGGGCGAGTTGGGCGCCGGTCCACGGGCCCAATAGGTGCCCTGCTGGCCCATCCAGCCCCCTAGCCTCCATTAGGCGTATGACATCTCTCCCCCCTTCGCCAGTCAGCGCGTCCACGCGCTGATATATCGTCCAACTCCTTTCTCCATGGCTCGGTAATCTGGTGCTTGGTACTAAGTTTGTGATTTGGAGAAGTATGTGTCCCAGGCTGTCGTTGGATTGGTCATAGTTGACATCATGGTCCCTGAATAAGAAGCAATAAGTGAGGGAGCCGAAGTATCCGGAGAGGTGGTAGCTGTAGTTTGTGGCTGCTGACGAGTTGATGTAGTTGTTCCGTGCTTCTCGGAGCATTGGTCCTGGTAAGATTGCAGAAAAGTGGAGTGTTCTTCGATCCAGTTCCGGCTGTTGATATGAGAACACTCGACCCGCATCAATTTGGCCCGGAATATGCCTCGCAAGTGTTGTAGCTGTGAATGTTGGGGGATTTGTTGTCCGAAATCTTCCAGTGTGCCAAAGAGGAGGTTCCCCGTCTCATAGTCTGCAGGCGAGATAATTGGGCTGCCATTGGCTGGATTTCTGTGGATGTTGATGTTGTCAGCGCGAAGGAATTGTTGACCGTTGCTGTCGAAGAAGATGATGGTTGCTGCTGGTAGTGTCTGTCGAGGTTGTTCTTCCAGAAAGAGGATGGTAGAGGGGAAAGCTTGTGTGGACGGTGTTGATGCTGCTGTGTGAAAGCCAACTGCAAGTAAACGTGCTTGTAACATACCCGGTGTCGTTATCAAGTTCTGGAGCAATGGTGATGTTGCTGGCACGTAGTAGCGATTGTTGTAAAGGATCACGCCATGTTGCAAGGACCAAGCTGGAGCTGCTGCTTTGAGTGCTATGGTTTCAGAGATGATTTGAAGTTCTCACTCGTTTGTTGCTGCTAAGCGGAGCTCAGAGAGTATGTCGTTGTTGAAGGCATCAAGAGGTGTTGGCGTTGTTTCCTCTGTGCTTGTTGTGCATGTGGTGCTGCTGGAAAGCACGCTCATCGACGTCCTCCTTGTTTACGATCAACGTGTTAGGCGATGACCGTCCGAGCGTTGATGTTGGGGAAGCCGTCAGATTGACTTGGGGCAGCGATGGCGATGAGGAGCGGGTCGCCGGGCTGGGCGCCTGCGATGGAGGTGCTGCTGACTGCTGTCGTGGGGGTACGCCCATGCCGTCCATGGTGTTCAGGTTGATAGAGACAGCCGTGATGATTTCCGCTGTAGCAGAAGTCTGTGGTTCCTTCAACTTCTCGTCGAGGTAGGTCTTGTCGGCATTGATCATGACGCTTTTGGTCTCCGCCTCGAGATCGTTGATGGCCGCTTCCCGATCCAATTTGTTGTGGATGACAGAGATGTTGGCGGCGTTGCGTATCCCACGTGCTTGTTCGATGTTGCTGAGGCGCTTGTCCACTTGGGATATCTGTAGATCGAGCTTGTCGAAGTGTTTGCTGATTCCTTCGGCGAAGTTCTTCAGCAGTTCCACGATGGTGGAGGTGGTGGCAGCCATGGATCGATTGGTCTCGCGATACCAGATGTAAGGCGCAAGGCGGGTACCGGCGGCTAGGGCTTGCCCTAGGGCAGTCGTGCGGTAGGAAGGGGCGGTGGCGGCCTGCTGCTCGCTGCTGCTGCGCGCGCGTGAGAGGGAAGGGGAGGGGCGGCGGCTAGGGTTTGAGGGCTGGAGAGCGGAGAACTAGAATAAGCCTTTCGGCTTTTTTCTTATTAATCTCAAAGGGGTACAATGCCTCTATTTATAGTCCCGAGAAGACTTGCATCTTAAGTAATTCTATCTATTTCCTTATTCTACCCTCTATCCTAATCTATTTCTAATTGGATCCTTTTGCGGTGACGGCGGAGGCGCGGATGAACAGTACTCGCGTGCTATAGTACCCGTGGGTACTGTTCACGTCGGCTCGGCTGCAAGGGCAGCGGCTGCTAGGGCATCGGCGTCTTGGGCGAGTTGGGCGCCGGTCCACGGGCCCAATAGGTGCCCTGCTGGCCCATCCAGCCCCCTAGCCTCCATTAGGCGTAAGACAAGGTGCTTCATGGCATAAGTCATCGCATCTGTTCATGGCATGTGGAGAAAAATATTCTGAAGCATTTGCATAGTGAGAGTGGGTTCAGCACACTTTTGTATCATGCTAGTTCAGAAACATTTGAAGTGGAATGCCTTTCTTTCCGAGTACCAGACTGCAAAAAATAGAGATTGACTTGCAAAAAATAGAGAAGACATTATGCTTGGCGGAGGCTGGACATGCATCGTCATTGGTGTCGGGAGTCGGGGCATAAGACCTATGCTCCGTCTTCGGCGCGGGTTTGGTGGTTGAGCCTCAGAAAACCATCCGCGACGGTTTCTAGGTTTTGGCCTCAAAACCTAGAGTGACTGGTTTATGAGTTTGAGCCTCAAAACTCAGGCCGACGAATTTGCCGGTTTAGGTCTCAAAACTTAGGCCGACGTGATTGATTATACAATTGATGTTTGTTCTTTTAATTTCGTATTTTTGAATCTTATATTGTATATTTGACACTCAAAACAATCTTAAATGAAAAGGTTGTTAACTGCAAAGTTGTAGATCTCATTGCATACTACAACTTTAATATTGACTTTGTCTTTAGTCGATATTGTTAATCATGTCATATTTGGTCTGAGACCTTATTTTAAATATTTGGACACTTAAATCATCGCAAATTGAAAAGTTGTCAACTACAAAGTTTTAGATCTATTTAAAATTTACTATTTTGATATGAAATTTATCTTAATCCGATATCATATGAAAAAGTTATGATTTTTTATGCAAAATAGATATCATTGTCAATTAAAGCTACGAACTGACTACTGTTAGTTGAAGCCATAAACCAACAATGATAGTCCAGCTATCACTGTCGGTTGAAGTCACAAATCGACAATGATAATCTATCACCAATAATAAATGTTAGTTCTGTAGTAGTGTCATTGTTGCTCCTCATCAAAACCTCAATTCTCATCGGGCTGAAAATATCTACTCTACAACATGCGTGCGTGGATTATGAGGTGGTGCATGTCCTGGTCTAGCGCTATATAAACCCCTGGTGAGGACACTTCTGGCAAGACAAGAGACGCCTCAACCCCAGCTCCACCCCTAAGAACACGAAGCCAGCAGCAGTCACAGGTTTGTCATTTGAACTCTCTGATCCTTTTAGCAGCAGGGACAATGGATTTGCACAAGAATATAAGGGTCTAGTTGATGATGCTCTTATGTTAGGTTCGTTATAGATCAAAAGAGGATCCTGCCTAATAAGGCCTTTCTATTTTTCATTTACTTATTGCTCACCTAATAAACAGAAGAGGTGTTGGAAGAGAATTGTGGTTGCATACCAATATACCATACTGCTCCTGCTCAGTATGGAAGTAGAATATATCGAAATAGGAGTAGTTAAGTAGTCTAATGTTTTTTTTTCTGCTTCGTCTCTACATTTAAGCTTATATATAACAACATCGAGAAAAACTTAGCATTGCTGGAGACATGGCTCTGAGCCTCTAGCGTGCATGAACATTATTCTGTGGTGATCAAGTACACATTTATAGCATGTTATGTTGTGTAACAAATTAAACTATATAAATAAAAAGGGGGATTAATTAGAGGTCCATCTCAACTAAAAGTTCCATTTCAATTGTATTGAAAAGTATTATTTATATTACCTATATATCATCCAAATTAAAGAATTAACCTTCCCATCTATATATATAAACCGTCAGCTCACATTAATTATATTAATTTTATGTGTTAGCGAGTGTGCAACAAGCAAGGAAATGGCATCAGCCCAATATGAGATGATGACTGAGGAAATCGCTGAACAACTTAGTTTGGAGGAGAAAGAAAGCTTAGATGAGACCATCAAGGAAGCTGAGAGCGACTTGGAGTCTCTAGAAGTTCAGGATCAATCCCTTGCCATTGTTGCCAAAAATGAAGGCCTCGACAAGAAGGCAAAGTTGACAATTTACATCGTAGCAGGTGCTGCAAAGAATCTGACAAAGGGACCCCTGAGTGTTATGGCTACAAATATATGGGCAGGACACATGATCAGAAATTTTCCCAACCCGCTTAAAAGCTTTGGTACTTTCGTTATCTCAAATACATCTGACAAAGGTGTTAAGGCTGCTGTGGTGTACTCCGGCAACAACAAAAATAAACTTCCATGTGCATGGCTACTTGCTTTTGTCGACAACAAGGATAACGGAATGAGGGTAAGTACATCGTCGTACAAACTCCGTCGTCATGTCTGTCTCAAAACCACTGCCACATTGTTGTTATTATTTTCCACAAACCACAACTTTTTAGCTAGGGGAATATATATAGTACTAGTACAAATAAGAAATGAAAAAAAGTGAATGATAAGTGGAACCTAGCTAGCTAATTAAGGTCATTCTTAGTGGGAGTTTCATTATAATTTACTAGAGAGTAGTGCCACATAATTATGCAATTTTGGTGACATAATTCAAGACATTAAAGAAGAGAAAGAAGAGTTGAATATTAATTATTCCCTTAGGGGGCGTTTGGATCCCTTCGTTTTTGGAGGAATTGAAATCCACTGAATAAACTAGCCTATTTGGTTTGGAATTTGACATTCTACCAATTTTCAAAGTTCACGTATAAGTTTATCTCAAATTCATACGGTGGAAGAGGAAAATAGATTATATAGATCATCGTGTCATATTTCTACTTTGTAACTTATAAGACTCTCTTTAACTCACTCTCATACAATAGAAATGCAACACATGAGTATCTCAATCTCTTGTACAGTCAACAACAATATACAAATATAATCTATATACGACTATTTTAGCTTAATTAATATATGTGTAAATTATTATTCTTAAAATGAATTCAATTCCAAGGAGATCTAAACGGCCCTTATTGAATTTTTGATTGGGGCAGATTTACGGGGAGTGTGGAAGGAAAAGTAATTTCATCCATATCGACTGGAAAAGAGTTGAACACAAGCTGCTTCAAGCTGGTAAAGTTGTGAACTTCCGTGACCACACGACTGGAACCTCGCTCTGTGCCGCCATTCAGGGCAAAGGTGGCAAAGCTGCTGTCGCTGTAGGCTTCCGTGGTTAAACTACTTATATAATTATTAAATAAATAATGTACTAGATCCAGGGGATCATTTATGTATTGTAGTGTCACCTACGTACATGTATGTGTGTGTGGTTGTCACTCTTAATAAGTTCGTGTACTTATGATCCAACAGGGCAATCACTTGCTCTCCTGTAAGGACATGCATGAAAGCTACTACCTACTAAATAAAATTGCCCTGCTAAATAAAATTACATAGTGAACCTGAGTCCGGAGTCCCCCATTTTTTTTCACATGTATTCGTTGTTGCTGTCGTCGTCGTTGACTCCTCTAGAGTTTGTTGTTGTACTGTTGTTTTGTCCAGTCTGGACCTTTTCTTTTTAATATAATCGGCAGCTCTTCTGCCTGATTCATTTTAAAAAATTACATAGAGGACAATCTTGCATGTTTCTCTATGTAGTTTTACACATGTACACTCCTACTAAATCAAGTTTCTAAAATATATGATCACGGCGCTAACTGATTCAATTAAATCATGTTTGTAAAAGCTTCTCCTCGATTAGAACGATGCAATGACTAGATGGGCATGCATGTGGAAACCTGATAACGCTCCTACACGTGCGCTAATCCGACATTAGCTCCCGTCAGGTTGAACGACAGAGTGAAAATATCTACTCTACGACATGCGCACGCGCACGTGGATTATACACTACAACAGAATTGGGCTTTAGCCCCGGTCGGCAAGGGCCTTTAGCCCCGGTTGCCGAGCCGGGACTACCCTTCTAGGAATAAAGGCCCCCCCTTTAGTCCCGGCTCCGGCCACCGGGGCTAAAGCCCCCCCACTCTGTGACACCCCAATTTTAAGAACAAAATTGGAGCACAATATATGTATGTCAGGATCAATTTTCATACATATATCCACATCATAGTAAATATCAAAACAATGCTTTGTTAATAATAACGAACTTTATTACATAAATGACCCTCGGGTCTGAAAGAAAAGTACAGACTCTCATGAAACTGACTCTAAAGAAGACTCTAATATAGATGCGGAAATCTGGACTCCATCTCCACAGGAACGTCGACCGGGGGTAGCGCCATCCTAGTACAGGTCGTCAGGGTCGTAGCCACCGTCCTCTGGATACTCCGGCTCCTCGTAGACGTAGTCTCCAGCGTCTGGGTGGGGTAGCAGGGGGGACAAAGAGGAAGGGTGAGTACATCGAAATATACTCCGCAAGTGTAGGAAATATATGCTTATGAGGCTCATAACAAAGGTAGGCTGACTTTGTTTGACTCAAGCGCCTAAAGCAACACACCCTATTAATCCTATTAATCCTATGCACCTATTTACTAGGTTATAGACAGACACGGTATAAAAGTAGCAACACTCGGAGTCGCACCGAGCAACCACACTCGGAGTCACACCGAGCAACCAACACCTGAAGTCCATCAGGCACCCGCACCTGAAGTCCCTCAGATGACCCGAACCCAAAACCAACCAGTAACCAACTAATCTCGAAGAAGTCCAAGCCCGCTCGTGACCGTAAGCACGGCTGATATATCAGTTTTACACTCTGCAGAGGTTGCACATCGTTACCCATGAGTCGTGCAGATCTCGTCACGCTAAACACTGCCGAGGTGCATAGCGGGTTGCACTGCAAGGCCTTTACAAAGCCCCTCCAAGCCTGTGTTACACGTACTCTAAGGTTTCATCCCCGTACATAAGTCAGCGACCCCAGGGACCCCCTCTTGAGCCACTAAACAAACCCCGTGTAGCATAACTCGGAGGAAACTAATTAATTAGCCAGGTCCAGCCCATCCAGATCTCATGGCTGCGCTGTTAGCCGGGTTACATGCTCCGAGAACCGGGTCCTAGGGATCCAGGCAGGATATGTCTAGCACGAGCCCCGAACCAAAAACCAAAAGCAGCTGCCGAGTCCCACGGCACAAAACCACCAATACGGGTCCATCCAGCCGGATTTACCTAATAACCATGTTACTACAAAATTACCATGTCCACATTCGTTTCATAGTTCATTAATCAAGTTTATAAACATTTTAACTCCCATCCCATCCATGACTGCAGGGCTAAGCAAGACACCTACCCGAACATCCCAAAACAGGCGACAAGGATAATATATACAAATTTTAGTAAACCCTAACATGGGATTCAAATTAATGACAAGCATGCATCTACAAGATCTAACTACTCTAGTACCAAAAGTAAAATAAAGTAGGTGCAAGATGTTCAAGGACACTTGCCTTCGGGCTGGGTCGAATCAACTGGATCACAAGGAAAATCTGGAGCGTCCTCGAACTCCGCACTCTCTGGCCCAATCAACATACATGGCACATACAAAGCGAAATGAATAACAGTGCAACAAACATTATGAAAACAGTAAACTAACAGATCTACTGCGTAGAGAACGAAATTATGAATCTAACGCAAGTTGAATGGGTCGAATTGGAGTTAAAATGCAAAAGTTATAGGCATTTGAAGTTGAGTGGCATTTCTGTAAATAGCTCGAACTCATTTTAGGATTTTTTAATAAATAAAACAGAAAAAGAAAAGGGCGGTGGGACCGGGCCTCAATTTGGTAAACGAACAGGGGCCGGTTTGCGATTTGCGCAAGACTCGGTGTATAGTGCTAGTGGAGTGCGGATTTTATTTCGGAGAATGCGAGGGTCTCTTTAACAAAAACGCATCAGCGAAGGGGTATCGGCCTTTCTCGGCCGTTGATCTGGTGTTGAGCGGCTCAGATTAGATCTGAGAGGGCGGCTGCGAGGTGGACCGCGCCTCGATTTCGGAAAAGTGCAGGGGCTAGATCGCTATTTTTCCAAGACTCAATGAATAGTGCAATTTGGACGGCGGGTTGATTCAACGAAAAGACAGGGACTCTTTAGCAAAATACTCGATGCGTGGCGCAGCGGCCGGTGCGGCGCTGACGGGGCTCTACGTGGCGCTGTGCGGTTGGCTCGGCCTGCCACCTGTGCGGTGGACCTGCTGACTCGGCGGCGGCGGACCGAGTCCACGGCCCTGTGGGCTCGGTGTATACCGATTCGTCGGTTCAATCTAATCTATGCCGCCGAACTGAGATCGGACGGCTCTAGGGAAAAGGGAAGGGTTGGCTCGCCGTTGGTGGCGCTTTGCGCGGCGGCGCCCCGATCAGGCACGGCGACGCCATGGGAAAGGTCACCGGAGCTCGCTCTGGGGTGACGTAGGGTGCATTAGAGGGAGCGTATATGGGTGCTACGAAAAGAGAGGCTCACCGCGAGTCTGATGGAGACGTTCTCGACGCTGATGGAGGCCGGAGAGGGGAGAGCCACGGCGGAGTCGTTCTGCTTTGTCAGTGAGGTCAGAGAGGTAGCTTCCCGGTGCCGTTTCCTCCCGGGATGCGTTCTCTGGTTCGCGGTGCGACTCAGGGATGCCAACGGAGGGAGAGGCGAAACCGGTGGCGTCTCGGTTGAGGAGGACAGGGAGCTTCGGCCCAAGCTTGGCAGTCGGCAATGGCAATGGGTCTGTGGTAGTGGATAAGGGGCTGAGGCCGTGGGGGAAAAGTGAGCGTGAGGCGGAGGGGATAGAGACTACTTGTAGGTCGAGGAAAAGAGGAGAGGTGGCGGCTAGATCCCGCTCGTTGCGGTCGATCCCGGGAAAGCGTGCGCCGGTGGCTTCGCGCTTAGGGCGGGATGGAGGTTGGGGACGCGGCTGGCAAGCGGGCCCTGTCTGCTAGTGTGTGAGGGAGGGTGGATGCGGCGGCGGCTCGGTGCACAGGCCGCGTGCAAGCTGGGCCGCGCGGTGGGAGAGCGGGCCGAGGCCGCGGGGAAGTGGAGGGAGGGGAGGCCGGCTGGGCCGTGGCGGGGAAGGAGAGTGGGAGGGGGGTTTGGGTTGCGGCGAAAAAAAAGATGGGGAGAATGGAGTGGGCCAGTCTGGGCTGGAAAAAGGGAAAGAGGAGAACAGGTCCTTTGCCAAATTCTTTTCTCTTTTGATTTTCTAAACTTTTCAAAAGCCTTTTAAATTCAAATTCAAAACCAGTTTGAAATCAAATAAGTTTTGCAGAGTTTTGGAAATAAAACTTGGGATTTGATTTTATAAAGTTTTTCATAAATATTTTATTGTTTTCTAAATAGAATAAATTCGATTCGCCCTATACGGGTTTAATAAATTTATTTTCCACTCAATAAAATATGCAATGGCATGAATGCAACATGAAAATGATAAATAAATTTTATTTTCCTCCTCTAATAAACTAGCCAACCTATTTAATTTCTAGTTTATTTAATACAATTGGGGAAAATTTAAATTAGGGTGTTACAAACCTACCCCCCTTAGAAGAATCTCGTCCTCGAGATTAGAAAGAGTCAGTGAAGAGGTGAGGAAAATCTGCCCGAAGATCATCTTCCTTCTCCCATGTGGCTTCTTCTTCGGAGTAATGCTTCCATTGCACCTTGCAGATTTTAATCCTCTTGTTGCGAGTACCTCGTTCCATCGTGTCCAGAATCTTGATCGGCTCAGAGAAAGTCAAATCAACCCTGAGATCAAGCTCCTCAAGTGGCAACTGCTCCTCTGGAACTCTTAGGCATCTCTTCAGCTAGGATACATGGAACACATCATAAATACCTGCCAGCCGTGCAGGCAACTCCAGCTGATAAGCAACTGCACCTTTCTTGTCAATCACCTTGAAAGGGCCAATGAATCTCGGAGATAGCTTCCCTTTGACATTAAACCTCCGAAGACCCTTGAAGGGTGACACCTTCAGATAAACAAAATCCCCAATCTGGAACTCCAGCTCTCGTCGTCTGACATCGGCATAGCTCTTCTGTCTAGTCTGAGCTGTCTTCAGGTTGCTTCTGATCTGTCTGACCCGTTCTTCAGCTTCTTCTATAGACTCAGGGCCAAAGACTTTTCTTTCTCCAACCTGATTCCAGAATAGAGGAGTCCTGCACTTCCTGCCATACAGTGCTTCAAACGGTGACATCTTCAGATTGGCCTGATAACTGTTGTTATATGAGAACTCTGCATATGGCAGACTCACATCCCAACTCTGGCTATTCTGGAGTGCACTGGCTCTCAACATGTCCTCCAGAATCTGATTCACCCTCTCTGTCTGTCCATCAGTCTGAGGATGATAAGCCGAACTGAAACTGAGGCGAGTGTCCATAGACTCATGCAACCGCTTCCAGAATCTGGATGTGAACTGGGTACCTCTGTTAGATACTATGATCTTAGGTACTCCATGCAAACATACAATGTGGGACATGTACAGCTCTGCCAGCTTCGGGTCCTGATATGTCTCCTTGACCGGAATGAAGTGAGCCACCTTGGTCAACCGATCAACTATGACCCAGATAGAGTCATAACCAGACTGTGTCCTGGGCAAACCAGTGATGAAATCCATGCTGATCTCTTCCCATTTCCACTCGGGAATCTGCAGAGGCTGTAACAAACCAGCAGGTCTCTGATGTTGGGCCTTAATCCTCTGACATGTGTCACACAAAGCCACGTACTCTGCTACTTCCCTCTTCATCCCATACCACCAGTAATACTGCTTCAGATCCTGGTACATCTTGGTACTGCCTGGGTGAATAGAGTAGGCTGAATCATGAGCTTCTCTCAAGATCAACTCTTTGATAGCCTTCACATCCGGAACACAGATCCTGCCTCTGAACCATAAGACACCCTGATCATCCTCTGTGAAGCCTGGGGCTTTGTCTTCCTTGATCGACTGTCTGATCTCCAGAAGATACTCATCAGTGAGCTGTCCTGCCCGGATATCATGCTCAAGTGTCGAATCAACCTCTAAGGCTACTGCATCAGTGTGGCCAAGAATACCCAAGTTGAGCTTCACAAACTCCTCATGCAACTCGGGCTGCTGCTCCTTGATCTCAAGCACATTACAGTAGACCTTCCTGCTCAAGGCATCTGCAACAACATTCGCCTTGCCTGGATGATAGTTGATACTCAGATCATAGTCTTTGATCAACTCGAGCCACCTTCGTTGGCGAAGATTCAGATCTGGCTGGGTGAAAATGTACTTCAAGCTCTTATGATCAGTGTATATCTCTGTCTTCTTGCCCATCAGATAGTGCCTCCAGATCTTCAGAGCATGAACAACAGCTGCCAACTCTAGATCATGTGTAGGGTAATTCAGCTCATGCTTCCTGAGCTGTCTCGAGGCATAAGCAATCACACGACCTTCCTGCATAAGCACACATCCTAGACCCTGTCGCGAAGCATCACAATACACCGTGAAGTTCTTCTGGACATCTGGCATGACAAGAATAGGAGCAGAGGTCAATCTCGCTTTCAGCTCCTCGAAACCAGTCTGGCATTCAGGGGACCATACAAACTTGGCACCCTTCTCAGTCAGTCTCGTCATTGGCTTCACGATCTTGGAGAATCCCTCAATGAATCTGCGATAGTATCCCGCCATACCGAGGAAACTTCGAATCTCAGTAACGCTCTCAGGTACCTTCCAGTCCAATATATCCTGGAGCTTGGCTGGATCAACAGATACTCCACCTTCTGAGATGATATGCCCCAAGTAAGCAACCTTCTTCAACCAGAACTCGCATTTGCTCAGTTTCGCATACAACTGATGCTCCCTGAGTTTCTGCAACACTAACCTCAGATGCTTCTCATGTTCTTCTTCATTCTTCGAGAATATCAGGATATCATCAAGGAACACCACGACGAACAGATCTAAAAACTCCATGAAGACCTTGTTCATCAGATACATGAAGAAAGCTGGGGCATTTGTCAAACCGAAGGACATCACTGTGTACTCATATAGCCCATATCGAGTTACGAATGCCGTCTTCGGGATATCAGCTTCACGAATCTTCAGCTGATTATAACCTGTTTGCAGGTCAATCTTCGAGAACACATGAGCACCCTTCAACTGATCAAACAGATCATCAATGCGAGGAATCGGGTACTTGTTCTTGATGGTAGCTTCATTCAATGCGCGGTAATCAACGCACATCCGCAGGCCTCCATCCTTCTTCGGAACAAAGATCACAGGGGCTCCCCACGGGGATGTACTAGGACGAATATGCCCTTTCTCTAACTGCTCTTGGATCTGCATCTTCAGCTCAGCTAGCTTTTCGGCATCCATTCTATATGGTCGCCTGTATATAGGTGCAGTGCCAGGAACTAAATCAATAGAGAATTCAATCTCACGATCAGGTGGCATACCTGGCACCTTCTGGAAGACATCTGGGAACTCCTCGACAACTCGAATATCAGGTACCACGACAGCCTCATATGCTCTGGCTTCTTCTACCATCTTCGTCGGTGCCTGATACACAATCTCCGTGCCATCCGGATGCTTCACTGTGATGATCCTCTGAGCACAATCAATAACGCCCTGGTACTTGTGTAGCCAGTCCATTCCCAATATAACATCAATGCCTTGGGAATCCAGAACAATAAGAGAAAAGGGAAAGACTACCCCCTTATGTGCAAGCTCACATTTGGGCATACATGCCGCGATATCAGTTCTCCTCCAGGAGAGTTCACCCTCATACTCTTTTGCATCAAGACTCTATGTATGTTATGTCTAGATACACAGGATGCTGATATGAAAGAATGAGATGCTCCAGAATCAAATAAGACTGTAACTGGGTGTGAATCAACAAGGAACGTACCAAACACCACATCTGGTGCTGTCTGAGCTGTCTCTGCTGCAACGTGGTTCCCTAGTCAGTCGTCGAGTTTACAAAACTATTTTTTTTTTAAAAAAAAGCCTCACCCTATTTCCCACTTCTGTAGTCTTTCTCTGCTGAAAATTCAAACTCAGTTTAAAAGTAGGTCCTCCAATAGTAGGTTGTCCACCATAAATGTTTGATCACGTAGCACGTTGTTTGGCATGTACTTGTGCATATGTAATGTTTTGGTTCTTTGTAATGATTGCTGGTGTGTTGCGACCATCAGGTTGCAGCGACATCATTTGTTAAAATGTTTTACTAATCAAATTAATTAACCAAATCAGGGTTGTTATATATCTATCTATCACATCTCACTCTTACTCCTGGAAAATGTAACAGATGGTTGACACCAGGAGCAGCGCGGGTAACGCCGGTAACGCTGGCGGAAGCGGGGCAGGTGGCAACTAGCCGCCTCGTCCTCATCCACCTCCACCTCCGCCCCCGTACGACCCGCTCCAGATGGCCCAGGTGCAGAACCAGATGATGCAAAACATGGCCCAGATGATGCAGCACATGCAGCAGATGGCGCAGGCTGCTCAGGGTGCTCAGGGTGCAGGAGCTGCACAGCCACCCCGACCGGATGACACTCTCAGGAGCTTCATGACGACGCGCCCTCCAGCGTTCCACCACGCCATAGAGCCAATGGATGCAGATGATTGGCTCGAGACGATTACAGGCAAGTTGCAGCTTGCCCATGTAGGGGACCTTGATAAGGCCCTCTACGCCGCGCACCAGCTTCAGGGCCCGGCGAAGAACTGGTGGACTGCCTACACCGCAGCTCATGCAGACGCCAACTCGATCACTTGGGAGGATTTCCGTAAGGCATTTCGCGACCAGTACGTCCCTTTCGGCGAGATCAGGGTGAAGCGCCGGGAGTTTCAGGACCTCAGGCAGGGCGCGATGACAGTGCGTGAGTATCTCACGCAGTTCAGCCAGCTGTCCCGTTACGCCCCAGATGACGTGGACACGGACGATAAGAAGCAGGAGTGCTTCAGGCAAGATCTCTGTCATTCTTTAATTTTTATAAATTCTTCATACACCCTTGTTCATTCCTTTTGCTACCTGATAAATAATGAAATTGTTATCTGCTTCAGGCATGGGCTTAACCCGGGACTCCGCTATGCCCTAGCTTCAAATGAGTATTCCTCATTTCAGAAGCTGGTTGACCGTGCCTTCGCGGTGGACAAGGAACGGAAGGACCTCGATGCAGATCGCAAGAGGAAGATGACGTTCCAGGGACAGTCCTCTGGTAGCTCCGCTCGTCCCCGCTACGCTCCACCTGCCTCAGCTTCCAGGCACATCCCGCAGCAGCAGCAGCAGTACCGGCCGCCCAAGTTCTGGCAGCCCGCTCCTCAGTATAGGCACCCCGCTCCACAGTACCAGGCTCCACCCCAGCAGCAGCAGCAGCCACGCCAGGCTCAGGCACCTCGCCAGGGTCTTCCAGCTCCGCAGCAGCCCCGTCCAGCACAGGGGGCAGGTCAGATTGGTCCCTGCTACAAGTGCAACCAGATGGGACACTTCGCCAACAAGTGTCCACTGAGGCAGCCGGCTCCACCGCAGTCCCGTCCCGCAGGCCAGCCCCAGGGCTACAATCGTGGTCGTGTGAACCACGTTGCAGCAGAGACAGCTCAGACAGCACCAGATGTGGTGTTTGGTACGTTCCTTGTTGATTCACACCCAGTTACAGTCTTATTTGATTCTGGAGCATCTCATTCTTTCATATCAGCATCCTGTGTATCTAGACATAACATACATAGAGTCTTGATGCAAAAGAGTATGAGGGTGAACTCTCCTGGAGGAGAACTGATATCGCGGCATGTATGCCCAAATGTGAGCTTGCACATAAGGGGGGTAGTCTTTCCCTTTTCTCTTATTGTTCTGGATTCCCAAGGCATTGATGTTATATTGGGAATGGACTGGCTACACAAGTACCAGGGCGTTATTGATTGTGCTCAGAGGATCATCACAGTGAAGCATCCGGATGGCACGGAGATTGTGTATCAGGCACCGACGAAGATGGTAGAAGAAGCCAGAGCATATGAGGCTGTCGTGGTACCTGATATTCGAGTTGTCGAGGAGTTCCCAGATGTCTTCCAGAAGGTGCCAGGTATGCCACCTGATCGTGAGATTGAATTCTCTATTGATTTAGTTCCTGGCACTGCACCTATATACAGGCGACCATATAGAATGGATGCCGAAAAGCTAGCTGAGCTGAAGATGCAGATCCAAGAGCAGTTAGAGAAAGGGCATATTCGTCCTAGTACATCCCCGTGGGGAGCCCCTGTGATCTTTGTTCCGAAGAAGGATGGAGGCCTGCGGATGTGCGTTGATTACCGCGCATTGAATGAAGCTACCATCAAGAACAAGTACCCGATTCCTCGCATTGATGATCTGTTTGATCAGTTGAAGGGTGCTCATGTGTTCTCGAAGATTGACCTGCAAACAGGTTATAATCAGCTGAAGATTCGTGAAGCTGATATCCCGAAGACGGCATTCGTAACTCGATATGGGCTATATGAGTACACAGTGATGTCCTTCGGTTTGACAAATGCCCCAGCTTTCTTCATGTATCTGATGAACAAGGTCTTCATGGAGTTTTTAGATCTGTTCGTCGTGGTGTTCCTTGATGATATCCTGATATTCTCGAAGAATGAAGAAGAACATGAGAAGCATCTGAGGTTAGTGTTGCAGAAACTCAGGGAGCATCAGTTGTATGCGAAACTGAGCAAATGCGAGTTCTGGTTGAAGAAGGTTGCTTACTTGGGGCATATCATCTCAGAAGGTGGAGTATCTGTTGATCCAGCCAAGCTCCAGGATATATTGGACTGGAAGGTACCTGAGAGCGTTACTGAGATTCGAAGTTTCCTCGGTATGGCGGGATACTATCGCAGATTCATTGAGGGATTCTCCAAGATCGTGAAGCCAATGACGAGACTGACTGAGAAGGGTGCCAAGTTTGTATGGTCCCCTGAATGCCAGACTGGTTTCGAGGAGCTGAAAGCGAGATTGACCTCTGCTCCTATTCTTGTCATGCCAGATGTCCAGAAGAACTTCACGGTGTATTGTGATGCTTCGCGACAGGGTCTAGGATGTGTGCTTATGCAGGAAGGTCGTGTGATTGCTTATGCCTCGAGACAGCTCAGGAAGCATGAGCTGAATTACCCTACACATGATCTAGAGTTGGCAGCTGTTGTTCATGCTCTGAAGATCTGGAGGCACTATCTGATGGGCAAGAAGACAGAGATATACACTGATCATAAGAGCTTGAAGTACATTTTCACCCAGCCAGATCTGAATCTTCGCCAACGAAGGTGGCTCGAGTTGATCAAAGACTATGATCTGAGTATCAACTATCATCCAGGCAAGGCGAATGTTGTTGCAGATGCCTTGAGCAGGAAGGTCTACTGTAATGTGCTTGAGATCAAGGAGCAGCAGCCCGAGTTGCATGAGGAGTTTGTGAAGCTCAACTTGGGTATTCTTGGCCACACTGATGCAGTAGCCTTAGAGGTTGATTCGACACTTGAGCATGATATCCGGGCAGGACAGCTCACTGATGAGTATCTTCTGGAGATCAGACAGTCGATCAAGGAAGACAAAGCCCCAGGCTTCACAGAGGATGATCAGGGTGTCTTATGGTTCAGAGGCAGGATCTGTGTTCCGGATGTGAAGGCTATCAAAGAGTTGATCTTGAGAGAAGCTCATGATTCAGCCTACTCTATTCACCCAGGCAGTACCAAGATGTACCAGGATCTGAAGCAGTATTACTGGTGGTATGGGATGAAGAGGGAAGTAGCAGAGTACGTGGCTTTGTGTGACACATGTCAGAGGATTAAGGCCCAACATCAGAGACCTGCTGGTTTGTTACAGCCTCTGCAGATTCCCGAGTGGAAATGGGAAGAGATCAGCATGGATTTCATCACTGGTTTGCCCAGGACACAGTCTGGTTATGACTCTATCTGGGTCATAGTTGATCGGTTGACCAAGGTGGCTCACTTCATTCCGGTCAAGGAGACATATCAGGACCCGAAGCTGGCAGAGCTGTACATGTCCCACATTGTATGTTTGCATGGAGTACCTAAGATCATAGTATCTAACAGAGGTACCCAGTTCACATCCAGATTCTGGAAGCGGTTGCATGAGTCTATGGACACTCGCCTCAGTTTCAGTTCGGCTTATCATCCTCAGACTGATGGACAGACAGAGAGGGTGAATCAGATTCTGGAGGACATGTTGAGAGCAAGTGCACTCCAGAATAGCCAGAGTTGGGATGTGAGTCTGCCATATGCAGAGTTCTCATATAACAACAGTTATCAGGCCAATCTGAAGATGTCACCGTTTGAAGCACTGTATGGCAGGAAGTGCAGGACTCCTCTATTCTGGAATCAGGTTGGAGAAAGAAAAGTCTTTGGCCCTAAGTCTATAGAAGAAGCTGAAGAACGCGTCAGACAGATCAGAAGCAACCTGAAGACAGCTCAGACTAGACAGAAGAGCTATGCCGATGTCAGACGACGAGAGCTGGAGTTCCAGATTGGGGATTTTGTTTATCTGAAGGTGTCACCCTTCAGGGGTCTTCGGAGGTTTAATGTCAAAGGGAAGCTATCTCCGAGATTCATTGGCCCTTTCAAGGTGATTGACAAGAAAGGTGCAGTTGCTTATCAGCTGGAGTTGCCTGCACGGCTGGCAGGTATTCATGATGTGTTCCATGTATCCCAGCTGAAGAGATGCCTAAGAGTTCCAGAGGAGCAGTTGCCACTTGAGGAGCTTGATCTCAGGGATGATTTGACTTTCTCTGAGCCGATCAAGATTCTGGACACGATGGAACGAGGTACTCGCAACAAGAGGATTAAAATCTGCAAGGTGCAATGGAAGCATTACTCCGAAGAAGAAGCCACATGGGAGAAGGAAGATGATCTTCGGGCAGATTTTCCTCACCTCTTCACTGACTCTTCCTAATCTCGAGGACGAGATTCTTCTAAGGGGGGTAGGTTTGTAACACCCTGATTTAAATTTTCCCCAATTGTATTAAATAAACTAGAAATTAAATAGGTTGGCTAGTTTATTAGAGGAGGAAAATAAAATTTATTTATCATTTTCATGTTGCATTCATGCCATTGCATATTTTATTGAGTGGAAAATAAATTTATTAAACCCGTATAGGGCGAATCGAATTTATTCTATTTAGAAAACAATAAAATATTTATGAAAAACTTTATAAAATCAAATCCCAAGTTTTATTTCCAAAACTCTGCAAAACTTATTTGATTTCAAACTGGTTTTGAATTTGAATTTAAAAGGCTTTTGAAAAGTTTAGAAAATCAAAAGAGAAAAGAATTTGGCAAAGGACCTGTTCTCCTCTTTCCCTTTTTCCAGCCCAGACCGGCCCACTCCATTCTCCCCATCTTTTTTTTCGCCGCAGCCCAAACCCCCCTCCCACTCTCCTTCCCCGCCACGGCCCAGCCGGCCTCCCCTCCCTCCACTTCCCCGCGGCCTCGTCCCGCTCTCCCACCGCGCGGCCCAGCTTGCACGCGGCCTGTGCACCGAGCCGCCGCCACATCCACCCTCCCTCACACACTGGCAGACGGGGCCCGCTTGCCAGCCGCGTCCCCAACCTCCATCCCGCCCTAAGCGCGAAGCCACCGGCGCACGCTTTCCCGGGATCGACCGCAACGAGCGGGATCTAGCCGCCACCTCTCCTCTTTTCCTCGACCTACAAGTAGTCTCTATCCCCTCCGCCTCACGCTCACTTTTCCCCCACGGCCTCAGCCCCTTATCCACTACCACAGACCCATCGCCATTGCCGACCGCCAAGCTTGGGCCGAAGCTCCCTGTCCTCCTCAACCGAGATGCCACCGGTTTCGCCTCTCCCTCCGTTGGCATCCCCGAGTCGCACCGCGAACCAGAGAACGCATCCCGGGAGGAAACGGCACCGGGAAGCTACCTCTCTGACCTCACTGACAAAGCAGAACGACTCCGCCGCGGCTCTCCCCTCTCCGGCCTCCATCAGCGTCGAGAACGTCTCCATCAGACTCGCGGTGAGCCTCTCTTTTCGTAGCACCCATATACGCTCCCTCTAATGCACCCTAGGTCACCCCAGAGCGAGCTCCGGTGACCTCGCCCATGGCACCGCCGTGCCTGATCGGGGCGCCGCCGCGCAAAGCGCCACCAACGGCGAGCCAACCCTTCCCTTTTCCCCAGAGCCGTCCGATCTCAGTTCGGCGGCATAGATTAGATTGAACCGACGAATCGGTATACACCGAGCCCACAGGGTCGTGGACTCGGTCCGCCGCCGCCGAGTCAGCAGGTCCACCGCACAGGTGGCAGGCCGAGCCAACCGCACAGCGCCACGTAGAGCCCCGTCAGCGCCGCACCGGCCGCTGCGCCACGCATCGAGTATTTTGCTAAAGAGTCCCTGTCTTTTCGTTGAATCAACCCGTCGTCCAAATTGCACTATTCATTGAGTCTTGGAAAAATAGCGATCTAGCCCCTGCACTTTTCCGAAATCGAGGCGTGGTCCACCTCGCAGCCGCCCTCTCAGATCTAATCTGAGCCGCTCAACACCAGATCAACGGCCGAGAAAGGCCGATACCCCTTCGCTGATGCGTTTTTGTTAAAGAGACCCTCGCATTCTCCGAAATAAAATCCGCACTCCACAGGCACTATACACTGAGTCTTGCGCAAATCGCAAACCGGCCCCTGTTCGTTTACCAAATTGAGGCCCGGTCCCACCGCCCTTTTCTTTTTCTGTTTTATTTATTTAAAAATCCTAAAATGAGTTCGAGCTATTTACAGAAATGCCACTCAACTTCAAATGCCTATAACTTTTGCATTTTAACTCCAATTCGACCCATTCAACTTGCGTTAGATTCATAATTTCGTTCTCTACGCAGTAGATCTGTTAGTTTACTATTTTCATACTGTTTGTTGCACTGTTATTCATTTCGCTTTGTATGTGCCATGTATGTTGATTGGGCCAGAGAGTGCGGAGTTCGAGGACGCTCCAGATTTTCCTTGTGATCCAGTTGATTCGACCCAGCCCGAAGGCAAGTGTCCTTGAACATCTTGCACCTACTTTATTTTACTTTTGGTACTAGAGTAGTTAGATCTTGTAGATGCATGCTTGTCATTAATTTGAATCCCATGTTAGGGTTTACTAGAATTTGTATATATTATCCTTGTCGCCTGTTTTGGGATGTTCGGGTAGGTGTCTTGCTTAGCCCTGCAGTCATGGATGGGATGGGAGTTAAAATGTTTATAAACTTGATTAATGAACTATGAAACGAATGTGGACATGGTAATTTTGTAGTAACATGGTTATTAGGTAAATCCGGCAGGATGGACCCGTATTGGTGGTTTTGTGCCGTGGGACTCGGCAGCTGCTTTTGATTTTTGGTTCGGGGCTCGTGCTAGACATATCCTACCTGGATCCCTAGGACCCGGTTCTCGGAGCATGTAACCCGGCTTAACAGCGCAGCCATGAGATCTGGATGGGCTGGACCTGGCTAATTAATTAGTTTCCTCCGAGTTATGCTACACGGGGTTTGTTTAGTGGCTCAAGAGGGGGTCCCTGGGGTCGCTGACTTATGTACGGGGATGAAACCTTAGAGTACGTGTAACACAGGCTTGGAGGGGCTTTGTAAAGGCCTTGCAGTGCAACCCGCTATGCACCTCGGCAGTGTTTAGCGTGACGGGATCTGCACGACTCATGGGTAACGATGTGCAACCTCTGCAGAGTGTAAAACTGATATATCAGCCGTGCTCACGGTCATGAGCGGGCTTGGACTTCTTCGAGATTAGTTGGTTACTGGTTGGTTTTGGGTTCGGGTCATCTGAGGGACTTCAGATGCGGGTGCCTGATGGACTTCAGGTGTTGGTTGCTCGGTGTGACTCCGAGTGTGGTTGCTCGGTGCGACTCCGAGTGTTGTTACTTTTATACCGTGTCTGTCTATAACCTAGTAAATAGGTGCATAGGATTAATAGGATTAATAGGGTGTGTTGTTTTAGGCGCTTGAGTCAAACAAAGTCAGCCTACCTTTGTTATGAGCCTCATAAGCATATATTTCCTACACTTGCGGAGTACATTTCGATGTACTCACCCTTCCTCTTTGTCCCCCCTGCTACCCCACCCAGACGCTGGAGACTACGTCTACGAGGAGCCGGAGTATCCATAGGACGGTGGCTACGACCCTGACGACCTGTACGGATGGCGCTACCCCCGGTCGACGTTCCTGTGGAGATGGAGTTCAGATTTCCGCATCTATATTAGAGTCTTCTTTAGAGTCAGTTTTATGAGAGTCTGTACTTTTCTTTCAGACCCGAGGGTCATTTATGTAATAAAGTTCGTTATTATTAACAAAGCATTGTTTTGATATTTACTATGATGTGGATATATGTATGAAAATTGATCCTGGCATACATATATTGTGCTCTAATTTTGTTCTTAAAATTGGGGTGTCACAGAGTGGTATCAGAGCCGTGTTGACCGTAGGACGCTACCCTAGTCAGTCGTCGAGTTTACAAAACTATTTTTTTAAAAAAAAAGCCTCACCCTATTTCCCACTTCTGTAGTCTTTCTCTGCTGAAAATTCAAACTCAGTTTAAAAGTAGGTCCTCCAATAGTAGGTTGTCCACCATAAATGTTTGATCACGTAGCACGTTGTTTGGCATGTACTTGTGCATATGTAATGTTTTGGTTCTTTGTAATGATTGTTGGTGTGTTGCGACCATCAGGTTGCAGCGACATCATTTGTTAAAATGTTTTACTAATCGAATTAATTAACCAAATCAGGGTTGTTATATATCTATCTATCACATCTCACTCTTACTCCTGGAAAATGTAACAGATGGTTGACACCAGGAGCAGCGCGGGTAACGCCGGTAACGCTGGCGGAAGCGGGGCAGGTGGCAACTAGCCGCCTCGTCCTCATCCACCTCCACCTCCGCCCCCGTACGACCCGCTTCAGATGGCCCAGGTGCAGAACCAGATGATGCAAAACATGGCCCAGATGATGCAGCACATGCAGCAGATGGCGCAGGCTGCTCAGGGAGCTCAGGGTGCTCAGGGTGCAGGAGCTGCACAGCCACCCCGACCGGATGACACTCTCAGGAGCTTCATGACGACGCGTCCTCCAGTGTTCCACCACGCCATAGAGCCAATGGATGCAGATGATTGGCTCGAGACGATTACAGGCAAGTTGCAGCTTGCCCATGTCGGGGACCTTGATAAGGCCCTCTACGCCGCGCACCAGCTTCAGGGCCCGGCGAAGAACTGGTGGACTGCCTACACCGCAGCTCATGCGGGCGCCAACTCGATCACTTGGGAGGATTTCCGTAAGGCATTCCGCGACCAGTACGTCCCTTTCGGCGAGATCAGGGTGAAGCGCCGGGAGTTTCAGGACCTCAGGCAGGGCGCGATGACAGTGCGTGAGTATCTCACGCAGTTCAGCCAGCTGTCCCGTTACGCCCCAGATGACGTGGACACAGACGACAAGAAGCAGGAGTGCTTCAGGCAAGATCTCTGTCATTCCTTAATATTAATAAATTCTTCATACACCCTTGTTTATTCCTTTTGCTACCTGATAAATAATGAAATTGTTATCTGCTTCAGGCATGGGCTTAACCCGGGACTCCGCTATGCCCTAGCTTCAAATGAGTATTCCTCATTTCAGAAGCTGGTTGACCGTGCCTTCGCGGTGGAGAAGGAACGGAAGGACCTCGATGCAGATCGCAAGAGGAAGATGACGTTCCAGGGACAGTCCTCTGGCAGCTCCGCTCGTCCCCGCTACGCTCCACCTGTAGTCCCGGTTGGTAATACCATACCAACCGGGACTAAAGGGTGTTGCCAGCGGTGCAACGCAGCAGCACCCTTTAGCCCCGGCTGATATTACCAGCCGGGACTAAAGGGTCCCCTGGTTTTTCCTTTTTATTTTCATTTCAGTTCTGTTTTTAGTTTTGTTTATTTATTTAATAGGTTTTCCAATATATATTCTTTGCTGCTAATATATATAATTATATATATTAGCAGCATAATACAATAAGCTTATTGTTTGCATATATAATTGAACTATAGAACTACATATATATATATATATAAATAAATATATGTACATAAAATTACAAACAATATACATATAGGAGTTGTCTAAATATCTATCTACATAAGTTGTACTCCAAAGTTAGTACTATAAACCTATTACAAGTTGTACTCCATCTAAAGATCTGCAGGGCATACAAATGATCATCATTGTTTGGAATCAACTTCTCGTTGGTATTATAGTAGAACTCGCCGTTTGGATTTATGACTTGTTCCCGAAGAAATCCTGCTATTGTCTCTTGTATTGCTTTCAATTGACCTTGTAGCATCACTTTTTGCTTCAACCAGTCAGTCTTCCATTGGAATTAAAAAGATATTAGTTATATCTATATTATCAATATTAAGTCTATAAAAAATGAAAAGAAACATGTTACGTACTTTGATGATTTCTTCAGGAATTCTATTTGATTCTATCATCATCTACTCGCAAACATAGAATCCGCATAAGTTGGTACCCTGTTTTTGTCTCAAAATCCACTGTAGAATGAAAAGATTCATCTCGTAATAAAGATATGATATATGACATGATATAATAAAGATACACGTACATTGACGAAGGTGTAAACTTACTGGTAGTCGTGGCTTTATTGTAAGTGGGGCCTTACATTGACTCATATGTTCCCGAGCAATGAATTTTTCCCAAACCCTAATCCGGCCAATGAAACATTAATAGTTGGGTCATTATTTATTAATTAGTATACATATATACAAGCTTAGTCTATACTTTAAGCATGCAAGCTAGAGATCGAAAAAATACTTTTGGAGGATGTTTATCATATCTTGGTAATCTTCTTGCGGTTTGCTCAACGAGTCATAGATTAACACATTGCTGTGTTTGAGATCGATGACCATCAATATCCAGTGATAGCTGTTCATACACATGATTCATATATATATATATATAATTAGGGTTAAGTAAAATAAAATGTGCACATACTTATTATTAACTATATATGTCTCACGCACTTAAAGTTGTATGGGAAGAGAATTCTTTCTCTATCTTTTTGGTTCACGAAGAACCTCGTGAGATTCATACACGACTCATCGCTCCAAGTCGCTGAAGGGTTCGGAGCCTTGAAAACAACAAATGGATCAACAAACCCAACAGAATTGTCATGTTTATCTCTGAGCTGAGTCATCTGATACCTGCAAAATATCGAGTCGATCCACAAGTATGTGCGTAAGAATACTACGTACTATATACACATACTAGAGAGTTCAATAAAAACTATAAAAGAAACACTTACAAACAATAGCAGCTAAGGAGCGATTTGTCCAGTGCGTCCATATGACATAGCTGGTGTAATTCCTCCATCTGGACTAAGATTAGGTCATCGCCACGGAAGTAGTGATGGTTCCGAATTCGGACAGAAATCCAATTGACATCACCGTCTTTAGAAGCCTCCATGCACCATTTGTTGATTGCAAACATCTGCGTACCAAGTACATGTAAGTGATTGGGGTTCATTAGACTCCTGCCCGGTGCAAAATTTCTCCTCTATTCATCAACTACTTCCGCTCGTGGAAAGTCCAGCCTAGTAGCAATATTTTTAATCGTGTCGTACGGGAGACCGCTCTCAATGATAAAATCTTCAATTGAGTCCATCTCAGACAAAATGGTCTCTCCAGATTTCTGCTGTACTCTGCACATGTTTGAACCATACTGATTTTGCACAACTAACGGGGACAAAGGTCTTGATGTTTCCCCGAGCTGTGGAACACCCTTTCCCACTTTCTTCTTGCTGGATTGTTGTTCTTTTGCGGACTTCATAAGAGAGCGTTCGTAATCTGATTTTCGCGGAGCCTTTCGGGCTTCACGCATCTTGATACCATGTTGGTCCACCCTTTTTCTTAACTCCTTTGGGTTTAACAAGAGGTAAGGCTTCTCCGGGTTCCTCTTCGCTTTAGCAGCGGCGTCACATTCATCTAAAAATTTTTGCACATCTTTTTTCACTGTAATTTCTAACTCCTCATCAGTCTTTTCATAAACTAATTTCTCTTGGGCTTTTTTCCTGATGCAGGAGCCTTCTTCTTTGGAGGTGGGGCCTTTGGTTCTGTGGCGGCGGACCGCTTCTTAGGGCCGCGTGGTGGAGGCGGCGGTGTTGGAGCCCGCGGTGGAGGTTGTGGCGTTGGAGCCCGCGGTGGAGGAGATGGTGGGCCCGGTGGCGGTGTTGGAGCCCGCGGTGGAGGTTGTGGCGTTGGAGCCCGCGGTGGAGGAGATGGTGGGGCCGGTGGCGGTGTTGGAGCCCGCGGTGGAGATCTTTGTGCAGGAGATGGGGTTGAAGCCGTGTCCTCCAACACATCGTCACCGCTCGCAGCACTCTGATGCGTTGGGGAATAATGACGAACTGGACTATAGTTTCTGCTACGCAAAACAACGAATGATGTGAGCATCCAACTAATATATACATATAGGAAGTTAGTGTAATAAAAATTGTTTCTCGTTCACGCGCACACTACCTATGGTGAGGATCTTGATCAGTAGGAGGAGGTTGCGGCGGTGACACTCCAGGAATAATAATGAAGCGCTTGCGCCATCAAATAAATGTCTTCTCCGCTTCACCTAAAGTCTTCTCCCCATCTCCCCCTTCGATTTTCAGTGCCACGCTGCCACAACCTGTCTCAACCCTATCCACCGAGACGCTAGCGTATCCGGCTGGCACTGGTTGACCATGGATTATTAGTGTTCTTGTGTGGTCGATAGGGTTTACAACACCGACAGCCACCTTTTTTGTGGCATTTCCATCTGGAATGTGCAGCTCACAAGTAGTAAAAGGTTCTTTAACGTCATCCACGGGGAAGTGTAGCTTGGAGTCATCTTGAATGGTTGGTACTTCCGTGGAGGCGCAACTGCTTTTCATCTGACCTGGGGGGCTAATGTTCGCTTGAGGCTGTTGTGATGATGTACCTTGCCCACTCGTCATTTGACCAAGTGCCGCTTGCACTTGCCTTTTGATTTCCTCCTGCATCCATTCTTCACGAGATTTGTCACGCTCTTGTGTTTGCAGAACATACTCCTCCAACTTGTAGATCCGCTTTGCCTCCTCGTCCTTCTTTCTCTGGCGGCTTCTGTAACTTTCTCGATCCGCTTCGAAGGAATGCAACCATGAAACGGCCCCAAAGCCTCTCGTACGCCCACCGTGCTCAGGATTCTCCAGCGCGTACGTGAGTTCATCCTTCTCTCTGTTGGGCTTGAACTCGCTAGCCAACACCGCCTGTCATGCTTGAACTAGCCTCTGTGCTACTCTTGAAATTTGCGGGCCCCAATCAAGCTCCCCGTCATTAGGGTTTATGGTTCCCCCATGAGCGTAGAACCAATTCCTGGACCGTTCACTCCAATTTCTTCTTATTGTCTCCGGGACTACCCCTCTGGCAAGCATCTCCTGTTCCTGTCTCTCCCACTATGGAAGGGCAGTCTTATAGCCACCTGATCATAAATGATGGTGGTATTTCTTCTGAGCTGCATTCTATTTGTTTACTCTGACCCGGGCCTCGCTCTCTTGTGATCTTTTGTACTGTACAAATTGATCCCAATCGGCCCTTATCTTGACATATGCCTTAGAGTTGAAATCTGGCGTCTCGTTCTTCAGCACAAACTTGTGGTACAATTTCTTCTTCCAGTCCTGAAAAAGTGTGGCCATCTTCTTCATTGTCCACTCCTGAATTCGCCTCAGCAGCTCCTCATCATCCGTGTCGAACGAGAAATGAGCTTGGATGTCATCCCAGCCTAGCTGCTTGTCAAGATTGGAGACATAACTGATCTCGGGAGCACTTCGCCTCTCTTTCCATTCACGGGCACTTATCGGAATCCGATCTCTCACAAGGAACCCACAGTGAAAGACATATTTCTGTGCATGGGGTCCTAGTGGTTGGCCTGTAGCCATATCGAATTCGGAGATTACATGACGGCCCTTCAACGGCCTCTTCGGCCCTCGTTTTGGTCTGCTCTGCCCCGTCGCATACGTCGATCCAGAGGGCTACATATAGGTAAAGACACGAAGATGAAACCCTAATACAAGTTGAGATAAAACCTAATCAAGTAAATGTAAACCCTAACACGACATATTGTATATATATATACCTCGCCTATATTGCCTTCTTCCATCTCAAATTGTTGTTCAGGGGGATTTTCATCATGCATGGTCATGTCTTCGTAATTCAATAAGTATTGACTCCCGTCATCGTCGCCGGCGATGATATTCATCATTTCCTCCTCCATGTTCTCATTTGGGTCGGCCATTTCTGCGAATATTAAAATATATATACAATATGATCGAACACTTAGAGGAGCTTTATACATGTATGCGAAACCAAAACCGAAAACTAGGGGTTTAGGGGTTTAGGGTTTAGGGTTTGGGGTTTAGGGTTTGGGGTTTAGGGGTTTGGGGTTTAGGGTTTTGGGGTTTAGGGGTTCGGGGTTTCGGGGTTTGGGGTTTCGGGGTTTAGGGTTAGGGTTTCGGGTTTTAGGGTTTCAAGTTTTAGGTGATATGTAATCGTCAACATTAAAAATAACATATATTCGTAAAGAGGCAATTCAAACATTAAAAATAACACGAAGAAGCATATCTGTCAAAATATATCTGTAACACTTAGAGGAGCTTTATACATGTATGCGAAACCAAAACCGAAAACTAGGGGTTTAGGGGTTTAGGGTTTAGGGGTTTAGGGTTTAGGGTTTGGGGTTTAGGGTTTTTGGGGTTTAGGGGTTCGGGGTTTCAGGGTTCAGGGTTTCGGGGTTTGAGGGTTTAGGGGTTTAGGATTTCGGGGGGTTTAGGGTTTTGGGGTTTAGGGTTTCAGGGTTTAGGGGTTCGGGGTTTGAGGGTTTAGGGGTTTAGGGTTTAGGGGGGTTTAGGGTTTCGGGGTTTAGGGTTTCAGGGTTTAGGGGTTCGGGGTTTCGGGGTTTAGGGTTTAGGGTTAAGGTTTTGGGTTTTACGGTTTCGAGTTTTAGGTGACATGTAATCGTCAACATTAAAAATAACATATATTCATAAAGAGGCAATTCAAACATTAAAAATAACACGAAGAAGCATATTTGTCAAAATATTTCTAAGTGTAAATACATGTTTAAACATATCCAAGTGATTTTCTATGGCATTCCAACATGACACATGATTTTCTATGAACACATATTTCTAAGAGTAATAAATACATGTTTAAACATATCCTTGTCACGTGATTTATACACCGTGGACGAGAATGATGACGGCGGACAGTAGCGAGGATGACGACGGTGCGGATGACAGTGGACGGCGGCGAGGTTGGTGGAGCGGTCATCAGGACTACAGGTCGACGCGGCCTGTCACTTTTTATCTACATTTGTAAACATATATTTGTTAGGTTAAAAAAACATATATATGATTTTCCTTTTTCTATAAATATATCTATTCATATTCATTATCTGTATACTCCCTCTGTATCCTATTTAGAAGTCATTTTGGAAAATATATATACACATGTAGATAAACGACTTGTATTTGCGATACGGAGTAGTATATCTATTTCTATAAAAAAAGAAATGAAAAGTTAAATAGAAAATAATATATATAAAAAAAGGAAAATTGATATATATACATAATAAATATATATATATCAATTTTATTTTTTCTATATATATTATTTTCTATTTAACTTTTCATTTCTTTTTTTTTACACTCACTCTCACACTGCACACGGTACACCACGCACACACACACCACGCACACACTGCACACACACCCCGCACACACGCACACCACGCACAGGTGCTCGACGGCGGCGAGGAGGCTCGACGACGGCGGCGAGGACGAGTTCGGCCGCCGGCGCGGACACATGACGGCGAGGAGGACGAGCTCGACGACGGCACGGAGGTGCTCGACGGCGGCGAGGACGATGCCGTACGGGCGCGGAGGGCAGAGGGAGACCGGCCGGCGAGGGCGCAGCGCGGACGACGGCGAGGGAGGGCGAGGGCGGAGCGGAGCTCGATGGCGCGGATAGAGGCTTGACGGCGAGGAGAGCTCGATGGCGGCGGCGCGGACGGAGGCGGGGCAACTGCCCGTCGATCTGGGGAAGATTGGAGGGCACTGTGCCCTGTGCCCTATATACCCGGGAGGGCCTTTAGTCCCGGGGCGTATTACGCACCGGGACTAAAGACCCTTTAGTCCCGGTGCGTAATACGCCCCGGGACTAAAGGGTTGGACCTTTAGTCCCGGGCGGGCTTACGCACCGGGGCTAAAGGGGTCTTTAGTCCCGGTGCGTAAGACGGCCCGGGACTGAAGGGTCCTTTCCCGCCACAGTTTTGGGTTTTCAGTATTTTGGGTTTTTTTATTAAGTTTCCACTATATAAATATGTTGTAATTCTTGTTAATTACATAGTAAATTGAACAGGAGGCATAAAATTACTTAAAAATAACAGTTGTATATACTTTAACCTTATTGTATAGTAGAAAATTTTGTAGCATAAATTCTTTTCTTTTTTATAATAACGAATATAAATGTAAATAACCATTCATATGTGGTTAATGCAAAAATTTAATGTTCAATTTAAATTTAAAAATTTGTTGGCTTTCAATAGAAAATTTATTTTCATATCATTTGGACGTTAATCTTTTATTTATAACCCAAAAAATCATTGCCCAATTTCGTTCCACGCGACAGATGCAGTAGTTTTAGATTTTTAAATTTAGTTTTTTCTTTTTAAATATATCTTAATACTTTTTAATTGAACAAAAAATTAAATATTTGATATACTTTCTTTTAGAAATTAGTATGAGATTCTTTTTGCTTTAGTTCACAGAAGAAAAAGTTAAATTTTAGAATCTTCTTATATGTATTTTGATGATTCACATCTAGAGAAGCACATAAATCAATGATCACTACTACTAAAAATATATATAAATCCATTATCAAATAAATAAAGTCTTAATTAATTAATTATTACATAATATCTTTACAACCCACTATTAAGCGGGCACAACTGTGAACCTCCTCTTGACATATGTCCCTTGGTTATGATCATTCCTTAACCATGGAGTTTCCTCATTGTTTAACAAAATGCTTGGGTCTTTGTTCACTTTGAATGGCGGAATTCGATCATCTCTTTCATAATCACCTGACATGTCTGACTTGTCCTCAATTCCGATAATGTTTCTTTTCCCTGAAAGAACTATATGGCGCTTTGGCTCGTTGACGATCGAGTTGTTATCATTTTTCCCTCTTTTTGGTTTTGTAGACATGTCTTTCACATAGAACACCTGACTCACATCCGCGGCAAGGACAAATGGTTCATCTTTGTACCCAATATTGTTGAGGTCCACTGATGTCATCTCATACTCCTTGTCGACTGTTACCCCACCTCCGGTACCGGTCATCTTGACCCATTTACACCGGAACAAAGGGACTTTAAAATTAGGTGCGTAGTCTAGTTCCCATATGTCATGTATGCATCCATAATATGTTTGTTTGTTTCCATTTGGATCTGTGGCATCCACGCGTACACCACTATTTTGGTTGGTGCTCCTTCCGTCTTGTGCTACTGTGTAAAATGTATTCTCATTGATCTCGTACCCTTTGTACGTGCTGATATGCCACGATGGTTGTCTGGCCAACAAATAAAGCTGCTCATCTATGTTATCATCACCCTGACATTGTTTCGCAACCAATCGCCAAAGGTTTGCATGTGCTGACGTGTAATCCAAGATTCACTCTTCCCGGGCCACTTGGATCGAAGGAAATCCTTATGTACCTCGATATATGGATCGACCAATGAGGAGTTCTGTAGAACTGTGTAGTGTGCTTTATCGAAGTAATCGTCTCATGTACCGATATATGTTTTCTTCCCTAGTGTTCCCTTGCCACTGAGTCTGTCCTCGTGTCGCGATTCAGGAACGCCAATCGGGTCAAGGTCTGGAATAAACTCCACACAAAACTCTATGACCTCCTCTGTTCCGTAGCCCTGGGCGATGCTTCCTTCAGGCCGAGAACGGTTATGAACATATGTTTTCAGGACACTCATGAACCTCTCGAATGGGAACATGGTGTGTACGAACACAAGACCGAGAATAATGATCTCCTTGACCAGGTGAACTAGGAGGTGTGTCATGATATCAAAGAAGGATGGAGGGAACACCAACTCAAAGCTGACGAGACATTGAACGACATCATTCTGCAAAGTAGAAAGTTCCTCTGGATTGATTGCCTTTTGTGAAATTGAATTGAGAAATGCACATAGCTTCACGGTGGCTAGACGTACATGTGGAGGTAGAATTCCTCTTAGAGCAACAGGAAGCAATTGAGTCATAAGCACATGGCAGTCATGGGACTTCAAGTTTTGGAACTTCTTCTCTGACACATTAACTATTCTCTTTATATTGGAGGAGAATCCAGATGAGACCTTGATGCTATTAAGGCATTCAAACATGCTTTCCTTTTCTTCTCTGCTAAGAGTGTAGCTAGCAGGGCTTAAGTACTGGCGCCCGTCATCTGTCTTCTCCGGATGCAAGTTGTCTCGTTCTTTCATGCGCTGCAAGTCCTGTCGTGCTTCAAGTGAATCCTTCGGCTTTCCGTAGACACCCATGAATCCAAGCAGGTTCACACAAAGGTTCTTTGTCAGGTGCATCACGTCGATCGCATGGCAGACCTCTAGGACATGCCAGTAGGGTATATGGACTTCTTCTTTCACATGGGTGCGTGTCCCGAAGCGTCTTTGGGAACAGGTTCGCTGCCCCGTCCCTTTCCAAATACTACTTTCGTATCCTTCACCATTTCGAGTATATCATCTCCGGTTCGGTTACGAGACTTGGTTTGGTGGTCTTCCTTACCTTTAAAATGTTTGCCTTTCTTTCTTACTGGGTGGCCCATGGGAAGAAACCGACGGTGCCCAA
This sequence comes from Coix lacryma-jobi var. lacryma-jobi, assembly GCA_009763385.1. NCBI lineage: Eukaryota > Viridiplantae > Streptophyta > Magnoliopsida > Poales > Poaceae > Coix > Coix lacryma-jobi. The sequence continues at coordinate 18,234,098 of CM019831.1, forward strand.
CATACACGACCTTCTGACACTTTTTCAAAAATAAACTATCAAGGTCTTCGAAACAGTGTGTGCATGCATTATATCCCTTGTTTGTCTAGCCTGAAAGATTACTTAGAGCCGGCCAATCATTGATTGTTACGAACAATAATGCTCGCAGGTCAAAGTGTTCCTGTTTGTACTCATCCCACACGCATATGGCTAGTTTGCTCCATAGAAGTAGAAGTTCCTCAACTAATGGCCTCAGGTAGACATCGATGTCGTTGCCAGGTACTAATGGCCTCAGGTAGACATCGATGTCGTTGCTAGGTTGCTTCGGCCCTTGGATGAGCAACGGCATCATAATGAACTTCTGCTTCATGCATAACCACAGAGGAAGGTTGTAGATACATAGAGTAACTGGCCAAGTGCTATGACTACTGCTTTGCTCCCCAAAAGGATTAAAATCATCCGTACTTAAAGCGAACCTCAAGTTTCTAGCCTCATCTGCAAACTCTGGGAATTCTCTGTCTATCGCTCTCCACTGGGATCCATCAGCTAGGTGCCTCGGCATATTGTCTACCTTACGATCTTCTTTATGCCACTGCAATAACTTTGCATTGTCCTTATTTCTGAACAAACGTTTCAAGCGTGGTATTATAGGAGCATACCACATAACCTTGGCAGGGATTTTCTTCCTGCTTGGACGTTCTTCACCCTCTACATCGCCAGGATCATCTCGCCTTATCTTATACTGTGGTGCTTCACATACCGGGCATGCATCCAAATTCTCGTATTCCTCCCCACGGTACAGGATGCAGTCATTAGGACATGCGTGTATCTGCTGGATTTCTAATCCCAAAGGGCAGACGACTTGTTTTGCTTCGTACGTAGTGGTGGGCAATTCATTCGCTTTCGGTAGCATCTTTTTCATTATCTTCAATAACTGCCCAAATGCCTTGTCGGAAGTACCATTCTTTGCCTTCCATTGCAGCAGTTCCAGTGTAGTACCCAGTTTTTTTGGCCATCTTCAGCAGTGGGATATAGCAATTTCCTATGATCCTCTAGCATGCGCTCGAACTTGACCTTCTCCTTGTCACTTTCACATTCTCTTTGTGCATCACGAATGGCATCACCAAGAGCATCAACATCAGCTGCCACATCTTCTGTCGCTGCCACATCTTCTTCACCATCTCCTCCCCCCACTGCATCATCATCAAAGGCACCATACTGAGCAATAATATCAGCGTGGGCCAATTCTTCTTCACCTTCTTCACCATCATCCATTACAACTCTCTTTCTCCATGCTTCATCCAACAAATATAGTTTGTTACGAAACCCGACTTCAACAAATGTGTATGAAGTGTCCTTGGGCATGAATATTCCTTCAAATTCTTACATACGGCGCATGGGCAGCACATGAAACCATCCTGCTTATTTGTCTCAGCCACACCTAAGAAATAGTGCACGCCAGCAATGAACTTTTTGGAGCGGCGATCGACATTATACATCCAATTGCGTGACAACATCTGCATTAAATATTACAACCATGCACTAGTAGTTTCTCATGTTATTGCACAACACTCATGACATCACATGATTAATTAATTCAAGCAAGCTTGACTACAACGAAGACTATCGCAGCTAGCACAAAAAAAACTAAAAATAAAATGCACTTAAGCAACATAATTAGTTCGCGTCCGATCCCAACTAAAATAGACAGATCATTCGCTTCATCAGCATGGATGGGCTGCTGCCGCTGACTCACTGCCTCATCACCTTCAACGGCAACCTCTTGTGCAACAGAATTTCGTATGTGCTGAACGTACTCTTCCTCCCAGTACCAACCTTTACATCCGCCGGTGCCCTCCCACTTCAATTAGAACAAAGAATAAGAAATTTAAACAACATCATCAAGCAAAACCGATACGAACGAACCATATTAATTAAATGAGGGTAAATAATAACCCACATCATGGTCCGGACACTTGTAGAATATACGACCCTTGTTGATTCCCTCTTTTTTCACTCGGTACTCCTTCCCAATCTTCTGGTTACACTCGCCGCAAGCAATGAGAGGAAGATCCGGCCGCAAACGCTTCAGATCCCGATGATGAGAGGCTGAGGACCCGGTCACGGTTGCCATCTACTATATCCATGCTCATTTTTTAAACTATTACATGCAAATTCCTAATTTTCTAAACAATTATAAATAAAAAAGACTCTAAATTTATCTATTTGTTTAGATAATCGAAAAATATGATATAACAATACCAATTTCCACATTGTCTACTCTCTATATTTATTGTTGCAAACTATTATAAATTCCATATTTTTCTAAAGAAAATAAACTAAAAAGACACTAAAATTCAATATTACTCGTCTTGCATAAGTATGAAATATAGAATGGATACTACCTAGCAGTAGAAAACTATCAAGTGATTGTGATGAACCAATTTAAACTACTCAACTCTTTATGCTTGTTCTTGCAAACTATATATTTTAATTAAATTCCTCTCATATATTCAAAAGACATGGTAGGAGATGAAAATAGTTTCCTCTAAACGCAAAGAGACGATGACGGAGTCGAAGAAGATCACCAATTGACGCCGGAGACGAAGAACAATGAAGAACAAATGAAGAACAAGCAATAGCAACAGCAAGAACAAGCAAGAAGCTCACTGAAATTTGAATGTCTCTTGCTCGAGGGAGGAAGAAGTTGGCAGGTTATAAACCGGGAAGCTTTAGTCCTGGTTTGTATTAAAAACTGAGGCTAAAAGGTGATCATTTATCCCGGGGCAAGCCACAAACCGTGGCTAAATCTTTAGTCCCGGTCCGTGGCACCAACCGGGACTAAAGAGTGTCATTTAGTCCCGGTTGGTAACACAGCCGTTGGGGCAGACCCTTTAGTCCCGGTCGGTGGGTCTATTAGTTCCGGGCGGTAAAAACACTGAGACTAAAGACGATTTTGAGAATCGACCAAAGACCCTGTTCTGTAGTAGTGATAGGTTTTTTTTGGTTTGAGGAATCAAACCATTTTAGATAAGGCAGGCAAGGTGATGCATCATGAGCTAGTCTATTTCTTAAATATAGTGAACTGACTTATTCCTTGTACTAGTACTAATTATTAAATTATGAGGCACTACAAGAAACTGCTAGTGTCAGTTGCACTCGGCAATGGCAAAGGCCTTCCGGCACATCTCCTTCTGATAAAGGCGTACTTTGTCGAGTGTCGATATATTCGACGTTGTCCGTCCGGTAACACCGTCTTTTTTAAAAAAAACAATTTCTTTGCCGAGTGCAACACTTGGCAAAGATTTTTTTTCCAATTTTCTTTGCCGAGTGTTGCACTCGACAAAGAAATTTCAATTTTTTTAATAAAATCTTTGCCGAGTGCAGCATCCCGGCACTCGTCAAACCTTGTTTCTTTAATTTTCTTTTTAAAAAACAATTTCTTTGTCAAGTGCAACACTCGGCAAAGAATTTTTCTTTTTTTCAATTTTTTTACCGAGTGTTGCACTCGGCAAAGAAGTTTCAATTTTTTTAATAAAATCTTTGCTGAGTGCAGCATCCCGGCACTCGGCAAACCTTGTTTCTTTATTTTTTAAAAGAAAAATAATTTCTTTGCCGAGTGCAACACTCGGCAAAGAATTTTTTAATAAAATCTTTATCGAGTGCAGCATCTCAGCACTCAACAAAGTTTGTTTCTTTAATTTTTTTAAAAAAAATCTTTGTTGAGTGCATTGTCCATTCCACTCGGCAAAGCTGGAAACTTTGCCGAGTGCAATGGTTATTGAGCTCGGCAAAGCTACCACTAATAATTCTTTTTTTTTTGCTTTTCCATGTAAACAACAGTGCATATATATATCACAGAAACCATAATTGAACAGCAATATATCACAAACCACAAATTTATATATCAAATGATCAAATTTGTCATGACAAATCTGAAATCCACAGTATCTTACAAACCTGAGTTCAAACTCCATAAGTTTAAAGTTTACAGGTTCATTACATAAAAAAAACACTCTGCAAGCGGGTCACGGCGACGGTCTGGGTTAGCTACGCCAGCTGGTACACTGATTAAGAGCAACTCCAACGGTTTTACATTTTTTTATTTGGCAAAATATGAAATTTGTCAACTCTCAAATCAATATGGGGAGGAGAAAAAAAGATTATCTTCAACGGTTTTGCAAAATTGACTTGCCAAAGTCTAAAAAAGGAAACCCGGCGGCGCGGGAGGGAAGAGCGCGCGGGAGTAGTACACGAGACGAAATGTCAAGCCGATCGTGAGCTTGCATATATGTCAATCCATCTCAGGATTTTGCCAAGTTAACAAAAATGCAAAACTCATTTGCCAAACCGTTGGATAGGAGTTTTGTAAATTTTTTTTGTAAAAGTAAGAATGCAAAGTCCATTTGCAAAACCGTTAGAGTTGCAACTTTATAATTCATGCATATCTTGTTAGTTTGTTTGCCTAGTTTATGACTATATATGCACCAGACTGATTAGGACACTTTGTACATGTACTACATCAATTAATGTAATTTATTGTGTGCTCATGCTTTTATGGTATCATGACTTTTATGGTATCATGAGTTGTTTGAACCATGTGACCCTTGCCTCTGCACCCTAGCTACTATCTTGCCTCGCGCCGCTGTCCTGTGCCATCCCTACTACCCTTCTCTTTTCTTGTTCTTGTTCTTGTCATGTCTTTTTATTTTATTTGAAAATCAGGCGGCTCACTGCCGAGGAGGCTGAATGCCTTTGGAAGGCCACCAAGGAGAAGGGTGCATGTTCACAGGCTGAGCGCACGCGCCTGAATGTGTTGTTTGTTTCTATTTGTGCAGTTTGTTTGTCAGTTAATGAGATATAAGAGTAGAAATTGTGCAAAATCAGATATGATAATACAAAGTATGTGTGTAATATTGTGCGGATTATTACATATATCAATACACGTACTTTGTAGTATTATCTAATCCACTAATTTATTATAATAAATGATTAATTGAGCTAAAGGCTTATCCATGGATACTAATATTCTCCCCTCTCCATTTCTATTAGGTAAAAAATTACACATACTCTACCCAAATAAGATAGGTAAGGGTTTGAATAAGGATAAAAATTTACACATACTCTACTCGATCCACATTGGTTGGAGTGGATTGAAGCGTAAATTAAACTAAATTTTATCTCAATTCCTTCTAAACAACGTGAATTGAGGTGTATCTGTGTACGCTACTCACCAACAGGTTTAGTCGGCACTCCACCACTTAGGCCTTGTTTAGTTCCCACAAGTTTTAATCCTGTCACATCTGATGTTTATTAGACATATGAACGAAGTACTCCCTCCATATAGGAAATAAAAGTCCTTTAGGACAGCGACACGGTCTCTAAAACATAACTTTGACCACTTATTTCTTCAAAAATATTTATTATAAATTAGTATATGTATATTTTTATGAAAGTACTTTTCAAGACAAATTTATTTATATGATTTTTACATCTCTAAACTTAACAATTTAAAAGTTATTCATAATTTATATTCTCAATGTTTGACTCAAATCTTGTCCAAAAGAACTTCTATTTCCTATATGGAGGGAGTATTAAATATAGACTAAAAAATAACTAATTGCACATATTGCGAGAGTAATACTCGAATTTTTTAAGCCTAGTTAATCTATGTTTTGACAATATGGTGCTACAGTAAATATTTGTTAGTCATGGATTACTTATGCTTAAAAAATTATCTTGCTAATTACCATCTATCTATATAATTAATTTTATTAATAATCTATTTTTTAATACTTTAAATCAGTACCATAATATCTGATATGACACTTCAAGACTTTTCGTCCTGAATCTAAACAAGGTCTTGCAATCGAGACAGCGGAAGGTGGATGAGATGAGGGGGAGGGGAGGGGAGGGGAGTGGGGAATGGGAGGTTAGGGTTAGGCCTGGATATCGAGCCAGCTCGGCTCGTTATGGCTCGGCTTGTTATAGCTCGGCTCGTTAGCAGACTGGCTCGACTCGGCTCGTTATACTAACGAGCTAGAAGAGCAACTCGGCTCGGCTCGTTATAGAGCTCGAGCTGGCTCGTTTGGCTCGCGAGCCAAATCATAAAAACATAATTTCTCAAAGTACATGTAAATTTAACAAAGAATAATATCTACATATAAAAATATATTTTTTCTTATATAATTATATCCTCTTATCTGTATGTGAACAACACGTAAGAACAAATATGATTTCCACCATATATTGTTGGATGCCTAGACATTCTACAATAGCTAATTTGAGTTTGTTGGCTTGTGAATTAATTGGCTCGTACGAGCTAACGAGCAGCTCGCGAGCCAGCTCGAGCTGGCTCGTTATAAATCGAGCTGGCTCGTTATAAAACAAGCTGGCTCGTTATAAAACGAGTCAAGCTCGAGCCGAGCCACTAACGAGCGAGTCGAGCGAGCTAGCGAGTTTCGAGTTTTTCGTCCAGACTTAGTTAGGGTTCCCAGGTGAGGTGGCCTCACTCCTTCCTGCTGCTCCACGACGTCGAGGGCGTCGCCGCCGTCTCGAGAGAGAGCCGCCACCCACGCGGAGATGCCGGAGAAAAGAGGCTTCGGCCCATCAGCTTATATGGCCCAATACTCTTGCCATCTCTTTGACTCAAAACAATGGTCCGGCACGCTTTATAGCCCAAAACGCACTTTGGTCTGGAGGATTTCATTTCCTGCATACAGATTTGGTTCAGAACGCAAATACGATTTCCTAGAATTCAAAAGCTATAGTTTAAACCGTTCCGTAAATTTCTTGAAATTCTGCAAAGAACTATATTTTAAACTGTTCGACAAATTCTTTAAAAATTCTGCTTATAATTTTCAACAAGATTTCAGGTTCCAATATGGCACTGGTAAAAGCAATTTCGCAAAATCTTTTCAGCACGGTCAGACTTTTGTGGCGGCACTTCGTAGATACTGGAAATGCACCAAGGAGCAGCAGGCAACACATCCAGACACCAGAAAATATTTAACCTACTATCTCAATTCTCCTAACTAACAAGGTTCACTGCCTCAAACACAACATCTCCAGTTCACCCATCCACACTGCATAATTCTACACTGCAACCTACAGGTATATATGTCGGACAAATATGTTACATGACAGAGTCAGAGCGAACGAACGGCAGGCACAACTCGCAAGTCGCCACAATGCGAGTGAGACCCCATTTCCTAGGCTGAAGATGAACTGGGCTCTTTTCACTGCTAACGGACCAAAAAACGTCCGCCTCGATACATTTGATCTCAGCTACATAAAAAGGCGGATGATCATCATAAACATGCGCAATGTAAGACTGTACAATAATGATTCACGAGTGTTTAAGTGTTTACCAGTCTAGGTGGCCTCGGTTCCAGTAACTGTTTTCGTCCTCAAAGATCATGAAGCCGCTTGCCCATGAGTTCTGCTCAGGGTACGCGCCGTGGAAATCAGAGGATGGGTGGCAGTCACTGTTCGAGGCCTTGAGGTCCTTCTCAGGCTCCACCTCGGCGAACGTCACACGCTTGCTGGCCTTCTTTGCCGTATGTTCCTTTGGGTCTTCCAGCGACTCCTGTTCTTTCGGATCCTTTAGCGCTTTCTTCAGTTCTTTAGAATCCTTCAGTGCTTTCTTCGGATCTTTCAGCGCCGCCTTCTTCTGTTCTTTGGAATCCTTGGGTGACTTTGGCTCTTTGGAATCTTTTGATGCCTTGGGTTGCTTTGCATCTTTTGATGGCTTCGGTTCTTTAGAATCCTTTGATGATTTTGATTCTTTCGACTCCTTGGATGATTTTGACTCTTTCGAATCTTTAGATGATTTCCCGGACTGTTTAAATGACTTGCCAGCCTGCAATACAGATCATAAGACATCAGAACAACAATAACCTGATTGTCATTTGGAACAGAAGGATATTCTCAGCTTGGTTTTCTCAAAAGAAATAATCACATGGTCCACAGGAACCACTCGGAATTAAGCAAAACAACTAGCTTCACTATTACAGCTGACCTAGCATGACGGCTATCAATGAGTAAGCTAGCTGAGGGTGTACATAATATAACCATCAAAAATTTAGACTAAAAACAAGGTAAGCATCACATATCAAAATGCAGTCACTATAAACATAGTGATGAATGATGATTATCGTTCATCAAATGATCACAGTCAACTGGGAACAAGCATGAACTGCCTCAAATTCGAAGTAAGCATTTCACAACGTTGTTAAGTGCACAAAGTGGGGACAAATATATAAGCTTCCTGTACCTTGTTCGCCAGTTTCTTCAGCGCATCAGTCCCATTTTCTTCAACAAACTTATCAAGTGCTGTGAGGAAGTCATCAGATTTCCCAAAAAGGCCTTTTTTCTGAGGGACATACCAAATATTGACCATCTGGTTCTTTATGAAGGCAGGTCTCACATAATTTTGGTACATATAGGCTGCGCCATTGAAGTATGGCAAGACAAGCCAGCAAATAAAGATCAATTTCATTGAAGGCCAGAAAGGAAGCCTGTCAAAATAAAGCACGGGAAAGACACAGAATTTAGTGACCGATGTGCCATTATGATCTTTAAATACATATGTTCGAGTTACAATTAAAAAAACTTGTGATCAGATGCAAAACTCCATGCAACTGCAACTACGAATCACTAACTTCTAGTAGAATTTAAACAAGAGGTGGTAAACCCTGCAACTTCCATCACACATCATGGATGCTTTGACACCCAAGAAGCAAAAGCACATCACTAGACAGTTCTTTGTCATTTGGTTCAAAATTAAAATAAATATGTAAAGATTCATGACAACCCAGTCTACCTTACCTGAAATAGAGCAGTCTGTAGTCTAACATTATTTTAGAAACAAAGCAAGGATTAGAAGAGTAATATGTACACAGGCTTGGTAGTGTAAATGACTTGATGTTTATATTTATATATGCTCAATTTGTCCGAAAGTCCTAAGATATATCAACAACTAATAGACCTTTAGAAAAGTGTCTCCATTCTCCAACTTTCACATTGAATAATGAACTGACACTAAAAACAATATAACAAACACAGCAGTACTTACCACTGAATAACTGATGCAAATGTGAGTTCAAACAATGTTATTAACGAGTACAGGACCCAATATGTGAGCCATTGTTGATCATCCACAGGAGATTTGGTCTCTATTGCCTTAACGGAAGCATACCTGTAAGTTGCAATAACACTTAAATAATTTGTGTTCTACTCATAAAAGTCGAGTTTCTAGCAGTAAAACACAAGTCATGAGCAACTTACAAAGGATAAGCCAGTGCCACCAAAGGCCTGCAGAGGAAAACGAGCAAACAGAAGTTAAAAGCTTGCATTTTCGATCCATAATGATTGCTTATGAGCCAGAAGGAAGAAACTTTCAGAAAGAGGAAATGGTAAATTCAGAAATGAGTGACACTAGTCCATGGTGGCAATCATAGATTGTTGAGTAGTAACAGCAAACCAACAGTACACTCCAACAGGGTGGCAAATGAATACTTCACAAAAAGTATTCACCACCTGTGATACATCTATCATAGATTGTTTGCTTAGGTAAGGTTTTACAATTTACAGCACAGTAACATCAAGAAACTGTCAAAACATGCTGGTCCAAACATAGCAACATGAATCATTACTGAACGTGGCACTAGCTAGCTTGGTGAATAAATGAAGCTCGGTGTACCTTGGTACAACACACATGGATTCATGCTAAGGTTTAACAAATCCTGGTCCCAGAGCCGTACACCCATTTTTTTAATGATCTGCCACAGTCACTACGAGACATAACCCACGATCCACTAAAATTATAAGAAACAGGACCAGATTGTGCCGAGCCACTCTTCAGCATGTGACCTAAACTCGCTGCGTGGAAAGGAATGTGAAACAGCCAAAAAAAATAGTAGTAGGACTGGACAAGGGAATACCAGAAACCATTCTTGAAAGTGGAATTGGCCAACAAACCTGCAATTATACGCACTGGCAAAACTACAAATCTAAAAGGAACCGCTTTTGTAAAGGACTGAGGTAAAGGTAGGAACTGACAGAACTCTACAGCTGAATTCAGAATCCAATCTTGGTGATCTACACATCAGAGGCAACTCGTGCATAACGGCCTAACTTTTCGTTCCGTGCAAGGGATTGCATCCAGAAAAGTCTGGATTGAAAGAGAAACATGCTGATGCAGGCGAAAATGTTGACCTAGAGAAATGAGCACTGCAAAACCCAAACTCGGTACGCATCCAAGAACATCTACAATCAAGTTTTTTTTTTCCGACCAAAGAAATTCGAAAAGAAAAAAAATCCATTTTTCCTACAAAAATAAATGCAGGCGTTGCTACAAAATGGCGATTCACAAGGCTGATTGAGGGGGCGCGAGATTTTACAGGTGAAAAACCATACCAAGAAGGATTTCTTGTCAGGCGCAAGAGTGCTCGAATCGATTAAAACCTACGCCATTGTGCAGGTACACATCTCAAGAACAGCACGAAGGCTACTTCAACAATGCCGAACATCTAAAGCATCCAGAATCGCTCCGCGGCATCCATCAAGCAAGCATTCCAGCGACGGATATAATAAAGAACTAAAAGATGAAGGAAGGGAGGAGAGCAGAGCACTGAGACTGACTGACTGACCCTGCAAGGACGTCGAAGTTGCTGGCGATGACCTTGAGCAAAGATCCGGAGCCCATCGCCCGCCGCTCTCCAGTCCCCCAAATCGGCGCCACCGAAGAAGAGCTGGAACTGGAAACGGGAAGGATTGGGATAATCCGGAGGGTCTTGGCGTTCTTGAACAGTTGAACCCCGCCGCTTTCTTCCTCTCCCAGTCTCCCTCCCCCCTCTTTCGGTGCTTTTGGGGTCTCGAGGGGAGCGAAAACAGGGGAGGAGAGAGGAAAGTGGAGTGGACAGTGGAGTGCGGCAGACGAGACGACGAGAGACCGGTGGCGTGGCGTGGTGGTGCCGAGACCGAGCAGAGAGCAGAGCACCAGCACGGATACAGAGGAGGAGTAGGTTATGCAGATAGGACCCTCGAATTTATTTTATTAGAAGTAATGCCGTGGGATTTACTAATTTTCAATTAATTAATTAATAGAGCCAAATAGAGCACGAGCACACTTGCAGAGGAGGGGTTGGTTTATGCATGTAACCCCTGAAACTTATTTTAATAATCAGTTGGAGTAATTTTATCGGTAACACAACCAAACAGAGCATAAACTAGGAGTACATTGAAAGTGGTTCTTCTTGGTATTCCATCTCTATACCACTATATGAGCATATTTTGACTTGAGATGTCTTTTGTCATCATCTGCTTGTGTTTAGTTCTTTTGTTCAAGATGTTTTTCTCACTTTAAAATATATCTTTGTTCAAGATGTTTTTCTTTCTCTCTAAAATATATTTTGCTTTCACCTATTGTGTCTTGGTCTATCTTACTTCCTTTTCCATCATGAGGTGCTTACCACAATCATTGTTGTCCAAAATTTGTCCACCTATCTTTTGATTTTTTTTAGTGCATATCAAAAATGGTAAAAGAAATGACGGATATTTGAAAATAGATCTAGCAGATGATAGTCTGGTTATTAACGCGACATTAATATTGGCATTACTGAGTACAACTATATAAAACACACATAGACCAAATAAAAAGTAGTGTGTTGCGACTTGTAAACATGGTTTAGTGACTTTGTCCAAAAAAATCAAGAAAATGGTGCAAATAAAGTGTTTAGCTAAAACCTTTATGTAATTGATACTCCATTAGTGGCTTTAAGCCCACAGAAAATAGTTATATTTTTCAATAATTAGCTGCTGGTTTAAAGGGTTCCAAATAAGGACTACAATGCAATTCCATGACAGTAGGTGGGTTTGAGTAGTAAAAAGGAGATGTACTGTAAAACTGATAATTGCACGGCTGGGATTCCATTTCCTTTGCCCTGACCCACGCACCTGCCTGCCGCTGAAGCAGGGGCACACAGGCCGCACAGCTCAGCCAATGGATAATCCACCGCCCGCCGGTTTATTTTATTCATTCAGAGCATTTTTTTTCCAATGTTTATTATGCATGTATCTGCCAAGATCTTATCTGTGAGCTGGAATTTCGGTGTTCTTGGGCATGGATTCGATTACGGTATAAACTACTATTATGGAGCATAATTACCACTATCATAGGATAGTAAATGCCACATTTGATGTTTGATAGTACTGTACATGCTTATTCTTCTCGTATGCATCATTTTTTTATTTTTAGTCTTCTTTTAACATATTTCATATTTGTGTCAAAAAAATGAATAGCAAATTAGATCCTTTGCAAAAACACCATAAGACACTACCTAAAAATAAGTTATATTGAGTTGTTGGTGGATTATAGCTGGAAGTATACTATGACAAAGTAGCAAATCTTATTTCTCTTCTTAAACAATGTAGGTGTTATCTCTCTGATTGCATTTGCTAGAATATCTAATAGCAGGTCCTTGTACACCTGGATCCATGTATTCTAATATTCAGCTAAATTATTGTTTATATATAGTCACAATCGATCTTTCCTAAGATTCCACCTATGTTTACAGATTGGTTACTTGGGTTTAATAGAAAGCTCAAGTCCAATCTTCTTGTGGGTGCAAGTGCAATTTGCTGGACAATATGGCTGACTTGAAATGATCTGGTTTTTGACAAGGTTCTAGCAACATCCTATTTGCAGGTTGTCTTCAGGGGGACTTATTGGATTCGGTTCTGGTCCCTACTTCAGAAGGAGGAGGATAGCCAGATGATGAAGATGAGTTGCAGGAAGATTGAAACGACCGCAATGGAGGTGTTTGCTAGAAACGGGTGGAGTTTCAGGAATATAATTTCATTCTAGATATTGTTTTCGAGATTTCGTGGACCTTTGTGTCTTAGTGTGTGCTTTGGAACAGTTGCATGCATTAATCGATGCAGAAGCTGGGATATTAATATATTTCCTTTTGTAAAAATCTAGCCCAGAGCAGATTATGATGTTGCTGTAGCTATGGCACCACTTTGAATGTGCTTCAGTTACCTTGTCCAACAATTAACTTGTTGAACTTTTCTAATATACCTTGGATACTAGCCACACGTATTTTGCATATGAATTCCCTGTAAACCTCCTTTTTCATATTCTCAATTAAAGGCCTGAAGCATTTTCTTTTGTTCTACACCATGGCAAATCCTTTTGTCTGCAACTTTTAGTTCTTTGCAAACATATGTACAAATTGGCTAAAATTATTCATTGCACCTATTGCATTCCTTAATTATTCCATAAACCAAATCCAATTCTCTTTCATCTTTGATTCAAATAATCCAAAAACTACAAGGAACATACAATTATGGTCATTTATCCAATTGGCTAGAGGCATGTGACCATTCCATGGCCTATTTAGGGTACTGGAATCTACTCTAATGTAGGGCATGCAACCATCTCTAAATCTATCTATTCTTGTTGTGTGAAAGCAAAAAAAAAAAGTTACTAAAATGAGTGTGACCATCTACTGTCACACTATCTATCCCAACTACGCTACCAAGTGATATAAGTTCTACATCAACTTTGAATCTAAACAACCAATCAAAACAATCATCCCATTTTTCAAATAACTTACTTGCAACCCTTTGTTGTCGTAAGGAGTTCAGCAAGGAATATTGATCTTGCACTTCTTTTCTAGCTCTTCCTTCATAGCTTTGGCACCTATAAGAGGCTTGTCCTTCAAAAGTGGAATGATCCTCTCAACAATTCAAGCCAGGGATGTCATCTTTCCCAAACTCTGGTTCTTGAAGCACACTGGTGAACCGACTTGTTCACTTGTTTATTTATACCTACATAGAAACAAGACACCACATAAACTTGTGAGTCACAAATTAGGCATTGATTCAGAACATGCAAATAACCGAGGCAAAAACATAGGACATTACTGAAAGTGCATGTTGCACTTAAGTGTGATTTTGGATGATTTGATGACAATGTTGATTAAAGATCTAATATGTTTGCTAAGTGTGACACAGAGAAATGATTATCTCACTATGTACTTGAAATGTAATGCAAAGCCAAAATGATGGATTGTTGTATGAAGATCATGTCACAAGCACAAAACAACAATGAGAATGATATTGATATAAAGGGTTATCGTATTGTGGGATAATCATAGTTCATTTATGATTGCTAAGAAAGGATTCAAAATGAAGTATGGTTGAATGGCTTGAAATGGTGAAGATAGCAAGGAAAGAGTCTTTGAGGTACTAAGCAAGGGTGATGGGCAAGCGACGGCTTGGCGGCCGAAGAACCTAGCTAGAGTGAAGAAGAAAGTACTTGCATTTAGTCGAAGGATCAATCAAGCTTGAAGATCGCATCTAGTGGAGAATCAACATTCCTAGCAACAATATTGATTGGAGTGACTTGGCACATTTGGAACTTCATTATATCACTTGCATGGAGTCAAGTCACATGTTCAAGATGGCTATGCTCGAGGAATATCTACTTCTAAACATGACAACCATTCCTCTCAATATGGAAAATGAAGTCAAGCGGCTTTGGTTCAAATGGGGATCAACTCAAGAGGTTTAAAATTTGTATTTCAATTTATCTTGAGTAAATAGGAAAGCCGTACTATTAAGAGGGATGCAACATATAGTAGATGATTCTTCATAAGTGCTCAAACCAACCTAAGTGAGACATGAGAGAGCTAGAACTAACTTTCAGGTTTTTGCTGCACTGTCTGTCCATACCGGACATGTCCGGTATGCATGTCCGGTATGAGCCCACAGCAGTGCGGCCGTTCTTCTGGCTTGCTGGCAGACCTAGTGCAGGGAGTCCATACCGGACATGTCCGGTATGCATGTCCGGTATGAACCTTCAGTGGTGCGGCTCTACCGTAGTCTAGCAGTTAGCTCTGGCGCACGGAGTCCATACTGGACATGTCCGGTATGCATACCGGACATGTCCGGTATTTGCGGAGTTCTGTCTCGCAGCCTGTGCACGGGCGGTACTACCGACCCTTGCGTCGGTACTACCGATAGGTACTACCGGAGTTATAGCGGTACTACCGGTAGGCATAATTTGGCCCAACACAGAGAGGTTGCAAAACCCCCACTTAACTGTCCGTACTACCGACCTGGTGGTCGGTACTACCGAGATCCTTTTAGGGGTTTGAAAAGATGGTTGGTTAAGGATATTTCTCGCGCAGTGAAGTCATACCGGACATGTCCGGTATTTGCGGATTGGTGGCTAACAATATCTTTGTGATGGGCGGTACTACCGCCCCTTGGGTCGGTACTACCGGAGTTATAGCGGTACTACCGGTAGGCCAAAATTGGTCCAACTCAGAGAGGTTGCGAAAATCCCTTGAGAACTAGCGGTACTACCGACCTTATGGTCGGTACTACCGGGCTCATTCGGGAAGTTTGAAAGTTGGCCTGTTCAGTGTGTTTCTCTCGTAGCAAAGTCATACCGGACATGTCCGGTATGCAGTATGAGCTGACTCAGCCAACGGCTAGAAAACGGCTAGTTTCGAATGTGGGCTTATAAATACCCCCAAGCCTCCACCTTTGGAGGCTGCTGATTCTACTGGTTCCCACACTCATTCTAAGCCTTTCAAAACACTTTCCAACCCTCTCTTAGTGAGTGATTGTCCTCTAATTTCTAAATCCATTTGTGGGTTGAGAGAGATTCAAAATTAGAGAGCACGCCACCTCTTGAGCACTTGTGCAAATCGTCGATCTTATTGTCCGCATTCGTTACTCTTGGACTCTACGGTCCTAGACGGTTAGGCGTCGCCGTTGAGCACCCAAGAGATTTGTGAAGTGCCTCGGAAAGTTTGTAAAGGTTCGATCTCTCCTCAAAAGAGATCAACTAGTGGAAGGAGCATTGCGGGTGAAATAGACCGCGGCTAGAGTGACCCGTGGTGTCCTCTAGAGCCCACCTTTGTGGTAGCTCGCAGCCAGCTCAACGGAGAGTAGGACCCGAGGGGGTGCCGAACTTCGGTGAAACAAATACCGTGTCATTCCTTTGTGCTTTACTTTCAGCTATTTGTTATTCTTCGTTGTGCCAGTTGTTTTGCAAGCAATCAGTTCTATATATACATCATACATAGTGATTGCAGGTTGTGTGAGAAATTGGAAAAGAAAAGGAGCATTCCCGCACAACCCGTGCATACCGGACTTGTCCGGTATTGATATCGGACATGTCCGGTATTTACTAACTGCGCCCAATTTGTTTAATCCTTGAGCTAATCTTTGTGGTGCAGGGTATTGCCTTCTAGGTGATTAATTTCTAGTCATATACTTTGTGTTTGTCTCTTGAGGGGTTGTTTATACTCCGATTGGGAGTTTCCAAGTAATTGGAAACTCGCATACTAATTGCTTCCGCATTATAAGTTGTAAATTTTCAGAAAAGCCTATTCACCCCCCCTCTAGGCGACACCTTAGGTCCTTTCAATTACCTAAAAAAACTAACACTGCCATCTTTTTGTGTCTTAGATTTGATTTTCTATGGGCACCCATCAATATAGTAGCCCTAAACCTCTGTGTGTCAGGCTTTTCTTCTCAATTCAAACTAATTTACTATAGCATGTTGCCTCATTACCATCCTAAACTCATCCATGCATGGATATAATGTGGTCATTAGCCTTACTTAATATGGTCATGGTTCTTCGATCACTTAGTTAGTTATACGTTTATTTAGGGTTTATGCTTGTTAAATCTAAATAAATCTATAATTAAGTTGTACATGATTCAATGAGTATAAATTTTTACTACAGTCCAAGCATGCAATAACTAGGTCACCGTAAAAACTTCACCATAATTGAACCATAGAAACTACAGTTATAAATTATTCTAATTAATTACAAAAAAGAATAGATCTAAATCTATAACAAAAACTTTATACCAAAGCATATCATATTATATGTTCATTGTGTAGATCTACTCATGTGAGCCCAACAAAATTGGATTTTCCATTTTATGATTTTTCAAAGATTTAGCAAAAAAATAAAAAAGAAAAGACAAAACCACTGTCACTTTAGCAAAACCACTGTTACTATAGCAAAACCATCGTCCGTCTACGATGTAATTTGACCGGACAAACTGTTACATAGTTTAGGGAGTGATCTAGAATATCCTAGATAGGTTGGAAGATTACGTAGATTTTTTTTGATGGCAATATGTTAAATATCCCCATATTACAAACTATGCATGTCACTGACATGTGCATGCTTTGCTAGTAGATATTATAGAGACTTAAGTAATAAACATTTTTTTGTTTACACGTCATGACGTTAAAGTGGCACGACAATCACAAAACATGAAGAGTCAGGCTTAGACTATCCACACTCACGTTTCTCTATTTTCATCCTCTATACTGTCTAATCATCAAGATTCTCTCCTCTATACTTATTTCTCTCGCATCCATTTATCCTCTATATCATCCTCTATTCACTGTGGGCCTACTTGTCATTTTATCTAAATATATTCATGAGAGATCTAGTTTTGAAGAATTAATTGCAACGAATTTAATGGTGCAAACGGAATTTGATTTGAGTTTTCGGTTTGTGAGATATAATATTTTTTAGTTATTCCAGAAAGTGGGGTCCGCTGATCCCTCACTCCTCTCTCCTCCAGCCTCTCTCTTCGCATGCGACAGTAGCACATGTCCCTACTTCTGTATGCGCCTTCCTCAGTGGTAGATTTAACGGAACAGCACCACTAGCGCACGGACGTCCGGACGGACTCGGCTCCAGTATATTGTCGTGAACACGCACTACACCGTCCAGACTGAAAGGATCAAGATGCCCAAGAGGGGGGTGAAAGGTCCTAGTTTGGTTTTGGTAATTGAGTGACAACTTTAGGTGGACTAATGGTGTTTGAAGTGAATTACACAGGTGATTAGTCCATAGGTGATCATGTGTGAGCAACATATGCCATAGAGGAGAAATGACTTGGAAGATATTGCAAGGCTCACACATGTGAAGAAGGAGCTCATTGCATATGTGACATGACATGTGGTCATGTGGCTAAGATGGTGAAGATCAAGGCAAGACTTGGCTTGACGAACCGGTTGCGAAGGTGAAGGGCAAGTTGGAGGCTTTGAAGCCGTTGGTACCGAGTGTCGGGAGGCTTGAGCAAAGACTTGGCGCCGAAGAACCGAAGCAATGGTGAAGAGCAAGTGAGGTCAAGATCGATGAACCATGGAGGCCATGTGATGATATGAAGTGGATCATATCATTTGATGATAGGTTGGTGCATGTGTTGCATCAACACCGAAGGAGATGGAATGGAATGCGCAAGGCAAAGGTATAATTGTAGGGCATTTCATTTCACCGGTCATAGGTGTGTAGAGTAGTTTATGACTGGGTTTAGGTTAGATAGCCGTACTATTAAGAGGAGCAAACTTGTTTGCATATCGGTCATCTAGTGCCACTTGAGCGATCTAACTTTGCGATATTGTTAGGATCGAGTGGCGTGGTGAGAGCAAGTGAAAATCCTTTGAAAAATGATTGTGAAAATGCTAACACACATGCACATGATGGTGTACACTTGGTGGTGTTGGCACTTTTGCAAAGGAGATGGTGTTGGAGTTGATTTGGATCAACTCGGAGAAGTTTCGGAGAAAGCTTTGGTTGAAAAAGAGAAGCGATGGATCTTGGATTGGAATTCTGTTCTAATCCTTTGAGATTTGGATCTTGTTTTCATGTGGGATGTGTAGCCCTCTAAATAAGCTTTCCAAAATGTCCAAGATCATCAAAATCGAAGTTTGGAGTGAAGAGTTATGGCCTTTCTAGCGCGGGGAGTGCAGGCTGGTGTGGTCGGTGGTACCGACCCTGGTGGTCGGTAGTACCGACCCAAGAGGGCTGTTTGCAGCCTCTCTGGATGTGGCTTGGTTTGGCCTGGCGGTAGTACCGCCATAACCTCGGTACTACCGCCCGCGGTGGTACCGACCTATGGCCGGTAGTAACCAAGTTTGCGGAGCTCTCTGTGTTGGGGCGTTTTTGGCCTGGCGGTAGTACCGCCATTACTTCGGTACTACCGCCGGCAGTGGTACCGACCAGAGGGTCGGTGGTACCGTGGCTCTAAGGGGTTTTGCGAGGCTCTCTGTAGATTTGAAAATGGCCTGGCGGTAGTACCGCCATTACCTCGGTACTACCGCCCGCGGTGGTACCGACGCAAGGTCGGTAGTAGCTTGTTTTTCGCAGAGCTCTCTGTTCGCGGCCGATTTTGGCTTGGCGGTAGTACCGCCATTACCTCGGTACTACCGACCTCGGAGGTACCGACCAGAGAGTCGGTGCTTCGCCTTAATCAGCGGGATGTGAGTAAACGGCTAGTTTGACTAAGCCGGTAGTACCGCCCAAGGGGGGTCGGTACTACCGACCGAGGCGCGGGAAAGGGGAAACGGCTAGTTGGTCGCTCCCCTCTATAAATAGGAGTGGAGGCCGGTTTTGGGCTAGCTGCTGGAGCACTCAAAAGCCTTGGTGGCTTGTGTGGATGTGCCTGGGAGTCCTCTAACTCGCTTGTGCTTGCTAGTGTGCGAATCTATTGCGAGTGAGCGATTCTAGTGCGTTGCTTTGAGAGATTGCATCGAGTGGCACTAGGTGTTCGTGTTGCAATCTGGTGGTGCTTGTTACTCTTGGAGGTTGCCACCTCCTAGACGGCTTGGTGATCGAGTCTCCGTCGTGAAGCCCGCGTGAAGATTTTGCGTGGCTCCGGAGAAGGATTGTGAGGGGCATTGTGCTCGCCCCGCGGGGATCGCGAAGAGCAACTCTAGTAGAGCGTGTCATTGAGTTACCCTCACTTGTGGGTGAGTTCTTGCGGCGCTCGAGTGTCGAGCTAGGTGTGGTGCCTATTAGCCGCCGAACTACCAAAGTGTGTGGTCGACACAACGGGGACTAGCTTGGTGGCAACCAAGTGAACCTCGGGAGAAAAATCACCGTGTCATCTTCGTGTTCATCTTCTCGGTGGTTTGCAAACTCCATTCACTAGCTTGTATTTACTTGTTCATATACTTGTGCTAGTGTAGTTGCTCTTGTAACTAGTTAGCTTGTGTAGCATGCTAGTTACATTCTTAGCTTGTGTAGCATAGAAGTTAATCCCGTGAGTGACTAGTTGACTTGTAGTCTTGCTAGTCACATTGCTTAGTTTGTGTAGCTAAGTTGAGCTCTCTAATTTGGCTTGTGTAGCCTTGTTATTGAGCATTGCTAGTGAGCTTAGGCTTTGTGCTTTTGCTTAGTGGCATGTGTAGGAGCTCCCCGGTTGATTGAGTACTAGTTGCTTAGGTTTGTGTAACCTTGCAAGCTAGAATTGTTTAGGTGAGCCCTAGCTAGCCCGACACCTTATTTGCATTGTTTAGAATTTTTTATAAGGTGTCATAGAGTATAAGTAGAGGGGTGTAGTCTTGGCTAGACCGATAGTTTTAATTCCGCATTTGTTTCGGTTAGCCGGTGCGATTATTTTTATAAATGACTATTCACCCCCCCTAGTCCGCCATCTCGACCCTTCAATTGGTATCAGAGCGAGGTCTCTCATTTGTGGTCTTCACCGACCCGAGAGGATGGCGACTTATGGGCTAGATGTTGAGTGTCCACACATTTTTTATGGCACACACTTTACACGGTGGAAAAATTGGATGATATGCAATTTTAAGTTTATTAGTCCTCAAATGTGGTGGATCGTAGATGTAGGTCTTTCTCTTGTGTTGGATAGAAAGAATGCAACTCAAGCACAAAAGAAATGCCTACATCTCGATTTCCAAGCTACTAACATTTTCTATCAATCTATGGAGGATAACATATTTGGTGAGATCATGGACTTGAAGTCCGCCCATGAGATTTGGATTTATCTCAATGAGAAATATGGGGTGATCTCCGATGATGATGTTGATGAGCCCAAGAAGGAGGCGCATGAGGATGTTGAGCATGACCACAACTTGATGGTTGTGGAGGATTGCTCCACCTCATGTTCAAGTGATGATGATGATGATCAATCCGCAAGTTCACTTGACAAGATTGTTGATGATGGGCCGAACTCAAGTGATGCAATTAATGATTCTATTCCATGCTCACTTGATGATGATGATGACGACGACTATGAGAGTGATGTCTCCACAAGCTCTTCTACTACATCACATTGCTTCATGTCACATGGTGACACAAAGGTATCTATTGGTAATGTGGTAGTTGATTGTGATGATCCAAACTTTGAGCTTGTATGTAGACTCACTAAAGCTTTAGAAAATGAGATGGCAAAAACAATGAATTGAAAAATGAAAACTCATTTCTAAAGAACACATGTGAACAACAAAAACATCTACTTTATGTTACTACTTGTTCACATGAGGAGCTTAAATTGACTCATGAGGAACTTAGTGTTGCTCATGACAACTTGGTAAAAGACCATGCTTTTCTCACTAACAAGCTTTCTAATGAAGAAACTAAAACTAGTGAGAGCTCATCACATGGATCAAATGATCAATTGCAAAATGTTGTTGACCCATGTGATGTAGGCAAGAAGAATGTATCCACCTCTTGTGATGATTTAATATCTATGCCATGTTCTTCACATATAGATGCTTGTTCTACTTCTATGTCTTGTGAGACTAACCTTTTGAAGGAGAACAATGAGCTCAAAAGTGAAGTGAAGAACTTGAGCAACAAGTTAGAGAGGTGGTGTAAATCAAAGGTCACCCATGAGCACATGATGAAGAATCAAAGAAGCTATGGTGTCAAAAGTGGCATTGGCTTCAATAAAAGCAATGTCAAAGACAAGAGATGGGGCAAGAGAAGATATGAAAGAAAAATGAAGAAGCAAGAACAAGAAAAGCTATCTCATTTCATGTGCTATCAATGCCATGAGATGGGACATTTTGCAAAAGCTTGCCCCAACAAGAAGAAGCCCCAAGTTCAAATCAAGAACAACCATCATGATGGTGACTTGACGAAGAAGAAGAAAGCAAGAAGGGGCGGAAGAGCAAGGCATCCAACTCATATCCATGATGCCAAGATGATGATGAGCAAGAATGAAGAAAAGAAGAAAGATTTGGCTCACATCAAGTGCTACAAGTGTGGTGACATGGGACACTTTGCCTCGGAGTGTCCTACCAAGCTTGAGAAGAAGATTCAAGCAAAAGAGAAGAGGCAAGGCAATGAGCAGCAACACATGATCAAGGAAGAAAAGGCTCAATCAAAGAGAGTTTGCTACTCATGTCGGGAAAGGGGACACATGGCAAATTCATGTCCCCTAGGTAAAACTTCTAAGCCTATTTCAATTGATGATAATATTGTGCTTAGAAAGGATGAAAATGGTACCTCTAAGGATACTATTGCAACTCATCCCGCTACTCATACAAAGGCTATGCCTAAGTATGTTGCTCCTAACTTGAGAGGACCCAAACTAGTTTGGGTACCATCAAAAAGTGGATGATTGTGTGTAGGTACCATGGCATTGGAGGCTTGATTCAATTTGTTCCATGTTGATCATTATATGATTGAGTCAAGTAATGAAGCTTAGTGCTATCCAAACCCAATGCCAAGACAAAAGAGTGAAGTCCAAGTGCTACAACGAACAAGTGCAAAAGATCAAGTTGTGGTGGTAGATTGGAATATTCGAAGGCTTGCAATCAAATTGAGTTGAAGCTTGCTTTTGGATGATCATGGGCTACTAAGGTATATCTTAGTTGATCATATTCATTTGGATGCATATGAGTTGATTGAATTGGATATATATATGCATATGTTGCTTGCTATAAGATGATTGAATGGATTTGATGCTTAGTGATCAAAATTGAGTTAGTTTGAATGGATATGTTCACGAGACTTCTTTTAGTAAGTGATTTGAATGGATATATGTCTTGTGAGAATACTCAAACAAGTTAGCTCAAGTTTGATTCAAATTGGTAGAGTATAGCTCAATTGCTCAAAGTTGTTCAATATTGCAAAATCTGAGTGAGCTGAGAAGATAGCCATGTTTGAGTGATCAAATCTTTTTGGATTGGCTTGAAATTTGGTACACATGCTCTAAACTTATGGTATTAGTTGCTGTGCAAAATTCATAATAATTGGATAAGTGATGCTTTGGTTTTGGAGTGGATCTTGTCAACACAAGTGCAACAGTTTTCAGCATGTAGTAGTGTGGAATGAATTGAAATCTGGTAGCAATCTAGAAAGCCAATGAAGCTCAAATTTTTATGGCTACTAGAATGTATAGTGAGGCACATCTACACCAAATTTCATGGCAATTGGATCAATATATTGTGAGATATGATTATTTCATTAAAGATGACAGAATCTGCCATATAAGTGATATTTATTGGTTTGATCACAAGTCACTTTGATTGAAAGGCCCTCAAGTTGGAATCATGTTTATAAGTGGTTGAGGGACCTATGTTTGGTTTTGAGATGAGCTAGAAGCATGACAAATATGAGTACAAGTTCATTTGATTGGGAAGTATATTTGGCACACATTTGGTACTCAAATTGAAGATCAAGACCAACATCAAGATGAAGATAAAGATCAAGTTCTAGTATCAAATTGAAGATCATTAGGAAGAAAGAAAAGAACTCAAAGAAGGATTCAAAATCACATTTCTAGAAGAGTTCAAATGGATCAATCAAACAAAGTCAATTCAAGTGAGTATCAAGGATGATTCTTTGGAGAGAGGTCACTTCTCCCTTTTGTAGGGGCTTGCCGCCTTTTGTAGGTTAACCGAGCATGATGCTTGGAAGGCTAACATGGAAGTGGTGATCTAGAGTATCATTGGAGATGCTTAGTTGGAGAAATCAAGAGATTGATCAAGAAAGAAAGCAAGCAACACCCAAGATAGAGAAGCAAATCATGAGTGACATTCATAAATGCAAGCAAAGATCAAATGAAGAAGCAAGCCAACCACAACAAGATAGTGCACTTAATCATATGGGTGAAGATTTGTTCTATCAATTGGTATATATTGGTCTTCACCATGGACTTCACATTGCTATTTGGAGCTTAATTGGAATCAAATGACTATCCTCTACTCCAAGATAGCAAAGGTATCATTGTAATGGACATGATCATTTCATTCCTCACTAGTATGCGGTTAGTGCATATAGTACATGCTAAATAGGATCATGCATAACAATTGAAAATTTTAAATTCATAGCCTACCACTATTGCTTGTTTGATTATATGATCTAGTGGTTAGTATATGAGTTTGTTCATGAGCTAGTGAACCCAAGTACTTGATCTAGAAGATGAACATTAAGTGTCTAATTCAACATGAGTAAGATAACCATTGAAAGATGTGTGAAGAAGCTTACTCTAGAGCAAACCGAGTTAGATATCTTGTGCAATATTGCCTAGATCAAGTCACAAATGAGAAACTCATGAAGATGACAAGAGTTCAAAAAGAAGATAATAATGCAAATGGATATCAAGTTAAATTTTCATTCAAGTGGTATCCTACAAGACTTCAAATGATCCTCAACTATAAGTGATCAAATCAAGCAAAGCATCCCTCACCAACAAGAGCTTAAGCTTATCAAGTGGATGACCCATGCTATGACATAGGGGAGGTGCCCCACCTATTGGTATCAAGGTCAAAGATCCTACACATGGTGTCATTCCAACACATATGGTGGTGTCCATCAAAAATGAAGACTCAAATGTCAACCATCTACCCTAGTGCAACCCTTTGTATCAAGTAAAGCATGCGTTTTATGGTTATTGATGACAAAGGGGGAGAAAGTGACAAAGATATGATATGATAGGGGGAGATGTGGTAAAGATATGCAAGAGGATCAAAACTCTTGGACAATGAGAGCACACAAGTAGGGGGAGCAAGCTCATGAATACATGATTGATGCATTTGTTTGCGCATTACATTTGCTTGCTCACATTGCATATGTTTTACATTCCAACATGCTTGTGTGCAATATTTGCTAGAACTAAGACTTGGATGATGATTGTTTTCCTTCATTTGGTATTTAGAGCATAGTCTTAGTGTAGCAAGTGGTAACTAGAACCTTGATTATAATGTCGATCTCACGTGGTATCTAGTTTCACTTGTTTCTAGCAAGGTTGATGCAAAGGACGAATCAAAATGTGGTATGCACGCTTCAAAGGTAAAATTTCATCATGTATACCTTAGCATCACTTAGTAGTGCTAACACTCCCACAAATTTCATATTTATGCATGTGTGCAAGCTTGAAACCAAACCATTTGAGCACACATGTAGGGGGAGTTAACACTACAAAGTCGGGTTGTATGGTGCTTATCCAAATTCTCTCATATGTTCTTAATGTTGGATAAGTAACATAGAATCCAAAGAGCTTAATTTCCATATCTTTGTAGAGTTGTCATCAATTACCAAAAAGGGGGAGATTGAAAGGTCCTAGTTTGGTTTTGGTAATTGAGTGACAACTTTAGGTGGACTAATGGTGTTTGAAGTGAATTACACAGGTGATTAGTCCATAGGTGATCATGTGTGAGCAACATATGCCATAGAGGAGAAATGACTTGGAAGATATTGCAAGGCTCACACATGTGAAGAAGGAGCTCATTGCATATGTGACATGACATGTGGTCATGTGGCTAAGATGGTGAAGATCAAGGCAAGACTTGGCTTGACGAACCGGTTGCGAAGGTGAAGGGCAAGTTGGAGGCTTTGAAGCCGTTGGTACCGAGTGTCGGGAGGCTTGAGCAAAGACTTGGCGCCGAAGAACCGAAGCAATGGTGAAGAGCAAGTGAGGTCAAGATCGATGAACCATGGAGGCCATGTGATGATATGAAGTGGATCATATCATTTGATGATAGGTTGGTGCATGTGTTGCATCAACACCGAAGGAGATGGAATGGAATGCGCAAGGCAAAGGTATAATTGTAGGGCATTTCATTTCACCGGTCATAGGTGTGTAGAGTAGTTTATGACTGGGTTTAGGTTAGATGGTCGTACTATTAAGAGGAGCAAACTTGTTTGCATATCGGTCATCTAGTGCCACTTGAGCGATCTAACTTTGCGATATTGTTAGGATCGAGTGGCGTGGTGAGAGCAAGTGAAAATCCTTTGAAAAATGATTGTGAAAATGCTAACACACATGCACATGATGGTGTACACTTGGTGGTGTTGGCACTTTTGCAAAGGAGATGGTGTTGGAGTTGATTTGGATCAACTCGGAGAAGTTTCGGAGAAAGCTTTGGTTGAAAAAGAGAAGCGATAGATCTTGGATTGGAATTCTGTTCTAATCCTTTGAGATTTGGATCTTGTTTTCATGTGGGATGTGTAGCCCTCTAAATAAGCTTTCCAAAATGTCCAAGATCATCAAAATCGAAGTTTGGAGTGAAGAGTTATGGCCTTTCTAGCGCGGGGAGTGCAGGCTGGTGTGGTCGGTGGTACCGACCCTGGTGGTCGGTAGTACCGACCCAAGAGGGCTGTTTGCAGCCTCTCTGGATGTGGCTTGGTTTGGCCTGGCGGTAGTACCGCCATAACCTCGGTACTACCGCCCGCGGTGGTACCGACCTATGGCCGGTAGTAACCAAGTTTGCGGAGCTCTCTGTGTTGGGGCGTTTTTGGCCTGGCGGTAGTACCGCCATTACTTCGGTACTACCGCCGGCGGTGGTACCGACCAGAGGGTCGGTGGTACCGTGGCTCTAAGGGGTTTTGCGAGGCTCTCTGTAGATTTGAAAATGGCCTGGCGGTAGTACCGCCATTACCTCGGTACTACCGCCCGCGGTGGTACCGACGCAAGGTCGGTAGTAGCTTGTTTTTCGCAGAGCTCTCTGTTCGCGGCCGATTTTGGCTTGGCGGTAGTACCGCCATTACCTCGGTACTACCGACCTCGGAGGTACCGACCAGAGAGTCGGTGCTTCGCCTTAATCAGCGGGATGTGAGTAAACGGCTAGTTTGACTAAGCCGGTAGTACCGCCCAAGGGGGGTCGGTACTACCGACCGAGGCGCGGGAAAGGGGAAACGGCTAGTTGGTCGCTCCCCTCTATAAATAGGAGTGGAGGCCGGTTTTGGGCTAGCTGCTGGAGCACTCAAAAGCCTTGGTGGCTTGTGTGGATGTGCCTGGGAGCCCTCTAACTCGCTTGTGCTTGCTAGTGTGCGAATCTATTGCGAGTGAGCGATTCTAGTGCGTTGCTTTGAGAGATTGCATCGAGTGGCACTAGGTGTTCGTGTTGCAATCTGGTGGTGCTTGTTACTCTTGGAGGTTGCCACCTCCTAGACGGCTTGGTGATCGAGTCTCCGTCGTGAAGCCCGCGTGAAGATTTTGCGTGGCTCCGGAGAAGGATTGTGAGGGGCATTGTGCTCGCCCCGCGGGGATCGCGAAGAGCAACTCTAGTAGAGCGTGTCATTGAGTTACCCTCACTTGTGGGTGAGTTCTTGCGGCGCTCGAGTGTCGAGCTAGGTGTGGTGCCTATTAGCCGCCGAACTACCAAAGTGTGTGGTCGACACAACGGGGACTAGCTTGGTGGCAACCAAGTGAACCTCGGGAGAAAAATCACCGTGTCATCTTCGTGTTCATCTTCTCGGTGGTTTGCAAACTCCATTCACTAGCTTGTATTTACTTGTTCATATACTTGTGCTAGTGTAGTTGCTCTTGTAACTAGTTAGCTTGTGTAGCATGCTAGTTACCTTCTTAGCTTGTGTAGCATAGAAGTTAATCCCGTGAGTGACTAGTTGACTTGTAGTCTTGCTAGTCACATTGCTTAGTTTGTGTAGCTAAGTTGAGCTCTCTAATTTGGCTTGTGTAGCCTTGTTATTGAGCATTGCTAGTGAGCTTAGGCTTTGTGCTTTTGCTTAGTGGCATGTGTAGGAGCTCCCCGGTTGATTGAGTACTAGTTGCTTAGGTTTGTGTAACCTTGCAAGCTAGAATTGTTTAGGTGAGCCCTAGCTAGCCCGACACCTTATTTGCATTGTTTAGAATTTTTTATAAGGTGTCATAGAGTATAAGTAGAGGGGTGTAGTCTTGGCTAGACCGATAGTTTTAATTCCGCATTTGTTTCGGTTAGCCGGTGCGATTATTTTTATAAAGGACTATTCACCCCCCTCTAGTCCGCCATCTCGACCCTTCAGGGGGGTTGAATTGGGCTTTTCTAAAACTTCTTGCGATAATAAAACCTATCAAGCCCCAATTAACCCCCTAGTGCCTAGAAGTGTGTTTGACAAGAATCAATTGCATAAAAGACTATCGCTAAACCATTTCTACTCTAGCATGACAATTCAACTTATGAAAGAACAACAAGTAAATGCGGAATTGAATTGCTCAAAGGTAAATACGTAGAGAAGAGAGTAGAGATGACACGACGATCTTTTTGCCGAGGTATCGAGGTGTCGGCACACCCCCCTAGTCCTCGTTGGAGCACTCGCGCAAGGGTATCGCTCCCCCTTGATCCGCGCAAGGATCAAGTGCTCACTACGAGCTGATTCTTCGCCACTCCGGCCCGGTGAATCGCTCGCTACCGGTCACAACTTGGCTTGGGTCATCCACAATGCCTCCGGATGATCACCAAGCTCTCCGATCGCCACCAAGCCGTCTAGGTGATGCCGATCACCAAGAGTAACAAGCAAGAACTCTCACTTGACCAACGCAAGGCTAATGAGATGGGTGGATGCACACTTGCTACTCTCTATTCACTAATGAGGTGTTTGATCACTCAATTATCAAATCTCTCAACCTCACTAGGCCTCTTGCACTCACTTGGAATCACAATGTGTTTGGCAACCTTTCAAATGAGCAAGAGTAACAACATGAATGAGGGGGAGGCATATTTATACCCCCAACTCGAAACATGCATGAAGGGGTAAGTCCAGCCAGTTTACACACTGACCGGACGCACTGTCGGGGTGACCGGACGCGTCCGGTCAGTGCCCAACGGCTACATGACGTGCAGTCTGACAACTGTACGAAGTGCTGATCGGACGCTTGCATGCGTCCGGTCACCACTGACCGGACGCGTCCGGTCCATGAAAATCCTCTCTGGAACCTCTCTGCATGCGACCAGACTCACCCCCCTGGTGCGTCCGGTCGATTACTGAGGAGCGTCCGGTCACAGCCAGACCTGCTCCTCAGCCAACACTACTGACCGGACGCGTCCGGTCAATAGGGTTGGAGCGTCCGGTCACTGTTTGAAGTCCAAAACGACTTCGGTTTGCGACGCTCCCTTCACGAACTTTCTTCCTTATGATCTAGGGACCTTTCTAAGCTACCTAGGGCTTTGGTTAACAAGTGTGCACCACACCTAACTCAAAAGTCTCACCTAGGTCAAGCTACCCATTCAAACCCCTCTTAATAGTACGGCCAAAGATAAAACAAAAACCTATGCTACTCTAAGTGTCCTTCAACACCAAATGACACTTAGAACTAGCCTATCATCATCTTCGTCGTCCATCCTTTGAAAACCGAACGAATTCCATCAATAAGGGGGCATGAATACCATAGTGCCCTCATGATCATCATTACCATGACCTAACTCAACTGTTTCTGCAAAACACACGTTAGTCATAGTAATTTACCGTTGTCATCCAATCACCGAAATCCACTGGGGGCCTAGATGCTCACATGGACGCCGACTCCAGTATATTGTCCTGAACGCGCACTTTGGGGATTTACATTTTGTGCTTGGCCTGCGCCGTCTGGACCCACCAAGGTTACCCCTGACCATAGGTCAACATCCCTGCTCGCACTTCCTTCGCATGCTACTCATAGATATGCACGCGGTCAACACCATTTCGACGCAAAAAACGAGACCCTCGCCCCTGCACTAGCGCACACTTCAGATCTAGCCCCGTCCCCCAACCTCATCGACTTCAGCACCTCCGTCCCGTCACCAGCTCATCACCATATTCCATGCTCCCATCCGCACCAAAGAGAAAAAGGCTATTGCACTAATGCAACAAATAAAAAAACTAGTGAAACAAATAAAGAAAACTGGTGAAACAAATGGGAAGCTAAAGAACAACTAATGCACCAAAACAAAAAAAAATTGGTGAAACAAATGAAAAGCTAAAGAACAACTAATGCAACAAAACAAAAAAACTACAGCAACATCGGAGAGAGCTGTTGAAACAACAAAAAAAATCTACTGAAACATGTTTACAACTACTCCTGCAATATCAGAGAATCTCCTATTGCAACAACCATAAAAAAGATATTGTTGCAACAATCTACGTCATTTGTTGCAACATTTAAAAAGAATCATTGCAACAAGGTGCGAGATCTGGCTCACCACAACCCTAGCCACCACCAAAACTCTTAGATCCAAGGGGGCAGGAGGGGAAGGAGGAAGAAGACAACCAGATTGAGATGGAGAAAAGGTTGAGGGAGAGGAGTCCCCGAGGATGAAGAGGAAGGAATAGTCCAGATCTACGAAGGACCGACCTACCTCGCTGGAATCCCACCACCGTCGAGCTTCTCTTCGGTGAAGAGCTCGCGCGAGGCGTGCCGAGGGGCGGAGCAGCGGTGCCACAGGCCGGCGGCATCTGCGCTCAGGCCACGCCCAACGCCGCGCCCAGCCGGACGACACCTGCACATAGCGCGCGCAACCAGTGCGTGCAAACAACCATGGTCGGGCCCGGGCAGTGCGTCGAGAGAGATGGAGCGGGAGAGGAAAGGGAAGAGGAGGCACAGACGGAGACAACTGCAGCGCGCACGAGTGGCGGAAGGACAGAGCCAGATCGCGTCGGACACATACGCATGATGATTGCCGTTTTTTAATATATAAGAAATAATGTGGTAGTAGGAAAGAGCAGACCTGTTGGGCCGGTTCAGCAGGCCCAAAAAGTCACCGTCCGTCCGAACGGACGCTCTAAGTAAAACATTACCGTTAACAGAAGCGTGTTCGTTCCGGACTGTATAATGTATAGGGCTGCAGTTTGTTTCTCTAAAACTTTCCTTCAGGATCATATAAAGTTCCGGTGCGGACAGTCTTATAGTCACAAGGCCTGAGACAATTTGCCTTCCCATGCCATCCCAGTCGATGGGGATCCCACGGGGAGCTAGTAGTTCAGGCCTTGTTCAGATGGTGAAAAATGTGGTGAAATGTTACTGTAGCACTTTCGTTGTTATTTGACAAACTTTGTCCAAACATGACCTAACTAGACTCAAAAGATTCGTCTCGATATGAGCAGACCAACTAGACTCAAAAGATTCATCTCGACTTGAGCAGACCAAAAGTACAATTAGTTATTTCTTTTAGCTATATTTAATGCTTCATGCATGCGTCTAAAACGAGTACTGCGCAAAATATTTGGGGAGATATTGGAAGGTGAAGCTGGCCTCATTTATCGTCCGGTCCGGTCGGCGGTCCCAATCCAATCCCACCAACAGCTTTTTCCTCATCCATATCACGTCGGCCACGGAATTCCCGTGCCGGTGGGGCCGGCGGCGACGCCATGTGTCGCGGCGCTGCCCGCCTGGGTTACACAAGTGTGCGGGTGGGTGGCCGCCACACGCTCGTTGCTCCCCGCGTGCGTGTGCTCGCCTCCCTCCCTCCCTCCTTCCCCGCACTAGCTCGCTCTCCCACTTCGCCTTCGCCAGGCAGCCGTCTCCTGTCGTTCCTATCCTACCCGTGCGCATCCGGCCACCTTCCAGCTCCCCTTCGGCCGCCGCGGACCACCTGTCTGGGATCGAGATCCGTCGAGGCCGAGGTACCTGCGTGGCAAAGGTAGTTTCTTGATCTAAATTTGGGTGGGCTTGGAGGGATCAAAGCTCGGTTGTTTGCGTTGTAGTTGGAAGGGGGTAAAAGTTGACTCTGATTTCTTGAGGTGTTTGGGTGCCAGAGTCGGATGGGTTCAGTGTGAAAGCTGGTGTCTTTATAATTGTTCGATAAATCGATATGTTGAGCAATTTGGTTTAGCTACCGTGGCGAGGGAGAAGGAAAGTGGTTTCTTGGCCAGGGCTTTAGGAGTAGGTGCTGTTCGCGTCTTATCTATGCTCTATGTGGGATGCTGTACTACAGGTCTACAGCCGTTATTTGTATGTTCTGTTAAATATCTGGATTGGATTCTTTGCGTATTTTCCAATGATAATAATTAGATGGGTCAAATTGGCAGTAACTTAGTGATGATGGGCTGTATGATGCATGAGCAGTTTAAGATTTTTGCTGTTGTTGTTCGTCAAGAGAAAGAGTAGGTAGTTTGATATGGTTTCTTGGACTGTCTATACTGTTCCTGTGTTCTTGGATTG
This sequence comes from Coix lacryma-jobi var. lacryma-jobi, assembly GCA_009763385.1. Taxonomy (NCBI): domain Eukaryota; kingdom Viridiplantae; phylum Streptophyta; class Magnoliopsida; order Poales; family Poaceae; genus Coix; species Coix lacryma-jobi. Next base: position 18,266,237 of record CM019831.1, read on the forward strand.
GTAAAGCTGGCCAATTTGGTAAGGTTAATTTTAGCAACTGGTAGTTGTAACATCGTTTATATTTTTAAAAAGTTGTATTGAGTTCTTTATCCAGATTCAGATTGACTTTTCATCGTTGATCTGATCCTTGCCCATAGTCCATACATAAAGTTGGTATTTATGTAATTATCTGCACTTCATCATCGTCAATCAGACATATGGTGCTTCTTGTTTAATGTTTATATTTCTCTGCAGCGAGGTTAAAAGTTTAGCTCGTTGTCGTTAAGGTATTGTGAGCAATTGATGCTTCCGTGGCACAGCTTCCTTAGGAACTCCACATTTTTATGTGGATTGAATTTGTGTTCTGAATTGTGATACCCTGTGGCCCAGATTAGTTTCCCTTTGTTGCTACACTTGGTTTTAACTCTTTTAATGCTTAAATACTCAATTTTGTAACGCAGGAACAATATTCTTGCCATGGTGGCTGACACGGAAAGCTCAGATTCACTGCCTGGCAGTTCAAATGCTGCTTCTGAGACGCCTGCTAATGGGTTGGTCTCAGAGTATTTATTTTTTTGATCCAGTTTTATACTGCTAATTTCATAGCAGTAATCAGTATTACCTCATGGCCTACAGTGTGCATAGCCATATGTGTTGCTGGAGCCTAAAGTATCTAACATAGAGGCATTTACTACTACATTTACTCTTAGTTACCTACCTATATTTGGGTGTACATAAAAATGCTAGCATCCACAGTCCACCGGATGATTACTCTGTCCCCACCCTCTTCATTTGATCCACTGCAAGCAATATGAGCAAAATATAAGGCAGACTGTGATCTAGGAATAGGTATTGCAGAAGGTACATAAATATGATTTAACCAGTAGTTTATGGCTGAATCTTCTTTATTTGCGTTCATTCCTCTTGTTCAGTTCAATTCTTAATATAGAAACTAGACTAGCCACCAATTCAGGTGGTATGAAACCACAGGAAGTTGTGGCTCCTTTTTCTTTCATTTTGAGTCTTGATTGCTGAACTCACAAGAAAAAATGTAACAAAAAGTTTTCTATATATAAAGCACAATGCGTATATATTAACGCGACTAGAAGAAACCCTTGAGAACCAAAGAGTAAAGGTTGTTTAGGACAAGACCTGTGCAGATGGGTTCCCGCTCCTAAATCCTGTGTAGGATCTCTGTGACTGGGAGAGTTATAAAAGAGGTTTGCAGTTAGGCACTCCCCACTTGTCACATTAGAACAAGGCCTAGCTCATAGCTGTTCAGTGTTGACAGAATCCTAGTGTATTAAATTTAAATTAATTCAAATTAATTAGTGTTGTTGTAGTAATTTGCATGCTATTGAAACTCAGTATATGTTTTGTTCGAAGTTTATATTCAGATACCTAGAGGAGTTAATATTTCCCTAGTCTCAGTTGACCTATTTTTACATTTGCACCTTCAGACTGTTCTTAATAATGATGCTGTCTATTCTTTCTAATACTTATTTGCTCTTATAGTGTACTCTCTCACTCAGCATACTCATCTTTTTTCCCGCTGCACTATTTTCCTGTTTTTTGAACAATTTTCTGCTGCAGGTCTATTCACCAAAAGTCTCAGGAAACCCCCCCAAAGAAAACACATAAAGCTGAACGAGAGAAGCTTAAACGTGATCAGTTGAATGACCTTTTTGTTGAGCTGGGAAGTATGCTAGGTTAGTAAAGTAGGTCATTAACCATTGACTATCTGTAATAGAATCAATTTACACTCTTGAGAAAGATATCAGTATCCGCTTAGATTCCATCATTCTGTTCTCCACTCAAGTTACATCTGTTAATGATGGCCAGCATGATGTGCCCTCTCAGTCAGGACTGAAATTATAAAATACACTGCATCAGTTGGTATATTAGGGTCTGTTTGGTTCCATGCCCAGGCAGCTTTGCGTGCCAGGCAACAATCTCAGGCCGTCGATTTTTGTCGCCTGGCGGCCAGGATTGCTGCCTGGCAGGCAAGCTGCCTGTCAGATCACGAACTGAACAGGTAATGTATCACCTTAGAGAACTCATCTCATACACACCTTCATTGTTGTCTAAAAGGTCTACTAATCCTTTTCTTTAAATTGCTAAAAAAACCCCCATGTGAACTGCTCGCTTTCCTTCTCTATTTCAAGCTTCGCTTTGAGCGGTCCATCACACAATAATGTTACTAAGCCAAAAGACACCAACTTGTTATGTAGCCCCTAAAATGTTTTTTTATTGATTTTGAAGTTATTTGCAATTCTTTTCTTCTGCTGTTTCCATTTTCTTTACGGATATGCTAGCATTGTCTTATCTGCCATCAGCACCATTTCTACAGAGTACGTTTGTGGTAGTTGCCATGAAAGGAACTGCTAATCTGGCTGCCAAATTCTTCAAAATTAATGTATATGGTTAAGCTATTAGTACTATGCTGTACTTTGAATGGAACACCACTGTGGATAATTCTTGCTGATGCACCATGCAATCATGTTATTCTGATGATAGGTAGGGAATGCCATCTGCTTAACTGCATATTTATGAACATTGATGCTTTTTTTTCTTTGTATCCTGTGCCATTAAATATGATTGCATAATCATCCACATGTGTTCTGTTGTTTGCAGAACATTGTGTTAGTTTTACAGGTCTGTATGTTAGGGTTATTGATTTTGCTACTGATATCTGAGCCATTGATCAACATAGTTCTGCTATTACAGATCTTGATCGACAAAATACTGGAAAAGCTACAGTATTAGGTGATGCTGCACGAGTACTGCGAGATCTAATTACTCAAGTAGAATCTCTTAGGAAGGAGCAATCTGCTCTTGTATCGGAACGCCAATATGTGAGTTTCCAAATTCAAGCACTCATATGCTCTTTATAAAAAAAAAAATTGCATGAATTCTTATGTTTCTCAAATGACAGAAACGATGAAAGGGGTCTTAGTGCACATTTTTTGGAAACCACCAAGTCCTCTACAGTTATTGCTTGCCTTGTTCAGAATTATAAACCACCAAGTCTTCTCAAAGTAGGACACATATCTGTTGTGAATCCAGTGGTTTGATTCATTGAAACTAAACTCACTGATATATTCATTTGACTCTAGCTAATGTTTCATATTTACCACTGGAGATATAACAGGTTACTACTTTGAGATTTAGTTCTTTTGTAGATGTTTCAGCTCACTATCCGTATTTCACCTGTTAAGCCTAAAGTACGCTTATTGACAGGTCAGTTCAGAGAAGAATGAGCTGCAAGAGGAGAACAACTCACTCAAATCACAAATATCACAGCTACAAGATGAGCTCTGTGCAAGGATGAGGAACAGCCTTGGGATCTCACTTCCAGTTGCCAACACTGTAGGTCCTGATGTGGCAACTCACCCTATGCCACAGCAGACGTGGAGCAACGTTCCTAATTTAAGCTCTGTGGCCATGGCACGCCCAACAAATACAGTAACTCCGTCGCACAGTCAGGACTACTCTGCTGATGCCGGTCAAGGCTATGCGCCGCCCCAACCTCGGGAGCTGCAGCTCTTTCCAGGGGCATCATCTTCACCAGAGCGTGGATGTTCGCGGCTAGGTAGCGACCGGGCCACATCGTCGAGCCTGACAGATTGCTTGCCAGGGCAGCTCTGCCTAAGCCTTCCACAGTCGCCTCAGGAAGGAAGCAGCAGCGGCGTATCGCGCAGCAGAAAGGGACGGCGGAACTGTTAGCGAACTGACAACACTTGAATCAGTATTTGGTGGCAGCGATTGTCCTGTAAATGCCAAGAATCCCCTCCCTCTACTGATTCGGAACCAATGCTATAGTTGATCCTGCGTTGGATGGCGGCTCTGTTTGTAGCGCTTGTTCTAGAAACTTGAGAACATGTGGTTGGCTATACTTGTGATGCAGGCTGATCAGTCTTGTGTAAGGTGGAAACTAACCTGTCTTTTGCTGTATGTTTTCCATGAGGTTTGCAAGATGTGAGATGGACCGCCAGAACACCTTAGTATTACAGACAGTGTACTCCTTGGTTGGAATAGAAAAGCAATTTGATCTGTCATCTTCCTGCTCATGTGATCTTCGAATAAAAATCATGCCATCTTTCAAACAATGAGAAAAGCAGATTACCCAGTTTGATGCAGTGGCACTGCTACTGCGATAATGTTACTCTGGGCATTAGGATCCTCCAATCTTTGTCAACCAAAACAAACACGCTCATTTCTGCTGAGAAAGTTCTCTGCAGTCCTGAAGCTGAAGGCGAAGATTGTAAATAGCTTGTTATCAGCTCTGACCTGAAAAAAAAAAGTTTTCTACTTATTCTTATCATCATGGAAATGATCCTAAATCTTTGTTCAAGTAATTTTTATTTTCCGTTTTTTGTCATCATATTATTTTTCCCCAAAAAATGTTCGTTAGAGCTGCGCATTTTGTATTAATTATAATATATTAATAAAGGACAGAAGGGAGCGGATACGGATACAGATGTCGCCTGCTAGCATCAGCTGCTACGGAGTATTAATAAAGGACAGAAGGACAAGAACTTACAGCCAGCAAGCACAACGTCGCAGTTGCATACATCAGGTGCAAGTCATGCTACACAAGCCATGCGCCGAATAAAAAGCCTCGCTTCGTCACAAATCACAAATGCAGGTGTAGAAGTGGAGAATCAACTATGGTGATGGTGGATGAATGTGCATACAAAAAGATCGTGTTTCAGGTGGACAAATATGTCAAGCCAAATTCGGGCTAGTCATTCATCACCACGATCAGTGGCATGCTTGACAAGCAATGTCATCTTTAGGAGGTTTTATTTGCCAAAGTAAATATACGAACTATTGTTTGCTCTCTTCTGGGCATCAATTGCAAACCAAATACACAGTAAACTTTACAACAGAGCGTATCATTGTTGAATCCTCACATGGATGTTTCTATAGCAATTCCAAAACAAATAGAAACAGCTATGAGTGCTAAATCTCTGGCGAAAGCCAACCGTGCTTCATAAACAATCCCTACTGCCTATCCGTGTAGATGTCCTTAAAAAAGAATAGAATGATTCTCCTCAAGGAACTGCCAGTAGAGGCTCACAGCCATCACCTGGCCAATTACCAAGCCCATGTTTTCGTTGACTGTACAGATGAATAACTACTAATACTAATTGATAAATGTTGGAACTTGGAATCATCTGCAGGCGCTTAACCAGTTGTGAAGGATACATAGGACAGCTAGCAGCTGAAATAAACACCGCTAGTTGCACCACTAGCTAGTTTTGTTCCAGGGTCAGGGAATCAGAAATATGTTCCATCTCCGTATCCTGCTGCTTTTTGAGATAATCCTGTGCTGTTGACGTGATTATCTTAATGAAGAAGTTCAGAAGCACAAGCCACACTATAGAGTTCCAAACCAATGTAAAAGAGAAATTCCACTGTTTCTCCTGTGTACATGGTAAATTTATTGAACCAATAAGAAAAAATGAGATGAACAATTAAGAGAGGCTAAAGAGAGGTCATTCCAGCTCAAACAGTCATAGATTTTAAATAATGATACTAACCTCCATTTGTGAGGACAGCGAGACTGGTGTTGGTGGTGATAGATACTTGTCCTTGGCAGCATTGAGTTTGGCAATCACAGATGGTAGGGTAGCAGAAAACCCAGGAATGTGACCAAATATCCAGATTAACTCCTTTTCCATAAGATACAGGAGCTGGTTGTTGCATAAGGACACAATAAACAGTGTCTGCGAGAGAAGAAAAATACATATCAGGAAAAGGGGTGCTGCAACTCTTGGTGTCAAACCACCTGACAGCTCACTAAACCAGGTATGGAGAAACTAAAATGACTCAAAATTTCAGGAAGCCAGGCACCATAATAACCTTAGCAAGAGAGGTTTCACAACTAATTTCACTGGTTTTTTCAGGTATAATAGTCTTCAGTAGCTTTATTCTTCTATAACTATGGATACACCAAATAAACCTAGAGAATCAAACCGAATCCAGTTCCTCACATTATATTTCATTACTGAACTATCATTAGGTTTAATTCATTTTCTGGTTCAGTTTTTGTTGAATTCTTGTAAAAGAACAGGACTTCAAGAACAAATTCAGGGGAGGAATAGGACAAGACTTACTAGGCAATGTTCCTACTAATATATCAAATCAACTTATGCAAATATTGACATATTTTGTGCTTAAATCATACCTAGGCTTTCTAACATGTTCACGTCCTAAAAACAAAAAATAAAATAAATCCACTTATCCTGATGGGCTTTTGCTGAGATGGTTGGTAGGATTTCAAAATTTGAATCCAAGTCGACAATAATGATCACATACAAGCACAAAACAATACTACATCAAAGAATAGTTTCACCTAATTAAGTTAATAAAAGACTGTCTTCCCAAAATTAAACAGACCATTAGCTATCAATTGAAATCTCCAAAAGATTGAACACGCATGCACAGCCAAACAATGAAGTGTGTGGCAACAGGTAGAACAAAGGCACACACAAATCACAATAAAACACAATTACCAATTATTAAATAAGATAAAAGTATAAAATTCGATGCCTCACCTGAATATGAGTCTTGATGATGGCCTTCCCAATCAAAGTTGCAAAAAAGAACTCCCAGAAAGGTACACCGAATTGGCCACACATAATGCCAGCAAGGTCAAAGAGTGGGTTTGGAACCTAACAAGGGCCATCAAAATTAGGCATTTTTTTAATTCAATAAAAATCCTCTTAGAGGAAACTTATTTTAACTGCTGTACAGGAAATGTTCCATAAGGTTATTTGTTGGTGTCATTTTATCTAGACAGCTTTAAAATGTGGAGCTAAACCTTGCAAATGGTCCAAAGGCGATTTTGAAGGCACAAAGTCAAATGCTTAATAAAACAAATACGGTTGTGAAATATCCACACTGAAGAAATCGTTAAGAAAGGATGGCAGACAGGGGACTAACCGAAGCAAGTATCAAGATAGAGAAGAAGTTGAGATGTTGAGAGTGAGAAAGAAGCCAACGCTTGGTACGATTAAGAGTGGATGCTACTGTCCCATCTTCTTTGGAAGTAGCAGCATCAAGCTCCTTAACAGCTTTTGACTTGCTTCCTGATAAGCGAGCTGCAGCATGACAAGAGGATCCATTTAAGATAGGTAGCCTAAACCAATCAAAGGAATAGAAGCAAAAATGCCAGAACTAGCCTTCCTACCCTTCCCAAGAACTCACATCACAGGCATAATAACACTTCTAGAAATGGTTTTTCCTAATATCAATCAAGCAATTGATGCTCCGCAGCACCAAAATGTTACCTAAATAAACAGCTACAATGTCAAAAGAAATGAGCATGTCCCTGTTTCCAGTTTTATAGGAATTTAAAAAAACAACAACAAAACAAAACAAAAACGCAATATAGCATGTACTATTAGGCGCCTCTAGAAGAACATGAAGTCAAAAGTTCAATGTATGGTGTAGATAGAACACTGAACTGTAGGGATGTCCTCTCCCATGGCCTCACATCTCCCCACAGTGGCCCACGGACACCCATCCTAGGCCCGGCTACCTCCTCCGCCATGTCCTCTGCTAACCGAACCCTCAAGCGCCGCTCACCTCCTTCACCTCCTTTTCCGGCAACCCCCAGCTAACCAGGCATTCCAAGTCAGCTGCGGCGGTCCCAAAAGATGTGCGGAAAGGTCTAACATTTCTGTTCCCATACAGCAATTAGCAAAAGTAGTACAGCATATAACAGAATATCATTTAAAAGGCATACCACCCAATGCTGAAAGCTCCCACGCTAGGTGGGGTCTGGGGAAGGTTTCTAGATAGCCTTGCCCTTGCCAATTTTGCAAGGAGCCTGGTTTGAACCTGGAACCCCCAGGCCCCAAGTGCAGAAGCTCTACCACTGTGCCTGGCCCACTCTAAAATATAGGACATCACTACTTAATTTTAGAAGGAAACTAAAGCATTGCAACTTTACCTGCTCGTGATACAAAATAAGGGGGAAGCTCACCAAGTGCAGTCCCAATGCCCCAAAGAACTGCTTCCAGCTGTATCTGAGGTAGTAAGTCAAAGACTGGGATCCTAACAGAATGAGCTGATGCTGGATACACAGGCGGTCCAAACTCTGAACATTTCTTGTCAAGCCAAGAAGGCCCAACCTTAAGCTGTATGGTATCATATGGAGCCATTTTCAAATCAATTCGACCACACTGTACAGCTTTAATAGTGAACAGAGCAATATGAGGACCTAGATACAGCACAAATGTATGCAAACCAGAACCTGCATGTTAAAATTTAAACCATCAGCTTCTAAAATGAGTTCTCTCTGTTGCAGCAGTAAACATTTCATATTTAGATGTGTTAGTTTCCAACTTTAACAAGCATTAATTGTAGGTAGTAAAATCCCAATAACATACAGATTACAGAGCATGCCTAGCAGAAAAGGCATGGCTATTGCCTTAACCTAATAACATTACAGAAGCTTGACAAAATCACAAGATAATAGGAGACTAACTAAATATCCACAAATGCTATAAATAACCTTCCAAAGAAAGAAAAGAAAAAAAGGCATCTGTTTTCTGAGTACTTATTTGATGTGGCATTGTGGCCGTTCTGCACAGACAGCTAGAGACATGCAACAAAAAAATTTCCAACACGGTAAAATTGTTCGAGGGCAACCAAATCTTGTGTATCAAAATAAATGAAGGATCTGGTACAAAGGAAGAAACTCCATGGTCATTAATTTTAATAATTGGCTAAAAGGATCACTCAAAACGTAGACCAAAAAGAAAACAAATCTGCAAACTGGCAAGGATCACGTGATAATATATTGAGAAGCAAATAAACAGGGCATCAAAAAGGCAAACAGTAAAATCACTATTCACTCGAAGAGTGTGCCAGTTACTTCTTATGTTATCTGTATTAGATATATATAATGTGGCACTTGATGCTCACTTGTCGCCTTCAACTGTTTTTTTTTTCATGTCCTATTAAGGTTGCAAACACGAACTAAGCGGAACAGGATGGTTCATAACATTCCTTGAAAATACTAGGTTCAGCAATGAAGACCAAAATAAAGTACCGTTTTTCTGCCTTATTACAAATTTATTGAAATACATATGTTTCAAGCCTTCAAACATACCACAGACTGTACAGTTAAGACATGATAACCGAAGAGATCAATAAGTAAACTCCAGCAACATTTAATTAATTGGTTCTTATTTTCTTTTATATGTAACTAAACTCCAAGATGTTGAGAGGCGCAAAAATAAAACTTGCCTAGTCCAATTGACGAAGCCACACCTAATGAAACCCACCACAACACAAATTTAGCATAATTAAGGAACTCCTGCACATGCTGCATACATGTCAGAAAAACTAAATTAGTGTTCAAACACAATACCAAGATACTATCAAAAAATCATTATCTCACAAAGATACAGATCTTCAGAGCATGTATCTTCCTTGAATATTTAGGCATTATAGTGCAAATTCTATGACAAAAAAACAGTAACAAGTGTTCTTATGGAAATGACTAGCCTATCCCACAGATTAATAAAAAAAAAAAGCATTAGAATGAGAGCACACCTTCTTATGCATGCCATCTGAAATAGCGAGTAAGATTCCAGGAGCTACCACCAAAACAATTAAGAGAAAGAACAAACCACCCTTACTGAGGATATATTTTGCTAATCTTTTCAAGTATTGTAACATGGCTAACAGGAAAAGATGTAATGTTCTGAGCGGTTGTTTTGTCAGCGTCAAATTCTCCAAGTCCATTTTGTGTTTTGCTCGGAGTTCTGCAAAATAAATAAATACATGAGCTAAAAGAAAAACAGAGCAATAGTTAGACAATGATTGGAGTCATCAGCTAAATGCCAAAACAAAAAACTAAATTACTTCAACTCTAGTAATAATGTAATATGTCTGGTTATTGTCACTGACAAATCAGAACATAGATTGTTTGTTGCTACAAGTTGTCTTGATCTGGAGGGAAACAGAGGTTTAGTAAGCAGTTAGGGCCTCTATGGTTTGTCCATTCATGTACTAACATTGGCAACAGTTAGACAACATTTTGCGAACTTGCTAAAGTTAGGTGATAAAAAGGAGGAATCTTTCCACAGTTTTTTGAGTCACTGACGCCTGGGAAAGTGAAAGCATGAAAGGAATATTTTACACAGCTGCAGCTATGAACCAGGGTGGTCAGGCTCATTAACAAGATGCAACATTTACACTTTGGTCATGAATTCACAGTGCACCACAGCAACCTAGACAAATTGATGAGCTATTATCTCCCTTCATAGTTGTGTGTATCATGCTATATATAGCAGGTATAAAGTCCTTTTAACAGCCAAGTTTGCTGCTAATTCATAGCAACTGATAATAGGGTTCCAAAAAGCGGCACCAAGCGCACGCTTCAGCGCGCTGAAGCGCTAAGCGGACGGGTAGCGCTTCGCTATGGGGCATAAGCGCTCCCAAAGCGGCGCGACCACCTTGGTGGAGCAGCGGCTGCTGGCTCCCGCTGCCCGCCGGCCGCGCGCGGCGCGCGGCGCGCGGCGCAGCCGCAGGGGTCGGGCGCAATCGACGGTCCAGCAGAGGCGGGAGGGGAGAGGGAGGTGCGTACGCAGGGTCGCCGGCCGGTGTGCGGAGGACGGAGGCGAGGGCGCGAGGCGACTGGCGAGAGGCGGGAGGAGCCGCTGACGCCGCCGCCGAGCCTGGGACTGCCCCGCCGTCGCTGAGAGCCCGAGCCTGAGCGCCGCCTCCGTCGCCTTCGTGCCGAGCGCGGGTGGGGAACGGAGCAGAAGATCCGCGCCCACGCTGAGAGAAGATAGAAACGGCGGCGCCTGTCAGGCCTTGTGCCTCAATGTTAGGATAGGGTGGGCTTTTAGGCACCAAAGGTGCCTAGGATTGGGCTGAGTTAATGAGCTTTTAGACGGACCACTAAATAAAAATCCATATCAAAGTTTTTTATTTTTTTATTTTTTTTCTAACATCTTTTGACAAATCAGCACATAATCTATATCTACAATAACATATTTACCTACGATTTCATGAAGCCACATCAATCTTCATTATCCTCTTTTGATCTCTATGTATTTGTAATTAAATTCCTTGCTTCCCCCAAAAAAGACATCCAATTTTAAACCTAGACTAACATTCATTGGGCTCTCTAGCCTCTTGTCATGATTCCGCAATGAATCGGAATGGTAGTTTGAGAATTGGAGATTTAAGGAGAAGCAGGAGTGGAGACAAAGAACGTAGATATAATTCATTGAGGTTTTAGAATTTCAGTTCTTCGTTACAAGACACAACGTTTCAGGCGTTATACACCAGCCTAATTCCTACCATAACGCTCATTAACTTACCGTCAACTCACACCACTACGGCTTAGCCGTTTGGCTCATACCAGACACGTCTGGTACGCGTCCAGTATGACCTTGTGAAGGGTCGAGATGGCGGACTAGAGGGGGTAATAGTTCTTTCTAAAATTAATCGCACCGGCTAACCGAAACAAATGCGGTGTGAGTTTTTCAAATTGTCTATAAATACCCCTAAGCCTCCACCTTTGGAGGTTGTTGATTCTACTGACATTGTCCCACATTTTTTAGCCTTGAGAACACTCTCCAACCCTCTTTTAGTGAGTGATTGATCCTAAACTCCAAATCCTATTTGTGGGTTGAGTGAAATTCGAAATAGAGAGCAAGCCACCTCTTGAGCACTTGTGTATATTGTCGATCTCGTGATTTGCATTTGTTACTCTTGGATTCTTTGGTTCTAGACGGCTAGGCGTTGCCGGAGAGCACCCAAGAGCTTTGTGGTGTGCCTCGGAAGTTTGTAACGGTCGATTACACCGCCGTAAGGAAAAGAATCAACTAGTAGAAGGAGGAAGAAGGAGTTGGAAAAGACTCCGGTTAGAGTCGACCTTCGTGGGTCCTCTAGAGCTTGACCTTGTTGGGTCGCTCACAGCCACCTCAACGAAGAGTAGGACTTTGTCCGAACTTCGGTAAAACAAATATGGTGTCTCACTCTTCGCATTCATTTGATATTTGTGATTCGATTGTGTTGCTCGAGCTTTGTTGCAGGTTCTGTGTGTTGTGCGCATATATGTTGCGTACCTGCAGGTTGGATTGAGACTGAAAAGAATCCGGAGCAAATTTGGAGGAAGGTTGCCAAAGCCGCAAATACAAGACGTGTCCAGTATCCATACCGGACATGTCTGATATTGACCCCCTACGCAACACTTATTGTATTATGTTCTAATCTTTTGTGGTGTAGGGTTTGGCTTATAGATTTATTGTTTATCTTTTATATACTTTGTGTCTAACTTGAGAGGGGTTATGTCGACGAAAGATGGTCGGCAGTCTACCGAGGGGTATGCCCAAGGTAGTAGATTAGATTGAGGGGGCGTGCGTGACGTTTACTCAAGCATAAACATAGGGACGAGACACGACGATTTAGACAGGTTCAGGCCGGCAAGTCGCCGTAATACCCTACGTCCTGTGTTTTGGTGGCTGGATTGATTATGAGACTGGAATATGACGTGAGATTGGAGGGGGTCCCTGCTCGCCTTATATAGTCGGGGAGCAGGGTTACAATTTCCGAATCCTACCAGATTACAATCGGTTCCTTTAGGCAAGGAATCCGGATCTATCTTATAGGATCCTTCCTTGGCGTGCAAGGCTTGGTGAGAGTCCCTAGCGGCCGCAACAGCCTGGTCGCATGCTGCAGGGCCTTCAGGTTGGGCTTGTCCTTGATGAAGGGCCCAAGTTGGTCCATGGGGGTATACGAAGGTAATATCCCCACAGCTAGTCCCCGAGCATTTCGTATCCATCGAGCAGGGCATTCCGAAGCCTTCCGAGCAGGTTAGATCTGGTCGGAGATTGTCGGAGACGTTTTCCGACCAGGTGGCCTGGTCGCGAAGAAACTGGAAGAAGCTTTCCGACCAGGTAGCCTGGTCGCGAAGAAACTTGATGAAGCTTTCTGACCAGGTAGCCTGGTCGTGAAGACGGCGAAACAGCAGATGAGACCAGGTCATGGCTATCGAAGTCCAGAATCGTCCTGCCGAGAGGATGCGAAGTGCTGCAAGAAAAAATTTGAAGACATTTCTTCCGGTGAAGTGTATCCACTTGGAGCTTGCAAGACTAAAAGGGACAACGAGGTCCTAGTAGAAGTCTGTGCGAGTCCACTTTAACGGAGCGTCCTGAAATTGTCAAGGAAAAACAAAATACATTCACCGCGAGGTGAAGTGTATCCACTTAGTCCCCGAGCTTGGTAGTAGGTGTTGAAGACACGTGGTGCCGAGCTTGTAAAGTATCTGTAGAAGAAAGCGCAGTCATTTGCACAAAATGACGTGATTACACGTAGTCCCCGAGCCTGCTATAAGGAGCAGTATTGTCCTTGTAGCGGGGTCATAATAAGAATAATGGAGAAACATTGTTGTAGTAGACAAAGTCCTTGAGGATGAAGTCCCCAAGCCTAGAAGAAGAGCCTTGTTGAAGGAGAATATGCCGAGCAGAGACTGTGTCGGAGTCACATTTTCTGCAAAAATGTATTGCTGACCCGTGGGGCCAGCCCTCAGTATTGTAGCGCAGGGAGTTAGTATATCGAGCATGATGGTGAAAAAAGTATTAATGTAATTAATACTAAAGACGGCGAATGAATGGGTCGTTTTGCAAACCGTTAGCCTGGCGGCCCGTTTAAGAGACCGTGGCGAAGCGCACGGGCCAGCAGGCGACGTGGGAGACGTGGGCGCACTCCCCCAAAAACCCTGAAGTGGAAATGGCGCGCCGCGCGAAATAAAAGCCAAACGACGTGGCGGCGGTTCCCCACTTGCTGCTGCACCATTCGAGCTTTGAGCCCTGTGCCTTCTCGTCTTCCTCCTTCCGCGCGCGCGTAGAGCCCGAGGTTCCCCACCAGATCCAAATCCAGATCCAACCAAGTGAAGAGCCGATGGCGTCGAAGAGGCAAAGCAAGTCGATGGCGGCGAAGAAGAAGGCGACAGAGGCGACTGCCGACGAAGTCGTCGTGAAGCCGGATTGGACGAGGGGATGGTCCCGATGCGTCCTTCGCAAGGCGAATCTGGAGGCCCTGGTCGTGGGCGGCGTACTCCAGGATGAGATGACCGGCGGGTGGCGAGACGCGTGGCAAGAAGAGTACCCGACGCCGAACACCACCGAGCTCGTCGTCTTCGAAGCGTTCTTCAAGTGCGGGTTTGGAGTCCCAGTCCACCCGTTCCTCCACGGGCTGCTGGACTACTACCAAATCGCGGTGTGCAACTTGAACCCGAATTCAATGTTGCACATCGCGGTCTTTATTCATTTTTGTGAGGCGTATTTTGGGGATAGAGCCCCACTTTGACTTGTTCCGTCATTTCTTCCGGCTGAAGATCAACGGAAGCGGTACCTCCAACATCGTCGGCTTGGTGTACCTCCAACTCCGAGACGGGATGGCGGAGAAGTACATCGCGATGCCACTGCCGTTGAAGGCTGTGGAGTACAAGGCGAAGTGGTTCTACATCCACCAGGAGGCGCCGCGACCGCCCTGTGACCCGGCATGCGCACCGAAGGTGTTGACCACCTGGTCGGAGCGTCCCGGGGTTGCAGGGATGGAGCAGGTCGAGGAGCTCCTGAAGCTTTTTGACCGGCGGAGCATTGACGGGGTGGCGGTCGCCTGGAATTTCATCAACCGGCGCTGTCAACCCTGCAAAGAGAGGGACCACCCGGCGTACGAGTACGCCGGGAGTACCGACGGAACTCGAGAGGCGTCGGAGGAGCTCTTGCAGTCGGAGGCGGAGCTGCGCCTGGAGTCCCTTTTTGACCTCAACAAGAGGAAGGGACTCAAGCAGGTGAAGAGGTCGTACTGCTTAGAGTACCCTCCACCGAAGGTAATCTTCTCGCCCTCCAGTTGTTCGTGAGTTTGCCGCACTGGGCTTCCGCGCATTGACCTTGGATGCATCGATGTACAGGGGCGTGAGGCATTTTTCTCCCAGGCCCCGATGAAGGTCTGACCGAAGGGCGTCGACCAGCGTCGCCAAGACGTCGGGCGCGGTGAGGCGGTGACCGAGGGGACGGTGGAGGATGACGACTACTAGGAGGTGGAGAACAGCCCAGAGCGAGGAGGGCAAGTCCCCAACGCTCAAGCGGGCAGGCGTCGAGCACGCCATGACCCTAAGGGGAAGCGCGAAGCTTCCCCATTGAAGAAGAAGAAGAAGGCGTCGCTGAAGACCGGTGGTGCCTTCAACATTAACAAAGAGGCGGCGAAGAAGCGTCGCAAGGTGGTGGCGGACTGGTCGGACGACGAGTCCGACAGTGACGACGGCGTCCCGCTCAGTGCCCGCTACGGGCAAGGGTCGTCAGCCGTTGGTGGCGGGAAGGCCGCCCCCAGAAATCGGCGGAGAAGAAGGCGCCGGAGCCGCAGACGGAGGCCACTAGGGCTAAGGCGGCGCCGAGGTCGGAAGGGGGATCTTCTGGAGGAGCACCGCAGCCACAGGCCCACCGTTTCTCGCGGGCTCGGAAGTCGTTCGGCTTGTAAGAACTCTCTTCGCTAGATGCTTGTTGGTTCCTGGTCGTGAAACTTTGCTAAGGTGCAAGGCGTCTTTAAGCAGCTCGGCGACGACGGGAGATGGAAAGGCGGCCGATGAAGGTGGTCGGAAGGAGCCCAGCCCCCCTCCAACCACGAGGGCTGAGCAGTCCCCGGAGCCTACCACGGCGGAGGCAACGACGAGGGAGGCGGAGGAGACGACGAGGACGACGGAGGAGCAAGCGGCTCCCGAAGTCCCGAGCCTTCAGTGGGTGTGGAGGCGCCTCCCCGGTCCCCGGTGATGTCCGCTTGCCCAGGTGGGGCAGGCGGGGTGGCAGACCCGGACGTGCCCCCGGAGTCGCTGTCCATGGGGCGGCCGGAGAGGAGGAGGAAGCGGAAGGCACCGGTGCCTTCCGTAGTAGAGTTGGAGATCGAGGAGGTCGTCCGGGGACAGAAGGAGCCCAAGCGGGGGCCGGTCCGCCGCTTCCGTGTTGAAGGAGACGAGGTCATCTTCGTTGACGAGGAGGCGGCGGAGGAGGAGACCAGCGCCTTCTTGGGTGATGCCGCGAAGCTAATGGAGCGCATCCAGGTATGAGCGTCCTTAGCCCTTCACCGGGTCTCGTAGAAAATTCCTTAGTATAGGGTAACATGGTTGACGTCTTTTTGCAGCATCTTCTCAAGGTCGAGGAAGAACGCAAGCTTGCGCTTGAGAGGATGGCTCCGCTGGCTGACGAGAACGCGCGGCTCCGGGCGGAGGTCAAGCTCGTCGAGGGCCAGTTCACTGGCCTGGAGGCGAGCTTGGAGGTCGCCCATGCGCGGTCTCGGGAGCTGGAAGATGCCATCCAGCAACGCGAGCGGGAGAACTCCCAGCGGATGGAGCAGGCCGAGAAGGTCGACGCAGTCACCGCACTTAAGTTGGTCAGAGTGTTTGTCATTCACGCTTTGCACCTGGTCAGAGATGCTGACGGAAACGTTGTCTTCTGCAGAGCTGGTGCAGGCTGGCGAGGAGAAACTTCTCTTGGCGAAGGAGAAGGTCAAAGCGGAGGAAGAAGTCTGCAAATGGCGAGACATGCATCGAGGTACGTCACCTGCGCCCTTAGCTGGTCGGAACAGCCTTGAGTGGTCTCCTTATTGCTTGATGTGGCATCTGCAGTTTACCGGGAAAACGTGCAAATGCAATTTGCAGATCTGGAGAAGAAGGTTGACGCGTACGCCGATCGCTTCTGGACGCTGGCGGAAGAAGTAGCTCCGTTGGTGCAGTGCATCGACGAAGAGCCTCTATTCCCGGCGGAGAAGGAACGGAGGACCAGCGCCGGCGTCGTGGAGAAGTTGAAGGGGCTGTGGGGGCGCTTCCAGGCCTATACCAGGGCAGCGGTGCAGAGCGTGGCCGCCCATGGCATTGCCATTCTCCATTCGCATTATCCATGGATGGAGATGGAAAAGGTGAGCGCGGGCTTCGCTACTGAGACCACGGAGGTCGACATGGATCGCCTGGAGATGGAGGCATAGCCGGCCGCCGCAGCCCTTGTAGCCGATGTAGACCTTTTTGCCGTTGTACAACAGTAGTTTGTTGTATAGGAGAATAGTCTGTAAGACTCTTGAGCGAAAAGAGGCAAAGCTTTCAATAAGTCGGCGTGCTTTGCATTTTCCTTGTATTTCTGCAGACCTAATAGCCGTGAGCCGAAGCGATGAACAGTTCGGCCTTGGGTTATCTTATGTTCCGTATCGTAGAGCGCGGAGCCTGTGTACGCGTAGGAATCATAGGAATCGCCCAAGGAGCCACCGCTGGCATCCCGTAGCGCAGAGGGCAGACGCTCATGCACGCGTAGGGAGGTACCAGAGATAGGGCCTTTTCTGAGAGGTCCGATCGAGGTGTGTGAAAGGTCCTTGTTTGGTTTTGGTAATTGAGTGACAACCTTAGGTGGACTAATTGTGTTTATGTGAGATACACAGGGATTAGTCCACAGGTACATGTGTGTGAGCACTTGAGCCATGGAGGTGAATGGCTTGGACTTGATGTGAAGCTCACACATGTGATGATGATGGAGGAGCTTACTGCATATGTGACATGACATGTGGTCATATGGCTAAGATGGTGAAGATCAAGGCAAGGCTTGGTTTGATGGACCGGTTGCGAAGGTGAAGGGCAAGTTGGAGGCTTTGAAGCCGTTGGTACCGAGTGTCAGGAGGCTTGAGCAAAGACTTGGCACCGAAGGACCGAAGCAATGGTGAAGAGCAAGTGAGGTCAAGATCGATGGACCATGGAGGCCATGTGATGATATGAAGTGGATCATATCATTTGGAGATAGGTTGGTGCATGTGTTGCATCAACACCGAAGGAGATGGAATGGAATGCGCAAGACAAAGGTATATTTGTAGGGCATTTCATTTCACCGGTCATAGGTGTGTTGAGAAGATTATGACCGGGTTTAGGATTGATGGCCGTACTATCAAGAGGAGCAAACTTGTTTGCATATCGGTCATCTAGTGCCACTTGAGCGATCTAACATTGCGTTGTTACTAGGATCGAGTGGCGTGGTGAGAGCAAGTGAAAATCCTTTGAAAAATGATTGTGAAAATGCTAACACACATGCACATGATGGTATACACTTGGTGGTGTTGGCACATTTGCAAAGGAGAAGGTGTTGGAGTTGAAGTGGATCAACTCGGAGAAGAGAAGGAGGCTTTTCGATGTGTTCTGGACTCTAGGATGGCTCTTGGATTGGAATTTTTTGTTAATCCTTTGTGAGTTGGATTGGCTATGTATGTGGGTTGTGTATCCCTTTGAGTTAGCTTTCCAAAATGTCCAAGATCATCGGTATCGGAGTTCGGAGCTAAGAGTTATGGCCGTTTTAGCGCGGAGCTCAGGCTGATGCAGCCGGTAGTACCGGCCCTGGTGGTCGGTAGTACCGGCATATGAGGGAAGTTCGCAACCTCTCTGAGTGCGGCCACTTTTGGCCTACCGGTAGTACCGCCATAAGACCGGTAGTACCGGCCCCCGTTAGTACCGACACCTCGATCGGTAGTACCGCGATTTATTTCCAGCAGAGCCGAGTCTCGGGTGTTGGCCAGTTTTGGCTTACCGGTAGTACCGTCATAAGGTCGGTAGTACCGGCCCCCGGTAGTACCGGCCTCTGCAGTCGGTAGTACCGGATGTGTTAGCAGCCTATTCGCAGTTCAAATCTCTAACCTACCGGTAGTACCGGCCCTCCCAGTCGGTAGTACTGGGTGTGTCAGAGAGACGCTAACGGCTAGTTGGTTGCTCCCCTCTATAAATAGAGGGGTGGCCAGCCCTTGGGGCATAAGGGAGAGCAAGGGAGCACCCTATGGACTTTTTGTCCATAGTTGGGAGTGCTTGAGAGCCCTCTAACTCACATATGCTTGATAGTGTTCATCCGATTGTGTGAGAGAGCGATTCTAGTGCGGTGCATGAGAGATTGCAAGTGTTGGCACTAGGTGTTCGTGTTGCAAGCCGGTGGTGCTTATTACTCTTGGAGGTTGCCACCTCCTAGACGGCTTGGTGATTGTCTCCATCATGAAGCTCACAAGAAGATTGTGCGTGGCTCCGGAGAAGGCTTTGTGAGGGGCATTGTGCTCGCCCCGCGGGGATCACGAAGAGCAACTCTAGTTGAGCGAGGTGCGAAGAGTGCCAAGTGGTCCGGCTGGATCGAAAGCTAGAGCTCTTGGTGAGCACTCCATCGTGGAGAGTGTGACTTAGGGTCACCACTAGCGAGAGGATCGGCAGCAACCTTGGGCTTGCCTCAACGGGGACTAGCTTGGTGGCAACCAAGTGAACCTCAGGATAAAATCTTGTGTCCCCTTTATTTGTTGTTCTTTCTTCCTTGCATATTACGCTTGCTTGTGTTCTTCGTGTTCTTCCTCCCTCCTTCACTCTTTCTTAGGTTGGGAAGACTCGATCTACCTTTTGGCAAGGAACCAAGACTTGGGAAAGCTACAATCTTCATCTATAACACTTAGGGAAGTGGGGTAATTCCTAGATCTGAAATTGCATCTCACCCACTTCGATTTCGTAGCTTTCTGCAGGTGCCTGGTAGCACCGTTCGTATGTGTCGGTAGTACCGGTGTACATCACCCGGTAGTACCGGCCCAAACACCCGGTAGTACCGGCTGCTACACTAGCTTATTTTTTCCATTGTCATGCTTGTGCTAGTGTTTAGTTGTTGCTCTTGTTATTGAGCATTGCTAGTGAGCTTAGGCTTTGTGCTTTTTGCTTAGTGGCATGTGTAGGAGCTCCCCGATTTGATTAGAGTACTAGTTGCATAGGTTTGTGTGACCTTGCAAGCTAGATTGATTAGGTGAGATCTAGCTAGCCCGACACCTTATTTGCTTTGTTTAGGATCTTTTGTAAGATGTCATAGAGTATAAGTAGAGGGGTGTAGTCTTGGCTAGACTGATAGTTTTAATTCTGCATTTGTTTCGGTTAGCCGGTTCGATTAATTTTAAAAAGGACTATTCACCCCCCTCTAGTCCGCCATCTCGACCCTTCAATTAGTATCAGAGCAAGGTCTCTCATTTATGGTCTTCACCGACCTAAGTGGATGGCGACTTATGGGCTAGGCATTGATTGTCCACACATTTTTGATGGCACTCACTTTACACGATGGAAAACTTGGATGATATGCAATTTCAAGTTTATTTGCCCTCAAATGTGGTGGATCGTAGATGTAGGCTTTTCTCATGTGTTGGATGAAACGAATCTAACTCAAGCACAAGAGAAATGCCTAGATCTCGAGAACCAAGCTACTAACATCATTTTTTGATATTTGCATGATGATATCTTTAGAGAGATCATGGGTATGGAGTCCTCCCATAACATGTGGAAGTATCTCAATGACAAGTATGGGAGTGCCTCAAATGATGATGATGTTAGTGAGACCAAGGAAGAGGCACATGAGGATGATGAGCATGACCACAACTTGGTGATTGTGGAAGATTGCTTCACCTCATGGTCAAGTGATGATGATGATGATCAATCCACAAGATCACTTGATAAGGATGATGGCTATGAGAGTGATGTCTCCACAAGCTCTTCTACTACACCACATTGCTCCATGTCACACGGTGACACTAAGGTATCAATTGCTAATGTGGTAGTTGATTGTGATGATCCAAACTTTGAGCTTGTATGTAGGCTCACCAAAGCTTTAGAAAATGAGATGACTAAAACAATGAAATTGACAAAAGAAAACTCATTTCTAAAGAATGCATGTGAACAACAAAAGCATTTACTTTATGTTACTACTTGTTCACATGATGAGCTAAAATTGACTCATGAGGAACTATGTGTTGCTCATGATAACGTGATACAAGACCATGCTTTTCTCACTAATAAGCTTTCCAATGAAGAAACTAAAACTAGTGAGAGCTCATCACATGGGTCAAATGATCAATCACATATTTGTGCTAACCCTTGTGATGTAGAGAAGAAGCATGTATCCACCTCTTGTGATGATTTATTATCTATGCCATGTTCTTCACATATAGATGCTTGTTCTACTTCATTGTCTTGTGAGACTAACCTTTTGAAGGAGAACAATGAGCTCAAAAGTGAAGTGAAGAATTTGAGCAACAAGTTAGAGGGGTGGTGTGGATCAAAGGTCACCTATGAGCACATGATGAAGAATCAAAAGAGCTATGGTGACAAGAGTGGCATTGGCTTCAACAAGAACAATGTCAAAGGCAAAAGATGGGGCAAGAGAAGAAATGAAAGAGAAATAAAGAAGCAAGAAGAAAAGAAGCTCTCTCATTTCGTGTGCTTCAAATGTCATGTGATGGGTCATCTTGCCAAATCTTTCCCAACCAAGAAGCCAATGATAAGGCCACAAGATAAAAAGAAGAAGCCCCAAGTTCAAATCAAGAACAACCATCATGATGGTGACATGATGAAGAATAAGAAGAAAACAAGAAGGGGTGGAAGAGCAAGGCATCCAACTCATATCCAAGATGCCAAGATGATGATGAGCAAGAATGAAGAAAAGAAGAAAGATTTGGCTCACATCAAGTGCTACAAGTGTGGTGACATGGGACACTTTGCCTCGAAGTGTCCTAACAAGCTTGAGAAGAAGTCTCAAGCAACTCATGAGAGGCAAGACAATGAGGAGCAACACATGAGCAAGGAAGAGAAGGCTCAATCAAAGAGAATTTGCTACTCATGCCGGGAAAGGGGACACATGACAAATTCATGTCCCCTAGGTATGACTTCTAAGCCTATTTTAATTGATGATAATATTGTGCTTAGAAAGGATAAAAATGGTACCTCTAAGGCTACTATTGCAACTCATCCCGCTACTCATACTAAGGCTATGCCAAAGTATGTTGCACCTAACTTGAGAGGACCCAAACAAGTTTGGGTACCATCAACTAGTGGATGAATGTGTGTAGGTACCATGGCATTGGAGGCTTGATTCAATTGGTATTCATTATTCATCATATGATTGAGTCAAGTTATAAAGCCTAGTGCAAATCCATCCCAATGCCAAGACAAAAGAAGTAAAGTCCAAGTGCAAAAGATCAAGTTGTGGTGATTAAGATATTGTCAAGCTTGCTATTGGATGATCATATGCTACTAAGTTATATCTCTTGTTGATCATGTTCATTTGGGTGCATATGAAATGATTGAATTGGATATATATGCATATGTTGCTTGCTATGAGAAGTTTGAATGGATTTCATGCTTAGTAATCAAATTGAGTTAGGTTGATTGGATAATTTCACAAGATGATCTTTTAGTAAGTGGATTGAATGGATATATGCCTTGTGAGAGTGTTCAAACAAGTTAGCTTCGAGTTTGATTCAAATTGGTAGAGTATAGCTCAATTGCTCAAAGTTGTCAAATATTGCAAAATCTGAGTGAGCTGAGAAGATAGCCATGTTTGGATGATCAAATCTAGTTGGATTGACTTGAAATTTTGTGTGCATGATCTACACTTATAGTATTAGTTGCTGTAGAAAATTGGAATTCATTGGATAAGTGAAACTCCGTGTGGTAGTGGATCTTGTCAACTCTAGTGCAGCAATTTTCAGCATGGATAGCAAGTGAAAGAATTGAATACAAGGTTGAAGATTGAGTGTAAGGTCCTAGTAATAATTAAAGATCAATTAGAAGAAAGAAAAGGACTCAAAGAAGGAAAAGTTGAACTCAAGCAACCATGCAAGAAGCTTTCATCATGATGAGTTCACCATTGGATCAATCAAACAAAGGCATTTCGAGTAAGGATTAAGGATGTTCTTTGGAGAGAGGTCACTTCTCCCTTTTGTAGGGGCTTGCCGCCTTTTGTAGGTTAACCAAGTGTGGTACTTGGAAGGCTAATATGGAAGTGGTGATTCAAAGGATGTTTGGGATGCTTAGTTGAAGCAATGAAAGGATTGACCAAGCAAAGCAAGCAACAACCCAAAGTAGAGAGCAAATTAAAGTTTATCAATTGGTATGATCCATTGGTATTTATTGGGAGGCTCTCAAGCAAGCAAAGATCAAATGAAGAAGCAATATCAATCACAACATTGAGCTAGTGCACTTGATCATATGGGTGAAGATTTGTTCTATCAATTGGTATCTATTGGTCTTCACCATGGACTTCACATTGCTATTGGAGAAACAAATTAGAATCTATGTGACTATCCTCTTCTCCAAGATAGCAAAGGTATCATTGGAATGTGCATGATCATTTCATCCCTTACTAGTATGCGGTTAGTGCATATAGTACATGCTTAATAGGATCATGCATAACAATTGAAATTTTTTAAATTCATAGCCTACCACTATTGCTTGCTTGATTATATGACCTAGTGGTTAGTATATGGATTTGTTCATGAGCTAGTGAACCTAAGTACTTGATCTAGAAGATGAGCATTCAAGTGTCTAATTCAACGTGAGTAAGATAACCATTGAAAGATGTGTGAAGAAGCTTACTCTAGGGCAAATCGAGTTAGATATCTTGTGCAAATTTAATAGTTCAAGTCATACATGAGAGGCTCATGACAAGAGTTCAAGAAGAAGACAATAATGCAAATGGATATTAAGTTTAAACTTTCATTCAAGTGGTATCCTACAAGACTTCAAGTGATCCTCAACTTTAAGTGATCAATTCAAGAAAAATGCTTCATTCACCAACATGAAAAGAGAAATGGTATGACTCATGGTATCAAGGTCACAAGATCCTACAAGGTGTAACCAATGATATGATTTAGGGGGAGTGCCCTATTCATATGTCAACACTTGGAATCTACAAGTAGTGTCATGCCAACACAAGTGGTGGTGTCCATCAAAATACAAGTTTTCACTATCAATTGGTGTCCATCAAGCAATCCTATGGATGACAAATGAAGACAACCCTAAATTGGTATCTTGGTATCTTGCCACCTTTCATGCAAAAGCCTTGTACCTTTGTGGTCATTGATGACAAAGGGGGAGAGATTGTGGAAAAGATATGCAATTGTGTATTTTGGATTGCATGACAAAGGGGAAAGCATCATTCTAGGGGGAGAGTTTGAGGACATACATGGACATGGAAGAAGCAACCTTGCAACCCGCATAGTCGGAGTACTCAATCAAGATGAAGCAAGGTGGAAGAATGGAGGATCAAGATTCTTGGACAAAGAGATGCACACAAGTAGGGGGAGCAAGCTCATGAACTTGGTTGATTGTATTTGATATGTGCATAATCATGTGCTTGCTTGCATTGCATAAGTTTTTAAATTTTATATGCATGCTTGTGTGGTGTATGCTAGTTCTAGGATTTAATTGATGATTTGATAACTAGCATGCATAGGTTGATAGCTAGACTTGTGCTTTCCATGCAAAACTAGACCCTTGCTTTTAATGTTGATCTCACGGGGTTTTCTAGTTTTTATGATGTCTAGCTACTCTTGGTAGTAATTACTCTCCCACACTTCGGTATCTATGCATATGTGCAAGCCTCATTTCCAAACACTCTAGCACATATGTAGGGGGAGCTAATACTACCATTTCGGGTTTGTGATACTTGTCCAAAATCCTTTACACATGGTAAAATAGCTTGGGCAAGCAACATGAATCCAAAAGTGCTTAAATTCCATATCTTTGTAGAGTTGTCATCAATTACCAAAAAGGGGGAGATTGAAAGGTCCTTGTTTGGTTTTGGTAATTGAGTGACAACCTTAGGTGGACTAATTGTGTTTATGTGAGATACACAGGGATTAGTCCACATGTACATGTGTGTGAGCACTTGAGCCATGGAGGTGAATGGCTTGGACTTGATGTGAATCTCACACATGTGATGATGATGGAGGAGCTTACTGCATATGTGACATGACATGTGGTCATATGGCTAAGATGGTGAAGATCAAGGCAAGGCTTGGCTTGATGGACCGGTTGCGAAGGTGAAGGGCAAGTTGGAGGCTTTGAAGCCGTTGGTACCGAGTGTCGGGAGGCTTGAGCAAAGACTTGGCACCGAAGGACCGAAGCAATGGTGAAGAGCAAGTGAGGTCAAGATCGATGGACCATGGAGGCCATGTGATGATATGAAGTGGATCATATCATTTGGAGATAGGTTGGTGCATGTGTTGCATCAACACCGAAGGAGATGGAATGGAATGCGCAAGACAAAGGTATATTTGTAGGGCATTTCATTTCACCGGTCATAGGTGTGTAGAGAAGATTATGACCGGGTTTAGGATAGATGGCCGTACTATCAAGAGGAGCAAACTTGTTTGCATATCGGTCATCTAGTGCCACTTGAGCGATCTAACATTGCGTTGTTACTAGGATCGAGTGGCGTGGTGAGAGCAAGTGCAAATCCTTTGAAAAATAATTGTGAAAATGCTAACACACTTGCACATGATGGTATACACTTGGTGGTGTTGGCACATTTGCAAAGGAGAAGGTGTTGGAGTTGAAGTGGATCAACTCGGAGAAGAGAAGGAGGCTTTTCGGTGTGTTCCGGACTCTAGGATGGCTCTTGGATTGGAATTCTGTGTTAATCCTTTGTGAGTTGGATTAGCTATGTATGTGGGTTGTGTAGCCCTCTGAGTTAGCTTTCCAAAATGTCCAAGATCATCGGTATCGGAGTTCGGAGCTAAGAGTTATGACCGTTTTAGCGCGGAGCTCAGGCTGATGCAGCCGGTAGTACCGGCCCTGGTGGTCGGTAGGACCGGCATATGAGGGAAGTTCGCAATCTCTCTGAGTGCGGCCACTTTTGGCCTACCGGTAGTACCGCCATAAGGCTGGTAGTACCGGCCCCCGGTAGTACCGACATCTCGGTCGGTAGTACCGCGATTTATTTCCAGCAGAGCCGAGTCTCGGGTGTTGGCCAGTTTTGGCCTACCGGTAGTACCGTCATAAGGTCGGTAGTACCGGCCCCCGGTAGTACCGGCCTCTGCAGTCGGTAGTACCGGATGTGTTAGCAGCCTGTTCGCAGTTCAAATCTCTAACCTACCGGTAGTACCGGCCCTCCCAGTCGATAGTACCGGGTGTGTCAGAGAGACGCTAACGGCTAGTTGGTTGCTCCCTTCTATAAATAGAGGGGTGGCCGGCCCTTGGGGCATAAGGGAGAGCAAGGGAGCACCCTAGGGACTTTGTGTCCATAGTTGGGAGTGCTTGAGAGCCCTCTAACTCACATATGCTTCATAGTGTTCAACCGATTGTGTGAGAGAGCGATTCTAGTGCGCTGCATGAGAGATTGCAAGTGTTGGCACTAGGTGTTCGTGTTGCAAGTCGGTGGTGCTTATTACTCTTGGAGGTTGCCACCTCCTAGACGGCTTGGTGATTGTCTCCGTCGTGAAGCTCGCAAGAAGATTGTGCGTGGCTTCGGAGAAGGCTTTGTGAGGGGCATTGTGCTCGCCCCGTGGGGATCGCGAAGAGCAACTCTAGTTGAGCGAGGTGCGAAGAGCGCCAAGTGGTCCGGCCAGATCGAAAGCTAGAGCTCTTGGTGAGCACTTCATCGTGGAGAGTGTGACTTAGGGTCACCACTAGCGAGAGGATCGGTGGCAACCTTGGGCTTGCCTCAACGGGGACTAGCTTGGTGGCAACCAAGTGAACCTCGGGATAAAATCTTGTGTCCCCTTTATTTGTTGTTCTTTCTTCCTTGCATATTACGCTTGCTTGTGTTCTTCGTGTTCTTCCTCCCTCCTTCACTCTTTCTTAGGTTGGGAAGACTCGATCTACCTTTTGGCAAGGAACCAAGACTTGGGAAAGCTACAATCTTCATCTACAACACTTAGGGAAGTGCGGTAATTCCTAGATCTGAAATTGTATCTCACCCACTTCGATTTCGTAGCTTTCTGCAGGTGCCCGGTAGTACCGTTCGTATGTGTCGGTAGTACCGGTGTACATCACCCGGTAGTACCGGCCCAAACACCCGGTAGTACCGACTGCTATATTCACTAGCTTGTTTTTTCCATTCTCATGCTTGTACTAGTGTTTAGTTGTTGCTCTTGTTATTGAGCATTGCTAGTGAGCTTAGGCTTTGTGCTTTTTGCTTAGTGGCATGTGTAGGAGCTCCCCTATTTGATTAGAGTACTAGTTGCATAGGTTTGTGTGACCTTGCAAGCTAAATTGATTAGGAGAGCTCTAGCTAGCCCTACACCTTATTTGCTTTGTTTAGGATCTTTTGTAAGGTGTCATAGAGTATAAGTAGAGGGGTGTAGTCTTGGCTAGACCGATAGTTTTAATTCCGCATTTGTTTCGGTTAGCCGGTTCGATTAATTTTAAAAAGGACTATTCACCCCCCTCTAGTCCGCCATCTCGACGCTCCCGGTTTGGTTTTGGTAATTGAATGACAACTTTAGGTGGACTAATATGTGTTTAAGTGTAATACACAGGTGATTAGTCCACGGGTGATCATGTATGAGCAACATATGCCATAGAGGTGAAATGGTTTGGAGGATGTTGCAAGGCTCATGCATATGATGGAGGAGCTTATTGCATATGTGACATGACATGGAGTCATGTGGCTAAGATGGTGAAGATAAATACAAGACTTGGCTTGATGGACCGGTTGCGAAGGTGAAGGGCAAGTTGGAGGCTTTGAAGCCGTTGGTACCGAGTGTCGGGAGGCTTGAGCAAAGACTTGGCGCCGAAGGACCGAAGCAATGGTGAAGAGCAAGTGAGGTCAAGATCGATGGACCATGGAGGCCATGTGATGATATGAAGTGGATCATATCATTTGATGATAGGTTGGTGCATGTGTTGCATCAACACCGAAGGAGATGGAATGGAATGCGCAAGGCAAAGGTATATTTGTAGGACATTTCATTTCACCGGTCATAGGTGTGTAGAGAAGTTTATGACCGGATTTAGGTTAGATGGCCGTACTATTAAGAGGAGCAAACTTGTTTGCATATCGGTCATCTAGTGCCACTTGAGCGATCTAATATTGCGATGTTGCTAGGATCGATTGACGTGGTGAGTGCAAGTGAAAATCCTTTGGAAAATGATTGTGAAAATGCTAACACACATGCACATGTTGTTGTACACTTGGTGGTGTTGGCACATTTGCAAAGGAGAAGTTGTTGGAGAAGAAGTTGTTTTGAAAAGAGGTGAAAAGGTGTTGTGAAGAAGTGGGAGAAACTAGTGTATAGTCCCTCTCCCTCCTGCCGAGCCTGCGAGGTAGGATTCAACGATTTTTGAGATGAAGTGGTGTGCTCTGGGGAGCATCGGATGCTGGTCCGAGGGGCATCGGACACTGGGCCAAGCGTCCAATGGCAAACCCTAGGGAGTCGGTATGCTCAGAGGAGCATCGGACGCTGGCGGTGTGAGCATCGGACGCTGCGGTGATGCGTTCGATGGCTGTGACGTGGCAGTAGCCATTCTAACAGCAGGCATCGGACGCTGGGATGCGTCCGATGTGCGTTCATCGGGTGCATCCGATGTCCGCAGGAGCTCTCGAGGAGCTCTCTGCATAGACATCGGATGCTGGCCCTTAGCGTCCAATGCTGAGGGGCCGGCGCGTCCGATGTGAGGGTAAGCTTGCACGGTTTTGAGCAGAGGCATCGGTGCATCCGATGCTTAGGCATCGGCGCGTCCGATGCCACTTTGACTGGCACGGGAAGTAATATAGCCGTTGGGATCTCTCGGCCGAGGTTAAACGTGGAGGACACATGGTGAGCATCGGAGCATCGGACGCTGGCCTCAGCGTCCGATGGTTTCGGCAGAAGCGTCCGATGCTAGCGCAGAATGCCTAGTGAAGGGGCATAATGGCTAGTTAGCCTTTGAGGCTATAAATAGAAGTGGTGGCCGGCCTTGGCTAGTGCTGAGCACCCTTGGGACTTAGTGTCCATGCTTGGGGAGTGCTAGGAAGCCCTCTAACTCACTTGTGCTTGCAAGAGTGCGGATCAATTGCGAGTGAGTGATCACTTGTGTGTTGCATTGAGAGATTGCATCGAGTGCCACTAGGTGTTCATGTTGCAAGCTGGTGGTGCTTGTTACTCTTGGAGGTTGCCACCTCCTAGATGGCTTGGTGATCGAGTCTCCATCTTGAAGCCCGCGTGAAGATTGTGCGTGGCTCCGGAGAAGGATTGTGAGGGGCATTGTGCTCGCCCCGCGGGGATCGCGAAGAGCAACTCTAGTAGAGCGTGTCATTGAGTTACCCTCACTTGTGGGTGAGTTCTTGCGGCGCTCGAGTGTCGAGCTAGGTGTGGTGCCTATTAGCCGCCGAACTACCAAAGTGTGTGGTCGACACAACGGGGACTAGCTTGGTGGCAACCAAGTGAACCTCGGGAGAAAAATCACCGTGTCAACTTCGTGTTCATCTTCTCGGTGGTTTGCAAACTCCATTCACTAGCTTGTATTTACTTGTTCATATACTTGTGCTAGTGTTTAGTTGTTGCTCTTGTGTAGCTATCTAGCTTATGTAGCTTAAATAGTTTCTCTTGTAATTAGTTAGCTTGTGTAGCTTGCTAGTTACCTTCTTTGCTTGTGTAGCTTAGAAGTAGATCTCGTGCGTGACTAATTGGCTTGAGTAGCCTTGTTAGTCACATTGCTTAGTTTGTGTAGATAAGTAATTTAAGCTCTCTAATTTGGCTTGTGTAGCCTTGTTATTGAGCATTGCTAGTGAGCTTAGGCTTTATGCTTTTGCTTAGTGGCATGTGTAGGAGCTCCCCGATTGATTGAGTACTAGTTGCTTTGGTTTGTGTAAACTTGCAAGCTAGAATTGTTTAGGTGAGCTCGAGCTAGCCTGACACCTTATTTGCTTCGTTTAGGATCTTTTGTAAGGTGTCATAGAGTATAAGTAGAGGGGTGTAGTCTTGGCTAGACCGATAGTTTTAATTCCGCATTTGTTTCGGTTAGCCGGTGAGATTAATTTTTAGAAAGGACTATTCACCCCCCTCTAGTCCACCATCTCGACCCTTCAATTGTGACTCCCATGATTTCTGAAACTTGTTGATACTTCCGACACCTAGAACTTTTGGCGAGCCCCGGGACTTCCGACGAACCCAAACTAGAGAATACAAATCATTGTTGTGCTTAGGGGCAGATCCAAAGGGGGCTACGGGGGCTGTAGCTCTCTTCCTAAGTTTGATTTCTTTATTAAACCACTATTGCTTATCCTTAAATCACCATTAATCTCTAATTGTACCTCTAAATCTTCATTATTTAGCCTCTCCTTTATCCCCATCCTACATCTGCCACTGGTTGTGATTTCCTTTAAAACGAATATGTCTTTCAACCTTCATCAAGTGAGGGTGCCAACAAGTCCACTTTGATCTTTCCTTTCGAGCATAGCCATCTTGAGCACGTGACTTGATTTCGTTCAATATACGTGAGTAATTCCAAATACATCAAGTCTTTTCCACCGAATTATCTAATGTAGATTTGATCCTCTGCATTAATATGATCATCGTAGATTGATTAGTACCTCAACTAAATGCACGTACTTTCTTCTTTATCTTAGCTAGGTTCCTCAGCCACCAAGCCATCGCTTGCCCTTCACCCTTGCTATCTTCACCATTTGAAGCCATCAAGTCATACCTTGTGTTGTATCATACATTCATCTGTATTATAGTCTTCTTCATTTTTATTGAACAAGCTTCAAGTAGGAGACCATTCCATATGCAATCTCTCATGTCTCACTAATCAATCTCAACATGCTTGCTTTCACATAAATCATAGAAATCTCACAATAAATAAGTCTTGCATGAATTAGTTTTGCATTGTTGTCTTGCATTTGAGCTAGATTGCTTATATAACTACACATAATTTTGACTTTACACAATTTAATCAAGTACATATGAGATAACCAATTTCTTGTACAACACTTAGCAGATATGTTAGTTTTTTAATCGTATTATCATTCAATCATCCAAACTCCACTAAAGGGCTAGATGCACTTACACTCATTTGTAACCCCTAGATGGTCTTTTGTAAAAATAAGCCCCATTAGGGAAAATTGTGAAAAATTCTCCTCCCACCTCCCTATAAAAGGGGAAAAGGGGAGGTGGAGAAGGACCTAGCCCTTGATTCATTTGCTCTGTCTCATTGTTCTCTCTCAATTGCTCTCCACTCTCATCTCTTATTTGTTTGATCAACACCAAAATCCTGAATGTCTGCTCCATCACAAAATGGTTAAGGGCTTAGGAACGCTTAATCACGCTTAGGAATTGCTTAAGTATGCTTAAACTCTAGGCAGTTGGTCATTGCTCGCTCAACGCTTCACGCCTTTTGTAACCTTGACTGATATGCTATTCAGTTATTTTCAGCAATCAGTTCATCCGTCATAAATAGCTAACTAAGCTATTTATCAATCCAGAGTCACATTTCACCAAAAAAAGTACAAGAATATTTGCTACAATGACATCAAATATGTGTTTTGATCATACTAAATTAATGTATTCCCTCTAATACAAATTCACATGTATCAAATGAAAGACATTTCCAGAATGGGATTTCCATCCGTACGACAATTTGAGACACACTTTTCATCTATACCACTAAGCTAGTCAATGAAATTTGGGGTACGATCCTAAATGTCATTTAAGACAAGCCCATGGTAATGATAAGTTCACCTCAAGTGATGGTATAGAAGGAAATGTTACTTGCAGAGGAATAGCCATGCAGAAACTACAAACTTCTCACAAACACATATGCTGGTATGCGCAGTCCATGATTGCCAAGCAAAAGGATGGCCTCCCATGGCATAATAAACACCTCCTATATTTCTCTCCTGCAACTCAATTCTCTCTAGTATATGACTGATTAGTAACACAACTCCTCAACCAACATAAACTTCAAATTGAAACGACATGCTTGTTGAAAAGCAATAGCACAAAAAATATGACGTGGCACGCACAATGCACTGATCCGCGTTTGAATACAAGCAAATCATTGTCGTCCCCAACACAGCGCATACACCAATGAAACCCCTTCCAAGGTTACCCCCGATCTCAACAAACCTAGTCCCCTGCCCCACCAATTACACACCGAATTCAATCAATAAAAACAAGCTAGCAAGCTTCGATCCACAACACCTCACAACGCCTTAACGCCATCGCGCGCATTAAAACCAAGCCACGGATCTCACCGGGGATGAAGCTTCCGCCGACGTTGGACGAACTCCGGGACAGCGGCGCTGCTGTGGACATCTTCCGGCGCCACATCTGCTCCCACTCCGTGGCACTTCGACAACCCTAGATCTTGCGGACCAACGGCGCCAGAGCCACCATGGGGCGCCCGCCCAGATCTGACACGAAACTCCTAGGACTCTCGAGCGGCCCTCGGGGAGGAGACGGATTGCGTTCGAGATCGGAGAGGCAGTCACTGGGGAGGCACCGAGATGGTGGAGTGGCTGCTTCCTCCCGTCGCAACAGTAGTCGCCGGCGACGTGTGGGGCGTGGGGGTGTTTTGCGAGCAACGGATATGACAAAGCCGCTCCTTTCTTTTTTTAATAATAATAATGAGAAACGGGTTTCTATCTTTGTTTGACGCCTCTCATTTGGACGCTGGCTGTTTGGTGGGGCCCGCGTGGCTCCGCGCCGCTTGCTAATGAAAACGGCTGGAAACAGTCCAGAAAATACTCCAATCGCTCTCGAGGCCATGTTTAGTTCCCAACCAAAAGATTTATATCTTGTCACATCGAATTTTTGGACATATGTACGGAGTACTAAATATAGACTAAAAAATAACTAATTACACAGTTTGCGTGTAATTTATGAGATGAATCTTTTAAGCCTAATTAGTCTATGATTTGACACTAAAGTGCTACAGTAGCACATGTGCTAATAACAGATTAATTAGACTTAAAAAATTCGTCACGCGATTTATGGACGGATTCTATAATTTGTTTTTTCGTTAGTATCTGAACACCTTATGTAACACTCTATGTAACATCCGATATGATATCCAAAAACTTTATAGCCCAGAACTAAACATGGCCTTAGTTTCATATTTTATTTTACACGGAAACGAAAACAAAATCTAGAATGCTATACGGGAAACGGTTTCGAGAATTGAGGATATCATAATAATTACAGTCCAGCTAGCGCCCGGACGCCCGGCTCCAGGGGCACGTCCGGACGCACCTCCGACAAGAGTCATTAGCAAATAACGGACCAACACGTACTGGAAAACGACCCCCCTACTCTCCTGTCCTTCGACCGGCATTCGCGGGCGCCCGGTCGCGCTGCCGCGTCGCCCCGTCGTCGCTCCGCCATCCTCCCTCCGCGTCGCCCCGTCCTCCCTCCGCCACGCTGCCCCAACCTCCCTCCACCGCGTCGCCCCGTCCTCCCTCTGCCGCGGCGCCGCGTCCTCGCTCTGCCGTCCTCCCTCCACCGCGCCGGCCCGTCCTCACCTCGTCCTTGCTCCGCCCACGCGTCCTGCAGTGCCGCACCATCCCAATCTCGCCGCGGCAGATGTCTCACCTCCTCTTGCATGTGGAGTTCCCCGCAAGCCATCGTCCCCTACCGATGGTTGAAGGCAGTGAAGCAGATTTGTGGTCAGAAGGGCGCAAGGAGGGCTCAAACTTCATATACGGTGATTCCAGGGGCAAGGAGGTGGTGGAGACAAACCCTTCTTCTTCTTCAAGATATTGTGTAAGTTGTTTTGCAATTTGTTGTTGAACCCAATAGTCAAACTTGTGTTGAAACACTACTAAAACACTTAATTAGGTTATACTGAAACAAGAATTCTGGGTGCTTGCGTGTTGTGGAGATACCATGTTTTGTACTTTCTGATAATGTGCATCACATCTGTATAAGAATTGGAACTGAACCAATTTTTCAACAACTTGATAACGTGCAGGACATCATGATTAATGGGAGAAGAAACATCGATTTAAATCTTCAGATTGCTGTAAATTCAAGTGGATATCATCAGATTGCTGTAACTTCAAGCGCTAACATGGCTGCTATTGTTTCAGAAGTATGTTTTTGTGGGCACACTCTAACTGATTTTGGATGTTTCCTTCAAAAATAGTAAAAATAATTAGTTGTTGTTGACTGCATGCGTAGTCTGACAACACATTTGCAATGCAGGGTTCCATAGGGCCTAATCTTCATCAGAGTCTTTCTCATGGGGCGGAAGTTGAGTCAGTTGAGGATTTTGAGGTGGAAATAACTGATGAAAATGAGGTGGTGTATGAAGAAGAAGTGGACGTTGTAAGTTCCCAGCCAGTGGTTCCGTTCGAAGGAATGGAATTTGATATGGTAGATGAAGCCTTCAAAGTGTACAATAACTATGCATTCAAGATGGGATTCACTATCAGAGTAGGTTCATCTAGAAAAAGCCAAGTGACTGAAGAGTTGATACGGAAGGAGTTTGAGTGTTCGCATGGAAGGATTACAGAAAAGGAAGATAGTGCATCAAGTAATGCATCTTCAGCAGCAACGAAAGCGTCCAAGAAGAAAAGTGCTAGTGTTGTGATGGCTAGTGCAACAAGGAAGCGTAGTACGTTGAAGAAGGCTGATTGCAAAGCACACATGGCAGTGGGTCTGCGTGAGGGGAGGTGGAGGGTTGTGGTGTTTCGAGAAGACCACACACACCCTATGGTGAAGATAAAGGGTAGGGTAAGGCAACCGCGGTCCCACAAACGGATAACATGGGCTGATTATGAGCTGCTAAAGACACTACACCATCGAAACATATCCATCATGCAGATCATGGCAGTGTTGGCAGACTTCCATGGAGGCGTGGGAAACCTCTCATTCAACAGTAAGGACATATCCAACTTGAGGACATAGTTGAGGGCAGAAGTACGGTATAGAGACATGGATGTTGTCCTAGATTACTTTCAGAAATTGCAAGCTGAGAGCCCTAGCTTCTTCTATGCTGTCAAGCTAGATGCTGAGAATGCTGCGAGAGGGGTGTTTTGGGTTGATGGTAGATCAAGGGAGTTGTACAAGTGCTTCAGGGATTGCATATTCTTTGACACAACGTTCTGCACTAACCGGTACAACATGCCCTTTGCATCGATTGTTGGCATCAACAATCACACCCAAAGCATCATGTTGGGTTGTGCTTTGCTTCCGGATGAGACTACTGAAATGTTCATGTGGGTGCTGCAAACGCTCAAGGATGCAATGGGTGGGATGACACCGACTAACATCATGGCTGATCAAGATAGGGCCATGAAAGCTGCGATAGCAGAGGTGTTCCCTGGTGCAACACACAGGTGCTGTAAGTTCCATGTGGTGACCAAAGCTTGTGAGAAGTTTGTATGGCTGATCAAGAACACCCCAGAATTTGCAGACGATTTTGACTATTGCATCAACTCCACCGAGTCACCAGAGGAGTTCGAGACGTTTTGGCATAACTTAGAGGTGAAGTATGTGTTGCATGCAAATGACCACTTCCAGAACATGACCTCAACCAAGACTATGTGGGCACCTGCATATTTCAAGAAAT
This sequence comes from Coix lacryma-jobi var. lacryma-jobi, assembly GCA_009763385.1. Taxonomy (NCBI): domain Eukaryota; kingdom Viridiplantae; phylum Streptophyta; class Magnoliopsida; order Poales; family Poaceae; genus Coix; species Coix lacryma-jobi. The sequence goes on from CM019831.1 coordinate 18,301,551, forward strand.
GCTTCTTTCCTTTCACAAGCACAACTAGGAGATCTGAGAGTATGAATGCCTTGTTCAAGAAATGGTCCACCCATAAGACTTAGTGTTGCAGTTCCTAACCTAGTATGAGTATATAATGAAAACAAGGGTTGAAAAGGAATATCAAGAAGGAGCCAAAGGTGAAACAACAAATCCACCGCTATGGGGGAGGTCTCAAATTGAGAAGCAGGCTTCCAAGTTCTACACTAGGCTTGTTTTCTTCAAGTTCCAAGAGCTTCTGTGTGATTTGACGGCAATAACTATAGGTGCGATTACTACAGAGGGGAGCCAAATGACAGTGCAGGTAAGGTGTATAGTGCTTTGTTATATTTTTTTAAAAATTTGATGGTGATTATAATGCAGACCCCCTGTTACTAGGATGCTAGCAATGTTTTTGTGCTTGTGTGGTGCTATCTATTTTGATGTGACAGTATATTGATCATAAGCAATGTTTTTGTGCTTGTGTGGTGCTATCTTTTGTTTCCAGCCACATTTCTATTTTGGTCTCACAATAAATATTGATCACATCAGTTTGGACATGAATCATAGCAGACCTTAGTGAGCTTATTGATTGTAGTCATCTCCTCATTCTCTCGGCTCAGTTGTTTCTTCTTACTTTAATAATGAATGCAACTAGAAAATGGAATTCATCAATCACTTTGTATCCATATTACCAATAGCAATAGCAATAGCAATAGCAATAGTGTCCACCTGGCCATATGCAAACTTAATTGTTTTCTGTTTTGGTCATGACCACCCATAATTCTTGTTTCAGTATGCTGTTTTGCTTTGCTTCACTAATATATGTCTAGTGTTTCATGCCGGTTACTCTTTTATTCCATCTCAAATGTATCTCCTGTTTTTTATCTCCTATGCTCAAACAATTTGTATGTTGATTCCTGCTGGGTCTAGTGTTTGATAGCAACTTTTCAAAATGTATGCTCATTCCTCCTGTGTTTTATGTTGTATATAAACTTTGAACATGTTTCTGTAAGCTGTCCTGCCTTGTTTCACCATGATATGTCCAGTGTTCATTCCATTTTGTAATTGGTGGTTCCATGAATTTTTTTTCCTTGTAAACTGCACATATGCTCTGTTTAGCTTACTGAAACATGTGTTACAGTAGTACTGAAACACTGACTAGAGTCCACTGCAACAAGAATTTTGGGCTGGACCTGTGTTACATAATACCCCTGTTATGTAGTTTCTGGAACATACAATATTTCCTTTGTGTAGTACACTGAAGCATACAATATTTCCAATGTGTTGCAGGTGCTGAAACGAGTGTACAAGGAAGGTGAGGCGATATTGAAAACATACAATGTTGCTGCGAATCGAGAATCTCAAACATACGCATGCTCTTGCAACATGTTCGATCAAGATGGTCTCCTGTGTCCCCACATCCTAAAAGTCTTCACAACAATTGATGTGCAAGAAATACCACAAAAGTACCTACTGCACCGGTGGTCGAAAGAAGCAACCTTGAGAGTGCCCCAACATTTGGCAGGGCCTGAGCCAGTGTTTAGAGTTCCAGCAACAAATAAACTACAATACAATGCATTGTGTAGGAAAATGACAACTTGCTGTTGATGCTTGTGTGGGGCCAGAAGAGTACTTGGTGGGTTCTGAAAGTATTGATCAGTTGAGTGAAAAAGGTGAAGGTAGCCATGAAAGCAAAGATCTCACGGCAAAATGATACACCAAATGCAGTTGAGAATGAAAAAGAGGTAGAAAGAGGCAGTGGAAAGAAGAAGAAGGGAGGGGTGAATCAAGATCAAACAAAGTACAAGAACCCACCAGCAACTGATGCCAAGGGAAGGCCAAGGGAAAAGGTGGATCGATTGAAGACTATTGTAAAGCAATTCAAAGAAAAGGCAATGAAGAAGAACAAGTCTAAGGGTAAGAAGACCAAAGGCAAAGACTCGACATGCTTGCTACGCCATGAAGAAGGCCATGATGTAGAGAGTTGCAAGTATTTGCTAGCGGCAATGAACCTAAAGGACACAGAGTTAATGCTATAAGTTATATAGACCAAGTTGTATTTATTATGTGAGGCATTGTGCTATAACACATGAACTAGTATAGTGCATTGGTTGTCTATTATTGGTCACAATATTGTATTATGAACCACTGTTATATATAAAAAAAATTCTCTATTGAAACAACATAATCTCGATACTGCTCCATCTAAAAATGCTCTAATGAAACAGACGAGTTGTCAGTATAGTTACATCTGTTAATGCTCTATGAAACAACATAATCTCTCTACTGATACATCTTTCAATGCGCTACTGAAACAACCATTTGTCATTGCTGTAACACCTGAAAATACACTATTGAAAGAACCAGGAATCATTGCTGACACACCAGAAAATGCACTAGTGAAACAACCAGGTATCACTGCTGACACACAAGCAAATGCACTAGTGAAACAACCAGGATTCACTGCTGTCACAATTGATAAATGTGCTCATGCACAAAAAACCAAAAAAAAGGTCAACAACCATATTTACAACAAATATTGATTACCTAAGATCACAAGCATTCACATAATTGCCAAATAGCATAACAGAACTCCACTCCATCCATATTTACAACAAATAGTGTTGTTTCAATGCACACTGTTTTCCTGACACCCCTAAAACTACTTAGCATCATCTTCATCAGGTCTCCCAGGACTCGTAATTCTTCACAAAGTCATCTACCTTGACCACATTGTATTTTGATTGTAGCAGTAGTGCAGCAGCATCCCTCCTCCACGATACCACTGACGCCTAGATAGAGATAAAACAACAGGTTAGCAGAACAAAAACTGAGGAAAAAAGGATAATTAGAAACAAACATAGGAGTTGCAATAAAAAGAAAATTTGAGAATGCAAACACATACTGTGTCAAGTTCACAACCCACATACTTCCTGTCGTCCCATGCGTCCATAAAAACCATTGTGTACAACCCGCAGTCAACACTTGGAAAAAAAATGAAAGGAACAAGACTGAAGGACCGAGAAGGGCAACCAGAGGGGGGGGGGGGGTGAATGGGAGCCTCAAATTTCTTCTCGAGAAATGGATGGCCGCTGTCCCAGATTCAACCCCAGAAGCAAGACAAAGTCTCGGTAGTGTCCACGACCCTAGATGTAGGGTGGATGCTTCCGAGAAGCACAGCGAGACACTACACTAGTCAAGGAACCCAACGCAAAAGCCGGAACCCAAATCCGAAGTCAGACGAACGAGCAACGGACGAAACAACGCAGAAACCTCTGCATCGGATGCTGGCAGCGTCCGATGCCCAGCTGGCGGACGCGTCCAATGCGAAAAGACCGGTTCTGGAACCTTACTGTTTGACCATCGGACGCTGCTACAGAGAAAGCTCATCGTCCGATGCCCAGAGCCCGGAGCGTCCGATGGTCAACGGAGCGTCCGATGCCCAGCGTCCGATGCTCCCTCAAAAGCTCAGTTTTTGACACGTGTCACCGGAGCGTCCGATGCTACTCAGGACAGCGTCCGATGCCACCGAAACTGTACTGTTCTTCCGCGGATTCAACCCGATCTCCCTCAAATTGAAAGCACTATGGCTCAAACTCGGTGAGGGGAGTCACAAGGATGTTAGTGAGCTACTCCTAAGAGATCATGGCTCGAACCTAACTCCAAATCGGTGAATCGAAGAATTTTGGGGCAAAGGAACAAGAACTCGATCCAAAACGAAATCCGTCCGATCTATGTGCTCGTGAGGAATTAGGTGAATTACTTCAGTGGAAAGATGCCTCTCATGTCCTTGCACAAGATGGTTCAAACGGAATCGCAAGTTACTCCTCAGAACAAGAAATCTCAAGATGAAACAAAAGAGGAGCAACGAAGAACGCAAAAAACAAAACGCGAGTTGACAAAGATTTCAGCAAATCGTCCCAACGAGGAGACAAAGGGATTACGGTCCCTTTTCTTGAGAATCAAAATACACAGAGGAATTGTGCCATCTCTGCGGATCACAAGCAGCTAAAGGAAGAAAGCCCTAACAGATGAAATGTGTAGTCTGCGAATGAAAATGGCGTCTGCTTGGATATCTACTTGGATAGATAGAGAGGAGGGGCTGCCTCTCTTATTTATAGTCCTAATACAATAGTCCCCTTCTACCCCTAGATACAAGAGCAAACTAGATAACCTTAGGGCTATTCTAGTCCAACTCTGTCAGAGCTTCATCCGACGGCCACGCGCCTTCTCACCCTTCGCTTCGCCTCGACGCAAGCTCCAGGATGCCACCACGTGCCGTCCCATCGACCGCCGCGCCTTCTCACCGCTAGCTTCACCTTGACACAAGCCTCGCGGTGCCGCCACGCGTCGACCCGTTCTGCATAGGAACCTCCGCCCGGTTTTGTGGCCCAAACCGGTAAACTCGCCAGCCTGAGTTTTGTGGTCCAAACTCAGAAACCCGCGAGCCTAGGTTTTGAGGCCCAAACCTGGAAACCGTCCACCCTGAGTTTTGAGGCCCAAACTCGAAAACCATCGGGTAGCTTTCTGAGGCTCAACTACCGAACCCGCGCCGTAGACGGAGTGTGGTTCGCACACCCCGTTGCCGACATCGATGCCGATGCATGTCCGGCCTCCGCCGAGCACAACGCCTTCACCTTCCTCCTTGACTCGACCGACGGCACTTGCCCCATGCAAGCCCGTGTCCGGCCTCCGCCAAGTGCCACGATGCCATCGTCTTCCTCTCGACTTGGCCGATGCAGTCACACATCACATGTGCTCTTGCTTGCTGAAGCCAAGTGCCAGCAACCGCAGCTGGTCCTCCGGCCCTCTGGTCCGTCAGTCCAAGCCTCACGTCTGCCCTTCGCCACTCTCGGTCCATCGGCACTGCACATCTCTACTTGACCTTCACCTCGCCATCGACCACTGCCTCCGAGCTCCACACCTGCACCACAACACAACCAAGAGACATGTTGCCACTCACCCCTCCCGGTGAGCCTGTTGATCAATCACTCATCACAAAGGGCCGAACCACAAGAGCACATATCAACCTTGTGTTCGCAATCTCCCCCTTGATGAGTGCATTGTCAACACTCCAAACCAACAATCAAAAATAAAAGGAAAAAGAAGAAGATAGAGAGAGAACTTACTCAAATGCCCAAAAGCTAAGAACCAAAAGCTAAAAAGGGCAATTTGAAATAAGCAAAGCTTGGTCCCCAAAGGCATGGGCAACGGCTCGATGCAACCAAGCAAAGGATCGGAGCAACAACTCTTCAAGAGCAAAACTCGATCACATAGAAGAGAATCAGAGCCAAAAATTCATCAAAAGAGCTAAAAGACTCGATCTCGAGAAAAGACTTGGTCCCCAAAGACATGGGCAACGGCTCGACGCGACCAAGTAAAGAACAAGCTAGTCCTCAAGAAGAGGCGAAACGGGCTCAACACCACTAGCCGAAAGCTCCAAGCCAATTGACAAACCACCAAACCAAAAACTGCTAGTCCCTCAAGACAGAGGCAAAACGACTCAACACAACTAGCAAGCTCGATACCAATTGGAAGGACACTAGGAAAACAGGCGAAGAGACAACAAAACAAAGCGGCTCCCCCTGAAAGCAAGCCTAGAACACACCCAAACTCCCCCTAAACAAGTGCTAACACCAAAAACTCCCCCTGGAAGTATGCTAACACTGAAGATCTCCTTCTTGTTGAATGCAACATGCCAACACTACAAAGTGCACTGAAAATTCTCCCCCTTGTTGGCATTTTGCAAAATCAACAAGGATAAAGGAAAAAGGAGTATCGAAGCTAGAGCAAGTGTATCCCCAGAGCAAGAAAGGCTTCATTCTAAGCTAAAATGCATGAAATGCACAATGCAAAAGCTTCAAGTATATAACAATTAGAGTGAAAAGATGCTCTATTAGGTGCTGTCCCGACAAAGTAGCAACAAGAATAAGTGCTAGCCAAGGCTCAAACTGATCAAATGAACACGAAATATGAACAGTTAGGTATATGAGCAGTTTTAAGCCATTCAGAAAGGGGTTCACCACTAAAATAGCACTATGCATGAATAGACAGGAAGTCAAACAGGTGCTAAAGCATGTATGAAAGGTGAACTACCCCTAGCAAAGTTCAATCATCATGCTATAGAATGAAACATAGACTTGTGTTGATCAAATTTTATCGGAGATTTGCAGCGGTATTAACACAAGTTTCAAATTAAGCATGTGATTGCGAGAGGTTGAAAGCAATGTCTTTGACTAACTTTTCAACCGGGCTAAGCCTATGCAAGAAAGCAATCAGAAGCTTAAAGCACCAGTTTCGGTCTTACACTACATGGCTCAAGTTCAACTCAATGTGCAATGAGAAACAGTCTCGATACCGTGATGTGTTGACAAAGCAATCCCATCTCGATCTTTTTCAATTCACTAGTCTTGGTTCAAATTTTAAGCACAAGCAGAATATGACCAAACCAAGCAAGTGAAGGACTCAGTGCAAGAGACATAGCAACCTAGCATATATGAAATAGCTCAAGTGACCTCAACACACTCTAATCATGCTAGTTGCCAATCTCAATGGTGAACAAGTTAACGGTTGCATTATTGATTAGTCAAATTCACCATTTGCAAAGAGTGTAGCTTAGCTCATAGCATGTATCAAGTGATCAAAAAGAGCCTAAGCTACTCAGCATCATCATGTAACATCGGGGCCTACCCAAAAGAGCATAATTTCATTCTAAGTGCTATAGACATGAAGCTAAAAAATGCAAGAATATACATGATGATAATGCATGCAAAAGCTAACCTATCGGAGCCAAACAAAAACTAAAAGGTATCAGAGAACTACTATTCTGTACATCAAACAAAATGCTTCCCCCATCTAAAAGGGGAAACACACACCAAGCTCACCTCTCAACCTAGCAAAAGTTGAGAGATCCAAAGGCTTGGTGAAGATATCGGCAAGCTGATTGTGGGTGTCTACATGCCTCAAATCGATGTCGCCTTTCTCGTATTGATCATGAAGAAAGTGAAAGCGTACATCGATGTGTTTGGTCTTAGAGTGAAGGACTGGGTTTCTTGCTACACTAATTGCACTCGTGCTATCACAAAGCAAAGGGACCCAACTAAAATCTAGACCAAAATCACACAAGGTAGCAACCATCCACAAAAGCTGCGAAGCACAAGAAGCGGTAGCGACATACTCGGCCTCGGTGGTAGACTGGGCTACGCTAGACTGCTTGCGAGAGGACCAAGAAACAAGCGAAGAGCCAAGAAATTGACAAGTCCTGGAAGTAGACTTGCGCTCAAGCCGACAGCCGACAAAGTCCGCATCGGAATAACCACAAAGTGAAAGGGTCGAAGAAGAAGAGTACCAAAGCCCAAACTCAGGAGAGTATCGGAGGTACCTCATGATGCGCTTGACCGCCTGCTTGTGGGAAGTCCGAGGGGACGCCTGAAAGCGAGCGCATAGACACACTGTGAAGTGTATGACTGGCCTCGTCGCCGTCAAGTACAGGAGTGAGCCGATCATGCTCCTGTACTCCTTCTGGTCCACAGGCTCTCTGTCCTTGTCCGCGTCCATCGCAATAGTCGTCGCCATGGGCGTTGTGAGAGGCTTGGCCTCACCCATGTTGAACTTCTTTAGGACATCCTTCGTGTACTTGCCTTGATGCACAAACGTCCTGTCTCTGGTTTGCTTGATTTGCAACCCGAGGAAGAAGGTCAACTCACCCATCATGATCATCTCAAACTCCCTGCTCATAAGATCTGCAAACTTGGCAACAAGTGCGTGAGAGGAGCCACCAAAGATGATATCATCCACGTAAATTTGGATCAAAAGAGTGTCGTTGCCTTTCTTGAGGAGAAATAGAGTCTTATATACCCTTCCCATTTTAAAACCCTTGGAAAGCAGAAAGGTTTTCAATCTCTCATACCATGCTCTCGGGGCTTGTTTCAAACCATACAAAGCTTTGGAATGTTTATAGACATGGTTCAGAAACTTGGGATTCTCGAAACCAGGGGGTTGCCTCACATAGACCTCTTCCTCTATATACCCGTTCAAAAAGGCACTCTTGACATCTATTTGGTACAATTTGAACCCTTTAGAAGCTGCAAAGGCTAATAGGATTCGTATGGCCTCTAAACGAGCTACAGGGGCAAAGGTCTCCTCATAGTCTATCCCCTCCTTTTGACAAAAGCCTTGGGCCACTAATCTAGCCTTGTTCTTCACTACCATCCCATCCTCACCCTGTTTGTTCTTGAAAACCCATTTGGTACCTATAGGGTGGCATTCTGGTGGAGGTGGAACTAGTGCCCAGACATGGTTTCGCTCAAAGTTCTCTAATTCCTCATGCATAGCATTGACCCAGTTTGGATCCGAAAGTGCGTGTCCAACATCTTTAGACTCAAAAGAAGCAACGAATGCAGAATGAGCAAAGTGTGAGATTTCGTACGCTCGCGACCGCGTGACTCGCTGGTCGATACCGTCGATCATCTGCTGCGGAGGGTGGATCGGCTGGATGCTTCGGGGCGCCTGCCTCGCCGAAGTCGCCTCCCCCTCGCTAGATGCTGTCGCTCCCTCAGGTGCAGCCGATGCTCGCTGGAGAGGTGGCTCGAACGGACCCCAAGTCGTGGAAGTAGTGGGATCGGGTCCACGAGTCGATGTCGTCGTCGCAGGGTCGATGGGGGCAGCCGGTGGAGTCGGCTCGGGATCACCCCAATCGGCATTCTCCTGCTCCTCCTCCACAAAGATGGTCTCTCCCAGCTCCTGATCTCCTGCAACCTCAAAAGTAGAAGAAACACAAGGCATAGTCTCGTCGAATGTGACCTCACAGGTCTCCACTATACGGTTAGTTTCAAGGTTAAGAACACGATAAGCTCGAGAATGTAAGGCATAACCAAGAAACACACCATCAGCAGAACGAGACTCAAACTTGTCAAGATTGCCTTGCATCAGGATGAAGCACTTGCACCCGAACACCCGAAAATGAGACACCTTGGGTACCCGTCCAAATCGCAACTCATAAGAAGTCTTTTTCATGAAAACACGAAGAAAGATGCGATTTGAAACATGGCAAGCGGTGTTGATTGCCTTGGCCCAAAAACGCCTAGGAGTCCTATGCTCATCGAGCATCATCCTGGCCATCTCAACAAGGGTCTGATTCTTGCGCTCAACAATGCCGTTCTGCTGGGAGACATAGGGAGAGGAAAACTGATGCTCAAGTCCAAAAGAAGCACAGAAGTTGTCAAACTGAGAATTATCAAATTCTGTACCATTGTCACTGCGTATAACTCTAATGGTATCCGGGGGAAACTCAATTTTCAACCTCAAAATCAAATCTCGAGCATGCGAAAAAGCCTCATCCTTGCCCTCCATAAAGAACACCCAAGAGTACTTCGAAAAGTCATCCACGATCACTAGCACGTACCACTTCCCACCCGCCGAGCAAACCCGAGCTAGACTAACAGTGTCCATGTGTAAAAGCTCGCCGGGTCGCTTAGTCATCACCTGATTCACAGGTGGGTGAGAAGCGGCAACCATCTTCCCACGGCGACAAGGGTGACAAACAAGGTCCTTCTGAAACTTAAGCTTGGGCAATCCTCGGATTAGGCCAAGTGAACTAAGCCTTGCAAGCAAGTCAAAGTTCAAATGTCCAAGCCTCCTATGCCACTTCCACAAATCAGAAGAAGGACCTGCCACCAAACACCGAGAAGAGCTGAAAGCATGAGAAAAGTCGGCTCGAAAGACAAGGCCAAATGGGACAATCCAACAAACAAGATCGCCCCGAGAATCCAAAACTCCGCTCAAGCCGGTCTTAAAGCGCACCTCAAACCCGTCCTCAAGAAGTTGCGAAACAGAAAGCAAATTGAAGTGCAAGTTCGAAACCAAAGCAACATCCTTGAGAACAAAATTCTCGTTGAGTCGGATCGACCCACGAGAAACTACCTTACCTCTACTATTGTCCCCGAATGTGATATACTCCTTGTGGGGCACGGGGTTCGGGCTGGAGAACCATCTAGAACTTCTGGTCATGTGGCGCGAACACCCAGAATCCATGAGCCACATGTTCTCCAACCTGAGTTCCTGCATCAGTAGAAAGGCAGTGAATGAGCGAATGACACAACACTGGGGTTAGTATACTATGAAGGATACCAGTGCTGTGTCATTTGCCCAGAAAAGGTGTTAGGAAAAACACCAAAGTGACCTCGTTCCATGGGAGGATAGCGATCACCACCAAACTGAAAGGGTGGTCCGCTATGGAACGGAAAACCTCCAACTATGCCTCGTCCCATCTGGGGATAGCGATCACCACTATGCTGAAAAGGTGGTCCGCTATGGGACGGTGCAGCAAAGCCTCTTACGCGAGGCTCACGGCCGTATGGAGCACGACCGGAACCACGCCGGGCACGACCACCTCCCTGTGGTCTAGCTGCCTAGGGCCTAGCTACCTGAGGGGGTGCACCTCCAGGCCTAGCCCTCTGCCTCTGAACTCCCTGACCTTGCACACCGTGGAAAGGGTGGTGCATGGCTCGGTTGTTCAGGTCCAACTCTCTCCGAGCGTCTCTCTTCCTCCGAAAGCAAAACTCAGCCAAGTGACCCTCACGGTGACAGTACTCGCACTAGAACCTCACCACTCTCTTGGATTGTTGGTTCACTCTGTTGCAGGGGTTGTTCACTCTGGCTGGCTGCTTGCCTCTCGAAAGGGGATCACTAGAGACGTCGGGTAGAGTGTCAAGTGTGTTCCTAAGATGGTTAGGTTTGGGAACCCACACTTGTTTGTGAGGTGGAGCTTTGGGGGGTTCTTCAAAGACCCCATCCTTGGTAATAGGCTTAGGAGGCTCAGGTGGAGTGATCTTGGTTAGCTTGGGAGTAGTGGAAGGTTTCTCACTAGGGTTCACGCCACTGCACTCACCAATCTTACCAAAAGAGTTAGCGCCCTTCCCACCTAGAGCAAAGCCTACTCCCGGACCGCTAGTTCCCCTCCTGAACTAACTGATCATCATGCCCAAGTGCGGCTCGCTGCATGACACCCAACTCAAGATGGACCGAAGGTATGTGTTTTCCTCCTCGGTTTGCATCTTGCCATGCCGGTAGTTGGCAATTTCAAGCTCCATCCCCTCACATCGCTCGCATGGAGCGGAAATGGTGCTAACTGAGCTGGCCTTCTCAAACTTAGAAAGCTTGGCATCCTTCTCTACCAACTCAGTTCGCAAGCCTGGACAAGACTTGTATGCACCCAACAAGGAAGGCCTGGCCTTCACCTCCTCAAGCTCCTTCCTCAGTGAGGGACACTCTTTGCAATCACCCACCAAGTCTAGCATCGATTTCAACTCATCGTAAACTTCTATCAATGAGGCATACTTGGTTTGGAGGGTGGCAAAGTTGGTCATGTGCATTGTACACTCCTCACACTCCTCCTCCTCGGTAACTCGCACCTCAGACCAGGCGGTCTCAAGCTCCTTAAGCGCCTCTGCTAACTTAGCCTTAAACTTGTTTCGTTCCCTAGCGGCACGCCTAAGCAACTTATCCTGGCTAAGCAACATGATGTTCATGGACTCGAGCTCGGCAGAAAGACGATCGACAGTGGAAGTAGTCGATACCTCAGAGGATGTGTCGTTGTCGCCGGGATGCTCGCCTGAACGCGTGCTCGCCTCCTCGCCCAAAGCCATGGTGCAGTAGCCCTTGGAGACGGAGTTACCGAAGAAGCAGAGTCCGTTGAGGCGCTCCTCCGTCTTCCTCTCGGACTCGTCATCGCTCGAAGCAGCACGATCGTCGGAGTTGTCGTCGAGGTCGCTGATCGACGCGAGGAAAGCACGCTCCTGTGCCTTGGTGTTCTTGTTGTATGCCTCTTTGATGGCCTCCTTGTTGAACTTGCCCCTGGTCTTCTTCTTGCCGGCGGTGTACTCGCGCTTGTCCTTGCGCCTGGAGTTGTTGTTTCGGCCGGGGAAGACCTTGTCCCGCTTGGGGCAGTTCACGACAAAGTGGTCGGGGTCACCGCACCTGAAGCACCCGTCCTTCCCACCACCACGGCGGTGGTTCAATCGGTTATTGTGGAACTGCAAAAACCGGCTGATGATGAGGGTGAGCTCGTCATCGCCTAACACCTCCACCTGCTCCTCCGTCACTGAAACTAGAGAGGACAAAGCAAAAGACGGTGGTGAAGTGTTAGCGGAAGACATCGACCCGCTCCTCCCCAAGACCAAAGCCATGGTATGTGAAGATGAGTTCTTCAGCTTGGCCTGGGTTTGGAGGTCGATCTCGGTGGACTTGAGCTTGCTGAAAAGCTCGTCCACGGTGAGGGTGTCATAGCCAGGCGACTCAATGATAGTTGACACCTTCACCTCCCATACCTTCCGATCTAGGGCATATAGCAACTTGAGTGCCCTCTCATGATCGTCATAAGGTAGGTTGGCCCGATTGGCACGCATCTTGTTCACAATCGTTTGGAAATGAGCGAACACGCTGTCAATCGTTTCTCCCTCCAACTGAGTGAAGTTCTCGTACTCTCGCTTGTACGTTTCGAAGAGTCTGGTCTTGACCTGAACGGTCCCCTCGTGATAGCTCTGAAGCTTCACCCAGATCTCCCGTGCCGTCTCAAGCTCAGAGACACGCTCAAACTCAGGAAGAGAGATGTTGGCCAAAAGCGCGTTACGGGCCTTGGCGTTCACGTTGTGCTGATCAATCTGGTGCTGACCAACGTGAGCCACAAGAACCTCGTAGTTTGCATCCTCACATATCTCCCAGATGGAAGAATCGATGCTGTTGAGATAAGCACGCATCCGAATCTTCCAATAGGGATAGTTCGTTCCATCAAAGAATGGTGTCTTGCCTGACCCTCGATCCATGTCACCTTCGTGGATCCAAAACCGATTAAAGTAGAGAGATCCTTAACCTGCTCCGATACCAATTGAAGGACCGAGAAGGGAGACCAGAGGGGGGGGGGGGTGAATGGGAGCCTCAAATTTCTTCTCGAGAAATGGATGGCCGCTGTCCTAGATTCAACCCCAGAAGCAAGACAAAGACTTGGTAGTGTCCATGACCCTAGATGTAGGGTGGATGCTTCCAAGAAGCACAGCGAGACACTACACTAGTCAAGGAACCCAACGCAAAAGCCGGAACCCAAATCCGAAGTCAGACAAACGAGCAACGGACGAAACAACGCAGAAACCTCTGCATCAGATGCTGGAAGCGTCCGATGCCCAGCTGGCGGACACGTCCAATGCGAAAAGTCCAGTTCTGGAACCTTACTGTTTGACCATCGGACGCTGCTACAGAGAAAGCTCAGCGTCCGATGCCCAGAGCCCGGAGCGTCTGATGGTCAACGGAGCGTCTGATGCCCAACGTCCGATGCTCCCTCAAAAGCTCGGTTTTTGACACGTGTCACCGGAGCATCCGATGCTACTCAGGACAGCGTCCGATGCAACGAACTCGAGCGTCCGATGCCCCCGAAACTGTACTGTTCTTCCGCAGATTCAACCCGATCTCCCTCAAATCGAAAGCACTAAGGCTCAAACTCGGTGAGGGGAGTCACAAGGATGTTAGTGAGCTACTCCTAAGAGATCATGGCTCGAACCTAACTCCAAATCGGTGAATCGAAGAATTTCGAGGCAAAGGAACAAGAACTCGATCCAAAACGAAATCCGTCCGATCTATGTGCTCGTGAGGAATTAGGTGAATTCCTTCGGTGGAAAGATGCCTCTCACGTCCTTGCACAAGATGGTTCAAACGGAATCGCAAGTTACTCCTCAGAACAAGAAATCTCAAGACGAAACAAAAGAGGAGCAACGAAGAACGCGAAAAACAAAACGTGAGTTGACAAAGATTTTAGCAAATCGTCCCAACGAGGAGACAACGGGATTACGGTCCCTTTTCCTGGGAATCAAAATACACAGAGGAATTCTGCCATCTCTGCGGATCACAAGCAGCTAAAGGAAGAAAGCCCTAACAGATGAAATGTGTAGTCTGCGAATGAAAATGGCGTCTGCTTGGATATCTACTTGGATAGATAGAGAGGAGGGGCTGCCTCTCTTATTTATAGTCCTAATACAATAGTCCCCTTCTACCCCTAGATACAAGAGCAAACTAGATAACCTTAGGGGTATTCTAGTCCAACTCTGTCAGAGCTTCATCCGACGGCCACGCGCCTTCTCACCCTTCGCTTCACCTCGACGCAAGCTCCAGGATGCCGCCACGCCGTCCCGTCGACCGCCGCGCTTTCTCACCACTAGCTTAGCCTCGACGCAAGCCTCGCGGTGCCACCACGCGTCGACCCGTTCCGCATAGGAACCTCCGCCCGGTTTTGTGGCCCAAACCGGTAAACCCGCCAGCCTGAGTTTTGTGGCCCAAACTCAGAAATCCGCGAGCCCAGGTTTTGAGGCCCAAACCTGGAAACCGTCCACCCCGAGTTTTGAGGCCCAAACTCGGAAACCGTCAGGTAGCTTTCTGAGGCTCAACTACCGAACCCGCACCATATACGGAGTGTGGTTCGCACACCCCGTTGCCGACACCGATGCCGATGCATGTCCGACCTCCGTCGAGCACAACACCTTCACCTTCCTCCTTGACTCGACCGACGACACTTGCCTCATGCAAGCCCGTGTCCTGCCTCCGCCAAGTGCCACAACGCCATCGTCTTCCTCTCGACTTGGCCGATGCAGTCGCACATCACATGTGCTCTTGCTTGCTAAAGCCAAGTGCCAGCTATCGCAGCTGGTCCTCCGGCCCTTCGGTCCATCAGTCCAAGCGTCACGTCTGCCCTTCGCCACTCCCGATCCATCGGCACGGCACATCTCTACTGGACCTTCACCTCGCCATCGACCACTGCCTCCGAGCTCCACACCTGCACCACAACACAGCCAAGAAACATGTTGCCACTCACCCCTCCCGATGAGCCTGTTGATCAATCACTCATCACAAAGGGCCGAACCACAAGGGCACATATCAACCTTGTGTTCGCAAAGACATGTGAACATACAACCTTTAGTAAAAAAATGAAAGAAGAAAGGGCAAAGCTAAATTAGAGAGCATACAGATTCTTTCGTCTAGGTACTGTAGGGTAGATCCACTCAAAGCCAGACACGTCAATTTTGAGGACCCCAAGTTTCTATGTTGTGGCTGCAAAATTCGTAATCTGAAAAACAAAGAAACAATTCAGCAAATAATAATGAAACAAATAATCAATAACTACTTCAACAACTAAAATGAATGCCAATATGTACAAGAGACAGTGAGAAATTAGAAGCAACAGGTGACAATAGATTTTCAGAAAAACCTCGTATTTGCTAATTTTCAGCTTGCTAGGTAAATCATGTACACCAACACCCACAAATATGTTACAACAGGTAAGCAAGAGCTATTTCAATAAAGCTGGAATTATTGTGAAACGACAAAAAGTAAAAGCTACTTACCAAGTTCTTGGCACACTGCAAACATAAGCTATCCTTGGAGGCAATCAAAGAGTCGAAGAAGGCAATTTGCTTCATGAACATACTAACACAAAGGAGCACCCAATGGTTGTCATGTACTAGAGGAAAGAACATCTACAATGCATGGCACCATGGACAGCATCATTAATCATAGTATGTTGAAACCAAAACATCATTAATCATAGTATGTTGAAACCAAAACATGTGTATGCAGCTCACATACCAGATCCATCCTTGCAATGCTCCATTTTCATTTATCTTGGCGTAAATCTTCTTGCAAGTCTCTACATGTTTGAAAGAAGATGGGTCCACACTCATGTAATCCTGTCCAGCACACATAAAGAAGGATAACTTCATGACAGAAGCTCGATCAACACATGAGAATGAAAAAAGAAACATGTATTGAAACATTACCGAGGCCAACTGGGGAAAGCAAATTTGACATCTCTTGAACTCTTCTCTTTACTCATATCAAGCTGGTCAAGATTGAACTGGAGACTCCACAAGGACATTACATTGTTTCCAACCAATCCCCGTGACTTAAAGGAATCATAGAATTAATTATATGTAATGTGGAAGCCATCGATCTCAATGAAAGGTGGCCTTGTACAAAAGAAAAGGCAATATAATCAATAACTACTAGAACAAAGATGAGCAAAGAGCTAAATGAGAAAAAAAGCTAGTTTCATCAGATATCAATGAACTATGGAAACAAAAAACAAGAGCTAGTTTCAACACATAAATAATACAATCAAAACAACTAAGAAAGCCTAATGAAACATATATTAACAGCGCATCAAAAAAGGGAATAAGTGTAGGACAAGTCAATAAGGAAAAAAATATAGGGGGAGTTGGAGGGGGTGCACTCATGGTTGGCATTGACCCATTATCTTGAATCCCTCCACAAAAGCTCTTTTAACCAAAAACTTGGCCCACAATTCATCGGCAACATCATCATCACCCTTGCATTTTCTTTTCTTCGGCACAAGCCCAACATTGACTCTTTTCCTCTTCTTTCTATTCCTTTTGTCCAATGTGCTTGGGCCCGTTTCTGTGTCCTTGTTGACCTCAATGGTGGAGTGACCTGGACAAAAAAAACCAGAGCTGAAGTAGATGGAAACATGTGCAGTTAGTTGCTACAACACATGAGGTATTACTAATGAAACAATAGAAAATCAGGGTGAAGTACATGGAAACATATCAACAGAAGCATAAATGGATAGCTACTGCAACACATAATCTAGAACAAATAAAACATTAGGAAAACAGAGGCTCAAGTATATGGAAATATATGAACTAAAACATTTAGAGATAGATACTGCACCACATCAATTGGTACTACTGAAACAGAAGAGGAAAACTTAATGCAATCTAAGACAAGAAGGAGCAGAAAAAGGATGTGTCAAAAATGAATAAACCAGTAGGAGTAGGGCTTCTGGATCTTCCTGCACAGATCTCCTCATACTCTGCTTCATGAGGTTGGAATAGATCAAATGAAGGGATATCATCTACATAAGAGAGTGATGGCTTGCTAAGAGAATTTGGTGGAGGTGAAGCTACTGATACTTTTGTACTCTCAAGTGGTGGGTTTGGTGGAGGGGAAAGAACTGCACCTTTTCCACTCTCGTTTGTTTCAGTAGAAATAGGAACTTTGCCACCCTCATCCAGTATGATTGGTGGAGGTGAAGCACTTCCACCTTTTGTACTATCCTCCAGTAAAATTGGTGGAGTGGAAGCACTAGCACCTTTGCCACTCACATTTGAATCGATTGGAGGAGTAGAAGAAAAAGCACCTTTGGTACCCTCATCCGCTGAGTTTGCTGGACTTGAAGTACTTGCATGTCCCGCACTCGGTACTGGGCTGGATGGTTTCTTTGGTGAACCTCCTAGATCTGGTAGAGGATCCACATTGACATTGTCATTGTCACTGGAAGGTTTCTTCAGCTGGCTCATCTTTCTTGACAAATCGGCAACCTCATTGTGACATTTGTTTAGTTCCATCATCTTAAAAGCCAACTCAGCACCATGCTTTGCCATGATCGCCTTCCCCTGCTCTTTCATTGACTTTGCAAGCTCTTCAAAATCTTTCTCCACCAAAGAATTGTGCTCCGCCAATAGAACTTTGACGCCTTCAGGAAGGGACTGCAATAAAAATAATATTTGCAATGTCAAACCTATGAAGTTCAGGGAATGAAACATGTGGAAGATTATAGGCATTGTACTACATGTAGAAAGTGCCACTACAACATACGGAGTTGGGCAATGAAACATAGGGGAAAGGTGTAGTGCAACAAACAAAATACACATAGTATAACATGTATGAAATTTATGAGACGATTTTGTCAAAATCACCTCAATAGAAACCGGAGGAGTTCCACCTGGATGGCGGCTAGAAGTGCCTGGTCCATCGATCCAGTGCTGAAGACTTGGTTGCACAAGATCTTCATCTTCTTCCAAAATTGGTGGCGGGGGTGGCCTAACAGCCTCGTCTTCAGACGAACCCGGCGGTGGTGGAAAGTAACCAGTCATGGGCACCGGGGTAGGATAGGGGCTGCTCTTTCAGAACTAACAATGAATGAAGATATAATTAAGTCAATAAATAATGTAATGACTAGAACTAAAGAATAGAGAAAGAATAAAGATGAAATAAGTATCAAACTCACAGGTTGCTGCCCAAATGCATTTAGCTGAAGCCTATTCCTGTCAACCGTTTGAACAAATTTGAAGTCATCGTTGGTGACATGGCAAATTCGTGGAATAGAATAGTTGATCTTGTGTGTAGCCCGGTCAACAGGAATGTCAAGGTGGTCCATGTAAGCAATCTACATTATAGAAACAAAAGAAAACATGAAGGCCAACATTGAGAAAACATTGGGGATGCAGTATATGTAAAGTACAGTAGGTAGTGCCAATGAAACAGTAGAATAATAGGGTTGAAACAAGTTATACATAGCTACTGCACCACATCAGTTAGTACCAATGAAACACATTTTGGGCTGCATTATATGTAAAGTGCATTAGGTAGTGCCAATGAAACAATAGAATAACATGGCTGAAACAAATTATACATAGCTACTGCACCACATCAGTTGGTACCAATGAAACAAATTTGGGGCTGCAGTATATGTAAAGTACAGTAGGCAATGCCAATGAAACAATAGAATAACAGGGCCGAAACAAATTATACAAAGCTACTACACCACTTCAGTTGATACCAATGAAACAAATTATCAAAGTTATTATACAATGGGATTAAAGAAAAAAGGAGAACAGAAGGGACAAAGGAACATGCCACCAAAATGGGAAGGCACGAACCAAGGTACATGCTTGAAGAAGAACCTTGAGCGTCACGATCATGCTTCAAGAACTTTTGGACTTGATTAATCAATTCTTCAAGAACATGTCCAGCCCAATCAAACGATTGAATCTTGGACACATCCAACAAATTGTACAAGTACCGAAGAGTAGTTGCATTATCTGTATTTGGGCAGAGAACAGAACCCAAGGCAAGCAACATGAAAGCCCTCATGAATGAGTCCTAGTCCTTAGGGCTATCCAACACCTCCATACACTTGTGCCACTTCCCTTTGAATGATTCCATAAAAGGCTCATGGATCTTCTGGAATTCTTCATATTGATCAGCGGGTCCATTAACCATAACGCGCTAATCTCCACTAGGCACACCAAGAATATTGCATACAAGCTGCTTGTCAAGCACAATAACTTTATTCTTGAGCCTAAACTCTCTCAATTCAACATCAACATGCTTCATGATCCATGAAACAAGCTTCACAAGGATCTAAAACTCAGATATAGCAAGCAAAGCGCCAAAACCAGCCTCCTCAATCCACCTTTTTTGCTCTTCAGTGAACTTGTGGTCACGGATCCGGTGGACAGAAAACCTTGATTTGAAATCAAGCTCATCATTGCCAATGACTTTGGAGGGTCTGGGATTATTAACTCCTGCATAAAAAAAATCATGGAACCATCAATTACAAAATGGAATGAAACACTAGACATATCATGGTGAAACAAGGCAGGACAACTTACAGAAACATGTTCAAAGTTTGTATATAACAGAAAACACAGGAGGAATGAGCATACATGTTGAAAAGTTGCTATCAAACACTAGACCCAGCAGGGATCAACATACAAACTGTTTGAGCATAGGAGATAAAAAACAGGAGATACATTTGAGATGGAATAAAAGAGTAACACGCATGAAACACTAGACATATATTAGTGAAGCAAAGCAAAACAACATACTGAAACAAGAATTATGGGTGGTCCTGACCAAAACTAAAAACAATTAAGTTTGCATATGGCCAGGTGGACACTATTGCTATTGCTATTGCTATTGGTAATATGGATACAAAGTGATTGATGAATTCCATTTTCTAGTTGCATTCATTATTAAAGTAAGAAGAAACAACTGAGCCGAGAGAATGAGGAGATGGCTACAATCAATAAGCTCACTAAGGTTTGCTATGATTCATGTCCAAACTGATGTGATCAATATTTATTATGAGATCAAAATAGAAATGTGGCTGGAAACAAAAGATAGTACCACACAAGCACAAAAACATTGCTTATGATCAATATATTGTCACATCAAAATAGATAGCACCACACAAGTACAAAAACATTGCTAGCATCCTAGTAACAGGGGGTCTGCATTATAATCACCATCAAATTGGGGACCTTCTTCATTGGAGATTTGTTCACAGAAATCTTCGATGGTGCTTTGCTTGAAGATGCTTCAGCCGTCGCTCGTGCCCTGGTAGTGGATACCTTCCTCACTACCACACGCGAACCACGTCTCCGCCCCACATCTGCCTCGTCGTCGCTGCTGCTTGATGATTCATCCCTCCTGCTAGGTGAAACATCGAGGCCAGATCTCGTACGCATCACTAGAAAACAATAATGGTGGACAATCAATATTGTGAAATGAATGGACAATCTTTTCATACAAAGCATAATGAGAGCATGGAAAAAGATGTGTATGGCAACTCAGATGTAGGCAAATTATATGAACTTCATACATATATGAACAATGCAGTTCCCGCAGTTTCAGGAGTGGTAGATTCAAAGGATTTGGTGATCCCTAACCATTTCAGTGGAATTGTGCAGGAAACATATACATCTCCTAGTGATTCATCAACATCAGGAACCAAAGAGGTGTTAGGAGGAGTGGAAGAGAGGCAAGCAACCGACATCGTACCTGCACCGCTAGGGTTAGGGAGGCAACCATCGCCCGGGATTGTGACGCCGTGGTGGAGTAGAGTGGCACCGCAGTGGAGGAGGCGCGCGGCGGGGGCGCACGTTGACCCGGCCCGGTGGAGAAATGCGCCGCGCTACGGGATGGCGCGTTGGAGGCGGACAATGAGGTTGAGCTCGGTGCGGTCGCCGCGGCCGAGGTCTGCATGGTGGAGGTGGCGTGCGGCCGAGGTCAGAGCGGTGGAGGCCAGCGCGGTGGAGGCGAACCGCGCGGTGGAGGCCAGCGCGGCCGAGGTGGAGCGGTGGAAGCGGCACGCTGGAGGCCGCGCGATGGAGGCGGCGTGCGGCTGAGGTCAAAGCGGTGGAGACTGCGTGGGCCGAGGTTGGAGCTGTGGAGGCAGCGCGGGCCGAGGTCAGAGCGGTGGAGGTGGTGCGGGCTGAGATCGAACGGCACGGTGCGACACGGTGGAGGCGCGGTGGAGGTGGCGACGCGGTGGGGCGGTTCCGACGGCGGTCGGAAGAGAGACGAATTTGGAAACTGGCGAGTGAGTGGGGGAGGAAAGAAAATAACGAGCGAGGGGAGGGAGTGGGGGTTTGTTCGGCCAGTTGGGCCGTAAGCCCACGAGCAGTTCCGTCTGGACGAGCCGGACGTCTTGCACACAGTAAAACTGTAATAATCAATACTCTCCCTATTCCAAAATATGAACATTTTGGTTTTTTGTGGATATTTTTTAGATTTAAGTCTATTTTAGCCCCTCAACTCTTATCTTTGTCTAATTTTAACCCTCATCTACTAAATCGTCTAACTTTGACACTTAAAACCATTTAAGTTTGATTCAAAACCATCTCAAAACCACTCAAAACCACCTTGAGGATCCAAACAGAACGATTTTGGTAGTTGAGATACAGAAATTAGACAAAGCCAACAGTCAAGAGACAAAAATAAATTTAATCAAGTACTTTAGCTTTTTTAGATATTTATGAAAAATTCATATATTTAAATTTACTTACTGATAAATATTTTAGATTTTTATGACAGTCAAGGGACCTTCGGTTGGACATGGCCCTCCGGCTAGGAGGCTGAGAGCGAGCCGTGGCCAGCCAGAGCGGCAGCGCCCAGGAGGGTAGCAACGACAGCTAGCCGTTGCTCGCGCCCGAGCTCCTTGCGTGGTCACCCGGTGGCCCACACCGCGCCCGGTGGACCTTTGCCATCTGCAGCCTCGTGTCATCGCTCGTCTCCCTCCTCAACATTCTCTCTTTCGAGCACATCCTCTATGACTCCCTTCCTCTGAACATGAGCGGTGTGTGGGCGAGGTTCTACGGGCGGTCGAGCTGGTGGCGGACCTGATCCACGGCGGCTCGCAGGCCGGCTAAATGCGTCTGATTCTGGTTCTTATTCCCAGTATCTGGGATTGGAATCGCAAGGCAATGTGGAGCGTCTGAATCCGATTCTTGTTCTTAGTATGTGGTTTTTTACATGGTCACTAATTTGTATGTATATTTAATGACTATTTTCTTATCCTTGTAACACAGGCTTGAAAGGTAAAGATGAGCAGAGTTATGGAGTTTCATTGGATGACTAGTGTCTGGTGTTTGTGTTTAAGACAACACCAGAAGCCTTGGGTTAACTGCATAGTTGATACGATTCAATTTAGGTCACCACAACGTGCTGCCGTGTTGCCCTGAACCTCAGGAATATCTAAATAATTCCATGTTGCCGTGAGATGCTCCCCTTCCTCTAGCACCTATTTATCTTTCTCATGATATATATAAATATGGGAAATTTTGGCCATGTAGATGAAGAGTAGCACAAGAGATACAAGTATAGTAGTATACTGGTTTTCATTGTTGCTAAGCACTTTTGCATGACCGTTGTCGGTGTTTGATCACCGATAGCCTGCCACTAGGGTATCCGGGACAGTTGTTCGGGCATTGGCGTGTACGGAACTCGACGGTAAACACAGAAGACAATCGATTTATACCGGTTCAGGCCCTCTGATCGAGTAAAAGCCCTACGTCTAGTCGGCATTAGCCTTTTGCATTGGATTGCTGTGTGTAGCTTATTCTATTCGTTGTTTAGGTTACAAGGGTGTTGTCTTGCCTCTTTTTATATAGTCTAGAGGGCAAGGCAACTTGTTCTAATCCTAGTCGGATACAAGAAAGGGTTCCGATTCTAATTCAAAAATCTAGACTTCCTAAGACCCGACAAGGATACCCGAGTCTTACTAGAAGTTGGAGTCATATTGTGACCTATCCTCTGAGTAGGCCTGTGGACCTGGACCAGGGCCCATACAATTGTAACCGTATTGATGTAGAACCCTGGTGGTCCCGTATCGACAAGCCCCCGAGCATTTCACAGTTGAGTCCAAGAATCTTCTCAGTTTTTTCTGCCGTTTGAGTAGTAACGAAGGTGATCCGAGTTCTTGAAACAAAACCTTGAAGTGTTCTATCACTACCAGGTTCTTTTAAATAACGAGTTCTTCAAGTGATGTGCACTTTTTCCTAGGAAAAGTGCACTCATTGAGTGTAGCCCTCGAGCCTCTAGCTGTTTGAAACAAAAAGTTAGAGGGTCTTAAATCTTGATGAGTTCTTTCTAAGTGATGTGCACTTTTTCTTTGAAAAAAAGTGCACTCACTGAGTGTAGCCTCGAGCCTCTTGCTATTTGAAACAAAAAGTTGGAGGGTCTTGAATCCTGAAAAAATTCTGAGAGTTCTTTTCCGTGGCGTGTGTACCCTGCAGCCCCCGAGCCTATTTCCGGGTTCTTTTTTCTCAAGAAGAACTTGGGTATAGGATCTAAGGTGCATGTCGAGGTTCTTAAATGCCCCTTTATTAGCGAAGTGGTTGGTGGGTGGTAGTTGGGTATTGTACCCTGCCTGGTCATGTGTTGAATAGTGTTGGCATATTCTCCTGGATTCCAGTGTCCTTTATGAACTGTTGATCCACATGTCTGACTTGGCTCTGAAAAAGTTATTGATTAGACTGTTGCTTTTGGTCAGGTCCGGTCGGTGAACTTGGTGTATGTGCACCGGTTTTGACCTATAAATAGCCTCCTGTCGGGTTCATTCTTGGCAATTGTTCAGCTATCCTTTGAGTCTTGAGATGATTTTGTCCATGAGTATATCTATTTGTGAAGTTGATCAACCCCCGGGTGTAGGTAGAGTAGTTTTGTAGTTTTACTTTTGTAGTTGGAGGAATTCTTGTGAAAGAGATTAGAGGCACCCTAATTCCTTAGGGAGAGTTCTCTTGGTTTTCTGTGGGGGTAGTTAGAGGAATCCTTGTGATGAGTTGTTTATCAGCTCTTTTCAGGGTCATAAGGCCTTTCTTCTACCTCACCCACCGACGACTGTCTTTTGCGGATCTATCCTGCTTGCCAGACAGAGATCTTGTGGGTCAGCTTGTTCTTCACTCGAGCAGAGTATTGCCAATGCTCCTCCATGCTTGAATACCAGATCAACACGTGTTGGAGCTTGGTTGAAACAAATGTCTGGTGGAGTAATCTTGCCGCTGCAGATTCAGGGTGGTTCTACCTGCTACCAATCTTGGATGCACTGTTTTCTTTGTGTCATGTCAGGGGTAGTGCTACTGAGTTGTGTAGGGTGCGCCTGGTAGTTCATAGGACCTTCTTGCTGTTCACCTTGGTGAAGGCACGAATTCCACTGTTTTCCTTATGACTACCTTTTGTAAGCTTTCTATAGTGAATTCGTTGGGTCTTGTATGTAATCAGATGTTGTATCCCTTTGTCAAACTGTAATAAAAAAAGACCATATTGTCTTCATAATGTTGTTTTATGATTCCGAGTACTTTTGTATGTTTTCTGACTTCTTTTTTGAAGGACATCTTTGCCTGTTAGTTCTGGATTACTGCTAGTTTGCCTGAAATCGTCTATCGGTTTCTTTTGTGGAAATGGGTGCAACGGTCATATCAATAGTCCTTTCCGATTAAATAGGAAGGGAAAACTGAAACGCCATTTTTGCGCTGCTTGATTTTTGGGCTTGATGGGCCTTCCGTACTCTTTATAAATCTGTACTCCTTGATCTTTAGCCTTCACTTTTGCTTCTCGTTGTTTTAGCTTTTGCAAAACCCTAACCTCGTTGCTCCGCCGCCACGCCATTGCTGCCGTTGCTTTTCTTAGTTAGTAGATTCATTCCTTCTCAAGCTCGTTAGATGGGGAAGACAGCTGGATCTAAGGGAAAGAAGCAGGTGTAGGATTTTGGCAGCAATCATGATTTGCTTGCCATGAGTGCGGCAAGCAAGATCTGGCCCGCTCCTACTGTTGGGGTCAAGGAGATCCAAGGGCTTGTTGATCAAGGTTTGCTCTCGAGCCAAGAACTTGGTGAGTGGAAAGAGGCGGGTGAGCATCACGTCCCAGTTCCTCAAACTAGTGAGACTGTTCTCTTTGTCCTTTTTATTTGTGTAGGGTTGTGCTTGACTACTTCTCCTTTCCTTCATCATTTCCTTGATTTCAACTCTATCAATTTGAACCATTTGACTCCAAATGTCATCCTCCATCTTTCTGCTTTTGTTCACTTTTGTGAAGCTTTCCTTGGAATTCCTCCCTCTCTCTCCTTGTTCTGTCATTTTTTTCGTTTGAAGGCTCAACCGAGTTCTTCTAAGCCTTCTGTTCTTGGTGGAGTTGGCATTCAATTTCATCACAGACGTAAGTATGATGTTTTCAATTATGTCCTTCTTGATTCTGTGAGGGATTGGCGTGTTGAGTGGTTCTATGCCGGCAATACGATGCCCGCCCTCCCAGATTTTGATAATTCTCCTTCAGTTGTTGTCGATAACTGGGAGAAGAATAATCTTACTGATGCCGAGACCAATGCTCTTCGTCCGCTTTTCGAGCATTTGAAGACCCTAAGGGTGATGGGGCTAACTAGAGTTCGCGTGATCGCTAGCTTCATCCGTCGTCGGATGCAACCGCTGATGGCTAGTGAGCACCATGGTTTTGAGTACTCTGGCCCCTAGGATTCCTCCTGACTTGTTTTGGGAGTTGAACTAGAAGAAGAAGAAGTCCTGGCTCGTCTCCAGGATATGCTGAAGGATGTCACTATGATCCCACATCGTGTGGAGGAGTATTGTAGCGACAACCTGCCTCCATCAGTAAGCTCTTTTATCTTCTTTTTAGGTTTTCTCTTCTCTCTCTTTTTTTGAGTTGTTTTGATTTTGTCATTGTTTTTTGAATTGTCGTAGGAGCTTGGCAGAGCTTTCAAGGACCCTGTTCCGGGGACTTTTGCTGGTGCTGGCGGTCCGGCACCTGTTGCGAAGGCTGGTGAGTCCCATCTACCTGTCTTTATTCCTAGATTTTCTTTTGGGAATGTTGAGTATGTTGGATACATTCCTCGTCTAGTGCCTCGTCAACCCCGGAGCTCTTCAAAGAGAGCGCTTGAGGGTGACTCTTCTGCCGGGGTTCCAGCTGTCAAAAGGACCCGATCGTCTGCTTCCTCTATTTCAGGTAGTCTGCTAGTAGGTGAGGTTTGTTCTTCGTTCTTCTTCTCTTTTGTCCCTCGTATTTGTTTTCCTAAGTTCTTTTTGGTATTTCAGACAATGAACTTGTAGTCCTTGAAGAAGGTGAAGAAGAGGAAGATGAAGTCCCTCTAGCTCATCGGTGAGTACTTTTGCTTTTTGTTTGTTTTCTCCGTTATGTTGGATGTCTTCTTGACCCTTTTTCCTTGTTTTTAGCTCCTGCAAGCCTGCTGGTGCGGCTTCGAGTGTTGTACCAGCTTCTCAGGCTGGTTCTAAAGGAGGAGCCACGTCATCGGTTCAAGCGGGTATCCCTCCGAGTGCATCTGGTGGCTTGACCCTTCTATCACAAGTGGAGGCTGAGCTGTCTTCTGCCATGCCTCCGCCGAAGTTTCCAGGCTTTGGCTTAAGAAAAAGAATTGTTCAGAAGGTTCCTCTCAAGTAGGTGTTGTTTCTTCTTTTATCGTTGTTTCCTGTTTTTCTGCTGGCTTCTTTTTTATTTTGTTGCCTTCTTTATAGGTTGCCATCAACGTCTTTTGCCCTTCCTCAGCCTGCTCCTGATGCTACTTGTTCGGGATCTGGTTTGGCGGACCCAACAAGATTTCTCTCAGGGAACTGAGAAGCCTGCCAGTGGAGATATTGCCACTAGGGCAGTTGCTCCTACTGAGCAGATGGAATCTACTCGGGCGGTTGAAGTTACTGTGGCAAAGCCTCCTGTTGCAAGGTTGTCGGATGCTTCTCGTGTCCAGTGGGTGGTTTTGGAAGGGGTTGTGACTTTTTTCTACATTTGATCCCCTCGGCACTGATGATGATGGTCGTTTGGTGGATGATGTGGTAAAGGAGTTGGACCCTTCGCATCAGTTGTCGAAGTTGTCTTCCTTATGAACAACTTTGATGGCTGGTGCGACTTCTTTTGGTGATAGACATCAGGTTGGTGTCTTCTACCTTTTGTATTCTTTTTTGGTACTTTCTGTTTGGTTCCTTACTTTTTTTTATTCTAGGCCTTCTCCCAGGACCAGTCCTTTTTCTTTGGTTCCGGAGAGGTTGAGAAGAAGCTTTCTTCAGAGCTTGCTGACCTGAGGCGCGAGCTTGCCATGGCTCATTCAAATGAGGCTACTCTTCATGCTCAGATTGTTGAGGCGGAGAGTAGTAAGGAAAAAGCTATGGAGGATCTTCACCAGGTGTCGAAGCAATCAACTTCATACAAGACTCATTATGAAGGTACTTGTTTTTTATTTCCTTTTCGTTTTTCCTATACGCTTCTTTTGCTTGAACCCCCTCTTTCTTTCTTCAGACCTTCGTAAGGAAAAAACCAAGCTCTTGGAAGATATTGATGGCATGAAGAATTCTCTCTGGACGGAGCACAACAAAGCTGAGCAGGTAACACAGTGGGCTGAGGAACAGCTCACGCTCAGGCTAAGTTGATTCATCAAGTTGCTGACTAGGATCTTGCGCAGGCCATGAATTCGGCGCAGGAGGCGAATGCTCGGGCGGAGAAAGCTGAGAAGAACTGGTCATCTTTGTGGAAATCTTCAAAGCCTCTCGCCGATCTCATTCGTTCTTCAGAATACCACGGGCGCATATGGAGTGACTACATTCCCTTGGTTTCTTCATGTTTTAAGGCATTCACATAGGCTGCTTGTCAGATGTGCGTTCATCGCGCCTTGGCCCATATCCGGGTTCTTGCTCCTGAGGTTGTCTTGCAAAGTGTTGGGGCGGCGCCCAGACCGCAGGCGCCTCCGACCTGCATTTTACCGAAAGATGATGATGCTCTCGTGCGGAAGGGAGCATTCGCGCGGAAGCACGCATTTCGGCCTGCGGACCAAGGGGAGGCAGAGCTTTCGTGCGAAAGGGAGCATTCGCGTGGAAGCAGGCATTCGCCTCCGGTCCGCACAACTGGAGTAGGGAGGCGGAGCTTTCGTGCGAAAGGAAGCATTCGCGCGGAAGCAGGCATTCGCCTCCGGTCCGCACAACTGGAGTAGGGAGGCGGAGCTTTCGTGCGAAAGGAAGCATTCGCGCGGAAGCAGGCATTCGCCTCCGGTCCGCACAACTGGAGTAGGGAGGCGGAGCTTTCGTGCGAAAGAAAGCATTCGCGCGGAAGCAGGCATTCGCCTCCGGTCCGCACAACTGGAGTAGGGAGGCGGAGCTTTCGTGCGAAAGGAAGCATTCGCGCGGAAGCAGGCATTCGCCTCCGGTCCGCACAACTGGAGTAGGGAGGCGGAGCTTTCGTGCTAAAGGAAGCATTCGCGCGGAAGCACGTGTTTCGGCTTGCGGACCAAGGGAAGGCGGAGCTTTCGTGCGAAAGGGAGCATTCGCGCGGAAGCAGGCGTTCGCCTCCGGTCCGCATGACCGGAGTAGGACGGAGTTTTCGTGCGAAATGAGGCATTCGCGCGAAAGGAGCCCAGCGTTTCCGGTGAGAGTTTTCGTCTTTCATGACTTTGGTTTTTCTTAGGTTTTCGCAGCTCGACGGAAGCCTGGGTCAAAGGGAGCGGGCCCACCGGCCGGAAAAAGGAGCCGGGGGATGCTGGGCCCACCAGATGGCGAAGTTACGATGATGCCCCTCGCGCCGGAAAAGGCGGCGTACAACCATGGATTAGTTGAGCAGGGGCATCATTGTAATTGTAGCAGAGTGGATGGAAGGGCATTCTTGTACTTTCAAATTGATCTGGATTAATATAAAAAGCTCCCAACCTCCCAAGGGAGGAGGAGGAGGAGAACACTGTTCACTTCTACTACTTTCCCGTTCTACCGTTCGTTTTCCGCTTTCGCTTTGAGCTTTCGTTCGTGCGACGACCCGCTGTTTCAGGATCTCGGTCCCTGAAACAACATTGGCGCCCACCGTGGTTGTCGCCCGAGCTTACCATGCCACCAAGGAAAGCGCCGAAAGCGGTCGACAATCTGGAGGCTATCGCCGTGAGGAAGGATGTTTTCGGCACCATTGCGGCTTCAGTCCCAGCTAGCCAGGTTCCACCAAACACAGTTGCAGAGCCGCCACCTTTCAGCGGCGCCCTGTCGATAGAAGCGCAGCCGCCGCCGGGAGCATCGACGAGCCAGAATGTACAACCCCAGGATCAGCGTACTTTCGGCAGAGAGGGAACACCGGAAGGGCTTGTCGAGGACGAATTCGGCGAAGAGGATGATGATGCTGACGAAATCACAAGGCACGCCCAAGCAATCAAGACATTGGCACAGCAGCAAGACGAAATCGAGAGGCTGTTGTTGCAAAGAGACCAGCTGCAGCAGTGGTTGGCGGCGAAAGCAAGAGAAGACGAGACTCGCAACGCCATTCGGCGAGCTGAGGCGCACAGGAGGCAACTCGAGAAGGAAATTCAGGAGCTGCGAAGAGCCGGGGCGGACCCCAACCCGACAACACAAGAAGACGTATTCATACCAAGGCGAGAGCAACCACCGGCTTTCGGCAGCGCCATCGACGAAACCTCTCCACTCTCGAGGGAGTTGCAGGCTCATCCGTGGCCACTCAATTACAAGCCTCGCATTCCGACTTTCGACGGTAAAGCGAACCCGCGCAAGTTCTTGGCAAGCTATGAGACAGCTGTCTTTTCGGCAGGCGGGGACAATCAGGCTCTAGCAAAATCTCTCATCTTGGCGGTCGAAGACGTGGCCCACGATTGGTACACCACTCTCAAGCCACTGTCCATCTATTCATGGGCACAGCTGAAAGCCGAGCTGCTGGCCACTTTCCAAGGATTCCGACCGGATGTCAAGACCACGCGGGACCTCATGAATTGCACCCAGCAAGACGACGAGCCACTTTCGGAGTACCTCAAACGTTTCATCCAGCTGAAAGCTCAAGCCCCAAATGTGCCGGAAGCCGCGGTGATCGCAGCAGCCATCGAAGGCTTGGGGACTGGGCAGTGCGCCGCTCACCTGTCCAGGGAGCCGCCGAAAGATGTCAAGGAATTGTTCGACGTAATGAATGCGTACGCGAGGTCCGACGACGACTTTCGGCGACGCAAGGCCGCCCGCCTGACGCAGAGGCAAGCGACGAAAGCAAGTCGACCGCCGCCCGTGCCGAATCAAAGAATTGTGAGGCCTTTTCGTTCAGTCAACAACCTGCAGGAAGAACCGGCACAATCGGCGGCAGGCACTGAGAGGCTTGACATGGCTGACTTCCAGCCCCAAAGAGGGTTTGACCAACCTTTCCGTGGAGGACGCAGCGGAAGGACAGGACGCGGCGGCCGAGACGGTAGAGGCCGCGGAAGAGGACCCAGGCCACCATATTGCGTCGTTTGTGACGGCAATTTCGGCCATACCACTCGGGATTGCAAGTACAGCAAAATGGCAAAAGAGCTGAAAGATAAGGATCAAACGTCAGCCTCCGCCGAAAGCTCCAAGCATGTTTTCCACAATTCGCAAGACCCGTCAGCTGTGGTGGCAGCATGCAGCAATTACGCGAGCACACCTATGCATCCCCCGCAGTACATGCATCCCCAGAATTTGCATTGGTACAATCCGGCGTATCAGGGCTGTCACCTTCCGGTCTTTGCGCCGCATTCGGTGGCGGTTTCGTCACCTATGCCTTATCAGCGTCAGCCAACGCCGCCACCGGCGCTTCCGGTTCAGACCCAACCTCAGGGGCAGCAAGCACAGCCGGGTTTCCAGCAGGTGCAGGAGATGGAAAATGAAGCTAGCGCAATCAACAGCATCCTTCCGTCAAAAGGGCACATTTTCGCCATCACGGGCGGATCTAACCTAGAGCACGAAAGCAAGAGAGCTAGAAGGGACTACCATCGAAGAGTCCAGATAGTATCACCAAGGCTTCCACTAAACAGGCCAGCTTGGTCACTAGCGCCGATATGTTTCGACGAGTCCGACTTCAAAATTCGCGACTACCCGCATTACGACGCTTTCGTCGCCACAGCCAACGTGGTCGGCTTCACTTTGCACAACATTCTGATTGACACCGGAAGCTCAGCAGACATCCTTTTCGTAAAAGCTTTCGAGGCAATGGGATTCGACAGACGCAGTTTGGACCCCGCCGGTAATTCACTGTACGGGTTCGGAGGAAGAAAGATCGATGCTATCGGCAAAAAGCAGATCCCTGTATCCTTCGCCGAAGGGGAAAGAGTCCGCACCGAGACACTAACATTCGACATAGTAAACATGGACTACCCGTACACTGCCATTTTCGGTAGAGGTTTCACCAACAGGTTCAACGTTGTCATCAAGCAAAGCTACCTATGCATGAAGATGCCATCCCCTTTCGGCATCATCGCCGTACATGGAGATCAGCAAGCTTCCAGAAGGATTGAGGGAAAACCAACCCCAGGCTATAGCCTCATCAATGAGGTGGCAAACAAAGACGAAATGCAAACAACCACCGAAGAGCACGCTATCGTCAGCACGTCGGAATACAAGGTTGGGGCAGCCGAAGAAACGATAAGAATCCCGCTCGCGGCCTCCAGGCCCGAAAGAGCCGTGCATATCTGGACAAGCATGCCGGAAGAAGAAAGGAACGCTTTGGCATCCTTCCTTGCGAGCAATGACGACATTTTCGCTTGGTCAGCAAGCGACTTGCAAGGCGTTAGCAGAGATCTCACCCAGCACAGTTTGAACATCGCAAGCGGCGCTAAGCCCAGAAAGCAAAAACTGAGAAAAATGTCAAACGAAAGGGCAGACGCGCGAAAGCCGAAGTACAAAGATTACTCGACGCGGGAGTAATCCGACCGGTCCAGTATCCCGAATGGCTGGCGAATGTCGTCTTGGTGAAAAAGAAAAATGGAAAATGGCGAATGTGCGTTGATTTCACCGACCTCAACAAATGCTGCCCGAAGGATCCGTACCCTTTGCCTCATATCGACAAGCTTGTCGACATTGCATCTGGTTGTGAAATAATGAGCTTGCTAGATTGTTTTTCAGGCTATCACCAGATTTGGCTACATCCCGACGATGAGGAGAAAACCAGTTTCATCACCCCTATAGGCACATACTGCTACCGGCGAATGCCGGAAGGGCTGCGGAATGCAGGCCCTACTTTCTCGCGAATGACCGACAAAGTGTTCGAAAGCCAAAAGCAAAAGAAAAACTTGTTGGCGTACGTTGACGATATAGTGGTTAAGAGCGATAGACAGGAAGATCATCAGGCAGATTTGCTCGAGACTTTCGGCAATCTCCGGAAGAGCGGTTTAAAGCTAAACCCCGACAAGTGCATTTTCGGCATCAAGAAAGGCAAGCTCCTCGGTTGCCTGGTATCGGCAAGAGGAATTGAAGCCAATCCCGACAAGATAGCGGCAATCATCAACATGCAACCGCCCTCAAACCGAAAGCAAGTGCAAAAGTTGACAGGAAGACTGGCTTCTCTGAACAGATTCATCGCAAGGTCCGCCGAAAGAGGGCTGCCTTTCTTCCGAACCCTGCGTAGCTCCGACCCTTTCGATTGGGGGGAAGAGCAGCACCAAGCTTTTCAGCAGCTAAAGGACTATTTGACCAAGCTAACCACGCTGTCCAAGCCGTCGCCGGAAGCAACGCTCTTGTTGTATCTCGCAGCGTCTCACGCCACTGTAAGCGCGGTACTGGTGGAAGAAAAGGAGCACGAAAACAAGATGACGCAGTTCCCAATCTATTTTGTTTCCGAGGCCCTTTCGGGCACAAAGCTGAACTACTCAGAGCTAGAGAAGATAGCCTATACAGTGCTAATGGCCTCCCGAAAGCTAAAACATTACTTTCAGTCTCACCACATAATAGTCCTATCGGCTCAGCCGTTAAAAGCCCTGTTTCGCAACAATGAAGCTATCGGCCGAATTGGCAAATGGGCAGCAGAGCTAAACGAATATGTGATAGATTTCCAACATCGATCCGCAATCAAGTCGCAGGCATTGGCGGACTTCATAGCAGATTGGACCCCTGCTGCTTTCGACACCACACTCGAATTCGAAGAGCCCGTCTGGACTGTGAATTGCGACCGCGCATGGGGCATGACTGGAGCCGGAATCTCAGCAATCCTTACACCTCCAAGAGGACCAAAGGTCAGATTTGCCGCAAGGCTGCAATTCCTCACAACCAACAACACCGCTGAATATGAAGCCGTATTGCTGGGTTTACGAAAGCTCTGAGCAATCGGAGCGAGAAGATGCGTAGTCAAGTCGGATTCCCAGGTGGTTGTCGGTTAGGCCTGGATATCGAGCCAGCTCGGCTCGTTATGGCTCGACTCGTTATAGCTCGGCTCGTTAGCAAGCTGGCTCGACTCAGCTCGTTATACTAACGAGCTAGAAGAGCATCTCGACTCGGCTCGTTATAGAGCTCGAGCTGGCTCGTTTGGCTCGCGAGCCAAATCATAAAAACACAATTTCTCAAAGTACATGTAAATTTAACAAAGAATAATATCTTCATATAAAAACAAAATTTACCTTATATATGTGAACAACACATAAGAACAAATATGATTTTCACCACATTGTTGGACGCCTGGAGATTTTATAATAACTAATTTGAGTTTGTTGGCTTGTGAATTAATTGGCTCGTACGAGCTAACGAGCAGCTCGCGAGCCAGCTCGAGCTGGCTCGTTATAAATCGAGCTGGCTCGTTATAAAACAAGCTGACCCGTTATAAAACGAGTCGAGCTCGAGCTGAGCCATTAACGAGCGAGTCGAGCGAGCTAGCGAGTTTCGAGTTTTTCGTCCAGCGTATTGTCGGTCATGCCGAAAAGGACTTCACCGCAAGAGAGCCAGAGCTAGCCAAGTATCTGGCGGCAATCAGAAGAATGGAGAAATATTTCACTGGTTTCACCCTGCGACACATTCCAAGGGCCGAAAATGCAGAGGCAGACGAGCTGGCCAAAGCCGCAGCACAAAATCTAACGCTGCCATCAGATGTGTTCTATCAGGTCCTTTCGGCAAAAGCCGTGAAAGAGGAGGAAGAACATCCAGACTCGATACATGCTATCGTCAGTGATGACTGGAGGTCACAGATATTCGCCTATTTAGCTGGAACTTACGAGCCACAGTCTAGGAAGGATGCCGAAAGAATGGCCAGCAGGGCGAAAGGTTACGCAATCATTGGAGAGCATTTGTTCAAAAATGGAATAACAGCACCTCTTCTGAAATGCATAAGCCAGCGCGAAGGCATTCAGCTGCTCGAAGAAATGCATGCCGGAATGTGCGGAGCGCATAGAGGGCCTCACGAGATAGCGCACAGAGCAATGAGACAAGGATTTTACTGGCCTTTCGCTGCATCAGATGCCAAAGAGCTGGTCAAATGTTGCAAAGGTTGCCAGATGTTCGCCAAAAATCAGAAAGCCCCAGCAAATGAGACCACGCCGATAGTGCCGACCTGGCCATTGCAGAGGTGGGGCATTGACATAGTCAGTCCGCTACCAGCAGCCCCGGGCAACTTGCGTTTTGCAGCGGTAGCTCTTGAGTATTTCACCAAATGGGTGGAAGCGAAGGCTCTTGCCAGCATAACTTCCACCTCTTTAACTAAGTTCGTCTGGCAGAGGATA
Organism: Coix lacryma-jobi var. lacryma-jobi; assembly: GCA_009763385.1. NCBI lineage: Eukaryota > Viridiplantae > Streptophyta > Magnoliopsida > Poales > Poaceae > Coix > Coix lacryma-jobi. The sequence goes on from CM019831.1 coordinate 18,336,091, forward strand.
ATCTGTCGCTTTGGTGTTCCGTCATTCATCGCCTGCGACAACGGGAAGCAGTTCGATTGCGCCGAATTCAGGAATTTTTGTGATGAACTCAGCATCAATCTCAATTTCGCATCTGTAAATTACCCGCAAGCAAACGGGGCTGTCGAAAGAGCGAATGGCTTAATCTTTTCGGCAATTTCGAAAACACTGTACGACTCGCCGAAAGGCAAGTGGGCCAACACCCTAACAGCAGCTGTATGGGGACACAACATTTCACGGTCCAGAGCTACCGGCTTCACCCCATTCAGGCTACTTTACGGTGAGGAAGCAGTAACCCCGGAAGAAGTAAAGCTGGGTTCCTTCCGAACCGAAATGACCCCAACTACTGAAGAGCAAAGACACGTCGAGCTCGACACCGTCGAAGAAGTAAGACTGCAGGCTGCAAACAACCTCGAAAAGTACCACGCCGAAACGAAGCATCACAGGGACAAGACGATAATCCGAAAGGATATCAAGCCTGGTGACATGGTCACCATTCGGCAGCCAGATAAACAAGGCAAGCTGCAATCGCAGTGGCAAGGCCCTTTCGTCGTGGCAAGCATGGCAGCGCCCGGTGTATTCCGGTTGATGAATGACAAGGGCGAAGTATCAGCTCACACATGGAACGCGAGCAATCTGCGCCGTTTCTACCCGTAATTCATCTCTTTTTCGACTGTGGTGCAATTTCTCTCTCTTTCGCCATTTTTTGTAATCAAACGTCGGCTGTGCTCTTTTTCCTCGCCGGGGAAGCCCTTCATCGGGGTGCGAGGTTTTTTAACGAGGCAGCCGAATGTAACCGCTACATTACTAAAGTAGCCATAATTCCCCAAAAATGTCATGCGAATCGGTCGAAGACGAAATCAACCAAGCATAAGGTTGAGACATTCGTCAACACAAGGTGATAAAAAGAGAATGTCGAGGAGGTAGGGCAAAATAGACCCCTTCCATCCAACGACAATCTCGAAAGCCTGCGGGCTATATGAAAACCGACCCTCCGACAAAATACGAGGGCGGAACGAAAGCCTGCGGGCCATGTGAAATCCGACCCTCCGACAAAACGAGAGGGCGGAACGAAAGCCTGCGGGCTATATGAAAACCGACCCTCCGACAAAATGCGAGGGCGGAACGAAAGCCTGCGGGCTATGTGAAATCCGACCCTCCGACAAAACGAGAGGGCGGAACGAAAGCCTGTGGGCTATATGAAATCCGACCCTCCGACAAAACGAGAGGGCGGAACGAAAGCCTGCGGGTTATATGAAAGCTGACCCTCCGACAAAATGCGAGGGCGGAACGAAGGCCTGCGGGCCACGAACAAACCGGCCCTCCGACAAAACGAGGGCTGAACGAAAGCTTGCGGGCTATGCAAAAGCAGCCCCCCATCACCGAAAGGGGAGGATGGTAGCGGAGAACAAGCCCATCAGCCCTAGTAGGGCAAAACAAACGACAGCTAGCAAGCATTTACAGCCGCTAAAACATAAATGCTGCATTAACCTTTCACCTACCAAGTGATCACAAATACAGCCAGGAGAGTAAATGCAGCCGTCCTGTACCATGGGCAAGGCAGTATAAATAGGCAACAAAGCGCAAGCCTCCCACCCATCCTAAACTACCGAGGCTCTTCAAAATGTTAGTTCCAGGTAGTCAGCTCATTACCGAAAATGGAGTAGGAAGCATCAGGAGCTACGCTTTCGCTTTTATGATGGTGTCATCGGCATCGCGTCCACCTATCGTCACCAATCCGGTAACTGTAGGCGGTAGTACTATCGAGTGGCTCCCCATCTCAAACCAAAGATAGGAGATGAACCAAGCCGTGCATGCGGCTGGACAGCAATACGAGCAATATCATAATCATAGTCGATTGTATGCTCCCCAAGTTGCGTTCATAAAGACATTTTCGTCAACCGAATTATCAAGCGCCTTCGCGCGAATGCTACCACCCTCGCCTAAGTGTGGGGCGGGCGCTTCTTTGCTATCGGCCGAGGGGCTCGCACCGAAAGCTCCCTCGCGCGAATGCTACCGCCCCTCGCCTAAGTGTGTGGGGGCGGACGCTCCTTTGCTATCGGCCGAGGGGCTCGCACCGAAAGCTCCCTCGCGCAAATGCTACCACCCCTCGCCTGGGTGGGGGCGGGCGCTTCTTTGCTATCGGCCGAGGGGCTCGCACCGAAAGCTCCCTCGCGCGAATGCTACCGCCCCTCGCCTAAGTGAGTGGGGGCGGGCGCTTCTTTGCTATCGGCCGAGGGGCTCGCACCGAAAGCTCCCTCGCGCGAATGCTACCGCCCCTCGCCTAAGTGAGTGGGGGCGTGCGCTCCTTTGCTATCGGCCGAGGGGCTCGCACCGAAAGCTCCCTCGCGCGAATGCTACCGCCCCTCGCCTAAGTGTGGGGGCGGGCGCTCTTTGCTATCGGCCGAGGGGCTCGCACCGAAAGCCCTCGCGCAAATGCTACCGCCCCTCGCCTAAGTGAGTGGGGGCGGGCGCTCCTTTGCTATCGGCCGAGGGGCTCGCACCGAAAGCTCCCTCGCGCGAATGCTACCGCCACTCGCCTAAGTGTGTGGTGGCGGGCGCTTCATTGCTATCGGCCGAGGGGCTCACACCGAAAGCTCCCTCGCGCGAACGCTACCACCCCTCGCCTAAGTGTGTGGGGGCGGGCGCTTCTTTGCTATCGGCGGAGGGGCTCGCACCGAAAGCTCCCTCGCGCGAATGCTACCGCCCCTCGCCTAAGTAAGTGGGGGCGGGCGCTCCTTTGCTATCGGCCGAGGGGCTCGCACCGAAAGCTCCTCGCGCGAATGCTACCACCCCTCGCCTAAGTAAGTGGGGCGGGCGCTCCTTTGCTATCGGTCGAGGGGCTCGCATCAAAACCAACCTCGCGCGAATGCTACCGCCCCTCACCTAAGTAAGTGGGGCCGGCACGTCATCGCTATCGGCCGAGGGACTCGCAACGAAAGCTCCATCGCGCGAAAAACCAGCCGAGAGGCCCGCACCAAAAAACGCTATCGCGCAAACTAGCAAACCGACAACAGCTAAATCTTTCGACCGATCAACTTCAACCGTCAAGCGAAATAATAAAAAATCTTACATTCGCAAGTAACGATTAACACCGAAAGGTAGAACACATTGCGACACCTCATTACACCGGGTTCAAGATAAAGGTTGTACACTGCAATTCAGGGCCGCGAACTATTTTCGCGGCCAAGGAAAATGCTATAGCGCCTTTCGTCCGGCGAAGGCACAACATCTTCGGGCTCCAACTTAACGAATGTGGCACCCTCGAAGCCTGGTGGCGCGCGCGAAGCTTCACGCCTCATTCGCCTCGACTCAAGTTCGCGCGGGTCGAAGCTTTCATAAAAAGCTCGTAATCTTTCTTCCGTGCGTCTAAGTTTTTTAGCACGTTTTCTCATGTAAGCCGAAAGCGACGCCATCGGAAATCTAGAGCGATAGCTCCTCCACAAATCACCACCAACACAGATACCGCCAGATCTAATCATTAACGGGCAGATGTCGAGAACGTCCGGCGTTCCCGCATCCGCGCCCTGTTCAAGATACAAGATCCGAATTTAAGTTCCAGAGCATTACACAAGGTCCAAACAAGTTGCCAACACATTAAAAGCGGGCCCTAAGAAGGTCACTCGTCTACCGCTGCGTCTTGGGGGGCGTTTGCGTCGCGGGCGGCAGCAGCAGCGGCCGAGCTTTCGGGTGCCCCGTCATTCGGCTCGGGCGGACTCGCCTCGTCCTCCGGCTCGTTTTCGCGCGCCCGCTTTGCGGAGATATACTCCGAAAACAACTGCCGGATGCGCGTTTTCTCCTCAGGAGTCTGCACAAAAAGCGATAGCCCAGGAAATTTACTACTCAAAACGCAAGGCACCGCATAAAAAAGCGATACCTCCAACAAAAGGAAGCAAATACCTTTCCGCGCCCCACGACGGACTGCATCAGGGACATGTCGTTCCCACCCGCAAGCCAAAATTCTTCAAAAAATCTTTTGCCCAGAGCTTTCGCCGCCTCCGGAGTTCGCCAATAATAATCCACCTCTTTGACCGAAAGGTCAGCGATGTGGGAGCATCCGGCGTCGACCAGGCTGTGGCCGATCGCCTTGATACCGGTCACGGCAGCGTAGTCTCGGCCCAGAGCCATGTGGTTTTCAAGTGACTCCATTTCGGAACAAAGCCAGCGGACAAGACCGTTAGCAGTTTGCTCCGAAGGACCATCCGTTTCGACGCCAATGCTGCGAAGGCTTTCGCGGAGGCGAGTGACAGCTTCTTCAGCAGACGTCTTCAGGGCCTCGTCTTTCTCGGCCTGGGCATTTCGCAGCTGCGAAAGCTCCCGCTTGAGGTCTTCTGCTTCACGTCTCAGCTTTTCAACCTCCTTTTGGTTTGCTCTCCGCGAGGCGCGCTCGTCCTCGGCTTTCTTCGCCTGAACCTCCAGGTCGGTTGTAAGCTTCTTTGCCAAAATGTCGAGATCCTCCTTCTCACGCTCGATCTTGCGAACATAAAGGTCGTTTTGATTATGTCGGCTGCGGGCGAGAATGGCAGCCTGCGAATAGCATTAAATCAAACGTCGAAAGTCAGTACACTCCAAAAGACCCATACCCCAGTTGCGAAAAGCAAACACCAATCACGCGACAAAAAGCAATCTGAGCAACTCACGCTAGCTAAGTGAAACGACGAGCGTCATCAAGCTTTACGCTGTCACCTTGAGCAGGTCCCTTTTGACCTCCGGCGCAGCGAAAGCCTTGTGTGAAAACTCCACAAGTTTGCTGGCATCATCGCTTACGCCGGGGAGGATTCCCCGCGCGGCGGAAGTCTATCCGACACGCAAGCTGAGCTTCGGAACCTGCAACCCAAGAACGTGCAATCCGATAAGACTCTTCTCTGGCTTCGTCAGTCTCGCCCGAGAGCTCAAGCCAGTGTAAAAACAAGGGTTCCGTAGTCCGACGGCACTACCATCGATAATCAATCGCCCGTAGCCAGAAGCTGACCTTCCACCATCTCCTGTGATAGACGAATGTGTCTCGGCGAAAGGTGTAACTTACCTTTATCCGCAGTAGGAGCCGACACGCCCTTCGGATCCGGCCCTCCTCTCGCGTGGGGCAGCCCCTCCGGTGGAGACGCGAGTAGCAGTTTCGGCGGGTTTCCGAGCCGCGGGCTCAGCGCGAGGCGCTTTCGGTCTCTTCATCGGTCAGATCGCTATCCGCGAGGGCCTTTCGCGAACCAGGTTAGCAAAGGTCGGAAGGTCAGCCACCGACACCTCGTCGTCGAAAGCCGATGTCGAAAGGCGCGCCTGCGGTTTCGGCGGCGCCATCTCAGCAGCGAAACTGGCGCTCTGCAAACAAAACAGCAAAACAAAGACAAGTCAGTCAAGTCAAGTCAAAAAAAAAACCGTCTTTACCATAGAAATAATAGTAAAGAATTCCATAAAAGGAAAAACGAAAACAACGGCCAAAGCAAACAAAATTAGAAAAAGGCAGAAACTAACCACCCTCGAATGATCGAAAGGATCAACGTCGGGGCCGACTCAATGCCCCCCCTCGGCTTGCAAGCAAAGGTTTGGCAATCAACCGCCCAATGCGAATGTCCCCGGCTTCAGCGACCTTTCGCCGGGAGATCACACCACTCCGACCGCCGCGGCGAACCATCCCTTTTCCCTACCTATCAAGCTTTCGGCCTCATCTTTGCTTTCGTCAACTAACGGTCTTTCGGCCACTACTAGAGAACAGGCCTTTGGACGATTTGCAAAATCAGCATTAGCCACGGAAAAAAATTTGCGTCCGGGACTAGAAAGTCCTTTAGCCCCGGTTGGTAACACCAACCGGGGCTAAAGCTCCCCAGCCCAACGGCTCAATTGTCAAGGGGCCTTTAGTCCCGGTTGGTGTTACCAACCGGGGCTAAAGACCGCCTTTAGCCCCGGGCCGTAACACCAACCGGGACTAAAGGTTTTGCCCCGGTTGGTGTATGCAGCCGGGGCTAAATGTTGGCATCTTAGCCCCGGGCCGTAACACCAATCGGGACTATAGGTTTTTGCCCCGGTTGGTGTATGCAGCCGGGGCTAAATGTTGGCATCTTTAGCCCCGGTTGGTAACACCAACCGGGACTAAAAGGTTTTGTTCCGGTTGGTGTACCCAGCCGGGCTAAATGCCAACATTTAGCCCCGGCTGGGAATAAGGACCGGGGCTAAATGTCCCTCCCTATATTTGAAATGTTCTTCTACCTCCAGCCGTGCCCGAGCTCCTGTCTTCATTTTTCTTCATTCAGTCACTGCTTGCTCTTGCTTGCTTGTTTGCTCTCTTCTCCTCCGGTGATTTTTGTTTGTTAACACATCTCCGGCGATTGATTTATTTCATCACATCTACACCGCCATCGACTCGTTGAAAGGTTACTAGCTTAAGTTATTCATTTTTGTAGCTATTTTGAGTTCATTGACTTGATAGTTCAAATTATTAATCTAAAAACAAAATATGACCGTTTAATTAGTTTAATTTTAGTCTTTTAGAGAAATGTGACCGGTTTAGAAAAACAAAATATATAATACTTTAGTTTAGAAAATGTGACCGGTTTAATTAGTTTTTTTTGAAATAGAGATCATTTAAATCATTTGTTTACACAAAAATTAGAAATATATAATACTTTAGTTTAGAAAATGTGACAGTTTAATTAGTTTTTTTTTGAGAAATAGAGATCATTTAAATCATTTGTTTACAGAAATTAGAAATATATAATAATTTAGTTTACAAAATGTGACCGTTTTAATTAGTATATTTTATTATTTGGAGAAATAGAGATCAGTTAAATTAGTTGTTTACAGAAATTAGAAATATATAATACTTTAGTTTACAAAATGTGACCGCTTTAATTAGTATATTTTATTATTTTGGAGAAATAGAGATCAGTTAAATTAGTTGTTTACAGAAATTAGAAATATATAATACTTTAGTTTACAAAATGCAGAAGGATGCCTGCTTGGTATGTTGTTTTCGAGGGCACCAAGCCAGGTATTTACACCAGCTGGGCCGAGTGCAGTCAGTATGTCCTCAAAGTTAAGGGAGCTGTGCATAAAAAGTACAAGTCTTTTGAGGAAGCTTCTGCAGCTCTAGATGCTTTTAACTCAAGAATCAACTCAATTCCTACTGCACCTACCCCTACCTTACCTTCCTATCCGGTTGGAGTGGCAGACAGTACATCTTGTTGGACTGTGATGTGGGAAAAATGTGCAGGTGTTGTTAGTTGCTTTGGTTGTGGCCAAGTGGATTAGGTTGCACTGTTATCTTGATGTAATAATTAATTAATTAGACAAGTTCAACTGCTACTACTTTTATGCCACCAGTGATTCTTACTAAATTTCATGTCAGACATTTTATAATTTCATTTGTTTATAAGAATGAGAGATCGATATAATTATGTGATATGTCATATAATGCAGACGATGACACGTCACTGGATGTACAATGTCGATCGTCGCTCAAAAGAGTTCATTGATGGCGTGCATTATTTTTTAAGAGTGGCCGAGGCAAACAAGCGGAATGGTTTTATGTGCTGCCCATGTGCCCTTTGTAATAATTCGAAGGAATATTCTAGCTCAAGGAGTCTTCACTCACACTTGTTCAAGTCGGGTTTCATGCCAAACTATAGTTGTTGGACGAAGCATGGAGAAACTGGGGTTATGATGGAAGAAGGTGAAGAAGAACAATTGGACCCTGACGATGACATTATTGCTCAATACGGTGACTTTGGTGATACTGCAATGGGGGAAGGTGAAGAAGAGGCAAGTGCAGAAGACACACTCGCTGAAGATGATGCTCTTGGTGATGTCATTCGTGATGCACAAGGAGATTGCGAAAGTGAAAAGGAGAAGGCTAAGTTTGACTGTATGCTAGAGGATCACAGGAAATTACTATACCCGTCTGCTGCGGATGGACAAAAAAAGTTGGGTACAACACTTGAGTTGCTACAATGGAAGGCACAAAATGGTGTATCTGACAAGGCATTTGGACAATTATTGAAGATTATAAAACAAAAGATGCTTCCAAAGCCTAACGAATTACCCGGCACTACGTACGAAGCAAAACAAGTGGTCTGTCCTTTGGGTTTAGAAATCCAGAAGATACATGCATGTCCTAATGACTGCATCCTGTACCGTGGCAAGGAATACGAGAATTTGGATGAATGCCCTGTATGTAACGCGTCACGATATAAGATCAGGCGAGATGACCCTGGCGATGTTGAGGGTGAAGAACGTCCCCGGAAGAAAATCCCTGCCAAGGTTATGTGATACGCTCCTATAATACCACGCCTGAAACGTCTGTTCAGAAACAAGGACCATTCAAAGTTGGTGCGATGGCACAAAGAAGACCGTAAGGTAGACAACATGTTGAGACACCCTGCAGATGGGTCCCAGTGGAGAGCAATAGACAGAGAATTCCCAGAATTTGCAAAAGATGCTAGAAACTTAAGGTTTGGTTTAAGTACGGACGGGATGAATCCTTTTGGGGAACAGAGCAGTAGTCATAGCACGTGGCCTGTTACTCTATGTATGTACAACCTTCCTCCGTGGTTATGCTTGAAGCGAAAGTTCATTATGATGCCAGTGCTCATCCAAGGCCCGAGGCAGCCTGGCAACGATATCGATGTCTACCTGAGGCCATTAGTTGAGGAACTCCTACTTTTATGGAGTAAATCAGGTGTACGTGTGTGGGATGATTACAAACAGGAACACTTGACCTGCGAGCATTGTTGTTCGTAACAATCAATGATTGGCCTGCTCTAAGTAATCTTTCAGGACAGTCAAACAAGGGATATAATGCATGCACACATTGTTTTGATGACATGGATAGTGTATATTTGAAAAAATGTAGAAAGGTAGTGTATCTTGGGCATCGTCGATTTCTTTCGATGAATCACCAGGTTAGAAAGAAAGGCAAGCATTTTAAAGGTGAGACAGACCACCGGAGCAAGCCTCGCAACAGAACTGGGGAAGATGTACTTGAGATGATCAAGGATGTGAAAGTAGTCTTTGGAAAGGGGACGGGCAGTGAACCTGTTCCGAAAGACGCTACGGGACACGCACCCAAGTGGAAGAAGAAGTCAATATTTTGGGAGCTACCCTATTGGCATGTACTAGAGGTCCGCCACGCGATCGACGTGATGCACCTGACAAAGAATCTTTGTGTCAACCTTCTAGGATTCATGGGTGTGTATGGGAAGTCTAAGGATACACTTGAAGCACGACAAGAGTTGCAGCGCATGAAAGAACGAGACAACCTACATCCAGAGAAGACAGATGATGGACGCCATTACTTAAGACCTGCTAGCTACACTCTTAGCAATGAAGAGAAGGAAATCATGTTTGAATGCCTAAACAGCATCAAGGTCCCATCTGGATTCTCCTCCAATATAAAGGGAATAATAAATATGCAAGAGAAGAAATTCCTAAACTTAAAGTCGCATGACTGCCACGTGCTTATGACGCAATTGCTTCCGGTTGCTTTAAGAGGAATTCTACCTCCACATGTACGTCTTGCCACTGTGAAGCTCTGTGCATTCCTCAATGCAATTTCTCAGAAGGCAATTAATCCACTAGAACTGGCTACTCTACAGAATGATGTGGTTCAATGTCTTGTGAGCTTTGAGTTGGTGTTTCCTCCATCCTTCTTTAATATCATGACACACCGGAAAAAGTAGCAAACCATCTCCGAAAAAACATAAACTTATTGGTTGCCTCACCCGTGCCAACTTATTTGGACAATAAAAGATAAACAACCCAAAATTTAACGTTCATATAATACAAAAAATATTTTCCTATCGAGCACCAGTTGTTTCAGATATTTAAATTTAACATTTTATTTTTGCATTAACAAAATATAAATTTTTCTTTACATTTATATTTGTTATTATAAGAAAAGAAAAGAATTTATGTTACAAAATTTTCTACTATACAATAAGGTAAAAGGAAACACAAATGTTATTTTTAAGTAATTTTATGCCAAATATTGAATTTACTATGCAAATAACAAGTATTACAACATATTAATATACCCAAAACCTAATTCAAAACCCAAAACACAGAAAACCCAAAAATAAAGGCGGGAGAAGACCCTTTAGTCCCGGGCCGTAGCACCACCCGAGACTAAAGGTACCTTTAGTCCCGGGCCGTAACACCACCCGGGACTAAAAGTCCCCCCTTTAGTCCCGGGTGGGCTTACGCCCCGGGACTAAAGGTGTTAGTCCCGGGCCGTAACACCACCCGGGACTAAAGTCCCCCCCTTTAGTCCCGGGTGGGCTTACGCCCCGGGACTAAAGGTGTTTTAGTCTCGGGCGGTGCCACGGCCCGGGACTAAAGCCTCCCCGCCTATATAGGGCACAATGCCCTCCTTCCTCAGATCGACGTCAGACGCCCGAGCCGCCGCCTCCCACGCCGCCGCCTCCTCCCTCCGTCGTCCTCCTCGAGCTCTCTCGCCGACGTCCGCCTCCCCGTCGTCCTCTCCCGCGCCGCCCTCCTCCCTCCGTCGATCTTCGGCCCTCGCCGCGTCTCCTCTCGCGCGGGCGCGCCGCCGCGCGCCTCGTCCTCGCCGTTCGCCGCGCGCCGCTGCCGTCCTCGCCGTGGTGCTCGCCGGCGCCGTCGTCCTCGTCGTGGTGCTCGCCGTTCGCCGCGCGCCGTCGTCCTCGCCGTGGTGGTGCTCGCCGGTGTGTGCGTGTGTTGTGTGTGCGTGTGCTCGCCGGCCGGTCTGCTCGCCGTGTGTGTGCAGTGTATAGAAAAAGAAAAAGAAAAAGAAAAAGAAAAAGAATGAATCATGTGTTCCTTTGGACATTTATATATGTTCATAGAAAAATGAATATATATTTATAGAAAATATGTATAGAAAATGTTTTTACCCTAACAAAATAGTATGTTTACACATGTAGTCCGTCGCCGCCATCCTCACCGCGTCGTCATCCTCGCCGCGACGTCATCCTCACCGCGACGTCATCCTCGCCGCTGTCGGTCGTACGTCGTCCTCACCGCGACGTCATCCTCGCCGCCGTCCGTCGTCGTCCTCTCGTCAACGGTGTGTCCTATGTGATAGATGGAGGAGGAATAATGACTTAGATATATTTTGGTTCACTTAGATATATTTACATATATATGTTGATGGAAAAATCACTTAGATATATATTTTTTTTGTTCACTTAGATATGATATGTAAACATTTACTTAAATCGGTCATGTATATGTTTATGGAATAATCACTTACATATGTTTATGTCCATAGTATTATTTTTATGAATATGGTCTTTATGAATATACGTTATTTTTAATGTTGTCAAAACCTAGACCCGAAACCCTAAACCCCAAACCCGAAACCCCAAACACTAAACCCGACCCCCAAACCCTGAACCCCAAAACCCCTAACCCTAAACCCTAAACCCCAAACCCGAAACCCCAAACACTAAACCCCGACCCCAAACCCTGAACCCCAAACCCCTAACCCTAAACCCCAAACCCGAAACCACAAACACTAAACCCGAAACCCTAAACCCCTAAACCCCAAACCCCAAACACTAAACCCCAAACCCCTAAACCTAAACCCAAACCCGAAACCCCAAACACTAAGCCCGAAACCCTAAACCCCAAACCCTAAACCCCAAACACTAAACCCCGACCCTAAACCCTGAACCCCAAAACCCCTAACCCTAAACCCCAAACCCGAAACCACAAACACTAAACCCGAAACCCTAAACCCCAAACCCCAAACACTAAACCCCAAACCCCTAAACCTGAACCCCAAACCCGAAACCCCAAACACTAAGCCCGAAACCCTAAACACCAAACCCGAAACCCCAAACACTAAGCCCGAAACCCTAAACCCCAAACCCGAAACCCCAAACACTAAACCCCAAACCCCTAAACCCTGAACCCCAAACCCCTAACCCTAAACCCCAAACCCGAAACCACAAACACTAAACCCGAAACCCTAAACCCCAAACCCCAAACACTAAACCCCTAACCCCTAAACCTAAACCCCAAACCCTAAACCCTAAACCCTAAACCCCAAACCCTAAACCCCTAACACTAAACCCTAAACCCTAAACCCCAAACCCTAAACCCGAAACCCCTAACCCTAAACCCTAAACCCTAAACCCCAAACCCTAAACACTAAACCTCAAACCCAAAACCCCTAACACTAAACCCTAAACACCAACCCCTAACCCTAATCCCCAAACCCAAAACACTAAACCCTAAACCCCAAACCGTAAACCCTAAACCCGAAACCCAAAACCCGAAACTCTATGCACGTTAGTTGCAAAAATATGGTGTTTATTATCCTCCATGTCATTCGCAGAAATGGCCGACCCAGTTGACAACATGGAGGAGGAAATGTACGAATTAATCAACAGCGGCGCTAATCAAAATTTAGCAGGTGATGATAACAATAATCAAGAAGTAGATGACGGCAGTCAATACTTTGCCGATTATGAAGAAATAATGCAAGAAAATACTGGCGAGGTATATACCTACAATAATCTCTATGTGCACATGAAATTCTAAATTATTTATAAATGTATTTATAATCTACTGTTCCTACATATGTAGCCCTCCGGATCGACAACGACTACCGGGAAGAGTAGGACCGTACGAGGTCCGAAGAAGCCGTTGGAGGGCCGGTACATTATCTCAGAATTCAACGAGGAAACAGGCCAAGTACTTGGAGAACATGCACAGAGATTTGTTGCCCACTGTGGGTGCCTTGTAAGGGATAAGATCCCGATAAGTGCTCGTGAATGGAAGAAAAAGGCAAGTGCTCCTGATATAAGTTTTGTCTCTGATCTTGATAAGGAACTGGTTTGGCAAGAGGTCCTTGCACATTTCACACTTGAAACAGAAGATATAAATTTGAAGGCCAGAGTTCGGGACTGGGCTATGAAGAAAATGGCAACACTATTCCAGGGCTGGAAGAAGAACTTATACAACAAATTTATCAAGAAGGACCAAACTCCGGATTTCAACACTAAGGCCTACGTCAAGTTGAGGCCATTTTGGGATGAGTTTGTAGAATTCAAGAAATCAGAAGAGAGTGAGGCACGGATCAGAAGGAACCAGCAGAATGCCCGACAAAAACAATACCACCATCACTTGGGATCAGGTGGCCTCTAAGAGTGCCTTCCCTAAATGGGAATGAAGGGAACGAGAGTTTGCAAGCCACGGGCATTGAAACCCAGAATCGATAAACTGTCCTGATCGAGCGCCCAAGTATTTGTTTTTTGGTCATGGAGGAAGCCTGGACAACAAACAGGAAGGGTACACTAGGCGAAAAACTCCAAAGAGCAGCAGAAAATTTGTTTATGCTAGAGAAATGGCTGCCAGTGGCAGGTGGCAGCCGAACAGAGACAAGGACGAGCTGACATACGCCCTGGAGAATCTTGAACATGGTGGGAGAACCAGAGGCTATGGGGAGTTGTCATGGGTACATGCCTTCCCTCAGGACAAAGAGACCTATAGAAGCGCGCGAGAAAGAAGGAGAGGAGGCACAGCGCATGCGCCGGTTAGAAGAAATGTTTATTCAGTCACAGGCCGCGGGCTCTTGAAGCAGTGAGCGAGAAAAGCCCTTGAAGGCAGATGAAAACGAGGAAATAAAAAGGCAAGTGCAGTTAGCAATGCAAAGGCAATCTGCATCAGAGCCGGGAGTCAACATCAGCCCCCTGAGCAAATGAAAAGCAGTTGCGCTTCCACAGAGGTCCCAGACGCAGCACCTGCGCTTTCCTGTGGACGACATCACCGAGCCTCTCACGACATGTGAACTGCACATTCCACAGGGGAATACCACAGTCATGGTGGCTATAGGTGTTGTATCTCCTATCGATCCTACGAAGACACCAAGAAGTCATGAGCAATAATACCTCCTGATATGCTAGCGTCTCTCGGTGGACAGGGTGGTAAAAGGTTACGAGAATGACGAACTTGACATTAAAGGAGGTGATGGAGAATAACATTAGGAGAAGCGGAGAAGAATTCATATGTTGGCGCCAAGCGCTATATCATAATTCATGGCGTATCACCTCCTCCTCCTCAACAAACCTATCCTAGGTGTGTATGAAATTAGTGAATGAAACTTAATAGTATTGGTGAGCTAATAGTAATAAATGGATCTCATACCATGTTGTTTTCGCAGCAGGACATCCCCCAACCTAAGTCCAATTCTACATTCACCCACATGATCACAGTGTGCGGACGATGATGATCAAGATCAAATACGACGGATCCATCACCGCCACCGGCCCCATCTCCTCCACGACGGGATCCAACACCGCCACCGGCCCCATCTCCCCCACGGCGTGATCCAACGCCGCCACCGGCCCCATCTCCTCCACACGAGATCCAACACCCGCCCACCGACCCAACCATCTCCTCCAAAGCGGGCTCCGACACCGCCGCCACCTGCCCCATCTCCACGGCGGGTTCCAACACCTCCACCGCCAACAAAGAAGAGGCCTGTCACACAAACAAGGCTTCAGCCCCACCACCTCCGAAAGAGAGAAAGCACCTGTGAGAAAACCAGCTCCCAAGATGACAAAACTTGCATATGACATGACCGAGGAGGAGACTGACGCTGCAGTGCAAAAAGACTGTAACAAGTTCTTCGAAGCTGCCATTGCTAGTGGTCGAGCAAAGCGAAACCCGGAGAAGCCGTACCTTTTTGTTCGTCCTGAAAAACTAAGGCAAACTGTGGACGCTCACCAAAAAAAGGTACGTGCTGCCCGTAAGGCTTCGCCAAATCAGACTATGATCGCACACTTAGCAAATCACTTGAGGAGGCCAAGAAGGCAAAGAAGAGAGCAGGAAAGGGTGTCCCACAGCTCGGTGGAACAGAGAAGCAATCAGTTCCAGATCTAGTTGTTGATAATGAATACGGTACAAACATGGAAATCATACAACGAGCATATGGAGATGTTGATCCTGCGCAACTGCGCGCATTTTTCGAGAGGGAAACTGGTTTGAATGTGGAAAACATACTCGGAGAAGCAGGCATCAAAATTGCTCCAGAAGTTGATAAATGGCAGAGGGCATATGTATATGGCCAAAGTCTATACAACCCACGGCCCTGAGGGATCTTGTACACAGATGCACTTGCTAAATCAGTGGTACCTTACGGCGTGTGGCAGAAAAGCTGATTGACTACATTTGCGTCAGAATTAGAGACCATGATTACTTCCGTGGTGATGGACATCATATATGTTCATTTAATGAGTTACATCAGCTCTGCCACATGGACGCTCTCGACAAATCTCTCGTCAGCTGCTGTTTGCCTGTAAGTGATTGTTCCTTTAATAATCTCACTTTAGCTTATGTATATGTATAAGTAATTATCCTCACACTTGCTAGCAAGTGTTTGTAAACATGTGCAGAAACATGATGAGAACAACTAAGGCATAAAAATGACAAGGAGATGGTTTCATCGATCCATATATCATCTTCAAGCACCCAAGCAATACTCACTCGGATGCATGGAAAACTCAAACAGAGAGTAATTTGCGGAGGTCTTTGTAAACCAAAGGGACAAAGATATATACTATTCCCCTACAACTTTAGGTGAGTTTTGTTATCATATGCACATTTATTATAGGTTGACATAAAGATATTATATGTGTTGACTATATAAACATAAATGCAGTTTTCACTGGATTCTAATGGTGATCGATCTCCAGAGGGTCGTTTGCTAATCTATGACTCTCTGAGAAAACCACAGAAGATTACCAAGAATATGATTAATATTATCCGAGGGTAATGTGATATTTAAATATTGATTCTTGCTATAGCTCTTTAACTCTGCAATAGTTAATAACGTTCCAATTATTGTGAAGGGTTTGGACTTGGTTTGTTCAGAAACACCGTCCGGATCTGAAAGCGCAACTTCCTGATCCTCTACTCCTAAATGTAAGTTGTAGAGTACCTCCACCGCCCCTCCTTCTTACCTTAATTACATCACTCAGCAGACGCACGCTCAACCGAGAGTACTCTTTTTACATATTGTACAGTGGGTTCTACGGCAGTCACCGGGAACAATTTATGTGGGTACTATGTTTGCGAGTTTCTGACGGTGTAGGAAAAAAGAACTCCTTTACACAGAGTCAGCAAGTACGTAACATGTAAATAAATTTATTTTATTTTTTGTTGCTATTACATAAATATTATGTATGTTAATACTTTCTTTTTATTTTAATCCAAATTGAAGGAGACATGGTTGAAGAACCAGGTGATGGATAAGGTCCGCCTCAAAGCAATTCAAGAGACCATCGCGGGCTTCCTTAATGACCATGTCCTTAAGTCTGGCACCGAGTATTGGTTTAATAAAGACGAACCAATGAAGCCAAACCAAGATGAACACTTGTTGACCTCTAAGTTAGGAACGGTATTATATTTGTGTGTAAATATCAAGTTAAGCATGCATGATGGATAATGTTGTATATGTTATGTACATATGTGTGTATAGCTAGCTCTATAATATATATATAATGTATAGTTTCATATTTCATTTGTGTGTAATTGTAAATTTTATGTGTTTATATATATTTATTAGCAGCGAAGAATAATACGTGTATTTGAAACTGGCCTAATATAATAGAATATATTAGCAGCGAAGAATACGTATTAGAAAACCTAATGTAATTGTAAACCAAAAACAATAACCAATTGAAAAGAACAGAAAAGAAAAAAGAAAAAAGCAGATGACCTTTAGCCCCGGTGGTAACACCAACCGGGACTAAAGAGGCCAGCAACGGTTTGCCCGGCTAGAGGCCCCTTTAGTCCCGGTTGGCAACCGGACTAAAGGGGCCTCTAGCCGGGCAAACCGTTGCTGGCCTCTTTAGTCCCGGTTGGTGTTACCAACCGGGCTAAAGGTCCCTCCATTAGCCCCGGCCATGGAACCGGGGCTAAAGGTCGGGGCTTTAGTCCCGATTCCTTAGCCCCGGCTCCATGTCCGGGGCTAAAGGCCAAAATGGCCCGGGGCAATAGGCCTGTTCTGTACTAGTGGGCATATTCAACGCCCATTGCATCGAAAGCTCGGTTCAGACGCCGATTACGGCCGAGATTGCCGATTTGAAACTCGCTCTCCTTGCGTAAGTACGGCCCACAAAACTTTCTGGTCTCCTTTTCGATATGTCTGACATATTCGCCGTCATCATGGTAATCCGCGGGCCTCTCCAGCAGCAGCGTGGGCCCCCAATACCTTCTCTTTCAACGAAACCTTCGAAAGATGTGGCACTGCAGAGCGGATTCATCCCGATGGCTATCCACTCTTCCACCAAATCCCGGCTGATTTGAAAACGTGCGGTAAGCGCGATTCATCCCCACAGCGAATGGCATCCGGGTCACTCAGCACAACTGGCGGAAGATGCCTTCCAGGGCACCCCTCCAAAACAGACACAAGTGGAGAGCCTTTCTTTCTCTCCCTTTACTTAACAATAGCGGCGGTTTCGTCCGAGCACACGCGATAGTAGAACCAGAAGCGATTCCAGTCCGGCCACTTGTTCCGATATGTAAGCGAAATTGAAACAGTCCCTCGTTTTCCGCGGAACGAATTGATTGCAGCCAATCTCGCTGGGCAGTTTGCTCCGAGAAGCGGGTCGTTAACTTTCGTCGGACGGCGGTGAATGTCATAAAATCGCACGAAGACATCCGCCCGCGCGGGGTGCAGCCCAACATCTTCATAGCATGCGCGAAAATACTTAGTCTGGCGACTGCATTCGGCGTCAGCTGATGAAGTTGTATCTCAGTGCAAGCGTGCAGCCATCATTCGCGATACGCCAAGGTAAAAAGAACAATCCGTCGGGACCGAAATCAAACCGGAGTCCCCATCATTCGACACGCTCCCGCTGTGCTCTGGAACTCGTGGAGCAACCCCCGATCCAATGGACACTTCCACGCTAGGCTCGCGATGGGACGACCCGGTGGCATCGGTACTTTCGCTAGTTGAGCTCGAGGTCGACGTCGAGCTGGAAGACGCCATCTAGCATTGGCGCGAAAGATAAAATAAACAAACAGGGCAAGCGAAAGCAAAAAAAAAGAAAAAACGCGAAAATAGAAGCGAAATTAAGCAACCTGAAACAACCAAATTCGCAAGACTTAAGTCTAAAGGAAACAAAGACAAGGGAAGTGACAAGCGTACCACGAACTATCGCCAGGCGAATGATGAGAATCAAACAACAAGCAGCTATCGCCAACAAGAGCGAATGGCGCCAACCGAATAGCGAAAGGCTTCGCGAAAGAGGCATAGCGAGTGAAGGGAGGCGTTCAATGATCAAGCCTCCCCCAGCTGAAGCCTCAGCTTTTATATACGATAAAACTCGACACGATTTCCGAGGGAGACGAAGAGGCGCCCGGGCACAAGATTCGAAGCGTCGCAGAGGTTTTACATCATGACACACAGTTCTCGAGGAAGATGAAAAGGCGTTTGCGATGCGGCTTAAAACAAAAATATAAATAATAATAATAATAAAAAATACACACCTCTATATTCAAAAAAAACTCAGCTTCGGGACGAAGCGAAGGTTTTTTTTTGGGCGGGCGTAGGCGCCTAGCGAAAGGACACGGTCGAACTTCACAAGCTGCCAGATTCAACCGTAAGGGGCTATTGTTGGGGCGGGCACCCAGACCGCAGGCGCCTCCGACCCGCATTTTACCGAAAGATGATGATGCTCTCGTGCGGAAGGGAGCATTCGCGCGGAAGCACGCATTTCGGCCTGCGGACCAAGGGGAGGCGGAGCTTTCGTGCGAAAGGGAGCATTCGCGCGGAAGCAGGCATTCGCCTCCGGTCCGCACAACTGGAGTAGGGAGGCGGAGCTTTCGTGCGAAAGGAAGCATTCGCGCGGAGCCAGGCATTCGCCTCCGTCCGCACAACTGGAGTAGGGAGGCGGAGCTTTCGTGCGAAAGGAAGCATTCGCGCGGAAGCAGGCATTCGCCTCCGGTCCGCACAACTGGAGTAGGGAGGCGGAGCTTTCGTGCGAAAGGAAGCATTCGCGCGGAAGCACGTGTTTCGGCTTGCGGACCAAGGGAAGGCGGAGCTTTCGTGCGAAAGGGAGCATTCGCGCGGAAGCAGGCGTTCGCCTCCGGTCCGCATGACCGGAGTAGGACGGAGTTTTCGTGCGAAATGAGGCATTCGCGCGAAAGGAGCCCAGCGTTTCCGGTGAGAGTTTTCGTCTTTTCATGACTTTGGTTTTTCTTAGGTTTTCGCAGCTCGACGGAAGCCTGGGTCAAAGGGAGCGGGCGCACCGGCCGGAAAAGGAGCCGGGGGACGCTGGGCCACCAGATGGTGAAGTTACGATGATGCCCCTCGCGCCGGAAAGGCGGCGTACAACCATGGATTAGTTGAGCAGGGGCATCATTGTAATTGTAGCAGAGTGGATGGAAGGGCATTCTTGTACTTTCAAATTGATATGGATTAATATAAAAGCTCCCAACCTCCCAAGGAGAGGAGGAGGAGAACACTGTTCACTTCTACTACTTTCCCGTTCTAACTACCGTTTTTCGTTTTCCGCTTTCGCTTTGAGCTTTCGTTCGTGCGACGACCCGCTGTTTCAGGATCTCGGTCCCTGAAACAACACAAAGCTTAGTTAAGCCCTAGTCTGAGGAGGTGGCGGAAGCTGCTGCCAAGGCAGAGGAGGAAGTCGACATTATTGCTACAACAATGAACAAGGATTTGTATTGCTGATACTGCTTCTTTATTGAATCTATGTAAGCCTGGGCAAAATACCCGCTACCCATTATCTGTACCCAAATTACCCGAACTTGGACCCGAATTACCTGAACCCGAGGTACCCGATCCCAAATTCGGATACTGATTTTGGTTACCCGAAATTAGTTTGGGTAATTCAGGTAATATGCCCCGGTACCCAAACTACCCGAATTACCCGAAGATGTATTTTTGTCTTTGTATTTGTCATGTGTTGTTAGTTAAATAAATGAACTTATCATTTCATTAGCATACAATTCTCTCCATTTGAACAAGTGACTGTAATATGTTATTCTTTGCAAATTACTGTTGAAATTCTATACAAGATGCTGCTGAAATTATTAATGAATTTCTACTAAAATTTTGTATAATTTGCTCTTTTATATGAATTCGGGTATATCGGGTAATACCCGAACCCGAACCCAAATTATCGGGTACCCGAAATTGCGGGTAGTGTTTTTTCAGGACTAAATTTAGGTAGCAATTTTCATTACCCGAATTACCCGACCCAAAAAAATTGGGTAACCCAAACGCCCAGGCTTGAATCTATATGTAATCTTCCCAGTTCTGTCATGGTATGCGAGATGTGCCTTTGTTAGCACTATGTTTGAGCCAGGTTGTTTTTTTGGTTTGTCATACTTTTCTGTCTTTGATTTGCCATATTTTAGTTTACTCAAGTAGTCAGGCTTCTTTGTGGTGTTCTCATCCATTGTTGTGAAGACAACCTGAGATAAGCCAGAGGGTGAGCTTTGCTCTTTGCATTCCTCTCTTCTGAGTTGTAAGAACAACCTAGGATGTGGCGAGTGTTGGCCCTTTGGATGTACTCTCATCTAAGTTGTGAAAACAACTTAGAATAGGATAGATAGAGGGCGAGCTCCGCTGGCTTGCGCTTCTCTCTTCTGAGTTGTAGAAACAATCCAGGATATGGCGAGTGTTGACCCTCTAGCCGTACTCTCATCCAAGTTGTGAAAATAACCTAGGGTAGGGCGAGGGCAAGCTCTGTTGACTTGCACTTCTCTCATCCGGGTTGTGAAAACAACCCAGGGTAGGATATTTAGAGAGCGAGCTCCGCTGGCTCACGCTTCTCTCTTCTGAGTTCTAGAAACAACCCAGGATGTGGCGAGTGTTGGCCCTCTGGCTGTACCCTCATCCAAATTGTGAAAACAACCTAGGGTACGTCAAGGGCAAGCTCTGCTGTCTTGCACTTCTCTCATCTGATTTGTGAAAACAACTCAGGGTGGTATAAGTGATTGTTGATGATGAATATTGATCTTTTATTCATTTCAGGACTTCAAAATTACATCTTTTTTTTAGAATGCTGCTCTTTGTTTTTAAGCATAGAATCTTCTCAGTTGGTCAATATTCCATGAGTTTTTTAGAATGGCTCCATCTTCAGTCATTAATTCGAACGATCCAGGTCGTATTACTCTTTTGATTATGAATGGCCCTTCCCACAGACTTAGCAGTTTGTGTCGTTCGTCTGTCTTTTGTATTCGTCGTAGCACCAGATCTCCAACCTGGAAGGTGCGTGGTTGAATACTTTTATCATAGTGACGTCGTAGTCCTTGGAGATATCGAGCAGACTATACGGTGGCATTGATCCTGACTTCTTCTGTTGTGTCTAGTTTAAGCCTCCGGGTTTGCTCTGCTTCTCTTTCTTCATATTGTTCGATTCTTGGAGGAAAAAGTCTACATAACCCCCTCAACTATTGACGGTGGACTACTTCACCCTCAAAATTATAAAACCAGATGTTTTACTCCCTGAACTTTCCAAAACTGGTCAAATAACCCCCTAAAGCGGTTTTGGACGGTGGTTTGCTACAGTAGTGTGGTTTTGTCTTTTTTTTTTTTTTTTATTTATTTTGGCTGAATCTTTAAAACATTATAGTAAATCACAGAAAAAAAATAAAATAGAAAATCTAATTTTGTTGGACTCCACGTGAGTAGATCTACATAATGAACATATAATATAGTACTCCCTCCATCCATTTATTGAGGGCGTATTGCCAAAAAATAAAAATCCATAAATCGGGGGCGTATTATGTAGGGACCAGTTCCCCAAGCGTCCGCCGCTCGTCCCACGAGACTCGGCACCGCATGCATCGCTTCAACTAGCCCGCTCCGTTTCCCTCCCGTTAGCGATCCTGGCCGCGCGGTCGAGTACAAGAGTCGCAGCCATACGCTACGAGAGGCCACGGCGCTGAGTCGCACAACTCCACGCCGTTGCACTGCGATTCGCTCCACGCCGCCGCGCTGCTCGACCCCTCCACGCCGCCGTGCTGCAAGTAGCTCAACGCCTCCACGCCGCGTGCTGCTGCAAGACGATGGATCGCCATGACGACGGCGGCAAGGTCCAGTACGTGCGTGGTGTCAACTGGGCACCAGATTCTACCGACGAAGATGAAGGCGAAGATGAAGACCCCATGGCTGATAGCGAGGTGCAGTTTGTTCATGATACTTATGCAGGTGAGACCGAGGTGCCGGACACCCAGATGGAGATTGCCGACGTCGACGAACCTGACGTCGTGCATGCCCTTGAATCATTTGCTTCCAAGTTTGAGTCAGACGGGGTCAAACATGAAGGCTGCAGTTTGATGCTCCCTGTGTTGTTTCCTCTCCTGTATGGAGATCACGGCGACGACGTCAATGGTGCTGCAGTATCTCTGCTTTGGATGAGTCATGGATACTCCAATGTCAGTAATGGATTGCCAAAGATCCCTGAAGAAAGTCTGCAAGCTAAGATGTCCATGGAGATGAAGATTGAAGAAGTTAAGAAGTTCATGTTTAAGATTGTTTTTCCGTTCATGTATGAGAACTAGTACTACTAGACATGCCAATCATTTAGCATTGTTAGTTTTGTTTGGCCAAGGGACTACAATTTTCATATCGAAGATGCATTACATTTGCATAAACTAGGGATGCAGTTTTGAAAGTTTTGACAGTGCCCGTGCATTACATTTCGCTAACAGTTTTTTTTCTACGCAACAAATTGAAGTGCTTGAAAATAGAGTTGTTGAGGACAACTCAGACTAGTAGGAAGACAACCCTGCATCTCCAAAGTCTTCTTTTTCATGTGAGGAATGTTGTAGTGCTGGCCTCCATTGTGCTTCATGATCTCCATCATGCAACCCTGCTGAGTTAGAAAAATACGGTTGGACCTTTGCACAGGATAGTCTTGAAATGCCTTATCAACCTTTTTCACAATGTCAATGATGTTGTTTGGAGTTCCCTTTTCGAATAGTGCCTGAATTGCTGCAAAAAAACCAAGATCCAATACATTGAGGTCAGGAGAATTGGAGGTTGGCATGTGAGCCTAATGTCCCAACCATCTGCTTGGGCAGCCTGAACAATGCAGGATCATTCACAGCAATGTGGGTTCTAGCATTGTCTTGTTGTATGTATATGGGCAATCCTTTCTCTTCTGCAGGCCACTTTGCTTTGATTTGCGGGTAGAACCTTGTTCACAATGAAATCTCGGCTAACTGCCTTTGTTACCGACGTCATGGCTTTTGGTACAAGGGTACCTACACATGAAACCAAAACAAAAAACAACTATTTTTAGTAAGAGTCATGATTCATGTAAGACATGCAAGCAAACAAAAAACAACTGTTTTTAGTACCTGCGTCCCTGTTTGGGCTCCATCTCTTTGCTGGTTCCAAAGTGACAAAAGGGAAAAATGCCTAGTTTACCATCAAAAGTACACTGTCCATTCTCATCAAATCTAGGCCTCGTAACCACAGCTAAGAACATCACCTTCTCAATAAAATTTTTGCTTTTCACTGCTCGTTGTGGGTCTTTCTTCATCATTTGCAAGGTAATATTTTGGTTCCTACGAGTCCTATAGAACCACTTTTCATCAATGTACACACATTGTATAATGGTTTAAAAGACAAAGACTGATCATTCAACATGGACAAACAATACTTGACGCGGGCCTTCTTATTGTCATCGGTCAAGCTAAACTTGAGGTCATTAGTGTGCCGACGAAAATAGCCTTCCTTGAATCGGTTATGAAGTGTGCTCTTCTTAACACCCAATGCATAAGCAAGATCTTGAAAAGTGCTGCGCTGACTAAGAGGAACATCTTTTATGGCTTCCATGTCTATTTCTACTCTCTTCCTACCACAATTCTTAGACCACTTGTTTCCTATGTTATTTATTCACCATCTTTTCCTTTTTTCCATATTTTCTGCACAACTCTTAGAGGCACATCAAACTTATCTGCAACTTTCTTTGACACCCCATGTTTTAGCCTAGGAGGATCAGTCTTTGACAATAGCTCTATGTATATGGCGATCTTCAAATCATCTGGATAGTACCTCCGTTTATTATTATTGGAACCTATAAACCAGAAGCAAGTACTGATCGTTACTAGAGGAAACTAAACCTGACACTTATCCGAAAATATACATGCCATATCCAACAACAAACAAAGCTAAACCCGATATCTATCCAACAACAAAGCAAGTACTGATCGTTACTGGAGGAAACTAAACCTGACACCTATCCAAAAATAGACATATATGCATACTATTCATCGTCCGACAATGAATTGAACTGTTTGAACTGAAGCTAAACAGACATACCATGTGTTGGCGCACCTTCTGTCCCTCCATCATTCACAGCAGGAGGAGCATCATCTGGAGCCTCTACATGGACGCCATCTTCTGGACCATCATCTTGTTCTCCATCTGCTCCTTGGCCATCACCTGAGACATGGAAAACAGATTGAAAAAAGTTCAGATCATGCACAGAGGGAAGACACAGCAGATCGTGGATCATGACTCACCTTGATTCTCGTCATTCCAGACCATGGCATAATCGAGTTCATTGGCAGGGCCATCCCACTCCCCTATGTCATTCCAATCTATTGGATTTTCTAATGCTGAATCTAGTGGATTTTCATTCAAATCGATCTCTACCCCAGGCATGGTTGTAGTACAGCCTGAATGAGAGATAGAGAGAGATGGAAGGGTTCATCGATCTTATTTATAGACCGTGCAAGCCTAAGTGATGTCTGTCGCTGAGCTCTGGCGGCAACGAAATTTGCTTTTCAAATATGGTTGCAGCGAAGAAGAAAACGAAAAGAAGAGAGAATTGCGCGCGCGATGCCAGGCATGGTGAAATGGAAAGGTTGAAAATTTCGCGCTGTGAACAGGGAAGGAAGAGAATAGCTGGCACTCAGTGTCGGGCATGGTGAAAAGGAAGGAAGAGGATTTCGCGTGGGGAAAAGGAAAGCTGGGCCTCGCGCGGGGAAAAAGGAAAGCTAGGCGCGCTAACGGCGTTTCAGGCTGTTTAGCGGAGTAATTGCCTGGTAATCCAACAGCCGCATGCGGAGTAAATGGAAACCGTTATTTAGGGGGGCAATCTTGCATGCACTGGCTTTCCTTGGCTTTCCTTGGTCATTGCGCCACACCTTAAGACGCCCCCGATAAATGGATGGAGGGAGTATGCTTTAGAACAAAGTTTTTGGTGTAGATTTAGATCTATGCTTTTCTGTAATTAATTAGAATAATTCATAGATGCAGTTTCTTTAGTCCAATTGTGGTTAAATTTTTATGGTGGGCTAGTTATTGTATCCTTAAACTATAGTAAAAATTCATACTCATTGGATCAGGTATAACTTAGTTATAGAATTATTTAGGTTTATGCTAAGTTATATCTAAATAAATCTATAGCTAAGTTATACATGATCTGATTAGTATGGAATTTTTACTATAATGCAAACATACAATAATTAGCTCACCATAAAAATTTCACCACAGGATCATGTAAACTGCAGCTATGAATTATTCAAATTAATTACAGAAAAACATAGATCTAAATCTGCATCAAAAATTTTGTACTAAAGCCTAACATATTATTTATTCCCTGTGTAGATCTACTCATGTAGAGTCGGAGGTCGTGAGCCGCGGAAACTTCTCGATGAGTTGGTCTGCCGGATCCTTTGTATTCTCGAGGAGACAGCTTCGGAGCTCGCCATCACCATCCGCCTTGCAAACCTAGGAACCAAAGATCATTGTGAATCCCGGTGGGAAGATCATCTTGTTGAGATCCGTTGAGCTCTTGGTCGCAATTACGTCGTAAGCCCCTACCTGGCGCGCCAGTTGTCGGTGTTTGACCACCAATAGCTTGTCATGGCGGTACTCGGGACAGTTGTTCAGGCTGGTGCTGCGGCTCGGAACTCGACGGTAAATGCAGAAGACAGTCGATTTATATTGGTTCAGGCCCTCTGATCGAGTAAAAGCCCTATGTCCAGTCGGCGTTAGCCTTTTGCGTTGGATTGCTGTATGTAGCTTATTCTGTTCGTTGTTCCGGTTACAAGGGTGTTGTCTTGCCTCTCTTTACATAGTCTAGAGGGCAAGACAACTCGTTCTAATCCTAGTTGGATACAATGAAGGGTTTCGATTCTAATTCAGGAATCTAGACTTCTTAAGACCAGACTAGGATGCCTGAGTCTTACTAGAAGTCGGAGTCATATTGTGACCTGTCCTCTGAGTAGGTCCGTGGACCTAGGCTAGAGCCCATACAATTATAACCGTATTGATGTAGAATCCTGGTGGTCCCGTATGGACAACCATCAACAGTCCACTCTCACTCTTCAATTAGTAAAATAGGATCTGTTGTAGTTCAGATATAGCTGCACTCACTTATGCTTCATATTAGAGTTTGATTTTTGTTAATTTTGAACAGATGAACTTAAGGATTGATCTGCTGTAGCTGTAGGTATTGAAATTAAGTTCTTCTTTTCTTTCTTATTCTGAATTTAATAATGTATCTTACTTCCTTGTAAGAAGTATCTGGTCAAGGTCCCAAGTTCAATGAACCACCCACTGCTCTCTCATGTCTAGATCAGAACCCATTTTTAAAACTGATGCCTTTGTCAATTTATTTAAAAATAAAAACGGAGAGTGACAGAGAAATGGTTGCATTATAGTTAGCCCTCATGTATTGGCAGGTTGAAATGCATCTGTTCTGAAGGTCTATTCCTATGTGAAATCATTTTAAATGTTTTTGTAAGCCATTTCCATCGATTGAATTCATCAACTCTGTGTAAGTAGAAGGCTCCTAATGTTCTGTCTCTTTTTTCATCGTTTTTTTATAAGAGAACTGCTCTGGTGATCCTTCCCTGGAAATCTTTGTGAATCTTAAAGCCAAAGCGGTTAATATTGTTAGGGGTAAATACGGGTAAACTCCAGATTTTGCATGGTTGCACGAGCGTGGATGCTAACATCTCCTAATCAGGCCGCGTTTAGTTCCAA
Source organism: Coix lacryma-jobi var. lacryma-jobi (assembly GCA_009763385.1). NCBI lineage: Eukaryota > Viridiplantae > Streptophyta > Magnoliopsida > Poales > Poaceae > Coix > Coix lacryma-jobi. The sequence goes on from CM019831.1 coordinate 18,363,062, forward strand.
AAAGTCCCAAAATTTTTCTAGATTCCCCGTCACATTGAATCTTTAGACACATGCATGGAGCGTTAAACGTAGGTAAAAAAAATAACTAATTATACTTTTAGTATGTACATGTCGAGACGAATCTTTTGAGCCTAGTTAGTCCATATTTGAACAAAATTTGTCAAATAACAACGAAAGTGCTACAGGAACTTTTCGCCAAAAATTTCGCGAACTAAACAGGCCTCAATCGGGATAGTATATGGCGTGGGTAGTTAAGGCAACAAATATAGCATGTTTTGATCGGGAAAAGCAAACAAAAATAAATTCATATGAAACAAAAGGGAGATCAATAGAGATGTTTGGGTTTTCGACTTCAGTATTCAATTTTTTTGTCACCCTCGAAATTGCTTAAAATTATAAAATTTTGGTAATATTTTTTAAAGACTTAAGAAATATGTTTTTTTTTTTAAAATAGATCCAAAACAAAAAATTTATAAGAATATGCAACATAGACAATAGAAAAATATGATTCAAGAATTATACATGTACAATAAAGCACAAGCATTAATGTTATGTGAAATTTTGGGTTTTTTAGGCAACCTCCAAAATTCACAAAAAAATTAGCGAAAAATTGAACCCAAGACATGCTGCCATTTTTTAATGAAACATTATACTCCAGCTATTAGTATACTGTGTCAGCTTTTTATTTATCGTACTTAGCATTGAATTATGTTTATAAGTACAATATGACATTTAACATACTCCCTCCGTCCCTAAATAACTGTCTCTAGAAAACCGTGTTTCCCTCACAGACACGCTTTCCGGACGACAGTTAAATAGGGACGGAGGGAGTAACACTTAATCCTAAAGAAAACAGGGAGATGCTGAGATTTGCATGCATGCATGCAGAACGGCCTAGAGTTGGATAGGCATTAAATTAATTGTCTATTGATAATACGAACGTGCCCCTAACCACACGAGCATCTCCAACAGTTTGGCAAACAGCTTTGACATCTTTAATTTTTTGGCAAAATGAGATAAAATCCTCTCCAATAGTTTGACATCCTTCCTCCTCATCTTTGCCAAGTTCGCAATTTCCTCTCCCGAGCGCGCATATATGCGCGCGGCTCACCGCGCGCATCTCTTCCGGTTCCGCGCCGCAGCCTTCTTCCCGCGCGCACGAAGGCCTGCTGCTCGCTTCGTACCGGCAAAAGTACTGTTGTTTGCTAATGATTCAGGCAAAAGTACTGCTGTTTGCTAATGATTGAGGCAAAAGGACTGCTGCTCGCTTCATACAGGCAAAAGTACTGCTGTTTGTATGGCCGGCAAAAGTACTGCTGCTCGCTTCCTACTGACGCTCTGACGCATTGCTGGGAGGAAGAGCGCGCCGCCTGGGAGCGGCGACCGTCGGCGCGGCGGTGTGCTGGCGAGCGCCGTGAAGCCACGACAAAATAGAACCGCGCAAAAAAAAAAAGTCTCGTGGGATCAACTTTTAATTTTGGCAACTTAATTATGCCAAACTATTGGAGATGGGCTATTTTTTCCCTCCCCATATTATTTTAAGAGTTGACAAACACCATAATTTGGGAAACGAAGAATATCAACTGTTGGAGATGCTCTAACTACTTTTGCTTTGAGATTCACAAAGTTTTTTAGTTAGGAAGTACGGAGCAGAACCCTTTTTATAATCAGGTGATAATATATGTTATAAACCAAGGCTGCTAATGTACCGTTACTTTGATGAGTTGACCAGTGAATAGTATTTTTTGATTCAGTTTATGTCTTTGTCAGGTTATGAGGAAATATATACTAAACAACTTTTGCACGGACTGGAATATTTGCGTCACAATGGAATCATACACAGGGATATGAAGGCAAGAAAATTTCTCAGGGAATTTACCTCTTCACTTTCATGTTGATATTTATGGAGAATGTGATCTGTGTGATGGTGGCTGTTGTCTAAACTCCTTCAGGCCAGGGCAGTGGCCGAATGGTGGCTGAGTCTGTGTTGCAGCAGGAAGCAAGGAAGAAGCTGGGCAGCGGAATAGATGGACGCAGATGCCTGCGTAGCAGTATCAAGGTATTTTGATTGACCAGTTTTTCTGTCAACTTTCAGTGAGTAAGTTCTCAAGAAAATGGAAATTTCATCTGAACTGTACTTCATTCATCTAGCGTAGCATGCCCCAAATGTCCCAATAATGGCTATAGTTGACTAAAGATTGCTTAGATTTTTTGTTGCTAATTAAAACAACCAGATAGCTATCATTTGGGGCATGTCCCAAAAGGCGCTGCACTGATTTTTTTTCCCTCAGAGAAACTGAGATTAATTTTTATACTTTGGAGTATCCCCAAACTGCGGTATTCAGCGTTAGTAATAGTATTCTACAAGCCGGAGAGAGTATGCCTCTCACTGTTGAGTTTCTGAAACAGTTTATGAAGTTCGTGTTCCTAATGAGACAACAGGGTGGTCTATCAAATGACAAAGAGAAGCAGTCTTGTTCAATGGCCTGTGCAAACGATGATGCTCAATTCTGTTTGCTAATCTTTTTTTTTTGCCACAGGTGACTGTGTTGGGTTTTGTTCTGTAGGCATGGTGCGGTTGGGGCTGCTCGACATTTGAGGACGCAGCTACAATGTTTTCTTTTGGTTCACATATGGTGCGCTTGGTAGGCATGGTGCGGTTGGATGTCATATTCAGATTACTGCAAAAGTTTTCTTTTGCTTTAGTTTAATTTATCTATAGGTTTTTCTTGACGACAGAATAGTTTTCAAAGCATTAAAATAAAATTAATACTCACCTTTTTTATTATCATTTGTCATCAGTTTATTAATCCTTTACTCTGATCAAAATGATAGTTCTGTGTGCAATTCTTCTCAACATCGTTGTCTATCTGCACTAGCATTCACAATGATATTGCTGCTTTTTAGGAGGTTTTGTAATAATTTAATTAAAACCATCCTTGCTACTGTCTGTATATAGAGCTTGTCTGCCTTAATCCTACTCTCTCTCTCTACACACACACATATCTGAATTGATGTTTTAATTGGTCTCCCCTGGATGACTACCCTCAAACATACATCATTTAGTAGCATTATGTTTTCTCTTTAGGTTGATAACAAAAGAACAACATGCAGGTTAAATAAGGCTTTTTCCACTATAATATGTACCCCGGATCTGTTTTTTTTTAACTTGCCCAAATTTATTGGATTCATAATAATGGCTAATAGTAGTAATAATAATATATGTTGGCTGATAATAAAAATAGTTTATGGTAAATAGAGATTGGTTTTGTACTAAAGAGATAGAACCTGTAATTTTGTACTTGCAGATAAACTTCTATTGCCTTCTGAACTAAGATCGAGATATATATATCTACTCTCTCTCTTGGTAGTTGGCGCTAATTTTTATTGACGTAATAATGGTGAGCCTTCCAAACGCATAGAACTGAGAAATGTCAGTACCAAATATAAAAAAAATATCATTGTTTCGTGTTTTTATTTTCATCCTTAAAATAAAGGCATGACATTAGCACGAGCACTATATTAGTCATAAATGGTTCAGTGTTCCAGGATGTACTTCATGATATCATAGCCGGCCGCAGCAGGGGTCAAAGTCAAGAACCATGCCGACTAGCTATCTGGCGAAGCCGCCTTGGTCAACGTCGTCGTCGATCACCGACACATCTCATTCTCATCTTCAAACATGGGTCAGCATGTGCAAGCTCGATCTCATCTGCTTCCCGTGCTGTCCTCCACTCTCTCACTGATCACGATGCTTCTGCAAACCTTTTTTTTTATATATAATATCATCAACGAAGAACACATGTGTGGCTACAACACTAACGTATGGATTAGCTACCGATAACAATAATCATCATGCGTTTCGTCACCCTAGGCCCTAGCCCCTAGCCAGCTACCCCGATCCATGCCATGCATAAATACACGTGCTCCGCGCTCGCAATCTTCACCCATCACACACAAACCCACCCACCACCTTACAAGGCCACAATGGCGGCGTTCACGCGGCGTCCGTGCATCCTCCTCCTCCTCCCCCTAGCTCTCGCCCTGCTGGCCGCCACCGGTACGCTGGCCGCCACCGGCCCGGGCGACGTCGCCGTCTTCTGGGGCCGGAACAAGGACGAGGGCACGCTGCGCGAGGCCTGCGACACCGGCACCTACACCACCGTCATCATCTCCTTCCTCCGCGGCTTCGGCGGCGGCAAGGCCTACACGCTCGACCTCTCGGGCCACCCGCTGGCCGGCGTCGGCGACGACGTCAAGCACTGCCAGTCCAAGGGCATCCTCGTGCTCCTCTCCATCGGCGGACCCGCCGCCGGCTACTCGCTCCCGTCCGCGCAGGCGGCGGCGGACCTCGCCGCGTACCTGTGGGACGCCTACCTCGGCGGCTCCCGCCGGAGTGCGGCGCCCGTTCGGTGACGCCGCCGCGCTGGACGGCGTCGACTTCTACATCGACCAGCTGGCACAGGCAGGCGGTGGCGGCCACTACGACGAGCTGGCCAGGCGCCTGTACGCCCACAACAGGAGCTACCGCGGCCGGCTCGGCGTCACGCTGACGGCCACCGTGCGGTGCGCGTACCCGGACCCGCCTATGGCGGCGGCGCTCGCCACGGGGCTCTTCTCTCGCGTCCACGTCCGGCTCTACGGCGACCTCAGGTGCACGTGGTCGGCCAGGGAGGCGTGGGAGAAGTGGGCGGCGGCGTACCCGGCCAGCCGCGTGTTCGTCGGCGTCGTGGCGTCGCCCGAGGCGGACAAGGACGCGTACATGTTCCAGAAGGACCTCTACTACAACGTGCTGCAGTTCGCGCAGAAGGTGCCCAACTATGGAGGACTCATGATCTGGGATAGGTACTACGACAAGATGAACCACTACATCAGCAACAGCTAATATATTACAGTAATTAATTATTAAGCTTCCGATTATTATCCCGGTTTATTATCACCTGATAAGCTTAATAATGCTTATTTTTTAACTTTTTATTTATAATGTTGTAACGTAATAATGTGATCCACAAATAAAATGGAATAAATATAATGGTTTTGTGAGACTGTGATTGATAATTGATATATGAAGAAGAGATCGGACAGGCTCCATCTGTTCCTGTTCTTCGGTGTTTATTATTGCCGTCTTCCGTTCCCACCAGGAAACGTATGCATGCACAACTATCTTCATTATGTTTTTTTTTAATTTGATAGAACTCTTGGATATACTATACTACTTCTTCCGTCCCAGAAAGAATGCAATTCTAGCATAGTAACACGTTTTAGTACGTTAACTTTGACCAATATAGATTAAAAGATAATAATATTTATAATACCAGATAAATATCATTAGATTAGTTACGAAATGTATTTTCATAATAAATTTATTAAATTCATAAATATAAATAATATTTACTAGAAACTTGGTCAAACATGAACTACTCTACGTGGCACGCAACCCGTAGTTGTATTCTTTTTTGGACAGAGGGAGTACTTGCTAGGGTGAACAGAAGAACTGAGACATTCACTGAACTGTGCTCTTTCAGAGAATTTGACGGTGGCGGCGTACATATGGGTTAATGCCGCGTTAATGCATTTATCTTCATTATGTTTTTTTCCTTGTTTCAGTTGCTTGATTTAAAACGACAACAATAGAGAGACTCAACAACGTGCTTGTTCCATTGGCCTAGTTTCTGCAAATAGATTTCAAACTGGACTCATCTTCAGTTAAACGCAAGTATATTCGTGAACAAAAATGGCAATCGTTCAGTAAAGAACCAACAGTGATCCATACATACCACATATAACCCTTTGAAGAAAGGCTACGTGCTGGGTGCAAAATAGTTTCTCGTGTTGCTATATACCTGGTGATACTACTGTAGCAAAGCACTCTAGGGACGGTTGGTGAGCCTCTTCAGGGGTAGCTCGGCCAGCCGCTCCTATCAAACCGTCTATACAATTCAAGGATTTTCTAGAAACAGTTCGCCAGCTACAAACTCAGATTTGAAGAGGTGGCTCAAGATTTGTATGAGCGCTTAGCCATTGAGCCGCCCCTAAAAATCAAATTCCAGAAATCACGAATCCAAACAAAAGAAAACGATTTCTTTAATCCGGGGAGGCCCTCACCAGTCAGCCACCCATCCTACTCTTATAGGGGCAGTTCAATATAGAGTTACTCCTAAAAGAGAGACGTTGCTACAAATACTTTCTAGAATAGTGCGAGAAATAGAGAGCAAACCTCCAGGGTTGAGCATGCCACAACAGTGTTTATTAGTAAGGGATTGCGTAAATTTTTGCCGAACGGTAGCCCGAACTCTGGTCAGGGTTGACAACCCATGAATGGCTAAAATCCTTTTAAGTTGGTACTTTCTTTTATAATTGCGTTCTCTGGCAACGACACCAGGAAACCTGGTGATGAAAACAGTAAAATGGACACTATGCAGTTATCTTCCATAGCATGTATAGTGAACAACAGCCAAATAATTAAAATCCCAAAACAAAGCCAAAATATTTTATTATGCAATATTATTTGGTGCAGTACTCAGAATATACAGTAATGTCCGGGAAAAAAGTACTGAACCGAACCCTCCAAATCGTCATGGAGCATAAAATTTAAACTGAAGATAATTAACCTCCGCAACATTTGCATATTTTGCTACATATATATACATATCATCAATTGTACAAAGAATGTACATATTTAAAGATATGGCGGTCTTCTACGTTTTTACACACAATTATATAGGCCTTGTTTAGTTTTGGGCCGTAAAATTTGTGGACGTCACATCGGATGCTACATAAGCTGTTGCATGAGGTGTTCAGATACTAACAAAAAAACAAATTACAAAATCCGTCCGTAAATCATGAGAAGATTTTTTAAGCCTAATTAATCCGTTATTAGCACATGAGTTACTGTAGCACTTTAGTGTCAAATCATAGACTAATTAGACTTAAAGATTTATCTCGTAAATTACACGCAAATTGTGTAATTAGTTATTTTTAGTCTATATTTAGTACTCCATACATGTGTTTAAAGATCCGATACGACAGAGCGTAAAGTTTTTGGTTGGAAACTAAACAAGGCCATAAAGCAAGAAATAAGGTTACAACAACAACCACCCTGCCCCTCGTCTTGGATGAATTAATTTTCTAGTAAAGCTTGTTGGTAACTTCATAAATCATGCCTGATATGCATATCACCAGGTGTATACATACAGGTAAAACATATGTTTTACTATAAAGATTCGTGGCTCTCCTACGATTTTTGGAAAACAACTATATAAAGCAAGAAATAAGGTTATAACGACAAGGGATGAATATACGCTACTTGTCAGAATATTGGTACATGGATACCCCCACCGCATGAAAAATAGACCAAATGGGAAAGGGTGTACCAAGCATGCTATACAAATGTCCCAAACCGGATGGGGTACTTAATTATCTACTTAATTAAAAGACAAGGCAGATCGAGATGTACATGTACACGTATTTGTTTCGAGTGTACGTAAATAACGTAAGCATAGTGTGAAACTATATATATTACATGCATGCATGGATATACACATATTATACACAATATATACACGTATTCGCCCATGTGCTTAATTGGGATTACATTTAACACTATTGTCTTTCCTTAGTTTGCCGAAAATCTTATGTGCCATCGTAGTAGTGCTCTCCACTGGGATTTAGGACTTGGTCATTAATAAATCCTGTTATTATCTATTGGACGGCTTTGATCTTGTCCGGGAGCAGAACCCTTTGTCTCAACCATTCAGTCTTCAATTTGAATCAAATTAAGAGAAAAAAGTATTAATATACATATGATTAATCATATATACCAACAACTGATTCAAGCAAATTGTGAAACTTACTTTGAGCATCTCTTCAGGAGTTATATTCGAGTACGACATGAGGAACTCGCAAACGTAGTATCCACATAGATTGTTCCCCGGCTTCTGCACCAAACACCACTTTACGAGAAAAGAATGCTCTCATCATCCAGTGATTTGAACCATGGTAAAAAGATGTTGAAAAACTACATATAGCAAGCTACTACTTACTTCGACTGGGACTACATGCAGTGACACTTTACAATCGGAACGGTGACTTTTAACGAATTGTTCCCAAACACTGCCCAATATACACAAAACAATCATTTCAGAGATAAGAGAGAGCAGGTATATATATATATATATATATATATATATATATAGAGAGAGAGAGAGAGAGAGAGAGTGTGGAAGTCCGAAATTAGATTACCACTGGATGATGTCTATCATTGTTTGGTACTGTCTCAGGTGCTTTCTCATAGAGTCGAAGATCCTTAAGTGACTCCGGGACATATCGATGGCCATCAAGATTCAGTGATTGCTGCATGTTTATACGCATACGAATGCATAACTCGTTAACTATAAGGGTTGAGTAAGGAAAATAAAATATGAACACGATCGATATGATTGACATTACAATTAATAACACTCACTCGCCGCCGTACGGGAAGATTATAATCACTTACAAAATGTTCAACTAAGAAAATCATGACATTCTCCCCTGCTGCAGTTTCCCAATCACGAGTAAGTGGGTCTTTGAATATGATATATGGATCGATGAAACCAATGATAGAATCCCTTCTAATTCTGAGGGCCCTCATCAAATATCTGCATATATAAATTGAAGAACATATAAACATATTTACTGTGAGGATAACTATATAGAAAATAATAGAAAGAATATAATCACTTACAGACAATAACAGCTGAGGAGAGATTTGTCGAGCGCGTCCTGATGGCATAGTTGGTGTAATTTATTGAACTCAATGTATACAATGTCATTGCCACAGAAGTAATGCTCGTTTCTAATTCTGACCTGTATGTACTCTTGTTTACTGGCACACGCCTCTAAGTACCACTTATTTAATAAGTACATTTGCGTGCCCAGGTCTGAATATGCCTCAGGGTTGTAAAGGCTCTTACCATATTGATATTTCTTCCATGTATCAACTAGCGGCGCAGTTTCGATCTATGCACCATGGAAAAGTTGCTGAAGGTCAAGACCGCTTTCTTGGAAGAAGTCAGCAAATCAACATCTTCAGGTATGTCAGCCATGTAGTCTATGTTTGAACCGTATTGGTTACTAATAATTAGAGGGGACTGATTGCGATTGTTCTCCGAGTTGTGGAACACCTCTCCCTGCACTCTTCGTATTCTTCTTCGCCGTCTCATAGGACTTCTGGAGAGAGCAGTCATAGTCCGATGGCTGCGAGGCCTTACGAGCATCACATAACTTTTTCTGGTGAATCTTCACCTTTTGCCTTAGTTTATCTAGAAGTAGGTACAAGTACGGCTTCTGCGGTTTTCCCTTGCTTCTTTTTTCTGTTGCAATTTTGTAAAAAAACTATCCACATCTTTTTTAGCCGTAGCAGATATTTCCTCCTCGGTCTTGTCAACAGGCAATTTTTGGGGGAAGAATAGGCTTGCTTGAGGCTTTTTTCTTCTTCTTCGGCGAGGACGATGGCTTTGTTTGCCGCCTCTTAGTGTCTTGCTTTGGAGGTGGTGGAGGTGGCGGAAGGGGCACAGACGTCGGTGACCTCAGAGGTGGTGGAGGTGGCGGAGGGGGCACAAGCGTCAGAGACCACAGAGGAGGTGGAGGTGACAGAGGCGGTGGCTTGGAGACAGCCTTGCTGGCATTGGAGAACGCTTTGGAGACGGTCGTGGTGGCGTTGGAGTCTGCCTTGGAGCACTCTGATGGTTTGGGGAACGAAGAATTGGACTTAGGTTCCCCGCCGACCTGTGTGAGTACAAGAATTAAAGAATGGAAATAGAAAGTTAGTGAAAAGAATGACAATAGAAAGTTAGTGAAAAGAATGTGAGAGTATGACCAAATTGCTATCATGATCAATAGAAATTTAGTGAAAAGATTGTTTCTCATCTATACCTATGGTGAGGGAGCGGAGGAGGCGACGCCCCGGGAATGATGATGTAGCGCTTGCGCCATAGAATGAATGCATGCTCTGCCTCTCCTATAGTCTTCTCCTCATCATCTCCAGGAATTTGAAGAGTCAGATCGCTAAATCTTTTGCATACCCTATCCACCGAGACGCTAGCATATCCAAGTGGTATTGTTTGCCCATAGATTCTTGGTGTCCTAGTAGTGTCGATGGGGAAACAACAGCTGTAGCTACCATGACTATGACATTGTCCTTTGGAATGTGCAGCTCACATGTTGTCAAAGGTTGAGTGATGTCATCCACGGGGAAGCGAAGCCCTGCGTCTTCTTGAATTGGCATGTCCGTGGATGTACAACTACTTCTCAGCTGATCAGGGGGCTAATGTTGACTGTCGGCTATGATATTGACGGCCTTTGGGCACTCACTACTATTTGCACTTGCCATTTGATTTCCTCCTGCATTATTTCTTTAAGGGTTTTCTCTCTCTAGTGACTCACGCACCGCATCCCTTGACTCAAGAACATACTCCTTCAGCTTGCGTAGCTGCTCGTTCTCCTCATTTTTCTTTCTCTGATGGCTTCTGTAGGTTCCTCTATCCTGAGGAAAGCCATGCTCCCACGAGATAGCACCTTTGCCGCTTGTTCGCCCACTATGCTCAGCACTTTCGAGGGCATACACCAATTCATCCTTATCTCTGTTGAGCTTGAACGCACCACTAGTAGAAGCGTCTACAGCATAAAGCAGTCTTTCTGCTGCTCTTTGGAGATTTTCGCCATATACAATGCCCCCTGTCTCTAGGTCCAGTCTTCAACCATGCACGAAAAACCAATTCTTCGCGCGTTCAGGCCAATCGAGTGAAGCTGGCACGAGCCCCTTGGCAATTATCTCTGATTCCATTTTCTCCCACTTGGGAATGACACTCTTGTAGCCACCTGATCCCATGTGATGGTGGTATTCCTTTTGTCGGACATTCTGTTGGTTCCTGCGCACCCGTTGTTCACCCTATTCTGAAGTCTTGTATTGTACAAACTCATTCCAATATGGCCTCAACTTTGAATACGACCCCGAGCGTAGAAATTTGGCGTCAAGTTCTTCTTGACAAACTCATGATACAACTTTTTCTTCCAAGACTGGAATTATGTGGCCATCTTCTTCGTAGCCCACTTCTTAACTAGCTCTTTCAATTCATCATCATCTGTTTCGAGCGTGAAATGTGAGAGGATATCATTACAAATCAGATTCTTGTAAAGATCGGAGACAAAACTAATATGAGGATCCTCTTTATTTGTTTCCATTCACGAGCACTGATGGAGAGCTTGTCCCTTACAAGGTACCCACAATGATTAATGAACTTCTTTGTGTTCGGTCCAAGTGGTTCGCCTGTATCCGTGTTGAATTCGGGGATTATGTAACGACCCTCCAACGGCTTTGCCGGGCCTCTTCGACGACTCGTCGTTGTCGTTGTCGATCCAGAGGGCTACGTATGTACAAACAAAAAGATTAATTAAGTGTGTGTCTCTATATAACAATATATACACGAATGAAATACATATACACATATTTCATATATTTATACCTCACCGGTATTTTCTTGCTCATCATTTTGAAGATCTAAGTATTGAGACCCATCATTTGCCTGTTGGTTATTATCAACATCGTCGTATTAAGCTCCGGTGTTGATAATATCCATCATGGTCTTCTCCATGTTTTGATTTGGGTTGGCCATGGATCGGACCTTGCACGTACCACCGGGACTATATATATGTTAAAATGGTTCGAGTCAAGTGCTTATACATATCACTTTTCAATAAATATATATCACTTTTAGCCGGTGAAGAATATAAACCATAAATCACTTTTCAATAAATATATACATCAATTAAAACATTGGTGTACGTAGAGAGACGAACGAGTTTTGGCCGATAATATATATATATATATATATAACATTGGTGTACATATATATAAACATTGGACTATAATATATAAAAACATTGGTGTACGTAGAGAGACGAACAAGTTTTGGCTAAAAAGATAATATATGCACATGTATATATCACAACACCTATACAATTCTATTTTTCTATTTATTAATACATATAATTTTTTCTATTTATTAATACATATATTTTTCTATTTATTAATATATGCACACACACACACACACACACATATATATATATGCACAAGTTTTGATGTCAAAAACATAATATATGCATACATACACATAATATATATACATATATACATACATATATATGTATACCTTTCTATTTATCATTTTTGTAATTAATATACAACACATATATATCACAACAACCCGACGACGACACGTACGAGGGCGAGGGCTCGGTCGGCCGGCGGCGGCGAGAGGGCGCGTGGTCGATTGGCTGCTTCGAGAGGCCGGCGAGCGAGGGCGCGCGGTCGGCCGGCATCGAGGGCGAGGGCACGCGGTCGGCCGGCGGGGCGAGGGCGCGCGGTCGGCTGGCGTCGAGGCCAGCCGGCGGCGAGCGAGCTAAGGGCGGCACGCGCGGTGGTCGGCAGCGTCGAGGGCGCGGTCGCCGTCGAAGGTGGCGTTGAGGGCGGCTGG